>CM062813.1:186327302-187674805 GCA_031772625.1 Pinus tabuliformis | reverse complement strand
AAGAATACCCATGAAGAATCATTGTTTGTTTAGCTAGCCACTTAGACAAAGAGATGGATAACATATATGGTTAACTCTTACCCTTTACAAATTAGAGGCATCACTACTATAGTCAAATTGAATTTGTTTCCATTGGGACCATATGATGTTTTGATAGGTATGGATTAGCTGGTAGTCCATAGGGTGAAGGTGGATTATTATGACAAAGTAATGGAGTACATCGGCGATGAAGGTGACCCAATAACGTTGCAGGTTGATAAGAGAACTATAACACTTAGAATAATCTTAGAAATGTAAGTAAATCACTGTAGCAGAAAAGGAACTCCCCTTTATTCCATCTACATAAAAAAGTGAAAATAGGCCAGCTTAGATCCCTTAGCAAATTTCCCAATGTTAATGCAGTACAAAGATGTATTCCTAGGTGAGTTTCCAGGACTACCAACTAGCAAAGGTATCAATTTGACCATTGAGTTGATCATGGGAATAGCCACAGCAACAAAAACCCCCTATCATATGAGAACCCTTTAAATGGTGGAGTTAAAGTTTCAATTGGAGGAACTGATGGAGAAAGGATACATACAACCCAACGTTTCATCAAGGGGAGCCATAACACACTTTGTCAAAAAGAAAGATGAAACATGATGTTTCTACATAGATTGCTAGCAGGTAAATGAAGCCACTATGAAACACAAGTACTCATTTCCAAAAATTGACAATATATTCGACTAATTGAGATGGTCTGTTGTGTTTTCCAAGATAAGGATTGGATACCACTATAGAAATTAATGTATAGATTCAAAACTGCTCATAAAATTTACTAAATCACAAGACTTGAAGCTACTCTACTAATTTGTGGAAGTTAATTCACAATATAAAACAAGAATCATTGACATTCAAGAGGAAATTTCACACATACACAGATATGTATCTAGGGGAAATCAACTGCTCAAAACCCGTTACTATCTGTGTTGCATTAATCAGAGAATAAAGAAGAAATGCAATGCATGATCAGGCTTGAGCACACCATGCACTACTATAGTCTATCTCTCTGCCTAACTAATAGAACTTGGCCTGAAAATTAACCAATTTCAAGCCTTCCCAAGCTCCTATTTCCTTGTATTGTTACCTTAGGAAATTTCACTATTCATTAGGAATTTCACACCAATGAATTGTGCAATTACCATAGTCCAATCCTCTCATTGCATGCACCACTTGTACACCTTAGATTAGTTTAGAACTGATAATAAACTACCCTTTAAATCCAATCTCAACTGGGTAACTCAAATTTTCTTCATGCAATAATTATTTTGGGTTGTTTGATTAGCTAAATAAATGAGCACTCAGTATGGAAAAAGTTACACACCCACAACTTGACCTCCACTAGTTCTTCTAATAGTGAGAACTAGTTAAACTAACAATAACTCAAATTAAATGAAATGGATTTATAAAAATTAGAAATAAATCATGTAGAACTAAACTCAAGTGTCTCCAAATCGAATTTACTGAGTTAACTAAGTGACAAGAACCATTTCACCTCAGTTAACTACCTCCAAGTATTATGTTGAAATTGAAATTCGAATTTTAATCTAGTTTGACCAAGGCAAAGTCAAAACAAGATTTCCTTGTTGCATTTTCAAAACTCCCTCTCAGCAAGAAAGGGATTATCAGATACCCCAATCCTTATTCTATGGAGCTTGAATTTTCCTCTTGACAAAGCCTTTGTCAAAATATCTTCATCAAGTTCTTCTGTCGGAATGTACCACAACAACATAATCCACCTCTGCACATAATATCGTAGATGGTGATATCTGATGTTGATATGCTTGAATCGATCATGAAATGTTGGATTCTTAGAGAGTTTGATGTAACTCTGGTTGTCACAGTAAATTGCTCTAGGATCCATCTTCTAACCAAATAACCCAACAAGAATATTTCTTATCCATATAGCCTCACATGTTGCTTGACTTTCAACCATGTACTTTGCTTCTGCTGATTTAAGTGCCAGAGATCTCTACTTCCTTCTATACCAAGAAACTATTGTTGACCCAACATGGAAATTCCTCTTGATGTGCTCTTCCTGTCGGATGGCCTCCCCACCTAGTTTGTACCTGGAAAGCCTTGCAGCCTCACTCCCTTTTTCCATCTCTATGAAAGACCAAATTGAGTAGTGCCTATAAGGTATCTCAACACATGATTTTCTACCTTCCAATACAGTTTGGTTGGCTTAACCATTGCTTGACTAAGTTGGTTAACTGCATAACACATGTTCAGTGATGTATTCAACAAATACATAAGTGAACCCACAAGCTGCCTGTAAATGGTAGCCTCCACTACTTCACCTGAAGTAGCTTCGTCTTTCCTCCAGTTTCATGCTAGATGAGTCTCCATGGGTTTTCACATGTCCTTTTGAAACCTTTGAAGTATCGTGCTGGCATACTTTCCCTAAGAGACAAACAGTTTCCCATGTCCTTGTCATACTTCCAAACCAAGTAAGTAGTGCATGAGGCCCATGTCCTTCATCTCGAACTCTCTTACAAGGTCCTCATTGCAAGATCTGATCAATTTCTCATCACCAGTAAGGATCAAGTCATCGACATATAAAACAATAATCAATAATCTGCCTTATACCACAATGTGATAAAGGTTTTCATTTGCTTCACTTTTGGTGAATCCCAATCCAGTGAGATAGTTATCAATCCTAGTATACTAAGCATGGGGTGCTTGCTTGAGTCCATACAATGCTCGCTTGAGTCTGCACACATGTGACTCTTTGTCAAATGTCTTAAACACCTCTGGCTTCTCAAGATACACTTCCTCCTCAATTAATCCAATGAAGAATGTTGTCTTCACATCCATATGATGGATCTTCCACCCCATCTTTGTTGACAGTGCCGAAATTAACTTGATGGATGAGTACCTTGCTACAAGAGAAAAGGTCTCCTCATATTGAATTCCCCCTACCTGAGAGAACCAGTTGGCCACAAATCTCGCCTTGTGTTTCTCTATGATCCCATCTGCTGCATGCTTTACCTTATAAGCCATCTCAAACCAACCATTGGTTTTTATATTGGCCTTGGGACCACTTCCCAAACATTGTTTTTGAAAATGGAATCATATTCCACTACCATAACATCAACACATATTGGTTTCTATACATCTTCCTCGAATGAGGATGGCTCTATCATTACAAGTTCACTCATTAGAGCCATGTATCCATTGTATTGATTCAGTGACCTCTTCTACCTGGGTTGTGATGTGGGTGCTCCCACATTCTCTCTAGAATCTTGTAATAATCTGTGAGCTTCCCTGATTCGCTTCCTTCCTTCTATGAGTGGATGTCTCTACTCTCTTCTCCTCTACTTGTGGATACTCCACAACTTCCTAAGGTTATTCCTTTGCATCCAAAAGCTCATGATCAGGATACAACTGAATCTCCCTCTCAAGAGAACACCTCATTGCCTTTTCCACATCAAATTTCACATCTTGTCTTACCACTATTTCATACCGAGGAATAGCAAGTACACCCAATAGTTATGAGGTGTATCCTTGTACCCCATAAATATGCCCATATCTGATGTCAACTCTAGCTTTTTCCTTTCTTCCTTGGAAACATGATAGTAAACGGATGATCCAAATATCCTGAAGTGTGACACATCTAGTTTTTTCCTTGAAAAATATTCCTTTGGTGTACTCATGCCAAGAATATTGTGAGGACTCATGCTCTAAAAATAGCCCATCATGTTGCATGCTTCAGCCCTCAACTATAAAGGTAGGTATTGGTCATGCAACATCGCCCGTGTTGCTCCCACAATAATTTTATTCTTCCTCTCAACCACACCATTCTATTTTGGGTGGTGTTGAAAACTCTCGTCAAATGCCTTCCTTTGCACATAAATTTGTAAATGCATTTGACATGTACTCACCACCATTATCGCTCCTAAGAGCCTTCACTTTCCTACTAGTCTCTTCCTCAACAAGTTCTTTAAACTCAAAAAATTTGGAGAATATTTTGTCTTTCTTTGCATGAAGTAGATATATCACTTTCATGATAGATCATCTACAAATATAACATAATACCTATGCTTGGCAGTGGGGGTTGTCGAGAAAGGTCCACAAACATCAGAGTGGATTCTTTCAAGGATTTCATGTGCCCTGTTGTCTCAAACATTGAAGGTGGATTTTATGTACTTCCCTAATGGACACCTTTTTCATGTATCCCACTTCTCTAGTGCTCCTTTGGGGAGGCCTGTAGAAATATGTTGCATGATCTTCAAAGCACCATGATTCAAATGGACAAGTATTCTATTCCATAATTGGTCGACATCTCGTCTCTACACTTTCTATGCTTTTTTTCTCTATGCTACACAGTATTCCACATCTAATTTGTAGAGGTTCTTCACTCGAACCTTGATCTAATTCACTTGTCCCATGGTGATATGTATCAAGAAATCCTTCCCTTTGTTGAATATCACATTGTAGCCACGATCCTCCAACACAGCTACAGAAACTAGATTCTTCTTCAAACCCTGTACAAACATCACATCCTTAAGCTTAAGAGGGCGACCAAACTCCATCTGAAAAGTAATTATATCAATAATGGTTACACTTACCTTCCATCATCTCCCATCTTCATGTTCATCTAGAGATCCTTATCCTCCAAGTCACTGAAATATTATTTGTTGCCTGTCATGTGGAATGAGGCACCACTATCGAGATACCACACACTAACCATCATTGTGCTTGCCATGCATTCAATGAGGGTAAAATAAATTTCGAACCATGAATCCAAGGCTTCACTCACTGCTCCTCCTACGGTCTTCTTTCTTGCCTTCTTGTGTGGACACTTCGTTTCATAGTTCCTGAATTCATGACAGTGAAAGCACTTGATTTTGGACACTTTTTTCTTCTTTTCCCCTTCACTCAAATATTATTTGGATTGGTATTTTTTCCCTTTCCCTTTCTTTTCCTTTCCATCGAAGGCATAGTTCTACTCACCCTCACCCTTAGATGAGGTCCCATCTCTAGTTCTCTGCCTTATCTCCTCCTGTACCAAATCGTACCAAAGGCATTCCAAATTTCGTAGCTTCTCCCTCCCATTCACTGAATCTTGGTAGTTGTGCCAGCTCTTGGGAAGGCTTAGAAGGGCTAGGCTCACCAAATCATCCTCTTCTATTGTGCACTGGTCACATTCCTCTCCATCTTGATATTTCGAAGCTTGTCCTTGAGTGCCAATTTCCTATGGTAACTACTGTTTTGGAACAAATTTTTTAGCGCTTGCCACATTCCATACAAAGTCTCTTTCGCATGGATATTAGAGACGAATGGTCTTGTATGCCCTCCAATATGATCCTCCTCGCCTTGGAAACACATTTCTTCTAATATGTTAGATTCTGAGCATCAACTGTTGTTGGTTTTGGAATATCATTATCAATTAATTCATTTAACCCATTATCCTTGAGTACTACCTCCGTCCAGTCCTTTCGTGAAACATAATTGGAGCTTTCCTCAAGGGCATACTCAAGCCTTAGTCCATTGAAATCCATCTTCTCAGTCCTGAAGAAAACCTACAACCTGATCTACAAATTTGAATCTCCTGTAATGAAAAATTGGAAATCTTTGTTGTACAGTGATTCCAACTCTGATACCATGTAGAAGTTAATGTATGTATTTAAAATTGCTCATGAATTTACTAAATCACAAGACTTGGGGCTACTATACTCATATGCGGAAGTTAATTCACCATATAAAACAAGAATCATTGATGTGCAAGAGGAAACATCACACGTACACATATATTTATCTAGGGGAAAGAAGTTGCTCAAAACCCCTTACTATTTGTATTGCATTAATGAGAGAATAGAGAATAAATACAATGCTTTCTCAAGCCTAAGCACACCCTACACTATAGTCCATCTCTCTACCTAATTGACTAAGCTTGGCCCGACACTTAACCAATTTCAGGCCTTCCCAAGCTCCTGTTTCCTTGAATTTTTCCCTTGGGAAATTGCCCCTATTATTTCAGAATTTCACACCAAGGAATTGCATAATTACCATAGGCCAATCCTCTGACTACATGTACAACTTGGATTAACTCAAAAATGATAGTACACTACCCTTGAACTCCAATATAAACTGTGTAACTCGAATCATCGGCTTGTAACAATTATTTTGGGTTGATTGATCAGTTAACTGGATGAGCACTTAGTGTGGAAAAAGTTACACACCCACAAGTTGACCTCCACTAGTTCTTTTGGAAGTGAGAACTAATTAAATTGACAATAACTCAAATTAACTGAAATAGATTGCTACAAATTAGAAATCGATCATGTAGAACTGAAATCAAGTGTCTCCAACTCAAATATACTAAGTTAATTGAGTGACAGGATCCATGTTGCCTCAACTAACTACCTCAAAGTATTCTGTTGAAATTGAAATTCCAATTTTAATCTAGTTTGACCAAGGCAAAGTCAAAACTAGAATGTATTGGTACATTTTCAACAACCACCAGGTGATCAGGTGCTCAAGTTTATGCTAAAAAATCATAGTGTCAATTTTTTTTTTAAGCTCAGCTTTAGATTGAAGAGCTCGTCATTTTGAATCCAAAGGTGTGAACGACACTCAAATCCGAGCTCGTATGCAGAAGTTAGAGCAAGTCAAAGTTCAATTTTGACTTGTCTACATGGTAGGATGGGATGGCATGGCAAAGCCCTTCAATGAACGAGGAGGCACCATGTGGAAGGCTGTCATTGGCCCTTGCATATCGTAAATCATAGTCGCATGTAGAAAGATGTTTGAAATTGGCCCCTACACATACAAATTGTGATGCGATCTTATCATCATAGGTGGAAGAGTATTACAGAATTAGCCCCCAATGAAGCCCAGTTGCGATACAATTTATTACATATCGAAATCGTAGAAAAGGGTTATGTTTGCGATGGTTCCAATAGTAATCACTGAATTGTGATTTGCGATGGACAACCCAGATGCGATATTTTATATATTCTAGTTAATACTCCTGTCAGGTCCACGATATCGTTATCGCAACATTGTCGTCGTGTTAACAAGACCTTCAGCCCACCAAACTTCATCGATTGGGATTTGCGATATGGACGATAGGTTATGGCCCGTGGGGCGATGAAATATTTGCCCAGTTAGCATATTTTGGAGCGTAAATGTGGGTTTCTGTCGGTTTTGGAGCATTTTGTGGAACAAATAGAGGAAGAACTAGGAGAAGTCATAACTTCTTCAGTTCTTAAACCAAATTGGATGGAAAAGGAGGCTAGATAGCCATTTTTTAGTATTATGAACTAATCAACACAATTTTCAGAGGCATTTGAGCATTGTAAACACACTTTTGTTGTAATTTTGAGCATAATAGAGAGCCCCAAGCATTGGAAGCTGGACCAAGGAGGTGTAGCCGAGGAGGGGTGAACTCCTCATAAAATCTTTGTGTGGTGTTTTGTATTTTGATGTTCTTTGTTGTTATTTTGATGTTGTTCAACATATGTATTATGTTGAATTATTTATAATATTTACATAAGAACCTCTCATGGGAATCAATTAATTAAGAAAGAATAGTGAATCCTTAAGCACTTGATAAGAAATTGATAAGAATCTTGGGTTTTATTCTGAATGGGGAATTCACACAGCATAACTAATCTTCTCCATTTCAGATAAAGTTGCTATAAGAGCACTGGTTTTTGCTTACTAGATTTACTTTGTGAAAGAAGGATTTAATTGTTTGTTAGTTTTGTGTCATGCTAACAAGGTTAAAACTCAAAAGAGGTGAAGGAAAGCTGGTTGGAAGCCATGAAGTTGTGTCAATGGGAAGAAGAGTAAGGTTGCCACAATCTCCAACACCATTTCAGCCTCAAGTTGCAGTTGAGACTCTAGAGATCATGTCTCAGGAAGGAGAACCTACAAACATTGCAGAAAATGAGAAGACCTTCAGAAAGGCTTTCTTTGATATGACAAACATGGTGAAGGTACTTTATGAAGAGAGAAATGGTAGATTGCAAGGCGAAAGTTCGAAACCTCCCAAAGGCGAAGGCTCTTTAGGAGGAGGTAATGGAAAATGAGGTAATGGGAATAGAGACAAGACTGCACCCTCTCCACCATCTTCTTCATCTTCTACTTCACAAGCATCTTCACACTCTTCCACTAAAACAACCCTTACTCAGACTTATCATCATTCTGCAAAAGGAACGGGTAAATCACGTTTTCTAAAGCTTGATGTTAAAGTCAAGTTGCCTATGTACAATGGAGAAGTTAATGTAGAAAAGCTAGATAACTGGATTTGCCAGTTGGAGGTGTACTGTAGAATTTAGAACCTTCAAGAGGATGATATCAAAATTTAGTTGGCTTCATTGAGAATGGAGGGTGAAACACTCATTTGGTGGGAAGAAAGGATTCAAGATGAGATCAAAAAACATGGTAATATCTCTATTACTTGTTCTAATTTCATTGCTACTATAAAAAGACAATTCTACCCTTTAGCCCATATGCAAAAAGCTATCATGAATTAGAAAAATTTCAAACAATTAAAAGGTCAAAATGTGCAAGATTATACTCAAGAGTTTAGGGGAAGAGATCTTATGCTAGGAGTAGACTTGTAGTCACAAGATACTTTGGTAGAATACATAGGAGGTTTGCATAGCTATCTTCGAGACACCATTCTTATGTTTAATCCCACCAATATTGATGAGGTCTATTTTCATGCTACACACCTCGAAGCAAGAGGGAAAAATGTACAAGAAGAAGGTAAGAAGAGGCAATTCCAGAGTGGTGAAAAAGGAAATAATTTCAAAGGAACACAAAAGAAAAATGCTTCTGTGAAGCAAGAAGGGGAGAAAATCATGTACAAGAATTGTTCCAAAGAGGGTCATGATGAAGCTCATTACTGGAAGCTTCATCCTGAATTACGACCGAATAAATTTAACAATAAAGGGAAACAGAAGAACAACACTGTTGTACAACAAGACTTGGGTTCTGACTCAGGTTATGAAACAAAAATTGCAGCCACAATCACTAAGCGAAAAGCTGTGGCAAAAGAAAGCAAAGAGGAAGTCGTGGCAAGCACCAACGTAGTAAATAACTCCAACAACATTTCAAATGAGGAAAATAGAATTGAGTTGTTCCACATCCGAGTTATTTCCAAACACACCAAGATTCACACGTTATTTTACAGTGGATCCTAGGAAAATTTAATTTCAACAGATTTGGTCAAGAAATTGAACCTGGAAACCATGCCTCATCATAAACCATATCCTTTGGGTTGGATAATCAAGGATGCCAATCTTCAGGTCACACGGAAATGTGTTTTCAGGTTTGCAATTACTTCCAATAACATTGATGAAGTTGAATTATATGTGGCACCACTGGATATTTATGGAATTGTGTTGGGAAGCCCATATCTGTATGAGAGGAAATCCATTTTCCATAGATTTGAGAACAAATATCATTTGTTCAAAGACGGATTGGAGTATATTGTGAGAACCCATCGTACAAAGCTTAATCTGTCTTTGGCAAGCATAGGGAAAATGAAGCGGCTGGTTAATTCCAGCAAGAGTCTCATGATCCTTATGATCAAGCAGAAGAATGTCACGGATCATGAATCCTTTGCAAGCTGTAATGTGAAGCTGAAAGCTGAATTGGTTGATGTGATCAATCAATATGGAGACATGTTTCAAGAACCAAAGGAATTGCAACCAAAAAGGGGAATTCAACACAAAATTCAGCTACAACAAGATTGTCCACTCCCAAATATTGGTGTGTATCGAATGTTAATTTTCGAAAGTTTAGAAATTAAGAAACAAGTCCAAGAATTGTTAGATAAAGGTGTAATTCATCCCTCTACTTCACCATGTGGTTCACCAATTTTTTTGGTACCAAAGAAAGATGGAACTTGGCTCATGTGTGTAGATTATCGTGCTTTGAACAAAATTACCATAAAGAATCGATACCTGTTGCCCATAATAGATGATTTGCTAGATCAATTGAAGAATGAAAAATATTTCACTAAATTGGACTTGAGAAATGGATATCATCAAGTTAGAATAGCTTAGGAGGATATTTGGAAGACGGTTTTTAAAACCAAATAGGGATTGTTTGAGTGGTTGGTTATGCATTTCAATCTTTGCAACACTCCTACTACATTCATGAGAGTTATGAATGATGTTTAAGATCCTTTCTTGATGAGTTTGTAATTGTATATTTAGATGATATTTTGGTATTCAGAAAATCATGAGAAGAACATGTCAAGCATGTGAGGAAAGTGTTGGATGTCTTGAAAAAAGAACAGTTATTTATGAAGATGTCTAAATGTGAATTCGAGAAAACTTCCTTAGTGTATTTGGGCCACATAATTGGAGGATATGATTTGAATATTTACCCCTCTATTCGGTGATTGTGAATTGGCGAATACCCAAATTAGTCATAGAAGTAAGGAGTTTTCTGGGAGCAATGCAATATTGGAGGAAGTTCATTGCCAATTTATCTTCCATAGTAGCTCCACTACATGCTTTGACCAACGTCAAGGTTGTTTTCTGGTGGGGAGGAAAACAACAAAAATAATTCGATGCTTTAAAACAAAAGGCCATTTCAGCCCCAGTTTTAGCGTTACTGGATTTGAAACAACCATTTGAAATACAAATAGATGCAAGTGACTACGCCATGGGTGCAGTTATTTTATAGCATGGTAAGCCCATTTCATTTCATTATGAGATTTTTAATGGTGTTGTTATTAACTATCCTACGTATGATAAAGAGCTTTACACATTGGTGCGAAGTGTGAAGAAATGGAAGCATTATTTAATGTGAAAAGAAACCATTATTCAAATTGATCATCAACCTTTGCAATATCTGCAATCTTAAACAAAATTGCAGCAATCAAGGCACTTTCGTTGGATGGGATTCTTATATCAATTCCACTTGGTAATCAGGTACAATAAAGGTATTTAAAATAGAGCTACTGATATGCTTTCTAGACCAGTTGTTAGTGTAGCCATTTTACTCAAGAATACTTCTGTTTTTCCTGAAAGTTATGTTGAACAATACGCACATGATGCTGACTTTCAAGAGGTATATTCAAAATTGATTCAAGGCCACCAAGTTGAGGAATTAAACTACCATGTACATGATAATCTATTATATCATTTGGGAAAACTTTGTGTTTCAGAGGGAGAGAGAGTAAATTTCACAAGGAAGCGCACACTTCTCTTATTGCTAGACATTTCAGTGTAAGTAAAACAGTGGAAAATCTTTAGATATATTTTTATTGGCCTTATATGCTTGAAAGTGTGTCATGTTTTATCAGAGTTTGTTCATTGTGTGCAGTTAGTAAGCCTAGAAATAGGAAACTAGGATTGTACACACCACTTCCAGTGCCTTCGCGTCCATGGGAGAGTGTTTCTATGGATTTTGTAGGAGGTCTTCCTTTATCAAGAAAGGTCACAATTATTTAGATGTAGTTGTGGATAGGTTCAACAAGATGTGCATGTTAATTCCTTGTAAAAAACAAATTACAGCTGAAAAAACAGCTCAACTTTTCTTTCAAAATGTATGGGTTCATTTTGGATTACCTACTTCTATTGTAAGTGATCGTGATTCCCGATTTTTCGGGAATTTTTGGTCAAGCTTATGGAGCCTGATGGACACCAATTTGAAGAAAAGTAAAACCTTCCATCTGCAAACAAATGGTCAAAACTGAAGTGGTTAATAGGATAGTTATTCATTTGCTAAGAGGATATTGCATCAAACGTCCTATGTTGTGGGATGAACAATTGCATTATATTCAGCATACTTACAATTGAGCAAAACACTTTTCTACTCTAACTTCGCCTTTTGAGGCATGTCTTGGTTATTTTCCTAAATCACCTTTGGATTTCATATTTGCAAAAGATGTATCTATAGATGGACATAGCGACATATACACTTACAGAGCAAAAAAATTCATTGAGCAAATTCAGTTGACTCACCAAACAGTTCAAGAACAACTAGAAAAGATGAAATAAGCATCAGGCGGATCAACAGTTTCAAGTAGGTGATGAAGTTTGTCTCTACATTAGTAAGGAAAGGCTTCAAGGTGAAGGTAAAAAGCTGAAACCAATCCATTATGATCCATTTAAAATTCTGGAAAAGATTGGTAATAATGCTTTCAAGCTTGATTTGCCTTCATATATGCAAATTTATTTCATTATTAATGTTGAAATTTTGAGATTGTAAGAGCCTCCTTTGAGTAAATATCAAGGATAAAGTGTACAGATTCCATCATTTGAAAATTTTTCTCTAGAATTCCTTGATGAGCTTCAGCAAGACACCATACCAGATAGAAGAATGAGGTCATCAAAGAGGGGAAATCTTGATTATGTTTGATTGGGTCTCAAAGGTACAAACCCATCAAAGTCTAAATGGATTGAAGAGGGTAAGGTGAGGGAACAATACCCTCATCCGTTCAATAATTAAATATAATATTTTGGGGTCCAAAAGGCTTCCAGTAGGGAGAGTGATTAGGTTCTCAAGTTTATGCTCAAAAATCAAAGTGTTAGAATTTTGTTAAAATCAGCTTCATATCAAAGAGCTCATCATTCTGAATCCAATGGTGCGAATGACACTCAAATCCAAGCTCGTATGTAGAATTTAGAGCTAGTCAAAGTTCAAGTTTGACTTGTCTACATGGCAGGATTGGAAGACGTGGCAAAGCCATTCATCGAATGAGGAGGCACCAAGTAGCAAGATTCCATTCGCCCCCGCATATTGCAAATCATATTTGCAGGTAGAAAGATGTTTGAAATCCGCCCCGCCGCAGACAAGTTGTGATGTAATCTAATCACAATCGCATATTGTAGGTGGATGAGTATTACAGAGTTGGCCCCTGGAAAAGCTCGGTTGTGATGTGATTTATTGCATATCACAATTGCAGAAAAGCGTTTTTGTTTATGATGGTTGTTAAATTAACAGTGCGTAGGGAAAAAACAAAAACAGACACAGCAATACAATCATACACAAATGACACAGTAAGTTAACGTGGTTCACCCAACCAATCTGGGCTACATCCACCAAACATAGGCATCGACAATCTTATTATTAATCAGGAGATTACAAAATGATCATTTTTCTCACAAACTCTCATGCACACCACCCAATCCGTTTGGACACCTGTTTTATAGCTAAGAGGATCTAACTGCCTCATAAATCCTCCTACAACAAATATAGGATGCATTAACTCACTCCCAACAAAATAGAGCTAATATAGCAACCAAATCAGATTGTTGTCACCTACTGAGATTTTTGCCTATTTTATTAAAACAGAAAATCTCAACAATCTCCACCTTGACAACAATTAGCCTGACGCCCTATTTCTTTATTATTTATTTTTTCTGCAAGCCAAGAGAAGCCAAACACCAACACAGCTTCTCCAACAAAACTGGTTTCGTGAACATGTCTGCAGAGTTTTCCTTTGTATGCACCTTTTCAAAAGAGACTCCCCTTTCAGTGATAACCTATCTTACAAAATGGTACTTAATTGGAATATGCTTTGATTTACTATGATAGGCCATATTCTTAGCCAAATGTATTGCACTTTGACTATCACAAAGTAACCTGATGTTGTCCTGTAACCTACCAAACTCACAAAGCAAACCTTTCAACCAAACCGCCTCTTTGCAAGCATGCGAAGCAGCAATGTATTCTGCTTCAGTAGTGGATAAAGCAACAATGTTTTGTAGCTTTGACATCCAGCTAATAGCTCCACCTGCAAGAGTAAAGACATACCCTGAAGTTGATCTTCTCTTATCCAAATCACTTGCAAAATCAGAATCAACATACCCGCAAACAGATTCACTACTCTTATTGTAAGTAATACAATAACTACTTGTGCCTCTCAAATACCGAAGCACCCATTTTACTGCTGACCAGTGTTATTTACCCGGATTTTCCATATACCTACTGACAACCCCAACTGCAAGTGAAATATCTGGTCGCGTACAAACCATCGCATACATCAAACATCCTACTACATTGGCATATGGAATTCGAGACATATAATCCTTTTCTTCATCTGTATTAGGACATAAACTGGAAGAAAGCTTAAAATGGGAAGCTAAAGGGACTGACACAGGCTTCACATTGTTCATACCAAACCTCACAAGTATTTTCTCAATATACTTTTGTTGTGATAGCCACAGCTTACCATTGCTCCTGTCTTTGAAAATCTCCATGCCCAAAATCTGTCTTGCTGCTCCTAGATTTTTCATATCAAACATCCTTGCCATCTGAGTCTTCAACCTGTTGATTTCTTCAATGATTTTGCTTGCTAAAAGCATATCATCAACATACAACACTAAGATAATGAACATGCCATTGCTTAACTGCTTAAAGTAAACACAATGATCATATTCACTTATATATTTTTGACTCAACATGAAAGAATCAAATTTCTTGTACCACTATCGAGGCAACTGCTTCAGACCATAAAATGACTTCTTGAGCCTGCAGACAAATTTCTTATTGCGATGCTGAACAAACCCTTCCGGTTGTTCCATATAAATTTCCTCATCTAAATCTCCATGTAAAAATGCAGTCTTAACATCTAGTTGTTGTAATTCTAAATCAAGCAAAGCAACTAACGCTAACACAATTCTAATTGAAACTATTTTAACAATTGGTGAAAAAATCTCATGAAAATCTATGCCTGCTTTCTGAGAAAACCCTTTTGCAACCAGCCTTTCTTTGTATCTGTCCTCTGAATCATTCACACCCCGTTTCACTTTGAAAACCCATTTACATCCCATAATTTTCCTGCCTTTGGGAAGTTCAACCAGATCCCATGTGCCATTCTTACCTAAGGCCATCATTTCTTCCTTCATGGCTGCTTTCCATTTGTCACTCTTTGAACCTTCTACAAATTCTTGATAACACAAAGGTTCATCATCGTTAGCGGTCAAAGCATCTGAAGTAACATAATCATCATACCTTCTCGGAGGATGTTTGATCCTTGTAGACCTCCTTAAGGATGTTTCTGGTGCTTCCACAATTGGCTGTCTACCATCTGTAGGAACTTCTTCATGATCGCTATCTGAGACCTGTTCATGACCTCCATCTGAACCCTGTTCATAATCTGATTCTGAAACCTGTTCATGACTAGAATCTGAACTATGGTCGTCATGACTATCATTAGAAGTGCTGTCAAACTGAATGTGTTGGAAATCAGATACATCATCCTGTTTCAATTTATTATCTACATCTAATTGTACAAGAGAGGATTCATCAAACTTTACATCTCTGTTGATGATGATTTTGCGGGTAGTAGGATCCCACAATCTAAATCCCTTTGTTCCATCACCATACCCAACAAAGATATACCTTTTCAATTTCGGATCTAATTTAGTTCGCTGATGTTTAGGCACTAGAGCATATCCATCACAACCAAACACTCTGAGTTTAGAATAATCACAAGGGTGACCTTTCCATACCTCTTGAGGAATCTTGCAACCTATCGCTGTCGATGGCGATCGATTTATCACATAACAAGCTGTAGCCGCCGCTTCTGTCCACAACTCCTTCTGCAAACCAGCGTTACTCAGCATACTCCTTGGTCTCTCCAAAAGAGTTTTGTTCATGCGTTCAACAACTCCATTTTGTTGAGGAGTATAAATAGTAGTCTTATGTCTCTCGATCCCTGCATCCTTGCAATAGTTGTCAAACTCCTTGGAAGTAAACTCACCACCATTGTCAGTTCTTAAACATTTTATAGTTCTACCAGTGATGTTTTCTACCAATGCTCTAAACTGCTTGAAAACTGTAAAAACAACAGACTTCCTTTTCAACATGTAGACCCACACTTTCCTAGAAAAGTCATCAATAAACGAGACAAAATACGACGAGCCACCAAACGAGTTTGTAGGTGCTAGACCCCAAACATCTGAATGGATATAATCAAGTATTCCTTTACTAGTGTGTTTGCCTATTTTAAACTTTTGTTTACTTTGTTTGCCAAACAGACAATGTTTACAGAAATCTAACTTTCCAGACCTTATATTAGGAAGTAACTTGCGATCAGCCAAAATCTTTAACCCTCTTTCGCTCATATGGCCCAACCTCTGATGCCATAGGCGAATGGAACTATTGTCATGTTCAGACACCGTAGACACATGAACTGACCCTGTTCTTCCTTCTAACTGAAACAGATTTCCTACTTTCTTAGCTCTCATTACTAGTAAAATACCTTTGTAAATTTTCATTACTCCACCTTGAATGACAGTTTTATATCAATTTGTATCAAGTGCCCCCAGTGAAATTAGATTTTTTCTTAAATCTGGTACATGTCTTACATCAGTTAACATTTTGGTTGTCCCATCAAACATTTGCAGCTGTATGCTCCCTATTCCCACAATATTAGATGTGACATCATTACCCATGTACACGACTCCATCATTCACTGATCTATATGTCTTAAACCAGTCTCTATGAATACACATGTGGTTTGATGCACCGGAATCTAGCAACCAATGTTGATCATGATTCGAGAAATTAACTGATAAGACTTCGTCGCTCATACCAGAACTAGATGTTGAACCTGTATCAGTCGTGTTCGCTTCCTTCTTTTCTGTCGATGAAGCTTCTTTAGAAGTTTTTTGTCACTTCCAGCAATCCTTCTTCAAATGCCCTGATTTGCCGCAGAACCAGCACTTTACTTTACTCTTCTTTCATTTTGACTTTGAACGCAAATCGTTGTGCTTACCAGAGCGTCATTCTCTAGAACGACCTCTAGCCATCATTGCCTCGGATGTAGAGGTGTCAGCATTCGATCGCTTCCTGGTCTCCTTGGACAACAAAGCTCCGACGACATCATCAAATTCAATGGTTTTGGATGAACTAAGACTTATAGAAGTAACAAAATGATCCCACGACTCAGGCAACGAGCACAATAAAGTTATGGCTTTATCCTCAGCTTCAAATTTTACTTCTATGCTTTCTAATTGCACCATTAGAGTATTAAAAACATTCAAATGATCAGTAATGGAAGTACCTTCCTTCATTCGCAAATTGTATAGCTTCCGCTTCAGGAGAATCTGATTTGTCAAGGATTTTGTCATATACAACTTCTCCAACTTCGTCCACAAACCAGCTACAGTCTTCTCTGACACGATGTTAAATAAAACATCATCAGACAAACACAATCGAATTCCGCTCAAGGCTCTTCCATCCAATTCATTCCACTCATCATCTGTCACGGGGTAAGGCAGTTTAGATCTGCCCAACAATGCCTTCGCCACGCCTTGTTGTACGAGCAGATCATGCATCTTTACCTTCCAGATCTAAAAATTATTTTTGCCATTAAATTTCTCGATTTCAAATCGGGCACTCTGAGTTTTCGCCATCTCATTTAAAAAATCGAAAGAACCTCCAATTCCAACTTTTTAAAAATGTTAATCTATAACAAATGCCAATGCTTTATTGTATAATGCTTTTATTCTATAATAAAAACAAAAAAACCCTTTTGCTGTCTTTTAACCAAAAATCCCACGCCGGAAGCAAATACACACGCACCAGAAAGGGACTTGGCGCTTGCTAAAGGACAGAAGATCCGCGCCAATGAAAAATCGGTGCAAGGCAAAAAAATTGGCGCAATTATCACCTTCGGATCTGCGCTAATGAGGAAATGGGCGCATTGGCGCACTTAATAAACTCGTTTCCGCGCCTTTCTGTTGGTTGGCGCTACTGTTGTGGAATAAATTGCACCAATCCCAAAAATGAGAACAATTTTTTTTTTATGAATTCCTATGGACAGCCAAACGCGCCCGTTGAGCGCAATGTTTGTGGATGTAGCAGACAAACGCGTTGTGGATTTGGTAGAGAGAATGCTTGTATTTAATCCTCGGAAAAGAATCAGCGCGGCAGACGCACTTCAACATGAATACATGGCCGAGATTTACAGTGGAAGTGCTTACCCAAAAGCTGAATCTAAAGCCTGATCAGGTTGAAAGGTTGAAAGATTTGACTCCTCCCCGCATCCAGATGTTGACGCCAAATCCCAACCTGTTGACCAACCCAGAGTACGCATGGAAGTTTCTTCTCGATCGATGCGCTAACTCTCCGGCACAGTAAATGTAAATATTTTTACAAAGCGAGGACAGAACTGTATTCCCAACATTGAAGCCATTCGATAATTGTATGACGAATTTGGAAAATATTGGTTGACGGTACTTCTCTGACTTCTCCATGCAGAGAATCCAGTCAGCTTCTCTGGTCAGCGCGCTGGTAATACCTCCATGCAGGCGTTGGTAATACCTCCACGCAGGCTCTGATATGTAATACCTCCACGCAGGTCCACGCACCACCATTCAACGCATTCACTGATCAATGACTGCATCGCTGTACGCAGGTCACATACACACCATGGCATACGCACTTCAACAGTTCAACAGTTCAACACACAGTTCTGCAAATGCATACCAACTCGGCCAGCGCACAAACAGTCTATGCCAGACTTGGGCCCACCACTCCTCCGCTGCGCAGCTCTGATACCAATTGTTAAATTAACAGTGCGCAGGGAAAAAACAAAAACAGACACATCAATACAATCATACACAAATGACACAGTAAGTTAATGTGGTTCACCCAACCAATCTGGGATACGTTCACCAAACATAGGCATCGGCAATCTTATTATTAATCAGGAGATTACAAAATGATCATTTTTCTCACAAACTCTCACGCACACCACCCAATCCGTCTGGACACCTGTTTTATAGCTAAGAGGATCTAACTGCCTCATAAATCCTCCTATAACAAATATAGGATGCATTAACTCACTCCCAACAAAATAGAGCTAATATAGCAACCAAATCAGATTGTTGTCACCTACTGAGATTTTTGCCTATTTTATTAAAACAGAAAATCTCAACAATGGTTCCAAAACTAATCGTTGAATTGCGATTTGCGATGGATTTCCTCAACGTGATGTTTTATATGTTCTAGTTAATACTCCCGTCGGGTCCGCGATATCACTATCGCAACATCGCCGTCGTGTTAACAAGATCTTTAGCCTGCCAAACTTTTCTAATTGTGATTTGCAATATGACCGACAGGTTATGGCCTGCGGCATGGCAAAATATTCGGTAGGTTAATGGATTTTGTAGTGGAAATGTAGGTTTTTGCAGGTTTTGGTGCATTTTCTAGAACAAATAGAGGGAGAACTAAGAAAAGTAATAACTTCTTTAGTTCTTAACCAAATTGAATGCAAAAAGAGGCTAGATAGCCATTTTTTAGTATTCTGAACTAATTGAGATAGGTTTTAGAGGCATTTGAGTGTTGTAAACACAATTTTGTTGTAATTTTGAGCATATTAGAGAAGCCCAAGCATTGGAAGCTCGACCAAGGAAATGTAGCCTAGGAGGGGTGAAATCCTCATCAAATCTTTGTGTTGTGTGTTGTATTTTGATGTTCTTTGTTGTTATTTTTATGTTGTTAAACATGTGTTTTATGTTAAATTGTTTATAAAATTTACATAAGAACCTCTCATGGGAATCAGTAAATTAAGCAAAAATAGTGAATCCTTAAGCACTTGATAAGAAAATGATAAGCATCTTGGGTTTTATTATGAATGGGAAATTAGAACAAAATTACTAATCTGCTCCATTTCAGATCACCAGATCAGGATGAGGGAAGAATCCGTTCACAAAAACACTTTCAGAGTGAGGTATGGTCACCATGAATCTACTATAGTACCATTCAAACTTACAAATTCTACAGTAACCTTTATGTGCCTTACGAATAATGTGCTTAGACCATATTTTGACAAGTTTGTATAGCTTTCTGTGCACAATGTCCTGATATATTCAAAGAATTAAAAGGAGCATGAGGACCACCTCATAGATGTTCTACTACTATTGAGGTAACACAAATTGTATGCCAAGCTCAGCAAATGTGAGTTTTTTAAAACTCAGGTTCACTACTTGGGGAATGTGATATCAAAAAGGGATTGGTGCACACCCTGAAATGTAACTCAGTCAGATAATTTATAAGGTTGGTTGGTTAGAATCTAAGATTCATTCGAAACTTCTCAAATATTGGGCATCTCATCATTGCGTTACAAAGAAAGGGAGTGAAATTTCAATGGAAACCTAAGTGTGCAGCTAGTTTTGAATAACTGGAAAATTTTACTGACATGTGCACCTATTTTGAGAATACTTCATCCATAAAGGTATTTTTTAATTTTCATTGATTCTTTTAAAGATGGACTTAGTGGAGCCCTGATGCGATAAGGACATGTAATCCACTATGAATCCAAGAAGTTGAATGAGAATTAAAGGAACTATGTCACTCACGACTTGGAGCTAGAAGCCATTGTGCACGCACTAAAAATGTGGAGGTTGTACTTATAGGGAAGGAGATTTGTGTTGATGATAGATCATAGTGGATTGAAATAATTATTTTCCTAGCCCAAACTAAATCCAAAAAAAAGCTATATGGTTGGAATTGATCAATTAATTTTACTTTGAGATTAAGTATATTAAAGGTAAGGAGAATAAGGTGGCAGATGCACTTAGTAGAATTTTGCAAGAATGTCACCTAGCAGCCGTAAGAACTTGCTTATTTGATATCAAGGAAAGGATTAAATAATGATTGATAAATTATGAAAATTACCAATATGTGAAGAAGTGTTGGCAAGAATAGTCAGATGTATTAGTAAGTAGAAGCTAATCTCAATGATTATTGAATACTAATATTTAATAAAAGGAGATATGTGCATAATTCCAAGGATTTATGGAATCTTATCATGGATTAACTTCATAAAATACCTTACTTAGGTCACCATGGATATCAAAATATGATGGCAGCCATGAAAAGGACATATTTTTGGCTAGGGGTGAAGAATCATATTGTAGAAAACCTCACTAAATGTTTGGAATGTCAACAAGTGAAGGTAGAGTGTAGATATATAGCTGGACTACTACAACCAATACCAATTCTGGAATGGAAATTGGACATCATATGCATGAACTTCATTATAGGATTTCTCAGGACATTTATAAAGAATGATGTTATCATGGTGGTAATGGAAAAGTTAAGCAAGGTGGCTCACTTATAGTTGTTAAGTCTACTCTTAAAGAAATAGATATAGCACAAATATTCATGAAAGAGATGTTGGAAACCTTTGATCACTACTGAGAGGTGGGGGGTGAATCAGTAGTGTGATCTTATTTACAATTTTTACCAATTATTTCCTTTTAGTGAATCACACATATATGCACCAACAACACGTTAGATTATCCATGCATGTAAAACATATAAGCATCTGAAACAATATTATCATGAGAGGAAAAATGATCAACACATCAAAATCACATCCACACAATGGACACACGATTTATGGTGGAAACCATTTCGGGAGAAAAACCACCCTTGTTGTTTCTCTGATATGAATTTCTATTATGTCAAGTAATTGATCTCTTACATAGTGTGTTGACTCCCATCAGCATGGAGACTCGACCTCATATACAAATTCCAACTTTGATTGGCTAGGAGACTTGATACTACTGATCATCTCATAATAATCTGTTCTCTATGGATCTATGAACCACCATTCAATGAAAGCCACCATGATCAATAGATTCTCACCCAACTACAATTAGACTATCCAACCACCATTGGATTGAGAAACTTCTTCCTTTCACTGAAGCTTCGATGTTACTGCTCCACCTCCATTAAGTCACTTCTCCTCATCACCATGTAGATCTCCTTTCAACTATTTTAAAACTGGATCCCAAGACACTATTCCCAACCATAAATTGGCTTTTCATACATTCTCTCAGTAGCAAGATCTCATCATCAATCAAAATAAAAAGAATGCACAAAACATGTGCTCTCCAATACAAAATTGTGGCCACAATCAAATCTAAATACTATCAATCCCTCACAACAATAAAATGTTGCATAATACAAGTACTCTAGAAACATACAACAAAATAAGTTTGAGAGGATGACCAACATATACTCTAGCAACATACAAAAAATCCTCCAACTCAAACTCTAAAACAACGAATCCAATTTTGATCTATTCTGCAACATGCTTCATATCTCCTCACTATTCAGTCATGAATACTCATGGACTGAAGCATCTAGGATATCCAATAGGTTTGAAGCATAATATCCTTCTTTGATACCATCTCAGTCACTCACTACTATGATCAATCCACAATCAACCATCACATAGCTCCAAGATCAAGTATATAAAGCATGTAGGGCGAAATTGAGCTTGGGGCTAGGATCAAAGGTGCACAAATTGGACCAAATCAATCCACTAAGGTGACTATTAGTGCACAAAATGCATTCACATCATGAGAGGACATTTTCAAACCCTTTCTGACATTTTTCACTAATTCTAGAAGCCTCTGGGAATTTCCAAGTTAACTTCCTTTTGAACATCGTGAGAAATGCAGAGAAAATATCATGAAAACTCTTAGTTTCTCCCTTGAAATTTTTTGAACTTGAATGGGTATATAACCACTCCCTCGAGCCTACTTCCATGTGACTATAGGTTTATATCCACTCCCATACGCTTATGTGCATGCGAAAATGTCTAAAATAGAGGAAAACCAGTAGTTCTTCAGATCAGGACCTCTGGAATTTGTTGCATCCTCTTCTCCAGCATATGTACTAGAAACTAGAGTTTTGATATGGTCTCTAACACATCTGGAAGTATACCAAACATTCCTCCTAAGTGTCACTGCAAAGTTGACATAGAAGGGCCAACAAATAAGGTTGGCAAAGTGTGCCAACAATTCCTACTCTCCATTAGACCTATGAACATGATGCAACAGATTTGAATAGGCCTGGAAACCTATGTAGCACCTCTACAACATCAACATCATCATCATGAAGTAATCACACTACAAAAATTCATCTTCATGAAGCATAACCCTGAATACCTGGCTGATAACTCAACTAGTTTGCCATGAACCATCTCTACCATATGTAGATCTGATCATCACCTATAGAGGCCTCCTCTACCTATAGCAGCATCAATAAACCATCATGATATGTCCATCAATGCACATTCTAACACATTCCAACTCCTCTAATACCATGATGCTACCATCATGATCCATCAATGCCAACACATACTGACACACAATTTGCATCGTCATGATTTTGAGATAATTGCATGACCTCAAGAGTTGACATCAATTCCAACACAACCATCTCACTATCAATAGAACATTCCAACCAATAGGACCACCAAGTCAACATGCATCACACATTAGTATGACCAATATGACTATGACCATGCCCTTGTTGACATCAATGCCATCACAAAAATGCCAACAAGAGATATTCAGGTTGCATGGATTATCCAAAAAGATAATTGTTATAGCTCCAAATCTCACTCTTATGGTTTGTGATGCTGTACTCATGGCCTAGGGCAACCCCTCCTTCCAGACCTGGTCCTAAAATTTAAAAAACAGTGTTTTATTCCTTATACGCGACATTGCCCTGAGTTAAACGCGTGTATACGCGGGTCTGTGTATATCCAACCCGCGTGTATGTATTAAAACACTTAAAAAAATATAAAATTCCTTCTTTTCAGGCAGAGATCGCGAGTTTTACCTGCTAATCACCTATTAGTGCCCGTGGCCCAATTGTTCCCAACCAACTCCTAACTAAAAAACTACTTTGGAGATGGTATAAAAAGACCTCAAAGGGAAGGCCTAAAGGAAGAGAGAATAGAGAGAAAGGTTATTATGCTGAGATTTTCCCTTTGACCAGGTCTGAAGTCCCTTGTGCCTTCTGCACTTCCCCCATTTTGTACAGGAAACCTTTGTTTCCTTGTGTGTTGATGTTCATCCACCATTTATGACATCATGGAGAGAGTCATGGAAGGAGTTTTGTTATAGGCTTGAGGCTGGAACGGATCCGGAAGGAAGCTTTGCTTGGAGCCTGCTGAATGTGACTCAGGTGAACATATTCCTTTTTATGTACTTTATTTTTCTATAATAAAAGAAACACATGTCTTGGTTCTCGAATTGAATCCTCTTTATGTTAATGATATTCATGTTTTGAATTCATGTGTAAATGGTTGTTTGGATTTCATAACTAACTACCTTTCTTTGTAACATGAAGATGGTTTCTTTATAAGTTTTTGTCCATGTACTGCTGTGTTCTTTGAATTGTTTGTTTTGCAGGACAAAAGAGAAGAAGGGAACTCCAAGAAGGGTTTGGACCCTAAAGGCCTTCTCAAACGTAGGACTAAAGGTACGTACCCTTATCATAGAATTTGCTTATAATAGCATAATGGCTGTATGAATGCATGTTTCTTTGAATAGACAACTTTCAGTCTGCTAGGGTTTCACCCAAAAAGCCCTAGGTGAGTTTTTTCCCTTTACCAGAATTGGCAACTCCACTGGGGACAACACTCTTGTTGTTCCTAGTTTGGGTGTTTTTCAAGCCAATCAGGGCTCAACTGCCTTGTCTACTTGTTGTTACTGTCTGGTCTGTGCTTGAACTTTGAGCTTTGCTAGTTTCTTCAGTTTGTCTTTTTTATTTTTCTTGAAGCTTTTCATATACGCTATTTTTCTTAGATACAGAAGCGTATATACGCTTGTTTATTTGAGTGAACCCGCGTATACGCAGGTTTCCTCAAACACAGTCGCGTATACACGCAATCTGTACTACAGTACAGTCGCGTATACACGCAATCTGTACTACAGTACAGTCGCGTATATATCCCAATTTTCTAGATTTGTAAATCTTTTTGGCCTCTGAAGGTTTGTCTGGTGGTTTGAGTCAGTATGAAACAATTATTTTCCAGTATTAGTTATTTGTTTCACAGTGAGCATCTCGTTCTGAATTCTCTCTGATTATAAGGAGTGTTGGTTTGGTTTTTTGTTGATTGCAAGCGTCATCGTTTTTGCTAAGGCACGCAAGATTTCTGCCTAGGAATCTTGGCTGCTCTGTTTCATCAGGGTAGGAAGATTGAATTAAATCTTTGTGTTAATCTTGCTTTTGGTGACTTTTTTGTTTGCTTGACAAAATCGCTTTTTGTGACCATCTGCTTCTTTGTTTCATGAAAGTTGTTGTTTGACACTTTCTTGGAATTTGTCTTTTTGATCTTTTTGGTTTTTCATTGCCAAGGCTTTCATTGCTGCTTTTGATTGTTAAGAGCGATTTCAAACACATGTATTTTTGTTGGGTTTTCATCCATTAAGTGGTGTTGATTCGCAAAAGTGTTTAATTGCCTATTCTTCAATCACGAGTTTCAGTGTTGTTGAGAGCATTTTGTGAAAAGACTTTCTGTTTGTTGCTTTGAAGAAAATCTTTTGAAAATCTTAGTTTTGCTTTCTTGAACTTGTTTTTCATTTGGTTTCCTTTTAGAGAAGTGAAAGTGCTTTATGTTTGTCTTAGAACTTGTTTTTATTGTTTAGACGAAATGAATGGAAACATCTCATATTCTATCTAGGCATCTTAAGTGGCAAGATAAAGTTTGATAAACAAGCAACTTTCATTTTTGTTTTTAGAGTAGCTTTGAATCTTGCATCCACATATAGTTGTTGCATTAGGATAGATTTGAATCCCCTTTTAGGCATATATAGCTTTGTTAACTTTTGTGAGTGTGAAGTGTGCATTAACGAAAAGAAAAGAAAAATTTGTTTTATTGGATGTACCTCTGAACCCTATAGAAATTTCTCTTCATCGAAAAACAAAAAGTGCATGTGCATGTAGTTAACTTTTTATTAATTTATTTTGCATCAAAAAACACCACTAGTTTCACTTCCGTTACCTTGTGACTTAAAGAACAGCCTAATAAAATCAAGCGCTAACTAAAATTCACTAGAACTTTTTGTTTTAGTCAGTTACACCAACAAGATTAGGATTTTAGGGCCTTGGATTAGGCGAGTGGAGAGTTAACTCTCCAAGGCCATATAAACGTCAAACGTAGGAGTCTGAATAACGAGAGAAAATCCAATAGCGTTAGGAAGACCAGGAAAGCTCCGGATCTGGGAGTTAAGCACGAGGGTCTGTGAAGACAGGGAAGAGAGATGCCCCCTCTCCTACTTGTCTGAACTTACCTCACGACTGTTCCGCCTGGCTTCTGCGACGCGTTGGTATCCATAGTTGCTTCTCCTAGTGAACTACACAGGTGGTTGCGGAGGGGAATCCCGTGGCACCTGAGGTCAACGTTGCATCACTCTCGACAGTACTACTGGAGGTCACCCTTGCGAAGCTTGGGGGCTTGCACCGGCGTAGGCTGTTGTTAGGAGGTCAGCGTAACTTCCTCTGATACCTTCGCTGATAGGACTGGGCCCTCATCATCCCAGACTATCTTCGGAAGGCCCCTTATTTCACTTTCTCGTATTTTGGTGTCCAATCTTAATCACCCGGAGCGGAAATACTTGGAAGTTGTTTGACTGGCTGTATCTTTAGGGACTTTATAGTGTGTGCTCTGTGCTCCTAGTTGGCCTAGCTTTCAATTTTTTGAGTCTTTAGTTAGATCATAACAAAAAATTCAAAGTGGCTGACCGATCTCCAAGACGGTCTCGAAGACTTCGTGGTCTCTCTCCACCAAGTTTAGAGCCTTCTCCTAGAAGGCGCAGAGGCAATACTATCGGTGGGTTCCATCCCACGTCGGTTGACGCATCGGGGATTGATCCTCCTCTCGGGGGCATTAGCGGCCAAGCAAGGCCTGGCACTTCTGAGCAAGAGAGGGACACTCCAGTCCTTTCTTGAGTTCGCTTTCAAGCGGAGAATAATATAGAGGTAGAAGAACTTTCAGAGTCATTAGTGGCTCCAAATTCTCCACTACCATCTAGTCATCTAGACGTATTACAATACGTCGGGACTCCGACGCATAGACCGTCAAGTCCAGGTTACGCTATGCGCTTACCGTCGATGACCACTACTGGAAGCATGGCTTCTACGAGTGCTACAACTATGCAAACCCCAACATTGGTGCAAGGGGGAGGAACCATTTCCATCCCCTCCGCTTCCTTGTTCAGATCTTTTGCTAGCACATCTTTAGTTGGGTCTACCTCCATTCCGTCCACGAGTGGAAATGCCAAAACCAATGCTTTTGGTACTGGACTCTTCCCTTTTGGCACCCAATCACAGGGTATTCCATCGGTTCCGTTTAGTGCCGCTACGTCCATGATGGGCGGATCAGCTTCATTCCAAGGTTTTCCTTTCGGAAGTGGTCATATACCACATTCCAACCCGATGGTAGGATCCATGCCTTTTTCTTCTGTAGGACAAAGCAGCAATCCTTTCCAAGGTTGGAATAACCCTGGGGTTAGTAGCGCGGGAACTGGGAATCCGTTTATCGGCCAACAAGGGAATAGGCCGTACTCCACGGTTAGCATGTTTCAAAGTATTCCTCCCCTTGCTTCGGCTTGGAATCCGTATCAGGGGTTATCAACTCCCTACAATCCTTTAGGAGGAAACTTTGCTGGTTATGGAGGTTATACGGCCGGAGTTGGTCAAACTCCGAATTTTGCTGGACCACAAGGCTTGCCCTTTGGTTCAGCCAGTTCTACTGGTCACTTCGGGCAGCCTGGTGCCTCCCAAATTCCAGGACAATCTTTTCAGAGCTTTGGGAGTTCTGCCCAGTCTGGGTGGAATCCCCAAGGTCCTCCTAGGCTTCCGTTTCTGGCAACGTTAAACTTGCCAGATCTCACTAAGTTAACAAATGACCCAATCAGGTACAATCCGGCCTGGCCTCCGGTCCCAACCAAACTCCCTTCGGACATTCCAAAATTCGAAGGGAAGAGTGGTGAAGACCCAGGCGACCATGTAACCACATTCCATCTGTGGTGCTCATCTAACTCCCTTATCGATGACTCGATTAGGTTGAGACTCTTTCAGCGCACCTTGACTGGTAATGCGGCGAAATGGTATATAGAGTTGCCAGGGGGCAGCTTTACATCGTTCGCTGACTTAGCCAATATTTTCTTAAATCACTTCCAGTTGCCTGTCCGCTATGATGCCGGAACTGAACTTCTGGCCACCTTTCGACAGGATAAGGCAACCCACATTTCTGACCATATTCAGGAATGGAGATAGAGAAAGAGGCTCATTAAAGTTGAAATCCCTCTGGAGTACCGTATCGAGTGGTTTTTGAAGTCTTTACAACCCGAGATCTCCAAGGATGTCTCCATGTCTAGGGTCTATTCTAAGGAGCAAGCGATTTTTAGGGCCCAACAATTAGAATTGATCTACTCTCAGTCTGGGATCCTACAAAAGTACTTGCCAGATGCTCCTGGATCTAAGGTTGATGTAGCTAAGTCAAAGCCAGGTCCGCACGCGGATGGTATCATCGGGTCAGTAGACACAACTACCGTGAAATTGTTGAATCAATTGCAGCAGTTGTCCTTGCAAACTGCTTCTAACAACCAAGTCACATCGTCTAATCCCCCCGCTTCCCAAACTTCTTCAATAAATGTCGTCCAATCTGATAATCCCAAAGGAAATCAAAATTCCAATGGGAAAAAGAAAGGACGAGGTAAGAAAAAGAACTAGGATGGGAAGCCTGATGCAAATAAATCTGGCAACAATGCTGGTGGTGGTAGAAATGAGTCGAGAAAGAAAGTCAAGTTTCCATGCAAGTTGTGCAGTGGAGACCATCTAACTCATCTCTGCCCTAAGATTGAAGATGCTCAGCACTTGTTAGGACAACAAGGGACTTCTAGTTCTCAAGCTGTGTTAACCAACCCGTTTCCCCAAGGGCAGCAACTTCTTGCTGGCGCAAGTTCGAACCCTGGAACCTCCACTGGGGGCAACCAGGAAGGGGAAAAATTGTCAGATGTTTTCATGATGGGTTCTAACGTCCATGTGGCTACTCAGTCACGTGATTATGGTGAAGCTGAAACTTCCAAGGACAAGATTTTTCCCGGAAGTACTGACCTTCATACCGAGCGACCCTCTGTCGAGACTATACCACGGATACCGAAAGGTTCTGCTAAATGCGCGACGATTAATCCCAATGCTAGGGCCGCCCAGAATTACTCCATTGTGGAGGATCTGGCTTAGAGTCCATGCGCCATGTCCGATTTAGAGGTTCTCCAGTCATGTCCAACTCAGAGAAGTGCTTTACTCTCTGCAATTGGAGCAGTCGATCCAGCTAACTCTTTAGTGCTCACTTTTGACATTTTAAATGTCAAAAAGCGACTCCCTCATCATATGGCTTTTCAAATAAAGTCAACATACTGGAAAATCAACATTTTTCGCACCGTAGTAGATGAAGGAGCTTCCACATGCGTTATGTCGATGTCATGTTGGAAGGCTATTGGATCACCTTCGGCTGTTCCTTCACTCACCGTCTTGACTGCATTTGACGGTCATTCGCACAAGCCACATGGGATTATCCCGGCCTTTCCTATATGTGTTGGGGGAAAGGTCGTCAATATTGAAGTAGAGGTCATAGACGCTAACCTAGACTATAATCTCCTATTAGGAAGGAACTGGGTATACGAGATGGATGTTGTTGTTTCGACTCTCTTTCGTGTAATTTTCTTTCCTCATGAGGGGAAAATCGTTAAGGTTGATCAATTGGACTATTGTCCAGTTGATCCTCAAGCAAGCTCTGACTCTACTGTCCCTTTAGTGGATAACCCTCGCCCACCGACTGAGAATTTAGGAGTAGGGATGTATTCCTCATTGATGGGTACATTTGATCTTCCCTCTCCTTTCGCTAAAATTAATGCTATTTCATCATCTAAGGAGTCTCCTCCAGAAGAGTTCTTCCGAACCCATTGTTTTTCAGACCCTTGGACCTTGCCTTCACCTACGACCACATTAGTTGAAGGACAAGTAAATGGAATGGAATTCCCTATATCTGCAGCTGAGCTTAGATATCAGTCTATCGTAGACTCTGCAGACAACCATTCTACTCCTTTTTCTGAAGAGGAGTTAGATGGTCATGTGGCCCCGGCTTGGAGCCTTGATTCTACCTCTGCCTTGGACTGCTTAGATTCGGTTCTGCCTTCTGAAGAAGCAATCCTCGAAGTAATGATGGGTATAGATCGACCTTGGGAAGACTTACACCATCGTTCATACTTTCTTCCTCCATTGCAGGAAGTAGAATCTAGATTCTCCGAGCTCATCGCTAGTGATGTTTGTACGGTGTCGAACCCTTTGGCTCCAGCATGCGTTCGTGCCGAAGGTAATATGTCGGTAATTTCAAAAACGATACCTATAAACATCTCTAGGGACCCTAACGTCATCGAAAATATCTTCATCGGAATTGAGTGTTCCCCTGAAGAAATTCAAATTTACACCGACCTATTCAAGGAATATCGTGACGTATTTGCTTGGTCTTATGAGTAAATGCCTGGCATTGATCCTTCTATAGTTCAGCATGAGATCAAGACGTATGAAAACGCAAAACCAGCTCATCAAAAGCTTCGGCCGGTCAACCCTAGGAAAGCAGTGGCTATCAAAGCTGAGGTTGAGAAGCTGCTAAGGGCGGGTTTTATATACCCTTTTCCTCTTACTGATTGGGTTTCTAATCCAGTCCTTGTGGACAAAAAACAAGGAACAATCCGAGTATGCATCGATTTTAGGGACCTAAATAAGGCTTGTCCGAAAGACAATTACCCCATGCCATTCATTGATCAGATTATCGACGAGTGTGCGGGTAATGAAATTTTCTCCTTCATGGATGGTTTTTCGAGTTATAATCAAATCTCTATCCGTCCTGAAGATCAACATAAGACAACTTTTATATGTCCCTGGGGTACCTTTGCATATAGAAAGATGCCCTTTGGTCTTAAAAATGCTGGAGCCACTTTTCACCGGGCCATGTCATACACTTTCCACGACATCAAACATGTCATCGAGGCATACTTGGATGATCTCGCTGCTCGTTCTCGAAAGAGAACTGATCATCCTAGTCATCTTCGATTGGTGTTTGAATGTTGTCGTTTTTATAAAATCCGGTTGAATCCAAACAAGTGCGTTTTCGCGGTTACATCCGGTCGGTTGTTAGGGTTCATAGTGTCCAATGAAGGGATTCGAGTTGATCCTTTCAAGGTTGAGGCAATAGTTCAGTTGCCTCCCTCGTCCTCAATTCGTCAACTTCAAAGTCTTCAAGGGAAGGTTAATTTCTTAAGACGGTTTATAGCAAACTATGCCGAGATTACTAAAGGGTTCATGCGTTTGCTACGAAAAGGAGTTCCATTTGTGTGGGACGACTTTGCGCAGCGGTCGTTTGATGCTTTGAAAAAGGCATTAGTCTCTGCCCCGCTTTTGAGTCCACCGGATTATGGTAGAGACTTCCTTTTATATCTCGCGGTAGCAGAATCAACCATTGGTATGGTTCTAGTTCGGGAAGACGATGCTCTTGCCGAGCACGTGATTTATTATTTGAGCCGAGGCTTAATAGGTCCTGAACTCTGCTATTCTCCGGTTGAGAAGTTGGCCTTGGCAGCTGTCCACGCTGTCCAGAGACTCCGTCATTATATCTTGCTTCGCAAAACTTTTGTCTTAGCGGCGGTCAATCCATTTCAATTTGTCCTCAGTAGGCGAGTGATTGGGGGCAAATATAATAGATGGATAGTCATTTTGCAAGAATTCGATCTCGAGTTCTTGTCAGCCAAGTCTAAGAAATCTATGGTTTTCGCGGAGCTAATTTCTGAGCTTCCTTGTGGAGAGGATACTGTTTATGAGGAAAGTTTTCCCGACGAACATTTATTCCTCATCTCTTCACTCGACCCTTGGTATGGAGATATCATTGTTTATCTCCAGACTTCGAAGTTTCCCTCTACTTTCTCCAAGGATGAACGTCGCAAATTACGTCACCTGGCTAAAAACTATGTTATCATTGGTGACACGTTATACCGTCGAGGGGTTGATTCAATCCTTCGGTGCTGTTTAACCTTAGAGGAAGCAGAGTCTGTGCTTAATGATTGCCATAGTGGAGCTTGTGGCGGTCATCTATCAGGGCTTGCTACAGCCCAGCGCATCTTACGTGCCGGCTATTTTTGGCCTTCACTTTTTAAGGACTGTGTGGAAGCAGTAAAACGCTATCACCAGTGTCAAATTTTTACTCGCAAGATGTGCGCCCATCCAGCTCCCCTTTTTCCCATCGTCACCGTCGGTCCCTTTATTAAGTGGGGTATTGATTTTACAACTTGTAATCCGCCTTCAACGGCGAATCACAAGTACATTATCGTGGCTGTAGACTACTTTACGAAGTGGGATGAAGCCATGCCTACTTATAAGAACGACAGTGACACGGCAGCTTTGTTTCTTTTCAATCAGGTTATCTCAAGATTCGGTATCCCAAGGGAGATTGTCATTGGCCATGGCAGTCATTTTCAGAATCAATTAATATCTGAATTGGCTCTTAAATTAGGTTTCCGTCAGGAGCATTTGTCCCCTTATTATCCTCAGGCCAATGGACAGGTCGAGGCAATCAATAAAACTCTTAAGACGATACTCCAACGGACAATCGATAAAAATCGGTCCAATTGGCACATTATGTTGTATTCGGCTCTTTGGGCATATCGAACCTTAGTCAAAACAGCTACTGGTTTTACTCCTTTTCAGTTGGTTTACGGGATGGAATCTATCTTTCCGGTTGAATGCGAAATTCCATCTCTGAAGTTGGCTATTGAGCTTCTTCCTGAGACTTCGAGTCTCAAGGAGTGCCTGGTTCACTTGGAACATCTCGATGAGCAGCGTCGAGATGCCGCCACGATGAATGAGGCCCATAAGAAAAGGGTTAAAACTCAGTATGATAAGTCTGTCCGTCCTCGAGTCTTTTCTGAAGGTGACCTTGTCCTGGTCTATGACCAAGATAAGGACGCCTTGGGGGTAGGCAAATTTAAGCGTATGTGGTACGGTCCTTTCATCATTAAACGATTTTTAGGAAAAGGATCATATGAGTTAATTGATTTCGAAGGAAACAAGCTGGCGGAGCCCCGAAATGGGCTCTACCTAAAGAAGTACTTTGCTTAGTTTTACCAGGCAATGGCTTCTTTGTATTTTATGTATATTTGTACATATATCATCGAGAGTTTTCTGATATCAACACTTTTTGGTCTGCTTTGGCAGGTATTGATGGATGATTTGGTTTATTTTGGGTTCGCTGATGGTGCTAGTTGGCACACTCGGAATCTTGCTTCCGCAGCTTGGGTACTCTATTATCCAACTGGTCAATTGATGGCATCAAGAGGCGTGTGCATCGGTCCTGCTTCAAACAATATGGCCGAGTATACTGCTGTTATTAATTTATTATCCGAGGCAATCTCTCATGGGATCGACTCGTTGGTAGTTTATCTTGATTCTCAATTGATAGTGTCTCAATTAAATAACATTTATCGGGTAAGGGATCCATCTTTATATCGCCAGTATTTAAGGGTGAGGTTGTTGCAAAGATCATTTACTTACATTAATTATTTGCATATTCCAAGATCTCATAAATGGTTAGCTGATTCTATCGCTAATCAAGCATTAGACTGGCATATTAATCATTCATCACAATAAAATCACGCATCAAAAAGTCAAACTGTATATATATATATATATATATATATATATATATATATCGTAAAGCGTCTCGAGTGTACATATGTGTGTCCAAAAATATACAAAATTGGGACTCAAATTCCCATAATCATGTCCGGCATATCTAATGCCTCGGCTCAGGATGAGCGTCTAAGTATGTCACTATAGCAGTGGCCACACGTCGAAAGATGTGAATCCAGTCACGTGGCATGCCAACCACATGACGCTGCATATCCGGAGGAAGGTCCTCTATGACGGCCATCGGTACTCGGCAGCTCAGTCTTGCCAAGTGTCGCTGGACGTTGTTTAGCGTCCGTTCTGTATCAGCAGCCGCCTCTTCGACTCCTCGGCCACGCCGTCCATGCCGCGGGAATCCATCTGGTCGTACAGGCCCAATGTCTGGAACATGATCATCATATCAGTCATTTGAATCTCATCAAAAAAATATTTTTCAAAATTCATCATTATATTTGAAAAATCCAAAAAATCATAATATCAAAAAAATCTTACCGATCTCGTCCCATGCTGCATTTGGTGGCAACGCTAAGTCAGGATCTCCTCGGAAATCCAGTCCAGCATAGGGGTAGTCATCCACGGCGATGATCTGCTGATCCCACCAGGTGAAGAAGTCATCGTCAAATGCGGTCCTTGGGACCTCCCCACCCCCCAGACGTTTCATCAGATTAGCCCACCAGCCCATGCGTGGATCGCGTGGGGTGCTGATGGAAACTGCTACCCTGGGGTAGAGTGCAGGAACCTTCTCGAAAAAGAAAGTGCACAAGATGCTTCCATAGCCAAAGTTTTTAGTCTGACCCCTCCTGATAGAAGTGAGCTGGCTCTTCATGTTGGCCAGAAGAGGAGTACACCAGTCAAACACAGTAGTAAGACAGTCAACTGCCACGCTCATGTTTTGGCGTGATGCCTGATGCAGAGAAGATGATCCGTTCACCCGAGCCATGGTAAATAGGATTATCCTAAGTGACAAACTCGCCACATGTGTAATAGAAATCTGGCTCCCAACCTTCTTGGGATGTCCAGGGCAGTATATCTGTACATAGTCCTCTATAGAGAGGGCACTCCGTGACCTGCCCCGGGACTGTACTACCTCTCCCCTTCGGGAAAGGCCCGTGATAAAATAGATGTCCTCCACTTCTACCCTGAGTGGCATCTGATCGATCATAAAAGCTTCCTCATCGACATCCCAATAATCAATGAGCATCTCGAGCAATCGCGTGTTCACTTTCATATTTGGCAATTTGAAAAATTTTAGCAAACCGCATCCCCGGAGTGCATCCAATGCTTCTGGACTGTTCATAACTTCATTGTCTACCGCTGCATGTTCTCTTTCATGCCACGTGATAGGCATCCTGACAAAAAAATTGAGTTTAAGCCGTTAGTTTTTGTTTAAAATGATTCGCGGCGTATACGCGGGTCCCTTTACACACAGTCGCGTGTAGGGCTCGCGTATACGCGGGTTCAATGTTACCAACCCACGTATACTCCGCGAGTGAAATTTTGACAAAAGTTCAACGGTGAAACCTCAATTATAAATCTTAAAAACTATCACAATCAATTGCAAGCTAAGTATAAGGGTTACCTGGAGGTATTCGATGAATTTGAACGGTTGAATCTGGCTGTGGGAAGATTGCTCCTTTTGCTCCAAATATTTTTCTCTCAAACTCAAATGGTAAAAATGGTGAGTCCAAAATGCTTTTTATAAGTTTTGAAAATGCAAATTTTTTTCAAAATTTTATTTTGTTTGGCCTCATGTGACTTTTAACTTGGGAGCTTGGAATGTCGAGATTGGTTTGTTTTTCAGGACATTTTGGACGTTTTTCGACAGTTCGAGACGGTTACATGACTGCTGACTCGTCATGGCAGGTATCGTGTTCTTACTGGCATATAGGTTAGGGACACCATTTTTCTGTTGCATTATGCATACTAGCCTCCATTTGACCGATACATCTGCCATAGGGTCGATCCCATCGTGTTATGGTTTGTAAGCCATCTTCACTCGCTGATTCTTTAAATCATGACACGATGGTAGAGCCATCCTTTACATGGGCATCCTAGTTAGCACCTCACTGACATTTGTTGCCCATGCTGCTCTGATTTGAGTAGGCTCGAGAGTCCTCTGTAGTCCCGCCATGACTTATGCGTTGAAGACTCATTCCTCTAGCTTCTCCGCTTTGTTCTGGCCTTATACCCTAGAGGCTCCTTTGTGCTGAGCTGTACTGCTGCATTGCATGTTGACCACTTGCACCTTTTGGCCTGGAGCCGGCTTCACTTGGACTCGTGTTTAAGCCAACTTTTGACCATGACGTCTGCAAAATCAACCTTGCATACCTTTGACTTCTACAGCTTGACACACCTTGACCCGTGGAAGGAGCATACCTTTGAGTGTCACTGACCAATGTTCACCTCCCTACATTGAGCATAGGAATGTTCCCGTCCCAGGAACTAGATCATCTGTTTCACCGACACTCGCTCTTTCCACTGTACCATAGCATTCTTTTATTCCTTTTCCGGCTTAACAGAAAAAGACAAAAAAATTAAATATTCCAAAAAGAGCGGGAACGGGACATTATTTCCATTTATTGTTGGCAGCTAGAGTCAGTCGTGTCGCCCTTGAACAAAGCACTCAAAACAAAGTCTCCTCCGCATGGGTGGGATTTAGTTTGACTTAGGTACGCCATAACCTTGTTATTGAGTTAGTTCTCCCCCGATTGGTTATCTCTTCCAATCATATGGAGGGTTCGTTCGTGCCTCCTGCATGGCGAACTTATACAGAGTCATCATATGCTGCCACATAGTCACATTGAGTCGTGCTTTTGTTCAAGGGAAGTTAGCCTAAGTCGGCCTTTCTGCGGTGTCTCTTGACTCATTTTTCAGTCGGCCATCCCTAGTTGTCACTGTCATGTCTATCATCACATCAGTTATATTGGTCCTTTACTCGTGCCGGTTTGAGAAGGTCCCCATTGACTTCTTGCTGGCGGGTCTTGTCCTTATCGACGACGACACCTTGCTTTGAGGACAGGCCTAGAGTCGCACCCTGGCCCTATTTTCATTATTGATAGGTCACCTTGTGCTCAGCATCGATCAGCATCATGGGTCTTTGACTGAGTGGTTTCCCTTGTGTTCGACATCAGCTTACATTATCACACATTGGGATTCGTGCAGTACCTTGGTTTCCATTTGACCCTATTGGTGGATACCTCGCCTCTGTATCGGCCTTCATTATTGGTTGGTTCAGAGGGTTTCTGTCATGCGCTAGCCACATCTTGTGTACGCCGGAAACGTACTTCGGTTGGGTTACTACATCCTTTTCGTCCGATTCCTTCCACATTATTGGCCTACGGATTACACTCGCGCTAGATTGATGAAGGATGCCTTAATGCCTTCCTTCTAGCGGATCTTTCCCTATCGACTTCGACTCATTGCTCTGGGGCAAAGATCTAGAGTCCATTTGGCAGTACCATGGGGTTTGCAGTCATTAGTGGCAGATCCTTCGCTATCGACAGTGGGAAACCATCATTGTCTCTTGATCGATAGATTCTTACAGGTGTTCGACTCCAGCTCATCTATTCACACTTGTTAGATTGTACTAGGTACCTTGACGCTCATTATCATTATCGGTGAGTAGTCTCGCGTTTGTTAACGGTATACATCAATGACCGGTAATCAAACGATTTCTCACATGGTCGACTTCAACTCATTTATTCCCATGGTGTAGAAATGTACCACGGTGGTCGGTGAAGACCTCAGGTTGTATCAGCATTCATTGGTTCACTTGACAGTTGCTCCTGTTGCTGCTAGTTGATACCACTCCACTTTATATGTTGCAGTCAGTCACGGCGACATTCTATATGCTGGCACCTGAGTTTGCAGTGTAGTACCATCCTATTCCATCATGTTCAGTTGATAACTTTTGGGATCAATCCTTGATATCAGTGATCCGTTGCATCTTTCAGCATCATTGATAGTCTTATATGTGATATTCAGACATGTACTTGTTCATTATGATCAGATGATCCATTATGTATCTTTCAGTCATTTATACTTGTATACTTAGTGGATCCGCTTGTACTTGATATGCGGACATGCTTTACTTTTTCTGAGCATGGGTATGCCCGCCTCAGACAGTGTTTCTTTCTGATCTCCTTTGGTGGCTTGGCAGGGTGAATTCTGGTGAAGTCCTCCTCGGTTTTTGACAGACTTCCTTTCCATGTACTCGCATAATATATTTCGGCCATCATGTACCCCTTCTGACCTCATATATTAGGGGGCATCGTTTATAGTTCCAAATCTCACTCTTATGGTTTGTGATGCTGTACTCATGGCCTAGGGCAACCCCTCCTTCCAGACCTAGTCCTAAAATTTAAAAAACAATGTTTTATTCCTTATACGCGACATTGGCCTGAGTTAAATGCGTGTATACGCGGGTCTGTGTATATCCAACCCGCGTGTATGTATTAAAACACTTAAAAAAATATAAAATTCCTTCTTTTCGGGCAGAGATCGCGAGTTTTACCTGCTGATCACCTGTTAGTGCCCGTGGCCCAACTGTTCCCAACCAACTCCTAACTAAAAAACTACTTTGGAGATGGTATAAAAAGACCTCAAAGGTTATTATGCTGAGATTTTCCCTTTGACCAGGTCTGAAGTCCCTTGTGCCTTCTGCACTTCCCCCATTTTGTACAGGAAACCTTTGTTTCCTTGTGTGTTGATGTTCATCCACCATTTATGACATCATGGAGAGAGTCATGGAAGGAGTTTTGTTAGAGGCTTGAGGCTAGAACGGATCCGGAAGGAAGCTTTGCTTGGAGCCTGCTGAAGGTGACTCAGGTGAACATATTCCTTTTTATGTACTTTATTTGTCTATAATAAAAGAAACACATGTCTTAGTTCCCGAATTGAATCCTCTTTATGTTAATGATATTCATGTTTTGAATTCATGTGTAAATGGTTGTTTGGATTTCATAACTAACTACCTTTCTTTGTAACATGAAGATGGTTTCTTTATAAGTTTTTGTCCATGTACTGCTGTGTTCTTTGAATTGTTTGTTTTGCAGGACAAAAGAGAAGAAGGGAACTCCAGGAAGGGTTTGGACCCTAAAGGCCTTCTCAAACGTAGGACTAAAGGTACATACCCTTATCATAGAATTTGTTTATAATAGCATAATGGCTGTATGAATGCATGTTTATTTGAATAGACAACTTTCAGTCTGCTAGGGTTTCACCCAAAAAGTCCTAGGGGAGTTTTTTCCCTTTACCAATAATATTAAATAGAGATGCCAAGTTCACTTTGGAAGTTTGGAATTCACTCTTCAGTGGTTTTAGAACCTACCAAGCCTTGACGTCATCTTAACATCTTCATACCAATGATCAAATGGAAATATTGGATAGAATATTGGAAGACATGTTGACAATGTATGTGATTCATTATCCAAGAATGTGGGAAGACTACCTTCCACTTCTAGAACATGTATACAACAATGGCTATCAAAAGTCAATGGGAATTAGTCCCTTTGAATCACTTTATGTAGGAAATGAAATAACCCTATTAGTTGGGATGATCCAGTAAATAGGGTAATTGTTGTTCCAGATTTGTTTAAATAAATGGGGTAGGAGATGATCAAGATCAGGCAGAATTTAAAGGCAGAATAGATTAACTAGAAAACCTATGCAGATCAGTAGAGACTACATAAAGAGTTTCAAGTGGGAGAACATGTTTATCTTTGTATTAAGCTGAGGAAAATATCATTAAAAATGGGCTCATCTGCCAAGTTGGCACTCAGATATACCATACCATTTCATGTCTTGTAGAGAGTGGGACTAGTGGCCTACATAATGGCCTTGCCACCCTTATTGAAATCTCACAATGTTTTCATGTTTCCTTGTTTAATAAATATTTTCATGACACACTAATCATGTTATTGATTTTTCTTTGATATAGGTGAAACCAGAGGGAGCGTTCTAACCAAAGCCACATTACATCCTATATCAGAGGAAAATCACACTCTGAAATAGAACAATAGAGTAGTTCAAGGTGTATTGGAATTACTTTGTACCTGATGAATCCACCTAGGAGATGGCTAAGAAAATAAGGGTGTAGTACCAATCTTTTGTTGTTAAATAAGGAGTTGTGTGATATATATGTAATGATTAGTTTGTTTATTTATTGTATTAATAAGAAAACTAAGGACAATGTTCCCTTTAAGTGTGTGGGGTTTGTGACACCACTGGTATGTTCCCCCCTTGATTTTTGTAATGTAATGGAACTTGATATTACAAAAGAGTATATTTTATGTAATGAATGGAAGTGTGGAAGCATATATATATGATATAGAGGGAAGAGGAAAGATAAAGCCAGGTGGGGTTAGCTAGTACCTTTAAGTAATTTTATGATACAAATAATAATAAAAAGAAGAGGAAGAGTCCAAGAGGATGTTAATTTGGCAGCTGAGGGACAAATTCCCTCCTTTGGACAATCTTCCTCATCAAGGAAGGCCCCTCCTCACCCTTAAAAGAATTTAATTTGGTTGACGAAAAATATATTTTTAATATGGAAACCCACATGTACGCAAAAGGAAAGGTTGGCCCAAAAGAGAAATTGGACACACTTGGATGGCTATAAATACAAGTCAAGGGAACCTCATTTGTAGATAATTATGAACCGTATTCTTCTCTCTTCTTTGGATTAGCTCACACAGGTCTGAATTTAGTTCTTGGAATTGGTTTGTACATATCTAAAATTGTAGGTTTCAAGCTCACATGTACGAGTTATGGTTTTTAGTTTGGGGTCACATGGTTTTTACAGGGAAATTTTAGTTGTATCCACATGCATGTAGGGTTCTTTGTGCAGTTGGAGTGTTAGAACCACTCACATGGTCACTAGCTCCGTGTGGTTGTGACCTAGGATTTTGAAGATAGTTGACTGCAAATCTTGATAGTTGACTACAAGCTTGGAATGTTATCTGATCAATTTTGTTGTTGGGTTCATCTTTTGGATATTGTTTAGTTGGTTTTTTTGGATAGCCTTATGATTGAAGAATTGGAATATCGTACTCTCTCTTTGTTGAACATTTTATGACAATCTAATAAGAAGAAGAATTTGAAATGGTTTTCCCCCTTGTACGGTTTTTCCCTGGTCTCTGACAAAATCATGGTGTCTCTATGTGTGCATGCATTTCTTCTAATGTCCATTTTATTATTTTGTTGCATAGTTGATGTTATTATTCTTTCTACATAATTTCATATGATGTAATCATGTTATAATGTTGTGGGGTGAATTCAATGTGTAAATGATTAAATGCAATTATCAAAGCAAAGAAAAGTACTGCCCTAAGAGGAAATTAACATGGTATCAGAGTTGGGATGAAGAAAAGTCATTAAACATCACCCTTGTGAAGACACCATTGATGGAAGTAAGTGAAGATGGAAGAGACCTAAAAGAATGTTAGGAAATCTAGTCATTAGGCTTTTGATGTATAATGTGAGGTTATGGTTTGGAGGAAACCCGAGGGTATGATAAAGGATTTAGTTATATAGTCTTGAAACCCTATCATGACTAGTGAGAAGTGTTCTAGAACTTGTGACAAATTCAATGTAACCCTATATGGGCTAGTGTCAATCAGGCCCGGTTATTGATAAAGACGATTGAAAATATTGAAGGAAACTTTGTTATATGGATAATTGTTAGTAATAACTCTTGAAGGTTGGTTCAAGAGTAACATGATCACCTCTCATTAAAGACAAGTACATTCTAGATTTATGTTATTTCTTTATGACATTATTATTGTTTAGATTTATTGTTTTTTGGGTTATTACTTATCCTTCCTACATGAATGTTTGAATACTTCTAACCTCTAGATGAAATGTGATAAGAAGGTCCTTATTTACGATCATCTACGGTGAAGGAAAATAGAGCTAGTGCAATAAGAGAAGAGTTGGTGTTGGAATAGGAAGAGGTACCTAATGTAAGATTTTTTTTTGTAAAATTGACAAAGTAGCAAAAATCCAAAATTACAATATGTAAGTGCTACAAGTTACTAAGGTATCTGAATATTACAAGGTGTGTATAGTATATTGTTTTTATGTTATGATTTAGATCCAATATTGAATGGTAAGATAAACCCTGAGGTATGCCTAGAATATCACTTATGCATGCATATGAAAGTAAGTTTAATTTTCGGTACATGTGATATATTGGTGCACTTAATATTTGGAAAGTATCTTACGATTTATTATACATTGTGGATTTCCTGATTTTATCAAGCATGCTAGAAATATTGATTTTTTATATGTGATTATTTGATACTATCGTCCATGCTTGCGTTAAGCACGATAACCCTGATGGTAATAGATCTTCTTATTATCTTCTTGTTGAGGTCTCCTATGTAAATGTGACAATGTGACAAAAACAAATGTATGCCATGGCTTGATGGTTGAGTAATGTGACAACGAGGTAATGTTGTGATTATGATCCTTGAAGTATGAAGAGACTTTTGTTACCTTCCCTAATTATATGACACTAAAATTTGATATATTTTTTTTGACATGTTAATTTGTGATAATGAAGCATTTTATGATGACTTTTCATGACTGTATGCCTGAGAACCCAATATATTTTGAGTCCATGATCTGACAATTTTGTTGATGCATGATAGTATTACGATAGACAGGTCAATGTATTGATTGATGATTGAAGAGGATTCTCATTCAGAGGGAGAGACTCTCCATGAGATCTCGGCACCTAATATTATTTGTGATGGATGATTTCATAATAAACAAAAGCTTCGGTCATTAGCATATGATCATCTGATGTTGTTGAAAGAAGAGACCATAGTGACTTCGTGATACTTTACAGGATGTTGAGAGATTTGTTCCTATGAAGAGAAAATTTAGAGAAAGAAGTTGTGCCGATATCAGGGATATGTTGTAACTATGAGCACTATGATTCAAGCTAAGGCTTCCACAGATGAAGAATAAGCGAAAGAATAGGTTTGGAAGGAAGATATGACCAAAGACTATGAATCCATTATGAACAATGATGTATGAGAGAGCTAAGGAAAAATATGTCATGACCTCAAAAATGGTTGCATAAGATAAAGCAAGGAGATAATGGAATCATTGAAAAGTAAAAGGAAATGTTCATGGCTAGAGGATTCTACCATAAATAGGGATAATATTATGATGCTATTTGTGCACCTATTGTTCCCCTTACTTCTAGTCAAGGATGGACACTTCACCATATGGATGTAAATATTCCATTTATCCATGACATGCTAAAGAAAGAAGTATATGTTGATCAACTTCAGGGATTTGAACTAAAGGACGGGGAGGCTAATGTTTGCAGGTTGAAGAAAGTCTTATATGGTTTGAAGCAAGCTCCTCGAGCCTAGTATGTCTATATTTATAATTACCTGGTGAAGCTTAGATTCACAATAAGCAGCTTTGATTCCAACCTTTATTTCAAGGTGGTTCAAGGTAGGCCTTTGATTTTGGTTTTATATATTGACCATCTATTCCTGACAGGTAATGAGCCTCTAATGATCAAGCGTAAGAAAGAGTTGGCCTTTGAGTTCGAGATGAAAGATATTGGTCTGAGATATACTTTTGAAAATATGATAGTGCATGGATACACCAATGATGACTATGTTAGGAATGTTATTCATAGGAAGAGTACATCCGAGTGCTTCTTTATCTTGGGATCTACAATGATATCATGGGTGAATAGGAAAGAAAATTCTATTGTTGTAATTACAAAAGACATAGAGTATATTGTTGCTAACATGGTTAGATGTGAGGCAGTTTAGTTTAGAAATCTCTTTGGAGAGGTGTGAATAGGTATAAGATATAATAGTGACATATTTCAACAACAAGAGTGCGATCTGATTGGCAGAGAATCCCTTATATAGTTGGGACAAAGTTCTTCATGTATTGAGACAATGTTGTTATATGAGACAAACTTAGGCTTGTGGTAGTTTCCTTGTGAGAGGGATAAAAGATGAATAAGGTATCCTTTTTTGACATATTTTCTTTAATATAGTATTTGATTTGATCTCCCATATGAACAAGAAAACAAAGGACGGTTGTTCTTAAATACTGTATAAAACAATATGATTAAACTCTTCACTAAATTGTTTGAGACGACACCAAATACGAGCACATTGATATGTTCCTAACTTTCATAGAGCCACATGAATTGATGGATGTGACTCTCCTGGGTAAGGGTCTGAGTTGATCAAGGTCATTGAGATAGATATTCACCCTTGTCTAAGCTCCCAGGGTGAGGAATTGAGTCGAAGATCTCATGGGTTGAGGGAACTCATGGACAATAGGTGGGTTTGATCCTTACCTCACAGTAAGTGTGTATCTCCCCTATTTTCATCTTAGGGTGCATGTGATCCTTACCTCATGGTAAGTGTGTATCTCCCCCTGCTGAGTATACCCGATTTGGGATTTTCCTTTCCAACCGATCTAGCCACTGGGAGCTATCTACTTAAGTTAGGCGTGATCCTTTCTATTTAGGGTAAGTGGCATTCCACTCAAGTTAGAGATGCAGGTGTTCTACCATTGATTCTGGAGGGTCGAACTTGGAAGATCAATGCATAATAGGATAGGCATGACCCTTAGCATTTATGGTAAGTGGTATCCCTCCTATTATCTTCGGGTAGTGGGATAAGTGTGATCCTTACCTCATAAGGTAAGTGACATCCCTCCTGTTTTCTGTGGTTTCCAAAGTTGTAGCATTGGCTCCTCGTTGGCAAAGTTTCTTGAGATGTAACATTGGTCCCCCAATGGTAGAGTTTCATGTGTTGTAGCATTGGCTCCCCACTAGTAGAGTTTCCCGAATTATAGTAGTAGCTCCCTGCTGGGAGTGATTCCAAGTGGTAGAAGTGTCTACCCATTGGATAGAGGGTTGTATCTTGAGCTCCCCTATGATGTCGAATTATTCTTCTTTTAGATTCGAGAGTATTCAACATATGAGAAAATATGACATTTGATGATGACGAGATATTTGTGATGGGACATATGTTGTAGTCAGTAATTTCTACCTAACTGAGCGTGAGTGTTAATTTTGAAACTTAGGGGAAAATTCCCTCCTTTTTCCAATCTTCCTCATTAAGAAATACCCCTCCCATCCCTTAGAAGAATTTAATTTGGTTCAGGAAAAATATATTTTTATTATGGAAACCGACATGTGCACTAAAGGACAGATTGGACCAAAAGAGAAATCATTTGGGGAATTTTGAGGTCTAAAATGGGCCTCCTAAGGAAATTATAAAGTAATAGTGGAAATAATAAAATAATATTAGATTACATCATAATTTTTTAGAGGGAAAAAAGAAACAACTATTTTTTCAACTTAACTCCCTATGGGTTTACTCAAATTTCGAGTGGAAACACTCATTGGATGAATAATTTGATTCCTCATCCAAGGCATACCCATGTTGCATATGTTCGATGGACCTTGTTGCACAAAAAATGAGAAATACATGAAATTTGTGATTGTAATCACATTTTTTCATGTATTTCTCATTTTTTGTGTAGCAGTGTCCATCAAAAGTATGCAACATGGGTAGTCCTTGGATAAGGAATTAAATTTTACATCCAACAAGTACTCCCAGTCGAAATTTGAGTAAAACCTTATGGAGATAAGTTGAAAATATGAGTTGAAACAGTAATTTTATTATTTTATTATTTTTTAATCTTTTTACATTTTTACTCCAAAAATGGTGAATCATCCCTCATGGTTGACATCATCATATTGAATCCTATTGGTTCTTATAAAGTTTATTTTTGTTGTACATTTTTCTTAGGAAGCCCATTTTAGACCTCAAAATTCCCCTAATGTGGACACCCTTGAATGGTTATAAATACAAGTCAAGAGAACATCATTTGGAGATAATTATGAAGAATTTTCTTTTATCTCGCATAGGTATGAAGATGGTTCACAGAATTGGTTCATACAGGTTTGAAATTGTAGGGTCTGATCTCCCACATGTGTATTAGGGTTTTTTTTCTTGGGCTATAGGGCTGCTATAGAGAAATTTCGGTTGTATTTTCACGCATGTCGGTTTCTCCGTGTAGCTGGAGCATTGCAACTGCTTATGTGGTCATTGGATCTGTGTGGTTGTGACCTAGGGTTTTAAAGAAAATTGATCGCAATATTGACAGATGACTGTGGGCTTGGAATGTTAACTTTGAAATTTTTCTTGTTGGGTTCATCTTTTGGATATTGTATAGTTGGTTTTACTAGATAGCATTGTGATTGAAGAATAGAAATATCTTGCTCTCTATTTGCGAAACATTTTATGAAAATATAATAAGAATAAGAATTTGAAAGGGTTTTCACCCTTGTGGGGTTTTCCCTTGGATTCTAACCAAATCAGTGGTGTTTCTATTTGTGCATGCTTTTCCTCTGATGTTCCTTTTATTATTCCATTGCATAGTTTATGTTATTGTTCTTTCTACATAATTGCATATGATGTAATGGCATTATAAGGTTCTCGGGTGAATTCATTATGTAAATGATGCAATGAAACTATCAAAGCAAAGAATAATATTTCCCTAAGAGAAAATTGACAGAGGAGCATGGGGAGACACTTGAGGAAATGATAAAAAGGTAAATGCATAGTAATGTGGGAGTTGGACCTCCTCTTGGTGGAGCTCGTCGGTAAGTTTGGAAAGATATATGAGTTGAGGGAATGAGATTCCCTGAAAGAGGAAATTGTGCCTAGAAGTGTAAGAGGATCAAGAAGAAATGGGGATAAGTGCTTGCCAAGTACTAGCTAAGAAATCACTATGGGTGAAGCTAGGGTTTATAAACCACTTGCATATGGGTGATTTCTTAGAGAGAGTTGATAAAACAGCTAGGGTGATTGTTATGGGATAATAAACCACTCATAAAGTGCTTGAAACAGTTGATAAACAACCCAATTTTGTGAAATATGTTGTGCTTGACGAGCTGATAAACCATCGAATGTTATATCTATTTCTTATCCTCTATGGATTGAGTATGGCTTCCTACTAAATCTATTGAAAATAATTTCCAATTAAATCATGGATTTGGCTTGAGGGTGACTGTTGTATGTGATTTTCGCTGGAGTAGTTCTATGGTTGGTAGAAAATTGAAGTTCCATATTTATTTTCCCCATTTTCTCTATTTTAAATAAGGGATGCTAAGTTGAGATTTGTGAAATTAAAGAATTTCCTTATGGAAATTATTATGTAGCTTTGAATGAGTTTGCATAGTTGTGTAATGATGGTGCATGAACTTGTTGAATGTATTCATGAGTTCTTATGTTTCTTTCTATGAAACCATGTTATTCATTTATGGGCTAAATGTTCAAAGTTTTATTTTTATTGTTTATGGGGTGCATTCTGGGTTTAATGGCTCCAAATCACAACATGGAATGCCCTCTTTCTTATGTAGAAACGAGGGGCTCAATTCTTGATTATTTTCCTAAGGAATGGCTTTATTCTATGTTTATTCTAAACCCATAGATTATTCTAAATACATATGCATGGAAAGAAAGACAATATATGATAAAATGATAAAAAGAAAATTAAAAACCTATATTAAAATAAGTTGTCCAACAGGTCTTATTCTATGAACTGCAAGCTCAATAAGGATAGCTTTGTCCTTTCTCATTTATGTAAACTTGTAATTAGATTTTTTTAGGCCGCAATTCAAGTCAGGGCGAGGCAAAGTAAAATCTCAAGAGGGATAGCGTAGGGCATGTATATGTGTGTGTATGTGCATGAACATGCAATCATTCCAGTGTAGGCCCTTTTTCACAAAAAATGAAGTCCAAGTCCAGATAATCAAAATCTTAGGAAGGATTGCTTGACAAATCCATGCACATGGCCCAATATGTTATGAATTTTGAGGCTTGAGAAATGAATCTATAATATATGCCTTTAAAGGCTTTGATTTGGTCAAACATATAGGAGTTGTAACTACTAAGCCTAGATGAAATTAACCCTAGAACCTCATATGCCCATGTGGTCAGCACAATTACCAAAGGTGGGAGTGATGTGTTATCAAGACCATTGATCTTCTCATTGAATAACATGAACCCGAAGGTATGGTACCCTAGAGGTTTCAATGGGAAGCTTTGTTTGGAACTTTCGGGATTTTATTCCCGAGATAACATGGTTTGTGGGTTATTCAAATTATTAAACCTTGAAATTATGTTAAGGCCCAAAAACCTTGTCTAACATGAGTGATGCAATCCAATGAAAAAGGGCTAAAGTTATACTGGGGCTAGTCGATGTCACCTCAATAATTAGAGATCATGGGCTCACACCAACATAAATAATCAGTGATGACACCCCAACGCCCATTACCCTAGCAATTTCCTATTGTGCTTAGTGAAATCCCACAAATATTTTATCATCAAGAGTGTGGGGATCTCATAGGCCCATTGGAATTGAGTAGATACCTAATGGTGCACAAAGGTTAAGTAATAACTAATGGGGAAATTCCTACGTGTGTCCACACCATTACTATGTGGATGCTCCACGTAACCCTGGTGTATTCTAGCAATGGTTCAAAGAGAGAAAATCCTTGGGATTATGTGGCAAGAGCAGATCCCTCTAATATTTTTTGGCACAGTATGTTAGCAATGGAGAAATCCATGGGGCACTGTGTTATGGGCATATGTTGATAGGGAAATCTCTGTCACCCTGATGATTTCAATCAAAGGCATCCTGAAATTTTTTAAAAGGTCATGTAGGGAAATTCCTAATATTTTATCGCCATGACTACATGGCCTTAAGGGCTCTACTCAATTTAATAGTGTTTATTAGTAATGTGTACAAGGGGGTTGTATTATAATAATTTTATATATTATATATATACCCCAGTGGAATAGGGATCTCATGAGTAACGACCTTTATGAAAGGGTAAACAACTAACATGTGGGATATGATTGGAAGCCCACATTGGCACCACATGGAGGCCACAGACGTTCCATGTTGCTAGCCAAAATGACTTGGTAGAAGTTAATAGGTCAAATATTTAAATGGTTATATCTTTTGATCTGGGAGTCGGATCGAGGAAAATTTTATATTTTTGGAAAGGTATCGATGAGACAAATACAATGACGCTACCCGTTTTAATTTTTAAACAATTTGATAAATATAAAAAATTAAATCCCATGTCCATAAACGAAACCTTGCAGGTTGGGTTCACTTAGTAACTACCTCTTTCTACCTGTTGATGCCTCGAAAATCGCTGCATCGACATCGGGGAAAATCACCTGGTCCGGACCTTAAAGGCAACTCATTTTCTATTTGGTGTGGTGGCTTCAACTCGATATAATGGGACCAGTTTCCCAATGATTTGTAAATAGGATGGAAAAGTGATTGATTTTCTATTATCTAATGGTAATGATGGATGATTTTTTCTAAAAGTGCAACCATATAAATAACTAATCTATCTCGGGAAATTTCTCTCTTAGTGTAACCTTTGTTAATTCTTATTAACAAGTAGGCATATAGATGACTTCCACTTATAAACAATAATATTCATTCATATGATAATTACTTTGTTCAAGTAGTTGAACAAAGTAATAACTAAAACATTATTACACTATTCTTTATATACCATTGACATAAATATGAATGAAAAAGTAACAACCCTTAAACATTCAATAGTGATAAGCCAAAGGGCTGTTGTGAAAGCACATACATATATTAATGATAGAAAAATGAATAAATGCTGATTCATATAAAAGAATGAAACAAAGACATGTATAGTAGAACCATATGTAGTTTGAATCCCCAACGATATCAATCACATTCAGATTCCGCCTTTCAACTTGGAAATACCCTTACAAAAAGCAATAACGCATATCCCATAAAAGTACTCTTCATTAAAATTTAGAATTCAGATCTAGTTTTCATAAAAAAAATATATATTGGAAGCACAACAGTGCAACTCCCGATCCAAGTCTTAATACAAAATTTGAGAACCCTTTTTAAAAACATGAAAAGGTCTTTAAATACTTTCTAAACTAACTAACTATGAAATGAAAATGCTGTGAGCTGGTATAGCCAAATCATAAATATATGAAAATCTCCTTGAAATAGACATGCTTGCAGTCGGTAAGAATGATTCATTGTTTCGGTTGACTATCCTTTTGCGTGAGTTGGCATATGGTGAGCATTGGTTGCAGTTCTGGAGGGTGACTCATACGTGAATGTACTTGGGAAGAATATGTGGCATCAGTAATTTTAAGAATTATGTAACCGATTGCATCGGTTATACACTTCATCCTTGTCTTTTGACTATGTGGTTTACAAGGAAGAACCAAAAGGTGTCCCATGTTAAAGTTTGAATGCCCGTGACCAATCTTGCCCTCTTTTCCAATTCCTATTTCCATGTCTGCTCCAATGCCTTGGTTGATGGTAGTTTCCCTGGAGTGCATTTTGAAATTAAATTTGACAAATAAAGAGTGTCATTAATTAATTCAATCATATTACCAGTTGTCGATCTACATCTTGAATTTTCCCTCTCCGCTTTCATCAGTTGAGTTTTTCATTCTAGGAACAAGATTTCCTTATGCAATTCTAGAATTTGGGGTAGATTTGTTGCTTGTCCTTCCTTAGTTTCTTGCCAAGGGAGAAACTCTGTTAGTGTTTCATCGCTTGCTCCAATTTCTGTCTTGCATCAATTGACTTATCAATCATAGATGAGGTAATTTCACATAGGGGTAGAGCAAGAGAGATATTATGACAAAGCAAGTTCAATTGATTAGATAATGCCTTATTAATCTGTAGATCTTTTGATTTGAATTCTCCTACTTGAGGAAATCCTTTGAACCTTTCTATTTGTAGTGACAATTAAGAAATTTGTTCATCTTTTGTTTTGCTCAATTGTTCATTCATTGTCTTCAGCTTGGCCAATGCTTGAGATAGTTCCTTTTACTTCTGAACTACATGTTGATCTATTCTATGTTTCTCTTTGAGAGATTGCTTGTTTAATTTGTTGTTTGATAGTTGCTGTGCTGCCAACTACTGTTATAACTGCTCTATCCTCTACTGCTTTTCATGTACCTGTGTCTCCAGTGAAACAATTGTTTGATCCTTTTCTTTAAGAAAATTGCTGACTTCCAATGCCTTATCCATAGTAGATGCCGTGTATGCCCCAACATACTCAGAGAGTTTAGTAAGGTCTTCGGAAGGATTGACTTCCTCTTTCCATACCACATTAGTTATTTCCATCTGTGCATGCAAAAGAGGAGATTGATCAAGTTTTCTCTTTTCCCTTTGTCTCTTTATTATAGCCCTATGCTTAGGGCTGTAGAAGACATCCAAAGGTGGTATTTATTCTACATGTAGAACGATTTCATCGGATGGGTTTTCTGGAATCATCTCTATATCCTTTTGAGTCATGGGTGGGCCGTTGGTTCCTTCAATCGAAACTGTATTAGTTGTTGTCTTTTGACCAGTTGTTACTTTAGGTGTGCTAAATCCATGTAGGCTCTTAGTATTGCTTATGATTGAGTCGAAATGTTGCCATTATTTGAGTAGTTTGGGATCAATATGAATGTCTGTATCCATGAGTTCACTACCTTTTCCCTGTTCCTATCCCTGGTCTGGCATTTTTTCTTTCTCGGAGATCTTTTCCACATCAGGTGTTATGAAACCAGCTCAAGAAAAGATAGAAAAGATAGATCAATGCCTTAGAATTCAGCCTCTTCGAGGGGGCAACCTCCTTTACATTACATAAATGAAAAATTATTCGATGATACAAATGAAAAAACCTCCTTTCTATATATAGGAGTCTAAGGAGTCACAATATAATCCAGCCGACCTAACAATAATAATATAAAGCCACAAAAATAACAATAGAGGGATTCTATGGGGCACAGAAATAACAATATGGGGGTAATAGGGGCACACCAATATAAATAAGGGGTATAACTACAATAGTAATGGGGTAATCACTAGTATTATAGGGACCTAACATGCCCCTCTCCTTCAAAAAAGTGTTGTCCTCAACGCTTGAGTAGTTTTGGATACTTCTGCATAAAATTCTCATCCTCCCATGTGGAATCTTCAGCGGATAAGTTCTTCCACTTGATAAGATACTCTGAAATTGATCGATTTCGTAGTTGTCGAGTTCTTGTTTCTATGACTGCTTCCAGTTCCAATATAATTTTTCCTTCCTCGTCAAGTTTTGGCAATATTGTTTGAATTGGGAGCTTGTCACCTATAACCTTATTTAAACATGAAACATGGAAAACTGGGTGTAATTGAGAAGCTGCAGTAAGCTCCAGTTTGTATGCCATAGTACCAATGTTTTGCAACACCTTGTACGGACCATAATACTTTGGCGATAATTTATTATCCTTCTTAGCTTGCTTTAGGGACATTTTCTTATATGGTTGTAGCCGTAGGAATACCCAATCACCTACATCAAAACTTCTTTCACTGCGATGTTGATTTGCCTGTTGTTTCATTCTATTTTGTGCCAACACGAGGTTATCCTTTAAGAGTTGGAGGACTTGTTGTTGATGTTCGATGTGATGTTCCACTGCATGAACCTTAGAATTTTCTCTTAAATATGATGTGATGGATGGTGGTTGATACCCATAAAGTGCCATAAATGGGGTCATTTTTGTTGTTGTATGGAAGGAAGTGTTATACCACCATTCAGCCAGAGGCAACCATTTGACTCATTTTGTTTGTTTATCATATAGAAAGCAACGAAGATATCCTTCCAAACATTTGTTTACTATCTCAGTTTGCCCATCAGATTGAGGATGATAAGATGAGCTATGAGCTAACTGAGTACCAAGACAAGAAAATAATTCTGTCCAAAATTTTCCAGTGAAAATGGGATCTCTGTCACTTACAATAATCTTTGGGTTTCCATGTAGCTTTTGAACTGTTTCCATAAATGCAGTAGAAACGGTACTGGCTTTAAATGGATGTGATAATACACAAAAGTGTGCATACTTGGTAAGTCTGTCAACTACCACCATGATGACACTCTTTCCCTTAGACTTGGGTAAACCTGTGATAAAATCCATTGAAACCTCCTCCCAACGTTGGCTTGGAATGGATAAAGGTTGTAATAGACCCAATGTCTTAATTGTTTCAACTTTATTTTGTTGGCAAACCAAACATTCCGCCACAAACTTTTGAATATCTGATTTAAGGCCATCCCAAAAAATTCCTTCTTAACCCTGTGGTAAGTTTTTAAAAATCCTAAGTGCCCTCCTAAGGGAGAAGTGTGCAATTCCATAAGAATATTTTGTTTTAGCTGGGAATTCTTACAGAGGTATAAGCGATCTTTGTACCATAACGAATCATTTTTCCAACTAAATGTATCAGAAGTACTGGAATCTTGTTGTAGCTTTCGAATAAGCGCCCACACTTCTTCGTCATCCTTCCATTCCTCCCTTGCTTCGTTTATCCAATCTAGTTGGATAATATAAATGGCACACAACAATGCTTCCACATCCTCATCCTTTCTTGAGAGTGCATCTGCCACCACATTTTGCTTCGCTTTTTTGTAGATGATTTCAAAGTCATAACCCAACATATTTGTGACCCACTTTTGTTGCTCTTCAGAGGATAATCTTTGTTCTAAAAAGTATTTAAGGCTATCATGATCCGTTTTTACCTTGAAGTGTCTTCCCATTAGGTAGGGTCACCATTTCTTAAGTGCATGGAGTATTGCCAACTTTTCCTTCTCATAAATAGCTTTGATTAAAAACTTTCCCTTGATTGGACGACTTTCAAAAGCAATGGGTCTTTCATCTTGCATTAGAACAACACCAATTCCATTTCCTGAAGCATCACATTCCACAATAAAGGTTTTTCTGAAGTCCGGTGTAGATAAGAGCGGTGCTTGGCACATTACCTCTTTAAGATGTTCAAAGGCCTTTGCTGCTTCCAGAGTCCATGAAAATGAATCTTTCTTCAATAATGTTGTTAGAGGTGCTGCTATTCTCCCATAATTCTTAACAAACTTGCGATCATACCCTGTCAACCCAAGAAATCCTCGCAGATGCTTTATGGATGTGGGGATTTTCCATTCCTTAATGGCTTTAATTTTGCTAGGGTCTACCTTAACTCCTTCATGAGATACAATATGACCCAAATATTTCACCTCCTGGACTCCAAAGAAACATTTGGATATTTTTGCATATAATTGTTTCTCCTCCAATAGTTGTAGCACCCTGTCAACATGTTCAACATGATCCTTCCAAGACTTGCTGTAGATTAGTATATCATCAAAAAATACTGACACAAATTTTCTAAGGAATGGTTTGAAAATTGAATTCATCAAACCTTGAAATGTTGAAGGTGCATTGGTAAGGCCAAAAGGCATGAGCAAAAATTCATAATTACCCTCATGAGTTCCAAATGCCATTTTCGGAATGTCTTCAATATTCATTCTGATTTGATGATATCCCAAACGAAGATCCAACTTGGTGAAGTAAATTGATCCATGCAATTCATCCAATAATTCATAAATGACAGGAATGGGGAACTTATCTTTAATAGTCAGCTTGTTGAGCTCCCTATAATCCAGACACATGTGCCATGATCCATCCTTATTGTGCACCAATACTACTGGAGCTGAGAAAGAACTTTGACTCGGTTGAATTATACCAGCCTCCAGCATTTGTGCAACCATACGTTCAATTTCACTTTTTTGGACATAGGGATATCTGTATGGCTTGATGTTTGGAGGAACACTTCCTGGAATCAGATGAATAGAATGATCATGATCACGCATAGGTGGGAGACCTTTGGGAGTCTCAAATACCTTGGAATGATTGTCCAGGACTTTTTGGATATCTGGAGAAATAGATGATTCCAATGTGGAAACATCTAGCGATCATAATTGTGAAATTACACCTCTTTGCTCCTTTTTTAGAAGCTTTGTCATGCCATTAGAGCTGATTATCTTTCCTGGTTTCCCTGTAATACCCCTTAATTCAACTTCCTTTCCTTCCGTAGAAAATTTGATGAAAAGTTCTTGAAAATTAAAAGCTATTGTACCCAAGGATTGTAGCCATTGGACTCCTAGTACAACATCAACACCTCCCATTAGAATGGAAAGCATTGGGCTAGTCAATACATATTCTCCCATGGATAGCTTGATATTATGGCACTTTCCAGAGCAATTTATTGTTCCTCCATTTGCAATCATCACTTGACACTCTGGTGCTGGATATAGGAAGCAATTCAATTCTTTTTCTACCCTACAATGAATAAAATTGTGGGTGCTTCATGAATCAATCAACACTATTACCCTTTTCTTCTTGATTTGTCCTTCTATCTTGATGGTTTGAGGAGTGGTAATTACCGCCAATGCATTACAAGATATGGTCGGATTTATTTGTTCTTCATCTAGGCTTTGTTCCTACAGTATATCCTCTTCTTTTGACCTTTCTTGCTCCTTTTCTTCTTCCTCTTCACAATCTATGTAGAATAATTTCTTCTCGGCACACTTATGACCTTTTGTGTATTTGCTATCACAATTGTAACATAGCCCTTTTTCTCTTTTTTCTTCCAATTGTTGTGGTGTCAACCTTGTAGGTTGTGGAAGACTAGGGGCAACAACACTTTTGTCTTTATAGTTGTGAATGGTATGCTTCCTAGTTGCCATAATTTTGATTTCCATTTTTCTTGCTAACTGAATGCCTTCTCTAATGAATCAGGTTCCCAAAGGCGAACATCATGTTGGATATTATCCTTTAAAGACCCTATGAACACATCAATCCTATGCTCCTCTGGAATATCTTTTACTCTTATGTTCAATTTTTTTAACTCCACAATGTGCTCCATTATTGAACCCTTTTGTTTGAGACTTATGAATTGGCTAAAAAAAGTGTTGCTTTTTGTATCCTCATAATGTGCTATCAATTCTTTCATAAAAATTACCCAAGTGATAAATTGTTTACAAGAACAAAGCCATTGATACCATACAAACTGATTTGGTTCCAAATATACAGTTGCCATACGTACCTTTTGTGCGTTTTGCACATTATTGAGATCGAAGAATTGATCCTTCTGTAATATCCATGTGGCGGGATCCTTGCCATCAAACTTCCTCATATTGATTTTTAGAATATGGTGATTCTTCGATCCAACATTAGCGTCTATGGAATCATGATTAACATTTCTTTTGTTCTCATCATGAGTTTCCTTTACTACCTTTTCACCATTAGTAAGTATTTCTTGTAGAAAATTTGTCAAATCTGTCTTCAAATCTGCCATGCCTGTCTTCAAGTTTGTGTTCAAATCTATCTTCAAATTGTCCATCTTAGCTTCCATGCCATTCATCTTAGCCTCCATGCGATTTATCTTAGCTTCTGTTAACTTTTGTGAGCGTGACATTTGTTGCACTTGTTCCTGTAATTTTGATATATCATGTAGCATTTCTTCCTCTTCTTCATGAGTCATGCTAGAGATTTCAGGTTCCTTACTAGGTGTTTGCATTTTCTTTCCTTGGGGCATCAGTTACCGATAATAATGCTCTACTATTCCCTTTGAATTCCTTCAAAATAAAATTTCAAACCAAGCTTAAGAAAAAATTTAAAAAAATCTACACACATTTTTTCACTTTGTAGGAGCTTGATATTGCCTCTGATGTATCTCTGTACTTTCCAATCATCTAGTTCTGAATTTGTGACTTGTAGTAGCTCTCTGTGTCCTCTTTCCAATGCCACCAGTCTGATCCAAATTGGATTCTCCAAGAAAGCGTTATGCACAATCTCCCAAGATGACCTGATTATAGACATTTCCAGAAGAGCGAACTTGTATGAAGTGCCACGTGTACAATTTTTGATATTTGGTTCTGAAAAAGATATACAAGAAACTAAAGTCCGTCCTCTTTTTGTACCTTCTTATGAAATTTCAATCTGATTCCCAGAGATAAAGTTATGACAATTTTCCCCAGGTCACCTGTTTTGAATGTAATTCAGGAGTCTGCAAAAATACCAACTTCCTCAGATCCTATCTACGCAAATATCGCGCGATAAGCTCTGAAATTTTGACCCAAGGTTCAGCGCGATGTCTTCTCAAATGGGTTTTTTTTGTGACTTCTGAAACATCACAAAAAAAAAGTTATAGCGAAAATTCCATGATGACCTGTTTGGAGTAGTGAAACCCTAAAATCCAAAGCTCTGATACCAAATGTTATGAAACCAGCTCAAGAAAAGATAGAAAAGATAGATCAACGCCTTAGAATTTAGCCTCTTCGAGGGGGCAACCTCCTTTACATTACATAAATGAACAATTATTAGATGATACAAATGACAAAACCTCCTTTCTATATATAGGAGTCTAAGGAGTCACAATATAATCCAGCCGACCTAACAATAATAATATAAAGCCACAAAAATAACAATAGAGGGATTCTATGGGGCACAGAAATAACAATATGGGGGTAATAGGGGCACACCAATATAAATAAGGGGTATAACTACAATAGTAATGGGGTAATCACTAGTATTATAGGGACCCAACATCAGGAGTCTTATCAGTAGCTATTTGTTCAATTTGATTGGATGGCTGAACTATAGGGATTGTGGCTAATAGATCTAAAGGCAGAGTTTGCAACCTCTGTTCTCTAAGCCTGTTAAACGTTTCTAGCCCTTCATATTGATACTTGATTCTAGCCAATCCTTTAACTTGGAATAATGATTCAATTGAGGCAAATAGATCATCGAAGTCATCAGCTTCATGATCAAATTTAGGAAGTTTGGCTTGTTCAAGAACATTATAGACAACCTTTCTTGGATCATATTGTCTATTAGGAATCGTGGCAAGATTCAACATTAGCATCTTTTTTGTCTCCTTCTCTGCATGCTTGTAATCATGAAGAGTGAAAATGCTGCATCGTAAAAGAAATATAGGCCATACTTGTTTCTTAGAATTTCTAAGGGTTTTTGATGTCCCTTCTACTATTATTTGATAAGCCAACTCCCGAGCTAACAATTTATCAGGCACATACAGGGGGAGGACATGGGGTTTAGTGAGGCTACCAAAAAGCCTTATATAAGTAAATTTTTTCTCCGCGAAACAACTGCCTACTGCTTTTCCGGGAAATTCCTCCATTGCTTTATAAAGGCTTACTCTGAGTTGTTTTCCTTTGCAAACGCTTCTAGGAACGCCTTGTTGTATCGCTTCTCAGGTTGAGATAAATGATACATTTTCCTAAGATCTTCAGGCCTAAATGAGTCGAATATCCTCCCATCAGATGTGCAAAAGGTTCTGTTCGATACTGGACTCTTCTATACCACCCGTCTTACCACATCAGTATATGGCAGGATTTTAGCTCGCGCTGGTATCCTGTGAAGATAAGAACAAGCCAATTCTTTAAGAGTTCTTTTTGATTTGTTAGTTGAATTGGCTGTGGCCTCCTATGATAACTCCTTGGGCTCCTCTGCTTCCATCAAATTATAAATTCTCTCCCAGCTATTGTTTCCCAGACCAAGAAACATCGTATCTGAGATTAATCCTTTTTTTCTTGGTCCTGGATCTTTGATTTCTTCCCCATTTTCTCTGGATTTTTGGTTTTGGAGGAATTCTGCACAAATAGTTACGAATTGTGATATAGAGAAGTGTTGCTACAAGCGAATATGACAATGAAATATAATTATGTCGATTGGCATATGATAAATGAAATATAGTTAAGGATTACCACGGATAAAATATTATTAAAGATCTACCCTTAATAGCATTATTGAATAGCGATTTAACCTGTCAATCGTGGTAAATAACATCATAAATGCCCATCACGTCACTCATATGCTGAATGATTATTTCAAGCGTGCTTTAGATTTCATTGATCGGCGATCGGCGATAAATCGCAAATCGGTGATCAGGAGTGTCGAGGGGAAGGGCTTTAACACTTGCTATAAATATCTCTGATTACCGAAAGGTGATATAATGCATGTAAACCTTTTAAATGTATTTTTATTTTTCGAGATGCACGCCTAATTAATAGATCACAGTTGGGACTTGGCTTGAGCTTTATCGTTTTGTCATGCGACTTTGTCGTTTGCCGATTGTGATTTGCTTTATCGCATCAGGGGTCTTGAGTAGGCCTTTTCATATGTTCCTTTATCATTGACACCAAAGATTTTCCGATTTCGATTTGCTTTATCGCATTGGAGGAGTTGAGGGGCTTTGTTTTATTATACCTTTGGCATTTGCTTCCTCCAATTTACCGATTGCAATTACCTTTTCGTATCGGAGAATTGGGTGGGGTTTTCGCTTTTGTGTGTGTTTCCTTTGTTATTGAGATATGCAATCTATGATCGCTTTATCGCAATAAATAATGGTTTTATAATATTTACTAAAGGAACACTTTATTTTTATGTAAAAGGCTTTATAAAATGATTCATTTACATCGGGCCTTTTAATAAGGATTTTTTCTTATGATGGGTTAATATCAATTTTTATTTGTGGACACACAAATCTTAACTAAGTTGATTTTTAAAAGGGACCCATTTCTTATCAAAAATTTATGTAAATATTTTTAGAAATATGGGGGTTGTTGTACAACACAATAATTAGCGGTTCACTGGGAGAAACAGTTATCTCAGAAAAAGTAATATAATACTTTAACTTTCTTAATCTAAAAACCTTAATTGATAGAGAAAATCTAATACAACTAGATAATCATAAATTCTAAATATAATGATAGTTATTTTTGTTATTTCTTTCTCATCTTAAAATTAAATACATTCTAAGCTTTAAGTAAACCTTAATTGGTTGATAATGATAAAACAAGAGACTTCTCCAACTTAGCTTTTATAATAACTCCTTTGTCATAGGTAGAGCCGTTGCTACCAGCAAACATCTATAGTCTTGGCAGGGTTACCTTTTAACCATTTGATCATTCATTGTCCCATCCATTTCAGAGTATAATTAAAAAGAATGAATCCAAAAGATATGTTTCCAAATTTTTTGTATTGCATTTTCTTTTTTTCTTATTTCTTTATTTTGTAAGATAAAAAGCCATTGTCCTAGTTTGGTGGCCAACTGTCGACAATGCCATTCACTGTTTGTAATTTAACTGAACAAGCTGGCTCGTGATGAGACCCCTTGTCTTATAATTATAAGCCATTACCTTGTCTTGGTATGCATTTTTGGTTATGTCAGTTGAACTATTCCCCTATGATCATGGTAAGCAGGCTTGTGATAAGACCTCTTATCTTTTATATCAAATATATTTTAGAATTACACTCTGAAAAATTATAAACTTTGATGGATGGGAGGAACAATTTTCTCCTTAAGAGAACATAGATGACATTTTTGAGAGTTGAAGATGCTAAGATTGAATAAGTCTTTGTTTTATATTGATAACCGTTCTTAGGCTTCTAAAACTTTAGAATGATTTACAATATTTCTAAGTTTTGAGAAGATTTCACAAAAATAAAATGGGGTTTTCAGAATCTAATTATACCTAATTTCCTAGAATTTTCCTTTTCCTTAAAGGTTTCCATCTATAAAAAGTAAATATTAAGACTATTTTCTTTGAGTAACTTTTCAATGTAGTAAATACCAATAGAAGGCTATTTACAACGTTATTTCCTAAGAGAAGGATAACTAATTATTCACACAAATCCAACTGAAAATTGAATATTTACAAAGTGAGAAGGGGTTACCTCCTCAATTGAATAATTTTTTCAGAATAAGGCCATTGACAGGAAGAGAATCTCTCTTTCTGATAGATCTTGCAATATGAATGTAGAAGGGCCTATCTTCTCGTTAATTTGGAATGGTCCAAGCCACATTTTCTGAAACTTAGTGTGTTTTCCTTTATCCTCATGGGCTTTGTCCCACTTCAAAACTAGATCACCAAATTATAAATGTTTTAAGTTGGTTGAGGTTGTATTAAAAGGAGACTTAATAATCTGTTGATGCTTTGCATGTGTAATTCGAGCTTTCTCCCTTTCTTCCTGTAGTTTCAGGATCTGATCGTGCCTCAATTGAATAGAAGATGATGGATTTTCTTCAATAAACTACACTAAGGCTAGTGATGGAAGTACTAAATTTTCTGGTATGACAGCTTCCTTTCCATACACTAGATTAAATGGAGAAGTGCCTATTGAGGCCTTCTGTGTTATACGGTCTGCCCATAGTGCAAATATCAAAGACTTATGCCAGTTTTTATGATTCTGCTCAATAGTTCTCTTAATGATTTTGATAAGATTTTTATTGGTAGATTCTACTAAACCATTACCCTGAGGGTAGTAGTTCGCAGAATATTTCAATTTGAATCCTCTTTTGATAGAAAATTCAAGTATAGAATTACCAGAGAAGTAAGATGCATTATAAAAAATAAAATCGTTTGGGATACCAAACCTGGTAATAATGAACTGATCTATGAATTCAATGATTGCCTCAGAGTTTGGTGTCTTCAAAGGAATTGCTTCCACCCACTTATTAAAGTAATCGGTAGCTGTAAGGATATACCTACGTTGTTTGGATGAATGTGGAGTGATTTCTCCAATGATATCCAATCCCCATTGTTCAAAGGGCTATTCAATGTTGGCTGGTTACAAAGGAAAAGTTGGCTTCCTTTGTCTTCCACTTGGTAATTTGACATATTTGGAATTTCCTTACATATTCATGAGTATCTCTAAACAAGGTGGGCCAGTAATACCCAGCATGAATGATTTTGTGGGCTGTTGTATCAGCTCCAGAATGTCCTCCTGCCGGACCGTCATGTAGCTCCTGCAAGACTTTTTCCGCTTCAGGTTTTTCTAAGCATCTTAACAAAATTGAATCATAATTCCATCTAAAAAACACATCATCAACAATCATGAAGTTTTCTTCTTTTAGTCTTATGGCATGCTTTTTCTTATAGGAAATATTAGAAGGATCATATCCACTTTTCAAATAGAATATCAAATCTGCATATTGGGATTCAGGATTAGTGGTACTTATCTGATTGATTTCTTTAGTACCATTTGTACCTTCATGTTCCTGAATATTAGAATATCCTGCTAACAACCTGAAAAAACCTTGGCCTCTGACAATCTTTGTTGGTTTAATTTCCAAGTTATATTCTTGTAATGTTGTGACCCAATTTTCCCTTTTTTCTCCTAATTCCCTTTGAACTAGTAACTGTCTTACTGCTGAAAAAAGGACTATAACTTTTGTGTGAGCCTTTAAGAGAAAGGGTCTGTATTGTTTAATGGCTTTGTATACAACAAAGGCTTGTTTTTCAACTTTAGAGTAATTAAGTTTAGCACCTTGAAGGTTTGAACTATAAAATGAAATTGGTGCTTCCAAGTTTTGATCATTGATTTGTGTTAGCACTGCTACGTAAGATGAATCAAATGCAAGAGTATATAAAATGAAATGATTTGAAAAATTAGGAGTGCTTAAAGCAGGGGAATTTATGATTGATTGTTTGATGGAATCAAATTCTTCTCTTTCTATAGGCCCCCATTTAAACACTGAGTTTTTCCTGATCATGGTTTGTAATGGTAAAGCAATTTGTGAAAAATTTGGTACGAACCTTTTTACAAAGTTAATTTGACTTAAAAATGATTGCATTGATTTTTTATTATGTGGAAATGGAATATTAGAAATCTCTTTGATTCTATCTGGATCAATATAAATACCATCCTTTGAAACAATGAAGCCCAAGAGTTTACCTTGGTCAAGAGCGAAAAATGATTTCTTAGGGTTGAGCGAAATGTCATACCTTTTGCAGTGCTTAAAGATTTGTTTCAAATCATGCAAATGACTTGATATTTTCTTAGAGAAAATAGTAATTTCATCTAAATAGACAACTACTGATTTATTGATTAAACCTTTGAATGCTATGTCCATCACTCTTTGGAATGTGGCTCTAGCATTAATTAACCCGAAAGGCATTTTTTGATAGGCATAAGTTCCCCACTTGGTTCTAAAAGTAGTCTTAAGTCTGTCATCAGAATGCACCAAAATTTGGTTATACCATGAAAAACCATCTAAGAAGGACATCAGTTCAGAACCAACTACTGAATGGAGAGTTTGCTCCAATGTTGGTAGGGGGAAATTATCTTTTTGACTTGCTTTGTTAAGATTTTTGAAATCAATACAAATTCTAATGTCACCATTTTTCTTCCTTACTGGCACCATGTTGGACACCCAATTTGAATGTCTAACAGGAAAAGTTATCTTAGCCTTCAAAAGTTGGTTTAACTCAGCTTTGATTTGACCTTTGAGGTTGGGATGAATTTTCCTTAATTTTTGCCGCACTGGATTTACTTCAAAAAGCATTGGAATCGTATGTTGTATGATAGATGTATCATATGTTTTCAAATCATCATATTTACAAGTGAAGACATTTTTTATATTTATGCAATAATCTAATAAATGCAATTCTTTCTTCTGAAGAAAGTCCTAATCCCAAATTGATGTTTTGTGGAGTTTCCTCAGTACCAAGGTTTATTAATTCAAATCTCAAAGTAGAAATTGTAGCTTTGAATTATTAACCTATTTAAACCTATCTTTGATGTCATGAAGGTCTTGAAGTTTGACCACTGGTTTGTGTATTGAGTTTTCTTCAATCTTTTTTTCATTTGAAGATCATGCTCACTTTCATCAATAATTTGATCATCATAGTACTTATCAGAAGTTAAGAAATTTGAAATGTCATCATCATGATTAAACACTCGCCAGTTAGTGACATTATTTGGAATCGATGGTCTAAAAATTAACTCTACTAAAAATCTATCGGGACTGTAATCTTCGGATGGAAGGAGCTTAGAAGCAACATTAGCTAGTAAATCTGCTGCTGCATTTTGGGATCTAGGGATGGGAGAAATATTGAATGCTAAAAAATGAGATATAAGGTCTTGTACCAAGGATTGATAATGTTTAAGGTGACTAGAAAGGAAATGTATAGTATTTCTGACTTGTCTTATAACAATTTCAGAGTCACCGAACACTTTCAAATATTGAACTTTAAGACCAATTGCTTTATAAAGTCCTTGAATCAAGGCTTCATATTCAACAGTATTGTTTGTGCACTCAAATTCTAATCTGCATGATAACATGGTCTTTTCTCCCTCAGGACTAACTAAAATACATCCTGCTCCTGCACCTTCATTAGATTTAGACCCATCAAAATATAATGACCAAAACAAAGATTTATCTACAGTTTTATTTACAGTTTCCTCAGCAATTTTAACACACCTTGATGTATCTGTTTGGGAAAATTTTTCAATTTGAGATGTGAAATTATTAACTGAGAAGGGTGATGATTGAGCAGTAAAATTGCCAAAGAATGATTCAAATGAGTAATTACCCAAAATGTTGTTGTTGAATGCTATCGGTTGGTTTTCTTGTTCAAACTCAATAACATTATGAGTCATATGTTTCTCCTGATCAATCTTTATCTGATTTGGCTTTCCCTAATAAGGTAGCCACATATGAGACCAATCGGTGGAAGTATAACCATGAAGTTTCTCTGACCAGTCTCTACTCAAAATCAAACCATAGAATTCAGGTATATCAGCAATTAAAATGTCAATTCTATGAGCCACTCTTGGATCAACTGATAACCTAATGGTAACTGAGTTGAGTTATCCTAATACCTGGACCTTAGTTCTATCTAACTAGACAATATGAATTGCAGACTTTTGGGTTCAATGTTCAGTTTGGAACAAACTGAAGCTGGCATTATATTTGAGGAAGTCCCTGAGTCAATGAAGCAGTTGTGTAGATTTCTATTATAGATCTCATAGGTCAAGAGAAAAGGAGGAGTATGGGAGTTTGATCTATCTCCGATTAGGACAGCATCAGTAGCTTCTACTCTACCAGGAGGTGGTTTACCTGTTTCATTAGCAGCTTTGGACAATACAGCATTAGGAAGAGGAGAAGAAGGTACTGCATCTAACTCCTTAAGCAACAATTTTTGTTGATGTTTGAGTTTACTAAGTTCAAACATAGTGATATTTGCCTTTGTTTTCTTCATGTCTTCAATAATGTTGTAGTCCATAGAATCTGTAACTATTAATGTTTTAGTTGTTGGAGGTGGATCTGAAGCTGATGGCTGATTTTGAGAAGATGCGGCTGCATACTTCTTTATAGGAGTTTTCTCTTTTATAGTGGTACTTGTGTTCCTTTTCTTTTAATTTACTTGAATAGGTTCAGGAGTGCTTTTACTCCTGGTAGTTACAGGGAAAGCTTCCTATTCATTTTCTGTATCAAAATTAGGCAAAATGAAGTCCTACATCCCATGATATTCTACAATTACCTCTTCTTTAGTTTCTTCAGATGATAAGACTATCTCTTCTTCTTCATCTTTTTTAGGGTCTGAGTTTGCATTGGATATAACATTTGGTGGTTTTGATTCAAGTTTCATAAAGTTTCTAAATGGTCTTTTCGTTGAAGTTTTAGCTACCTGCTTCTTGATTTCTATCGTTTCGTTTGACATAGTCTTGAGAAATTTTTGGAGACCTTCCATATCATATGGATCTTTAACCATTTTCTTTTTCGAATCATCTTTGAAGGAGACTTTTTTAGATTTTTTGTCCTCAAGATCAACTTCCTTTTCTAAGGTGATGATACATTTTTCCACATCAATTGCTTCTTTCATATTTTCATCTAGGGTGGTTTTTGCAGCTCTATGTACAAAGATAGCTATGTTTGAAGGTAAGGCTGTTATATACCATTCACTTCTAACTTGTTCACTAGGCTTAGAGGCAATTGGGATCTTATTCAAGAGTTTATTAAACCTTGAATTGAATTCTTTTATAGGTTCTTTGGACTCTGTCCTAAGATTTGAAAGATCATTGATTAATTTTGCTATAGATCTATCATCACCGTATTTAGTCAAGAACTATTCTTGAAAAATATTCCAACTGGTAATGGACCCTGATGGTAAAGAAAAGTACCAAGACCCAACTGATCCTTGTAGGGTATAAGGGAAAAGTATAACAACCACATCTTCCCCTGTAACACCTTTTAAGTTAATTGACAACATAAAGTTATTAATGTGTTCATCTGTCGGTATGCCTACATCTAGATTAAATTTTGGCAACCATTTTTCAGGATGTGTTGGAAATGGGTGCAAAGGTGTAAGCATAGTGACTGCACTAGGACTGCTCCATGGGTTTTTTGTACTAATAGATGATAATGACAATGAAGTTCCAGATGGTTGGGAAGGAGTTGATATTGAGGTTCCAGAAAGTTGAGAAGCTGATGTTGAAGTTGCAATTCCCTGTTGAACAACAATTTGGAGTGGAGGAGTGGATGGTTGACTTTGCAATGGAGAAGATTAAATGGAGGATGATGATGAGAAAGCTTCACCATCAGATCCTTTAGTTGTTTTCCTTGCCCTCTTCCTTTTAGGCAAAGGTAACTCAGTAGGTTCAATACCAAGCTTTTCACTCTGAAGTCTGGTGAGGGGGTGAGAAGGAATGAATTGCAAAGTCACACTACCTTGAGATAGCTCAAATTTATGTGGTGATATTGAGAATCCTTGAAGTTTTTGGATGAGAGACTATAATTCAGGAGATTCGAGACTTAATTTATCTGGGATATTTTGGGGTTGAGCAGTGGTAGTTGTCTCTTCTACTTCTCACTTGAAGACTGGAATTCCAGCATGCAAGGGAGAACTCATAGGTGAGGTGGAGGGATATTTACTCTCAGAATGGATTGTAGGTTTGGGTTTTCTTGCAATTCATAGCTTAGGCCCTCCTTTTAATGCCAAAAATGTTGATGCCTCGAAAATTGCTGCATCGACATCGGGGAAAACCACCCGGTCCAGACCTTAAAGGCAGCTCCTTTTCTGTTTGGTGTGGTGGCTCCGACTAGATATAATGGGACCACTTTCCCAATTATTTGTAAATAGGATGGATAAGTGATTGATTTTCTATTATCTAATGGTAGTGATGGATGATTTATTCTAAAAGTGAAACAATATAAATAACTAATCTATCCTGGGAAATTTCTCTCTTAGTGTAACTTTTGTTAATTCTTATTAACAAGTAGGCATATAGATGACTTCCACTTCTAAATAATAATATTCATTCATATGATAATTACTTTGTTCAAGTAGTTGAACAAAGTAATAATTAAAACATTATTACACTATTCTTTATATACCATTGACATAAATATGAACGAAAAAGTAACAACCTTTAAACATTTAATAGTGATAAGCGAAAGGGTTGTTGTGAAAGCACATACATATATCAATGATAGCAAAATGAATAAATGCTAATTCATATAGAAGAATGAAACAAAGACATAGATAGTAGTACCATATGTAATTTGAATCCCATCCGATATCAATCGCATTCAGATTCCGCCTTTCAACTTGGAAATACTCTTACAAAAAGAAATAGTGCATATCGCATAAAAGTACTCTTCATTAAAATTTAGAATTCAAGCCAAGTTTTCATAAAAAATATATATCTCGAAAGCACAGTAGTGCAACTCCCGATCCAAGTCTTAATACAAAATTTTAGGACCCTTTGTAAAAACATGAAAGGGTCTATAAATACTTTCTAAACTAACTAACTATGAAATAAAAATGTTGTGAGCTGGTATAACAAAACCATAAATATATGAAAATCTCCCTGAAATAGACATGCTTGCAGTTGGTAAGAATGGTTCATTGTTTTGGTTGACTATCCTTTGGCTTGAGTTGGCATATGGCGAGCATTGGTTGCAGTTATGGAGGGTGACTCATACTTGAATGTAGTTGGGCAGAATATGTGGCATCAGTAATTTCAGGAATCATGTAACTGAATGCATCGGTTAGACATTTCATCGTTTTCTTTTGACTATGTGGTTTAAAAAGGAAGAACCAAAAAATGTCCCATGTTAAAGTTTGAATGCCCGCGACCAATCTTTCCCTCTTTTCCAATTCCTGTTTCCATGCCTGCTCCAATGCCTTGGCTGATGGTAGTTTCCCTAGAGTGCATTCTGAAATTAAATTTGACAAATAAAGAGTGTCATTAATTAATTCAATTAGATTACCAGTCGTCGATCTGCATCTTGAAGTCGCCCTCTCCGCTTTCATCAGTTGAGATTGCCATTCTAGGAACAAGATTTCCTTATGTGATTCTAGAATTTGGGGTAGATTTGCTGCTTGTCCTTCCTTGGTTTCTTGCCAAGAGAGAAACTTTGTTAGTGTTTCATTGGCTTGCTCCAATTTCTATCTTGCATCAACTGACTTATCAATCATAGATGAGTTAATTTCACATGGGGGTAGAGCAAGAGAGATATTATGACACAGCAAGTTCAATTGATTAGATAATGCCTTATTAATCTGGAGAGCTTTTGATTTGAATTCTCCTACTTGAGGAAATCCTTTGAACCTTTCTATTTGTAGTGATAGTTGAGCAATTTGTTCATCTTTTGTTTTGCTCAACTATTCATTCATTGTCTTCAGCTTGGCCAATGCTTGAGATAGTTCCTTTTGCTTCTGAACTACATGTTGATCTATTCTCTGTTTCTCTTTGAGAAATTGCTCGTTTAATTGGTTGTTTAACTGCTGTTGTGTTGCCAACTTCTGTTCTAACTGCTCTATCCCCTATTTCTTTTCATGTGCCTGTGTCTCCAGTGAAACAATTGTTTGATCTTTTTTTTAAGAAAATTGCTAACCTTCGATGCCTTGTCCATAGTAGTTGCCATGTATGCCCTAGCATACTGAGAGAGAGTTTAGTAAGGTCTTCAGAAGGATTGACTTCCTCTCTCCATACCACATTAGTTATTTCCATCTATGTAGGCAAAAGAGAAGATTGATCAAGTTTTCTATTTTTCCTTTGTCTCTTTATTACAACCCTATGCTTAGGGCTGTAGAAGACATCCAAAGGTGGTATTTCTTCTACATGTAAAACAATTTCATCGGATGGATTTTCTGGAATCATCTCTATATCCTTTTGAGTCATGGGTGGGTCGCTAGTTCCTTCAGTCGGAACATATTAGTTGCTATCTTTTGACCACTTGTTACTTCAGACGTGCTAAATCCCTGTAGGCTCTTAGTATTGGTTATGATTGAGTCGAACTGTTGTCATTCTTTGAGTAGTTTGGGATCAATATGAATGTCTGTATCCATGATTTCACTACATTTTCCTTGTTCCTATTCCTGATCTGGCATTTTTTCTTTCTGAGAGATCTTTTCCACATCGCGAGTCTTATCAGTAGTTGTTTGTTCACTTTGACTGGATGGCTGAACTGTAGGATTGTGGCTAATAGGTCTAAAGGCAGAGTTTGCAACCTCTATTGTCTAAGCCTATTAAACATTTCTAGCCCTTCAGCTTGATACCTGATTCTATCCAATCCTTTAACTTGGAATAATGATTCGGTTGAGGAAAATAGTTCATCGAAGTCATCGGCTTCATGATCAAATTTAGGAAGTTTGGTTTATTCAAGAACATTATAGGCAACCTTTCTTGGATCATATTGTCTGTTAGGAATTGTGGCAAGATTCAACATTAGCATCTTTTTTGTCTCCTTCTCTGTGTGCTTGTAATCATGAAGAGTGAAAACGCTGCATCGTAAAGGGAATATAGGCCATACCTGTTTCTTAGAATTTCTAAGGGTTTTTGATGTCCCTTCTACTGTTATTTGATAAGCCAATTCCCGAGCTAAGAATTTATCAGGCACATATAAGGGGAGGACATGGGGTTTAGTGAGGCTACCAAAAAGCCTTATATAAGTAAACGTTTCCTCCCCAAACCAAATACCTACTGTTTTCAAGTCTGTCTCTGCTTCCTGGGATATCCTGGGAGTGGGATTATTAAAAATAGAATAATATACAGGTAAAATAAAACCATTGCAAATTTTATACAGATGATTTTTGTATTGAGCCTTCCATAACTGCTGATGATAAATATGGATTGGTTTAGGGTCTTGGGGAGTCCATCTCCATCTGAGTAATGGAAATTTATAATTGAAACAAATAGTATCCATAACGTATGCACTGTAATAGGATGGGGTAATGGTCTTGGTAGTTTGATGTGCATTTTTTATGTACTCTAGAATTACTGTGGCTAGTTTATCGGACAAAATATTTGCCCAATCCATCACATAACCATTGATCGCAACTTCCATTAGAGGGACAATTTCTATAATGAATTTAGCAGAATCATGTATTCCCCACATCCTACACATCATAGCTCCAACATAGCAGTAAGGGGAAGCCGATGAGTTGATAGAGTATTTACCTGATGACTTGTGCTTGTTCGTATCCGGGAAATGCCTCCACTACTTTATCGGGGCTGACTCTGAGTCATTTTCCTTTACAAACGCTTCTAGGAATGCCTTGTTGTATCGCTTCTCGAGTTTAGGTAAGTGATATATTTTCCTGAGATCCTCAGGCTGAAATGAGTCAAATATCCTCCCATCAGCTCTGCAAAAGGTTCTATCTGAGACTAGAATCTTCTCTACCACCCATCTTACCACATCAGTGTATGGCAGGATTTTAGTTCGTCCTGCTATCCTGTGAAGATAAGAACAAACCAATTCTTTAAGAATTCCTTTTGATTTGTTAGTTGAATCGGCTATGGCCTCCTTTGATAACTCTTTGGGCTCCTCTGCTTCTATCAGATTATAAATGCTCTCCCAGCTAGTGTTTCCCATACCAAGACATGTCGTATCTAAGATTAATCCTTTTTTTCTTAATCCTGGATCTTTGGCTACAGGAGCTGCTGTTGCAGGCTTCTTTGATTTCTTCCCCATTTTCTCTGGGATTTTTGTTTCGGAGGAATTATGCACAAACAGTTGTGAACTGTGATATAGAGAAGTGTTGCTGCAAGCCAATATGATAATAAAATAGAATTACGTCGATTGGCATATGATAAATGAAATATAGTTAAGGATTACCACAGATAAAATATTATTAAATATCTACCCTTAATTGCATTATTGAATAGTCGTTTAACCTGTCAATCGTGGTAAATAACATCATAAATGCTCATCACGTCGCTCACGTGTTGAATGATTATTTCAAGGGTGATTTAGATTTCATTGATCGACGATTGGCGATAAATCGCAAATCGGCGATCGAGAGTGTCGAAGGGAAGGGCTTTAACACTTGCTATAAATATCTCCGATTACCGAAAGGTGATATAATGCATGCAAAACTTTTAAATGTCTTATTATTTTTCGAGATGCGCACCTAATTAATAGATCACTGTCAGTACTTGACTTGAGGTTTATCTTTTTGTCATGCAACTCCGCCGATTGGCAATTGCAATTTGCTTTATCGCATCGGGGGTTTTGAGTAGGCCTTTTCATATGTTCCTTTATCATTAACACCGCCGATTTTCCAATTGTGATTTGCTTTATCACATAGGAGGAGTTGAGGGGCTTTGTTTTATTATACCTTTGACATTTGCTTCCTCCGATTTACCGATTGCGATTACCTTTTCAGATTGAAGAATCGGGTGAGGTTTTCACTTTTGTGTGTGTTTCCTTTGTTATTGCAATATGCGATCTCTGATCGCTTTATCTCAATAAAAAATGGTTTTATAATATTTACTAAAGGAACACTTTATTTTTATTTAAAAGGCTTTATAAAATGATTCATTTACATCAGGCCTTTTAATAAGGATTTTTTCTTATGATGGGTTAATACCAATTTTTATTTGTGGACACACAAATCTTAACTAAGTGGATTTTTAAAAGGGACCCATTTCTTATATAAATTTTATGTAAAGATTTTTAGAAATAGGGGGGTTGTTGTACAACACAACACTACCTTAGTTGTGGCTAGGGATAGTAGGGGTTATGGTACACCGAAATTCTTCATTTTACCTTGTCTACATGTTCTGTATTGTATTTTCATATTATACAAGGGTAGTACACCAATCATATATTATCAGTCTTAGGCATTACACTACGAGAAAAAGTGATGGTTGAGATACCATAGGGAAGGAAGGAGAGCCAAGCACCCTAGAAATTGTGAAAAGAAAAATTTTGATTGCCAAATTGGTAATGCTTCCAATGGGTATCCTTGATCCTACTTTCTGCGTTCCAGGAGCACAATAAAAGGATATGTAATCATCGATGTTAAGGCATCTTCTTTATTTTCCTTTCAAGTTCTCTACCTCCCCTCATCGAGATAATTTTGTAATAAAATAGATATCCTCCACTTCAATTTTCAAAGGCATTGAATCAATTATAAAGCATTCTTGATTGGGTTCTGTCAGACCAGGAGGTAACTCCTCAAATCAATTCATAATATTCATTTAGGTTGGTCTTTATTATATACATGAGGGAGAGACTGTTCATTTCATCTCCCAGTGACTCTTCATATTTTCTATTATTTATTTACATTAGTTATATTTATTCACCTAATCATGATGATTAGGTGTCAACATTCCCCCCCTTAATCTGAACGGATGTTGGTGAGTCCAAGCGTCGTTTTGAACCTTTCAAGCTTTTCTCTTCTAAGCGCTTTGGTGAAGATGTCTGCAATTTTCTCATTAGTGGAACAATGGAGGAGATGGATTGTTTTGGCCTCAACATGATGTCTAATCAAATGATATTTAGTATTTATGTGCTTCATTCGATCATGGAACTTTGGGTTCTTGGCCAACTTTATTGCCGAGGTATTGTCAATCATGAGTGGAGTTGATTGTACTTGTTTTACTTGCAAATCTTCAAGAATTTTCCTAAGCCACACAATTTCTTTTGTTGCCTCAACTGTTGCCACATATTTTGCCTCTATTGTGGAATCTGCTGGAACTGATTGTTTGCGTGATCTCCAAGAGACAGCTCCTGATCCAAGACTCATAGCATAACCTAAGGTAGATACCCCAGTTTATTTGTCTCCATTGATGTCTGAATTAGAGTATCCAATCAATTTGAAGTCATCCACCTGTGTATACTTGATTCCAAAGTCTTGAGTTCCCTTCAAGTACCTTAGAACTCTTTTTGCAGCAAACCAATGTCCCTCACAAGGCTTTTGCATAAACCTGGAGAGGATTCCAACAACAAACGAAATGTCTAGTTTGGTAGTAGTTAGGTAGTTGAGAATTCCTACAAGCTATCTATACTTTCTTGCATCCTCAAATTCTTTTCCTTCAATGGATGTGAGCTTTAAGTTTTGTTCCATTGGAGTAGTAAGAGGATTGCATTCTGTCATGCCAAACCTGTTCAATAGATCTCCAATGTACTTCCTTTGAGAAAGGAATATGGACTTCGAATGTTGAGTTACTTCAATACCAAGATAGTAATGAACATAGCCGAAATCAGTCATTTCAAAACCTTTCCTCAATTCCTTGTTTATGGATGCAATGTAGCTTTCATTGTCACCTGTCATCAAAATATCATCTACATATACCACAAGATATACAACTGTTTTTCCAACTTTCTTGACAAATAAAGTTGCATCATCAAAATCATAATGTTTGAAATTGAGTTTTAGAAGATGCTCAGTTAGTTTTTTATACCAAGCTCGCGGTGCTTGTTTGAGGCCATACAAGGATTTCACAAGTTTGCATACTTTATGTTCATGTCCTTTCACAGCAAATCCTTCAGGCTGGGACATAAAAAAATTCTATTTTAGATCTCCATTCAAGAAAACAGTTTTTACATACATTTGATGGACTTTCCAATCATTCTGAGCTGCTAGGGAAAAGAGTGTCTGGATGGTAGCCCATTTGCTGTGGGGGCAAAAGTCTCCTCATAATCAACCCCTTCCTTTTGTGCAAAACCTTTCTCACAAGCCTAGCGTTGTGCTTGTCAAGTGAGCCATCAACTTTATACTTGTTCTTGTAGGCCCACTTGCAGCCAATTGGTTTGGTTCCTAATGGAGGATCAACCAGCTTCCAAGTGCCATTCTTAATGAGGGCATCATACTCCTTATGCAACGCTTCTTTCCATTCATTATGAGAAGTAGCTTCTTTGAAGGAAGTGGTTCAAAATATATAGACAAATTCAATTCAAAATCATAAGAAACATCCATATCAATAGGTGAATCAGAGTCATCTACATCACCTCCATTTTGTCGGTTTGAATTTCTAGTTCCTATCTTTCCAACCTCATCAGGATGAACACTTCCAAGTGTCTTTGTCAGCCACTTTGGGGGAGCTTTCTCAAATGGTCCAGGCTACTCCGTTGATTGAGTTTGGAATGAATCGAGATTGAGTCTCCCAATTCTATCAATCACATCACTTAAAGTATCATCCGTTGTTGAAGTTTCATATGGGGGAGAGAGTGCTTTAGAAGAAGATTCCATGGGTTGATCTAGTATAGAAATCCCTCCTTCAATATTTGGAATTTGATTATCAAATTATTCAAATGATTTTGCATTTGTGAATCTATCCAAGCGATCAAGTTGCTACTCAACAACATTGTCAGTTTTGGATGTTTCAAGAAAGATTACATATCTAGATACAACAAACTTTTTATTGACTTCATCATAGAGGCGGTTACAGGGAAAAGTGTCTATACAGAACTGCTTATCCCACTAAGGTGTGGTAGCTACCTTAGAAACAAACAAATTAAAGCTACTTTCGTTTTTCCTTTATGAAATATAGATGAGAGAAGAACAAAGGAGACCAACCTCTGTCTTGCGCTTGGCTCCTAGTTCGGTTCCTCTCTCTTCAGATAGTCCTTTGCTACTTGCTTCCTTGTACGCCCAGCTTCACAGAGTACCTGTATAATCATAGTAGCATAACACTATACAAGAACATGGATCTATAATCATAAAAAATCTAGGATCAGATGTAAATTTACCATACAAATGCATAAAACATAAATGACGCAAGAGTATGGAGGAAAACTTGAATAGCTTTTATTGATAATCAAGAAAGAGCCAAGGCAGTTATAACCAGTTTTCTGACCCAGCATCATCCTCTCAGCAAGTAAGCCCTTCTTCACCTCATACAAAGCTTGGATCACCCAACACTATGATGTTGTCTCAAGAAACCAACAACAATTCCTTACAAGATGCAAAATTCCAACCTCTAGATCTCTGGGATGAGGGATCCATATATAGATATCTGTAAGGGAGATGAGTCAGCTTGTGATTTGATTAGTGTCTTCCCTATGATAGTTCTTGCTTCCACTTGGAGATTGATGATCTCTTACTCATCCTTGGTCGAATTCAGAGAGGCAAGTGTCACAGGAAAAGTTTCTGGAAGATTCCATGCCTCTCCACCTCGCGGATTGACACTTCCATTTGTCACTTCTCGCCCATTGCACCCCATAGAAGGGCTTTTTGAAATGCAACGCACCCACAGAGTGTACTTAGGTGAGATGCAACGCACTTTGCCTATGGAGCAAGTGAAATGATCCTGTTTTGACCAGTTATGAGTAGTTTTTCATGGAGAAATTTTGGGAGAAGCTGCAATCAGTTGACCTTGTCCCTTTAGGGGTTAGAACCAAACTTTTAGGGACTTAGGAGCCCTTGTTTTATGGACATTTTATGCTTGGGGTTGCAGTGCCCAAAAATGTCTATAACAGTTGCCCCCTAAAGCATGAGGTCGTTAATATTTTTGATGTCGGGTGAAATGCTTTATTATGAGGATCCGAAGTTCTTTCAAGCTGGGAGGAGACCTATAATAAGATAAAATACAATACATTATCTTCATAATTTTTTCATGATCTAGTTGAGGCGGGCATTCCCATTCTCAGCTTTATAAATTCATTTTCATGTACATAGGACAGACAATCGTCTGAGTGTAGACTAATTATTTTGGTAGAGCCATCATCCCTTTGATTGGATGATTATCTGTGCAGCAACAATTTATATTTGATGTCTTTATTTCCCTGAATATATATCATAGCCCGGACGGATGAAACTAGATCTGAGGTATTCAATCTTGTTTGATCTTCACTCGAAGTACAAGTCTATCCATGTGAGAGATGTTCTGGAGTCAAACATGGAAAGACATTGCCTGATTACCAGCCAATGATGTAAGCTGTTAATAGGCGCGAGAGGAATCACCGATAATGATAATGACCCTCAAGGTACTGCAGTACAATTCACGTGGTGTGAATAAAGGACTTGGCGTCGAACACCACGCAAAATCTTTCGGTCGAAGGCCATTGATGTAAACCTGTCGCCGGAAGTGAGAAACTTGCCACTGAGGCATGCAAGCTTCAAAGTACTGAACGGGGTGTTCCTAGATTGACTTCTTGGATAATGAGCTGATGTTGACAAGAAGCGATCCATCATAGGAGGGACTTAATGAATCCCACATCAATGACACGGAACAGAGCAAATGATTTTAATGGAGGTGAAAACGATCTGGTGACATAAGGTTCAGGGTGGCGGTCATGAAATAATGGAGCGTAAATGTATTTTAGCGGGTGAGACACAGGTGAATTCTCTGAATGACTTCTCTTGAACATATCGGCGACACTGACGTGATGGATTGGTAGCATTAACCCAAAATGTGGATGGTGTGATGGGACCATGGTGATGTGACCGGTGAATGAAACAACCCAACTCGACTTGGATGCGGAGTGAAAGTGTCATGTTCAAGAGCGACTTGCTACCAACAAAGTTTCTTCAAGTTTTCTTCCCAATTTTTCCCCAGTCATTGCTGACCAACACCTCTTTATTTTTGTCAAGCTTGAGGAGGATAACATATGCTTGTTCTATAATTTTCCCTTCGGGCAAACCCATCGCTATGTTTTAACGAGCCTAGCGATAGTGAAACTCGTTCTTGTCTGTTATGGACAACCTTGTCGCTATTAGGTTTTAACGAGTTTAACGACAAAGATAACTCGGTCCTTTTCAATTTTAGAGAGTCTGAAGAGGGACGTAAAGGAAACTCCAAGATTCGTTTTTCGTCATCTAATCCCTTAAGTCCGAAAAAGTATAAAACAATACAGAAGGGATGAATTTTCGATACTTTTAACGATACGAACAAAAGAAGCGCTCGATCTTTTTGTGTAATAATTCCTCAGGTCCAAAAAGATTAAAATCAAAAGGAGGGATAGCACTTCCGGTCCCTTTAACGAGCTGGAGGGGCCGATGGCTCGGAAATCTTTTCATATTTTACGAGTCAGTTGAAAAGAGCTTAAAGGAGACTCGTCTTTGAGGAACGAGTGATAAAATTGGGTAGCAGCTGATTCCAGGTAAGGTTTGGAATTTTCCAATCACGCAGTGTTACAAGGATGGCTAGTGGGATCACTCTTCGCAGCTGTTCCTCAAAAGGGGTAAACAATCAAATGGAGGTGAATGATCAGCCAATACAGAGTGGAGGTGATGATGAGAACACGACCAAGGCTTTAAAGGCTGAAGTACTACATTCACGATGGTTATTTACCAGGGAATAGTTCATTTTTTAATGAGCTTAAATGCAGGGAGAAACATTTGCTCATGACTTATGTTTATTTTTTAACGAGCTTGAACTATGTGCTAAAACTGCTCGATTAATCCAGTCGTATAATAAGAATGTCTCATATATGAAAACGGAAATTTTTAGAGTTTCGCCCCACATACTTTTTTTATGCAAGTTAGGAAACGACCAATCCAAAAAACAGATAAATGATCGCTCTTTGCTTGCACGCCAAAAGGTTTGAATGCCCCCAGGTATAAAACAGAGTTTCAAGGTCACCTTTCAAAACTCCAACAAAACATTTGTTTTATCAGGAAAGGCCTACCTCTTTCAGGTTACCAAAGATTTTTCTATTCACAACGCAAACAAAACACTTCTTCGGCGATGTCTACCAAAATAGACAAAGGTGAGACAATCCACTCACATAACTTTGACGAGAGAATCTTATTCCAGTCTAACCCCCTTTTCCAATCACGGACGGGAGTACTGACTAATCATATATCTCTCGCGGAAACCTACCATATACCCGAAGTTTTCCTGCCGAAGCAGACCAGGGTGCATGCCCCCTGGGTTTCAGTCATGTCCTCTGAATCACTTGCGCTCATCAGGTGGACGGACTGGGGATTGATGAGACATTCCTTGTGTGAAAAGACCATTCAAGGATGGTATATGACTATTTGTTATCTGTGATCCGGGAAATGAAAGTTGGTCTATGAGCTTGACCACTCTTCCTTCATGCGGAAAACACATTACTCTAAAGAGTGATGAGACAATGGCTCCCATGCAATAAATATAGTCTCGTCCAAGGAGTAGATTATAATCCAAGGGTCCTTGGACGACCATTACATTCATGTGAATGGTTTTCCCTCTCAATGTTATGGGCACATTGGGAAGGATCCCTAACGGTCGATTGGTTCCTTTGTCAAAGCCTATCAGATTTCTCATCTCAGGCAAAAGCGATGGCAAACCAAGCGCTTTCCAAGTAGTCGAGGAAAGGATACTCACAGAAGCCCCTTCATCTATGATGGTACCAGCCATAACCATTCTATATATTTGAGCAATAATTTGAAATGGTACACTAGCCGGTAAACGGGGTCTGCCTAGTTGATTCCATTCGAAGGAAAGAACTAGGTTTCTTGGAGGTGGGACCGAATAGATGGTCGGGTATGACTCTGACGAACTTCCTTCATGCGGTAAAGGAATGGGTAAATTGCCCCTATGTTCATCGAAGTCTGTGCTTACGAAGAGAATTTGGACGGTGTCATCCTTATTCTCTTCTGTGACTGTATCATCTGAAGATGGAACCTGTGAAGGCAAGACCGGGTCAACTGCTGCCTCGACCTTTTGAGTTTCGTCTGGTATGGGTTCAGATGGTTTGTCTTCAATGATAGATGCTTCGGCCGACCACCTGGGTGGGACAGTCAGATTTTCAACTAGTGACGGACTCGGCAAGAGTTTTTTATATCCAGGAGGAAGTCGTAACGGTGAAACTGGACGATCGTCTAAAACTCTTTTAGCCTCATCTAAGAAGGGACAACAGTGGACGACATGATTGCCTTCGCACAGTTTACAAGGAAATCTATATTTTCCTTTTTGTCCTAGGGCTTCACTTTCACTAGTCGACGATGTGTTTTCAACATGATCATCAGAGGTTGACGACACCTGGTTGTGCAAACAAGACCAGTCCCTTAAGATCTGGGGGATGCAGGGACAATCTCTATGATAGTGGTCTCCTTTGCAAATGAAACATGGCGATTTAGGCCTGGTCAGTGCAGTGTGTGGATTTTCGCTAGACGATGCTTGGTTGCCCCCTTTCGCTTTTGGCTCCTTCTTCTTCTTCTCTTTCTTCTTCTTTTCCTTCTTCTTCTCAGATACTTGATTTTTGGCTTTACCAGCCCCATCAAGCGAAGAGGAAGGAGGAGAGGAAGAATTGGAGGAAGTAGAAGGATGGTGGGTAACTCTGGAATCGTCTAGTTGCTGACTCGATTGTTCAGGAATTGCGGTGTTCTGAACGACAGAGGTTGAGAAGAGCCATACGGGCAAGACGATTGTCAGTCCTGAAAGCGACAATGTGGCCATATGGGGTGCACCAACATCTCCCCAAGAGGAGAAGGGACTAGGATTTCCTCCAAGGGGAATTCCTTGGTTGGTGGATTCCATTTTCTCAACCTAAGATCAATGTAGGAAAGGGTGATGATTATTCCATTTAAAATAAATTTTAGACGCTTTGACACAACTTGTTTTTTTAATTTTTAAGAGTCGAGAAAAAACAAAATATGACTCTAGTCGCCTTCGATTTTTAATGAGCCTGAAGTGACAAGTGCTCAGTTGGACCTTTTCTGTTAAGGAGTCTGAAAAGGAACGAAAGGGACTGCTATGGAAATATAGGTAGAGGGATTACCAAACCAATCGTAAAACTGCAGAATAATTTTTACGGTACGGCAGTCAATCTTCCTGAATGCTGTGTTCAGTGCATTGCGATCGATAGGGCGGCAGATACGGCTTCCTATGGATAAAGGGTTAAGCCTATTGTGGTCTCCTAAAATATACTCGACGGTACGTGGAAGCACAAGTCCGTACTGGCACTTATCATCTCAAAATCGAGGAATCACCCAACCATCAGTGAGAACAACAGTTACTAGGCTTTACGACGCCGGAATATGTCTCTAGCCTAGACTTCTAGATGTTGTGCGTTAGCTTCCAAAGCATTGTTAGATTCATTAAATTTATTTTATAGTTGATCTTGCTTAAGAAATTTGCCTTTCAGGTTCACCGCGTGATGTAGATGAACAATTCCTAAAATGCAATCTAAGATGATAAACAGTCTTTCATCTTCTTTGTGCAATGAAAATCCTAGCTACTAAGGAAAGAGAGACAGTATTCTTTCACAAAGAGCAAAGAGCACACACTATATGCACTGTCCTAAATCAAACCAATCAAACAGTCTAAATGCAAATGCACATGCATGTATTTGTTTTCGGATTTCTTAATATGTGAATGATAAAAAGAAAGCTAATGCGCAAATCTGAATTACTTTTCAAGCGACAATTACTAACAAGTTTCTTTTCAAAATAAAAAATGAAGATAATGACAACACTTTTGTGATTTGGAAATGAATACTTGCTTTCGAAAAACTAGAAAAACTACAAATCCAGATCAAATACAATAGTAATAGGGTAATCGACTATCAAGAGCAATCAGACTCTCTTCTACGACTGAAAATGACTCTTGCGACACTTTCAAATTGAGAAACAACAGTACAACTACGTTACTTTTTTGCAAAGTAGAACTGAAAATGACTCAACAAATACACAAAAACATTTACAGTTCTTTGCACAATGGAGGCAGAATAACAGCAAGGAAAAGGGTTTCAAATAGAGGTATATTGATCACAGGCAGCAAAACTCATGAATAGAACTGAAAAGAATGAACAGAAACCAACATTCAGGAACAATGTCTAGTCTGATCAATGCACCTGTAACACAGTGAATTTGAAATGCAGTGCACCTACTACACTCGGGAAGTGCGCTGAAGTTCAAATTCACAGAACAGAGACTGCGTTGGGCCAGAGACGAGAATTTTCTTGGGTTCTGGGTCATAGTTTTCAGTTCAGTTCAAGGATTTTGGCCGAGCAAGTGGTAATCAGTAAATCAGAAATCAGGGGTAGATCTAAGGAGGTTACTGGAGCTACCACAAGGGCAATTAGAGAGTTTGTAAATCAGTTGTTTAATTCATAAACAAAACCCAGAGATTGACTGAAGCGACATTTATCTACTTTTCATTTACATAGAAAATGCAGTTCGAAAGCTACCTGGCTCGACTTCAGGCTCCGTCTGTAAGTTTATAAAATAAACAACAAGGCAAATAAACAAACAACCTAGTCGCTCCCCAGCAGAGGCGCCATTTTGTTACAGGGAAAAGTGTCTATACATAACTGCTTATCCCACTAAGGTGTGGTAGCTACCTTAGAAACAAACAAAGTAAAGCTACTTTCGTTTTTCCTTTATGAAATGTAGATGAGAGAAGAACAAAGGAGACCAACCTTTGTCTTGCGCTTGGCTCCTAGTTTGATTCCTCTCTCTTCTGATAGTCCTTTGCTACTTGCTTCCTTGTACGCCCAACTTCATAGAGTACCTGTAGAATCAGAGTAGCATAACACTATACAAGAACATGGATCTATAATCATAAACAATCTAGGATCAGATGTAAATTGACCATACAAATGTATAAAACATAAATGACGCAAGAGTATGGAGGAAAACTTGAATAGCTTTTATTGATAGTCAAGAAAGAGCCAAGGGAGTTACAACCAGTTGTTCTGACCCAGCATCATCCTCTCAGCAAGTAAGCCCTTCTTCACCTCATACAAAGCTTAGATCACCCAACACTATGATGTTGTCTCAAGAAACCAACAACAATTCCTTACAAGATGCAAAATTCCAGCCTCTGGATCTCTGGGATGAGGGATCCATATATAGATATCTGTAAGGGAGATGAGTCAGCTTGTGATTTGATTAGTTTTTTCCCTCTGATAGTTCTTGCTTCCACTTGGAGATTGATGATCTCTTACTCATCCTTGGTCGAATTCAGAGAGGAAAGTGCCACAGGAGAAGTTTCTGGAAGATTCCATGCCTCTCCACCTCGCGGATTGACACTTCCATTTGTCACTTCTCGCCCATCGCACCCCATAGAAGGGCTTTTTGAAATGAAACGCACCCACAGAGTGTACTTAGGTGAGATGCAACACACTTTGACTATGGAGAAGGTGAAATGATCCTGTTTTGACCAGTTATGAGCAGTTTTTCATGGAGAACTTTTGGGAGAAGTTGTAATCAGTTGACCTTGTTCCTTTAGGGGTTAGAACAACACTTTTAGGGACTTAGGAGCCCTTGGTTTATGGACATTTTATGCTTGGGTTTGCAGTGCCCAAAAATGTCTATAACAGAGACGATATGCTTTGGAGGTGTTTGAATACCCCATGAAGATACACTTATGACTTCTTGCACCAAGTTTGTTTCTATGTACCTTTGGTATCAAGGCATAACAGGTGGAACCAAAGACCCTGAGATTCTTTACCAAAGGAATGTGCCCATACCACATTTCATAGGGAGTCTTGTTTCTGATAGCATTAGATGGACATCTATTCTTTATATATACATCACGTAGAACTGCATTATCCCAAAACATCAATTTTACATTTTTGAAAAACATCATGGAGCACACCATATTTAAGATTGTCCTATTCATTCTTTCAGCTACACCGTTATGTTGGGGATTATAAGGCACAGTTGTTTGATGTTTGATCCCATGTTGGCAAAGATAGTTTTCAAATTCATTTGAAGTGTATTCTTTTCCTTTATCAGTGCGATTAGAGCCAATATGAGATTGTGAATCATTTTCAATCCATGTATTAAAGTTCTTGAATGTTTGACAAGCATCAGATTTGTTCTTCAATAAATATACCCAACACATTCTGGTGTAGTCAGCAATAAATGTCACCATATATTTATTTCCATTTGTAGAAGGAACAAGCATTGGATCACATAAATCTGAATGAATGAGTTCACTTTTTCTATGTGCTCTTGAATGTGAATCATGAAAAGACTGTTTTCTATGCTTTCCTAGAATGCAAGCATCAAATTGCTTATGTTTCCTAGGAATTGTAGGCAAACAAGTAACACCATTTTTCTTCAACAAGTGGAGGCTATCATAGTTCAAATGTCCAAATCTAGCATGCCATAATAAACTTGATGGAAGTGCACCTTCTTCATAATGAGAATTGTATGAGAAATGTTGTGCACAAGTAGAGGTACCCTGTAGCTTGAAAATCCTTTCTTCTTCTATCCCCCTCATGACAAGTGAGTCTTCAGATGCTTCTCTCACCTCACGCTTGCCATCAAACATATGAATGGAATGACCTTGCTGGTGGATGTGGACCAAGGAAAGTCGGGAAGACCAGGAAATTTAAGCCTGATTGTGCCAAGCTCTAATGGCTTGAGTTTTGATTGGTCTGCAAAGTATATTGCTCCATCAACATTGTCAGTAAATTCTTCAAAAAAATCTTTTCTATGAGTCATGTGGCAAGTTTCTCCTGAATCAAGCAACCAATCATTTTTCCAAGAAGCAAGTGAAGCATTAAATAAATCTTCATTTACTCTAATATTACATTGTGCCACAACATAATGAGTGGATTTAGGTGCTTTACCTTTGTATGTGTCATTAGTTTTACCTTTGGGTTGGTTTCTTTGTTGCTCAATTTTGTCTCGAGGTAACTTGCATGTGGAGGCATCATGCGATCCATTTCTTTTGCGGCGTATGCAGTGCAAATCTGCCTTTTCTCCTTGAGAGTGTCTGCCCCCCCTGCCTCTGAAATATCTTCCTCTTCCTCGTCGACCACATATTCCTCTGGAAGAATCTTGGGCAAGATTCTTTTCTTTATGAGCAAGGCACATAGCCTCTTCAGAAGATTCAGGGGCTGTCTTCTTTCCAAAATCTTTTTCTCTTTCAGCAAATTTTTTCACAAGAGAGTCAAAGGTAATATCTTTGAGATTTCCATTTTCTTGCAATGACTCAAGATAATTGGAGTAAGTATAATAAAATGCCTTGAGAAAAATGATCAGAGGAATATCCAATTCTACCTTAGTGGCTTTGATATCATGCATTATAGATTTTACTTCAGATACAAGAGCAAGAGGATCATTATTTTGTAATTCAAGAGTGAAGAGTTTAATCATGAGCTGAACAACTTCAAGTGCAGAGTGTGAGTCATAGAGTTCTTTAAGCTTTTTTAAGGCTTCAATAGCATTTGAAAATGGAAAAATATGTTGACTCACCTCTTCACTTACAGATGCTGCAATTAATGCATAGGCTTTGCTGTTCTTATTTTCCCAAATGGCGAACTCCTTGTCTGAGGTAGGCTGTTTTGGCTCTTCATCTCCGTCTCCAACACACACTCCTTTCCACAACTCATTGAAAACGAGGGTGTGTTTTATCTTCCAGGACCACTCAGGATAGTTCTCCTTGCCAATGAGAACTACTTGCACAATACATATGATTGAATGCATTCTTAAAAGAAAGACTATGTGCTTCAAAATAATGCATCCTTATTCTTCCTTCTTGATTAGGTAAGAAGTTGATTTAATATACAAAGAGCAAAGCTATATTCTATCCATATAGAATATAACCATTCTATCATAATATATGACATACCATCACATACCATTGTATTTTAAACCTTCTTTCATATGATATATCAAGCATCCATTACCTCGACAGTAAAAAAGAACCGCTAATCACACCATTTTTAATGCATAAATCTTATAGTACGCTCACTGCACCATTATCAATATCATGCAATATATATTGTATTCCAAAAACAATACTCATCTCACACATGGTCTTCAAAATGGGAGCACACAACAAGTTTGAATTAAACACCATAGTCACGATTTTCGGTTGTCCAAAAGAAATTGTTTAATCACATAATGTAGTCTCTAACATATACATTCCATGGATAATGTCAATATACCTCAAACAAAACTCGATGCGTAGAAACATTGTTCATTAACACACAGGTCCATTAATGCACAGGTTTGACACATGACTTCTAGGTTTCGACCAATCTTCATTCCAACAATTGAATGTCACAAATCGAGTTGTTGCTTTCATGAAACTCTGCAGTACTCATGCCAACCTAGCCGCTCTATCAAAGCTCATGGCCATAGAAAACCAATGCATAGAGAACAACACATATGTAATCACCATTCCAATGCAGATAGTAAATCGATGCTCACTACAATGCCATTCTGATCTACACTCACTGTAGCACTACGCATACCACAACCTTCGCATAATTCAATGCAATGAGGGCTAGCTTGCTATGTCTTAATGCAACAACCATCAGTAGTCATCAACGCAAAGAATTAATAATGATAGACGAAAAAAATGACCATAGGGATAGTGTAGCAGAGAGTGGCAGGAGTTTCAATAGAAATAAGCAGCATTCATGATTGTTGATATATCGCAGTTACGATACCATATATATCGGGTATGAAAACCGATGGGGAGAGCGCAGAAAGGCTGAACATTTTGTATGCAAGTAGAGCAGTGACAGGAGTAGTGTAGCAGAGAAGGTAGCACTGGTAGGCTTGATGGTTGTGGAGGGTGCCAGAATCAGTAGAATAATAATGAGTCGTAAGGGATATGAGAGAGATGTCAGTCTACAAAGGATTTAAAACATAGGTAGAATAGGCAGAATAGGAGTTACAAATTAAAGAGGGAAGCCAAAAATGGCACTGGCTCTGATACCATGTTAGACTAGGAGGTAACTCAAATAAATTCATAATATTCATTCAGGTTGGTCTTTATTATATACATGAGGGAGAGACTGTTCATTTCATCTCCCGGTGACTCTTCATATTTTCTATTATTTATTTACATCAGTTATAGTTATTCACCCAATCCTGATGATTAGGTGTCAACAGGGTCCTTGTATTTTATGAGTGTATTTAATAATCTCTTTTAGGCTTGCATATTTGGCATCATGAATAACTTAAGAAATCTACAATTTTTTTAATCTATCCATTGCTTCTTAGTCTCCTAAAACAAAGTTTTTCAACTTCTTTGTTATCTATTTCTCGCCAAAAATTAGCCATCCTGTAAAAAAAAGTTAAGATAAATCTTTAAATTCAAATTTCAAAATCAAATTGTTGATTTGGATAGTCACATATACACATGAATTTTCTTCTAGCAAGGCATGCGTATGGTTTTCCATATGCACTCCGATAGAAAAAAAATTCATGTATGGACAACCATACTTTTAAGTTGAATTTTGGATGGCTAAATCTTGATTAAAATCTTTAAAAATGAAAGAAAGTTGAAGAGTATTGACTATAGAATTACCTATAACTTGCAAATTTTGATTTCATTGACCAGATCTCCCAGAATCGATTGCTAAAGATCAAGGGTAAAAAATTTCTCCAAAGCATTAAAATTGGTAAGAAACACGAATGGTGAGTTTAAAATTCATTTTGGACATATTTATATGAAGTTTTTACCCACTTTGATATATTTTATCTATTTTATAACCAATACATTGGTGTTTAACCTATTCTTTAGTTCCTTTAACAATATTTTTCAACTTAATGATGAATTCTTTTCACTTAGTGATATTTCTGCCACCACATTACCATGATCGTTGACCTATAGTGGCGGGTATTATCCTCTAAACTAGCATATAGGTTAGATATTTTCATTGAATTTTGGATTCTGACCTTATTATGTAGTACCTAGCCATAAGTTCGATTCCACTTTGTTGCAATAATTAACCTTTCACGTGTCATTTTTATGTTGTAATTTAGTGGTAGAGCCTTCCTCACATGGGCATCATAGTTAGCACCTCACTAGAAATTTGTTTCCCATGCTAAAAAAATTATATACGATAAGGAGTCAAATTAGTTCCATTGTGATTATGCAATGAAGTTGCATTCTTCTTCCCTGCTATTATTGCATTGCATATTGACCACTTGTGCTTTTGGCATTATGTCAACTCTAGTGTTCTATCTACTTTTTTCGATGCCCTTTCTAAAAGTGTAAGCCTTGCATTTATTTCCTTTTTGACTTGACACCCTTATCCCTAGAGGGAACATCCCCTGAGTGCTCATATCCTACATGCTTTACCTTGCATTAAGAATAATATGTTCCAAGTGTTGGTACCATTCTGCTTGTGGTGACACTCATTCCCTCCATTTTACTATGATCATTCTTTTTTTCTTTTATAGGACTTTTGTAATATGAAAAAGACAAAAAAAAATTATTACAAAAAATATATGATGGGAAGAGTTTATTTCATTAACTTTGTATCAGAGTCAATTGTGTTACCCTTGAACAAAGCACCCAAGAATGAGACTTTTCCTCATCAGGTTTGGATTTATTATGGCCTTAAAAATCCAAACCTTATTCTAGATTTAGTACTCCTCAAATTGGTTAATATTCCAATCATATGGAGATTATTTTGATGCCCCTATATCTCATGCTTATACGAATTTTATTTTGGTCCATGCTACCCAAGTCACAAAATTTATCATGCTTTTGTTCAAGGGAAGTAAAACTCTATTATGGCCATTCGGTGGTGTCTCTTGACTCATTTTGTCTTCCATACCCAATTCATAAAGTTACTCTCAGTGTCATATCAATATCTCAATCATATACTTGTATCAGTATAGAAGGTCCCCATTAACTTCTTACTAATGGGTCTGCTCTTATCCACTTAGAAAAATTGCTCTGAGAGTAGACCTAGAGACGTACCCTAACCCTATTTCCATAATTGATAAGTGACCTTGTTCCTAGCATTGATTTTCATCATTATCCTTCGACTAGATGGTTTCCCTTTTGTTATACGTCACCTTATATTATCACACATTTGGATTTGTGTATTACCTTGGTTTCCATTTGACTTTATTATTGGATTCTTCTCCTCAGTTATCAAATTTCACTATCAATTGGTTCAAAGGATCTCTTATGTGTTCTATTCCATATGGGGCATGCAAGAGATGCACTTTGGGGTGGTTTCTTTAATCTTATTCATTCAAGTTCTTCTAACTTATTGGCCTGCAGGTTACACTCATGCTAGTTGATGTTGGATGTCGTAATTCCTTCCTTCCAAAGGATATTTTCACAAAAACTCCAACTAATTACTCTAGTAATATGATCTAAATTGGATCATTATATTTTTTTTCATCCATGTCGATGCATTTGGTGTGGAAAAGGTGGAGGAATTAGCTCACGGGACCAAGTTTTGCAAAATGGGGTCTGAAGCCTTTTGGAGTGTTTTGAGGAATAAAACGAAGTTTTTTTGGGGTAAATTCTTTTCTCTCTAAAGTAGAATATTTTCATGCTATTCTACACACAGAGACCTTTCCAATGATGTAAGAATCATCTCAGTCAGAGTTGGTATTCAAAAGTTATGTCACTCATACGTTGACCTTCCTATTTTCATGCCTATAGTTCAGGAGGATGTCGCGTCAACACCCATTATTCATGAAAAAGGGGATAGCCACATGATTATGATGTAAATTCTCTAGAATATTCCTCTAGTTAAGAGTTTATGTAGTCAAAATTAACCTGACTAGTAGGGTATCCGGTTGTGTTATAACCAGGCCACTAGGAGGAAGAGGCATTCCATTCTATCGAGAACATTGTGTTCCATAGTTGAGAAAATATAGCTAAGAGAGATAGGAGGTAGAGAAAATAGAGATGATCTATGCACTATATCGTCCCATGACCCAAAGGTATTACTTCTTTGTACCTGCAACCATATCTCCAGACAAAGAAAGAGAGTAAAGTGACCTCACCTTCCAACTAGGTTTTCTCCCGAAATGGTTTGCCAAAGAGAATATCTTGTGTCTTATGTGTGTGTGTGAGCTTATTATGGCATTCTGTAATTTTATTCATAATTTATATTCATATGCATCCACTAATTATAGTTACATCCATAGATCTTAAAGTTTAATAAAACTGTAATAGTGTAAAATTTCAGTATTTTCATATATTATTATTAGATCTATTGTGACGAACTATCCAGTGGAATATCCACGAAAGTTTACAAATCATTTGGTATTAAAGCAGGTTTCTTTGGGTATTTTGTGGAGATTGCAGGGATCTAGATCAAGAGGGCTGAAAATAGTAAAACGTTAATCATGGCTGACGAATCTATAAATGAACCTCATGATCCTGCAGAGGTGAGGTTTATGTGACTGGAAAAACAAGCCGCATATATTAACCACAATGTAAGCCTCCTCATGGTATATTTGAATAGAAAGTTGGGGATATTTGTAGAAGATGGGGGTTCGAATATAGAGGAAAAATTGGAAAGGGGATCAGAAGATCGGGGAGAAACGAAGAACCAGTCAAAGAAAGAACCTGGAAAATATGAACTCAGTTCAAGTGTTGTGAATCAATCCCTGTTTAAAATGGAAGAAAATTTCTATATCAAGTCATACAATGATGAGATCAATGCTCTAAAGTTAAACCACTAGTTACAACATCTAGAATTTTATTTCAACATAAATCAGATCAAGGAAGGGAAAAATATCTCATTCATGCGATTGGAATTAGAGGGCCATTCATTGAATTTGTGGGAGAGCCACAAAAAAACCATAAGGTTGGAGGGAGAACCTCCGGTGTCTAAGTGGGAGTATTTCAAAGCCCTCATTAGGTCACATTTTGATCCCATTGGTTATATGGTGGACCAGTAGATCTAGTGGCATTACCTCAGGAAAAAGTTGTTCCAAAGCTTGTAGGAGTACACCACGAAATTCAGGAGCATGGTTATAATGTTAGGTGTCTCACCAAAGAACTTAGATGTATTAATCAAGTATTTAGGGGTCAACACTACCACCTGCATGATAAAGTGATGTTGTTCAAGACAAACTCAATGGATGTGGCTTGTGTACAGGCACAATACCTAGAGAACATACGCCTAAAGAGAGCACAATCAAGTGGATCGAAACAGATGGAGAAATAAGAAGCTTCTAAGAAGAAGAAGAAAAAAGGGGTAAAACATAAGAAGATGATAGCTACAACACACCAATGCAAACATCCTAGCAACCATTGCAACATTGATGGCCATATAGAGGAGAAGTGCTTGAAGTTACATCCAGAGCTAAACCTAAAGAATAAGAAGAAGAATCTCATGGCCATGGATTCCAAAAACCAAGTTGAAAGTAGCTCGAACATGGATGAGAAGATCATTTGTATGTTAGTACAAAAGGAGGTGAATTTGAGTAGTCTTCAACAACATGAAGAGAAAGAAATTACCAAACCCTTACATATAAAGATATAGGTCAAGAAGATAAAGATTGATGCTCTATTTGACTCAGAATCACAGGAGAATCTCAATGTAGTAGATCTGTTCAAGAAGTTGGGGTTGGAAGTTCGTGATCATCTAAACCCATATCCATTGGGATGGTTAAATAAGGATGCATAGTTGAAGGTAAAAAAATAGTGTAAAATTATATTTTCTATCAATGTTGATTCTATTGATGAAGTAGGCCTAGGTGTGGTTCCCCTTTATGTATGTAGAATCATTTTTGGGATTCCATACATGTACATCCATGATGCAATATTCATGAGAAGATCCAATCAGCACCGGCTCATCAAGGATGGAAAATTGTTTATCATCAATGCGTACAAAGATAAGTAAAAAATTTCACTAGTAAGTGCCAACCAAGCCAAGAAATTGATCAATTACAACAAGAAGTATGTTTTATTATTTTTAATAGAAAGTCAGTCTAAAGAGGAGTCAATAAGAGGCAAGGCATCCCTAGATGGGTGTACTAAGAAACGGAAAAAACAATTGGATGAGTTGTTACAGGAATACGAGGATGTGTTTTGAGAGCCTAAAGGGTTACCACCTAAGAGAGAAGTGGAGCATGTGATCCAATTATTTCCAGACTCCCCATTGCCAAATATTGGGAAGTTTGTTATAGAAGCAAGTGAGTTGAAGAAACGGTTGCATCATCTACTAGAACATGGTGTCATTCAACTGATTACATTATCATGTGGGTCACCCATCATCATTGCGCTAAAGAAGGACGGGACTTGGCAGATGTGTATATATTACAAGGCGTTGAATAAAATCATGCTCAAGTAAAAATAACCCCTTCCTAGGATAGATGATCTGCTAGACCAGTTGTAGTAGGCAAAGTACTTCACCAAGTTGGACTTGAAGTCTGGATATCACCAAGTTCGAGTAAAATAAGAAGATACATGGAAGACTGCCTTCAAAACCAGGCAAGGTTTCTATGAGTGGTTAGTTATGCCATTTGGCCTATGCAATGCACTAGCTACATTTATGAGATTAATGAATGACGTATTGCGCCCTTTTATAGATTCATTTGTTTTTTTCTATTTGGATGATATACCAGTATATAGTGCTACCTGGGAGGATCATATGCCACATTTGATACAGGTGTTAGAAACATTAAGAAGCACCAACTGCTAGAAAATCACAAGAAGTGAGAGTTTGCGCAACAGTATTTGGTGTATCTAGGGTATGTGATTGGTGGAGGAGAATTGAATATAGATCTTCTAATATGGAAGCCATCATGAAATAGTCGGTGCCTACGAATTTTTTTGAGGTGAGGAATTTCATTGGGGAAGCACAGTACCTAAGGAAATTCATAGCCTCATTTTTAGTGGTAGAAGCACCGCTCCATGCCATAACAACAAGTGGCAAGACTTTCCAGTGGAGGAAAGGTCAGCATAAGGCTTTTAAGGAGCTAAAGAAGAAGATTAGTCAAGCACCAATTCTAGCATTACCAAACTTGTAGTGACCCTTTAAAGTGGAGAGAGTTGTGAGTGGGTATGCTATGGGAGTTTTCTTGATGCAGAGAGGAAGGCATGCATGCTACTATTCTAAAGTATTTCATGGGGTAGTTCTTAACTTCCCTACCTATGATAAGGAGCTTTATGCCATGGTGCAAGTTGTGAAGAAGTGGAAGCACTATCTGTTGGGAAAGGAGACAATGATCCATATAGATCACTAGTCATTACAGTACTTGTAGGCCTAGAGTAAGCTACAATAGACCAAGCATTACAAGTAGATGGGTTTTTACAACAGTTCCATTTGATGATCAAGTATAAGAAGGGAATCACAAATGAGTTGGGTGACATGCTTTTAAGGCCATCCACATAAAAAATCACAGCTTTGGGATTATTATGCACATGTAGCTATTCAACCATGATGCATACAAAGAGGCATACTCAGGAGATGAGGACTTCAAGGAGGTGTATCAGTAGTTACAAAGTCAGAGTCATGTGCATAATGGCGACAACACCATTTACTACCATCTCCAAGATAGGTTACTCTACAGTCTAGATAAGTTATGTGTTCTTAAAGGTGAGTGATTACAAGTGATTCGAGAGGCTCACACCTCCAAGGTTGCAGGGCACTCTGGTGTAGGGAAGATTGTGGTTAACTTGCAAAGGTATGTGTATTGGCCCAAGATGCAAGAGAAAGTAGCTAGGTTCATACGAGGATGCACTCTTTGTTGTACCAACAAACTAGCAACATGAAATAAGGTCTATATCATCCCTTACCTATACCTTCTTGTCCTTGGGAAAGCATTTCCATGGACTTTGTGGGAGTCTTACTAACAACTAGGAAGGGACATTGCTACCTGTTCGTGGTAGTTGATAGTTCAGCAAGATGTGTGTTCAGATGCCCTGTAAATTAACCATCAGTGGAAAAGAAGTAGCAAAATTGTTCTTTGGACAAGTCTGGCTTCACTTTGGGATAGAAAGGAGCATCATTCCATACAAGGATAGAAGATTTCTCAGTGAATTTTGGACTGCATTGTGGGAGAACATGGACATGAAGTTGAAAATATCTATGTCATTCCATCCATAGATAGATGTGCAAATAGAAGTAGTCAATGTTGGGTGTGTGTTTATTCTTTCCATGACTAGTTGCACGTGGGGGGTATTCACAGTGGGGTTGATAGCCCCCCCCCTACTCGTTTCCCTGGGCACAGTAGTGGGGTCAAGGGGGGGTGCATCCCACCCTATCAGAGATTTTCAAGGGTGTGCTAACCCCCCTGTATGAGGTGGGAAAAAAAATGGACCCTATATTAGGTGGGAGAACCTACCTATGGATTTGTGCATGGGCTTCACACAATGTTTTGGGCATGATGGTTTCTTCCCATGGTATTTTGTAGATCCTGATAGTCCTTACAATATCCTAGGCTGAAAAGGAAATCGAGAAGGGTAACCTCAAACCACTTCAGCTCAGTAGCTAGACCTACTACGCATCAGAGTGATCTCTCTAAGTCTCTTGCCAGTGATATGACTTTAAAGCAAATTAATTTTAGGCTAGATATGTGTATTTGTTTGTTTGTTTGTGAAAATTTGAGTTTTAGGGTTTGCTGAACTTAGGGTTTGGAGCTACAAATAGGTCAAGGTTGTAGGAGTGCATGAGCAAATATCAGAAGGAGCTAGACATCATAAGCCATGGTGTAATTTGAATATTGTCAGTGTAATATAGAGGAGAAAGTGTAGAAGAAACTAATGAGCATAAGTAAACATGATTTCATTAGCTTAGGAAGACATAAACATAACTATAAAAACTAGATAACAGAGCTTGAAAAACAAGAATTCTGTATATTTCACTGTAAGGCATCCATAGAAAGAAGAGATATCATGTAGATAAATATGTTTAAACCATTAGAAAAAAAAACAGAATGAAGTAAACACACCATGAACTCACTGGGCTAGAGTTCCTTGAAAATAGGTGCAACTTGTCTCTGTATTAGCTGAAAAGATGATTACATGCAAGTTTCCTTCACAAAAAGTTCAACCCTCTTCTCCTCAAGAGAAATGATACATAAAAACTCTCCTAGACCACTTTCCCACCTTCAGGAGACAAATTCCTTGGTGGAGGAACTGACTCCAAGATTCTCTCAACCAACGGGTGAGAGTGAGAAGGTGAAACTCAAACACTTCATGGAGAGTTTGTTTAGGAGTTTTATTCTTTTATGAGGTCTAATAAACATCAAAAAAACCTATGATGTACATTTATTCATGCCTACATCACCTAGCCTCGAAAATAGTGCTATTACATAGAGAATTTTTACTTTGACTAAGTCAAACTAGAAACGAGAAATTTTACACAGTGAAATTTACAAGTTAAAACACAGAAAAATGCAGAAGCGCAACGCCGACTATGAACTGGTTTTCAGGTCCCTTACAGGGGTCAAAATGCACTCTTGAGAGAATGGTCAAATATCCCTTGAAGTCTAGTTTCCATAATAGTTTTAAGTTTTGAATTTGGACCATGGGAAGGCCTTCAAAAATCCATTCTCCCAAGGTCGCTCCAGGAGAGTGACACCTATCAAAAAATGGTCCAGAATGCTAGTTTTTTGCCACTTTTTTTCATTTTTCTCCAAAAATTGAGCCACCTCTCCAAAATATGAGAAAACGGGTTTTTATAGGATGGAAAGAAATTTACAAAAATGTATACCTTTCCTCAAATGGAGGCCTGAGAAAAAAGGCAGCACCAAGGCGATGTGCTTTTGGAGCAGCTAATTTTCTGAATTTGGCCCAAAAATTCTCAAAAAACTTAAAGTGCTCAGAATTTGCTCAAAATTGGATGGAAGGTGTAAAAATATGTTTTTTAAAGCTGCATAGATGCTTCAGCAAGAATCTCCAAGATTCCACAATCCTTTTGGTCTTTTTTTGGCTTCTTTAAGCTTGTTTTCAAGCCACTTAACCTTGACATTGGCGATCATATTTTGAGCTTGGTAGTGGTGCGCCATTTGTCTAAGAAACTAATTATCTTTTTTTGCCTTCCCAAGGAGCTTCTCCAAGTTCTCATTCAGCATGTTGAGCCAATTTTTCTTGTCTTGATTGAACTCAAGAGCAATCCTATCCTCTAGGTCTAGGTCTTCATTCAACACAATGTGCTCTTCCTCTTCTTGCAAATCTTTCTTCAGGCCCCTTGTTCTTGGAATTTTCCTCTTTCCTTTCCCTTTTGATCCTTCAGGCTTGCTTGATTCTATGATTTACTTTCCTTTTCTAACTTTCTGCAATATTTTGGTTTCTCTTTCTCCATGATTATTTGTTTTGCCTTCAGCTGACTATTTTCCTGTTCTAGGAATGAGATGATGTACCTTGCTCTTTCCATGTTGACTGTGAGTTCCTTGAGCTGATAATATTTGTATCTGATCATCTTTTGAATGCTTGAAGTATCATTATCTACCTCCAGGTCAACCAACTCAAACTCATGCTCAACCAAGTTCTTATCCTGCACTAATGGTCCCTGTTTTGCTGATGTACAATGCCTGGCCGCTTTGTCACCATGAGAAGCAAACACACGTCCTTTTCATCTTTGGTATGTTTTGCTCACCTCAAGTCTAGGTGCCTTGGGAACCTCCTCTATTTTTTTTGATAACCCTACTTCCATAGGCTGTGCTGATGTGTCTTTGTGATGGTTTGGTGAAGTAACCTCATTTCATTTTTGAAACCCTATATGATAGGAAAGGGAAAAAACAGTGAGGGATGAGTGAAAAATGAAATGATGGGTAGGTGGAGTGAAAAAATGGGAAAGGGAATTTGAAAGAGGTGGATATGGACTATGAACAACTGATGAAAATGAAAGGAAGTGAAATGAAGGGAAAATGTACTTGTGAAAGGGGAAAATAGAGTTTTTAGGGAAAGTGCCCAAAACCCATCGGAATGAACAAGGGTTTCAGTTTTAGTGAGGTAATTTTATGTTCTGAGGTTGGCTCAGTGGTTCATATAACATATTAAACATGTGTAGAGGTGTAGGATAGGATTTTACATGTTTACAATCAAGAAAACCAAATGACCATCATCAACCCTATCATTTTTCATGAGAAATTCACTAGAAAACCTGAATGAAGAAATCTTTGGCTTGAATTCATTTTGTGAAACAAAAAGGTAAGGTAGATGGTGTACATACTTTTACCTCGGCTTAGAATTGTAATAAAATAGGTGAGAAAGCTTAAAAATTAAATTTGGGTGAGTTTTGGGCAAATTTGAGCTACTCAAGCCCAAGCACAGCGTAGTGTTCCTGAGCGCAGTGCCAGCCTTGTGAGCCCTATATAGTGTCTCTGAGCGCGACGCCATCTTTCAAACCACTTTTTGAGGCCTTAAACGGCTTCAAATTGAAAACATGATAGCTCATTGGAAATCTCTTGAAGTATGTTATAAGATAGACTCCTCAAGAATGAAATTTGGAGACTCCATCAGGGAGAACAATTGATTTTCCCAAGGTCACTCCAAAACCTAGGGTGTCTCTTACCAAAGAGCAGGGCCAACTGGCAGAGAAATTTTGGATGCCTTCCACTAATCAACATCATGATATAAAGGTACCATTGGAAATATTAAGATGTCTACTACGCAATAGAGTCCTTAAAAAATACCAACACCTGCTCCAAACCCCAGAAAAACTGTCTTGAAGTCAAGCTATCTAGAAGTGCTGCAACTCTCCTGTAGCAAGTGTATTTTGGGCACTTATTTCAAATAATAACACCTGTGAATAAAATGAAGGAGGTTTTTTTTCCCTGGACAACAATGGACAAAAACCTCTTTCACTTTTGTAAAATTCTTCTCCATTTCTCTAGAAACATATTTTGAAGAAAACATGTCCCTATGAGAAATGATGAGGCGAGGTAGTGTACTGCAACATTGTCTTATTTGAAATAAAACATTGCCTTTACCTTTATTTTTCTTTCCCTAAGCTGATAACTCCCTTTACCCACTGAATCCCATGATGGACATGTTTTTGTTTTGACATATGGTATCATGATGACACATGGAGTGAAACCCTAGACCATGACCTAAAATGAGGTATTTAACCGTTTCATGACCCAAGACACTTAAATCAAGATATGATACCTCGAAGAAGACAATGACCATGATAAGTGATGAATACCATGAGCAAGTGAAGGGAGCAGGGGTGACCTAGACACAACAATCAATGACCAAATTTTTATTTGAAGATCCACTGAAATGACAAAAAATTAACTTGACACTCTAACAACACATTGTAAGAGCATATTTGATCATTGGTGACAGGCTGAACTGCCTGACACTAACATTGGTTCCTTCTGGGGATGGTAGCTCCTTGGAGGTGTCAAGAACACTATAGACTAGGTAGCCTTATTCATTGGGCATGGAGTCAGAATGAAAAGACTAAACTCAAACTGAAAACTCATGGACTTGAATATAAAAAACATACTGACTGAACTTACTTATGGTAGAAAACCATCAGGATCTTAGGGCCTTCACCTCGGGCTTCAAATCCTGATGATAACCGCCCACCTATTGAAGACGTATATACAATCATGTGTAATGATCCCTCCATTGTAACCAATGCAGCAAGTGGCTACTTACTTGAATTATGCTTGTACTTTCCTTGCGCAGGTAGAACAAACAAAATCTAGGCAACTCTGAGCGTCCACTGAACATGTGCTCATGATCCATAAATACAAGAAAAATCATCTCTCTAGATGGTTGCAAAAAATCAGTGTAAGGATCCTTAAAAATCTAAAATGTTACCTTCTCTTGAAATCCAGCAAAAATACAAGTACTCCTTTCATTTTGATATGAAAGAATACTTGGTTGTTGATCCATAGGAAGGCATAAGGAAATATGACTTTATGCCACTTGAGTGTTGGCTGTAAATTTCTCAAGCATGAGAAACTCTGATTCTATCTCTGGCATACTGTCTATTTCAAACTCATACTCTTCTATTTCAAATTCTAAATGTTGGCTTATTGGGGCCTGACCTAGGTTTAGAGTTAAGTTAGCCAAACAAATCCCGGTACTACTGGCCCTTTCGGCAATAGTCCGTGGAGCATGGACTGAGATCTCACTCATAGTAGTATGGGAGGGTGCTAGAACCAGGTTTCTTCACCCTGGAGATGTCTGAGGTGTTCAATTGGTTTGCGGTTTGACTGTGCGCATAGGTTGCTTCGTGCACTTTCCTGTTATTCGCAGCCTGGTATACTGCCTTTGCGCAACCCTACCCAGGGGTTGAACATCACACTCTGTGTTATTACCCAATACCTTACTAGTATTCCAACGTTAGTTAATTAGCTTTGCCTATTTGAGTGCTTTAAGTTATATTGAACAATATAAACCATTCATACAGGTGCGCTAGTATATTTGCAAATTATATCAATCATTCATTAACCTAAGAACAGAAACACATAATTATATCAAAACTTCTCTTTATTAATTCCTTCCTTGGTTACAGACTCGACTTCGCCTTGCACACTCAACTGTAGGGGTCTTCACACTTAGCTACAGACTATTAGGCCTCTATGCACTTAGCTACAGAGCCTTCTCCTACTCTACGACCCACAAACACACTTCGACTTAATCACTTAGAACTTTTCCTATTTCTTCCTCCTTCCCTTTTACACTTAGAGCCTTGCTCTATTTATACAATCCCATGGTCTGTGGACCATGGATAGGTTTATCTAGTCGACATTACATTACAACACTAGGGCAGACAACCCTATGACTCTATCATACTTTTGCACCCCGCGCCTGCAATTCGCGGAGCTCTACAAAAATATTTGTTCAAAACTTGGGCTTTGAGCCCCAAAACATGCCTTGGGGGGATTCCATGCCCAACAGACCCCCAACACAAACATCGTGACTCGCCCTCGAGTCACTCTATCAGTGCGGTGATCTTTGCGCGGAGTCCCTCCAACTGTTCTCGAACTGCACGGAGGTCAGTAATGCGTTGAGATTCTGCTTGCTTGATCTGCTACATACGCTATTCCGAGACCTCTGTGTCGGGAGTGCTTCTCTACTTCAATGTGTGCATCCCCTACATGTGTGCAAGCTTGCCTTTGATGTCCGCTGTGATGGTGAAGGCCTCATTAGACACACTTTTAGGACTACTTCCTTATGTCGTACCGTGTCCACCTACTCCTTCAGTGCTTTAGCTTGCTGCATCCGCGCAAGCCTCTGGGTGAGGACCACCATCTGCACAGTTCCTCAGACACTATCATACTGTTGTTAGAGTTCTTGTGCCTCTATCTCTAAGCGCTGGATGTTGGGGTCCTCCTATAGAGTTGTGAGGACCTCAAGTGATTCTTCCAACATGCTGGTGCAGTCTCGCATTGCACCTCTGATTTCCTCCAACCTTGCTGTGATAGTGCTAGCGCGCTATTCTCTGACTTCTGGGGGAGTGGATGGCTGTCCCTTTAACCGCAACTCGGTGATATGAAGATTCAGCTCTAGCTAAATCTTTGTCATTTCCTCCCTGGACTTGTGGGCCCCTGCTACTAACCTGTGGATCTGTGCCTTCGCTAGTATATCTACTGGGATGACTAGCTCCAGGATGCTTTGGCAAGCATCGTCTATGACCTGTACCAGCTGTTGATTTTGCGACACCAATTCGTCGTGCTGCAAGCTTATTTGTTCCATATTTATTTTCTGCTCATTGAGGACTTGGAGCACGCGACTCTCCCTAACTCATAGCTCTGTAGTTATCCCATCCTACAACACATATAGTGTCTCATGCGGGAGGGAAGCTATATTAACACCGAGACCTTTCAGTGTGCTAACCGAAGGCCTGTCAGCCTCATTTGATGTCACTAGTACCCCTTCCGGTAGCACTATTGTGTTCATCATCCGCGCATGCAACATCTGCTATGTTGCTTTGGATCCGATTGTGAGGTTGGTCAAAAGGGTACCAACCTAAGTGGGGCACGCCTCTAATTCTTGCAACTGTGCTTTGAGGGCCCACAACACAATCTGGTTCTCCTGCATGAAATCTTGGAAAGCCTCATTGGTGACATCACTCACCGTCTCATCGATGTCATGCAGATCACCGTCGGTTAGGGTGATTAGGTCAATGAACAATTTCGAGGCCTTGACCTTCTTCCGCGACCTCGCCCGCTCTGCTGGGTGTTGGTGCTTCAACTATGTTGACACGATTTGTGGATCCACGCCTCCTTTTTTCGTTTCTGCTTCCTCTACTTCCTGCTCTTGCGAAGGCATTGTTTGGCCCTCGCTTGACTTTGCGGCTGCTGTAGCCTTTTCCTGCTCAGCTGCTTTTTGTGCTGCGTCTCGCGCTTCCCACACTTCTTTTTCTGCTGTTTCCTTCCTTCTTTTTTCGGCCAACTGTGCGATGCGTAGATTGACCTCATCTTTTTTCTTTTGTGCTGTCGACTTCTCGATTTCTATAATGTTTGGAGCACGTTATTCCGGTGGCCATGCCTCTAGGACATTGAAAATGGCATCATCGATGGCTACAAAGGGTAGCTTTGTCGACTGTTTAATCGGGTCCTTGCGCCCCCCGATATATATGTTATGCATGTTAGTCTTAAATTCTACAAAACTCTGTAGACTATTGTAAACCGTGGGTGACAACCGCGGCTTACGGTTGATCCACATTCTGAGGTTCATCTCCCTGAACACCCAGAAGATCTTGATATCGCGTATCCTTTTAGCATCCTTCCTGGCCCAAAGCGAAGCGTACTTCGCGGCCTCTAGTAAATCTCTGTCAATTATGGGGAATTGACTATCCTCTCACAATTCCCCAGCTATGAGCACTATGGACAACAACAGCCATGCAGAATGGAACGTTTTGCCCTGTTCCTGGGGTTCATGGAAATTCTCTAAAAATTATGTGTATAGGAATTTAGACCATTTAAACTAGACCCCCTTTACACACTGCCCAGCCAGTATGACCACCGGTGCAGGTACCTAGTCTGCACGGCACTTGTGCATAACTTTTCCTGCTAGGATTTGGGTTGCCATGCATACTACTTTGTCCTTGATGTTGGAGATGGCGTAGCCCCTCTTCTTCTTTTCTAGCTTATACTTTTTCTTCATGGCCTCCACAATGGCCAAATCACTACCCTTCCCTTCTGATATGGCTACGGGGTCCTCTCCTTTGTATGGAGGTCGGGAGATGAGATCTATCAAGTCTGCCATGATGGGTATGGGCTTCTCCAACCATAAAAACCCATCATGCACCAGGAATAGCAGCTACCTGATGACGAAAATGGTTGTTGGGGTGTGGTGGAAATGCGGTAGCCAGAGTAGGTTCAGCAACCTGACCTTTTCCGGGTTCAGCAACCTAACCTTTTCCACTCCTCGTAACCACTTTCATGGCTCTAATGCTATCACCCCAACCCCAGCAGTGTTCTGCTTCATGAGGTTTTCGTCTCAAGGTGAGGGGACTTCTTGTGGTCAGCATGGTCCCAATCTTCGAATTTCAGGCTCGGCACGTGACCTAGGTGTGTGCCTTAAAACATAATGCCATCTGGGAGGAGCAAGGTTTGGAGTGAGCTCTTGGTCTCGTCCAAGTCCTTGGGCACTTTGGCCTTCCTTTTTCGTGGGGGGACATAGATGGGTAGTTTTGTTGTAGAATGCGTAGGCTAAGTATCCACCTCCATCTCTTCATCTTTTTCTTCTATTATGATAAGATCCTTCAGATCTTCTTCTTCTTCGTCTATTTCTATAGTGATGGCTTTCCCCTTCTCCTCCATCGATAGTTTACTACGTAGTAGGTTCTGTGGGGACACACGTACGGGAGCCATTACTTGTTTGTCCTTCTTAGGTCTTGGTGTGTGCGGTGATTTTTGGATTTTTACCACAATCCCGGAACCTTCTAGAACATCCCCCACAGTTAGGGCCTATGCGGCCTCCTTGGTGATCACTTCTGCTATCTCCATACTATCCTTAGTTGTTGTCATTGTATTTGTGCAGAAATCTATCACTCATGAATTTAGGGGCTTAATCAATGCTCGGCTCACAACAATCAGCGTTCTTTTCGACCGCTTAATTTGAAAATGACCAAGTGTTGTTTGCTGGGCAGCCCTTTGTATTTTATAGCACATTTGGAATTTGAATTCGACCATTCCCTCCAAATCCGGTTCATTAATGCTCACTTGGCAGCAAATTTTATCAGATTTTTCCCATAAATCATGTCTTAAATTCCTGCTGCCCTCTCCATTTGGCCTCAAGTCGAGCATCCCATCGTGAATATTGACTTCAATGGTCAATTTCTGGCCAACCTGTGTGGTAGCCCAGCTCCCCGTGTGTTGTCGCAGACCTTGTGACTCTTTTCTTCTACGCACATCCCCAATATCACACAGCTCTCGAGCAAAATAGTTTATAGTCCCGCGCTCCCTTCCAACTGCCTAGAGCACTAACACTATCCTTCCCTCCGCTAGTCAGGTGGTTGCACCACCCATGAAAAGTTTCATTCGATCATTCATCATGTTGCCTGGAGAACCTCTACCTTTTACTATTATGGTCGGCATCATTACTTTATTACTTGCAATGCGCTACCATGGTCATTAGGCTTAGCAATATGTGGTCCAAGCCAAGGCATTGGACTGATCAATTCATGGCAATAGGCCTTAACCCTGTCATCGTGATCGCATGCACCCTGCCTTACCATTCTGGCCTTTTGGCCAAGAAAATCTTTCTTTATTTTGTCCTCCATCTTCTTGACTTCCGCGTCCATCAAAGTGCTTTTCTTCCCTAACCGTACCGTTTCTTCTTCAAGTTTGTGGAGTCTAAGGTTTCCCCGTTGCATTTCTTCCTTAAGTCCCATCCATTCTGTTTCTTGCGTGTTATAGAAATTTTTGGGAACTGAAACCCCAATCATAAATGTCCATAAACCAAGGGCTCTTAAGTCCCTAAAAGTGTTGTTCCAACCTCTAAAAGAACAAGGTCAAATGATTACATATTCTCCCAGAAGTTCTCCATGAAAAACTACTCAAAACTAGTCAAAACTGGACCATCTCACCTGCTCCATGGACAAAGTGCGTTGCATCCCACCTAAATACACACATGAGGTGCGATGCATACTGAAAAGCCCTTCTATGGGGTGCGATGGGTGAGAGTGGACAAATGGAAGGGTCAATCTGGAAGGTGGAGGATCATGGAATCTTCCAGAAACTTCTCCTATGACATTTGCCTCTCTGCATTCGCCCAGGGATGAGTAAAAGATCATCAATCTCCAAGTGGAATCAAGAACTATTAGAGAGAGGACACTAATCAAATCTCAAAAGTTGACTCACCCCCCTTGCAAACATCTATATATGTATCCCTCATCCCAGAGATCCAGAGGCTGGAATTTTGTATCTTGTAAGGAAGTGCTGCTAGTTTCTTGGTGTAACATCATAGTGTTGGGTGATCTAAGCTTTTCATGAGGTGAAGAAGGGCTTTCTTGCTGAGAGGATGATGCTGGGTCAGAACAATTGGTTGTAATCCTCTTTGCTATTCTTGATTATTAATAAAGCTATTCAAGTTTTCCTCCAAATTCTTGTATGATTGATGATATATGCATTTGTGTGGTCAATATATATCTAGTCCTATATTGTTTATGATAGTATATCTATGTTCTTGGATAGCGTTATGCTGCTTTGATTCTACAGATGCTCTTTGAAGCTGGGTAGACAAGGAAGCGAGTGGAAAATATCTATCAGAAGGGAGAGGAATCAAGCAAGGAACCAAGCGTAAGACAGAGGTTGGTCTCCTTCTTTCCCCTCTTATCTACTTTTCATAAAGGAAAACGAAAGTGGTTTTAGTTTCTATGTTTCTAAGGTAGCTACCAGCCTTAGTGGGACTAGCAGCTCTGCATAGACACTAGATTTCCCGATAACAAAATGGCCACTCCACTGGGGAGCGAATAGATTGTTTGTTTGTCTATATTTGTTTGCTTTATAAACTTACAGATAGAGCCTGAAGTCAAGCCAGCTAGCCTTCGAAATACATTTGACATGCAAGCACAAAGTAGATCAATGCTGCTTCAGTCTATCTCTGAGTTTTGTTTATAAATTGAGCGATCGATTTACAAGCTCTCTAATTGCCCTTCTGGTGGCTCTAGTAACCTCCTTAGATATACCCTTGTGATTTATTTACTGATTACCACTTGCTCGACCTAAATCCCTGAACTGAGCTGCAAATTGTGATCCGAAACCCAGTTGAAGTCTCGTCCCTGGACCATCGCACTATCTCTTCTTTGGAATCTGGATGCATCGCACTTCTCGTGTGTAGTAGGTGCACTGCATCTCACTTTCCTTGTGTTACAGTTGCGCTGATCAGACAAGACCTCTTTTGCTCCTAGATTTTGGTTTCTGTGTTTACTCTTTTCAGCTCTATTCAGGAGCTTTGTTGTCTATAGTTAGTATACCTCTGTTGAAACCCCCTTCCTTGCTATTATTCGGCCTCCATTATGCAAAGAACTATAAATTTTTTTTTATGTATTTTGAGCCATTTTTAGTTCTGTTTTACAAAGAAGTAGCGTAATTGAACTGTCGTTTCTTGATTTGAAAGTGTCGCAAGTGTCATTTTCAGTCATAGAAGAGAATCTGATTGTTCTTGATAGTCGATTACACTGTTACTATTGTATTTGATTTGAATTAGTAGTTTTTCAAGTGTCGAAAGAAAGTTTTCAATTCCAAATCACAAAGTGTTGTCATTGTCTTCATTTCGTCTTGAAAATAAACTTGTTAGTAATGTCGCTTTGAAAAATAATTCAGATTTGCGATTAGCTTTCTTTTTATCATTCACACATTAAGAAGGCTGAAAACAAATACATACATGTGCATTTGCATTTAGACTGTTTGTTGGTTTGATTTAGGACAGTGTATATAGTTTGTGCTCTTTGCTCTATTTTGAAAGAATATCATCTCTATTTCCTTAGTAGCTAGGATTTTCATTGCAAAAAAGAAGATTAAATGATTGTTTATCATCTTAGATTTCATTTTAGGAAATTGTATATCTACATCACACGGTGAACCTGAAAGGAAAATTTCTTAAGCAAGATCAACTGTAAAATAAATTTAATGAATCTAAAAATGCTTTGGAACCTAACGCACAACATTTAGAAGTCTAGGCTAGAGATGCATTCCGACGTCGTAAAGCCTGGTAACTGTTGTTTTCATTGCTGGTTGGGTGATTCCTCCACTTTGAGATGATAAGTGCTAGTACTGACTTGTGCTCCCACGTACCGTCGAGTATATATTGGGAGACCACAATAGGCTTTATCCTTTATCTATAGGAAGTTGTGTCTGCCGCCCTATCGATCGCAATGCACTGAACACAACATTCGGGAAGATTGACTGTCGTACCGTAAAAATTATTCTGCAGTTTTGCGATTGGTTTGGTAATCCCTCTATCTAGATTTCCAGAGTAGTCTCTTTCGTTCCTTTTCAGACTCCTTAAAGGAAAAGGTCCATCTGAGCACTTGTCACTTCAGGCTCATTAAAAATCGAAGTCGACTAGAGTCATCTTTTGTTTTTTCTCAACTCTTAATAGTTGAAAAAACAAGTTGTGTCAAAACGTCTAAAATTTATTTTAATCGGAATAAACATCATCTTTCCTACGTTGGTCTTAGGTTGAGAAAAATGGAGTCCACCAACCAAGGATTTCCCCTTGGAGGAAATCCTAGTCCTTTCTCCTCTTGGGGAGATGTTGGTGCACCCCATATGGCCACATTGTCGCTTCCAGGATTGACAATCAGCTTGCCCGTATGGCTCTTCTCAACCTCTGTCGTTCAGAACACTGTGATTCCTGAGCAATCAAGTCAGCAACTAAATGATGCCAAAGTTACCCCCCAACCTTCTACTTCATCCAGTTCTTCCTCTCCTCCTTCCTCTTCGCTTGATAAAACTGGTAAAGTCAAAAGTCAAGTAACTGAGAAGAAGAAGGAGAAGAAGAAGAAAGAGAAGAAGAAGAAGGAGCCAAAGGCGAAAAGGGGCGACCAAGCATCGTCTAGCGAAAATCCACACACTGCACCGTCCAAGCCTAAATCGCCATGTGTCATTTGCAAATGATACCACTATCATCGAGATTGTCCTTGCATCCCTCAGATCTTAAGGGACTGGTCTCCTCGTTTGCATGATCTGGCGTCATCAACCTCTGATGATCATGTTGAAAATACACCGTCGACTAGTGAAAGTGAAGCACCTAGACAAAAAGGAAAATGTAAATTTCCTTGTAAACTGTGTGAAGGTGATCACGCCGTCCACCGTTGTCCCTTCTTAGATGAGGCTAAAATAGTTTTGGACGATCGTCTCGTTTCACCGTTACGGCTTCCTCCTGGATATAAGAAGCTCTTGCCAAGTCCGTCACTAGTTGAAAATCCGGCTGACACACCATTGTGGTTAGCCGAAGCGTCTATCATTGAAGATAAACCATCTGAATCCACACTAGATGAAAGTCAAAAGGTCGAGGCGGCAGTTGACCCGGTCTTGCCTTTAGAGGATCCATCTTCAGATGATACAGTCACCGGAGAGAACAAGAACAACACCGTCAAAATTCTCTTCGTAAGCACAGACTCCGATGAACATGGGGGCAGTCTACCCGTTCCTTTACCATAGGAAGGAAGTTCGTCAGAGTCATATCCGGCCGTCTATTCAGTCCCACCTCCAAGCAACCTAGTTGTTTCCTTCGATTGGAAATACTAGGCAGACCCCGCTTACCGACTAGTGTGCCATTTCAAATCATTGATCAAATATATAGAATGATCATGGCTGGTACCATCATAGATGAATGGGCTTCTGTGAGTATCCTTTCCTCAATTGCTTGGAAAGCACTTGGTTCGCCATCACTTTTGCCTGAAATGAGAAATCTAACAGGTTTTGACAAAGGAACCAGTTGACCGTTAGGGATCCTACCCAATGTGTCGATAACATTGATAAGGAAAACCGTTCACATCAATGTAATGGTAGTCCAAGGACCCTTGGATTATAATCTACTCCTTGGACGCGACTATATTTATTGCATGGGAGCCATTGACTCCTCACTCTTTAGAGTAATGTGTTTTCTGCATGAAGGAAGAGTGGTCAAGCTCGTAGACCAGCTTTCATTCCCTGGGTCACACATAGAAAATAGTCAAATACCATCCCTGAATGGTCTTTTCACGCAAGGAATGTCTCATCAATCCCCAGTCCATCCACCTGATGAGCGTGAGTGATTTGGGGGACATGACTGAAACCCAGGGGGCATGCACCCTGTTCTATTTCGGCAGGAAAACCTTGGGCATAGAGTAGGTTTCCGCGAAGGATATATGACTGGTTGACACACCCATCCATTTAGGAAAATGGGGTTAGAATGGAATACGATACCTCTGTTAAAAGGTAGGTCTTTCCCGATACAACAAATGTTTTGTTTGCAAATTGAGGGGTAATTTGGAAACTCTACCTCGCTATACCTGGGGGCATGCGAACCTTTTGGCGTGCAAGCGAAGAGCAACCATTTATTTTTTAAAGTTGTAGGTCCTCTAACCCTTTAAACTCATAGGATTGGTCGTTTCCTAACTTGCAGAAAGAAAGGATACGGGGAAAAGCTTTGAAAAATTGCCAATTATATGAGACATCCTTATTATACGACTGGATCGAGCCGTTTTGACGCGGAATTCAAGCTCATTAAAAAATAAACATAAGCAATGAGCAAATGTTCCCCCAGAGTTTAATCTCATTAAAAAATGAACCATTTTCTGGTAAATAACCATCGTGAATGTATTATCATTAGCCTTTGAAGCCTTGGTCGTGTTCTCATCATCACCTTGACTCTATATTGGCCGATCGTTCACCTCCATTTGATTGTTTACCCTTTTTGAGGAACAGCTGCGAAGAGTGATCATGTTAGCCATCCTTGTGACACTGCTATTATTGGAAAATTCCAAACCTTACCTGGAATCAGCTGCTACCCGAATTTATCACTCGTTCCTTGAAAAACGAGTCTCCTTTAAGCTCTTTTCATCTGGCTCGTAAAATATGAAAAGATTGCTGAGCAATTGGCCTCTCCAGCTCGTTAAAGTGACCAGAAGTGTTATCCATCCTTTAGATTTTAATCTTTTTGGACTTCAGGGATTATTACACAAAAAGATTGAGCGCTTGTTTTGTTCGACTCGTTAAAAGTACCGAAAATTCATCCCTTTTGTATTGTTTTATACTTTTTCGGACTCAAGGGATTATATGACGAAAAAGGATTATTGGATTTTTCTTTACATCCCTTTTTTAGACTCTCTAAAATTGAAAAGGACCGAGTTATCTTTGTTGTTAAACTTGTTAAAACTCAATAGCGACAAACTTTTCCATAGAGACAAGAACGAGTTTCACTATCGCTAGGCTCATTAAAACATAGAGATGGGTTTGCTCGAAGGGCAAATTATAGAACAAGCATATGTTATCCTCCTCAAGCTTAACAAAAATAAAGAGGTACTCGTCAGCAATGACTGGGTAAAAATTGGGACGAAAACTTGAAGAAACTTTACTGGTAGCAAGTCGTTCTTGAACATGACACTTTCACTCCGCATCCGAGTCGGGTTGGGTTGTTCCGTTCACTGGTCATATCACCATGGGTCCATCACACCATCCATATTTGGGGTTAATGCTACCAATCCATCATGTCAGTGTCGCTGATATGTTCAATAGAAGTCGCTCAGAGAATTCACCTGTGTCTCATCCACTGTAATACATTTACACTTCATCCTTTCATGACCGCCACCCTGAACCTTATATCATTAGATTGTTTTCACCTCCATTAAAATCATTTGCTCTGTTCCATGTCATTGATGTGGGATTCACTAAGGCCCTCCTATGACAGATCGCTTCTTGTCGACATCAGCTCATTATCCAAGAAGTCGATCTAGGAACAACCCTTTCATTACTTTGAAGCTTGCATGCCTCAATGGCAAGTTTCTCACTTCCGGGGACAGGTTTACATCAATGGCCTTTGACCGAAAGATTTTGCGTGGTGTTCGATGCCAAGTCTCTTATTCACACCACGTGAATTGTATTGTAGTACCTTGAGGGTCATCATCATTATCGGTGATTCCTCTCGTGCCTGTTAATAGCTTACATCATTGGTTGGTAATCAGGTGATGTCTTTCCATGTTCGACTCCAGAACATCTCTCACATGGATTGACTTGTACTTTGAGTGAAGATCGAATGAGATTGAAGACCCTAGATCTAGTTTCATCCATCCGAGCTACGATATATATTCAGGAAAATAAAGACATTAAATGTACATCATTGCTGCACAAATAATCATCCAATCTAAGGGATGATGGCTCTACCAGAATCATCAGTCTGCACACAAACGATTGTCTATCTTATGTACATGAAAATGAATTTATAAAGTTGAGCATGGGAATGCCCACCTCAGCTAGATCATGAAAATATTATGAAGATAATGTATTGTATTGTATCTTATTACAGGTCGCCTTCCAGCGGGAAAAAACTTTAGATCCTTATGATAAAGCATTGCACCTGACATCAACAGATTAACGACCTCGTGCTTTAGGGGGCAACTGTTATAGACATTTTTGGGCACTGCAACCCCAATCATAAATGTCCATAAACCAAGGGCTCTTAAGTCCCTAAAAGTGTTGTTCCAACCTCTAAAAGAACAAGGTCAAATGATTACATCTTCTCCCAGAAGTTCTCCATGAAAAACTACTAAGAACTGGTCAAATCTAGACCATCTCACCTGTTCCATGGACAAAGTGTGCTGCATCCCACCTAAATACAAATGGGAGGTGCGATGCATACTGAAAATCCCTTCTATGGGGTGCCATGGGCGAAAGTGGACAAATGGCAGGGTCAATCTGCAAGGTGGAGGATCATGGAATCTTCCATAAACTTCTCCTGTGACACTTGCCTCTCTGCATTCGCCCAGGGATGAGTAAGAGATCATCAATCTCCAAGTGGAATCAAGAACTATCAGAGAGAGGACACTAATCAAATCTCAAAAGATGACTCACCCCCCTTGCAAACATCTATATATGGATCCCTCATCCCAGAGATCCAGAGGCTGGAATTTTGTATCTTGTAAGGAAGTGTTGCTGGTTTCTTGGTGTAACATCATAGTGTTGGGTTATCTAAGCTTTTCATGAGGTGAAGAAGGGTTTTATTGCTGAGAGGATGATGCTGGGTCAGAAAAATTGGTTGTAATCCTCTTTGCTATTCTTGATTATTAATAGAGATATTCAAGTTTTCCTCCACATTCTTGTATGATTGATGATATATGCATTTGTGTGGTCAATATATATCTGGTCCTATATTTTTTATGATAGTAGATCTATGTTCTTGGATAGTGTTATGCTGCTTTGATTCTACAGGTGCTATTTGAAGCTAGGTAGACGAGGAAGCGAGTGGCAAAGATCTATCAGAAGGGAGATGAATCAAGCAAGGAACCAAGCGCAAGACAGAGGTTGGTCTCCTTCTTTCCCCTCTTATCTACTTCTCATAAAGGAAAACGAAAGTGGTTTTAGTTTCTTTGTTTCTAAGGTAGCTACCAACCTTAGTGGGACTAGCAGCTCTACATAGACACTAGATTTCCCGATAACATTGTGGCTGTGTGATCCCTTCTTTTCGGGCTTTGTGAACCCTTGTATCTACTGGTGCTACTATGCGTGGACTAGGCTTTGCACACTCCATAGGGATTACAGCATTTGGTTCATACTTCAGCTTCGGAAGTGCCCGCATGATCAGGGTTTTGCACATGGTCCTATAAGAATAGAGAACCACTGGTACGCGTAGGTTCCAGTCAGTTCATTTCACATGGTGGACTGTGTTCAGTTCTTCACGTACTTTGTCAAAATCTTTTGCGTGAATATGCTTTTGTGTGCTTGGTCTTACCATATTTCCTGGTCCTAACTGGAGGGGTCATTCATGCCATTGTCTTACCCACTCTTGCTTGTCGGTCATGTTTCCTATCGTGAGGATAGTGTACATTTGTGTAGGTTGTGCACCATACGCCTGTACCCATCTAGAAAGGTGGGCGCGCGGGCTGTTTCATCCGTCATACTCAGCTTTCATCTGCATCTTAGGCTTTCCAAAATGCATGCATATCATCCTTCTACATTCGTGTCAGTCCTCAAAACTTCTTTGATGCATACCCCACCATCTTGTGGGTGTAGCATGCAGTACCCATTTCAGAGTGTCGAAACGCTGTTCTTCCGGTACTTCTCTTTCAAATTTGTTCAGGAAATCATCCACCTCACTTAACCCGTCATACATAGGTAGATCTCTTACCTCTATTTCCATGCAGTGCAGCAACCTTGCGATAATTTTATAGTTGAGTGTGGTTACCTCATGTAACCAGTTTTGCTATCATTCTATTTCCTCGTCCAAATTTGAGTTGCAGGAGCTTTCGCACTCCCATGAGAGTGCCATCCGCTGTTGGATTTACCCAGTCTTACTCCTGCGTGGTTATCTTGTAGATACAGTCTAGATTGTCGTTACTCTCATAGTCGTGCACTGGCTCTGTGTAGCACGATCCTTTCGCAGGGTCTAAAGGTACCACTACACGCAATGACGTTTTCTCAAAAATCATCTTGCGCTTCTTTAGATTTATCATTCCATTCATGTTAGTGGCCCAATCTATTCCTAGTAGTGCAGGATAGGTATTTATGTCATCAAAAATATCTATCACTTCAAAATCTGCAACCGTGATCGCACCTTTGATATCTACGTTATTCCCTGCAATCTTCGCATAGGTTGGATATTTTTCTCATTTTCCATTTGCAATTGAATAGGAGACCATTGCAGCGCAGGCCTGCCCATGTGCTCCCACGTCTACTTTGGCAAGACATTCGCATCTGATCCTAGATCCAAAATCACTTGATCTATTTCATATTCCTTGATTTGTGCGGTCAATCTCATCTCTCTTTCTGTTTGCGTTGTGTGCTTTCTAAGCTTCCGGACTACGCGCAGTTCTCCTGGCATGGTTCCAGCACATCTAGTGATGAGTTCTTGCAGCCCCTTCACAGCTTTGTTGTCACGCAGTAGCTTCATGCATGTCTCCAAAAATGTAGTGTGCATTGATGGGTCCATTTCCGCTTCCAGTTTCTCTTTACTTCTTGAAGTGGAGACATCCGCGAAGCTCTTCTTAGCTTCCATGAATGTCTCCTTAGCACACTCTAAATAAAATTCTAGTTCCCTTGTTTGAGCCAGCTTGTGAACCCATGCACTATCTTTTGGCTGCTTGCCTTTTTCATCTCCTCTCGTGATACCACTTTGGAGCACGACATTTACATTCGGGTCTTCCTCGCACTGCCGAGACCTCATCATTTATAAGTTCTGAATCCGGGGAGGTTGGAGTGCTCCTTTATCGCGCAACCTCACTATTAGCGTGGGAAAGTCCTCTATCTCATGATCAAACTTGGTACAATATAAGCATGACGGTCTCGTTGGATTTGTATAATCGCAGGCATAATGCCCTGGCCCTCTGCAATTGTAACATATCAGCTGTCTGCGATCTCTTCCTGGTCCCATTCCACCTCGACCATGTCCGCACCCTTGAAATCTAGTGTGCACCATCTCTGTATTTTGATCAAGGGCCCGTTTGTAGGTAGGAATCTGATCCATCATCAGTTCATAACTTCTACAGGTGCGCTCCTCGTGGCCTACTCACCTACAGAAATTACAGAACAATTGTTGGGAACTCTGCGTAGACTTTTGTAATAGATGGCAATTATCTGTAGCATGCTTCCCTCCTATATGAAAAATCGCACACCATAATGTAGGTGCCACTCTCGGTCCTGCATGTGCCTCCAGTCTCAATGGCATTGGTCCTCCTCCCACCAAGTAGTTCGCCAAGACTGGACAATGGTCCTTATCGTGTCCCCGACCTTTGCACTTTACACACCATACCTCCTCGCACGCTTCTAGGCAAGTCGTCTTGTCTTGTTTCAAACTCTACATCTCAAGGCACAAGTTTTTCAACTGCGTGTGGATATGTTGAACTCCCAGGTTAGGTTCTTGTATCGAGGTATCGTGTAGTCTCATCGCGATCTCCAAGGCCTTAGCCTAAGTGGTTAGCTTTTGCTGTGACAATGCATTCCTTAGATGCGGCGTTATCGATGCTACAAACCATGCACAGTGTTGCCCATCCGTCAAGGTCATATTGGCTTCACGAATTGTACACTTCAGTCTCTTATCCAACTCCTAGGGGTTCTCGCCTAGAAGCGTCATGATTTCCTTAAATCACAATTTTGGCCCGCTAAATTCCTTGTTTAGTGCAACATGGATATTCGTGATCCCTGCATTTGGATTGTCATTGGAATGCTTAATTTACCAAGTCAGTGCATGATCCTGGAGAGTGCTGACCAGCATTACTTTCTTTATATTCTCATTCGTGACTCCCTGCGCTTCCCATACAGCCCTTACCATGAACCAAAACTGGTCTGGATCTTCATTACCTACTCCTTTGAATACCAAAAAATTTATCGCTTTTGCCATCTTGAATTGTGGTGGTGGTGGAGGTGGTGTGGGCGAAGACGGGGGTGAAGATGGTGAAACTGGTGGTGGTATAGGTGGGAGTGGTATGCACAAAATTCACTACTTTATCAAACTAATCGCACTTCTTGGTGAAACCTTCGTGAGTTGTTCCTTGCTTTCATGCAGAGGTGAAATCAAGGGGCTAGTTTCTAGTTATGCGCTACCTTCATTTCTATAGATCGCCCCACTTCGCATAGTCCCAAACATCAATTTATTTGCATAACTTGCTTTTCACACAGTAACATTTTAATCCAAGTGTTCAAATATTTAACGTACGTACTTCGCGGTCCTTTGAGGAAGGGTCGTTCGCCTTGCTATAGCTGACTGAAGTATCTACCGTGAACTCGGTGATAGATCCTCCTATAATTCGATCTTATCTTCCGATGCTTCTAGCCTGCGCACCAATTCTGGAGCCCACACAATAGTTTTGTCGAGCCTACACCTTCCTTGATTGTCTGCTAGCTTCGTGATCGACTTGTACAACTCAAAGGGGAAGGATGCAAAGAAAATTTCGTGGATTTCGGTACATAAGTAGTAATCTAACCACTCTTCCTTTGATAATCACGGATTCCTGTTTTCCTGCGCTGCGAACTTGTGAATTTTTATGTCCAACCACTCTTTAATTCCTTTCTTTGTCGGATTCCAATGATATGACATCGGACATCTCTATGCAGATCCCAGTCATGTCAATGGAACCATTTGTTGGCTTATTGGGGCCTGACCCAGATTTAGAGTTAAGTTAGCCAAACAAATCCCGGTACTACTGGCCCTTTTGGCAAGAGTCCATGGAGAGTGGACTGAGGTCTCACCTGAAGTAGTATGGGAGGGTGGTAGAACTAGATTTCCACACCCTAGAGATATCTGAAGAGTTAAAATGGTTCGCAGTTTGTACCTATGCGCAGGTTGCTTCACGCACTTTCTCGTACTTCGCAGCCTAGTATATTGCCTTTGAGTAGCCCTACCCAGGGGCTAAACGTCGCGCTTTGCATTATTACCCAAGACCTTAATGATATTCCAACATTAGTTAACTAAATTTTCCTATTTGAGTGCTTTAAGTTATCCTTAACAATATAAACAATTCATATAGGTGCGTGAAGTAAATAAACAATATATTTGTAAATTATATCAATCATTCATTAACCCAAGAACAAATAGACATAATTATAACAAAAATTTTGTTTATTAATTCCTTCCTCGGTTACAGACTCGACTTCGCCCTGCGCACTCAGCTGCAAGGGTCCGTGCACTTAGCTGCGGAGCCTTCTTCTACTCCACGACCCACAGACACACTTCGACTTAATCACTTAGACCTTTTCCTATTTCTTCCACCTTCCCTTTTACATTTAGAGCCTTTCTCTATTTATACAATCACATGGTCCGCAGACCATGGGTAGGTCTATCCAGCTGACATTACACTACAAAACTAGGGCAGACAACCTTGTGACTCTATTATACTTTCCTGCCCCACGCTCGCAATTCACGGAGCTTTACAAAAAGATTTGTTCAAAACTTGGGCTTTGAGCCCCAAAACATGCCTTGGGGGGATTCCATGCCCAACACTAAATCATCCTTGAACAAAAAACATTCTTCAAGATTATTAAGCAGGTCTGCCTTGTCCTTTTCATGAAAGAAAACAATCTTTTTTAATTGATCTCCTTGCAGGAAATCTACATCACAAATTGGCTTACTCACAAAAACTTCATGTATAGTTTCATCAGTCTAATGGCTGTCATCATTTAAAACCAGATTTTCATTTTCAATAATGGAAGAAATTTCTCTTACACATTCTTGACTATGTGAGCATGGCAAACTTGCCATAACTTGAGTTGTAAGGTGGTTTTTCAAGAGCTGATCTATTTCATCTTTAGATAGAGGTGAACATTGAATTTTATATAAATCAACATTGGCTTAGTGATTTTCATTATCAATATCAGGAGTAGGCCTTTCTCTATTTTGATCCCCGCTTGTTTCATCCAAGGGAGAAAAGACATGTTCTTCTTGGTGATGGAAAGGGTTCTCATATCAAGCCTCTAGGATCTCTTCATCCATGAACTCTTCATCACCATAAACACTTTCCAAATGATGAATAAATCCTTGAAAATGCTTGCAACAATCTTTTACTAGCATTTTAGATGGATGTTCTTCTTTAAATTTTTCATAAAACATCAAATGAAAATCAGAAAGTGAATAAATATATCCAGGTGGCAAACTTTCATACCAAAACTATGTTCTTTCTTCTAATGTGACCATGAAAATCTTCATTAAATAATCTTCATGAAAATTAATCCTAAGCTTACGCACATGCATATGAAATCTTAATAAATGAAGTGTAGCATCATCACCTTTTCCATCTCTGAATTTTGGCAAGTATGTCTGCCAATCTGTCAAGCCCCTATACTACTAGTGTAACCCCTTATTGTTATTAGTACAACCCACTTATTATATTGATGTACCCAAGTAGTGCCCATATTGTTACTATTGTGCCAGGACCCCACCCCAAAGAAAGAAGAAATGAATCAGACCATATCTTGTAAAGCATTGGCAAGAATTACCACTCCTCAAACTCTCAAGATAGAAGGACATATCAAGAAGAAAAGGGTGCAAGAAGTGAAAGATCACATCGAGAAAGAAGAAATGAATCCCACCATATCTTGTAATTCATTGGTCGAAATTACCACTCCTCAAACTATCAAGATAGAAGGACATATCAAGAAGAAAAATGTTCAAGAAGTGAAAGATCACATTGAGCATCAAGAAATGAATCTGACCATATCTTGTAAAGGATTGGAAGAAATGACCACTCCTCAAACTCTAGAGATAGAAGGACATATCAAGAAGAAAAAATTTCAAGAAATGAAAGATCACATAGAGCATCAACAACAAGTTCTCTAAATTTTAAAGGATAATGCCACTTCGGTGCAAAATCAAACGAAACAACAGGTAGATCAACATTGTAGTGAAAAATGTTTTCATGTAGGTGATTGGGTATTTTTACAGCTACATCTCAAGCAAGCTATTTATGACAAGGAAATGTTTGCAATACTACATGCACTTAAAAAATGGTGACCTTACCGAATGGGAAGACTCTTCAAGGATGAGGATGTGAAAGCATTGTTTTGTGCTATTTCTATTATCCAACTAGATTGGATAGATGAAGCAAGGGATGAATGGAAGAAGGACGAAGAAGTATGGCCACTTATTCAAAAGTTGCAAAGATCCCAATTCAAACAATATTGCCAGAAATTGAAGAGGAAGGAAAATCATATTGGAACCTGGAGCAGTCACGGAAACAAGAACCTGACAGCTACGAAATTGATCAATTTCAGAGTATCTCATCAAGTGGAAGAACTTACCCACTGAAGATTCCACATGGGAGGACAAGAATTTTATATAGAAGCATCAAGAACTACTCAAGCGTTGAGGACAACGCTTTTTGAAGGATAGGGGCATGTTAGGCCCCTATACTACTAGTGTAACCCCTTATTGTTATTAGTACAACCCACTTATTATATTGATGTACCCATGCAATGCCCATATTGTTGCTATTGTGCCCCATAGAAGCCCACTATTGTTATTATTGTGCCCTTACATTATTATTGTTATGTCGGCTATGATTATGTTATGACCCCTTAGACTCCTATATATAGAAAGGAGTTCTTTTCATTTGTATCATCCAAGAATTGTTCATTTATGTAATGTAAAGGAGGTTGCCCCCTTGAAGAGGCTGAATTCTAAGGTGTTGATCTATCTTTTCTATCTTTTTCTTGAGCTGGTTTCATAACACAATCTACTTGAGGCATACGATTTTGAAATCTTGGAAAGTGATCTCGATGCATAAGAGCATACCTTCTGGATTGAGAACTCACTACAATTTCTGGATCCTGATACCAGTGGAGTCTTCGGATCAAGTGGGAGTCGCCAGGTGAATGTTTTAGCCTTCATATGTGTCTGATCACTATTCACCATCAGCAATCAGATCTGATCTTTTTCATTCTTTCCCATGGAAGATATTGTAGAGCTATAACTAGGGTCTCTCACACCACCAATTATTCCACATTATTAAGTCAATCCGGGATCGTTTTGTTCTTTCAAGGAGTAACTCAATCCGAGGCTATTCTGTCCAAGTAGTGCTCGGTAGTATAGCGTTCTAATGACTTGAAAGGAAACAATCACTAAGCTGTAACTAAACCAATTCAGAAAATGAAATCACACAAGGCAAATGATCAGTCAAGGGTACGGAACCAATAACCCTTCCCTTTAGAAACTGATAAAGAAAGAAAACCAAAGCATGGGCTTATAGGTTAGGGAGCTAGGCAGCGTCTTGCTGGGCTCACGACAGCCTTAGGCCTGCTATCACGCGAAAGCAATAAGGGCAGATTAATGAAAGTAAAATGGAACAGCAATTCTTAAAATGGAACAGCAGTAATGAAATGGGACAACAATAATGAAATGGAACAGCAGTAATAAAATGGAACAGCAGACTATCATAAACAGGAAACGTCAATCATATAAAATGGAACAGAAAACCCAAATGGAACAGCAAACTCAAATGGAACAGCAAACTCAAAATGGGACAGCAAACCCAAATGGAACAGCGAACCCAAATGGAACAGCAACTCCAAATGGAACAACAAATCCCGAAGTATGTACACGGTCTGTACTACTGTAGCGATCCGAGAGCAATGTATGATGTGACTATGGTTCTGAACAAAGTGATACTATCTTCAAGTCTCACAAGTAATTATTTCATATGAATCCAATAATGATAACATTCATACCAACAACTTGCTGTAGAAATGGATGCAATTCGAATAGATTCAGTTTGTGTAATACAGAGACGTGAGTTACAGAACTTATTCAGATTCAGATATTAATTAAGAAGCATAGTCTATCATATAAGAAATGTATCAGATTACTGCAATGAAAGAAATAAGAAAACCACACAAATCACCGTATGATACAACAGCAAGTGACCGTCGGAGCTGGGCCCTTGGCTACGATGGTACACTGCTTAGAGTTACTTCAAATACAGAAACCAAGTGAACACCAAATCCTTTATATTGATTGCATAACACAAGTGTACAAAATCAGATCTTACAAAAGCTCAGTGATCAAAATCGTTCTGAGTTTATAATATAATAACAGTCATCCCCCCACGCTCGATGGCGTGGTACCTTTATATAACATAACTAACGGAGATGTCTAGATACAAAAGATAAGCTTTAAAGCAGCGATCCCTCAGGATCGAAGATCCTGAGGGATTCGCTTAATCGTTCAGGTCTCTTGCGTTCTCCGTCACGGTATCCTGCGCTCTTTTCCTGGATTATTCGGCTCCAATTTTACTTGATCTTGTCCGCATCCAGTTCCCTGTCGACGGGGCAGCAGTTACTTTCCTTGCGCTTCTTGTTTTTACTCGATAATCCCCTATTTCCGCGTCCTTCTGCATAGAAAACATCGATTATTAGTGATTGAGCTTCGTTTGTCCATTTTCACATAATTTACCAAAACCCTTATGTTTTTAGGCTCAATATGCAGAAAAGATTAGAAATAGTATTTGAAAAACCACTAGATTACTTATCAAAAAGCATACCTTCCAGGTGCTCCACACACCCCCCTGCTTACCCTGTTTCATGTCCTCATGAAAACGTTGTAATTGACATGCAGGGCTGTGAGAGAGTAGGTCGGAGAAGGGATCTCTCGAAGAGGCCGACAACCATGATTAGCAACTAGATGGTCAAAGAACTGGTCTAATTGATCTGCAGGCATCTCATATAGAACCTGATATCCAGGTGCAGGATGCCAAACAATTGGGCTGCGAAACTGATACCCCAACCAAAATGGGCCTGCTCGCAGAATCCGTTCCCCATAGAGACTCAATCGACTGGCAGCCAATTCAAAATTCTCAAAGTTAAAGGGTTCTCTGAGCTGGATGTTTGGGTTAGAGGTTCGGTATCGAAACTTTGCAGCATGGAAGGCTTGGTCTTTAATAGTCAGGAAATACTCCAGACCATTTCGGATCAAGTCTTCATGCATGGGACCTAATATCTTTATGACACCTGGGATCCTCATCATACTCCTATGCTCTCTCCATAATGCTGCTGGGTCCCTAGGTTCAGCTCGTACCCAAAGGTCTAAGCTATTTTCTTTCCTCTGGAAGATGTTGTAAGCTTTAAGCCATTTTAACTGATTCACCCCAAATGAGATAAAGGCTTGAAATTGTATATCGCCAACGAAAGGTGACTTCCTAGGTCTTTCAGGCAGGTTGGGAGTGCCAACAGGTTCTCTAGGTTCCTCTGGTCGTTCCGGCGTATCGGAGGATTGCTTCCGTTTCGACACAGCATGTTTTTCTGCCGCCGACTTCTTACGTTTCTCTGATTGTTCCGGCGTGCTAGAGGACTGCTTTCGTTTTGAAACAACATGCTTTTCTGCTGCTGGCTCCTTGTGTTCTTCTGAACGTTCCAGTGTGCCGGAGGTTCGAGGTAAAGCCAGTCCCACTTTGACTATTTCAACCAATTCCTCCCAAGTGTCTTGCTGTTGGGCAAGACTGTGGCTTATTATTAGCCGAATCAGTCCGTGGTGGCTAACAACCGTCTCTGTGTGCTGAGCTTTCTTCAAACTTCGGGCCGCATCATGTAATAATGAATTTAAAAAGGCAGGGAGATTTACAGAGCATTTTCCCTTCAAAACAGCTAGAAGTTTTAAGTGACGAGCCCTTACCACGTCTTTTCTCCCTTCGCAGGTGATATAGCTCTGCACTATTTTTGCCAGCTCGGTCCAGGGTTCCTCCAGTGTCGTCGGCAGAACTCCTTTCCCTTTGACTGTCAGACTTTGGCCTTCGCTCTGGAAAGTTTCCATTGCTTTCTGCAGTCTTTCCTTCTTCAGCTCCCATCTGGGTCCAACAGCTGGTAATCCTGAGGTTTCTGCAATAATGTCCTCCGTGACTTCTATCCGCTTTCCTCCGACTATAGAGTGGTTTTCCTACAGATTTTGCAGGAATTCCAATGCTACAGCCTCGTTCGATTCTTGCAGGCGGTTGAAGTAATTCAACCATCCTGCATTTTCCAGAATTTCGCGGGCAGCATCAGACGCGATCAGCTTGTGCGGTTCACTTCGGATTGTTTTCCCGCCCATAGCTTACTCTCAAGAATGAACTCGAGAATGACACAGCAACTATCTGCGGTATTTATCGAACAGAGAGGGTACTCGATGCTATTTTTAGGAAGGATTTTCGCAGAGCATGCAGCAAAGAGAAAGACTGTGGGTGGCAGTCCGTAAAATGAAATCATCATACCGTTAAATCGTGTTATTATTTTGCCCGAATGGTGTGCAGCCACGTAACCATTGGAGTAATGAGGTCACCTCCCCCCCCGCGATCTGATAGGCTGCCCCCAGCCGTCAAAGAGAGGAGCAGCAGCCAGTCGGGAGTCAAATCATAAAGTTCAGCAAGTGGAAATTATGCCATGTTGTAAAAAGACAATGAAGTACCGAAACCGAGGCAGAAAAATGGATCGCTTTTAAGATAAGCCAGTGTGATATAATGAGGAACCGAGGGTTGGACGTCTGTCAACTGTACCAAGTCTCCAGTAGTCATTGTCAATTCCGTTGCCATGATTGGTGATAATGCTCATGCGATAATTATATCAGGGTGTGACATATGATACATGCGAAGGAAATAAAAGACAAACAGACTTAATATCATACCTGTTGGTGTAAACATTACGACTCCAATGCCATTGACAGAGCTCTGCTGCCAACAGGTGTTCATAACCTTGGCAAAGTTGTTTATCTCACCCTCCGGAACCATTATCCTTTGTGTATCTACTGGAGAGTGCTTTGTCAAAATGCAGGCCATTATGCTGGCTTGGTGACCAGATAACCATAATGCCATTCACAAGGTAGTCACGAAACGTGGTCAGGCCAGCTCGTGATGAGACCTCCTGTTCTAAGGTTTGCTTGTTATTTTACCTTTGGACCATATCCCTGGTGTGGTGGCCGTAATGGGTATGCCACTTCGTTTCCATCCTTATGATCATGGTAGGCTGGCTCTGAATGAGACCCCCTATCCTGCATTTGACAATTTCATATCTTGTTTTTATATATATATATATATATATATATATATTTTTTTTTTTTTTTTTTTTTTTTTTTTTTATTCTTCTTTTGCAGCACACTTCTTTTTTCTTTGTTCGATTACACATAAGGGTGGTTCCGCACTCCTTAAGAGCGGAGAATGGTGGAAGAAGTCTTACAATCCCAACAGACAGATATAAATTGTTTGCTCATATTCCTCAGTAATGATCAAGAAAGTTTTTAGGGAAATCGACATGATAAAAATTACCAAACCATGGTTCAGGAACAAGATAATGACAGTAAAGACAAAAGTTAATGTCCTTCCTCTTGACTTCTTATATATACTAACTGTTAAAATAATAGCGATTTATGATATGCAGGTTTCGGTATATCATGCTTTTATGTTCATTGCATAATGTCATTGCTACATCTGAAGGATTTAGGAGAGTATAATCGCAAAACATCCAAATAGAAGCAGAAAGGTTCTGATGGTGTCTTCTCTGAGCGAAATATGCGAATGACTCCTCTTGCGGAAAAGAAAAACCAAATTCTGCATCTTGAAAAAAAGAAATATGCGAATGTTGTTCCTTTTCGCAAAGGAACAACAAAGCACAAAGAGTGCTGTTCCTTTTCGCAAAGGAACAGCAAAAATCCACACGTGCTGTTCCTTTTCGCAAAGGAACAGCAAAAATCCACACGGGCTGTTCCTTTTCGCAAAGGAACAGCAAAAATCCACACGGGCTGTTCCTTTTCGCAAAGGAACAGCAAAGCCAAAAAGTGTTGTTCCTTTTCGCAAAGGAACAACAAAACAAAAAGTGTTGTTCCTTTTCGCAAAGGAACAGCAAAACAAAAAGTGTTGTTCCTTTTTCCAAAGGAACAACAAAAAATGCAAAACGTCAAAGTGCTGTTCCTTTTCGCAAGGGAACAACAAAAATTCCAAAACACAAACGTGCTGTTCCTTTTCGCAAAGGAACAACAAAAATTCCAAAACGCAAAAGTGCTGTTCCTTTTCGCAAAGGAACAGCAAAATAAAAAGTGTTGTTCCTTTTCGAAAAAGAACAGCAAAACAACAAGTGTTGTTCCTTTTTGCAAAGGAACAGCAAAGTACCAAAAGTGTTGTTCCTTTTGAAAAGGAACAGCAGAATCACACGAGTGCTGTTCCTTTTAAAAAAGAACAGCAAAATCAAACGAGTGTTGTGCAAAATAAAGTAACCAGAATACTACAAAACAAAAATGAAAAGAACATATATACAGGATGTTATGTACAAATTATGAAAAACAAATTGCTTAAGTTATGGGTGAGGAAGATTTCACTTCCTCTGCTAGGATCTCCAAATCAGTATCTTGCTGAAGCTGTTGACAAAAGGATTCCCGAGTAAGGGGTCTTCGATAGAGACGAACCCGGTGGCCATTTACTTTGAACGTATGTCCAGAACCGTCAATCGTGATCAGAGTGAGGGTCCCATTGTCGTGCACCTTCTGGATCTCATATGGTCCTAGCCAGCGAGTCTGGAGTTTCCCCGGGAAGTCCTGGAATCGAGAATCGTATAACAGAGCCCAGTCTCCTTCATGGAAGACTTTATTCTTTATAAGTGCATCGTGCCACTTAGCTCGCTGCTGTTGGATTAATGCTGTGTTTTGTAATGCAGAGAGCCTAATCTCATCCAATTCGTTGATTTGTCGTAGTCGATTGATCTGTGCCTCATTCAGATCTAGGCCAACCTCTTGTGCAGTTCGTAGTGTTTGGATCTCGAATTCGATAGGAAAGATTGGTTGTTTCCCAAACACCAATTGATAAGGTGAATAGCCTGTCGTACTTCTCCATGTGGTTCTATAAGCCCACAGTGCTTCAGGTAGCCGAGCAGCCCAATCACGCCTGTGTGATGCGATGGTCTTTGTTAAGATTGACTCAATTATCTTGTTACTACTTTCTACTTGTCCATTTGCCTGCGGATGGTAGGGGGTAGTAATCTTATGTTGGATATGATAATTGTTAAGTGTTGCGGCTAGTTTGTTTCCAACAAATTGTGGTCCACCATCTGTAATCACTTCTCTCGGCAGTCCATAACGTACAAACAAATGGAACAAAAATTGTATTACCGAATCTTCTGTAGCCCTAGCTAATGATTCAACCTCGACCCATTTAGTAACATAGTCTGTTGCTACTAGGATGTATGTCCTTTGGTTTGATGGTGGATTAATGGGTCCGACGAAATCGAGAGCCCATCGTTCAAATGGCTCAATAACCACTTGTGGTCTTAGAGGCATTTCATCAGCTTGACCAGGCTTTCCTGCTCGCTGGCAGCTATCACAGGCCTGCACAAACTTTTTTGCGTCCTTAAAGATTGTAGGCCAATAGTACCCTGCCTGTAGTATTTTATGTGCTGTTCTCTTGTCGGCAAAGTGCCCCCCGCATGGTCCACTATGACAAGCCTTTAAGATGTCTAGGGTCTCATCCTCTCGAATACACCTTCTGATTTGCATGTCTGCCCCTGTATGGAATAAATGGTCTCCAATCCACGAAAATCGTGTGCTTTTTTGAACAATTTGTTTTCGTTCCTGAGGGGTTAGGTGTTTTGGTAACTTACCCACTGCAAGGTAATTGGCGACGTCAGCATACCAGGGTGTGCGAACGGCAATGGCAAACAAATGTTCATCAGGGAATTGAGCTTCCACAGTTGCTGCTTCGCTTGATTTGGGTATTCTTGAGAGGAAGTCGGCTACAGGGTTCTCCTTGCCGGGTCGATCCTTAATTGTGATGTCAAACTCCTGCAACAGGATCAACCATCGAGTTACTCTAGCATTCGTAACAGGTTTGTTTGCTAGATATTTAATAGCAGAATGATCTGTATATAACACAACAGGGTAACCTGTAATATAATGCCTAAATTTATTAACAGCATGGATTACAGCGAGAAATTCCTTTTCAGTAACAGTATAATTGAGCTCGGCAGAGGATAAATTTTTGATAATATAGTAAATAGCGTATGGCTTCTTATCCTCTTCTTGTCCTAGGACTGCACCGATTGCTGTATCCGAGGCATCCGATGAGATCTGGAATGGCAGATTCCAGTTTGGTCCTCGAAGGACTGGAGCTATTGACAGGAGCTTTTTCAATTCTTTAAAAGCTTGGTCGCATTTATCTGTCCACAAAAAATCGACATTACCTGTCAGAGCATATAGAGGTGCTGCAATTCGTGAATAATGTTCTATAAAGCGTCTGTAATATCCAGAAAATCCAAGGAAACTACGTACCTCTGTTTGAGTAGTGGGGGTAGGGATGAGCAAAAGAATCTGAATTTTAGCAGGGTCTACCTGGATACCAGCTGCTGAAATGTAGTGCCCTAGGATGATTCCTTCCGTCATCATCATGTAGCACTTCTCGTGGCTCAGGCAGAGTCTGGTAGCAATGCAGCGTTGTAAAACTTTTTCCAGGGTATCCAGTGCTGGATCAAATTCATCCCCATACGGTGTGAAGTCGTCCATATACACCTCAAGTCCATCGTTCATTAGGTCTGCAAAAATACTGAGAATAGCTCTTTGAAATGTAGCGGGGGCGTTACATAGGCCGAAGGGTAATACACGATAGGCAAACGTTCCCCAAGGGCACGTAAAGGTAGTTTTATCCTGGTCTTCAGGGGCAATTTGGATTTGGTTATATCCACTGAAGCCATCCAAAAAGGAGAAAAATTTCTTCCCTGCTAACGTGTCCAATACTTGATCTATAAATGGAAGGGGAAAGTGATCCTTTTGTGTAGCCTTGTTTAACTCCCTGTAATCGACGCAGATCCTCCATTTTCTGTTTTTCTTTGGTACCACCACAAGGGGAGAGACCCATTTATTGTCAGAGATAAGGTAAATAAAGTTAACATCTAAGAGCTTCTGAAGTTCATCTTTCACTATCTCTTTTAGGTGCGGGTTGAGTCTCCTTTGTGGCTGACGGACAGGTCTTGCTTCTTTCTCTATATAGATGTGATGGGTGCATAATTGAGGATCAATCCCCTTCATGTCGGGGTAATCCCACGCAAATGCATCTTTGTACTTTTGTAACAGATTAACAAGTTTTATCTCTTGATCTGGTGTAAGATTGGCGTTAATATTCAGAGTCTTACCAGGTTCAATTTCCACTACTTTAGTATTAGCAACAGCAGTTACTGGTATTGTCTGATCATGCGGATCTTTTAAGGGATCTTCTTCTAGCTCATTGTCAAATGCTGCCTCTATCATAAGACACTGCATATGTTTTCTAGCTTCAGTTTGACTGATAAAATTGTTAATGGCGTCGTCTTCTGTTTGATCTTTGAAATCTAACGCCTTCTGCATAGTTAATGGAGATCTAATATTGTTAGCGAGATATGATACAGGATAAGGGTTAGTTTTAATCATTGGTAGGCTTGGCTGAGCTGGAGGGTACAGAATTAAATTTTTAACATCGGGTCCTTTAGCTATAGTCATGTTTCCCTGCCGGCAGCCAATGTAGGCATCGGCAGTAGCAAGCCAGGGCCTGCCTAGGATTAACGGATGTCCATCTAGTCAGGTTTTAGGATTAATTACCAGGAAATCTGTGGGATACTCCCATGAATCTACGGAAACCATGACATCATTCAGAGTACCTTCTGGTCGAACTACAGATCGATCTTCCAATTCTAACAGAGTAGAAGTAGGTTCTACTGACGTAATGCCAAGCTTTTGGCAGGTGGAGGTTGTCAAAATGTTGATTGCAGCTCCCAGGTCGACTAGAGCGTTAGTCAGGGTTTGGCCATAGATTTGAACGGTCACAATTGGGTTCCCGGGATCTTCATATTTGATAGGTGTCTCCTTTCCTGATAATAGGTCAGATAAAGTACCAACTACTTGGACTCTAGGGTTAGTGTTTGTATTCCTCCTTGATTTTTTGATGCATAATTCTTTTATGGTTTTCGCATATATAGGAATATCTTGTATAGCTTGGAGGAATGGAATCTTTATATACAGATTTTGTAATTCTCCCAGAATGTCAAAGTCTGGAGGTTTTATAGGTCGAGATATGACTAATCGTTCTGGGAAAGGAGGAGAGGATGTGCTTGCTTGCTTATTGTTTTGCTCTTTGTTTTCATCCTCCCGTTGTGGAGGTTGTTCTACAGGTAACTGATTTTCAATATGAACCATTTTGTCTCCCTCTGTTTCTACTATTCGTCCCGATCTTAACTGAAGATCGTTGCACTCCCTTAGGTCAGACTCAATCTCTGATGTGTCTATGATTTGAATAGATTGGACTGGCCTATTATTAGGGTTGGGATTGGGCTGGGCTGGGAGTTGCGGTCTCAGATTAGGCTGGGGATTTTGTGGTAAAGCTGGCAGAGTTGGTTGAGGGAGTGGTATTGATCCTGCTGGCTGATACGTCGGTCTTGGCCAGCTTGTCTGCCAGGATGAGCTTTGCGAAATGGAAGGGGTCCACTGTGGAGGATAGGAACTATTCGGCCAATATGATGGAGGATAAGGGCAGTTTGGCCAACCAAATTGGGACATCCAAGGATTTGGAGTAGGAAACATTTGAGGTGACCAATTTGAAAACGGGGGTTGGGACTGATTTTGCCACATGTTCTGTTGCTGAGTACTGAACTGCGGGGGTTGAAAAGAAGAGGAGGGGTCTGAAAACATACCTGGTTTCCTAGGCTGCCATTGGCGACGCTGGTTAACAAAATATGCCAGTTCTGACTCCTCTTCTGCTTCTTTGTATACTGCCTTCAAACCAGGCAGTGAAGGGCAGCTTTCGGTCAGGTGGTCCTTGGTACAGATAGCACATATTTGGACTGTATCCAGCGGGCATTCTTTGTGGCTGTGTTTCTTCCTGCATCGTGGGCAAAAAATGGCTAGATTCTGCTCTGCCTCATCTTGCTTTTGTTTAGCCTGCACAATGTCAAGTTGTGTAGTTAGTGTTCCCAGGATATCAGTTTTAAAATTTTCTAGCAAATTTCCAAATTATACCCGTGTTACTCCCTCTGTTAATGTTCTGTTATCTCTGGGGAAGCGATCGTATTCCGCTGGTTTTATCCTCGTGCTACCTCTTGAGCTCCTGATACACAGATCAATGATATCAGCAAAATTTTCCTGATAAATGTCTCCTTTCCCCATGATGTTTAACGTTTCGATCCATTAATCTCTCATACCTCTAATTAATGCAGTTTTCAACACGTTATCAGGCAGAGGTAGTGATGCATAAGGGGATCTCTGCAAGTTATATTGGAAACGTTCCACATATTCTTCTAAGGTTTCGTTTGGTCTGGCTGAAATTTGAAAGATTTCATCTTTTAATTCCCTCTATCTACAGTAATCTTGGTATTTCTTTAAAAAGGCTTCTTTCATTTGATCCCAGTTGTTAATAACCCCACCACCTAAGCCCATAAACCATCTCAACGCAGCCCCTTTTAATGTAGAGGGGAACAATTTCAGTTTCTGGGGGTCGGTGGTGTAATCGTATCCTCTACATAATACATCAAATTCGAACAAAAAGGCGTCCGGATCTTCTGATGTGAGGCCATGAAATGTGGGAATATGCTGGAGAGGGATGGCTTTCATGGGCGCATTTGCTGCAGAATCTACTATCGGATATTGCAATGTGGAGGTCTGGGTGTTTGGCTGGTTCTGCGCCATGGGATCGAATATATGCCAGTAATCTTCAGGAATTTCCAAGAGAGTGTTCCTTGGTTGAGGAGGGATAGTCTTAACAGGGATTGTCTTGACACCACTCCCTTGGTCAGGGATGATAATGGCCCCAACTGTTTGCGGTGAATGAATTCCTTCAACAAGGATTTTTACAGCGCTTCCCTTGTCCGGGCTATTCAAAGGCTGGTTCAATTCAATAGGAGATCTAGGTTCCTCAACCTCCCCTGTTTCTCCTTCTCCTTCACAAAGGTTACTTTGGGTCCCTTCGTGCAATGGTCCAGGAGTCAAATTTTCAATTTCTTGAAAATCCTGCTCCTCTGTTCAACTGTGCACCTCAGCAAAGGCTTCGGATGGTGATCCCGAGGCCTGAAGGGAACTAGTAGGCTGTTTAGAATTGACTTTCTTATAACCTACTGATGGCTGAGAGTCAGCTTTCTTATAGATTTCGTCTATGAAGGTTTTTCGTCCAAGGGTCACCGGCCCCTTAGCTTTGGATGGAGGCTTTTGATCTTTTTCTAACTTTTTCTGCTTAGTCATGCACTCCAAGTAAACTGCTAAATCCTATTTAACCAGCAATTCTACTAAGAGAGCGGACGGTGGAGTAGGGCTTTTACATGCTCCGTACACAGGTTCTTACCTTCCGTTTTTAAAATCCAACTCCCTCCTACCAGATTTGCGCACTACTCTATAAAGGACAAATGGCTATTACCCCTTCCCCGGCAACGGCGCCAAAATGTAGAGCTATAACTAGGGTCTCTCACACCACCAATTATTCCACATTATTAAGTCAATCCGGGATCATTTTGTTCTTTCAAGGAGTAACTCAATTCGAGGCTATTCTGTCCAAGTAGTGCTCGGTAGTATAGCGTTCTAATGACTTGAAAGGAAACAATCACTAAGCTGTAACTAAACCAATTCAGAAAATGAAATCACACAAGGCAAATGATCAGTCAAGGGTACGGAACCAATAACCCTTCCCTTTATAAACTGATAAAGAAAGAAAACCAAAGCATGGGCTTATAGGTCAGGGAGCTAGGCAACGTCTTGCTGGGCTCACGACAGCCTTAGGCCTGCTATCACGCGAAAGCAATAAGGGCAGATTAATGAAAGTAAAATGGAACAGCAATTCTTAAAATGGAACAGCAGTAATGAAATGGAACAGCAATAATGAAATGGAACAGCAGTAATAAAATGGAACAGCAGACTATCATAAACAGGAAACGTCAATCATATAAAATGGAACAGCAAACCCAAATGGAACAGCAAACTCAAATGGAACAGCAAAGTCAAAATGGGACAGCAAACCCAAATGGAACAGCGAACCCAAATGGAACAGCAACTCCAAATGGAACAGCAAATCCCGAAGTATGTACACGGTCTGTACTACTGTAGCGATCCGAGAGCAATGTATGATGCGACTATGGTTCTGAACAAAGTGATACTATCTTCAAGTCTCACAAGTAATTATTTCATATGAATCCAATAATGATAACATTCATACCAACAACTTGCTATAGAAATGGATGCAATTCGAATAGATTCAGTTTGTGTAATACAGAGACGTGAGTTACAGAACTTATTCAGATTCAGATATTAATTAAGAAGCATAGTCTATCATATAAGAAATGTATCGGATTACTGCAATGAAAGAAATAAGCAAACCACACAAATCACCGTATGATACAACAGCAAGTGACCGTCGGAGCTGGGCCCTTGGCTACGATCGTACACTGCTTAGAGTTACTTCAAATACAGAAACGAAGTGAACACCAAATCCTTTATATTGATTGCATAACACAAGTGTACAAAATCAGATCTTACAAAAGCTCAGTGATCAAAATCGTTCTGAGTTTATAATATAATAACAGTCATCCCCCCACGCTCGATGGCGTGGTACCTTTATATAACATAACTGACGGAGATGTCTAGATACAAAAGATAAGCTTTAAAGCAGCGATCCCTCGGGATCGAAGATCCTGAGGGATTCGCTTAATCGTTCAGGTCTCTTGCGTTCTCCGTCACGGTATCCTGCGCTCTTTTCCTGGATTATTCGGCTCCAATTTTACTTGATCTTGTCCGCATCTGGTTCCCTGTCGACGGGGCAGCAGTTACTTTCCTTGCGCTTCTTGTTTTTACTCGATAATCCCCTATTTCCGCGTCCTTCTGCATAGAAAACATCGATTATTAGTGATTGAGCTTCGTTTGTCCATTTTCACATAATTTACCAAAACCCTTATGTTTTTAGGCTCAATATGCAGAAAAGATTAGAAATAGTATTTGAAAAACCACTAGATTACTTATCAAAAAGCATACCTTCCAGGTGCTCCACAGATATGATCTCTTTGTTCCCCAGCAACGACAACAAAAATGTTAGTTCTTACAATCTCCTAGGCTGAAAAGGAAATAGAGAAGGGTAACCTCAAACCACTTCAACTCAGTGGCTAGCCCTACTGAGCATGAGAGGGATCTCTCTAAGTTTCTTGTCAGTGACATGACTTTAAAGCAAATGAATTTTAGGCTATATATGTGTATTTGTTTGCGAAAATTTGAGTTTTAAGGTTTGGAGTTACAAATAGGTCAAGGTTGTAGGAGTACAGGAAAAAATATGAGAAGCTAGATATTAGAAGCCATGGTTTAATTTGAATATTGTTAGTGTAATATAGAGGAGAAAGTTTAGAAGAAACTAATGAGCATAAGCAAACATGATTTCATTAGCATAGGAAGACATAAACATAACTATGAAAACCAGATAACAGAGCTTGAAAAAAAGAATTTTGTATAGTTCACTGTAAGGCATCCATAGAGAGAAGAGATATCATGTATATAAAGATGTTTAAACCATTAGAAAACAAATATAATGAAGTACAAGCACCATGAACTCACTGGGCTAGAGTTCCTTGGAAATATCTGCAACCTGTCTCTGTATTAGCTAAAAAGATGATTACATGCAAGCTTCCTTCACAAAAAATTCAATCGTCTTCTCCTCAAGAGAAATGATACATATAGACTCTCCTAGACCACTTTCCCACCTTTAGGAGTCAAACTACTTGGTGGAGGAACTGACTCCAATATTCTCTTAGCCAATGGGTGAGATTGAGAAGGTGAAACCCAAACACTTCATGAAGATTTGGTTTAGGAGTTTGCTTCTTTTATCAGGCCTAATAAACATAAAAAAACAACATATCATGTACATTTATTCATGCGTACATCAACTAGCCTCGAAACTAGTGCCATTACATAGAGAATCTTGACTTTGAAAAAGTCAAAATAGAAACTAGAAATTTTACACAGTGAAATTTACAAGTTAAAACACAGAAAAATGCAGAAGCGCAACGCCCACTATGAGTTGATTTTCAGGTGCCTTATAGGGGTCAAACTACAAAACGAAGAGAATGGTCAATGAGCCCTTCAAGTCTGGTTTCTAGAAAAGTTTGAATTTTGAATTTGGACAATGGGAAGGTCTTCAAAAATCCATTCTCCAAAGGTCGCTCCAAGAGTGTAGCGCCTTTCAAAAAATGGTCCAGAATGCTAGTTTTTTGCCACTTTTTTGCATTTTTCTCCAAAACTGAGCCACCTATGCGAAATATGAGCAAATGGGTTTTTATAGGATTTCAAGAGCTTTCCAAAAATGTATACCTTTCCTCAAATGGAGGCCTCAGGAAACAACACAGTGCCAAAGCACTTCGCTTCTCGAGCACCTGATTTTCTGAATTTGGCCCAAAAATTCTCAAAAAACTTAAAGTGCTCAGAATTTTCTCAAAATTGGATGGAAGTTGTAAAAATATGTTCATTAAAGCTTCATAGATGCTTCAGCAAGCATCTGCAAGTTTCCCTCATCCTTTTGGTATTTTTTGGCTTCTTTAAGCTTGTTTTCAAGCTGCTTAAGCTTGACATTGGCGATCATGTTTTGAACTTGGTATTGGTGCACCATATGTCTTAGCAACTGATTATCTCTACTTGCCTTCTCAAGGAGCTTCTTAAGTTTTCATTCACCCGGTTGAGCTAATATTCCTTGTCTTGATTGACCTCAAGAGCAATCTTGTCCTCTAGTGCTAGGTCTTCATTCAATAGAGTGTGCTCTTCCTCTTCTCGCAAAGCTTTCTTCAGGCCCCTTGTTCTTGGCATTTTCCTATTTCCTTTCCCTTTTGATCCTCCATGCTCACTTGATTCTATGGTTTCTTTGCCTTTTCCAACCTGCTGCAATAGTTTGGTTTTCTCTTTCTCCATGATGACTTGTTTTTCCTTTAACTTATTATTTTCCTGTTCTAGGAATGAGATGATGTACCTTGCTCTTGCCATGTTGACTGTGACTTCCTTGAGCTGATAATATTTATCTTTGATCATTTGATGTATGCTTGAAGTCTCATTTTCTATGTCCAAGTCAACCAACTCAAACTCATGCTCAACCAAGTCCTTATCCTGCACTGATGGTCCTTGTTTTGCTGATGTAGAAGGTTTGGCCCCTTTCTCACCATGAGAAGAAAACACAAGTCCTTTTCATCTCTAGTATGTTTTGGTCACCTCAGGTCTAGGTTCCTTGCGAACCTCCTCTGATTCGTTTGATAACCCTACTTCCATAAGCTTTGTTGATGTGTCTTGGTGATGGCTTGGTGAAGAAGTAATCTCATTTCATTTTTGAAACCCTATATGATAGGAAAGGGAAAAAACAGTGAGGGATGAGTGAAAAATGAAATGATGGTTAGTTGGAGTGAAAAAATTGCAAAGGGAATTTGAAATACGAGGATATAGACTATAAACAACTGATGAAAATGAAAGGAAGTGAAATAAAGAGCAATGTATTTGTGAAAGGGAAAAACAAAGTTTTTAGGGAAAGTGCTCAAAACCCATAGGAATAAACTAGGGTTTCACTTTTGGTGAGGTAATTTTATGTTCTGAGGTTGGTTCAGTGGTTCATATAGCTTATTAAACATGTGTAGAGGTGTAGGATAGGATTTTACATGCTTAAGATCAAGAAAACCAAATGACCATCATCAACCCTATCCTTTTTCATGAGAAATTCACTAGAAACCCTAATTGAAGAAATATTCAGCTTGAATTCATTTTGCAAAAGAAAAATGTAAGTAAGATGGCGTACTTACTTGTAGCTTAGCTTGGGATTGCAATAAAACCAGTGAGAAAGCTTAAAAATTCAATTTGGTTGAGTTTTAGGAAAATTTGAGCTACTCTAGCCCAAGCACAACACAATGTTCTTGAGTGCAGCACCCAAGCACAGCGTAGTGTTCCTGAGCGCAGTGTCGACCTCCTGAGTGTTGTGCAATGTCTCTGAGCACGACACCATATCCCAAACCACTTTTCAAGGCCTTCAATGGCTCCAAATTGAGAAATTGATAGCACGTTGGAAATCTCTTGAAGTCTGCTATAAGGTAGACTCCTCAAGAATGCAATTTGGACACTCCATCAGGGAGAAACATTGATTTTCCCAATGTCACTCCAAAACCCAAGGTGTCTTTGAAAAAAGAGTAGTGCCAACTGGAAGAGAAATTTTGGATGCCTTCCACTAATCCACATCATGATCTGAAGGTACCATTGGAAATATTAATATGTCTACTACGTAATATAGTCCTTAAACACTGCCAAGACTTAAAACCCCTGAAAAACTGTTTTGAAGTCAAGCTGTCTAGAAGTGCTACAACTCTCCCGTACCAAGCGTAGTTTGGGAATCTCTTTTAAATAATAACACCTGTGCATAAAATGAAGGAGTTTTTTGTTCCTTGGACTATAATGGACAAAAACATCTTTCACTTTTGTAAAATTCTTCTCCATTTGGTCAGAAACATATCTTGAAGAAGACATGTCCCTATGAGAAATGATGAGGTGAGGTAGTGTATTGCAGCATTGTCTTATTTGAAATAAAACATTACCTTTACCTTTATTTTTATTTCCCTAAGGTAATAACTCCCTTTAACCACTGAATCACATGATTGACATGTTTTTGTTTTGATATATGGTATCATGATGACACATGGAGTGAAACCCTAGACCATGACCTAAAATAGGGAATTTAACCATTTCATGACCCAAGAAACTTAAATGAAGATATTATACCTCAATGTTCATACACCTAGGTCACTAGGTATTAGGTCTAGTGAGTCTTCAAGCAAAATTTGGTCACTAGGTATTAGGTCTAGGGTTTGCTTTTATTCCTTCCAAAGTTGTCCAAATGTCGGTCCATGTCACCATTCAGATGAGTGTACCATAATTCAAAGGGTTGTCTTTATCATGTCAAGTTCCAATGGATCATTTTACACCTTGTTCATGCTTCAGTTGCGCCTAGGTAACGTTCATTTCCCTCTCCTAGGGTTTTGAAGGTAATTTATCTTGGAGGATCAAATCATTAGCAAAACTTGTATCCGGATGTTCATACACCTTCCCCTATCCTTAATGTACCTTATTAAACACTTCCAATCACTGAGATCCCCCAAATTCCTCATTTTCGCACAAACCCCTGTTTCTTGCTACAACTTGACAATTTTCTAGACTAGGCCCGTGTATTGCCCTTTTGTACCCCTTTCCCTCACTCAATCTTTGAAATTCCACTTTCCCCTACTTCCTAATATACCTCCCTACTTCGCAAAATTTTCTCAGGAATTTAGAAACCACTTATCCCCTTCATTTCACTTCATTTCGACAAATCCCGTGTTCCACACATCAGGGTAGGTTTTACTCAAATGATGTTTCTGAGAAAGAAAAGATGAATTTTGGAAAACTGAGATAGGTTTTTGTCCAAATTAGGCCAAGAAAGAAAAACCTCCTTCACTTTTTAAACAGGTGTCATGGTTTTAGAGAAATGTAAAAAATACAGTTTCCTTGGGAGAATTGATGCACCTTTGAAGTGACCTTGGGAAAATCACGTTTTCTCCTAGCTTGGTTTTCCAAATAACTTTTTGATGAGTCAAATGATAAGTAGACTCAAATACCTTTCCAACTAGCTATCCTGAGTGCAATTTGGACACCGGGAAGGCCTCCAAAAGTCTTCTGGAAAAAGCGCAATGCATTGGGCAAGTGGCACAGCGCATAGGGAAGGCATGGTGCATTGGGCTGTGACTTCCAGTGCAAAAATACACGGGTGCAGCGCATACAGCCTGCACAGTGCACTGGGTTTTTCACGCGTCGTACAGGGTAGACAAGTGAAATTTCATCACTTCTTCCGAATTTTTCCAAACAAATCAATCTTTTATGATCCAAGTAAGTGCGTGAGCCTTGCCATTGTTATTAAACGATGTTTGTTGTGATTTGGAGGGAAGATTTGAAAGTTTAAAGTTTGAAAATATAAACCCTATATTTGTATCAAAATCTACTCCTTTGGGTTTTGAAATTGGTGTTTTGAAATTGTGATTTTGGTGCCAAGTCTCCTTTCCCACCTGTGATCCTTTCCCTTTCATAATTTTATCATTATAGTCAATCCCTATGCCCTAACCTCCCAAACTACTCATATCCCTGCTTCTCATTTTCCCTATCATTTTCCCTCTCCCATATCATTTGTAGCAAATTCCCAAACTCCACATCCCTAAACACAGTCAAGTGACTGTTTGCACATTTCAAATTTCACTTGATAAAGTCCACCATCCACTTTTCCCGCTGTCCCTATTTATCACAGTCCCTCATTTCCCTTTGGCACATTTGGCATTGAAAACAAACACATATTTCTCATTTTCAAACCAAACCAAACACATATTGGACATACACCTTTGCAGCACCATGACAAACATTGATTCATCATATGAGCAAGACAATGATTCTACCACAGAGCTTTATACACCGAGGAGGCCTTGTAAGGGTGGCGGACATGTTAGAGAAGAGCCTACCTCTTTGGCTGAACTGCAAGCCTGCCCACTTGCCATGGCATGTTTCCAACAACAGTCATGTTTTCAATATTGTGAAATGATTGCTTAGATTCAGCATCATCAGGAGTTGGCTCGGTTATTTGTTTTACATTTGCATGATGATCAGGTAACTCTTGCTGGTGTAAATTTCACCTTGACAGCAGAGACCATTTCTCAAGCAACAATAATTCTGAATGTAGGCGAGGAGTGGAACAAAAGAATGTAGGTGGAAAGAGTACATTATGAACCATATATTAGGCCTAGCTATGTGAGACAACTCAGCAAGGTGTTCCCATTCCAGTTTTTGAAAGAATCCTATGCGCCATTGATGAGACTCATTATCAGATATTTCAATTGTGAAGGCCACTTCTCACGCCTCTATACATACCATATCAGATTGATGATGCATTTTACGAGAGTGAAGATGATTAACATTCCATATTTCATGTGCTGAAACATCGAGAGAATGACTACTCTTGTGCAGAAGAAAACTCCTGAACAACAGCACAACAACATTTATCACTTTGTGCTCATCAAGATCATTGTTGTGCATCAAATTGGTTTGCAGGGTATCACATGGGAAGAATTCATTTCCCGTGAGTTCTTCATAGCTTCAGCAGCTCATTAGGAGGTTCTCCATCATTGCTGGTGAACCTTCACATCAGCATGGAGGTCAGGAGGCAGAGACTACTAGTGTGCTGACATATGTCACCTATCAGAGAGGCATGAGAGGATTGTTTGCAGCAGCCCGGCGAGTACTATCTCCACTTGGGGTAGAAGGGGTCTCGTTGCCATCATCAATAGCACTGGTACAGGTACAGGACAGAGACAAGAAGCCTATGCAGGATGAGGGTCCTTTAAGAGGCCAAGACACTGATTTCATCCTCATCGATGATGATGTGAGCTCTCCTAGCTCAAAACTGAGGGAGATTATTCAGGAGTAGAAAGCTGAGATAGATGTATTGACTGAAAAATTGCAGAGAGCTCAATGGGTCATAAACTATCTGGAGCAGCGAAACAAACAATTGGAGGAACAACATATAGCCATGGAGTTACAAAACATTCGGCAAAACTGCTGAGCTGCCCAAAGGAGAAGAATAGAGTTCACTTCATTGGAGCAGGAGATAGAGGTTGATCGAGAGACTTGGCTTGAGAGGGTCAAATTCATCTTGAGAAGCTATTAGCGAAGGCAAACAAGGACAAGGACATGCTCAGGCACATGAAAAACCATTATTGGGCACGAAATCATGTTTGCAAAGCGAGGATCAAAATCCTAAAGGCAAGACTAAGGAGAGCAATAAAACCACGCAAAAGGCATGATAGGCTCCGAATCTTGGCCGAAGATTATTTGGCTGAGTGTGATACTAAATGATGGACCTTCAGTCCAAATTTCAGCAAATTTGGAGAAAATTTTGTCAATTTTGAATTTTTTGGCTTCGAAACAGATTTTCCTGCCCAACGCGTAGCGCCACTTGGCGTGTGCTTATAATTGGGAGATCCTCTGGAGGAAAACTTTAAATTTTTGGATTTTTCATAAAAAATTATGCAGGCTCATGGATTACCTAAGTATTTCATCAATTTATGAGTTGCCTAAAGGGTCAAAAACACCCTAAAAATAACCTCTCTGCCACCTTTTTCACCCATAGGAAGCAATCTTGGGAGATTGAAGTTTTGGAGGGGAAAATGACATCCAAATCTAGAAATTCTACTTGAGTTGGAAAGTAGACAGGCAGGGATTTCCAACGAGCTATCATGAGCTCAATTTGGACTTTGGGAAGTGCCTCAAAATCAGCTCCAACGTTGTGTTATGCATACATGTTTTGGGCGCGACGCATAGAGAATTTTGGCCTATTTTTTACTCAGCAGCTCAGAATTTCGCCCAGTTTTGACCAATTTTACTTTTTTATGTAACTCTTGATCTACCTTGTTGTAATTTTATGAACATGATGCAATTTTGGCACATATTTACTTGTTTTAGTAGATTCATTCACTAAAAAGTGAAAAACAACTGAATGAATTAGTTCCCTAACATATAGAGGCAAGTTGTTTCATTGCCTATTTTTCAGTTCCTTGTTTAGATATGGTTGAAACAGCGCCTAGAATGATGAGGTCGACCCCTACAGGCATGGAAATGAGTTAAGCTTGCCTATATCATGTAATTTCTTAGTCATTTTCAGGGTTGGACACTTGGGATTGCTTGTCACTCCATTGTACATCTGATTTCTGCATTTTTGGCAAAGGAAAGACCAGGGTTTTGCAGCACTTGTTGGGATCCTTGTGGCTCTGTGTTTTGATGGTGTTTTTCTTCTTTCAATTGTAAGTTCATTGATGTTTCATGTATTCCATTTCCCTTCTCTTTGCTTCTGAAATTAAACAAATGAGTGACAAAAGGTAGAATTCATTAGCTTGCTGTGCTTTGCCTATTAGTTTGCTTAATTTTCAATGTTTTCTTCAATTTGAAAAGGATTCTTGGTACCCTCTTGCCCTCTTCATCTCCTCAGCAGTCTTTTCTATCCATTCATTTAATCTAAAGCATTAAAACTACTACCTACCTTGCCCCAATCAGAACTCTGCAAAAATTTGGCCTCATCCCCAGACCCAAATTTGCCTTTCCCTTTTTCCAACAAAAACCCCCAAAAATCAAATCAAATCCTTGCACTTCTACCTAGCCTAAGATTAGTTGTTAAATCAGTCATCTCAAGTCCCATCGATTATCTTTTGCTGAGATTGACCTGGAGAGAGCCCTCCCTTGTCCTCGTAGGGCTAGCTACGAGGCTGAGCGTGGTTTGATGTGGACCTAGAAGCTTACCTTTTTAGCCTGAGGTAAATATAGGCTCTAACAATTTGTTGATCCATGGGAAGGCATAAGGAAATATGACTTTCTACCACCTGAGTGTTGGCTGTAAATTTCTCAAGCATGAGCAACTCTCATTCTATCTCTGGCATACTGTCTATTTCAGACTCATACTCTTCCATTTCATATTATAAATCATCCTTGAACAAAAGACATTCTTAAAGATTATTATGTAGGTCAGCCCTGTCCTTTTGTTGAAAGAAAACAATCTTTTTTAGCTGATCTCCTTGCAGGAAATCAACATCACAAATTGGATTAGTCACAAAAACTTCATGTATAGTTTCATCAGTCTCATGACTATCATCATTTAAAACCAGATTTTCATTTTCAATGATGGAAGAAATTTCTCTTACACATTCTTGACTGTGTGAGCACTGCAAACCTGTCATAACTTGAGTTGTAATGTGGTTTTTCAAGAGCTGATCTATTTTATCTTCAGATACAGGAGAACGTTGAGTTTTATATAAATCAACACTAGCTTTGTGATTTTCATTTTCAATATCAGGAGTAAGACTTTCTCTATTTTGATCCTCATCTGTTTCATCCAAGGGAGAAAACACATGTTTTTCTTGGTGATGGAAAGGGTTCTCATATAAAGCCTCCAGGATCTCTTCATCCATGAACTCTTTATCACCATAAACACTTTCCAAATGATGAATAAAGCCTTGAAAATGCTTGAAACTATCTTTTATGAGCAGTAAATATGGATGTTCTTCTTTAAAATTTTCATAAAACATCATATGAAAATCAAAAAGTGAATAAATACAACCAGGTGGCAAACTTTCATCCCAAAACCGTCCTCTTTCTTCTAATGTGACCATGAACATCTTCATGAAAATTAATCCTCAGCTTATGCACATCAATATGAAATCTTATTAAATGAAGTGTAGCATCATCACCCTTTCCATCTCTGAATTTTGGCAAGTATGTTTTCCAATCTACCTGAGCCATATGATTTGGAAAGCTTGGAAAGTGATCTCTATGCATAAGAGAATACCTTCTGGATTGAGAACTCATTATGATTTTTGGATCTTGCTACCAGTGGAGTCTTCGGATCAAGTGGGAGTCGCCAGGTGAATGGTTCATCCTTCATATGTGTTTGATCACTGTTCACCATCAGTAATCAGATCTGATATTTTTCATTCTTTCCCAGGGAACATATGATCTCTCGTTTCCCCAGCAATGGCACCAAAAATGTTAGTCCTTACAATTTGCTAGGCTGAAAAGGAAATCGAGAAGGGTAACCTCAAACCACTCCAACTCAGTGGCTAGCCTTATTGAGCATGAGAGGGATCTCTCTAAGTCTCTTTTCAGTGATATGACTTTAAATAAAATGAATATTAGGCTAGATATGTGTATTTGTTTGTTTGTTTGTGAAAATTTGAGTTTTAGTGTTTGGAGCTAGAAATGGGTCAAGGCTGTAAGAGTGTAGGAGAAAATACGAGAAGAAGCTAGATATCAGAATACATGGTGTAATTTGAATATTTTCAGTGTAATATAGAGGAGAGAGTGTAGAAGAAACTAATGAGCATAAGTAAACATGATTTCATTAGCTTAGGAAGACATAAACATAACTATGAAAACCATATAAGAGAGCTTGAAAAATAAGAATTTTGTATATTTCACTGTAAGACATCCATAGAAAGAAGAGATATCATGTAGATACAGATGTTTAAACCATTAGAAAACAAATAGAATGAAGTACAAGCACCATGAACTCACTGGGCTAGAGTTCCTTGAAAATTGCTGCAACCTGTCTCTATATTAGCTGAAAAGATGATTACATGCAAGCTTCCTTCACAAAAAGTACTACCCTCTTCTCCTCAAGAGAAATGATACATATAGACTCTCCTAGACCACTTTTCAACCATCAAGACTCGAATTCCTTGGTGGAGGAACTGACTCCAAGGTTCTCTCAAACAATAGGTGAGAGTGAGAAGGTGAAACTCAAACACTTCATGGAGAGTTTGTTTAGGAGTTTGCTTCTTTTATGAGGCCTAATAAACATCACCAACAACCTATGATGTACATTTATTCATGTGTACATCACCTAGCTTCGAAACTAGAACCATTACATATAGAATCTTGACTTTGACTAAGTCAAACTAGAAACTAGAAATTTTATAGAGTGAAATTTACAAGTTAAAACAGAGCAAAATGCAGAAGTGTAGCGCCGAATGTGAGCTGATTTTCAGGTGCCTTACAGGGGTCAAAATGAAAAACGAAGAGAATGGTAAACTATCGCTTCAAGTCTAGTTTCTAGAACAGTTTGAATTTTTGAATTTGGACCATGGGAAAACCTTCAAAAATCCATTCTCCCAAGGTCGCTCCAGGAGCATAGAACCTATCAAAAAATGGTCCAGAATGCTAGTTTTTTGCATTTTTTCTCCAAAACTGAGCCACCTCTGCAAAATATTAGAAAATGGGCCTTGATAGGATGGAAAGAGGTTTCTAAAAATGTATACATTTCCTCAAATGGAGGCCTGAGGAAAAATCTCAGCGCCAAGGCGCTGCACTTCTCAAGCAGCTGATTTTCTAAATTTGGCCCAAAAATTATCAAAAACCTTAAAGTGCTGAGAATTTACTCAAAATTGGATGGAAGGTGTAAACATATTTTTGTTAAATCGTCATAGATGCTTCAACAAGCATCTCCAAGTTTCCCTCATCCTTGTGGTGTTTTTTAGCTCCTTTAAGCTTGTTTTCAAGCTGCCTAGCCTTGACATTGGCGATCATGTTTTGAGCTTGGTAGTGGTGCGCAATATGTCTAAGCAACTGATTGTCTATGTTTGACTTCTCAAGGAGCTTCTCCAAGTTTTCATTCACCCTGTTGAGCCAATATTCCTTGTCTTGACTGACCTCAAGAGCAAATCTATCCTCTAGGTCTAGGTCTTCATTCAACAGAATGTGCTCTTCCTCTTCTTGCAAAGCTTTCTTCAGGCCCCTTTTTCTTGGCATTTTCCTCTTTCCTTTCCCTTTTGATCCTTTAGGCTCAATTGATTCTATGATTTCTTTACCTTTGCCAACCTGCTGCAATAAATGGTTTTTATCTTTCTCCATGATTAGTTGTTTTGCCTTCAACTGACAATTTTCTTGTTCTAGGAATAAGATGATGTACCTTGCTCTTGCCATGTTGATTGTGAGTTCCTTGAGCTGATAATATTTGTCTCTAATCATTTTTTGCATGCTTGAAGTCTCATTTTCTACCTCCAGGTCAACCAACTCAAACTCATGCTCAACCAAGTCCTTATCATGCACTGATGGTCCTTGTTTTGCTGATGTAGAAGTCTTGGCCCCTTTCTCACCATGAGAAGCAAACACAAGTCCTTTTCATCTATGGTATGTTTTGGTCACGTCAGGTCTAGGCGCCTTGGCAACCTCCTCTAATTTGTTTGATAACCCTACTTCCATAGGTTTTGCTGATGTCTCTTGGTGATGGCTTGGTGAAGTAATCTCATTTCATTTTGAAACCCTATATGATAGGAAAGGGAAACAACAGTGAGGGATGAGTGAAAAATGAAATAATGGGTAGGCAGAGTGAAAAAATGGAAAAGGGAATTTGAAAGAGGTGGATATGGACTATGAAAAACTGATGAAAATGGAAGGAAGTGAAATTAAGGGACAATGTACATGTCAAAGGGAAAAATAGGGTTTTTAGCGAAAGTTCCCAAAACACATATGAATGAACTACGGTTTCACTTTTAGTGAGGTAATTTCATGTTCTGAGGTTGGTTCAGTGGTTCATATAGCATATTAAACATGTGTAGAGGGTTAGAATAGGATTTTACATGTTTAAAATCAAGAAAACCAAATGACCATCATCAACTCTATCATTTTTCATGAGAAATTCACTAGAAACCCTAATTGAAGAAATCTTTGGCTTGAATTCAATTTGAAAAACAAAAAGTTAAGTAAGATGGTGTACTTACCTATATCTCAGCTTGGGATTGCAATAAAACAGGTGAGAAAGCTTAAAAATTGAATTTGGGTGAGTTTTGGGAAAATTTGAGCTACTTTGGCCCAAGCGCAGTGCAGTGTTCCTGAGTGGGGCGCCCAAGCGCAGCGCAGTGTTCCTAAGCACAGCACTGGCCTCCTAAGCGTAGCGCAGTGTCTCTGAGCACAACGCCATTTTTCAAACTAATTTTGGAGGCCTTAAACGGCTCCAAATTTAGAACATGATAACTTATTGGAACACTCTTGAAATTTGCTATAAGATAGATACCTTAAGAATGCAATTTGGACAATCCATCAAGGAGAAAATTTGATTTTCCCAAGGTCACTCCAAAACCCAGGGTGTCTCCGAAAAAATAGCAGTTCCAACTGGAAGAGCACTTTTGGATGCATTCCACTAATCCACATCATTATCTGAAGATACCATTGGAAATCTTAAGATGTCTGCTATGCAATAGAGTCTTTAAGAACTGCCAACACCTGCTCCAAACCCTTGAAAAACTGTCTTGAAGTCAAGCTATCCAAAAGTGTAGCGACTCTCCCATAACAAGTGTAGTTTGGGCATTTCTTTCAAATAATAACAATTGTTGATAAAATGAAGGAGGTTTTTGCTCCTTGGACTATAATGGACAAAAACCTCTTTTACATTTGTAAAATTATTCTCCATATGGTTAGAAACATATTTTGAAGAAAACATGTCCCTATGAGAAATGATAAGGCGAGGTAGTGTACTGCAGCATTGTCTTATTTGAAATAAAACATTACCTTTGCCTTTATTTTTCTTTCCCTAAGATGATAACTCCCTTTACCCACTGAATCACATGATGGGCATGTTTTTGTTTTGACATATGGTATCATGACGACACATGGAGTGAAACCCTATACCATGACCTAAAATGAGGAATTTAACCATTTCATGACCCAAGACACTTAAATGAACATATGATACCTTGAAGAAGACAATGACCATGACGAGTGATGAATACCATGAGTAAGTGAAAGGAGCAACAGTGACATAGACACAACAACCAATGACCAAATTTTTATTTGAAGATCCACTGAAATGACAAAAATTTGACTTGACACCCTAAGAACACCTTTTAATAGCATATTTGATCACTGGTGATAGGCTGAACTGATTGACACAAAAATTGGCTCCAATTGGGGATGGAAGCTCCTTGGAGGTGTCAAGAAAACTATAGACTAGGTAGCCTTATTCATTGGGCATGGAGTCCAAATGCAAAGACTAAACTCAAACTGAAAACTCATTGAGTTGACCATAAAAAACATATTAACTGAACTTACTTATGGCAACAAACCATTGAGATCTCAGGGCCTCACCTCGGGCTTCAAAGCCTGATGATAATCGTCCTCCTACTGAAGATGTATATACAATCATGTATAATGATCCCTCCAGTGTAACCAATCTAGCAAGTGGCTACTTACTTGAATTCTGCTTGCACTTTACTTGAGCAGGTAGAACAAACAAAATCTAGGAAACTCTGAGTGTCCACTGAACATGTGCTCATGGTCCATAAATACAAGAAAATTCATCTTTCCAGATGGCTGCAAAAATTCAGTGTAAGGATCCTTAAAAATCTAAAATGTTACCTTGTCTTGAAATCCAGCAAAAATGCAAGCATTCCTTTCATTTTGATCTGAAAGAATACTTGGTTGTTGATCCACAGGAAGGCATAAGGAAATATGGCTTTCTGCCACCTGAGTGTTGGTTGTAAATTTCTCAAGCATGAGAAACTCTCATTCTATCTCTAGCATACTGTCTATTTCAGAATCATACTCTTCCATTTCATATTCTAAATCATACTTGAACAAAACATATTCTTCAAGATTATTAAGCAGGTCAGCCTTGTCCTTTTCATGAAAGAAAACATTCTTTGTTAGTTGATCTCCTTGCAGGAAATCTACATCACAAATTGGCTTAGTCACAAAAACTTCATGTATAGTTTCATCAGTCTCAGGACTGTCATTATTTAAACTCAGATTTCCATTTTCAATAATGGAAGAAATTTCTCTTACACATTCTTGACTGTGTGAGCATTGACAACTTGCCATAACTTGAGATGTAACATGGTTTTTCAAGAGCTAATCTATTTCATCTTCAGATAGAGGAGAACATTGAGTTTTATATAAATCAACATTTGCTTGGTGATTTTCATTTTCAAGATCAAGAGTAGGAATTTCTCTATTTTGATCCTAGTCTGTTTCATCCAAGGGAGAAAACACATGTTCTTCTTGGTGATGGAAATGCTTCTCATATAAAGCCTCCAGGATCTCGTCATCCATGAACTCTTCATCACCATAAACACTTTCCAGATGATATAAATCCTTGAAAATTCTTGCAACAATATTTTTCTAGCAGTAAATATGGATGTTCTTCCTCAATATTTTCCTAAAACATCATATGAAAATTAACAAGTGAATAAATACAACCAGGTGGCAAACTTTCATACCAAAACCATGCTCTTTCTTCTAATGTGACCACGAACATCTTCATTAAACAATATTCATGAAAATTAATCCTCAGCTTAGGCACATACATATGAAATCTTATTAAATGAAGTGTATCATCATCACCTTTTCCATCTTTGAATTTTTTCAAGTATGCTTTCCAATCTACCTGAGGCATACGATTTGGAAAGCTTGGAACATGATCTTGATGCATAGGAACATACCTTTTGGATTACAAACTCATTAAAATTTCTGGATTCTACTACTAGTTGAGTCTTCGGATCAAGTGGGAGTCACCAGGTGAATGGTTAAGCCTCCATATGTGTCTGATCACTATTCACCCTCAGCAATTAGATCTGATCTTTATCATTCTTTCGCAGGGAAGATATGATCTCTCGTTTCCCCAGCAACGACGCTAAAGATGTTAGTCCTTACAATCTCCTAGGCTAAAAACGAAATTGAGAAGGGTAACCTCAAACCACTTCAGCTCAGTAGCTAGCCCTACTCAGCATGAGAGGGATCTCTCTAAGTCTCTTTTCAGTGATATGACTTTAAATCAAATGAATTTTAGGCTAGATATATGTATTTTTTGTTTGTGAAAATTTGAGTTTTAGGGTTTGGAGCTACAAATAGGTCAAGGTTGTAGGAGTGCAGGATAAAATATTAGAAGAAGATAGATATCATAAGCCATGGTATAATTTGAATATTTTTAGTGTAATATAGAGGAGAAATTGTTGAAGAAACTAATTAGCATAAGTAAACATGATTTCATTAGCTTAGGAAGACATAAACATAACTATGAAAACCACATAACAGAGCTTGAAAAACAAGAATTCTGTATATTTCACTATAAGGCATCCATAGAAAGAAGATATATCATGTAGATAAATATGTTTAAACCATTAGAAAACAAATAGAATGAAGTACAAGCACCATGAACTCACTGGGCTAGAGTTCTTTTAAAATAGCTGCAACCTGTCTATGTATTAGCTGAAAAGATGATTACATGCAAGCTTCCTTCACAAAAAGTTCAACCCCCTTCTCCTCAAGAGAAATGATACATATATACTATCCTAGATCACTTTCCGACCTTCAAGAGTCGAATTCCTTTGTGGAGGAACTGACTCCAAGATTCTCTCGACCAACAGGTGAGAGTGAGAAGGTGAAACTCAAACAATTCATGGAGAATTTGTTTAGGAGTTTTCTTCTTTTATGAGGCCTAATAAACATCAGAAAAAACCTATGATGTACATTTATTCATGCCTACATCTCCTAGCCTTGAAACTAGTGTCATTACATAGTGAATCTTGACTTTGACTAAGTCAAACAAGAAACTAGAAATTGTACACAGTGAAATTGACAAGTTAAAACACAAAAAGTGTAGAAGCATAATGCCGACTTTGAGCTGATTTTCATGTGCCTTATAGGGGTCAAAATGTAAAAATAAGAGAATGGTCAGCTAGCCATTTAAGTCTAGCTTCTAGAACAGTTTGAATTTTTTAATTTGGACCATGTAAAGGTGTTGAAAAATCCATTCTCTCAAGGCCACTCCAGGAGCAGAACGTCTGTCAAAAAATAGTCTAGAATGCTAGTTTTTTGTCATTTTTTTGCATTTTTCTTCAAAACTTAGCCACCTCTGCAAAATCTAAGAAAATGGGTTTTAGAGGATGGAAAGATATTTCCAAAAATGTAGACCTTTCCTCAATTGGTGGCATGAGGAAAAAGTGCAGCACCAAGGCGCTACGCTTCTGGAGTAGCTAATTTTCTAAATTTGGCGCAAAAATTCTCAAAAAACTTAAAGTGCTCACAATTTTCCCAAAATTGGATGGAAGGTGTAAAAATATGTTTGTTAAAGCTTCATATATATTTCAGCAAGCATCTCCAAGTTTCTCTCATCCTTTTGGTCTTTTCTGGATTCCTTAAGCTTGTTTTCAAGTTGCTTAACCTTGACATTGGCGATCATATTTTGAGCTTGGTAGTGGTGTGCCATATGTTTGAGAAACTGATTATCTCAGTTTTCCTTCTTAAGGAGCTTGTCCAAGTTTTCATTCACCTTGTTAAGCCAATATTCCCTGTCTTGATTGACCTCAAGAGAAATCCTATCCTCTAGGTCTAGGTCTTCATTCAACAGAATGTGCTCTTCCTCTTCTTGTAAAGATTTCTTCAAGCTCTTTGTTCCTGGGCTTTTCCTCTTTCCTTTCCCTTTTGATCCTTTAGGCTCACTTGATTCTATGATTTATTTTTCTTTTCCAACCTGGTGCAATAGTTTGGTCTTCTCTTTCTCCATGATTACTTGTTTTGCCTTCAGCTGACTATTTTCATGTTCTAGGAATGAGATGATGTACCTTGCTCTTGCCATGTTGACTATGAGTTCCTTAAGCTAATAATATTTATCTCTAATCATCTGTTCCATTCTTGAAGTATCATTTTCTACCTCCAGGTCAACCAACTCAAACTTATGCTCAACCAATTCCTCATCCTGCACTGATGGTCCGTGTTTTCCTGATGTAGAAGGCTTGGCCCCTTTCTCATCATGAGAAGCAAAAACAAGTACTTTTCATCTTTGGTATGTTTTGGTCACCTCAGGTCTAGGTGCCTTGGGAACCTCCTCTAATTTGTTTGATAACCCTACTTCCATAGGCTATGATGATGTGTCTTGGTGATGTCTTGGTGAAGTAATTTTATTTCATTTTTGAAACCCTATATGGTAGGAATGGGAAAAAACAATGAGGGATGAGTGAAAAATGAAATGATGGGTAGGTGGAGTGAAAAAAATGGCAAAGGGAATTTGAAAGAGGTGGATATGGACTATGAACAACTGATGAAAATGAAAGGAAGTGAAATGAAGGGACAATGTACTTGTGAAAGGGAAAAACAGAGTTTTTAGGGAAAGTGCCCAAAACCCATAGGAATGAACTAGGGTTTCACTTTTAGTGAGGTAATTTTATGTTCTGAGGTTGGTTCAGTGGTTCATATAGCATATTAAACATGTGTAGAGGTGTAGGATAGGATTTTACATGTTTAAAATCAAGAAAACCAAATGACCATCATCAACCCTATCATTTTTCATGAGAAATTCACTAGAAACCCTAATTGAAGAAATCTTTGGCTTGGATTCATTTTGCAAAACAAAAAGGTAAGTAAGATGGTGTACTTACTTGTAGCTCAGCTTAGGATTGCAATAAAACAGGTGAGCAAGAATAAAAATTGAATTTGGGTGAGTTTCGAGAAAATTTAAGCTACTCTAGCCAAGCACAACGTAGTGTTCCTGAGCGTAACTCCCAAGCACAACACAGTGTTCTTGAACATAGTGTCGGCCTACTGAGCGTAGAACAATGTCTCTGAACACAATGCCATCTTAAAAACTACTTTTGGAGGCCTTAAACGACTCCAAACTGAGAACTTGATAGCTCATTGGAACGCTTGTGAACTCTGCTATAAGATAGACTCCTAAAGAATGAAATTTGGACAATCCATCAGGGAGAAGATTTGATTTTCCAGAGGTCACGCCAAAACCCAGGGTGTCTCTGAAAAAAGAGAAGTGCCAATTGGTAGAGAACTTTTGGATGCCTTCCACTAATCCACATCATTATCTGAAGGTACCATTGGAAATCTTAAGATGTCTCCTATTCAATAGAATCCTTAAGAATTGCCAACACCTGCTCCAAACCCCTGAAAATCTGTCTTGATGTCAAGCTATCCAGAAGTGTTGCAACTCTCTTGTAACAAATTTAGTTTGGGAATTTCTTTCAAATAAGAACACTTTTGCATAAAATGAAGGAGGTTTTTGTTCCTTGGACTACAATGGACAAAAACATCTTTCACATTTGTAAAATTATTCTCCATTTGGTTATAAACATATTTTGAAGAAAACATGTCCTTATGAGAAATGATGAGGTGAGGTAGTGTACTGCAACATTGTCTTATTTGAGATAAAACATTACCTTTACCTTTATTTTTCTTTCCCTAAGCTGATAAATCCCTTTACCCACTGAATCACATGATGGACATGTTTTTGTTTTGACATATGGTATCATGATGACACATGGAGTGAAACCCTAGACCATGACCTAAAATGAGGAATTTAACCATTTCATGACCCAAGAAACTTAAATGAAGATATGATACCTCGAAGAAGACAATGACCATGATGAGTGATGAATACCATGAATAAGTGAAGGGAGCAGCAGTGACCTAGGCATAACAACCAATGACGAAATTTTTATTTGAAGATCCACTGAAATGACAAAAATTTGACTTGACACCCTAACAACACCTTTTAAGAGCATATTTGATCACTGGTGACAGGATGAATTGATTGACACTAACATTGGCTCTAGCTGGAGATGGCAGCTCCTTGGAGGTTTCAAGAACACCGTAGACCAGGTAGCCTTATTCATTGGGCATGGTGTCAGAATGCAAAGACTAAACTAAAACTGAAAAATCACTTGACTAAAAAAAACATACTGAATGAACTTACTTATGGCAGCAAACCATCGAGATCCTAGGGCCTCACCTCGGGCTTAAAATCCTGATGATAACCACCCACCTATTGAAGAAGTATATACAATCATGTGTAATGATCCCTCCAATGTAACCAATCCAGCAAGTGGCTACTTACTTGAATTCTACTTGTACTTTCCTTGGGCTGGTAGAACAAACAAAAGCTAGGCAACTCCGAGTGTCCACTGAACATGTGCTCATGATCCATAAATACAAGAAAATTCATCTTTCCAGATGGCTACAACAAATTAGTGTAAGGATCCTTAAAAATCTAAAATGTTACCTTGTCTTGAAATCCAGCAGAAATACAAGAAATCCTTTCATTTTGATCTAAAAGAATACTTGGTTGTTGATCCACGGGAAGGCATAAGGAAATATGACTTTCTGCCACCTGAGTGTTGGCTGTAAATTTCTCAAGCATGAGCAACTCTCATTCTATCTTTGGCATACTGTATATTTCAAACTCATACTCTTCCATTCCATATTCTAAATCATCCTTGAACAAAACACATTCTTCAAGATTATTAAGAAGGTCAGCCCTATCCTTTTCATGAAAGAAAACAATCTTTGTTAGCTTATCTCCTTGCAGGAAGTATACATCACAAATTGGCTTACTCACAAAAAATTCATGTATAGTTTCATCAGTCTCATGACTATCATCATTTAAACCTAGATTTTCATTTTCAATAGTGGAAGAAATTTCTCTTACACATTCTTGACTGTGTGAGCACTGCAAACCTGCCATAACTTGAGCTGTAACGTGGTTTTTCAAGAGCTGATCTATTTCATCTTCAGATAGAGGAGAAATTTAATTTTTATATAAATCAATATTAGATTGGTGATTTCCATTTTCATGGTCAGGAGTAGGCTTTTCTCTATTTTGATCCCAGTCTGTTTCATCCAAGGGAGAAAACACATGTTGTTCTTCGTGATGGAAAGGGTCAGGATCTCATCATCCATGAACTCTTCATCACCATAAAAACTTTCCAAATGATGAATAAAGCCTTGAAAATTCTTGCAACAATCTTTTTCTAGCAGTAAAGATGGATGTTCTTATTTATAATTTTCATAAAACATCATATGAAAATCATCAAGTGAATAAATACAACCAGGTGGCAAACTTTCATACCAAAACTGTGCTCTTTCTTCTAATGTGATCATGAACATCATCATTAAACAATATTCATGAAAATTAATTGTCAGCTTACGCACATGCATATGAAATATTATTAATGAAGCGTAGCATCATCAGCTTTTCCATCTCTGAATTTTGGCAAGTATGTTCTCCTATCTACCTGAGGCATATGATTTGGAAAGACTGGAACATGATCTTGATGCATAGGAGCATACCTTCTGGATTGAGAACTCATTATGCTTTCTAGATCCTGCTACGAGTGGAGTCTTTAGATCAAGTGGGAGTCGCCAGGTGAATGGTTCAGCCTTCATATGTGTCTGATCACTATTCACCATCGGCAATCACATTTGATCTTTGTCGTTATTTCCCAAGGAAGATATGATATCTCGTTTCCCCAGCAACAACGCTAAAAATGTTTGTCCTTACAATCTCTTAGGTTGAAAAGGAAATCGAGAAGGGTAACCTCAAACCACTTCAGCTCAGTAGCTAGCCCTACTAACCATGAGAGGGATCTCTCTAAGTCTCTTGTCAGTGATATGACTTTAAAGAAAATGGATTTTAGGCTAGATATGTGTATTTGTTTGTTTGTTTGAGAAAATTTGAGTTTTAGGGTTTGGTGCTACAAATAGGTCAAGGCTGTAGGAGTGCAGGATAAAATATGAGAAGAAGTTAGATATCAGAAGCCATGGTTTAATTTGAATATTGTTAGTGTAATATAGAGGAGAAAGTGTAGAAGAAACTAATTAGCATAAGTAAACATGATTTCATTAGCTTAGGAAGACATAAACATAACTATGAAAACCACATAACAGAGCTTGAAAAACAAGAATTATGTATATTTCACTGTAACGCATCCATAGCAAGAAGAGACATCATGTAGATAAAGATGTTTAAACGATTAGAAAACAAATAGAATTAAGTACAAGCACCATGAACTTATTGGGCTACAGTTCCTTGAAAATAGCTACAACATGTCTTTGTATTAGCTGAAAAGATGATTACATGTAATCTTCTTTCACAAAAAGTTCAACCCTCTTCTCCTCAAGAGAAATGATACATATAGACTCTCCTAGACCACTTTCCCACCTTCAGGAGTCGAATTCCTTGGTGGAGGAACTGACTCCAAGATTCTCTTGATCAACAAGTGAGAGTGAGAAGGTGAAACTCAAACACTTCATGGAGAGTTTATTTAGGAGTTTTCTTCTTTTATGAGGCCTAATAAACATCAAAAACAACCTATGATGTACATTTATTCATGCCTACATCACCTAGCCTTGAAACTAGTGCCATTACATAGAGAATATTGACATTGACTAAGTCAAACTAGAAACTAGAAATTTTACATAGTGAAATTTTATAAGTTGAAACACAAAAAAATGGAGAAGCGCAGCACCGACTGTGAGTTGATTTTCAGGTGGCTTATAGGGGTCAAAATGTAAAACTGAGAGAACTGTCAACTATCCCTTCAAGTCTAGTTTCCAGAAAAGTTTGATTTTCTGAATTTGGACCATGTGAAGGCCTTCAAAAATCCATCCTCCCAAGTTTACTCCAGGAGCGCAGCACCTGCCAAGAAATGGTCGAAAATGCTAGTTTTTTTCATTTTTCTCCAAAACTGAGCCACCTCTGCAAAGTCTGAGCAAATGGGTTTTTAGAGGATGGTAAGAGCTTTCCAAAAATGTAGACCTTTCCTCAAATGGTGGTGTTAGGCCCTTATACTACTAGTGTAACCCCTTATTGTTATTAGTATAACCCACTTATTATATTGATGTACCCATGTAATGCCCATATTGTTACTATTGTGCCCCATAGAAGCCCAATATTGTTATTATTGTGCCCTTACATTATTATTGTTATGTCGGCTCTGATTATGTTATGACCCCTTAGACTCCTATATATAGAAAGGAGGTCTTTTCATTTGTATCATCCAAGAATTCTTCATTTATGAAATGTAAAGGAGGTTTCCCCCTCGAAGAGGCTGAATTCTAAGGTGTTGATCTATCTTTTCTATCTTTTCTTGAGTTGGTTTCATAACATTTGGTATCAGAGCTTTGGATTCTAGGGTTTCGCTGCTCCAAACAGGTCATCGTGGAATTTTCGCTATAAGTTTTTTTCTGTGACGTTTCAGAAGTCGCAAAAAAAAACCCATTTGAGAATAAATCACACTGAACCTCGGGTCTAAATTTCATAGCTTTTCGCGTGCTATTTGCGGAGATATGATCTAACGAAGTTGGTCTTTTTGCAGACTCCTGAATTACATTCAAAACAGGTGACTTGGGGAAAATCGTCATAACGTTCTCTCTAGGGATCGGATTGAAATGTCATAAGAAGGTAAAAAAAGAGGACGAACTGTCATTTTCTTGTATATATTTTTTAGAGTCAAAGGTCAAAACAGCGACACGTGGCACTTCATACAATTTCGCTCTACAGAACTAGTCTATAATACGGTCATCTTGGGATATTGTGCATAACTCTTTCTTGGAGAATCCAATTTGGATCAGACTGGTGGCATTCGAAAGAGGACACAGAGGGCTACTACAGGTCACAATTTCAGAACTTAAAGATTTGAAAGTACAAAGTTACAGCCGTTTCAAGGTCTAGCTCCTAAAATCAAGAAAAAGCAGGATGAGGAAGTTTGATGGCCAGGATCCGATAAATTGGATACTTCAAATGGAGCAATATTTTGATCTACATGGTGTACAACTGTTACAAAAGGTATGTATTGCATCTTCATATTTAGAACCAGATCAATTTTTATGGTACAAAGGGCTTTGTTCTCGTAAACAACTGGTTACGTGGTCAATTTTCATGGAGGAAATGATAGCACATTATGAGGATACAAAGAGCAACACCTTCTTTAGAGCAACACCACAACAATTGGAAAGAGTAAAAGGGCTTTGTGACATAGTGGAAAGCAAAATTATGGAAACCAGGAAGTTTACCCCTCACAACTATAAATATGGAAGTTTTGTTTCTCCTAGTCTTCCACAACCTATAAGGGTTACACCACAACAATTGGAAGAAAAAGGAGAAAAAGGGCTTTGTTACAATTGTGATAGCAAATGCACTAAAGGTCATAAGTGTGCTGAGAAAAAATTATTTTACATAAAATATGAAGAGGAGGAAGAAAAGGATCAAGAAACAACAAAAGAAGAAGATATACGCCAGGACCCCACCCCAGAGAAAGAAGAAATGAATCAAACCATATCTTGTAAAGCATTGGCAAGAATTACCACTCCTTAAACTCTCAAGATAGAAGGACATATCAAGAAGAAAAAGGTGCAAGAAGTGAAAGATCACATCGAGAAAGAAGAAATGAATCCAACCATATCTCGTAATTCATTGTTCGAAATTACCACTCCTCAAACTATCAAGATAGAAGGACATATAAAGAAGAAAAATGTTCAAGAAGTGAAAGATCACATCGAGCATCAAGAAATGAATCCGACCATATCTTGTAAAGGATTGGAAGAAATTACCACTCCTCAAACTCTAGAGATAGAATGACATATCAAGAAGAAAAAGGTTCAAGCAGTGAAAGATCACATCGAGCATCAACAACAAGTTCTCCAACTTTTAAATGATAACGCCACTTCGGTGCAAAATCAAACGAAACAACAGGTAGATCAACATCGTAGTGAAATTTTTTTTGATGTAGTTGATTGGGTATTTTTACTGCTACATCTCAAGCAAGCTATTTATGAGAAGGAAATGTTGGCAATACTACATGCACTTAAAAAATGGTGACCTTACCGAATGGGAAGACTCTTCAAGGATGAGGATGTGGAAGCATTGTTTTGTGCTATTTATATTATCCAACCAGATTGGATAAATGAAGCAAGGGATGAATGGAAGAAGGACGAAGAAGTATGGCCACTTATTCAAAAGTTGCAAAAGATCCCAATTCAAACAATATTGCCAGAAATTAAAGAGGAAGGAAAAATCATATTGGAACCTAGAGCAGTCACAGAAACAAGAACCCGACAGCTACGAAATCGATCAATCTCAGAGTATCTCATCAAGTGGAAGAACTTACCCGCTGAATATTCCACATGGGAGGACAAGAATACTCAAGCGTTGAGGACAATGCTTTTTGAAGGAGAGGGGCATGTTAGGCCCCTATACTACTAGTGTAACCCCTTATTGTTATTAGTATAACCCACTTATTATATTGATGTACCCATGTAGTGCCCATATTGTTACTATTGTGCCCCATAGAAGCCCAATATTGATATTATTGTGCCCTTACATTATTATTGTTATGTCGGCTCTGATTATGTTATGACCCCTTAGACTCCTATATATAGAAAGGAGGTCTTTTCATTTGTATCATCCAAGAATTGTTCATTTATGTAATGTAAAGGAGGTTGCCCCCTCGAAGAGGCTGAATTCTAAGGCGTTGATCTATCTTTTCTATCTTTTCTTGAGCTGGTTTCATAATAGGTGGCATGAGGAAAAAGTGTAGCGCCAAGGTGCTGCACTTCTCAAGCAGCTGATTTTTTGAATTTGGCCCAAAAGTTCTCAAAAAAACTAAAAGTGCTCAGAATTTGCTCAAAATTGGATGGAAGGTGTAAAAATATGTTTTTGAAAGCTTCATAGATTCTTCAGGAAGCATCTCCATATTTCTGAGCAACTGATTATCTCTGTTTTCCTTCTCAAGGAGCTTCTCCAAGTTTTCATTCACCCTGTTAAGCCAATATTCCTTTTCTTGATTGACCTCCAGATCAATCTCATCCTCTAGGTCTAGGTATTCATTCAATAGAATGTGCTCTTCCTCTTCTTGCAAAGCTTTCTTCAGGCCCCTTGTTCTTGGCCTTTTCCTCTTTCCTTTCCCTTTTGATACTTCATGATCGCTTGATTCTATGATTTCTTTGCCTTTGCCAACCTGCTGCAATAGTTTGGTTTGCTCTTTCTCCATGATGCCTTGTTTTTCCTTCAGCTTACTATTTTCCTGTTCTAGGAATGAGATGATGTACCTTGCTCTTGCCATGTTGACTGTGAGTCCTTGAGCTGATAATCTTTGTCTCTGATCATCTGTTGTATGCTTGAAGTCTCATTTTCTATGTCCAGGTAAACCAACTCAAACGCATGCTCAACCAAGTCCTTATCCTACATTGATGGTCCCTATTTTGCATATGTAGAAGGGTTGGCACCTTTGCCACCATGAGAAGCAAACACAAGTCCTTTTCATCTATTGTATGTTTGGTCACCTCAAGTCTAGGTGCCTTGGGAACCTCCTCTAATTTTTTTGATAACTCTACTTCCATAGGCTGTGTTGATGTGTCTTGGTGAAGTAATCTCATTTCATTTTTGAAACCCTATATGATAGGAAAGGGAAAAATAGTGAGGGATGAGTGAAAACTGAAATAATGGGTAGGTAGAGTGAAAAAATGGAAAATGGAATTTGAAATAGGTGGACATGGACTATGAAGAACTGATGAAAATGAAAGGAAGTGAAATGAAGGGACAGTGTACTTGTGAAAGGGAAAAACATAGTTTTTAGGGAAAGTTCCCAAAACCCATTGGAATGAACTAAGGTTTCACATTTAGTGAGGCAATTTTATGTTCTGAGGTTGGTTTAGTGGTTCATATAGAATATTAAACATGTGTAGAGGTGTTGGATAGGATTTTACATGTTTAAAATCAAGAAAACTAAATGACCATCATTAACCCTATCATTTTTCATGAGAAATTCACTAGAAACCCTAATTGAAGAAATTTTTGGCTTGAATTCATTTTTCAAAACAAAAAGGTAACTAAGATGGTGTACTTACTTGTAGCTCAGCTTAGGATTGACGTAAAACAGGTGATCAAGCTTAAAAATTTAATTTGGGTGAGTTTTGGGCAAATTTGAGCTACTTTGGCACAAGCACAACGTAGTGTTCCTGAGCACAGTGCCCAAGCGCAGTGCAGTGTTCCTGAGCATAGCACCGACATCCTAAGCGCAATGCAGTGTTGCTGAGCATAACTCCATCTTCCAAACCGCTTTTGGAGGCATTAAACGACTCCAAACTGTGAAATTGATAGCTCGTTGGAAATCTCGTGAAGTATGCTATAAGATAGACTCCTCAAGGATGCAATTTGGACACTCCATCCAGGAGAAAGATTTATTTTCCCAAGGTCACTCCAAAACCTAGGGTGTCTCTGACAAAAGCGTAGTTCCAATTGGAAGAGCACTTTTGGATGCCTTCCAGTAATCCAAATCATGCTCTAAAGGTACCATTGGAAAGCTTAAGATGTCAAATACGCAATAGAGTCCTTAAGAACTGTCAACACCTGCTCCAAACCCTTAAAAAACATTCTTGAAGTCAAGTTGTCTAGAAGTGGAGCGTCTCTCCCGTAGCAAGTGTAGTTTGGGTATTTAATAACACCTTTGCATAAGATGAAGGACATTTTTTTCCTTGGACTATAATGGACAAAAACCTCTTTCACTTTTGTAATTCTTCTCCATTTGGTCAGAAACATATTTTGAAGAAAACATGTCCTTATGAGAAATGATGAGGCGAGGTAGTGAACTGCAACGTTGTCTTATTTGAAATAAAACATTACCTTTACCTTTATTTTTCTTTCCCTAAGCTGATAACTCCCTTTACCCACTGAATCACATGATGGACATGTTTTTGTTTTTACATATGGTATCATGATGACAAATGGAGTGAAACCCTAGACCATGACCTAAAATGAGGAATTTAACCATTTCATGACCTAAGAACCTTAAATGAAGATATGATACCTCAAAGAAGACAATGACCATGATGAGTGATGAATACCATGAGTAAGTGAAGGGAGCAACAGTGACCTAGACAAAATAACTAATGACTAAATTTTTATTTGATGATCCATTGAAATTACAAAAAATTGACTTGACACCCTAACAACACCCTTTAAGAGCATATTTGATCACTGGTGACAAGCTGAACTGACTAACACTAACAGATCCAGTCAGGGGAAGTAAAATTATGTTCTAATTTAGGGTTAATGGACTGGGGTTTATGAATGCTTCGACATGTATATATTTGTATTGGAACATTGAAAGGATCATAATGAAAAATCAATATGGTAGTCCTGATTTTGGGATTCTGGGGAAAATATCTGTGTGTCTATTTTGTGTTTCTTGTCATTGTATATTTTCTATTTTTAAGAATTCATTTGCAGGTAATTTCTGTACAGGATTAAATCCTACATTTTGTACCAAAGGTGTTTCAGTTTCAAGGGGATGCCTTTTTTTTGAAGGGTTTTACTCGGGCCTGTGGTAGACCCTGTTTAGTGAGAGATTTGCGGGGTTGATTCTTGTTGTGAAAGAATATGGTGATCAGTGAAACTATAGAGATCGAAAAATTTAATGGTCAGATAGTTGTGGAAACTCAAGATGGAGGATTTCCTGGTGGATAAAGATCAATGGATCGCAGTAGATCCTTGTACAAAACCAACAGCAATATCAGCTAAAGACTGGCAAAGTTGGATCAGAAAGAAAAGTGTACAATATGATTATGTCTCTTAGATTTAGTTTTGTTTAATGTACTATGGGAAGTTATGATGAAGGCTTTGTGGGACAAGTTAGGGACGTACGAATCTAAGTCTTCGTGAACAAACTATTCCTACGGAAAAAGTGGTATAACCTGAGGATGAAGGATGGAGACTCGGTGACAGAGAATCTAAACGCCTTTAATACTATGGTAAGCTAATTGTTATCTGTTGACATTAAAATTTTATATGAAGAGAAATGCATCATTTTTTTGTGTTCTCTATCATATTCATAGGATAGTCTAGTTGTTGCAATAGGTAGCAATACAAATACCTTAAATTTTGATGAAATAGTATCATCCTTGTTGTCGGAAGAGATGAGACGGAAAAATATGGAGGGTCGGAATGGAGATGCCTTGTTTGTATGAGGATGGTCTCATAACAGAAATAAAAATAATTCCTTGAGTGGGAGATCTAAATCTAGAGGGAGATCTAAATCTCCAGGAAAACTTGTAAAGGTGTGCTGGAAATGAGGAAAGGAAGGTCACTTCAAAAAGGACTATAGATTTAAAGATCCTGAGAAAGGAAAGGGATCTAATAATGATCCTTCTGTAGACGTGAAAATCACCTCATATGAAGGTGGGGATGTGTACTTGGCTTCTTCTTTAAGTAGACATGTAGATCATGAGGCATGGAAGATTGACTTAGGTGCATCCTTCCACTTCACTCCCCATAGGGAGTGGTTTTGTGAGTATGAGAAATATGATGGTGGTGATGTCTTCCTGGGGGGTGATAGGAAGGCTAGAATCGTTAGACGCAGAAAAGTCAAGCTAAAGTTGCAAGGTGGAAGGATTAGATCACTTCTGGGTGTTCTCCATATTCTTGCATTAGCTAGAAATATAATTTTTGTAAGAAAGATGGATGATGAAGGTGTAAAAACAATGTTCGAGAAAGATACCTGCAAGATGGTTTGGGGAGCACTAATATTGATGCGTCAAGTTTAGATTGGAACTTTGTACAAGCTTTTGGGTAGTACTATTAATGATCGGTGCAATAATTTTTTGGTTCCTGAAAGTGGAGTAGAAAATCTAGTGGTATTTGGAGAAAATACCATGCTATGGCATCAAGGGCTTGGACATATTAGAGAGAAGGGCCTTCAAATAGTCCATGGTAATGGTATGGTATAAGTTATGTCTAATTTCACTCTAGATTTTGATTTATATGAACATTGTGTATATGGGAAGTAGAATCGGGTGAGTTTCCCCTCTAGTGCTAAGAGGGAAAAAGGGATATTAGAGCTTGTTCATAGTGATGTGTTTAGACCTGTGTCGGTTCCATCACTGGGTAATTATGTGTAGTATGTATCATTTATTGATGAATTCTCAAGGAATACATGGATATATTTCCTCAGGAGAAAATCTGAAGTATTTGATAGGTTTAAGGAATTTAAGGCTTTAGTGGAAAACTAGATAGAGAAGAAGATAAAGGTGGTGAGGGCAGATAATGGTGGAGAGTTCAACAAGAAGGAATTTGAAGAGTTATGTAAGAAGTGTGGTATAGCATGGTAGAAGAATACTCCATACACACCTTAGCAAAATGGAGTTGAATAAAGAATGAACATGGCGTTAATGGAAACAACAAGAAGCATGCTTAGTGTGTACATTTTCCTGTGGATTCAATAGCTTATGTGATATGCTAAAACACAAGACAAGAATCTACTCTACTCTTCAGTGGAAACCAAAATTGGTCGATGAAAAAAATAAGAAGAAAAGGAAGAATTTCAATCACCCATAACACAATATTTTTTTAGGGAAAGCAACTGTTAAAAACCCTCATTATCTATATTGCATTAACCAGAATATATGAGAAGAAAATACAATGCTTGTTCATCCTAAACATATCCTACACTAGTACAATCTAAATCACTACCTCACAAGCCATCTCAAGCAAACACTTAGCCAATTATGCTTCCTACCAAGCCCCTACTTCCTTGCGCAATCCCTAGAGGAATTAACCCATATTTAACTGGGAAATCCACTCTCCATAACTACACAATCCAAACATAGGTCCTCAACTAATTGCATGCACCATATCTACAAATCGGAAAATTATACAATTGATAGTACACTGTCCCTGAATTGTAATCTCAATTGGGTCTTCATCTGAACTGACATGCATGAATTGTTTATGAGTGAATCTTCATTTAATTAGTGTGGTACTAGTGATGCATTGGTGCAGTACTCCATTACTAGACCTCTACTAGTTCCTCTAACAGTTAGAACTAGTTTAATTGACTATAACTCAGTTAGACTGAGTTATCAAATTACAACTCCAAAGAACTCAACCTAGGCCCCTAAAATTTAGGGATCACTCTACATGACTCTAGATAGACTTCCAACTCAAAATTACTAAGTCAATTAAGTCAATTTAACTTAATTAACTATTACAAGTTGTTATGAGAATATAATTTCGATTTAATTCACAATTTCATTCAAGGAAATTTAAAATTGGGATTTCTTGTTTCTATTTTTAACACTCCCTCTCAACAAGAAAGGGATTATCATCTACCCTGATCCTGCCTTTGTGAAAAAAAAAATTGCATCTTGAGAATTCCTTTGTCAAAATATTTGCATCCTTCTCCTCTATGGGAATGTACTCCAACAACATAACTCTCTTCTACACACAATCTCGAAGACGATGATACCAGATATCAATATGCTTGGAAAAATCATGAAAAATTGGATTTCAGATAGTTTGATACAACTCTGATTGTCACAATAAATCACAGTTGGATCCATCTATTGACTAAACACACCAACCAGAATCTTCGTCATCCAGATAGCCACACAAGTTGCTTGACTAGCATCCATGTACTCGGCCTCTACTGAACTTAGTGTAACTAATATATCTTTCCTATTGTACCAATAAATAGTTGTTGAACCAATACTCAATATCCCTCTTGATGTTCTCTTCCTGTTGAATGGACTCCCTACTCAATCTGCATCAGTGAAGCTTAAAGCTTCACTCCCTCTATCCGTTTGTACCATAAACCATACTGAGTAGTGCCTCTAATATATCTCAACACATGCTTGCCTGCCTTCCAATACATCTTGGTTGGCTTAGCCATCGCTTGACTAAGTTGGTTAACTGCATAACACATGTCTGGTCGTGTGTTCACCAAATACATGAGTGAACCCATAAGCTACCTGTAAATAGTAGCTTCTACTACTTCACTGGACGTAGCATCTTCCTTCCTCCAGTTACATACTAGAGGAGTCTCCATGGGTTTACTACTCTCCATGTGGAACCTTTTTATTATCTCGTTGGCATACTTTCCCTGAGAGACAAAAATTTCCTCATCACCTTGCCATACTTCCATGCCCAGAAAGTAGTGCATGAGCCCCACATCCTTCATTTCGAACTCCCTTGTAAGGTCCTCTTTGCAAGATTTGATCATCTTATCATCACCTATCAGAATAAAATTGTCGACATATAAAAGAATAATCAACAATTTACCTTCAACCACAATATGGTAAAGGTTCACATATGCTTCACTTTTGGTGAAGCCCAACCCAGTGAAGTAGCTATTGATCCTGGTGTACCAAGCACGGGGTTCTTGTTTCAGTCAATACAATGCTCGCTTGAGTCGACACACATGTGACTCTCTATTGAAGGTCTCAAATCCTTCAAGATGCTCAATATACACTTCTTCATCAATCATCTCATTGAGGAATGTTGTATTTACATCTATCTTATGTATCTTCCATCCCATTTGCGCTGACAGTGCCAAAATGGATCTGATTGATGACTACCTTGCAACATGACCAAAGGTCTCATCGTAATCAATCCAATCCACTTGAGAAAAATCTCAGGCCTTGGGATGACATCGCAAACACTATTCTTGACAATGGAGTCATACTCCTCAACCATGGAATCAAACCAAATCAGTTGTTGCATTGATTCCTGAAAAGAAGATGGCTCAGTCTCTACACATCTACTCATCAGAGCCATGTAGCTAGTGTACCTCTCTAGTGACCTCCTCTGCCTGCATTATGATGTGCGTGCTCCCACATTCTATCTCGCATCATGAAATAGCATATAATCCTCTTTGGTGTGCTTTATCCCATCTCTTGAAGACTCTACTTGAGTGGGTGTCTCCACTCCCTGATCCTTTGCATGTGGTTGCTCCACATCAATCTGAGGTTCTTCCTTAGGAGCTAAAATCTCCTCAACTGCATGTAGATGAAGCTCCCTCTAAAGGGAACATCTCATGGCATTCTCTTCATCAAATTTTACATCCCTGCGAACCATTGCCATCATGTTGGTTAGCGGGTACACCTGATAGTTGTAAGGTGTATCAGTGTACCCCATAAATATCCCCAACTCTGTTGTTGGCTAAAGCTTCTTTCATGCATCTTTGGTTACATGGCAGTAGATTGATGAACCAAAAATATTGAAATGACCACCATGTGATCTCTTCCTTGAAAAATCCTCTTTCGTTATGCTCATCCCAAGAATTCGACGAGGGCTTATGTTCTGCAAATAAACAGTTGTGTTGCATGCCTCAATCCACAAGTGTAGTTGTAGGCCCCGAACATTCAACATCGCCTGTGCTACCCCTACTATGATTTTATTCTTCGTTTCAACCACCCCATTATACTCTAGTTTATGAGGTGTTGTCAACTCTCGTTGTATGCCTTATGCTGCATAGAAGTTTTTAAACTCATTCGGCACATACTCTCTGTTGTTATGACTCCTGAGAGCTTTAACGTTTCTGCCAGTATATTTATCGACCAAATATTTAAATTCAAAAACCTTTACAAAATTCTGATCTTTATTTGGCATGAAGAAGATCGAACATTTACAAGATAAATCATCAACAAATATAACATAATACCCGTGTTTGGTCATGGATGTTGTCGAGAACGGTCCACACACATATGAATGGACTCAATCAAGGATTGCCTATGCTTGATTGTCTTTTTCATGAAAGGAATATTTGGTGTATTTTCCCAAAGTACACCCTTTGCATGTATCAACCCGCTTTAGTGTACCTTTGGGGAGACTAGTAGAAATTTTCTTTATGATTTTCAAAGCACCATGATGCAAGTGACCGAACCGCCTGTGCCATAATTCACTGATGTCTCGGCTTTGCACCTTTTTCACTTTCATGCTCAAGGTATCACAATATTCTACCTCCAACTTGTAGGTATTCTTCACTTGAACCCCTATCCTCTTCACCTATCTCGTGTAATATGTGACAAAGGAAAGCCTTTCCCTTACTAAATATCACATCATAGCCTCTATCCTCCAGCATGGAAACCGATACTAAGTTTTTCTTCAAACTAGGAACATACATAGAATCTTGCAAAGTTATGGGAGCACCCGACTCCCTCTGAAAGATAACTATACCAAGCTTAGTAGCACTATACCTCCTGTCATCCCCCATCTCGATATGCATATGGAGATCCTTCACCTCCAAGTTACTTAAGATCTCTTTGTTACCAGTCATGTGGAAACAAGCTTCACTGTCCAGGTATCATACACCACCCATCATCGATGACACCATACATGTGATGAGGGTAAAGTCCATTCGAATTGTTAGCTAAGCACCTTACCTCTTGCATCTCCACCTCATGGCTTCTTATCGACCTTCTTGAGTGGACACTTTGTGGAAAAATGTCCCACTCATGACAATGAAAGAACTTGACTTTCAACATGTCCTTCTTCTTTCCTCCATGAAAAGAATCTAATTTGGAATGGGAGGTCTTCCCCTTCCCTTTCTTAGCCTTACCTCCTAAGGAAAAATTTTCCTCATCATCAGTCTTTAATGCAGATTTGTCTTTGTTATTCCCAAAAATATCTTCCTGTACCAAATCCGACCACAATCATCCCTAATCTGATAGCTTCTCCCTCCCATTGACAAAGTCTTGATAACTGTGCCAACTCTTGGAAAGTGCTAGAAGAGTTAGGCTCACCATATCGTCCTTAGCGACAGTAATCCCGAAACTTCCAAGCTCATCCTAACAATGTGTCAACTTGGTCAAGTACTTTGGAATTGAGTCACCCTTCTATATCTTGATCTTTCTAAGTTTTTCCTTCATTTCCAAATTCCTATGGTCATTGTTATTCTGAAACAGTTCCATCATGATTTCAACATTGAGTATGGAGTATCCTTACTATTGGGACTCGAGAAAATGTGGTCTCAAACTCCTTCCAAGATAATTCTTCTAATTTTTTCCACACACCTTCTCCATTCAACTAGATCTTTAGCATATGATATTGGAGGCTTAGGAATGTCATGATCTATGAATTCCTTCAGGCCATTGTCTCCCAGCATTGCCTCCATCCTCTCCTTCCAAGCTATGTAATTCTAGTTGGCCTCCAAGGCATACTCAAGTCGGAAACCGTAGAATGACATATTGCTGCTCTAAAGTATGAACTTGCAAATTCTATTTTGACATTTACAAAAAACTCGAAATCTCCTCTTCTATATTGTCTTCAACTCCAATACCATGTAGATTTTCCTATATATTAGCCAACTTATGTGATATGCTAAAACAAGATAATAATCTACTCTACTCTTCAATGGAAACCAAAATTGATCGATGAAAACAATAAGAAGAAAAGGAACAATTTCAATCCCACATAACACAATATTTCTGTGGGGAAAGAAACTGCTAAAAACCACGTCTATCTACATTGCATTAACCAAGAGATCTAAGAAGAAAATACAATGCTTTTTGATCCTAAAAAAATCTTGTACTAGGACAATCTAACTCACTACCTCCCAAGCCATCTCAAGCCAACACTTAGCCAATTTTGCTGCCTACCAAGCCCCTAATTCCTTGCGCAATCCCTAAAGAAATTAACCCATATTTAATTTGGAAATACACTCTCCATAATTATGGAATCCCTAGAGGAATTATCCCATATTTAATTGGGAAATCCACTCTCCATAATTGTGCAATCCAAACATATGCCCTCAACTGATTGCATGCACCATCTGTACAACTTGGAAAATTATACAACTAATAGTACATTTTCCCTAAACTCTAATCTCAACTGGGTATTTATCTGATCTGACATGCGTGAATTATTTATGAGTGAATCTTTAGTTAACTGGTGTGGTACTAGTGATGCATTGGTGCACTACTCTACTAATATACCTCTATAAGTTCCTCCAACAGTTAGAACTAGTTTAAATGACTATAACTTAGTTAGACTGAGTTATCTAATTACAACTCCAAAGAAGTCAACCTGGGCCCCTAAAATATAGTGATCACTCTACATGACTCTAGATAGACTTCTAACTCAAATATGACTCTAGATAGACTTCCAACTCGAATTTCCTATGTCAATTAAGTCAACTTAACTTACTTAATTAACTATTACAAGTTGCTATGAGAATAAAATTTTGATTTAATTCAAGGAAAAATTAAATTGGAATTTATTGTTTCTATTTTTAACACAGTGGTGTTGAGTTAGGACATGAATTATGGGCAAAGGTGGTGGAGACTACATGTTACCTGTTTAATAGATCACCTTCATCAGTGTTGGAGGATAAGTCTCCACATGAGGTATGGATTGGTAAGAAGCCCACACTTTCACATATCAGGGTATTTGGGTGTGATGCATATGTACATGTTCCAAAGGAAAAAATAACCAAGTTGGATTGTAAATCTGAAAGGTGCATCTTTATTTGGTATAAGGATGGTTTAAAAGATTATAAGCTTCTGAACCCAAACACAAGGAAGGTTGTGTACAACCAATATGTGGTGTTTAGAGAGGTGAAAGATGTTATTAAACATGAAGTCCTACCAAAGTAAACTGAGAAGATAGAGTTTGAGCTCAAGGAGGAAGAATCAAACTCTACAACAAAATATGAATCAAAAGATGAAGAGCCACAAACTTCATTCGAAGAAGATCAGTTCGAAAAAGAAAGCAACCAGCAGCCTTCTATTCAAAATTTTCTTTATCTATTACGGATGATGATCCCAGAACTGTGAGGGAGGTAGTATATTTAGAGGATGGTAAACTCTGGAAAGAGGACATGGTTGATGAAATTGCATCTTTGGACAAAACTGGGGCTTTGGATCTGGGGGAGTTTTCGGCTGGAAGGAAACCAATTGGAAGAAAATAGGTGGTTAAGAAGAAGATGGATGCAGAAGGCAAGGTGGAGAAATACAAAGATCAATTGATAGCATAAGGTTATTCCTAGGTGTCGGGAATTGATTTTGGTGATATTTTTTCTCCTATTGCCAAGGTAGCTTCTATTAGATTAATTTTGTTTGTTGTTTCTGCTTTTGATTTTGAGGTAGAACACATGGATGTGAAGACAACATTTCTTCACGTCGGGGATCTGGAAGAAGGGATCTACATGCAACCACCTTAAGGATTTATGGTGAAGGGAAGGAAAGAACTGGTACGCAGGTTAAAAAGTATTTGTATGGGTTAAAATAGTCACCGAGGATGTGGTATCAGAAATTTGATACATTTATACGGGGAATTGGCTTCACAAGAAGCAAAGTAGATCAGTATGTGTATTTTAAATTAATTGGTGACCATGTTATTTATTTGGTCTTGTATGTGGATTATATGTTGTATATATATTTATTGTAACATTGAAAGGAACATAATGAAAAACTAATCTAGTAGTTCGGGTTTTGGGATCCAGGGGAAAATCTTTGTGTATTTGTTTTGTGTTTCTCACCATTTTATATTTTTTGTTTTTAAGAATTTGTTTGCAGGTGATTTTGGTATAGGGTTAAAACAGACATTCAACAAGACATTAGTGTATCTTATGAGGGGATACAACCAGGAGCATCCGAATATCTAGGATGAAAATATGGGATATATACAAAATTCCTACAATAGAGCAGTCCACACTTCTACAAGAAAGTCCCCATTTGAGACTTATTTTGGATATTTTCCAGCTTCACATTAGGATATTGCATATGGGCAACAAGGATTGAGGGAATATCTTACAGAATATGATTTGAGGGCTGAAAATTTTATATAGAATATCAGGAAAATCCATCTATAGGTATAAGAAACATTGCAGAAGTTGCAAGAGAAGTATAGGGCCAGGCATGATCAACACAGAACAGAGAAATCATTCAAGGTGCGAGACAGAGTATGGTTAGAGTTGAACAAGGAGAGACTGCAGGGGCCTGGTAAGAAAATAAAGGCTTTCAGATATAGGCCCTTTGCGATACTCTAAAAGATGGATGATAATGCCTATCGACTGAGTTTGCCACCATATATGTGCATTTACTCAATTGGGAATGTAAATAATTTGGAACTCTCTAAGCCTTCCATGCTAAGTCAGGAAGAGGAACATGTACTACCTTCTATGGAGGATTTTTCACCAAACTCTCAAGAATATTTTACAGAAGATACTATTTTGCAGAATATTCCCAGAACTACAAGACACAGGTAGCATGACCTTTGGCAGATTAGGTTTAAGGGACAATTTCCAGGCAAAGCTAAATGGTACATTAAAGAGAAGGCGGATGAAACATTTCCTCACCAAATTTAGTCAAAGCTTATGGGGACAAAAATCCTCCGAAAATTGGGAGTTGTGATATGAATTGGATCATGAAATTTCTTTCCATCCATCTTGATGCATTTGGAGTGGAAAACGTGGAGGAATTATCTCATGGGACCATTTTCACTGACAGGACCCAGTTTGGCGAAATAGAGTCTAAAACCTTCTAGGAGCATTTTGAGGCATCAAATGATCATTTTTTGGGGTAAAAAAATCCCTATTTAGAAAAAAAACCTTCTCATTATATTCTGCACAAAAATACCTGTCCAATGGTGCAAGAAGAGCATTAATCAAAGTCCGTATGCAAAATTTATGTCAGTTAGAAGTTAACCTTCCAATTTTCACACTTATAGTTCGGGAGGATGTCGCATTAGCCCCAATTATTCATGGAAAAGGAGATAGACACATTATTATGATGTAAAATACTCTAGAACAGTCTATATTGTAACTCTAGTTAAGAGTTGATGTAGTCAAAATTAACCACTAGTAGGCTATTGAGTTGTGTTATAACCAGGCCACCAGGAGGAAGAGGCATTCCATTCTTTCTAGAGAATTTTGTTCCATAGTTGAGCAGAAATAGCAAGGAGAGATAGGAGGTAGATAACATAGAGGATTTGTGCACTATAGCATCCCATGGGCCATCGACATTACTTCTTTATACCTTGCAACCATATTTCCAGATAGAGAGAGAGAGCGAAGAGGCCTCACCTTCCAGTTGGGTTTCCCCCAAAAGGGTTTCCCAAAGAGCATATCTTGTGTCTTATGTGTGTGTGAGCTTATTTTGTAGTTATTCACATTTCTACATTAATTTATATTTGTATGCATGCACTAATTATAGTTAAATATACAAATCTTAAAGTTTAATAAAATTGTAATAGTGTAAAATTTTGATATTTTAATATATTATTATCATATATGTTGTGACAAACTGTCGAGTGGAATATCCATAGCATTTTATGGATAATTTGCTATCAGACCAGGTTTCTTTGGGTATTTGGTGGACATTGCGGGGATATATATTAGTGAGGCTAAAAATCATAAAACCCTAATCATGGCCGATAAATCTATAAATGAACCTCGTCATCCTGTAGAGGTGAGGTTTACACAGCTGAAACAACAATTCACAGATATTATCCAAAATTTAGGCCACCTCATGGAGGCTTTGATTAGAAATCTGGGGATATTTGGAGAATATGGGGGTTCGAATGCAAAGGAAAAATCGGAACGAGGATCAAAAGATCGGGGAGAAGCGGAGACCCAGCAGAAGAAATAACCTAGAAAAGATCAACCCAGTTTGAGTTTTGTTAATCCATCCCCGTTTAAAATGGAAGAAAAAGTCGATATCAAGTCATACTATGGAAATATTGATGCTCTGAAGTTGAACCATTAGTTGCAACAACTAGAAGTTTATTTCAACCTCCATCAGATCAAGGAAGGACAAAATATCTCATTCAAACGACTCAAATTAGAGGATCATGCACTAACTTGGTGGGAGAGCCACACAGAAACCATAAGATTGGAGGGATAACCTTCAATGACTAAATGGGAGGATTTCAAAACCCTGATTAATTCATAGTTTTATCCCATTGGGTACGTGGAGGACCAGTGGATCCAATGGCATTAGTTTAGGAAAAATTTGGGCCAAATCATGTAGAAGTACACCAAAGAATTCAGGAATATGGATATAATGTTGGGTATCTCTCCAAAGAACCTAGATGTACTCCTCAATTATTTTAGGGGTTTGCATTTCCATTTGCATGAACAAGTGATGTTGTTCAAGCCCAAATTGGTGAGTGAGGCTTGTGTATAGGCACAGTACCTCGAGAACATAGACCAGAAGAGAGCACAATCATGTGGATTGAAGCAGAAGGAGCAACAAGAAGCTTCTAAGGAGGGGAAGAAGAAAAAAAGGGGGAAGATAAGAAGCTGGTAGCTATAGCACACCAGTACAAATATCCTAGCAACCATTGCAAAATTGATGGTCATACAGAGGAGAAGTGTTGGAAGTTGCATCCAAATATAAATTTGAATAACAAGAAGAAGAATTTCATGGAAACTGATTCGAGCAACCAAGTTGAAATCCGCTAGATCACGGATGCTAAGATCATCTATATGTTAGTATAGAAGGAGATGAATCTAAGTAGCCTTTACCAAAAGGAAGAGAAAGAAATGACCAAAGGCCTCCATATAAAGATACAGGTCAAGAAGACAAAGATTGATGCTCTATTTAACTCAAGATCATAGGAAAATCTCATTGCAACAGAGCTAGTCAAGAAGTTGGGGTTGGAAATTTGTGATCATCCAAACCCATATCCATTGGGATGGGTAAATAAGGATGCAGATTTGAAGGTAACAAAACAATGTAAAATTAGATTTTCTATGAGTGATGATTTTATTAATGAAGTAGACCTAGATGTGGTTACCCTTGATGTATGTGGAGTCGTGTTTTGGAGTCGATACATGTACATGCATGATGCAATATTCATGAGGAAATCTAATCAGTATCGACTCATCAAGGATGGAAAATATTTTGTCATCAATGCGGACAAAGGCGAGTAAAAAAATTCATTGGTAATTGCCAACCAAGCCAAGAAATTGATCAGTTCCAGCAATAAGTATGTTTTATTATTTTTAAGAGAAAATCGGTCTTAAGAGGATTCAATAAGAGGCAAGGAATCCCTAGAGGGGTGTACCAAGAAATAGAAACAACAATTGGATGAATTTTTACAAGTACAAGGATTTGTTCTGAGATCCTAAAGGGTGACCACCTAAGAGAGAAGTGGAGCATGAGATCCAACTATTGCCAGACTCCTCATTTCCAAATATTGGGTTGTACAGGAAGTCTGTTATAGAAGAAAGTGAGGTGAAGAAACAGTTACAGCAACTGCTGGAATAGGGTGTCATTCGACTAAGTACATCACCAGGTGGGTCACCCATCATCATTTTTCCAAAGAAGGATGGGACTTGGTAGATGTCTACATATTACATGGCATTGAATAAAATCACGCTCAAGAACATATACCCCCTGTCCAGGATAGCTGATCGGCTAGATCAGTTGAAATAGGAAAGTTGCTTCACCAAGCTAGAATTGAAGTCTAGATATCACTAGGTTCAAGTCAAATAAGAAGATACATGGAAGACTTCCTTCAAAACTAGACAAGGTTTGTATGATTGGTTAGTAATTCCATTTGGCCTATGCAATGCAATAGCTACATTTATGATATTAATGAATGATCTGTTGCACCCTTTTATAGATTCGTTTGTTATTGTTTATTTGGATGATATATTGGTATATAGAGCTACCTGAGAGGATCATATGTCACATTTGACATAGGTGTTGGAAACATTGAAGAAGCACCAGTTGCTATAAAATCTCAAGAAGTGTGATTTTGCGCAACAACCTTTGGTGTATTTGGGATATGTGATCAGTGGAGGAGAACTGAAGATAGATCCTTATAATATGGACTTCACAATGAAATTTTTAGTTCCCACTAATGTTTCTGAGGTGAGGATATTCATTGGGGAAGAACAGTACTTGAGGAAATTCATAGCCTCATTTTTAGTGGTAGCAGCACCGCTCGAAGCCATAACAATAAGTGGAAAGAGTTTCTAGTGGGGAAAAGGTCAACAGAAGGCTTTTGAGGAGATAAAGAAGAAGATCAATAAATAACTAGTTCTAGCATTACCAAAATTGCATTGGCCCTTTTAAGTGGAGACAAATGTGAGTGGGTATGCTATGGGAGTTGTCTTGATGCAGGGAGGAAGGTTGTATGCTACCATTCTGAAGTATTTCATGGGGCAGTTCTTAACTACCCTACCTATGATAAGGAGCTCTATGCCATGGTGAAAAGTTTGAAGAAGTGGAGGTACTATATGTTGGGAAAGGGGACAGTGATCCACACATATCACGAGACATTACAGTATTTGCAAGCCAAAAGTAAGCTATAGCAGACTAGGCATTACAAGTGGATGGTTTTTTATAGCAGCTTCATTTGGTGATCAAGTATAAGAGTGGAATCACAACAAGTTGTCTGACATGCTTTCAAGGCCACCCACATAAAAAATCAGCTTTGGGGATTCTTATGCACATGAAGCCATTCACCCATGATGCATACAAAAAGGAATATTTAGAAGATGAGGACTTCAAGGAGGTGTATCAACAGTTGAAGAGTTAGAGTCTTGTGCACGATGGCGACAACACCATTGACTACCATCTCCAATATGGGTTACTCTACAGGCTGGATAAGCCATGTGTTCCTAAAGGTGAGTGACTATAGCTGATTAGAGAGGCTCACACCTCCAAGGTTGTAGGGCACTTTGGTGTAGGGAAGGTTGTGTGTAACTTGCAAAGGCTTGTTTATTGGCCCAAGATGCAAGAGGAGGTAGCTAGGTTCATAAGAGGATGCATGCATTGTTGTACCATCAAGGCAAGGAATAGGAAACGAGGTCTATATAAACCCTTACATGTACCTACTCGTCCTTGGGAAAGAATTTCCATGGAAATTTTGGGAAGCTTACTGACAACTAGAAAGGGACATGTCTAGTAGTTGACGCGTTCAACAAGATGTGCGTTCTGATGCCCTATAAAAATATGATTAGTGGGAAAGAAACAACAAAAGTATTCTTTGGACAGGTTTGGGTGTGCTTTGGGATACCAAGGAGCATCATTTCAGAAAAGAATACAAGATTTCTCAATGCATTTTAGACTATAGTGTGGGAGAAGATGGAAATGAAGTTGAAGAGATTTATAACATTCCATACACAGATAGATGGGAAGAAAAAGTAGTCAACAAGAATGTGGTACAACTTTTGAGGGGATATAACCAAAAGTATATGAATACTTGGGATGAAAATATGGTATACATACAACATTTCTACAATATAGAAGTCCACACTTCGACAGGAAAGTCCCCTTCTGAGACTTGTTTTGGATATTTTCCACCTTCACCTTTGGATATTACATATGGGAAACAAGGAGGAGTGAGGGAAGATATTACAGGAGATGATTTTAGGGCTAAAACATTTATAGAGTGTGGATACTAAAGAACGTATGTTTTTGATGATTATTTCAGTATCTTTTCATTGAAATTTACAAACCTTTTGCATCATGAACTAGGAAAATGATAAAGAATTATAATAGACCATGTGAGATTAATATGCAAGATGAAAACGCTGACAATTTTCATTTCCTTATGCAGAAAGGAAGAAAAACGAGAAGTTTCTGTTCCAAAGGAAAGGACAAGGACAAATTAACGATTGTCCCTTTGACGGGAGACCGAATGCAAACAAGGCAAAGCAAATAAAAGCGAATTAGCCCGGGAAAGGAGGTGGAGATATTAGCTCAGCGCAGGACAGAAAAGAAATGACTGAGGACTAACAGTTTGGCGAATCCCTAAGGATCCTTGATCCTGAGGGATTGTTGTTTTATCTATTTCTGCACTTAGATATCTCCGCCGTCATCCTTATAAAAGGGGCAGCACTGTTAGCTCGGGGGAGAGTTAGAAACGGTTATGCTTTTATGTAATTTCCTTTAAGATCAAAACTTTGATCATCGAGTCTCGTTAAGAACTGGTTTATTGTAATTCTACTATATGCATTAATACAAACTTGGTTATTATTTCATCTCTAAGTCTGGAATAACTTTAAGTGATGTACCCCTGGAGGCTAAGGGCCCGACCCTGGAGGACACTTTCTCCTGTATTATTACGTTTGGTTTATGTGTGGTTTGCCTATTGACGTCATTTGGTAATCTGGTGTGTTTTATAAGTTTACATCACATGCTCTGTTATGTTTAATTCATTAAGGCTTCTACAAATAGAACGATTGTATTGACTCTGCATCATATTACTGTTCTTTTAGGAGTTGATCTAATACTGCTAGTCTTTACAGAATACTGTTACTGTTCCATTATAGAGCCTTTGTGTTGTGCACTTGTTCATTAACGTTACGGAATTCATCTTGGAAGTTATGTTCTTTGTGACTATTGGATTTATGAACAATGTTGTTCTATTTTGAAATGCAGTCGTATTCTTTCTAACTGAGATCGATACTTGGATCAGATTACTATTTATGGTTTTCAAGCACTGTTCCATAATTTATCAGCAATTAGTGTTGTTCCATTGGTGTGTGTTATTCAATCCACCCTTAAGAGTGAAATATTGCTGTAGATTATGATTAATGCATTTGATCTGATAGACTAAGAAGTTACTGCTTGTGAGACTTAGTTGTTGTTCTATTTCTTAGCTATTGTTCCATTTCAGATTTTCTGTTCCATTTCAGACTTGCTGTTCGATTTCTTAATTGCTGTTCCATTTCTTCTCTACCGTTCCATTTTCTGGTATTGGCGTGAAGAACTATCTTAGACTATAGTGAGCATTGACATCTACTATCCAGCTCCCAGATCCATGATCTGTTCTCTGATTTACTTTTCCATTAGTTTCCAAAGGGATGGGTTATTGCTACCGAACCCTTAACTGATAAGTTTCTTAGTCTTTTGAAGGTGTGATTTAATCTTTGAAGTGGTTAAGTTGTAGACAATCATCCATTTACTCTTGTATTTCTGAACACTATACTACTAGCATTACTCAGGCAAATGATAGCCTCAGACTGAGACACTCTTTGAAATAACGAAACATTCCCGGATTGACATATTAATGTGAGGTAATTAGAGGTGAAAGAGACCCTTTTTATAGCTCTATATTTTGGCGTCGTTGCTGGGGAAAGAGTGTAGCCATTTGTTCTTTTTTTCAGAGTAGTGTACGAACCTGTTAGGGGAGAATTGGGTTTTAAAAATGGAAGGTAAGAACCTACGTGTGGAGCATGTAAAAGCCTTGCTCCTCTGCCCTCTTTCCTACAGATTTACTGCTATTTTGTTTGAGTAGAATTTAGTAGTTAATTTAAGTGCATGACTAAGCAGAAAAAGTCAGAAAAAAAACCCAAATCTCTACCCAAGCTAGAAAAAGCTAAGGGGCCGGTGACCCTTGGCTGAACAACCTTCATAGACGAAATCTACAAGAAAGCAGAATCTCAGCCCTCAGTAGGACCCAGGAAAGTCATTTCTAAACAGCCTACTAGTTCCCTTCAAGCCACAGGATCACCATCTGTAGCCTTTGCTGAGGTGCATAGTCAAACTGAAGAGCAGGACTTTCAAGAAATTGAAAATTCTACTCCAGAACTATTGCAGGAAGGGAATCTCAGCAATCTTTGTGAAGGAGAAGGAGAAACAGGGGAAATTGAGGAACCAAGGTCTCCTATTGGAACAACTCAGCCATTAAACAACCCAGACAAGGGAAGTGCTGCAAAAATCATTGATGAAGAAACTCAATCTCCTCAAACATCAAGCACTCTCATTATCCTAGATAGAGAAAGTGTTATTAAAACTATCCCTGTTAAAGCCATTCCCTCTCAACCTAGGAATATCCTCCTAGATATCCCAGAAGGTTATTGGCATATATTCGACCGAATGGCTCAAAACTAGCCAAACACTCAAACTTCTACATTACAATACCCCATAGTGGATTTTGCAGCAAATGCACCTATGAAAGCAATCCCTCTTCAACATATCCCTACATTCCATGGTCTTACATCAGAAGATCCGGATGCATTTTTATTTGAATTTGATGTACTGTGCAGGGGATATGATTACACAACTTATCCCCAAAAACTGAAACTATTTCCCTCTACATTAAAAGGGGTTGCTTTAAGATGGTTTATGGGATTAGGTGGCGGGGTTATAAATAACTAGGATCAAATGAAAGAATCTTTTCTGAAAAAATATCAGGACTATTGCAGGTCTAGAGAACTGAAGGATGAAATATTCCAGATGAAAGCTAGACCAAATGAAACATTAGAGGAGTATGTGGAATGTTTTCAGTATAATCTTCAAAGATCTCCCTATGCATCACTACCTTTACCTGATAATGTGTTAAAAACAACATTAATAAGGGGAATGAAGGAAAAATGGATTGAAACATTAAACATTATGGAAAAAGGAGATATTTATCAAGAAAATTTTGTTGACATTATTGATTTATGTATCAGGAACTCGAGAGGCAACACAAGAGTAAAACCGGCAGAACATGATCGGTTTGTAAGAGATAATAAAATTCTAACAGAAGGAGTAACGCGTGTAGAAATTGGAAATTTATTGGAAAATTTTAAAACTGATATACTAGGGACACTAACTACACAACTTGATATTATGCAGGCCAAACAGAAGCAAATGGAGGCAGAAGAGAATTTGGCAATCTTCTGTCCCCGATGCAGGAAAAAGCATAGTCATAAGGAGTGTCCACTGGATGCAGTCCAAACATGCGCCATCTGTACAAAAGATCACCTGATGGAAAGTTGCCCCTCACTCCCTGGATTGAAAGCAGTATATAAGGAAGTAGAAGAAGAGCCAAAATCAATGTATTTGCTCAACCAACGCTGTTAGTGGCAGCCGAGACAATCTAGTATGTTTCCAGACCCAACTTCTTCTTTTTAGCCTCTGCATTATAATGCTCAACAATATAATATGTGGCAAAGTCAATCCTAATCCTCGTTTCCAAACTAGTCGCCGTAGTCGTTTCCTTCCTCAAACCCGTGGCTGAATCAGGCAAGCCAATCTGGTAGGCCAAATCTTCCTTATACCCCACCATATTGGCAAAGTAACTCATATCCACCACAATGGACTCCCCCTACTTCACAAAGTTCAGCCTGGCAGACAAACTGGCAGAGACCGATGCATCAGCCAGTAGGAACCATTCCACTCCCTCAATCTACACTGCCAGCCTTACGAAAAAATCCCCAGTCTAATCTGAGACCGCAACTCCCAGCCCAACCCAACCCCAATCCAAATAACAGAATGGTCCAATCTGTCCAAATCATAGAAACACCAGAAATAGGAGCCGATCTGAGGGAGTGTAATGATATTCAGTTATGATCTGGGCGTATTATTGAAACCGAGGGGGATGATACAGTTCAGGTTGAAAATCAGTTACCCAGAGAACATCTGTGATAACAAGAGGATGTGAATAAACAAAAAACTCATAATCAAGCAACCACATCCTCTCCCCCATTCCCAGAACGATTAGTCATACCTCAACCTATACAATATCTTGATTTTGACATTCTGGGAGAATTACAAAATCTGTACATAAAACTTTCATTCCTCCAAGCCATTCAAGACATCCTGATATACGCAAGAACTATCAAAGAATTGTGCATAAATAAACCAAGGAGGAATATAACAAATAATCCAAGAGTCCAAGTCGTTGGCACTCTATCTGACTTACTATCAAGAAAAGAAACACCCATTAAATATGAAGACCCAGGAAATCCAATTGTAACTATCCAAATTTATGTTCAGACCCTATCTAATGCCTTAGTTGATCTAGGAGCTGCAACTAATATATTAACAACCACTACTTGTCAAAAGCTAGGCATTACATCTGTAGAACCCACCTCTACCTTGCTAGAATTGGCTGACCGATCTGTGGTTAGACCGGAGGGTACACTGCATGATGTCATGGTCTCTGTTGATTCCTGGGAATATCCAACCGATTTCTTGATAATAAATCCCAAAACCCGACTTCATGGACATCCATTTATTTTAGGTAGACCTTGTCTTGCCACTGTCGATGCTTATATTGGCTGCCGGCAAGGAAATATGACCATAACCAGAGGACCAAATATCAAGAACTTAGTTCTATATCCTCCAGCGCAGCCAAGTGTCACAATAATCAAAACTAATAAGCACCCTGTATCATACCTTACTGATAACATTAGATCTCCATTAACTATACAAGAGGCACTTGATTTCAAAGACCAAATAGAAGACGATGCCATTAATAATTTCATTAGTCAAACTGAATCCAGATCCTGCACATAGTGTCATATGATAGAAGCAACATTTGATAATGAATTAGAAGAAGATCCTCTGAAAGATACGCATGATCAAACAATACCTGTTACTTCTGTTGCAAATAGTAAAATTGTGGAAATTGAACCGGGTAAAACCTTAAATATTAATGCCAACCTCACACCCGAGCAAGAAATGAAGCTCATCCATTTGTTAAGGAAATATAAAGATGCATTTGTATGGGACTACCCTGATATGAAAGGAATTGACCCCCAATTATGTACACACCACATTTATATAGAAAAATATGCAATACCTATTGGTCAACCTCAGATGAGACTAAATCCTCATCTAAAAGATGTGGTAAAAGCTGAACTTCAAAAAAATTTAGATGTCAATTTTATCTACCCTATCTCTGATAGTAAATGGGTCTCTCCGCTTGTGGTGGTACCAAAAAAGAATGGGAAATGGAGAATCTATGTGGACTACAGAGAGCTAAATAAAGCAACAGAAAAAGACCACTTCTCTCTCCCATTCATCGACCAAGTATTAGACACTTTGGCAGGAAAGAAATTCTTTTCTTTCCTGGATGGCTTCAGTGGATACAATCAAATTCAGATTGCCCATGAAGATCAAGATAAAACTACTTTTACTTGTCCTTGGGGAACATTTTCCTACCGAGTTCTACCTTTTGGCTTATGCAATTCTCTTGCCACATTCCAAAGGGCTATCCTTAGCATTTTTGCAGATTTAATAAATGAAGGACTTGAAGTATACATGGATGACTTTACACCATACGGAGATGAATTCGATCCAGCATTAGATACCCTAGAAAAAGTCCTACAACACTGCATTGCTATCAGGCTTTGTTTAAGCCACGAAAAATGCTATATGATGATGACTGAAGGACTTATCCTAGGACATTATATTTCAATAGCTGGCATTCAGGTAGACCCAGCCAAAATCCAAATAATTTTGCTTATTCCCACTCCTACCACTCAAATAGAGGTACGCAATTTTCTTGGATTTTCTTCTTATTATAGGAGATTTATAGAACATTATTCGCACATTGCTGCACCTCTGTATGCACTAACTGGTAACGTTGATTTTCTTTGGACAGAAAAATGTGAACGTGCTTCCAAGGATCTGAAGAAGCTTGTTCCCACAGCCTCATTCCTTCAAGGACCAAATTGGGGTTTTCCATTTCAGATATCATCTGATGCCTCAGATACAGCCATTGGAGCAGTCCTTGGGCAGGAAGAGAATAAAAAACCATATGCAATTTACTACATCAGAAAATTTTTATCCCCTGCTGAATTAAACTATACTGTTACTGAAAAAGAATTTCTAGCTGTAATACATGTTATCAATAAGTTTAGACATCACATTACTGGATATCCTGTTATCTTGTATACAGATCATTCTACCATAAAATATCTAGCAAATAAGCCTGTCACAAATGGCAGAATAACTAGATGGATAATTTTATTGCAGTAATTTGACATTACAATCAAGGATCGACCTGGCAAAGAAAATCCTGTAGCCGATTTTCTCTCAAGAATTCCAAAGCCAATCGATGCAGCAACAATTGAAGATCAATTTCCAGATGAGCATCTGTTTGCTGTGGCTGTTCAAACACCCTAGTATGCTGATGTTGCCAATTATCTAGTAGTGGGTAAATTACCGAAGCATATAACCCCTAATGAGCAGAAACAGATTGTTCAGCGGAGTGCTCGATTTTCTTGGATTGGAGGCTATTTGTTCCATACAGGGGCAGACATGCATATCAGGATATGCATTTGAGAAGATGAAATCTTTGACATTTTAAAAGCCTGCCATGATGGACCATGTGGTGGAAATTTTGTCGATTGCAGAACTGGACATAAAGTGCTGCAAACAGGGTATTATTGGCCCACGATTTTTAAAGATGAAAAGAAATTTGTCCAAGCCTGTGATAGTTGCCAGAGAACAGGACGCCTTGGTCAGTTTGATGAGATGCCTCTGAAACCACAGATAGTCATCGAACCATTCGAGCGATGGGCTCTTGATTTCGTTGGACCAATTAACCCATCATCAAACCAGAAAACATATATTTTTGTGGCAACAAAATATTTCACCAAGTGGGTTGAAGCAGAGGCATTGCCAAGAGCTACAGAGGACTCTGTCATACAGTTCCTGTTCCATCTATTTGTACGTTATGGCCTTCTAAGAGAAATAATTACAGACGGTGGACCACAGTTTTCTGGGAACAGAATAGCTGCAACACTCAACAACTATCATGTCCAGCATAAAATCGCTGCTCCATACCACCCACAGGCAAATGGACAGGTAGAAAGCAACAATAAAATAATAGAAGCAATCCTAATGAAAACCATTGCATCACATAGACGTGATTGGGCTACCAGACTACCTGAAGCATTGTGGGCTTACAGAACAACATGGAGAAGCACCACTGGTTACTCACCTTATCAATTAGTGTTTGGAAAACAACCCATTTTCCCCATAGAATTCGAAATCCAAACATTACGAACAACACAGGAAGTTGGCTTAGATTTAACTGAGGCACAGATTAATCGATTGCAGTAGATCAATGAGCTGGACGAAATTAGGCTCTCTACACTTCAAAACACTGCCCTGATCCAACAGCAGCGAGCTAAATGGCATGATGCTCTCATTAAAAATAAAGTCTTCCATGAAGGAGACTGGGCTCTTTTGTACGACTCCAGGTTTCAGGACTTCCCCGGGAAACTCCAGACTCGTTGGTTGGGACCATATGAAATCCAGAAGGTACATGACAATGGGACCCTTACTCTAATCACTATTGACGGTTCTGGATATGCCTTCAAGGAAAATGGCCACCGAGTTCGTCTCTATCGCAAACCACTTACCTGGGAGTCCTTCTTCCAATAGCTACGCCAAGACTCTGATATGGAGATTTTGGGGGAGGAAGAGAAGTCTTCCTCACCTGTAATTCATTAAGGAATTTATTTCTTTTTACAGTTTGTACATAATTCCTTTTCTTGAATCATTTTTGTACATATTTTTGAATCAACGTTTTGCTGCTATTTTTGTTGTTCCTTTTTTTTTCAAAAGAACAGCTTTTTCTTTTGGCTGTTCCTTTTTCAAAAGAGCAACCCCCTTTGGATCAGTCGTCATTTTGTTGTAATTTGGTTTTTTTTTATCTTTGTGTTTCTGCTGTCCCTTTTCCAAAGGAACGACATTTTTGCTTGTTTTGCTGTTCCTTTTCTAAAGGAACTACATTTTTTATTTTTGTTGTTCCTTTTCCGAAGGAATGACATTTTTGCTTGTTTTGTTGTTCCTTTTCCAGAGGAACAACATTTTCGATTTCTGTTGTTCCTTTTCCAAAGGAACGAAATTTTTGCTTCTTTTTCTGTTCCTTTTCCAAAGGAACAAAATTTTCGATTTCTATTGTTCATTTTCCAAAGGAACGACATTTTTGCTTGTTTTGCTGTTCCTTTTCCAAAGGAACAACATTTTTTATTTTTTCTATTCCTTTTCCAAAGGAACGACATTTTTGCTTGTTTTGTTGTTCCTTTTCCAAAGGAACAACATTTTTGATTTTTGTTGTTCCTTTTCCAGAGGAATGGCATTTTTGCTTGTTTTGTTGTTCATTTTCCAAAGGAACAACATTTTCGATATCTGTTGTTCCTTTTTCAAAGGAACATCATTTCTGTGTGTTTCTGCTATTCCTTTTCCAAAGGAACAACATTTTTTCTATTTCTGCTGTTCCTTTTTCAAAGGAACCGCATTGGTATGTTCTGTTGTTCCTTTTCCAAAGGAACAACGTTTTCGATTTCTGTTGTTCCTTTTCCAAAGGAACGGCACCTGTGTGTTCTGCTGTTCCTTTTCCAAAGGAATAACGCTTTCATTTTTGTTGTTCCTCTTTTAAAGGAATTCCATTTGAATTTTCTGTTGTTCCTTTTCCAAAGGAACAACATTTGTGCTCTTCTGTTGTCCCTTGCATGTTTTTTCTCTCCTTGAGAAACAACTTGTTCCTTTTGTTGTTCTAAATTGAGGATGCTTATTGCTCTTATTCTTTCAAGTCTTTTAGAATACAACTATGCACTTATGTGATAGATATAAAATCACAACATACTGGAATCAGTCAATCATATATCGCTATCTTTATAAGAAATTGCTCTGAATTGGTAAGAGGACAAAAGGAAGGACACACTTATTTATCATCTTTTGCTGCCATTGTTCTACTAATTCTGCTATGATTGGTTATCTTTATCATGATGATCCATTTTCATCCTCTTTGATTATTATTTAGGAATAAGAGCAAAGGGTTTGTATCTTCCTATTGAGATGTTAAGACTTCTTCAACCATTTCTACCCTTAAGGAGTGTTGAACCACCCTTTGTGTATAAATAAGGGAAAGTAATTTATGAAAAACAAAGAAAAAAATAGCAAACATGACTTATAAGTTGTCAAATGCAGGATAGGGGGTCTCATCAAGAGCCAACTTACCATGATCATGAGGATGAAGCGAAGTGGAATTCCCACTATGGCCACCACACTAGGGATATGGTCCAAAAGGTATACCAAATAAACAACCCTTGGAACAGGAGGTCTCATCACGAGCTGACCTGCCCACTTTTCACTCCTTCCTCGTGAATGGCATTATGGTTAACTGGTCACCAAGCCAGCATAATGGCCTAAATTTTGACATCACACAACATTTCCTAAGCATACACAAAGGATCATGATTCCATGGGTGAAATAAACAACTCTGCCAAGGTTATTGACACCTGTCAGTAGCAGAGCACTGTTAATGGTATTGAAGTCATATTATTTACACCAATAGGTAAGTTACTAGCACCCTTCTGTTTCTTATACCTTAGTAATTAATCATATATTATTTCCCGAATCATATAACGCATGTAAATATATTATCACCAATCATGGCAAAGCAGTTGACAATGACCGCATCAGACTTGGAATGTACGGTAGATGTCCTATCCTCCCAGCCTCGCATCATATCACAGCAGCCTCTTACGTATTAAGCGATCCAACTCCATGCCTCGATTTCGGTAATTTGTTGCTTTTGTAAACATGGCATATTGCCATACGTTGTTCCTTTATGACTCTGCTTCAGAGCGGGCGCTGCTCCTCTATTTGACGGTTGGGACATGCATCACATTGCGGCGGGGAGGTTAACCTCATCATTCCCTGGGTTACGTGTCAGCCCACTATTCGGGAAGTTGTGTAATAGGGTATGGCATGGCTCAACGGCATATTATTTTTATTTTTTCTGCATAACTTGCTTTTCATAAGCCATTTCTATTGTATACTCTGCAACATTAGATTTTGAACAAGTCTTGCGTTTGTCTGCCTCTCTGTGTTTCAACAGCATGAAAAGCTGTCGTTCCATTAAGATTTTACAGCGAAACCATGGGAGGAAGATCGATTCGGAGAGAACTGTAGGTGTTAATAGTCTCTGCTGCTGCCCAGGAAATCTTGGCAAGAGCAGGGTCACTGACTTATCTCAACTGTTTGCAGGAGTCTAACGAGACTGTGGCAATTGAATTCTTGCAGAATTTGCAAGAGGATTACTCCACAATGAGGGGTAGACACATAACAGTCACTGATGACATAATTGCAAAAGTCTCGGGACTACCAGCCACTAGACCTGTATGGACGTTAAAAAAGGAAAGATTGCAGAAGGTTATAGAAATCTTCCAGGATGAAGGCTAGAGCCTGGCAATTGGAGGAAAGGGAGTTCTGCCAGTAGCACTAGGAGAGCCGTGGGCAGAATCGACAAAGACCATTCAAAGCTACATCACCTGTGAAGGCAGAAAAGACATGGTAAGACAACGACATCTTAAACTCTTAACTGTACTAAAGCAAAAATGCTCTGTAAATTTACCTGCGTTTTTTAATTCGTTACTTCATGACGTTGCACGGAGCATAAAAAAGGCACAACATGTAGAGTCAGTTGTTAGTCATCATGGGTTGATTCAGTTAATTGTTAGCCATAGCCTCACTCAGCAGCAGAGCAGCTGGGAAGAGCTAATTGCCATGATAAATGGGGGATTGACCGCACCATCCCCAAAACGTAAACATGCCACTAGTACACCCGAGTGTCCAAAAAAACGCAGGGAATTGGCAAAGCGTAAACATGCCACCGGTACACCCGAGCATCCAGAAAAACGCAGGGAATTGGCAAAGCGTAAACATGTCGATGGTACACCCAAACGGCTAGAAAAATGCAGGAAATCGGTCCGGCTAGCACGACTACAAGGGAGGATTGAGAAGCCCTAAGAAAACACCAGCCAGCCAGTAGAAATTGAAGATGAGCAACCCTCATGGCCAGAAGGGGAGGCCGAGCAATCGCAAGAAGAAGAAGAAAACGAAGAAGAAACTGAGCAATCGCAAGAAGAAGGAGAAAAAGAAACTGAAACCGAAGAAGATAAGGAAGAAGAAGCCGAGAAATCCGAGCAGGAGGAGGAAACAGAACAACATGAAGGTAGCCCATTGCAGGACCCAGTGGGAGAAGACAAATTGGCCGAAGTCTTGGCCAATATGGGCGAATATGGCCAACCTTCTAATCCATCAGACCTCCATGCCGAAAAGAAACGCCAGGAGGAAAATGCACTTGAAGGACCACATGCAAAGGAGGCAGAAGAAGAGAATCTGCCTATTCATGATGAAAACACGATAGGAGATACTGAACAGGAACAATCCGTTCCTAACTAGAAGACACCAGAAGAAATTCTGGAGGAAACAGAGGTAGAAAGAGAGGTCCCCCAAGAAATAACAGAACCAGTTAGGGTTCTTGCCCCAGAACAACCAGAGCAAAACAGTGAAGAAACACCCCAGAAGGAAAATCCGGGAATTAGTCACAGTCCAGGCCGCAGTGAACAGCCTGCTGTTCCTTCTAAGGAAATTTTGGAAATTAAAGAATTGCAAAAGGAACAACAAAGATTATTGAATATAATAGTCCAGCTCCACCAGCAGATTAGGATTCTAAAAGCAAGGCAAAGGGTAAAAAGGACTTCAGGAAGGAAAAATGTGACCATTCCAGCAAAACCCCTCAAGGCAAAGGGGCGAAGAACCAAAATCCATCCTGCTGTTCAAAACCCTGTCGAAAACCAGGCTGCTGTTCCAACTGATGCTGAGAAACAGATTGCTGTTCCAATAGAAAAGGAACAACAATGGACTGATATCCACGTTAAGATAGAAATGGATGAGATGATGACCCATGATAAGGAAATTCAGATGGAGGCACCACTTTTGGGAGTGATAAGGGTTATGAACTCAAAGAAACGCAATAGGAAAGTTCAGGTAAAACTCCCGACCTCCACTGCCGCATGGAGAAGAGATCCAAAAACAGTAACCCTACAAAAGGGTTTGAAGCAAGCTCAGCAAGAAGCAGAAAAGCTTAGGGAGCAAATGGTCCCTCGCGAAGGGTGGTGAAGGGAACAAGAGAAAGTCGCAAAGGTAACTCGTAGGTTAGATATAGTTATCAAGCAGATGGATACCTTGTGTTCTTTATACAATGGCGTCTTAGCATGTAGAGCCCCTGCCAAGAACTATGCCTTGTTTCTACTGGAACGGTATTTGCAATTAAAAATAAAGGATGTTAAAGCAGGTTCTCCCATACAAATTAACACTATCAATGATTTTATAGGCTGCTGTAAGCACTACGGGGTAAAAGTCCAGAGACTACTATGTGAGTTCTATTTACATAACCTTGTATTAGACTCGGAGACCGAGCTGAACCCTGGCCCTTTTGTTGGGGATATCCAATTGTAGGCATTCATTTCATTTGGGGTTAATCAAATTAAATGGCTTAAAGCCTATAATACTTTCCAAAGGCAAGAAAACGGATTAGATTTGTGGGTAAGGGTTGAGCCTAGGGACCCAGTATAGTTGTGGAGAGCACATAGAAACCTCATGAAGACTCCGGGTGTAATTGAAGCATTAGGACCCATGCATGAGGCACTCATTCGGCAGGGATTAGAATACTTTTTCTCTATCAAAGACCTTGCCATTGATGCAGCTAAATTTCGGTATCAAATCTCTAATCCGAATATCTAGCTCAGGGAACCATTTAAGTATGAGAATTTTAAATTAGCTGCCAACCGCTTGCACCTCTATGGAAAAATAGTTTTAAGGGCAGGGCCATCCTTGTTAGGATATAGGATCCAGAGTCCAATTATTTGGCACCCTGCACCCAGATACCAAGCCCCGTATGAGATGCTTGAGGGTCAGACAGGCCATTTCTTTGACTACCTAGTTACTCATCATGGCTGTAGACCTCCACATGAGATTCCATCTCCAGCCTATTCTCTCACTGCCTTACATGTCAACTACAATGTTTTCATGAGGGCATGAAACAGGGTAAGCAGGGGGGTGTGTGGAGTACTAAAGAAGGTATGTTTTTGATTATTATTTCAGTATATTTTCATTGAAATTTGCAAACCTTTTGCATCATGAACTACGAAAATGATAAAGAATTATAATAGACCATGTGAGATTAATATGCAAGACGAAAACGCTGACAATTGTCATTTCCTTATGCAGAAACGAGGAAAAACAAGAAGTTGCCATTCCAAAGGAAAGGACAAGGACGGGTTAACCGTTGTCCCTTTGACGGGAGACTGAATGCAAACAAGGCAAAGCAAATCAAAGTGAATCAGCCCGAGAAAGGAGGTGGAGATATCATCTCAGCGCAGGAGAGAAAAGAAATGACGAAGGACTAATGGTTTGGCGAATCCCTCAGGATCCTTGATCATGAGAGATCAATATTTTATCTATTTCTGCACTTACATATCTCTGTCGTCACCCTTATAAGAGGGGCAGCACTATTAGCTCGGGGGAGAGTTAGAAACGGTTATGATTTTACGTAATTTCCTTTAAGGTCAAAACTTTGATCATCGAGTCTCGTTAAGAACTGGTTTATTGTAATTCTACTCTATGCATTAATTCAAACTTGGTTATTATTTCATCTCTGAGTCTGGAATAACTTTAAGCGGTGTACCCCTGGAGGCTAAGGGCCCGGCCCTGGAGGACACTTGCTCCTGTATTATTACGTTTGGTTTATGTGTGGTTTTCCTATCGACGTCATTTGGTAATCTGGTGTGTTTTATAAGTTTACATCACATGCTCTGTTATGTTTAATTCATTAAGGCTTCTACAGACAGAATGATTGTATTGACTCTGCATCATATTACTGTTCTTTTAGGAGTTGATCTAATACTGCTAGTCTTTACAAAATACTGTTACTGTTCCATTACAGAGCCTTTGTGCTGTGCACTTGTTCATTAACGTTACGGAATTCATCTTGGAAGTTATGTTCTTTGTGACTGTTGGATTTATGAACAATGCTGTTCTATTTTGAAATGCAGTCGTATTCTTTCTAACTGAGATCGATACTTGGATCAGATTACTATTTAAGTGTGTTGTGTGCGTATATGGTTTTCAAGCGCTGTTCCATAATTTATCAGTAATCAGTGTTGTTCCATTGGTGTGTGTTATTCAATCCGCCCTTAAGAGTGAAAGATTGCCGTAGATTACGATTAATGCATTTGATCTGATAGACTAAGAAGTTACTGCTTGGGAGAATTAGTTGTTGTTCTATTTCTTAGCTGTTGTTCCATTTTGGATTTGTTGTTCTATTTCAGACTTGCTTTTCGATTTCTTAATTGATGTTCCATTTCTTATTTGCTATTTCATTTCCTGGTATTGGCGTGAAGAACGATCTTAGATTGTAGTGAGCATTGACATCTACTGTCTGGTTCCCAGATCCACGATATATTCTCAGATTTCCTTTTCCATCAATTTCCAAAGGGATGGGTTATTGCTACCAAACCCTTGACTGAGAAGTTGCTTAGTCTTTTGAAGGTGTGATTTAATCTTTGGAAGTGGTTAAGCTGTAGACAATCATCCATTTACTCTTGCATTTCTCAACACTGTACTACTAGCATTACTCTGGCAAATTATAGCCTCAGACTGAGACACTCTTTGAAATAACGAAACGTTCCCGGATTGACATATTAATGTGAGGTAATTAGAGGTGAAAGAGACCCTTTTTATAGCTCTACATAGAGAAGATTAGGCAAATCGATCTACAAGCATAACAAACACTACATAAGTTGCAAGAGAAGTATAAGACCATGAATGATTAGCATAGAATATAGAAATCATTCAAGGTGGGAGACACAGTATGGCTACAATTGAACAAGGAGAGGTTGCAGGGGCCTGGTAAGATAATCAAGTCATATATGGGCCCTTTGAGATACTAGAAAAGGTGGGTGATAGTTCCTATCGACTAAGTTTACCACCATATATTCTCATTTACTCAGTTGTGAATGTAGCAAATTTGAAACTCTATGAGCCTTCCATGCTATATTAGGAAGAGGAACGAATCCTACCTTCTATGGAGGATTTGGCACCAGACGTTAAGGCAGATTTGACATAAGATACTTTTTTGTAGAAGAGGTTCATAACTACAAGACAGGGGCAGCATGACCTTTGGCAGATTGGGTTAAAGGGACAACTTCCAGGAAATCTAAATGGTACACCAAAGAGAAATTGGAGGAAAAATGTCCTCACCTAATTCAGTAAAAGCTTCTTGGGACTAAAAGCCTCCCAAAATGGGTAGGTGTGATATGAATTGGATCATTATAAATTTTTTCATCCATCTAGATGCATTTGGAGTGGAAAAAGTGGAGGAATCAACTCACAGGACCATTTTTACTGACGGGACCCAGTTTGGTGAAACGGGGTTTGAAACCTTCTAAGAGGATTTTGAGGCATAAAACAATGTATTTTGGGGGTAAAATTTTTTCTCTTTAGCTCCACACATTTTCATGGTATTCTACACACAGAGACATTTCCAATGACATAATAAGCACATCAATTGGAGTCTGTATGCAAATGTTATGTCACTCAGAAGTTGACCTCCCCGCTTTCACACCTATAGTTCGAGAGGATGTCACATCAACCCCCATTATCCATGGAAAAGGGTATAGCGACGTGATTATGATGTATAAGACTCTAGAAGAGTCTATATTATAATTCTAGTTAAGAGTTGATTTAGTCAAAATCAACCACTAGTAGGCTATTGAGTTGTATTATAACCAGGCCACTAGGAGGAAGAGGAATTCCATTCTTTCGAGAGCATTTTTTTCCATAGCTTAGAACCAATAGTGAGGAGAGATAGTACGTAGAGAACACATAGAGGATCTATGTAATGTAGTAGCCCAAGGGCCAAATGCATTACTTCTTTGTAGCTGCAGCCATATTTCCAGATAGAGAAAGAGAGCGGAGCGACCTCACTTCCAGCTGGTTTTTCTCTCGAAAGGGTTTCCTAGAGAGCATATCTTGTGCCTTATTTGTGTGTGTGATATTATTTTATCATTCTCTATTTTTTTTAATAATTTATATTTGTATGCATGCACTAATTACAATTAAATCTACAGATCTTAAAGTTTAATAAAACTGTTATAGTGTAAAATTTTAGTATTTTAACATATTCTTATTAGATTTGTTGTGACGAACTGTCCAGTGGAATATCCATGGTAGTTTAAGGATCATAATAATATCTAGAATCATTTTTTAGTGCCTTAGGGTTTGTAGTCATCAATGGAAATTTCCCTCCATATTAACAAAGGGAATACATCAATGTCCCCTGCTTGATAGATTCTTTCAAGTGTTCAACTTCAATTCTTTTATTCACACTTGTTAGATTGTATTGGGTACCTTGACGCCCATAGTCATTATTGCTGGGTTATCTCGCGTTTTTTAATGGTATACATTAATGACTGATAATCATACAATTTCTCATGTGGTTGACTTGATCTCATTTATTCATATAGTGTAGAAATGTAACATCGACAGTCAGTTTGTCCTCAGTTTCAACAACATATTATGTGTTGGCACTAGAGTTTTGTATAATACCATTACTTTATATATGAATTTGGTACTTCAAAGGGGGATCAATTTCACATCATACTTTGTATAGATAGCCTTTGATTTGTTACATAGCTCTATTGTGTTATGTTTGTAGCTATGGTCTATTTCTCAACTATGTATTCTCATGATCATTATCATACTTCTATATAATTCATCACGACCTGTACTATACTTGATTAGCGGCCATGATTTCCTTCCTTTGAGCATGGGTATGCCCACCTCATTTATGATTTTTTTGTTTACTTCTTCTATAGGTATTGATGGAACCTAAATCTGGTGATATCCTCTTGGGTTCTTGTAATTTATCCTCCTCTGTATACTTTATGTATTTCGAACATTATACCCCCTTCTAACCTCATACATAAGGGGGGATTTGTTATAGCATATTTTTCCACTCCGTTTTGTTATATACTCAAGATTGGCCTAGGTAGATCCATTTTCCATTGCATACATGTTCTTATCTCAAAAAAACGTTTTTCAAACATTATAGGTGACTCTTCCCACTATAAATATGTGTATGTAAATAGTTCCTCTGAAATCTTCCTATGTGCAAATTTTTAAAATTGAAAAAATATATAATCAAGTTATTTTTTAATTAGGGTTTATGACTTGGAATGGAAACCCACATATAGGAGCTCATTTCCTAACCAACATAGCTAGATTTTGATGGTATAAATACACCCCATGGGTTGGCCTAATAAGCATCCTAATGATTGGCATCCTTACTCTGCCAAATTTCCCCTACATCAAGCCTAGATTATCTTATGCCCTTTGCACTCCCTTGTCTCTAAGAAACCTTAGTTTCCTTCCATAGATGAGCCCATTTATCTCACATCCCAATGCTACTAGTAGAGAGGAGGCTCTTTTTGGCTAAGGTATAAGGGATCCAGAGGAAGGTTCCATTAGGGGCAGTAGTTTGGATTAGGTTGTATCTTAACTACCTCTTGCTACATTTATTTCAATAAAGAGATTGATTATACGTTTCAATATGCATTTCCTAGTTCTTATGGTTATGAATATATAATGTGCACTTTTATGGAATGAATTGATTATATTTATATATATTTTGAATGTTGTGATCTTTATCTAGTGTCTCGATCATCTTGAAGGTCCAAAACTTCAGGAGGAGAAGTTTTTTGGGTGTGTGTTATATTCTTTACACGACTAGTCACACATGCAGACCAACCTATGGTTCTGTGCATGGGTTTTGCACATGTATTGGGCATGATGATTTTCTACCCATGGTATTTTGTAGATCCGGTCAAGAGAACTATGGTTATGTTATATTCCAGGGTTATTGGATTGGGGTTTATGAATTCTTTGATGTGTATATATATGTATTGTAGCATTGAAAGGAACATAATGAAAAATCAATCTCGTAGTCCCGGTTCTGGGATCCAGGGGAAAATCTTTGTGTATACTTGTTTTATGTTTTTTGTTCTCACCATTGTTTATTTTCTATTTTTTAGACTTCATATGCAGGTAATTTCTATATAGGGTCAAAACCTACATTTGACATCGAAGTTGTTTTAGCTTCAAGGGGATGTCTTTTTTGTTGAGGGGTCTTACTTGGGCCTATGGTAGACCTTGTTCAGTCAGAGATCTACAGGATCTATTCTTGTGGTGAAAGAAGATGGCGAGAAGTGGAAAGATAGAGATTGAGAAATTTAATCGTCATAGTTTTGAGTTGTGGAAAATCAAGATGGAGGATCTGCGAGTGGATAAATATTAGTAGATAGTGGTAGATCTGGGTACGTGAAGTTGGATCAAAAAGAAAAGAGAACAATATGGCTGTGTATCTTAGATTCAGTATTGTTGAATGTATTAGGGGAAGCTACGGTGAAGGCTTTGTGGGAAAAGTTAAGGACTTTGTACCAATATAAGTCTCTGGTAAACAAACTGTTCCTATGAAAAACGTTGTATAACCTGAGGATGAAGGATGGAGACTCAGTGATAGAGGATCTAAACACCTTTAATACTGTGGTAAGCTAGTTTTTATCTATTGATATTAAAATTTTAGGAGAAGATAAGTGCATTAGTTTGTTGTGTTCTCTACCAGATTTGTGGGATAGTTTGGTTGTTGCAATAGGTAGCAATACAACTACCTTGAAGTTTGATGAAATAGTCTCATCCTTGCCATCAGAGGATATGAGACAGAAAAATATGGAGGGCCAGAATGGAGATGTATTATCTGTATGAGACCAGTCCCAGGAAAGAAACAAAAATAAATCCTTGAGTGGGAGATCTAAATCTCCAGGGAAACTTGTAAAGGTGTGTTGGAAATGCGGAAAGGAAGGGCACTTCAAAAAGGGACTATAGATTTAAAGCTCCTGAGAAAGGAAAGGGATTTGATGATGCTCCTTCTGTAGAGGAAAACAGGGAAAATTTTAAGAACCCCCCCTAAATTTATAAATATAATAAATGGGCGAATCTCCATGGTCAAGGAAAATTTTAAGGATGGAAAATTTTCTTGAAGTTTAAAACATTGGCGAATCTCACTAATCCCTAATATGCAAATTATAAATGTTTATTGATATATTTGTAAAATTAATCAAATTTATAATTATTTTATATATAGTCTCTATATAATATTGGCGATTTTTAAGGTAAAATAATTTTATATTCTAAAATTTGGGCGAATCGTCTTTTATAAAATTGGAAATTGGCGAATCTTTTTTGTAGAAAAATCATGGAAAATTAGCCCACTGGGTGAACATTAGCCCCTAAAATTTTCCATGTCCATGGTATATAGGAAAAATGGAAGGCGATTTTATCAATAATATAATAAGTATATATAATTTTTTGGCGAATCTCTCACCAGGCATGGCGAATATTTTACTCAATTATAAAATCTTGTAAGATCTTGGCGAGTCTTTCACTAAATAATAAAACTTTGTAAATTCCTAGTGAATCTTAACATAGGCTACATGTTGGTTTAATTCCCCCATTTAAATAGGCTACATTCCAGGCGAATACCATGGGTCAATACCATGTGCCATTTTGGTGAATACCATGGGTCAATACCATGTGCCATTTTTATTTTTATTAGAATACTTTACTCAATTATAAAATCTTGTAAGATCTTGGCGAGTCTTTCACTAAATAATAAAGCTTTGTAAAGACCTAGTGAATCTTAGCATAGGCTACATGCTGGCTTAATTCCCCCATTTAAATAGGCTACATTCCAGGTGAATACCATGGGTCAATACCATGTGCCATTTTGGTGAATACCATGGGTCAATACCATGTGCCATTTTTATTTTTATTAATTCTAATATTAGGGTTAATAAGGGTTTTTTGCATGGTATTAATAACAATCTAGTCCATGGTATTTGTCCCATAGTATTTTGGCCATAGGTTTCACCTAAATATAACCCATTTTTTGAGTGTTCGTAAATATAAGGTGACTTATGGAGTAAATATAAAAAAAATGTTTTATTTGTTTACCATACCTCTCATATAAAATGTTTTATTTGTAAATATAAAAAGAGGTTTTATTTATCTACGATACGTCTAGTTTATTTATATTTTTATTTATTTACCATACTTTTTGAGTAAGTATAAAAAGACGTTTTATTTATTTTCCATACCTCCACTTTACTTATATTTTTATTTGTTTACACCCTTACGTGTATATAAGGTGACTTATGGAGTAAATATAAAAAATGTTTTATTTATTTACCATACCTTTTTTATAAATATGGTATTTGGCCCATAGGATTCACTTAAATAAAACCTATTCTTGAAAATGGGCGAATAGATTCACTTAAAGAAAACCTATTCTTGAAAATGGGCGAATGGAAAGTTGTAAGTCCTAATTTCAAGGGCTAAATTTACCTTTTTTACCCTCTCCCTTAAAATAAGGTGGGCTATTTGAGGTGATTTGTAAAAATGTACTATGATACAAAATATTCGCCCACTAAAAATTTAAAACCCCTTAATTTCGCCAAAGGGCGAACATTCGCCCCTAAAATAATCCTTGGAGGCAAAAGCCACCTCATATGAAGGGGGGATGTGTACTCGGCTTCTTCTTCAAGTACAAATATAGATCACGAGGCATTTTTTATTGACATAGGTGCATCCTTTCATTTAACTCCCCATAGGGAGTGGTAACTATGCGAGTATGAGAAATATGATGGTGTTGATGTATTATTAGGGGATGAATGGAAGGATAGAATCATATGATGCAAAAAATTCAAGTTGAATTTGCAAGGTGGAAGGATTATAACACTTCCAAGTGTTCTGCATATTCCTGCATTGACTAGAAATTTGATTTATACAAGCAATATGGATGATGTAGGTGTAAAAAGAGTGTTCAAGAAAGATACGTGCAAGATGGTTCAGGAAGCACAAGTATTGATGAAAGGATTTTGAATTTGAACTATGTACAAACCTTTGGGTTGTATGTTATTGATTGGTGTAACATTTTTGTGGTTCCTAAAAGTGGAGTAGAAAATCTAGTGGTCTCTGGAGAAAATACCATGCTATGACATCAAAGGTTTGGACATATTGGAGAGAAGGACCTTAAAATACTTCATGGTAATGTTATGGAAGAAGGTATATCTAATTTCTCTCTAGATTTCGATTTCTATGAACATTGTGTATATGGGAAGCAGAATCGGGTGAGTTTCCCCTCTAGTGTTAAGAGGGAAAAAGGGATATTATAGCTTGTGCACAGTGATGTGTTTGGACATGTGTCGGTTCCATCACTGGATAAGTTTGTGTACTATGTATAATTTATAGATGAATTCTCAAGGAATATATGGATATATTTCCTCGGGAATAAATCTAAAGTCTTTGACAAGTTTAAAGAATTTAAGGCTATGGTGGAAAACCAGACATAGAAGAAGATAAAGATGTTGAGGATAGATAATGGTGGAGATTTTTGTAAGAAGGAATTTGAATATTTAATGTAAGAAGTGTAGTATAGCATGGAAGAAGACTACTCCATACACACGTCACAAAAATGTTGTAGAAAGAATGAACATGACGTTCATGGAAAAGGCAAGAAGCATGTTCAATGGTGTCAGGTTAGCACAAGAATTATGGGCAGGGGTGGTGGAGACCACATGTTACCTAGTTAATAGATCACCTTCATCAGTGTTGGAGGATGAGTCTCCACATCAGGTATGGATTGGTAATAAATCCTCTCTCTCACATCTGTGGCTATTTGTTTGTGATGCATATGTACATGTTCCAAAGGAGAAAAGAACCAAGTTGGATAGTATATGTGAAAGGTGCATCTTTATTGGCCATCATGATGGTTTAAAAGGTTATAAGCTTTGGAACCCAGAAACAAGGAAGGTTGTGTACATCCAAGGTGTGGTGTTGAGGGAGGTGAAAGATGTTATTAAACATGAATTCCTAAAAAAGGAACCTGAGAAAACAGAGTTTGAGTTAAAGGAGGAAGAATCAAACTCTACATCAATATAGGACTGAGAAGATGAAGAGCCACAAACTCTAGTTGTGAGAAGATCAATTAGAGAAATAAGGAAGTTAGAAACACATAGCCCATCTACTTCATGTTCAAGTTGTGATTTATCTATCACTGATGATGATCCCAAAATTGTTTGGGAGGCAGTAGGTTCAGAGGATGGAAAACTCTAGAAAGTGGTCATGGATGATGAAATGGCATATTTGGAAAAAAATGGGGCTTGGGATCTGGTGGAGTTTTTGGCTAGAAGGAAACCCATTGGAAGAAAATGGGTGTTTAAGAAGAAGATGAATGAAAAAGGAAAGGTGGAGAAATTCAAAGCTCGGTTGGTAGAAAAAGGTTATTCCCAGGTGTCAGGAATTGATTTGGTGATATTTTTTCTCCTGTTGCCAAAGTAGATTCTATTAGATTACTTTTATTTGTTGTTGCTACATTTTATTTTGAGGTAGAGTAGATGGATGTGAAGAAAACATTTATTCATGGGGATCTAAAAGAAGAGATCTACATGAAGAAACCTGAAGTATTTGCGGTGAAGGGTAAGAAAGAACTAGTATGCAGGTTAAAAAGGTCTCTGTATAGGTTAAAACAGTCGCCAAGGATGTTGTATCATAAATTTGATACATATATACGAGGACTTGGCTTTAACATAAGAAAAGTATATCACTGTGTGTATTTTAAATTAATTGTTGACCGTGGTATTTATTTGGCCTTGTATGTGGACGATATTTTGTTGATTGGAAATAACAAGTAAATTATCCATCATTTGAAGACCCAATTTTCCTCCAAATTTGAAATGAACGATATTGATGTTGCAAACTCTATTTTGGGCATGGAAATTAAAAGATATCGGGCAAAGAGCAAGCTCTAGTTAAACTGGAGGAAGTATGTCAAGATAATATTATAGAGGTTTAATATGCAGGATAGTAAACCAGTAAAGGTTCCTATTCCTATAGGTGTAAATTTATTTGCTAAACAATGCCCCAAGACACAAGAAGAGAAAGAGGACATATCCCATGTTCCATATGCAAGTGTTGTCGGTAGATTGACGTATGAAATGGTATGTACTAGACCAGACATTGTACATACGGTGGGATTTTTGAGAATTTGTATGTCAAAACCAAGGAAGGAGCATTGGACAATAGTGAAGTAGGCTTTCAAGTATTTTCATGGCACTAGTGATTATGGTTTGTGCTACTGAGGAAGACCAGGATTGGACATTGTTTTGGACATTCATGGATTTGTTGATGCAGATTGGGATGAAGATCTGGATCAGAGAATATATACAAGTGGGTATGTGTTTAACCTATTTGGAGGTGCATTCAGTTGGATGAGTAAGAGACATTCTATATTGGCACTTTCAACTACAGAGGAAAAATAGATGGCAGCAACTCATGCAAGCAAGGAAAAAATTTGGGTGCAAAGATTGTGTTCAATTATGGGGTTAGTATAGTGAGTTATAAGGATATAATGTGACAGCCAAAGTGAAATTTTCTTGCCAAAGAACCCTACTTATCATTCAAAGACAAAGTACATTAGTGTTCAGTATCACTTTGTGAGGGATATGGTTGAGGAAAAAAAGGTGTTGCTGGTAAAGGTGGACACTTTGAAGAATGGTGTAGATGCCTTTACAAAGTTTGTGAGCACTGAGAATTTTTCTTGGTGTAGAGAAACAATGGGTGTTGCCGGGTTGGACCAATGACTAACCTCTTCTATGACCCCATGTGTGGAAAATAAAACAATAAGTAGGAGAATGTTGGGTGTGTGTTATATTCTTTCCATGACTAGTTGTACATGTGGGGGAGTCATATGGGGGTAATAGCCTCCTCTATTCATTGTGTGGGCGCAGCAGGGGGGTCACAGGGGGGGCGCAACCCCCTCTATTAGGGGATTTCAGGGGGATGAAAACCCCCCTATATAGGGTCTAGTGCAACACCCTGAAAAAAAAAATATTTAGACCCTATATTAGGTGGCAAGACATACCTATGATTTTGTGCATGGGTTTTACACATGGTTTTGGGCATGATGGTTTTCTGCCCATGGTATTTTGTAGATTCGGTCAAGGGAACTATGGTTATGTTCTAATCCAGGGTTAATGGATTGGGGTTTATGGATGATTTGGCATGTATATACATGTATTGTAACATTGAAAGGAACATAATGAAAAATCAAACTTGTAGTCTCAATTTTGGGATGTAGGGGGAAATCTATGTTTATACTAGTTTTATGTTCTCGCCATTGTTGATTTTTTGTTTTAAGAATTCGTATGCAGGTATTTTATGTACAGGCTTAAAACCTACAAATTTAGGGTTTGGACCTTGGGGGAACATCATGAAATGTAGGACCTATGGGTATCCACACTAGACCTACTTTTCCAACTCAAGTTGTATGCATGATTGATTGAGTCTACTTGTTTAATTGTAATTTTTTCTCTATTGGGGTTGTCTTTGCTAGCCCTAGTAAATTCTCTTGCAAAGAGTGGTATTGGATGACATGGCCACTAGGTATCTCCAAGATTCATGTCGCGTCAAAGGTAATAGAATGTGCGATGTCAAATAAATGCGTTAAGATACAAGGAGGTCTAATTAGTTCTTTCCATCTAGCACTTAACAGAGAGTGATAAATGGGAAACCCTCAAGTAGGTAACATGAATGTTTCCATCTCTTCATGCTAGATTGGGAATGGAATTCACCTCTTGTCTGGCATGTTGACATGGCAGGTGCCACACTAGATTTTGAGCATGTAGTAGAGCCATGTATTCCATTTGGCATTGCCAGATGGCGATGCATGTTAATGTCGCAAGGGTTTAAGAGCTAAATTTTCAAATGGGAATAACTTTTAATTTGGAATTTTGATTGAGATAAAAATTATATCACCATAAAACTCTCGATGAGGAAAAATTTATTTTGGTATTTGTTTTTAGTTTCAAGGAAGCTAGAAAAAGAGAATTTTTTTACCCTATCTTCATAATATACTTTTGAAATTGGGTTAATTTTGATGTAACACCTTCCACTGCCCAAGAATAACCCAAGGGGGTGGGAGAGTATGTTGCAAAGTGGTATTAGAGTGAAGGTCCAATAGTAGACCCGAAGAGGCTCCCATGCACACACCCAAGATGACTACTTAATCTGTTAGTTATTTTATGTATATATGTGTGTTGATTTTAAATTACAATTGATATAATGTTTGATATGATCATGGGGGCTTCACTCAATGAACCTATGACATAGCACATGCGTTCATGGCATACTAAACAATACCCTTAATTTGACTAAATATTGGAAAATACCTCTAAAAATAATTTTATTTAACCCCCTACCAATACTAACCCAATATATTTTCCCAATTTAAAAAGCCCCTACTTTCACTAGATATTGTAGGTATCCATTTTTTCATTAACAATTTTTATACCCTTTTATATTTATATCCCTATCATAATGACATGATGCCTCTCTTATGACCCCACATGCATTCTACAATGCACCTTTATTCTTTTGATATACATAGGATATGAATTTTAGTAATCCCATAATCCGATTACTCAACCCACACTCATGCACATCTCACTAAGATTTGTGGCATTTAATGTTCTAGTGTTGATATGTAGATGATATGGATATGGCCTATCCATCTCATAAACATGGAAACTTTCATGGAATTAATTAAAAAAAAGTGTTCTCTATGAAGTTAAGCTCAAGGCTTTTTTTCCAACAAGGATGAATGAGTGGCTCTATTTGGTCAAGACTAGTTGGCTTGGTTCACTGCTTGTATTGCCAAGATTGAGGATTATTCAAGAAATGCAAGAACCCTATATTTAATGGCCAACAACTAAAAAACTCTATTGTGTTAAGTTCATAAATGCAATCTAATTTTTAATGTACAGTCATAGCACTTCACTCCATCCATCTCCTCATTCGCAATATAATTAATTGATGAACAATTGCCTGGCATTGAAATTATGGAATTACTCAAACAAATGTTTCCCAAAAATGCATGGTTATAGCTTGATATGATGCAACAGAATCATGATATAATGTTCTAGGAAATAAACCAACATTGATTTAATTGAAGAGATCACTTGGAAACTTGGGTGATTTATAATTTGGGAAATGTGTTGCCTTGAGGGAAAATTGCTTAGCTACATCTGATTGGATATTCCATTCTAGGTGCTTCTTGGACACTGTGCACATTCCTCATTTTGTCATCATTGTGAGGATAATATCTATAAAAATGATACCCTTCATAACCCTACATTTGACTAGAATCCTTTCCCATTTTCCCCAAAGATTATTCCAGCTTGAATCCATTCTAGATTGGTTGACTTTGATAATGTGTTCGGATTATTTTTAATAAAAAGAATTTTAATTCCCTTCTTTGTTTGATCTTGTTGGTTCTTTTATAATTATGCTTGACCCAATTTCTAATCATACAAGTAGTTTTGATTCTTTATTGTCTTATCAAGAGTTTTAGGCCCATCGCATCAAATCTTGTCTCTATATAATGCAAGCAACCCACTGAAAAAACTTTCTATCTTTACCTATGTAATGCCCAAAAAGGTACTTTCAAGCTACTCTTTAATTCTTCAAAGGTGAGACATTTTCATTGGTGAGTGGTGATGTTTTGAACTCTAATAATACTTCTTAAGTGCACAAAGTCTTCTTTGAGAACCCCTATTTGAATATGCTTTGTGTTCCCCCTCTTGCCACAAACTTGATCCATTCTTCATTTGCCTCTAATTGATTTAAAATTTATATTAGTGAATAATTCTTCATTTTCCTCTAAAATTGATTCAAGCTTTATATTATTTATGTTTTCAAATTATTTTGTTTCTCTTGATTCCTTATCATTCTTGTGTTATCAATGTTATAGCTCACACCTCCAACTTCAAGCTCCTCATCATTTCTATGAATTATAATGATTCAATACTTTATTTGTACTCATTAGATTCTATTTCCTCATTTCCTACATTGATATTCAATCCTTTAGCTTATTCTCCATGATTGTAAGGATGATATCTATCCTCCATGTTTCTTCTCCAATATTAATCTTGAATTCTAACCTTTAATTGTCCCTTGTGTAAATTTTGCCTGAAATGTTTTCATACAATTAATTTGTTTCATTTCCAAAATTCAGTGAAACTTTTTAGTAATATGATCATCCAATAATTTTCCACATAATAATAAATTTCCAACTTTGTCTTTATGTACTTTCTTAAAACATATATTTTGGTGAAAATAACTATCTTCAAATGTGGAAAAATTATAAATTTCACTCCGACAAAGTTCTCCAACATATTGAAAAAAATCTGATGTTTGAGGAAAAAATAAAAATGATAGGGAGGCCCAATCCAATGATAGAATGCATCAAGAAAAAATCCAATTGTACAGTACTATGAAAAAAATAACAATGACAAAAATCCAATAGTTGAGGACAATTTTGTTTGCATTAGGTTACTCGATTTACTATGTTAATATTCCCATGGCTATTTTACTCTAAAAGGAGTCAAATAACACATTTGATCACACATTTCACTTACACTTAATAAATTATGCTTTAAGCCATCAACATACATAACATTTCCAGCCTTGACCTTTTCTTTCAAAAGAACAGAACCTTTACCTTTTATGAGTGCAGGAGTGTCATTTCCAAATGATACCTTCTTTTCCTTTTCTAAGGCACTATATGACTGAAGTTTATCTTTATCACCTATCATATGTTTTGAGCATCCATTGTCGACGTACCACTGATTTTCCTATCCTTCCGCATATAAGGCTATCCCACATCTTTCTGGTAGTGGTTCTTTCTTTCTCCATGTTTTGGGACTTAATGAAGCTTGCTCCTTCTGAGTTGTTTGTCGAAACCTACTCCTGCATTCAGAATCTTCATGACCGAAGTTGTTACAAATAGAACATTCTATTTCATTTTCTAGAGTAGAAAAGTTATTGTAGGTCCTTTTCATGATCCCAATCATACTTCTTTGTTTTTGAGCTTCTCTAGTCATGATTGTCTTGTAGGCAACACATTGAGCTACTTTGTGACCAAATTTATGACAAGAGAAACATTGGCCATTGAGGAAACTCCTGCGATTATCAAATCTACCAACCAAATGATTGTAGTTTCTATGGTATACCCAAGACCGGTCTTGATTAGAGGAGAACGTTGCACTTTTATAATCTCATCTGAAGGTTTAGATCCTTTAGCAAATCTAATATTAAGAGATTTTTTTTTCTCAATGTCCTTTCTATGTCCCACAATTTCACATTCTAACTTTTCATTGTGTTTCTCCATTTCAGCAAGTTAGGATGTCAGAGTATCTATAATCATGTTTTTCTCTTCTAAGAAAATTTTGAGTTTAGAAATTTCTTCATAAAGACTTTCTTCATCTATAGCATCCAAGAAATCATCATCTTCAAAAGCCATCAAAAGTCTATAATCATTACCTTGTTCATCATCATCGCTATTTGAAAGTCCATCACTGTCTTCATGTATGTAATAGCTCTTCTTACTTACATTCTGTTTTATGTTCCATCTAACTGGTTCCTTACCTTTGTCAAGCTTATCTTTATGAGGACACTTGGCAGCATAGTGACCGACTCTTCCACAGGAAAAACATTTGAAAGGGAGCTTTCCTCTGAATCTTCCAGAACCCCATTGAAGGTTCTTGAAAAAATTTGACTCTTCCTCTTCTTCTGACATATGTCATGAATCATTGTAATCTCCTCTTCCTGAGGCTTTGAATGCGACTTCTCTCTTGTCTGATGGTCCCCCTTTTCTCATTTCATAAGCAGTTAGGATTTTGTGTAGCTGTGACATGGTAAGGCTCTGTAGATTCTGTTTTTCTTCTATGGTGGAAACTTTTGATTCAAACTTAGAAGACAAAGATCTTAGAACCTTTTCAACCAAAACAACTTCTTTTATTTCTTCACCCAAATTTTTCATACAATTAACAATTTCATCTATACGTAGGAAATAGTTAGCCACACTTTCATCATTGTACATTCTGAGATTTTCATATTGAATTCTGAGAGTTTGAAGTTTTGCTCGTTTTACCTATTCATCTCCTTCATAGCTCAGAACGATCTTGTCCCATATTTCTTTTGCAGTTTTGAGCTGCATGACCTTGACGAATTCTGATTGAGATAGACTCCCCAATAGAGTATTGACAACCTTTGCATTTGTTTCATACTGCTTCTTACCAGCCGGATCTGTCGGTGTTGCTGATGGAAATGTGTATCATGTTTCCATGATATCCCAGACTTCTATACCAAGAGACTGAAGATAGGCTATGATTCTTACCGTCCAATAGACGAAGTTGCTCCCATCAAAAATTGGTGGCATGATCGATGCTTCTTTCTCGTAGTTTCTCATGATGATAGATATTCCTTCAAGCGATCAAGCTTCTTCTGAAGGACCTGCTCTGATACCAATTGTTGGAAATAATACTAAGAGGGGGGGTGAATCAATATTATCAAGTCAATTATTTTTATTTCACACCCAGATCACATACACTACTTTAGTTAGTAAAAACCGCGCATATATGCAACTACAGATAAGGAAACCAATGTATACCATGCAGACTTAAAATTTAATTTATTCTACAAATGTTGATCATTAATTTGTGCATCAGAACCATATAAACAGTGACCAGGAACAATAAAACAGAGCAGAAGACAATCATACACAAGAACACAAGATATAAGGTGGAAACCCAATGTGGGTGAAAACCACCTGCTGCAATTCGTCTCTATCTTCTTTTAATTAGAAACTTCTTTTACAATGTTTCTATACTGGTGTAGACTTATACTAGTACGCAAGCTTCTACCTACAGAAGGCTACAACCTTCTCTCGTTCTCCAGCCTCTCCTGGAAGGGAGCTACGACCCCCTTAGCTCTTGTACTAGCTAAGGTACTAGTACGTAGGTGCTGACCTACAGAAGGCTACAACCTTATCTTTCTTCCAGGGACCACGTTTCATAAATTTTCAGACTGGATCCATGAATAACATCAAGAATCTCTGCAACAATCAATCTCATTTTTCACCAAACAAAAACTGAATCAAATAGTCACTTCTCTGACAGCTGTACCCAGAACACAGTAACAGTAACCACACACCAATTTTGAACCCAGAATACTACAGAAATAAACAGAAGCAGCTAGAACATATTTCAAGACACACACGATACTTCAATATAGAAACCTGCATGCATACGCTTCTACGTTAAGTCAAACCTGTGTATACGCTATTTTGATTTGCTAAACTAGTGTGTATACATGCCTTTGCTTCACTGAACCTGCGTACAGATCTACAAAAGATAATTCACTCTTTCAAATATTCAAACATCAGTTATACCCAGATTATCAGATTTATAGATCAAGTTATGCACCAAAATCACATAAAAATGCTATTATTCAAGCCTTAAGATTTGACCCATCAATAGAACTTATCCTTCTCCTTGCGCTTAGGTTCCTCCTTCATTCAGATTCAGCTCTGCACTATAACCCAATCACCAGTATTCCAGATCCAGCTCTTTATCGGATATTCAATAATTCAGATGATTACCTTGCCTAATGATCTCCTTCCTCTTTTATAGTCTTAGGCCTTTCACAATACCACGGTCCAAAACCAAAACAAATCAATACCATGGACCCAATACTTGGGATCAACACTTCGGACGGGATACCATGGTCCAAAACCATAGGTTCAAATACCACAGACTAAATGCCATGGATCAAAAATAAGTTCTCCCACATGTATGTGCTTTTCCTTGCGTGAAAGTGCGTGTATACGCATACGCGTCTTTTTAACGTCTAACCTGCATGTATACGCGGCTTGGTCAAGGTGAACCTGCGTATATATCTTTTTCCTTCATTTTGAGAACTTGAACTGTGATCTGTCACCAGAGTGAGTTGCCATCAAGGACAACACCTGTGCCATAGTGCCAAACCTGTGTCATAATGCCAACAGACTTTATCAAGTATCATCCACAACAACTCAAAATGAGACAGAGATTCTTCCTTAAAATAATGAAAAATTATCTCAAATAATCAGCTTTACTCAAAATAGATTCTTCCTCAAGGTCATGAAAATTATCACAAAAATAATCATATGTACTTCACAGAGGTTCTCCCTTAAATACATAAAATTTATCTCAAACTACTTAGATGTACTGAACAAATGTTTTTTCTTAAATTCATGAAATTTCAACTTAAAATAATCAGTTGTACTCAACAAGGCTCGTTCCCTAAATTCATTAACATTATCTCAAAATAATCTATACTATAGAGATTCTTTCTTAAAATTTGACTTAGCATAACCTACAAGCAAAACATAAAATTTCCAGACTTTCTAGAAAATTCTTCTAATTTCTCAACTCCTTGTATAAGTTCCCTTGGTTCCTCCACTGCTAGTAAAAATTCTCCACTACCAGTAAAAATTCTCCACTACTTATAGAAAGTTTCTTTAATTTCTCTTGGACAAACTTCTCATGGAACTATAGGACAGATTAGTGCCAATGGAAGGTCAACAAGGTCATTGTAAAAAATAGCTACTCTTTACCTCGCATTGATGATTTTCTATATAACCTCAAAGGGGCTAAGTTTCTTACTAAGCTGGATCATACTGTGGGTTATCTTCAAATTTGATTGACTTCTAGCAATGCTTGGAAGATAACCTTAAAGATGAAGTTTAGTCTACTTGAGTGGTTGGTGATGCCTTTTAGGCTCACAAAATATGCCCTTATGAGGCTCATTAATAATATCTTCCATCCTCACTTGGGTCGTTTTACTATGATTTATCTAGATGAGATTTTAGTTTTCATTCAGACATGGGAGGAACACCAGGAACATGTACGCATCCTACAGGAAATGTTGAGGGATCACACGTTGTAGGTAAACCGAAAAAGGTCATGATTTGGCTAGATATCCATCAAGTGTCTCAAATTTCTTATTTACTAGTAGGGCATTCACACAAACCTAGCCAAGGTCCAAGCGCTTGCCAACTAGCCAGCCCCTTCTACAACAACCCCTTCTCATGGAACTGTAGGTAGCTAGCTAGCCTAGAAGGATAATTTTAAAAGAATTTATAAAATAGGAGAAACCAGTGGTAATTCTTCTACAATAAACCAAGTCACTCAAGTCTTAGTAGGAAAACTATAGAAACAATATGGAAGGGAGCCAAATGGATCATACTAGAAGCTAAAAGGTTTTTGGAATAGCAATAAATCTATAGGTGAATGGATCCCTTTGAACAACAAGTGACCAGATCCCTATGGACTCACTAATAATGATATTTCTAATGATCGAATACCAAGTTGCTACATTTTTTAATACATTTTAAAGTGAAGAAAAAAAATTAAATAGTTGAGGCAATAATTATCATTACATTCAAAAGATGACACAAATAATATAACTCTTATTACCTCTTCCTCATATTCCTAGAGATTTTAATATCTTATGTTACACATTTTCCTGCAGTGTGATTCCCTTACCACAAATGAATTGACTAGTCCACTAAGAATGACCAATTGTTGTTTAACTTCTTTCAACCTGACAAATAAAATTTACCAATGTTGGGTGTGGAGCACGATTATCATCTTTATTCAGACTTATCGCTACATTGGACCCCAGTTCATAATGGGGTGGCAACACTGTCCATTATTTGCACTACAAGGGGGGTCCAGGGGGCCAGCAATATTTAGGATTCCCCCCTAGCAGGGGATCGTGGGAAGCACCGCCAAAGCTAAAAATAGATGTAAAATTTCCTTGTAAAATGTTGTAATTTCATATTCAACATGGGTCGTTCATTAGGCAAAAATCTGACAGAATAAGTTATGTTTAATTTAGGGTTTTTTTCCCAAGAAGGAAACCCCTCACTGTATATGAGGGAATTGTATTGTGGTGATGTAGATGTGTATTCTGAGCGAGAAAGAGAGAGGAGATTGTGTGAGAGTGAAGAGGGAATTACAATGGATTTGTTGTAGGTTGTATCTCTTCATTTTTCTGGATAATATAAAAGGAAGGATTGGTCATTTCTCCATGGATGTAGCCCAAATCGGGTGAACCACATATATTTGTGTCTCTCTTGTTTTATGTGTTTTCTGTGTTTATATTTCTACAATATTTTATGTGTTCCATTCCTCTATAATATATAATTTTCTAACAACTGGTATCAGAGCTGAAGGTCTATTTGGCTGATAAAATCGTAAGAGAGAAGGGTTCCTGATTCAAGTTGGAGCAATGGCAGAAGATGGTAGGTTTAGGGCTGAAATAAAATTTCAAAGTGAAGAAAAAAATTAACTAGCTGAGGCAATAATTATCATTACATTCAAAATATGACACAAATAATATAACTCTTATTACCTCTTCCTCATATTTCTATATATTTTAAAATCTTTTGTCACACATTTTCTTGCAATGTGACTCCCTTACTGCAAATGAATTGACTAGCCCACTAACCATGACCAATTTCTACTCAACTTCTTTCAACCTGAGAAATAAAATTTACCAATGTTAATGCAAATAACGTTAACTAATTTAACTCTTGAGAAGAGAATAGTCTGACATTTATCTTCAAGACAATGAAGGGAAGAATAATCATACTCTAATCTTACATAATCATCATAAACAACAATTACTTGTAGTATCCACCAATTTTCATAAAACCAAATTCATGCAATCCACAAAGACCCATTTTTCATTTGTGTATCATTCTTATTTTCTTGCAAGATAATGTGAAATCTACAAAGACTCCCTCTAAATTGTCATTTGTGTATCATTCTTATTTTCTTGCAAGATAATGTGTTTCCATGCCATCATAAGGCATTGTCGGTGGCTCAAAAATACTTTCACTAAATGCACCTTTCTTAAAATCACACCCCTCTTTATGATTATCTCCAAGGATAATATCATTCTACATATCTAAAATAACACCATCTGCTAAGGCCTGGTTAACTAGATTTAGATTTTCATTTCTTTTATTTAAATTTTGAGTATATTAAGAATCTGGTAGTGTATGATTAGCATCCACTTGAGAGGAAATATCATCATATTCAATTGAGTAGTGATCTCCTCCACATGGATCTTCATTGATTTCATTAATTTCAATAGGTTCCTCTTGTTGCATCTCTCCACCAGAGTCACCACCTTTCTCACCAACATCCATATCAAAATATTCTAAAATGAGTATTCCTTGTCTTACTTGATAGTATTCTCAGTCTTATCATCTAGATTGGAGTTAGGTTACTCTTCCTCATCTATTTCTAAATTTGTAGGTTCTTCCACTTCCATATCTTCAGAAAGAAAATTTTCCTCTGCATGAGGTTGCATCCTTGTAGGATCAGTATAAGCATCCTATTTATTCATAGTCAGATCCCCAGGGATGTCATTTTCATCATCATCAACTCCTGAATCCTCTGGAGTTGTGTCATGACTTTCATAATTTTTATCTTGTGCCCATGCTTCATCATTTCTTGCATCCTACTTCACTTTAAGCTCCATTAATTCTGAAATGGTATCCTGAACAAAAGCCACAGTTTCATATTTTTCTTTTGGATTTTTTGGTTGACAATCTTGATCTTTGTTCCATAGTTGTTCATCAACCACATCTTCATCCTCACCTCTCTTCCCCATGGCTGACTCAATATTTTCCTCTTAATCATCACCCCCACTCTCATCACCTAAATCCTCACTAACACTAAACATGTCACTTATATTAAAATCATGTTCCATCTCTATGATTTCGATTTAAACAAGAATGCAACAGATTACAAAAATAACCAAAAATACAGAGATGCAATAGAAATAAGACTTCATTTCATTAATGTAGAATACTGAAATATGCTTACAAACAAAAATGGAAATAGCGATGGTAGCTTATCTCTGAGGGGAGATGTGGAGGTTACATGCCTCTGAACTGTCTTACAATGAGGCTCGAAGGCCTATTTATTGTTGAGAAATAATGAAAAACCCTAAAAATCCAAAAACCTAACCCTAGGAGATGAAGTGCCAAACTATGGGCCCCGATTTGGGTAAATTGGTACATCAACGTCCCGGAGTTGTAACTTTGACATACGATCTCCGTTTGAGACACACAATACCTCGTTAGAAAGATCTATCTAAGGACTACAACTTTAAAATGAGAAACATTGGCCCATTGACCCATGTTTCTCCCAGCTTTCCCAAAAAATGTCATTTAGGGGCCTCAAAATGGCTCTGGAAGTTTAGGACCCGAAAAACTACTAAAAGTAGTAAACTATGCTACAATTAAGGAAATTGAAATATTGAAAGAAACAATGGTGGGGATCCAAGTGGAATTGGTGGGTGGCCACCAATATCCACTTGGATCATTCCTCCCCCCTTACGAAGCAATGGTCCCCATTGCATTGAGTTCCTCCATGAGATGGGGAAACTTCTATTGAGCTTGGTCCTTGGTGAGCCACTTTCCCTGGTGAAGGAGTTGGCCTGCTTTGACAGCTCAATACATTTTCCTCTTTTGCTAGCGACTATGCTTTATCTGCGTGTACATGATCCAATAATTTGCAACCTGTTCCATGCAATATGGATTTAACTCTGTTGGTGTGAGTTGTTCTGCAATATAGGATGTGTCTAGTAATGGTGGAAAGTATGGTCATAGGTGGTCCACATTGAACACTGGGTGTAGGCCAAGGAATGGGGGAATGTTGAGTTCAAATGCATTGTCTCCCATAGCCTTGGTAATGGTGTAAGGACAATATCGATTTGGTCTCAATTTCCGATAGGCTCTAGTAAGGCATTTCTTTTACAAATGCAACCAAACTTTGTTGCCCACCTGAAACTTGTGTGGCACCCGATGTTGATCATGTCGCCGCTTGTACTTGGCATTTGATTTCTCTGGAATGTCATGGACCTACTTGTGTATATGTTGGATGTGCTCAATGAAGTTGCTTTCCTTATCTGTTTCGGACTAGATATGAGCCGAATATGCCTGAGTAGCTGCAAATTACATGGCCACATCAATGGGACATAATGGCTGGAATCCCAAGCCCACCTGAAAATGGTTGTGGCTAGTCGAGTTGTGGAGAGCCTAGTTATAGCTATGTTAAACATAGGGGAGGCTCTCATACCATGTGCATGGATGCTTTGAGTTGTACATGCATAGAATGTGTACGATCATCCTATTGGCAACCTCTGTCTGGCCATCAGTTTGGGGATGGAAGGCTATGGACTTAATGAGTTTGGTGTCCAACATCGACCAAAGATTGGACCAGAATGTACTAACGAACTTGTTGTCTCAATCTGAGATGATAGACTATGAGATTCCAAAGTGTACCTACACTCATTCAAAGAAGAGTTTAGCAATGGATTCTATTGTGATATTCTTCTTGCAGACCACCATAATGGCCATCTTCGAGAACCTGTCGATGACCACAAAAACATAGTTGTTTCTATGCTTAGTAGAAGGAAGGCCCGACATGTAATCCATGGAGCTGGATTCCCAAGGTCGACTAGGGGTAGGCAACGAAGTATAGAGGCCTTGCTTCTTTATGGTCGTTTTTGCAATGGCACAGGCAATGCAAGATCTAATTAACTTCCCGACATCCTTTCAAAGATTCACCCAATATACTTCTGCGGTACTGCCATAGTTTTTGCGACCCTGAAATGCCCAACATCTCGACTGTAGTGTGCTTCCAAAATCATCTTGGCACGCTCGCTTGAAAGAACACAAAGGTGACCCAGGTGGCATAGCAGGGCATCTTAGAGGTGAAAATTGGGAATATGCTAACTCTCCAAGAGTGTCTGGTATGTGTGGCTGAATTCTGGGTCACTTTTGTAGAGTAGTGGCCAATCAGAAGTCTCATGCCCACAAGAGTTGAGCACGATGGTTAATGCCATGATCGGTGTCGACTGAGGCAATCTAAAACAATATTAGTGTTTCCCTTCTTATACTTGATATACAAATGGAATTGTTGCAGGTATGTGGACCACTTCTGATGGTGATCATTCTGCAACTTCCCTTGGGTTTGTATGAACTACCGGGGTTAGTGGTATGTGTGGATGATTGTTTCCTTTCCCAAAATATAATGCTTCCATTGTCGGTAGGCCTACACAATGGAGTACATATCTTTGTCATAAGTGGGATACTTCTAGACTGTGTCTGAAAGTGTCTCACTGTGATATGCCACTGGATGCCCATGTTGAGTAAGGACTACCCCAATAACATAGTCAGAGGCATCTATCTCGATCTCAAATGGTTGTTGAAAGTCTGGTAATGTGAGCATTGGTGCCGAGTAGAGGCAATGTTTCAACTCTGTGAATGCCTTATGTTGGATTCAGACCAAAATAATTTTGCTTTCACTCTTCCCTTGGTGACTTGACTCAAGCGCCAAGTGATATGAGAAAATCGCAACATGAACCTATGGTAGAAGTTGGCAAGACCCATAAATCTGCGGAGCTCTATCAGAGTGGTTGGAGATGGCCAATCCTGAATGACTTGGATCTTGGCTGGATCCACATGCACCAACCATTCATCAATAATGTATCCCAGATACTAAACTTGGGTCATGCCAAAAGTGCATTTCTCCAAATTGGCACATAACTTGTGTTGTCGCAGTGTTTGGAGAACCTGTCAAATGTGGTGGAGGTGCTCTTCCCAACTCTGGCTAAAGATCAGGATGTCATCCAAGTATACCACTACAAATGAGTTGGTGAATGTCCGTAAGATGTCATCCATTAGCCTCATGAATGTTGCAGGAGCATTTGTCAACCCGAAAGGAATAACCAACCATTCAAAAATGCCCTCCCTGGATTTGAAGGTAGTCTTCCACACATCGGAGGGTTGGATTGGTACCTGGTGATATCCTGACTTCAAATTGATCTTGCTAAAATATTTCCCCCCCTTCAGTTGATCCAAAAGGTCATTAATCCGTGGGATTGAGTACCTATTCTGGACATTGATCTTGTTCGGCGCCCGATAGTCAATACAGAGTCTCTAAGTCCCATCCTTCTGGATCTTCATGGTGGAAATGGTGGCGTTGGGCTCTGCATCGATAATCTACTTGTCTTTGCATTCCCCTTATCATGTTTTGAATTATAGTTGGAACATGCATTTGATTCTGAAGACTTTAGCTTGGACACGAGTGACTACTTGGCCCGACACTCACTTGTGTTGTGAGTGGAGCTATTATGGAACTCACACCACTTTCCCGTGTCCTTCTCTGGCTTCATGGTGTTGTTCTTTGCTTGTGGCTTTGGTAGGTTGTCCTGGGCCACCCCTCCTTGGCTTTGTCCTTTGTTTAGTGGTTTGGGGTCACCTTTCCCTTGCTTTAGATTTGCAGATCTAAAGTTTCGCTTCTTCTATTTAAACTTCTGCTCAATCTTGACTGCGTATCGGTATGTCTTGCTAAGCGAGGAGATGTCCAGGAACTCCATCTCATCCTGGACGTACCTATGTAGGCAGCCATGGTATTTGAGTAACATATGTAGCTCAAAATCCTTGATACCTAACTTTTTGCGAAGGGTATGAAAAATATTGGTAAACTCCGGCACATCTTGGTCCCTTCCCTGCCACAGCATGGTCCACTTTATGTATTTATCCTCATAGCTTCTGATAGGGGAGTATTGATCCTTCATGGCATTTCGGAATGAATTCCAAGTTGGTGCGACTCAAAATAGTGAGGCCATACTTTCATCCTTCTGCTTGCAGTAGGTTTCCCACCAGTCCTTGACCTGTGGGGCGACTTTGAGTAGAGCGAAAGTAATATTTTCTCCATAGGAAAAATCATGAAAAGAAAAATACCCTTCTAGTATATTTAACCATTTATCTACATCTTTTGCATCTATCTGACCATCAATTATGGGAATTTCAAAGTTAAATTGTACCTTAAAGTGTGTGGTGCTTCCAAAGTAGATGCTAGAAGTAGATGTGTCGCCCCTAGGTAGCCGTTGAAGGATCTGGACGAAGTTGTCCATCATCATGTTCCTTTGTTGCTTGAGGGCCTCTTTGAGAAATATTTTGATAGGATCTCCCACCCCCTCATCTTTATTTTCATCGAAAATGGGAGGCGTCAGGATTTGTGAGGCTGGTCTTGCAAAGGTTCGACCAGTTGAAGCCCTAACTCCTTATATCCCGACCTCGTTTGGGATAAGCAAAGAAAATCAGAGAAAGAGAAAACCGCTATGATACCACAGATCCGAATTTAAACTGGAATGCAACAAGTTACATAAATAACCAGAAACACAGAGATGCAATAGAAATAATACTTCATTTCATTAATGTAGAATATTGAAATATGCTTACAAACAGAAATGGAAATAAACTAGCTTGGATGATGGTAGCTTATCTCTGAGGAGAGATGTGGTGGGTACATGCCTCTGAACTATCTTACAATGAGGCTCGAAGGATTGTTTATTGTTGAGAAACAATGGAAAACCCTAAATATCCAAAACCTAACCCTAGGAGATGAAGCGCCAAACTATGGGCCCCGTTTTGGGTAAATTTGTACATCAACTTCCCAGGGTGTTACTTTGGCATACGATCTCTATTTCACATGCACAATACCTCATTAGAAAGATCTATCTGAGGAATACATCTTTGGGATGAAAAACATTGGTCCTTAGCCCCATGTTTCTCCTAGTTTTCCAAAAAAACGTCATTTAGGGCCTCAAAATGGCTCTGGAAGTTCAAGACCCGAAACACTGCTAAAAATAGTAAATTGTGCTACTATTAAGGAAACTAAAAAACTGAAAGAAAAAATCGTGTGGGTCCAAGTGGAATTGGTGGGTGGCCACCAATATCCACTTGGATAATTCTTACCCCCTTAGGAAGAAATTTTCCCCATTGCGTTCAGTTCCTTCGTGCGATGAGGAAACTTCTGCTAAAATTGGTCCCTGGTGAGCCACATGCCTTGGTGAAGGAGTTGGCTTGCTTTGACAACTCGATATCGTTGGATCTTCTGCTGGTGACTATGCTTGATCTGCATGTCCATGATTCGATCAGTTGTAGCCTGTTCCATGCAATCTGGATTTAACTTTGTTGGTGTGAGTTTTTCTACAATGTCGGATGTGTCTAGTAATGGTGGAAAGTATGGCCGAAGGTGGTCCACATTGAACACTAGGTGCAGGCCAAGGAATGGGGGAATGTTGAGTTCAAATTAATTGTCTCCCATAGCCTTGGTAATGGTTTAAGGACCATATCAGATTGGTATGAGTTTATGATAGGCTCCAGTAAGGTGTTCCTTTTGCAAGTGCAACCAAACTTTATCGCCCACCTGAAACTTGTGTGGCACTCGATATTGATCATGTCATTGCTTTTACTTGGCACTTGATTTCTCTGGAATGTCGTGGACCTCTTGGCAGATATGTTGGATGTGCTTAATGAAGTTGTTTGCTTTATCTGTTTCGAATTGGACATTAGAGAAATATGCCTGAATAGCTGCAAATGGCATGGCCACATCAATGGGATATAGTGGCTGGAATCCCAAGCTCACCTTAAAAGGGTTGTGGCCATGTTAGTGTCAGTATATGCATACTTCCATCAGGGATCAAATCTTCTCTTTTCATAATTTTTGGGTCATTCCATTAGGTCATTTCAAAATGATACACTAATGGTTTTCTTCTTCTCAGAAAATTAAATCTTCCCTCATGAGGTACATTTGCTGACCCATCTCCATGTTGTATTCAGTTGTGGTTTCAAATATGTCGTTTTTAGTGTCAAGGCAGTTGTCTTTCCATTAGGTCTTAGGGTTCATTCCCAAGGTCAAAATCATGGTTTCAAGTGTAAATAAAGGGAAGCAAAAGTATGAGGATGACCAATAAAAAAGAGTGATTGCTAATAAGTCATGGTGATTGTACAAAGATCTTATGTCACTGATGTAATTTTCATCTCAAAAACATGTTTTTGAGATGAAAATAGAGTTATTTTAGTTTATTTATATTTTTTTTGATGTAATTCAATTCATTTCATGTAATAAGTGTTTCCAGCTACCCCAAGTATTTCTCCTTGCTGCAAGAAAATGAAACCATTGAAGAAATTAGTTCTATCCAAGCATCATCCACCTGAAAAGAGAAAAAGAGAGAAAGGTATTAAATAGAGATTTGAAGACAAAAAAAAGTTCCAAAAACATTAGAAAGTGGGTTTTTTTAAAAGAAAAATCAAAATCACCCTCTATATAAGGTTTCAAGTTCCTTTTCCAAATTCATCATTTTCATTTGACAAAGAGAAAGAAGAGAGTTGAAGGAGAGAAGGGAATTAAAGCCAATTGGTGGCTGAACAAAGAGGAGGCGCTACACATAGAGCAGTAGGTGCTGCACATAAGATAAGGAGAATTGCGCATAGGGGACGTAGCACTGCGCATAGGGATGGAGCGTTGCACATAGGACTGATTTGCCAGTGCAATTTTACACGGTGTTGCACATAGAGCCAAAGCGTTGCACACCTATACGAGGCACTGTGCATAGGCCCAAAAAGCACCAAAACCACCATATCAATCATCCAAATTACATTTTTGCCACTTAGACCTTCTAAACAAGTAAGTGTTCTCTTTTAACTATCCTCTCAACATTCAGTTCATGATTTTGAAGTTGGTTTCCTATTTAAAATTTCAAATCCTAGGTTTCCTACAAATCCCTCCACCTATCCCTTATACCCTAGTTCCCTCAAATCCCTTATACCCTAAATCCCAAAAACAAAATCCTTAAAACCCTATTTATTAAACAATCCCTACCAAAAATACCCTCCTTCTCACTCTCATATCATATATATCTCATCCTACATCACATAAGCTCCTCTCCCCTTCCCCTATCCCTATTCACCATAAATCAATTCTTGACTACCCTCTCTACGGTTTCAAAGCTTCAAATTCAACAAACATGGACAAAGAGGATAAAGATTATGAGGAGGAGGAAAATAGTGGCAGTGAAAGTTTGGGAGATGAACCTCAGCATCAGACAAAACAACATAAGGGAGGTAGAATCATCATAGAGGAACCATCAAACATCAGAGAATTACAGGCTTCTCATATGACTGCCTCTTGTTTTAGGCATCTAAGTTGTTATGAGTTTTGTGAGTAGGTGGAAATATCTCAACATCATCTTGAGCTGACAGGGATTTTTGTAGGAAATCTCCGTGATAACAAGGTAACTCTTGTCGGGGTGACATTTACAGTTTCATCCTCCATCATTGCTAATGCTACAAGGATTCCAAATGTGTGGGAAATGGTATAAGGCACAAGTTTTGGATGAGCACTACTATAAGCCATACATCAAATCTAGGTACAGGAATGAAAATAGAAGGACCTTTCCTTTCAGGTAACTTGAGGACAAGTATGCCCCTATGATGAGGATCATTATGAAGTATTTTACATGTGAGGGCATATTTTCTAGATTATACACCTATCATATTAGGCTTCCTGTATTTAAACATTTAAACATCCTGTATTTCTTATTCAGGAATATTGAGAAGATGGCCTACATTGTACAGAAAAAGCCATACCCCTAGCAATTGGGTAGTATCTATCACTATTCCTTGATTAAGATGATTGTGCTACATCATCTCAACCTCCTCAACATCTCCTCGGATACATTCATTTCCAATGACATCTTCAGTGGTCCTCAGATTCCTCCACCGGTGCCCTAAGAAGTAGAAAGGCCTTCTAGCAGTGCCAAAGAAGAAAAGTGGGAAAGAAAAAGAGACTAGAGTTGTTGAGAAGCCAAAAGCCTACAAAACATATCAAAGAGAGTCCAGAAAGTTGTTTGCAGTGGATAGTCATCATTTTTGGATTCATAATGATGAGTACATGTGCCCTGTGAATTTTCTAAGCTTTTGGAGTAGAATTGGTCAACCAAAAGGTCAAAAAACACTCAAAAAATGACCTTTATGCCTTCTTTTTCAGCCACAAAAGCAGTCTTGGGAGAATTAGTTTTTGAGGGGTCAAATCAACTCTGAATGAAAAATTGAAAGATTTTCTGGAAAGTAGACTTGAATATATTTCCAAAAATCTATTTTGGGCCCAATTTGGACACACGGAAGGCCTCGAAAATGGTCCTACAAAAGTCACTGCGCATAGGGCAATTTTGTCCTGAATTTTCACTTCACTGTGCCATCACTGTAATTTTGAGTTTTCTCTCATGGATGATGTTTTTACTGATGTAAATGGTAACTAGCCATGTAAATATGATAGATAATACTTACTAGAAGGTAGATTCATTAGATCAAAAGTTATCTTGAGGACAAATGAATCAGTTTCCTCCCTTTTAGAGGCAAGTTGTTAGGTTTCCTAGATTCCAGATTCTTGTTCAGTTTTTGATGGATTAGCTCCTCATCCTAGAGATTCGACCCCTGAGGATGGGAGGAGGTTGAATCAATGTCTATATCTTCTTCTTATTTCTCATTATAAAGGGTAGGACTCAGTGGGATGCTTAGGCTTTGAGTAGAAATCATTTTGTATCAGTTTCAACAGGAGATTAATGAAAAGTTGCAGCTATTTCTTTGGGATCCATGTGGCATGATGTTTAGTTCATTTTTCTCTATTTTGATCATATGTTAAAATGTTTTTGTACTTCATCAATCATTTCATTGCTTTTAAGTGGATTTTTTCAAGTTGATAGGCAAAACCCATAATATTTATGCTCTTTTTTGGGAAAATATCCATAGTCTATGTTATCTTCAGTTTAGGAAGAATCCATGTTGCTTACATGCTCTTTCTAGCTCCTCACCTATCTTGAATGACCTCACCCTGCAATTTTGACCTAATTTCCTGGCCCTAACTATTTAGCTCCTCCCGACCCAGAAAAGCCATTCAAAATCAAATAAAACTTTGTGCCACTATACCTAGCCTAATATCATTTTCTTGATCTAGTCATCTTGGTTGATATCCTTACAGAGAGAGCACTCTCCTGGCCTAGTAGGGCTAGCTACTTGGCTAAACGTGGTTTGTGGTTACCCTGGCATTGCCTTCCTTCAGCCTGAGGTTCAATCTAGGTGATAACATAGTGGTGACCATACTGGGGAACGAAAGATCAGAAGTTAATCACTCCAGTAAGATGTTTCATTTTAATTCTTAAGCTTGTGGATGATGAGTTTTAGAATTTAATAGGCCAAATTGGAAAGTTGTAATGCAATATATAAAATTTCAAAATTAGACATACTAGCTTCTCGAAAGTACACCAAATCCAATCCACATCCAAATCCTCTAACCATTGTCAGTGATTCTCATAAAATTGGCCGAAAATATAAGAAAGCTACAGAGAAATCTAGTTTAGCTAGAGAACAATCAAGCGAGGATTTCATTCCTCGAGTTAATTCACTCTCGGTAAGGTTAGACACTTTGCAAGACATTGAGTTTGAAATTAATTTTGAGCAGAGTTTATTTCACAGTAAATATTTAAGTTGGATTGATCAGACAGTTGTTGATTCTTCTATATCTCTTTATAACCCCATTGAAGACTTATTTTCACACAATAAATCAGGGTCACAACTTATTCACACTCTTGATCATTTGCAGAACCTCTCTTCAAACTTAAACATTTGGGTACAAAATAAGACTCATAGGCCATCTTTTGATTTTCGAAATATCTCCTTTGCATCTACTGCCATGCAAACTATCTCTCACCCCCTACCTTCTTCTTCATAGATTGTTCACACCACTCAACCTATCATTAATCTCCCTTTGAGTATATCGAATATCCCAATCCTTGTTTTAAATCCACCACCTCCCCCACCTACAGTTATGGATGCCTGATATGTGCCCCTTGTTTTTCCTCAAAATCCTGGTGCCATGCTCCCTGATTATCAAACCAAAATACCTTTCTTTGACGACATCCAATCCATCATAGCTCAAACAACACGTAGACAATATGAATGATTTCTTTGACCTCCATGAAGTTGAAATTGACGATGTGATGATGAGGCTATTTGTACAAAGTTTTGGAGGAGAATTTCGGAAATGGTTCAAAGCCCTACTAGCAGCTTCTATCACTACTCTGCCCATCCTCCAGAGGCAGTTCCTAGATCAGTGGGAGGTGAAGAAGAATCCCATTCAGATTTTGTCTAAATATGAGAAAATCAAAAGAAATGTTGGCGAGAGTGTGCAAGACTATTGTGTAAGATTTAATGCAGTGTACAATGCTATCCCTGCCAATATCAAACCACCAAAGGGGTTGGATTTGCTTAAGTTTCCAGATGGATTTGATGCCAATATGGCATATCAGTTGCATGAACGTGATCCTACAACTCTAGAAGACATGTAAAATAATGCTATTAGCGTAGAAGCGAACTTGTTGGCCAAATGAGCAAGAATGAGATCAGAGAAAAGAGTGACCGTGAAAGCAGAAGCATCTAATTCAGATGTAAAAATGTATACATTGGTTTGAACAATGGAAAGGATGGTTAACTAGTTTTCCATCATAGACAAACTTGAACCGCAGATCTAGAACCCAAACTTTAGAGGGAAACAGTAGCCCCAATTCTGAATCAAGCAAAGAGAGCAAAAAGCATCGGAACAACCAGCACAACAAAAATAGTAGATCAGAACTCCCTTACAATAGAATTATGTTCAAGGAGTGGAAGAAGAAGAGGAGGAAGATCCAGTGATTGAAACAAATCACTTCTTCATAGCGAATGGTATGCCTATATTTCTGACCGAAGATGAGCAGTATCCAGAAAGTTCCGACATTCTAAAGGATGAGGACTACATCTTAGCAAATGATGTTGTTTTGGAGACTGAATTTGATTATTATCAGCGTGGTTACATGAATGCTTTGAGCGCACAGGAGAGCCAATATCCTTTGAGGAGCGGAGATGTACCGATCAGTCCTATTTAGAAAATGAAGGATGTTCAGTTGAAGAATGATCCCTCAAACAATCAAAAAAAAGGAAAGGAGCATGCCGATCAAAATTCTAGGAAGGTAAATCAACCACCAACAAGTGCAGCTGCAAAAGAAAAAGATAATCAGCAAAAGGATAGTGCAACGAAGGAGAAAACAGATAAGAGGGACATCAGTGTTAAAGAGGTAGCAAAAGTCACATCTTTTAATTTAGAAAGTGAAATTGCTAAATTGAAAGTGTTCATTCCTTTGACTGATCTTGTTAATAATAGCCATTACAAACACCATGTGTCTAGAATATTGCAAATTGATCCTTTGTCTGACATGGCATATGTTGAGGATGATCATCCTGAACCTTTTTTTGGTCCAACTATAGAAGGTCAGCTAGAAGATAGTGAAGTCCTGCCCTTTTATTTCAGTCTTAGACTGCATGAGTATATTCTTCATAATGCTATGCTTGATTCTGGAGCTTCCCACAATTTGATGCCCAAGGCCATCATGGAAAATCTAGGCCTGGATATCACCCAAAAATATCATGATTTGTACTCATTTGATTCTAGTATACTTCACTGCATTGGTCTCATCAAAGATTTGGTGGTTTCCTTAGATCAAATCCTAGCCAAGAATGTCTTGATGGACATGGTAGTAGATGATATACCACCTCGATTTGGTATGTTGTTGTCTAGATCGTGGGGAGACAAACTCAAAGGCACTTCACAACTTGACTTCTCTTATGGTACAATCCCTATTTTCAATCAATTGAGGAAGTTTTACCGGGAAAATAAGATGAAGTATATGATCACTAGTAAAGAGAAGCCCATAAATCATCCGATGAATGATGTACATACATATTTAGAGTCTTTTGTTTTGTACACTGATAGTGGATTGAATGATGTAGATATTTAGCTTGTAGAAGTAGATGATGTACCAGAAATTTCCAAGAGTTATAGAGAAGTTCTTCATCAAGAAAAGGAAAAAATGGCAATTCCTTCTGAGCAGCCTCCACAGGAGTAGAAATTCAGGGAAGAGCAGAAAAAAGCAACCAACAAAGGTAATATTTAAACTAAAGCAGAATTCCAACATCTGGAAGATGAAGATGGCCTTTGGAGCATGTACTTCGATGGTGCTTTCGGTAAAGATGGTGCAAGTATTTGAATTTGGATTCGGAGTCCTGTTTTTCAGCCAGACAAAGTCCCAAATAATGTTAGAGTGTGTTCCTATAAATTAACTTTTGATTGCTCCAATAATGAAGTGGAGTATGAGGCATTGATTATAGGTCTAAAGATTTTGAAGAAGCTGGGTGCGAAAAGGATCTCTGTTTATGGTGATTCAAAGCTAGTGATTAAACAAGTCAAAGGATAATATCAAGCGAAGCATCCACAGATGAGAGCTTATAGGAATGCAGTCCTAGATATTTTGAAAATGTTTCCAAAATGCACATTGACAGTGGTGCCGACAAGTCAAAACATCATTGCTGAATCACTTGCTACAGCAGCGAGCAATCTGAAAATTCCAATGAATTCTAGCAATAAATTTGAAATTCATGTCAAACATAGGCCTACTATTCCTGATAATCTGAGATATTGGCAAGTTTTCTGGAATGACAATGAAATTAAGTCCTTTTTGCAGAATGAAGGGAAGTTTAAGAATGCTTTCATTGATGATGTTTGTGATTCTAATGATCAAGACATTGAGGTAAATTAGATGGATGTTTTATAGCTGAAGGGTAATGTTATTCCTAGAGGTCTTTTACCTTTAGGGGATTTGTTTGATCAAGATGATGTGGTGAAAAAATAAACATTGGTTCCTACTGACAAAGGAGTCAAAGATGTAAACATTGGGACAGCGGACCAACCCAATCTTGTTAAGTTATCAAAAATATTATCTCATGATTCAAAAGATAAGTATGTTAAATTTCTTTCTGAATTTTTTGATGTTTTTGTTTGGGATTACTCAAACTTGAAAGTATATGACAAGAACATCATTCAGCATACCATTCCTATTGAGTCAGATCAAAAATATTTTAGACAAAAGTTGAGGAGAATCAGTCCAAAGCTACTTCCATCCATCGAGAAAGAGGTAAATAGATTGTTTAAAACTGGTATCATTGTTCCAATTAGATTCTCTTATTGGATTTCAAATTTGGTCCCAGTATGAAAAAATACCAGAGAGATAAGGTTGTGCATTGATTTCCGGAACCTAAATAAAGTATCCTTGAAAGATAATTATCCTCTACCTAAGATGGACCATATTCTGCAAAGAGTAGTTGGAGCATCATAGATGTCACTACTAGATGGCTACTTAGGTTACAATCAGATCTTGGTGCACGAAAAAGACCAAGACAAAATTACCTTCATAGCACCATGGGGAACTTTTCAGTATGCTAAGATGCCATTTGGGCTGAAGAATGTCGGGGCCACTTTTCAGCGGGACATGGATATAGCTTTCACTAACGAGACAAATGTTTTCTTGGTGGTTTATTTAGATGACTTGAAAGTATTTTTTGGTTCTGATGATAAGCATTTACACCACCTGAGAATTGTTTTCTAGAAATGTAGGGAGTTCAGGATTTATTTAAATCCAAAGAAGAGTATTTTTTCCATGGAGGAAGGTAAACTCCTTGGTCATATAATTTCTAAATATGGTATTCGCATTGATCCTTCTAGGGTGGAGGCAATCCAGCAAATAGACTTTCTGCGCAACAAAAAGGAGATTCAAGATTTCAATGGTAAGATGAACTTCTTACGTAGATTTATACCAAATTTGGCTGAGCATTTGCATGAGTTAACTAATATGTTGAAGAAGGATAACACTATGAAATGTACTGAGGATGCCATGAAATCTTTCAACTTGGTAAAGCTTGCTTTAGCCATAGCCCTAGTTTTGATCAGTCCCGATTATACTCATGATTTTATTATATTTTCATTTTCATCTGAGCACACTTTGGTTGTGGTGTTGATGCAAAAGAAGGATCAGGTGGAATAGCCCATTGCATTTTTCATTCAGAATATCAGAGATGCTACTTTTCACTATAACATCATTGAGAAACAAGCTTTGGCTCTTATAAAGGCATTGAAGGATTTTCGAGTTTACATTCTGCATTCACATACCATAGCATATGTTCTTAACGTGGCCATCAAATATGTCCTTATTCAAACTGATCTGGAGGGAAGGAGAGGTAAGTGGATAGCAGCAAAATTAGAGTATGATCTTGAGATTAAACCCACAAAACTGATTAAAGGTAAAGGCTTAGCAAAACTCATGGTGAGTCAAATCTTCATGCTCTGGACATAAATCTCATTGCAACAATGTCAGATGACGAAGATGGTGGCACTCTCATCTAGGTATCAGAGATGTTTCTCAATTGTTAAGTTATGGTATGTTCTATGCTTATAACAGTTTACTTCTTTTTCTTATTATATTCCACCGATTAGCAATCACATGTACATAAATTAAAGTGCAGATAGAACATTAAACGATCGACAGAAAACAAGCCAAGATAAGAGACACAAGATGTGGCGGCTAGCCAGGGACAAACCCCACAATGTGTGGGGAAACCCTTTGATCAAATCTTCTTTTATCTTCAATAATTCAGCAGAGAGAAATAGTACAATAAATCTGATTCATATCAGCAGTAGCAAACCCTAGATCAGTAGCAACAGCATTAGCGGCTTCATTATCAAACTAGGGCAGACCATATCTCACAAACTGACAGTCGGATTGACTTCATTCCACCACCAAAAGTTTCAGCTTCCAGAGGAGGTTCAAATGAACCTACAGCGCAGTTCAGATGAGGATATCTTCTAGGCCACGCAAGTCAATCTTTACTTCTGCAGTTACAGCTTCAGTGTCAGCAGTTTCTGGCTTCAAACTAGGGCAGTCGATATCTTGCAAACCGTTCGTCGGATTGACTTCATTCCACCACCAAAAGTTGCGGCTTTAAAAGGAGGTTCATATGAACCTCCATCGCAGTTCAAAAGAGGAGATCTTCTAGGCCACGTAAGTCAATCTTTACTTCTGGAGTTGCATCTTCAAATTCAACATCTTCCGGCTTCACATGTGTGAGAGAGAGAGACCCATTTCAGCGCAGTAGAGAAGAGACTCATATCTGCGCAGTAGAGAGAGAGAGAGATGTGATGAGATGAGTGATTCCAAATGAGGAAAAGTCCTCTTATATTTATACACAACGTTCGTGGGTGAATAGATCTGACTGTTGGGCTTCTGAGCCTACATGAGTTGTAGGTCGGCTTGATAATAATTCCATAATCAAAATAAATTCATAGCTCCATGAATACTTATCGGAATTGGATGATCTTTATATCAATCCTACACCTCTCGACGAGAGAAATCTAATAAAAATATTATTAGCCATGAATAATATGACCCACATGAATTTTTGCCCTGGTTGCCAATTTTAACACTCCCTCTCAACCATGGAGAACTTCATCTGCAATCTGTCTATCGGTCGTTACTATTCATCCATCAAATGCACTACCTTGTACAGCCTGACCCTTGCCCTGCTCTGCTCTATTTTGCATGTTTTGCTTTGTCTTGTTCTGCCCTACACTGATTTGTACTGTTTTGTTCTGTTTTGCTCTGCTCTTGCATTATTCTGTTCTACTCTGCTTTTGTCCGAATTATGAAGAAGAAGAAATGATCGAGGATGTATCATACTGACTCAAAGTCAGTCTCAGAGTATGTACCATTGGTCCCAGACCAGTCTCAACCAACGCAAAGTCAGCGTCATAGTGAGTACAACTCCAATGGTGCCAGACCAATATCATCCTCCACTGACTCAAAGTCAGTCTCAGAGTATGTACCATTGATCCCAGACCAGTCTCAACCAACCTGAAGTCAGCGTCATAGTATGGTACAACTCCTACCACTGGTCCCAGACCAATATCATTGATCCCAGATCAATGGAGGTCATCCTAGCGTAGGGAGTACGGTAGTTACAACGATGCGTCCATCGGTACTACTATGGTCCCTAACTTCATTTCCCTGCTCATTGATCAGATGAGAGGTACTTCCCATGAGTCCCAGACTGCATGGGTAGGATGCCTCGACAGGAGAACTAATCAATCCTGTCCTCACAGGAGAACACATCAATCTTGCTACAATTGCCATGGAGAACACATCAATCTAGGCCTCAAAGGAGAACACATCAATCCTGCTACAATTGCCATGGAGAACACATCAATCCAGGCCTCACAGGAGAACACATCAATCCTGCTACAATTTCCATGGAGAACACATCAATCCAGGCTGCCATGGAGAACACATCAATCCAGGCCTCACAGGAGAACACATCAATCCTGCTACACAGGAGAGCGAATCATCCTATTCCACAAGAGAGCGAATCATCTTGTCCCACAAGAGAGTGAATCATCTTGTTCCAGTGTGCACCACCAGGGGAGGGTGAGTCACCCTGTGGTCATATGTTGCTCCAGTAGGAACCACAAGCCCTCAGAGCTCCCAGAGCTCAATGTATGAAACATGCAGGACCCTTGTACAAGGGTTTTTTGCCGTCTCCAAGTCGTTTGGGAAAGTCACAGATTAGATCTTTCCTCGGGGCTTTGACAAGGTGTATCAACCTGTACATCATCTTAATGTGATGGAGCTTCCTTGCTCATCAACTTACCATATCCCAGATGATGTCTATCTGCTGGAGCAATTGACGAATACGGGATTCCTCAATAATCGAATCCCTCCTCTGGTTGTTACAGAGAATCACATTGGTATCCAATGTAAATCCAAACAAATCATTGAAGAGCTTTCGCAACCAGACTGCCTCACACGAGGTTATGCTAGCAACAATATATCCTGCTTCGGCGGTGCTCAAAGCCATCGACTTCTGCTTCCTGCTCATCCAGGATATAGAAGCAAATCCCAAGGTGAAACAGTACCCAGAAGTGCTCTTACGGTCCACCACACTGCCTGCCCAATCAACATCAGTATATCCAAGTAGTCTCACATCTCCGGCAGTGTATCTTAATCCATGAGAGATTGTGTCCTAAAGACATCTCAGAAGATTCCTGGCATCAATCCAGTGAGGCTCAACCAAATATGAGCTCACAATGCTAACTGCAAAACATATGTTCGGACGGAGGTTCACCAAGAACATCAATGTGAATGAGTTTTTGAAACTCAGAGGCATTTCCCAAGTCTGGTCCGACATCACTACCATATAACTTCTAAAAGTTAAGATCCTCGAGGTAGTCACAGGCTTGCAGTCCATCATACCAAATCTTTCCAATATCTTTACCACATATTTTCCTTGAGATAGGAAAATTTCCTTTGGCTTCTGCCATACTTCAAGTCCTTGGTCCTTCATTTCAAATTCAGAAGCCATCTCCCTCTTACATTTGTGAATGAGAGGGTTTGCACCTGTTAGAAAGAGGTCATCCACGTACAACACCGATATGAGAGGCTTGTCATCTTCAACCTTAAAGTAAAGGTTAGGATCGACTTCACTCCTAGTGATCCCAGCTTCATCAAGTAGCTATCGATCCTTTCATACCATGCTCGAGGTGCTTGCTTCAGCCCATAGAGAGCCTTCTTCAACCTGCATACATGAGTTTTTCAATCATAAATCTCAAATCCTTCAGGTTTCTCCACATAGACCTCTTCTTTGATAGAACCATGTAAGAACTCTATCTTGACATCCATCTGATGTAGGTTCCATCCTTGTGAAGCCACAAGGGCTATGATCAAGCGGATGGTCGTATATCTGGCAACAGGTGCAAATATCATAGTCTATACCTCCCTTCTGGGATAAACCATGAGCAACAAAATGAACCTTATACTTTTCCATACTTCCATTTGCTGCATGCTTTATCTTGTAAAGCCACTTGGAAGTAACAACAGTCTTGTCCAGGGTCTGGGAACTACTTCCCAGACATCATTGTCCATAATAGACCCATATTCTATGGTCATAGCATCCTTCCATAGTTAATACTTGATGACATCTGAGAATGATGAAGGTTCATTTTGTATGATCGTGCTCATGATGGTCAAGTATCCCTGATACCTGTTAAGTTTCTTACTTTGATGGAAGGTTCCTCAGGGTGCAGCATGTCCTTCAGCATCATCAAGTATCCCCCTAAGCCATGAAGGCCTCTTCCTAGAAGAGGAAGGCTCATGTGGATGAGGATCAATCGGATCCATGGGTTCTTCTACATCAGGCATTGATTCATCATCCTTTTCTTTCGGTTCCCTGGTGTCGGCTTCTTGAGAGCTACTCAAAGTCAGCAGATTGTCCACCTTGCTGAGGGCCATATCTTTGTCAAAGGTGACATCATGACTAATCACGACTTACCTTCGACCGATGGTGAACATTTCTTCAGAAGATTAGGAACCCAATGCTTGATGAGGGCATCGATTTTGTACATATACAACGGTGATTGTAGTTTCAGACCATTGAAACTTCGGAAGTCTTTGATCATGTAGCATGGCCCGGATAGCTTCCATCATCGTGCGGTTCTTCCTTCCCACCACACCATTCTGCTCAAGAGTATGTGGTGTAGTATTCTCCCTCTTAATGCCAACCTCAGGTATGCCTGAGTGAACCAAATGTAATATATCGGAGGTCTTGCTTTGGCTTGAGGGGAATGGTCCCCTTTTGAGCTTTCCTTTGGCACATCCCAAACATACACCTTCTTTCTCTACTTGGAATTCGGGCATCCCTGTTACCATCTATCTTACATTGGGTAGAGCTTTGTAATGAAGGTGGGCAAACCTCTGATGCCAAAGTTCGGACTAAATAGTTGTGTCATAAGACATGACACCTAGCAGACTTCCATCAACCTGATATAATGAATCAACACTAAACCAAAGAATAAAGGCATCTTTAACATTATTTTTCCATATACATACCTTGCCATCGCTGAAGGTTACCTTGTAGCCTTTGTCTTCCATTGCCGAGATGGACACTAGGTTCCTTTTAAGGTCAGGTGCATTTAATACATCCTAGAATTTCTAGCCTTCTTGAATGCTTGTCCTCTTCCTTGATTCCCAACTCTCCTCTTACCTTTGCTGTTGAATTTGTCATTCCTTTGATTGCCATCAGAGGGATTTCGAGTTGCACCACTGCATACTGTACCATGCTTCTCTAATCATGATTATCATCATGCTACCCATGTCCATGATTTTATCCATCATAATGCTGCTCAAACTAGTGTGCATCATCATCATGCTATTCTATATGTCCATGATCTCATGTTGCCCTTTATGTCCATGATCTCATTCCTCATGATGATCATGATCTCATACATAGTGACTTGCTTTATCGCAAATGTAACATCGTCATTTTCTTCTAGCCTTAGGTCCAGCCTTTCCTTTTGATTTAGTCCCGGAATTATTTCTTTTCTTTGCATGAGAAGAAAAGGCAGCAAGAGGACCTTTAGGCATGGGCATTTCTTGCACTTATTCCCTTGTTTCTTCTTGAATGCATCTAGCCATTAATTCCTTGAAACCAGGAATTACAATATAGTTCAAAAGAGTAGTCCTGAACACATACCATTCAAATGGCAATCCTCCAAGAGTTGTGAGTGCCATTTCTCTGTCAGTAATAGTTTCCCCAATAGATAGGAGATCGTTCTTGATCTCGATGATTCTTAAGAAGTATGCTTGCATACTTCCATCTTTACCCTTCTTGATTTCCCTCAGCTTATTTCTAAGAAACAAAACTTGATTTGCATCATTAACTTTAAATAAACTCACCAGTCTATCGTAGATTTCCTTGGAGGTGTCCAGTTCAAAGATGTAGGCCACCAAGTGCTTGTCGATAGACTCCCGTATGATCTTCTATTGTTTTGACTTCTCCATTTTTTCATTTGTTCCAGGCAGCAGCGGATGCATTTGATGGAGGCTCAACAATATTGCCTCTCACATGATCCAACACTCCTTGATCTTCAAGGGTTAGATCGATAGACATCTTCCATCCGTGATAGTCAGCTTTCTCATGGAGCTTGTATTCGGCAGGAAAGAATGTTGAGGACCCCATAGTTCTTTTAGGATAGCCTTGCCAATCTTCTCTTCAATGATTTCTCTTGCTCTTGCTCGGGCTTTGTCTTCACCTCAGCTCTGATAACATGTTAAGTTATGGTATGTTCTATGCTTATAACAGTTTACTTCTTTTTCTTATTATATTCCACCGATTAGCAATCACATGTACATAAAGTAAAGTGCAGATAGAACATTAAACGATTGACAGAAAACAAGCCAAGACAAGAGACACAAGATGTGGCAGCTAGCCAGGGACAAACCCCACAATGTGTGGGGAAACCCTTTGATCAAATCTTCTTTTATCTTCAATAATTCAGCAGAGAGAAATAGTACAATAAATCTGATTCATATCAGTAGTAGCAAACCCTAGATCAGTAGCATCAACATTAGCGGCTTCATTATCAGACTAGGGCAGACCATATCTCACAAACCGACAGTCGGATTGACTTCATTCCACCACCAAACATTTCAGCTTCCAGAGGAGGTTCAGATGAACCTACAACGTAGTTCAGATGAGGAGATCTTCTAGGCCACGCAAGTCAATCTTTACTTCTACAGTTGCAGCTTTAGTTTCAGCAGTTTCCAGCTTCAAACTAGGGCAGTCGATATCTTGCAAACCGTTCGTCGGATTGACTTCATTCCACCACCAAAAGTTGCGGCTTTCAAAGGAGGTTCAGATGAACCTATAGCGCAGTTCCAAAGAGGAGATCTTCTAGGCCACGCAAGTCAATCTTTACTTCTGCAGTTGCAGCTTCAAATTCAACAGCTTCCGGCTTCACATGTGTGAGAGAGAGAGACCCATTTCAGCGCAGTAGAGAAGAGACTCATATCTGCGCAGTAGAGAGAGAGAGATGGGATGAGATGAGTGAGTCCAAATGAGGAAAATTCCTCTTATATTTATACACAACAATCGTGGGTGAATAGATGCGACTGTTGGGCTTCTGAGCCTACATGAGTTGTAGGTCAGCTTGATAATAATTCCATAATCAAAATAAATTCATATCTCCATGAATGCTTGTCGGAATTGGATGATCTTTATATCAATCCTACACCTCTCGACGAGAGGAATCTAATAAAAATATTATTAGCCATGAATAAGATGACCCACATGAAGTTTTTCCCTGGTTGCCAATTTTAACATCAATTCACCTTGGTATTTCGATATAATATATGTTCTTAAGCATATTTCACCTCCTCCTAGAATTTCAAGAAGTAAAGGTAGATCACTAAAACTAAAGTCTGCAAAATTCTACATTTTAGATAGTGCTCTCTATTGGAAATATCTGAGAGGGGTTCTCCTTAATTGTTTGGTTGAAAATGAAGCTTAATACGTAATGAATGATTTTCATAGAGGATATTGTGGGTGTCACTTGTTTTAGAAAACAACAGCTAATAAAATTTGAGAGCGGGATATTATTGGCCATATTTGTTTTCAGATTTATATAAGACAGTCATGAGCTGCCACAAATGTCAAGTTTTTCAGGGAAAAAGGAAGTTTCTTCCTCTTCCTTTGAAGCTAGTTGTAGTTAATGTACCTTTCCAGTAGTGAGGGCTTGATTTCATAGGATAAATTCATCCTACATCGTCAGAACAGCACAGATGGGTTTTGACAGCTACTGATTACTTCACCTAATTGATTGAAGCCATTCCGACAAGGCAAGCTATGGACACATTAATTATTCAGTTTTTAGAGTCCAATATCTTGTCTTGTTTTGGTTGCCCTCAAAATATTATTACAGATAATGTAGCAGCATTTAAGTCGAAGAGAATGGTTGAATTTTGCAACAAATACAACATCACATTGGGTCATTCCACGACTTACTACCCGCAAGGCAATGGACTAGCTGAGTCTTCAAATAAATCCTTTGTAAACATTATGAAGAAGATGTTGAAGGAAAAAAAAAAGAATTGGCATCGAAATATTGTCAATGATTTATGGGCTGACATAGTGAGTAGTAAGAAATCAATAGGTATGTCGCCTTTTGAATTGGTTTATGGTACTAATACAATATTTCCCACATCCCTTGCAGTTCCGGTCATGAGATTATTGCAAGAAGCCGACAGTGAAGAAGATGATATTCAGTGCCGGATCAATCAAATGATTCACCTTCAACAAACAAGAGAAGAAGTTTCTCAAAACACTTTCCAGCTGCAAGAGAAGATAAATAAAATTTATGATCTCAAAACCAAGGCAGAAAAGTTTCGGCTCGAAGATGTAGTGCTGCGATGGGATGCACGGAATGAAGAAAAAGGGAAACATGGTAAGTTTGACAATATATGGAAAGGACGTTATAAAATCTTAGCCTATCGAGGACATAATGCATTTTTATTAAAGGAAATGGATGGTCAAGAATGCTAAGGAGGGCCAGTGAATGGTAGGCTCCTGAAACACTACTATTTCTGATGAAGCTTGCTGAAGTTGTTTCATTGTCATTGTATATACCAAATTGTTTTCCTTGCAAGTTTTGAAGTACAATGTCATTTGAGCTTGGGGCTGAAGTGAAGGCTATAAAGCTTAAATGCTTTGTGCTGAGTTTAGTTGGTTTTTGAGTCAGTTTTGAGTCAGTCTTCAGTTTGTATCGAGTCATTTTTCAAAAATTTCAAAAAAAAGTTTTCAGTCTTTCATGTTTGATCGTATTGGCCCAATCTGCTAGGCACTTGGTCTATAGTGTTCTTGACACCTCCAAGGAGCTGCCATCCCTAATAAGGCCAATGTTAGTGTCAATATATGCATACTTCTATCAGGGATCAAATCTGCTCTTTGTATTTTCATTTTAGGTGTCTCATACTGAATTTTTGGATCCTTCCATTAGGTCATGTCAAAATGATCCACTGATGGTTGTATTCTTCTCATAAAATCAAATCTTCCCTTATGAGGTGCATTTGCTGACCCATCTCCATGTTGTATTTAGTTGTGGTTTCAAATATGTCATTTTTAGTGTCAAGGCAGTTGTCTTTCCATTAGGTCGCAGGGTTCATTTCCAAGGTCAAAAGCATGGTTTCAAGTGTAAATAAATGGCAGCAAAAGTATGAGGATGACCAATAAACAAAGAGTGATTTCTAGTAAGTCATGGTGATTGTACAAAGATCTTATGTCACTAATGTAATTTTCATCTCAAAAACATGTTTTTGAGATGAAAATAGAGTATTTTTAGTTGATTTATATTTGTTTGGATGTAATTCAATTCATTTCATGTAATAAGTGTTCCCAGCTGCCCCAAGCATTTCTCCTTGCAGCAAGAAAATGAAACCATTGAAGGAATCAGTTCTATCCAAGCATCATTCACTTGACAAGAGATAAAAGAGAAAGGTATTAAACAAAGATTTGAAGACAAAGAAAAAGTTCCAAAAACATTAGAAAGTGGGTTTTTTCTAAAGAAAAATCAAAATCACCCTCTATATAAGATTTCAAATTGCTTTTCCAAATTCATCATTTTCATTTGATAAAGAGAAAGAAGAGAGTTGAAGGAGAGAAGGAAATTAAAGCCAATTGGTGGCTGAACAAAGAGGAGGCACTGCGCATAGAGCAGTAGGCGTTGCACATAGGAGACGGAGCATTGCACATAGGGAACGAAGCACTGTGCATAGGGATAGAGCTATGCGCATAGGATCGATTTGCTAGTGCAATTTTACATGATGATGTGCATAGAGCCAGAGCATTGTGCATCTATACGAGGCACTGTGCATAGGCCCAACAAGCACCAAAACCACCCTATCAATCATCCAAATTGCTTTTTTTCCACTTATACCTTCTAAACAAGTAAGTGCACTCTTTGAAATATCCTCTCGGAATTTAGTTCATGATCTTGAAGTTGGTTTTCTATTTAAAATTTCAAACCCTAGGTTGCCTACAAATCCCTCCACCTATCCCTTATACCCTAATTCCCTCAAAAAAATCCCTCCATCTATCCCTTATACCCTAATTCCCTCAAACAAATCTCTCCACCTATCCCTTATACCCTAAATCCACAAAACAAAATCCTTAAAACCCTATTTACTAAACAATCCCTACCAAAAATACCCTCCTTCTCATTCTCATATCATATATATCTCATCCTACATCACACAAGCTCCTCTCCCCTTCCCCTATCCCTATTCACCATAACTCACTTCTTGACTACCTTCTCTAGGGTTTGAAAGCTTCAAAATTCAACAAACATGGACAAAGAGGATAGAGATTATGAGGAAGAGGAAACTAGTGGAAGTGAAAGTTTGGGAGATGAACCTTGGCATCAGAGAAAACCACATAAGGGAGGTAGAATCATCAGAGAGGAACCGTAAAACATCAAAGAATTATAGGCTTCTCATATGACTGCCTCTTGTCTTAGGCATATAGGGTGTTATGAGTTTTGTGAGCAGGTGGAAAGAGTTCAACATCATCCTGAGCTGACCAGGCTTTTTGTAGCCAAGCTCCATGATAACAAGGTAACTCTTGCCAAGGTGACATTTACAGTTTCATCCTCCATCATTGCTGATGCTACAAGGATTCCAAATGTTTGGGGAAAATGGTATAAGGAACAAGATTTTGATGAGCACTACTATGAGCCATACATCAAATCTAGGTACAAGAATGAAAAGAAGAGGACCTTTCCTTTCAGGTAACTTGAAGACAAGTATGCCCCTATGATGAGGATCATTATGAAGTATTTTACATGTGAGGGTAGATTGTCTAGATTGTACACCTATCATATTAGGCTTCGTATGCACTTCACAAAAGTGAAAATGTTTAACATCCCATATTTCTTATTCAGGAACATTGAGAAGATGGCCTACATTGTACATAAAAAGACATACCCCCAGCAAATGAGTAGTATCTATCACTATTCGTTGATTAAGATGATTGTGCTACATCATCTAAACATCCTCAACATCTCATGGGATACATTCATTGTCAATGACATCTTCAGTGGTCCTCAGATTCCTCCACCTGTGCCCTAAGAAGTAGAAAGGCCTTCCAGTAGTGTCAAAGTAAAGAAAAGTGAGAAGGCTAAAGAGACTAGAGTTGTTGAGAAGCCAGAAGCCTACAAAACATATTAGAGAGGGGCCAGAAATTTGTTTATAGTGGATAGGAAACTATTTACTCCACTTGATGTGGAAGGGGCCTTGTCTTCTTCATAAACTCATAGGTAAATGCTTGCTCCACAAAATGTGGAAGGGGCTTTGCCTTCTTCATCAAAACAATAGGTAAAACAAGTGCAGCAGGTGCATAAAGGGAAGGAAAGGATGCTAGAGGAAAGCCTCAATGATGAAGAGGAAAGGGAATTTGATTTGATGGAAGATGATGAACCAAAACAGCCACACATCCATCATGGCATTGAGATAGTTGACTTGGAGGCTCAAGATGAGGCAACAAACGAGAATATAGCCATAAGGGAAAAAGATGCACAAATCCAAGCACTAATGGACAACTTGGCGAGATCTAAATATGTTATTTCATGCCTTGAGCAAGATAACAAGCAACTAAGTGACAAACAAGTCATCAGGGAGTTGTAACTTCTCAAAGCAAAGAGGCAAGGTGACAAAGGCAAGTCAGTAATGCAAGAAGAAGAAGCCCCATGCACCTTGACTACAAAACAAAGGCTTGAGAAGGAGATTGAGGAGGATAGAGAAAATTGGCTTGACAGGGTCAATTTGCATTTGGAGAAGCTACTACAAAAGACCAACAGGGAAAATCAAATTAACAGGCACATGGCTTGCCATTACAGGACCTGGAACAAGATTTGCAATAGAAGGGTCAAGCAAATGAAGACAAGGTTAAAACAAGCACTCAAAGGAAAAAAGGAGGGTGATAGGCTTAGGTTGCTTGCTGAAGCTACCTTGTCTAACCAAGACACTTCATGGTGGTTTTATCCACAAATTTTGAGTAATTTTTGAAGAATTTTTGCGTTTTGGAGACTTTAGTAATTTTTGACACAGAAATTTTCGCTCTATGCGCAACGCCACTGGCACTGCGCTTTTCATAGGGGAATCCAATGAGAAAATAGTCATAATTTTTGGATTCACAATTATGAGTACATGAACCATGTGCATTTTCTAAGCTTTTGGAGTAGAATTGATCAACCAAAAGGTCAAAAAACTCTCAAAAAATGACCTTCCTGCCATCTTTTTGCGGCACGCAGGCAGTCTTGGGATAATCCGTTTTTGAGGGGTCAAATCAAATCCAAATGCACAAATGCAAGATTTTCTGGAAAGTATACTTGAATATCTTTTCAAAAAGCTATTTTGGGCCCAATTTGGACACCGGGAAGGCCTCCACAATGGTCCTGCAAAACGCGCTACACTGTGCCATCACTATAATTTTGAGTTTTCTCCCATGGATGATGTTTTTACTGATATAAATGGTAACTAGCATGTAAATAGGATGGATACTAGTTACTAGAAGGTAGATTCATTAGATCAAAAGCTATCTTGAATACAAATGAATCATTTTCCTACCTTTTAGAGGCAAGTTGTTAGGTTGCCTAGATTCCAATTTCTTGTTCAGTTTTTAATGGATTAGTTTCACATCCTAGGGATTCGACCCCTGAGGATGGGAGGAGGTTGAATAAATGTTTATATCTTCTTCTTCTTTCTCATTGTAAAGGGTTGGACTCAGTGGGATGCTTAGGCTTTAAGTAGACATCATTTTATATCAGTTTCAGCAAGAGATTAATGAAAAGTTGCAGCTATTTCTTTGGGATCCATGTGGTATGATGTTCAGTTTAGTTTTCTCTATTGTGATCATAGGTTAAAATATTTTTGTACTTCATTAATAATTTCATTGCTTTTAAGTGGATGTTTTCAAGTTGATAGGTAGAACCCATAATATTTATGCTTTGTTTTGGGAAAATATTCATAGTCTATGTTTTCTTCAGTTTAGGAAGAATCCATGTTGCTTACATGCTCTTTCTAGCTCCTCACCTGTCTTGAATCACCTTACCCATCAAACCCTAAAGTGCTGAGCCTTGTGCCTACCTTACCCCATCGAACACCCTGCAATTTTGACCTAATTTTCTTGCCCTAACTGTTTGGCTCCTCCTCATCCAACAAAACCCTTCAAAGTCAAATCAAACCTTGTGCTACTATACCTAGCCTAATATCATTTTCTTGATCTAGTCATCTTGGCTAATATCCTTATGGAGAGAGCCCTCCCTTGGCCTAGTAGGGATAGCTACTTGGCTAAGCATGGTTTGTGTTTACCCTGGCATTGCCTTCCTTGAGCCTAAGGTTTAATCCAGGTGATAACAGGCTCGTCGAGTTGTGGAGAGCCCAATTATAGCTATGTTGAACATTGGGGAGGCTCTCATCTCATGTGCATGGATGCTTTGAGTTGTACATGCACAGAATGTGTATGATCATCGTATTGACAACCTATGTCTAGCCATCAGTTTGGGGATGGAAGTTTGTGGACTTAGTGAGTTTGGTGTCCAACATCGACCAAAAAATGGAACACAATGTACTGAAGAACTTGCTATCCCAATATAAGACGATAGACTGTGGGATCCCAAAGTGTACCCACACTCTTTTAAAGAAGATTTTAGCAGTGGCTTCTGCTATGATATTCTTCTTGCAGGTCACCATAATGGCGATCTTCGAGAACTTGTCAATGACCACAAAAACACAGTCATTTCCATGCTTAGTAGAGGGAAGGCCCGACATGTAACCCATGGATATGGATTCCAAAGGTTGACTAGGGGTAGGAAACAGAGTATAGAGGCCTTCCTTCTTGATGGTTGATTTGGCAGTGGCATAGGCAGTGGAGGATCTAATGAACTTCCCGACATCATGTTGAAGATTCAGCCAATAGAAATACTTATGCAATACTACACTATTTTCTTGACCCTGAAATGCCCAGTAGCCCAACTATAGTGTGATTCCCAAATCATCTTGGCACGCTTGCTTGAAGGAACATAAAGGTGACCCAAGTGTCATAACAGGGCATCTTGGAGGTGAAAAACTGGAACATGCTAACCCTCCAAGAGTGTTTGGTATGTGTGGCAGAATTCTGGGTCACTTTTGTAGAGAAGTGGCCAATCAGAACTCCCGTGCCCACAAGAGTTGATCACAGTGGTTAACATCATGATCGGTTGTCGACTGAGGAAATCTGCAACATTATTTGTGTTGAATTTCTTATACTTGATATTCAAATGGAATTATTGCAGGTATGTGGACCACTTCTAATGGTGATCATTCTGCAACTTCCCTTGGGTCTATATGAATTGCAGGGGCCGATGGTCTATGTGGATGACCGTTTCCTTCCCCAAAATGTAATGCTTCCATTGTCGACAGGCATACAGAATGGTGTACATATCTTTTTCATAAGTGGGATACTTCCGGACTGTGTCTAAAATTGTCTCACTATGATATTCCACTGGATGACCGTGTTGAGTAAGGACTATCCCAATAGCATAGTCAGAGACATGTGTCTCGATCTCAAATGGTTGTTGCAAGTCTGGTAATGCAAGCACTAATGCTAAGTAGAGGGGATGTTTCAACTTTGTGAATGCCTTCTATTGATATTCAGACCAAAAGAATTTTACTTTCGCTCCTTTCTTCGTGACTTGAATCAAGGGCCAAGTGATATGATAAAATCCCAACACGAACCTACGGTAGAAGTTGGAAACACCTAGAAAGATGTGAAGCTTTGTCAGAGTGGGTGGAGATGGTCAATCTTGAATGACTTGGATCTTAGCTGGATCCGCATTCACCCCCGTTCATCAATAATCACTACAAGAAAATATGACATTTGTGAGGGGTGAAAAATGTCACCATAAGCTCATTGGTGATGTCAAAAGAGCATTCATCACCAAAAATTGAACATCACCAAAAGTATAGGTGTTATAGTGACATGCAAAGTCTATCACCAATAATGTTTTATAATGATGGATAATGACTGTCACCATTTCATATGAGCAATGGTGATGGACCATATCCTCCATCACCAAAAACTGAACATCACCAAAGGTGGCATCACCAAAAGTATAGGTGTTGTAGTGACATTCAAAGTTCATCACCAATAATTATTTATAATCATGGATAGTGATCGTCACCATTGCATATGATCAATGGTGATGGACCATAGCCTCGATCACAAAAAACTGAACGTCACCAAAGCTGGCATCGCCAAAAGTATAGGTGTTATGGTGACATTCAAGGTCTGTCACGAATATTGATTATAATGACAGATAGTGGCCATCACCATTTCGTATGAACAATAATGATTTATTGTGATGGATCTTTAATGGACGTCACTATTGGTGCATATATATGGTGACGTTCATTGACCGTCACCAAAAGACACATTGTTAGAAGTATAAGTGTTGTGGTGACATTCATGGTTTGTCACGAATAATGACTATAATGATAGACAACGACCGTCACCAATTCATATCAACAACAACGATTATGGCTACAAACCTTTGAGGGTCGTCACTATTGATGGATATATATGGTGGCATTCATTGACTGTCACCATTTCATATTTTTGGTGAGGACCGAAAAATGTCACCAAAGCTCATTGGTGATGGTCAAAAGAGCCTTCGTCACCCTAAATTGATCATCACCATTCCATATGGATGTTAGGGCACGATGGAATTGAACCACCAACCTCCTTCTTGTAAAGCAGGTGCTCTTCCATTCAGCTAGCACCCTTTAAAGAATTATATTTTTAAAAATTATACCTTGAAACTTCATAAATTGTAAATTCTACAACTTTCAATAAATTAAAGTCTCAGGAATATTTTACTAAACAAGAAAAGCAACATCGAAGTTGTAGGTCCCTACCTAATGGTTATTGAAGTTATGAAAATTGGATGGAGGGAAAAATATTTATGTATAAGAGAATCAATATGTTCAATTGAATACTCAATTAGAAGTGAAACTCGGAAGACACTTATAACCTATAAATTACCTATAACTATCAAATGCACCAAATATTGCAAAGGAAATGTCATAAGTGGATAGCATATGGAAGAAGAGGAGGTAGGGACTTGGAACCCTTGTACATCTTGGCATGCCTTAGCACTTGGCATATATTAGCTTGTTTGACATGTCTTCGTACTATTTGGAACATATTAGCATGCCCTTGCATTCCCTAACACACCTTGGTAGTCATGACCTCACAACTAGCATTGCATTTTTTCCATGACTTGTGAATCTTACGTTCACTAGAACACCTTGGCACTTCCTAGTTGTCATGCCGTCTATTATCCTCCATAATGTCCCAGGCTGATGAGGAGATCAACAGAGGTAACCATAGACCAATATTTTAGTTTGGTAGCTAGCCCTACCAAACTAGAGAGGGCTCTCTCTCTGAAATCACAGCTAAGAGATGACTGGAATGTAAAGTATTTTAGGCTAGATAGCTAGGCGCATGAGGGTTTTTTGAAAATTTAGGGACTTGGAACTCTATCCACCCGTGTCTTGTCTGGCAGGGACTTTTTCAAGGAGGTAAGGACTTGGAACTCTATCTAGGATAAATCACCTCACATTCTTGACAGAATCTCCCTAGAATAGAGTACCTCCTACCTAGAAGAGTGTCCCCTGCTCAAAATATAGAACCCTTCTCTATTGTGCACTTTTCTTAAAGATAAATTTGTTCATAAAATAGTACTAAGAAAAAAATCTAAATTAAGAAAAGTAAGCATCTAAGTCAAACTATAAAAGTATAATAAATATGGCTCTATATAAGTTTGGGAAACACTAAACAAGCATGCTTTCATACAACAAAAATAACATGCCTAAAATCGATGCGATTCTTTCATCGTTGTTATACCCTCACAAAAAAAATTGGAATCTATAGCATGTACCCCAAGGTTGTATGCATCTACTAAAGGTGTAGATTGAAAGGATCTGCTGAGATGAAGTACTATTGAAGGAGAAAAACCTTCAAAACAATAGATAAATTCTATTGTGAATTCAACCCATTTTCACACAGACCAAGGCTGCTACTGGGTACACTTCTCCGCTGAATGGAAACTACAACGTATTGTAGTGTTGCTGAAGAAAAAACACCTTTAGTGCAACACGGATAAAACTCTAACAGATATTGTTACTGTGGCCTCGGTTGTCGGTGATCACATCAATATAGGTAACAAATTCAATAATTGAAAAACCAAAAGGTGAGATGCATAGATCATTTGAAATGACATATTTTGGCATACTTTATTATTGTTTAGGAGTGTTAGTATAGAAAATATAAGGTAGTCTATTGCGTATTTATGTCACAGGCCAAGGATGCGAAGAAATACATAAAATATTAAATAGAACGGTATAAGTCAATCGCAGGTTCTTTTGAAACAGGAACGGAATTTTCTTTGTGCGGTATAAATTTAAATAAGAAACTGATAGTTATGGGGTTGAAATTGTTTCACAATTCATGAAAAGTCCTAAATTTGTTCACTAGAAAGAAGAAGAGCGAGTCATCAGTTTTATGGAAGGGAACATCCTATTCATAGGAAGATAACTTGAAATTAGTCGGGAATATTATTTCTCATCTTCTTGTACGTGTGTGCTTTGAAAAGATAACCACATCCAAAGACTCAATAACAAATCTGGTAAAGTTTATAGATGTGAAGCACTTCCGAGAAATCCCATCGCTTAATGAAAATTGAGGAGGAATATGTCAAAGGATTCAATCTTTCACTCAGTCATAAAAAGGAAGTTGGGGTATCCAACATCTTGCCAACAAACCGACTCCAACCGTAATGTGAAAGGCAAGTTAACTGTGAAACCTCTTTCCCACTTTTTATTATTGTTCCCTCTTAAATTCCAACAGGTATCTGGCTGCTTAGATCCACAAAACGTGTGCCAGGTAAACTCTGCATGATACAATTGTGACGTGAAAGCTTGACATACCCTCTAGTTTCCCTCTAAAAGAGGGTAAGTCAAAATATTGTGACAATTTGAGTTGTAATTTGATCATACACTATTGAGGTATTGCATGGAATAAACAATACACTATCAATGCACTAATGAAGAAATCAAAATAAACGAATTTCTTAGCACTACAATAGAGCCTCTTGGGATTCTTGGATAAAGCACCTAACTTGCATGGAAAAAGCTTCCTAGAATAGAGTACCTCCTACCTAGAAGTGTGTCCCCTGCTCAAAATATAGAACCCTTCTCTACTATGCACATTTCTTAAAGATAAATTTGTGCATAAAACAGAACTAAGAAAAACACCTAAATTAAGAAAAGTGAGCATCTAAGTCAAACTATAAAAACATACTAAATATGGTTGTATCTAAGTTTGGGAAACACTAAACAAACATACTTTCATACAACAAATACAAGATGCCTAAAATCGATGCACTTCTTTCATCACTGCTACAACCTCATAGGAAAACTATAATCTACAACATGTATCCCAAGGTTGCATGCATCTACTAAAGGTGCAGACTGAAAGGATTTGCTGAGATGAAGTATTGTTGAAGGCGAAATACATTCAAAACGACAGATAGAGTCTAATGTGCATTCAACCCATCTACACACAGGCCAAGGTTGCTAGTGGGTACACTTCTCCCCTAAATGGAAACTATAGTGTATTTCTACTCTACTGGAGGAGAAAGACCTTCAGAGAAACACAAATAAAACTATAACATATATTGTCACTGTGGTATCAGTTATAGAAGATCTCATCAATATGTAACAACTTTGATAATTGAAAAACTAAAAGGTGATCTACATAGATCATTTGAAATGATAGATTTGGGCAAACTTTATTTTTCTTAGGAGTGTTAGTATAGAAAATGCAAGGTATACTATTGCATCTTTACGTCACAGACCAAGGATGCGAATAAATACAAAAAATATTAAATAGCATGGTTCAAGTCGATTGCAGGTTCTTTCGAAACAAGAATGGAGTTATCCTTGTGCAGATTATAATCTATTGGGTATAGATTTAAATAAGAAATTTATAGTTATGGGGTTGGAATTGTCTCATGATTCATGGCAAGTCCCAAAGTTGTTCACTAGAAAGGAGTGAGTCGTCAGTTTTATGAATGGGAACACCCTATTCACAGGTAGATAACTTCAAATTAGTCAGGTATATTATTTCTCCTCTTCTTGTACATGTGTTATTTGAAATGCTAACCACCTCCAAAGACTTAAGAACAACTCTAGTAACATTTATAGGTGTGAAGCACTTTTGGGAAAACCCATCACTTAATGACAATTGAGCAAGTAATATGTCGAAGGATTCAATCTTGCACTTATCCATAAAAAGGAAGTTGGGGTATCTAGCATATTTCCAACAACCAACTCCAACCATAATGTGAAATCCAAGTTAACTGTGAAACCTCTTTCCCACTTTGTAGTATTGTTGCCTCTTGAATTCCAATAGGTATATTGCTTCTTAGATCCACAAAACTTGTCCTAGGTAAACCTTGCATGATACAATTGTGACATGCAAGCTTGACACACACTCTAGTTTCCCTCCAAAAGAGGGGTAAATCAAAATATTATGACATGCTTAATTGTACTTTGATCATACATTGTTGAGGTCTTGTATGGAATAAAAAATATACTATCAATGCACTAATGAAGAACTCAAAATAAACGAATTTCTTGTAGCTACAATAGTGCCACTCTTGAGATTCTCCAATGAGCCACTAATTTATACACATTTGGAATCTTTACTTGGTCTGCAGAAAGATTAAGAAATGGTGCTGATCACTCTTTTCCCTCCCATGGAAGGTCTATACAGAGTTAGCAATAAATTGATTTAAAAGTGAGGTATATGCCTAACAAATAGGAGTTCGACTCTTCAAATCTAATTTAGTGGAAAGGAAATATTCAATTGTAAATGCTTGATCTTCTATAGTGTAAATTTCTAGATAAATGGCTAGCATAAATATGTCCATTGTCCACATATCCCAAAAAAACATGTATGTCTGGAATCTTGTTTTGTGTAAGAGAGGGGAGATCACATAAATAATCCATTATCAAAAGAAAAAGTTAAAGAACAACATTCTATGGAGATTTTTTGTTTTTAATTTTATTACATACCTTAGAAAGTTTGAAAGGAAATAACTAAAGCTTCCCTCTCCTTCCACACTTCATTAAATATGCCCCTTTTCCAATGTAGATGTGGCTTGCAGAATCACAATTAGCAAATAGAATATGAAAATAAAGTTTAATGAATTAAAGTAGCTTTGTTATACCTCAAGCAAATGGACTATGATAAATTGGATGCATTGTCTACCAAATATTATATAGCAAGATCTAATTACATTTTTAACTAAAACAAAGGTAAATTGGATTCATGCTCTACAATAAACGATATAATGAGATCTAATGAAATTATCAACTCAAACAAAGGTAAGTTGAGTAAGCTGAAGCTCCAAAATGATGGCATCCAACTTCTGAGTCGCAGTTACTATATATATATCTAGCTAGAGGCTATAACATAAAGATATTTTTTATATGTGAAGATAAAAAAATGAAAGGAATGTGAAATTTTGACCATCAACTATAAGTTCCTTTCAAGGACTAGATCAAACCATAACATTGTTATCAAGATAATCAACTCACCCATGTTAGTACACTTCTAGTAGTTTCATGATAAAACTCAAACTCATTAAACTCCAAACAACATAAATTAACCAACAATATGTCTGAGGCTGGTTACCTAAGGATTATATCATACTAAATTACCTTTTGCATCTAACATTGAAAATGTCTGTGAAAGAAATGAAGACAAATCAGTGATTATGATGGATGCATGTGATGAAATAAAATAAAATTTAAAACCTTTATTCTTGCTACTCATGAGCCTTCTAGGGGATTCTTGAATGAAGTTGATCCTGATATTCTTTCTGAAATCAAAGAGACACTTTCTAGCTACTCTGATTTGACGGACAACAACCCTAATGCTTATGAAAATGAATATGGAAAGCAATAAGCATCGATGAACTTGGTCTTGAAGAAGGTGTCTCAAAGTCTAATATGGATAGTATTTTAAATTTCTACAGCTAGTAGAGGGTTTTCCCAGTTGGGTTCCCTAGAAAATTTTGTTTTTTTTGCTATAGTGTGACTGTGTTTTATTTCTGTTCTATTCCACTACAAATTGGTAGAGATATTTTTTTTATTCATGCAACAGTTAGTTTCAGATTTATTCATTCAAACAGTAGCATAATTTCAAGGAAATTCTACACAAGGGGCAATTAATCTATATTTTCACTTATATCTTTTGTAAGTAAAATTCATAGCTAAATTTGCATCCAAAGTGTTTAGGTTACTAGCAAATGGTTTCACAAAATATATCAACATTGCAAGGCATAAATCATACTATTCAATAAGGTTGAGACTTGAGATACAAGAATCTTCCCAAGTTATGTAAGCAAGAAAACTACTGATTTTTAGTTCTAAATCTATCCAACCAGAACAAAATTATGCCATTTTCAACACCCTCTAGTCAAAGTTATTCCTAGCCTCATTCAACTCAATTAAGAATATGTCAATCTCATTGATATTTCTTCTTCAGTTCATGCTTCTAAGTTATATATTTATGCAACCTAATATACCATTTATGTTAAGTGATTATTTATTCAAAATTATTTAGTCCGTTCTGTGCATCTATGTACTTTTCTGATCAGTTTCTCGAAAGACTTTGTCAGACATTTGTAGTAGAAACTAGAAGACTCTTTTAGTACCTATTGTTATAAAACTCTAATATGGAAAATGTATTTTGGGTTGTTTCCCTAAAAATATTTACAAAATTTTCAATCCCAAAGCCATTTCAAGGAGAATTTTAGTCAGGGAGAAATTTAGTATTATCTTTGGAAAATTTGAATGCAACTAAAAGAAATTCTTCCCATTTTGTCAAAATATTCTAGCACCAAATATGAGTGAATTCACAGAACTTAAGATTTGGATATAATTAAATTTCACTTTGCTTTTCCAGGACCATATATGAGTGAATTCACAAAACGTGAGATTTGGATTTTGGAAACACTTAAATTTCACCTCATTTATTAGGATTGGAAGTTCACTGAGATGCAAAAATGTAGCATTAAGGATCTAATTTGCTTGTTTAAGGACAATGTTCAGTTTATAAATAGTGATACAAGAATCCTTGTATACATGCCTGGCACAGTTCTTTGCTCACAACTAATGAAACTGAACTCCATCAATACATAACAGATAAGGTAGAATGTAAGAGAGAATCTACTTTTCAACTTATACTCTGACAAAAATAAACATCTATACAGTCATATAAAGTTTTCACCACACCAAAATGTAATGCCCCACTTAAATATTATCCTACAAATTTTTTAATGTTTACATTATCTGAAAACATTGAGAAATATTGGTCTAATATAAAATTCATGATTTCCATTATTCAAATTCCCCACTTACCTTCTCAAATTGAATATTAGGTAGGATATTGTCCCCTTCCATTATTTCAAAATATATGTATTCATATCACATTCCCCAACGTACCCTCACATTTACTTGGGAGAAGACAAGTCCTCTCCATCTCATTATCAATATATATATTCATTTCATATTACCCAATGTACCCTCACATTTACTTGGGAGAAGACATAATCCTCTCCATCTCATTATCAATATATATATTCATTTCACATTACCCAATGTATCCTCACATTTACTTGGGAGAAGACATAGTCCTCTCCATCTCATTATCAATATATATATTCACTTCACATTACCCAATGTACCCTCACATTTACTAAGGAGAAGACATGGTCCTCTCCATGTAATTACATCTCACATTCCCCAATTTACTCTCACATTTAATTGGGAGAAGACATAATCCTCTCCATTTAATTATCAATATATATATTCACCTCACATTCCCAAATGTACTTTTCATATTTACTTGGGAGAAGACATGGTCCTTTCCCATTAAATTCCCAATTTTATATTCATGTCACATTTCCAAATGTACTCCCAGCTTTACTTGGGAGAAGAGAAGTCAATTGTAAGGATGGATGAGAAGTTAATGACATTAATGAGAGGTGGTTGAGAAGGAGAAGGGAAGGAGGGTATAAAAAGGGAAGGGGGGAGGAAGAAAAGGGGGGATGGGGTTCTTGCTTATGATTGTGGGGGTTGGTTGTCATTATTTGGACTTGTTCTGTTTTTTGAGACCTTAGGAACCTATGGAGGTTTCTTGGGTTGTTGAGAGGAGGGAAGTATTTTTATCTTGGTCTGGATCTTTCATTTGGACACACACACTACATCTGGTTGGACTTGGGCTCGGAGGGCTAGGGAACATGTGGAGGTTTCCTAGGCTATGGATTATTTCCTAGTTGGCTGGGAGGTAAATCTTGTTGGGTCTGTAAAGAGGAACATTCAGCAGGAGCAGCAGGACAAAGGTATCTCCATCAGCCACCGATACAGGTATTCCTCTATAGACTACTCTTGTAAAGTTAATTGGAATGAAATATTCACCTTAATTTATGTTGATTATAATGTAAATGGTAAAATTTTATTTGTTTAAAAGTCGTGTAAGTAGGTAAGTTATCGCCTCTTATCGCATTTAATTTCAGAAGAAATTAGAAGTTAGTAGACCCTAGGATAGGGCTCTTACACATGGTATCAGAGCTTTGGTTCAAAATCTGGACCCAAAGCCCACTAAATAGATGTTCCATAATCAAATTTCTTACTAAATAGTTGAAAATCTAGAAAATTAGAAAATCAAAAGTGTCCAAAATAGGTATATGGTAGATGAGACATACTCCTAAAGTAGGAGCTAAACGGTGATAATTATCTCTATGACATTTCCATGGATATTTTTATTGAAATAAATTTAGACACATTTAAAGGATGTTTACAATGACTATATTTCAGCATTTCAATTGAAAATCAAAATGCAAAATTCCAGACCTTGTCAGTTGCAAACAAATGATATATCACCCATTGTGATAAAAAAATAACATAGACTTCATTGGTGAAATTCACCTGCCCTCTTCTTCCCAACATAAGTGGATCCTCACAGCCACAGACTATTTCACAAAATGGATAGAGGCCATACCTTCAAGACAAGCCACAGATACTATTATTATTAACTTCCTTGAAGGAAACATTCTGTCTAGATTTGGATGCCCAACCAAGCTCATTACTGATAATGTAGTAGCTTTTCAATCTAGACGAATGATAGAATTCTGAAATAAGTATCACATTACCCTGGGTCATTCTATGGCCTACTACCCTCAAGCAAATGGACTGGTTGAATCTTCAAATAAGAGCCTAGTGAACATTATTAAGAAGTTACTAGAAGATAATAAGAAAACATGGAACAAGAAGTTAGTCAAAGCCTTATGGGCTGATAGATTGACCACTAAGAGGTCAATTGGTACATCCCCCTCTTAGCTAGTGTATGGCATGGAAGCTGTTTTTCCATCCTCTTTGGGAGTAACAGTGATGCAAATGCTCCAATAACTACAATTTGAACCAAATGATATCCATACGAGAATAAACCAGACTATTCATCTCCAGCAAACTAGAGAAGAGTTCTACATCATATCTCAAGTTGCGCAAGAAAATATCAAAAAGATTTTTGATAAAAGGACCAAGGCAGATGATTTCTACTTAGGTGATAAAATACTCAAGTGGGACTCAAGAAGGGAAGATAAGGGTAAGCATGGGAAATTTTATTTCCTATGGAAGGGCTCCTATATCATCTATGCTTACAGAGGGAACAATGCTTTCTTCCTTAAAGGACTAGCTGGTACTGAAGAAGGAGGAGGACTAGTGAATGGTTGAATTCTCAAACATTACATAGAACCTAGTTACTGATTGTTATTTCCCATGAGTTTATATTTTATTTTGAAAAAGTCTAGTTTGGATTAGTTGGTAAACCTTTAGAGTTGAAGCCTGGAGAGAAGGCCCTAAGCTTTTAAGGATTTATTATCATAAGTATGAATAAAGCAAGTGGAAAGGTGACAAATCACAAGGTCGCAAAAGTCAAATTCCAAGGCTACTGGTCTCAAAGTTCTTGAAATTTCACAATGAAATGTCATCCCCAAGTGGAGCCACTGTTAGATTCCTATACCAATAGGAGTCATAATTTGGAATGGCTAAGGTTAAGCCTTGTAATATGTACATACTTTTTCTTTCTACAATTTTTTTCCATATTCAAAAAATTAAAAAACGTAAAGAGGGTGTGTCCTAAAAGAATAATCAAAGGACAAAAAGAATAAAAGAGGTCCAAAGAAAAGTGAAAAATATGAACCCCCCCCAAAAAAAAGAGACCATGGAAGTGTGCAAAGTCTAAATGCCACTACTATTTACTTTATACAAATAATGATTGTGTGCAGCTTGTGATTCATGCCACAATCCAGAGTAATGAAACTATTTAATCTTGATTATACCATGCTTTAAATTTCATGTTGATAGTTAGAGAATAAAATCTGACCAAACTGTTTAATCTTGGCAGATCATTAGATTAGGTAGAGTAAAATAAAAGGAGCTCATTAGTTTAATCTGAGCCCTTCGATGATATAGGGATAGAATTAGATAGTTTTCTTTGTGAAAAGAAAAGAAAATTTTTAATAAGGGTTTGCTAGTCTAAATGCACCCTAATAAAGTGAAGAAAAAATGGTAGAACAAGTAAATGGGTAAGTACAAGAAAGGTTGCAGATATATGATGATAGGGAAAAAAGCATATTTATCATCTCTCATCATAGGTTTCGACTGTAGATGGTAAATCAAGCATGAAGATGGATTTCAAGGTTAATTGATTAACTTCCCCCATTCATTTCACCTTATTACTTCACTAATTTCCCATAAATAAAGTTTAAAGTACTTAAAACCTTTAAGTCAAAGAGGCTTAGAGCATTTCTCTGACTTTTGGAGGGACCAGACCCTCATCTCAATGATTAATGGATATCAAGTACTAAATTCCCCTCATAATAATTCATCCCCCCTTAAGCTCATTCATTTTCCTAAATAATGTTCCTTTCCTAAGGATTAAACACTTTTTCCTAGGAAAAGCATTTCCCCCCCCCCCCCCACATAAAGCATTTTCATATTAAAAACCCACTGAAACACATTACCCTAAGTATTAATGTTAATATGTGAAAAGCATTCAAATCACGAAAAAGCATTTGCTTAGTGTGTTGTGTCCCCTTTCCGCCCTTCTTTATTAACTACTAATTTATTATATTAAAATCCCGATAATAAACCCATTTCCCCGTATATATGTAACTCCTACATATTATTAACCCTACACCTTAGTTTAAATATAAACTATAATATATAGTCAACTCGACAAAAAACCAACTAACTAATCGATCTATGATTATTTTAGGCAAAACCCCATTTAAATCCCCCATTAATTACCCTGATGGCCTAATCACTCTTTAAGCCATCATTAACCCCGATACCACCGCACTTAAGCACCTACCAGGCCCCCCCACTAGCCTCCGTGTAGCTTGCTTGCCTGATCACTATGCGATTGTCTCCCTCCTCATCCAACAACCCTCATCCATGTCGAGCCAACTTGACGTCCGTCCCTTAGCTGCTTGAAAAAGTGGTTTTTCCACCAGCCGCCAATGCTACGTGTCAGCCGATGAATGGAATCAGGTGGCCCCTCCCAAATACAATCGAGTGCCCAAAAGCATTGCGATAGAAACTATTTACTGCCCACCCACTACATGACAAAATGACCACTCTTCACCCCGTGCCTACCAAAACTAAATTTTTGTGGATAAAAGCCAAAAAGCCCCAAATCATTTGTTTTCACTTGAATTTTAACTGTAAAACTATGTAAACATGCATGCAACCTATGAACCTCAAAGCCATCAACCCACATCCAAGTGCACTCCAAAGACGCCGCAAACCACCCAGACAACCTTGCAACCTATACAGAACCCCTTCAACCTTTGCAGTTGCCAACCGCCTTGCTCAGAGCCATTTCAACACAGATCCAATTATTTAGCCACAATTCGTCAAACACCTTGTCAATTTCAAAGAAACCTATGATTAAGTATTCTTAGTTAAGTTTAAAATTAATTGAAGAAACTCAAGAACGTAAGCCTACTCTGTGTTGAACCACCGTTGCCCTAAAATACTGTAAATCACCTCCCCCATACTCAAATCCACAGGAACTAAGAATGGTTTCCCCGATTGCCATGACTGTGAGACCCATCTCTACACCCCACTTAGACTTGGACCACCTTCCCTTAGCTGATAGAGATTTCTAGATAAAATATACCTCTGTCATAGAGCTCCTGCTCAAAATTCACTGCCAAAGTAGGGACAAGTTCTTGAACCATGCTGATGAAATTGACATTTAGTAGTCAAATTTTCCCAAGTACCTGTTATAGACATTTTTGTGCCTTACCTCTAAGCATGAAATGTCCATAAACCAAGGGATCCTAAGTCCCTAAAAGTGTTGTTCCAACCCCTAAAGGAACAAGGTCAACAAATTACAGCTTCTCCCAGAAGTTCTCCACCAGAAATTGCTCAGAATCAGTCAAATCAGGATCATTTCAGCTGCTCCACTAGCTAGCTGCGTTGCATAGCACCCAAGTACACTAGCTAGGTGTGTTGCAACGCGCCTAAATGCACTACCAGGGTGCGTTGAGCGGGAAATGACAAATGGCATTGCCATTCCACGAGGTGGAAAGACAATGGAGCTTCCAGAATCTTCTCCAATGACACTTGCCTCACTGAGTTCGACCAAGGATGAGTAAGAGACTCTCAGTCTCCAAGTGGAAGCAAGAAATGACAGAGAGAAGCCACTAGTCAAATCATAAGCTGACTTATATTCCTTGCATACATCTATATATGGATCCCTCATCCCAGAGATCCAGGAGGCTGGAATTTTGGACATTGCAGAGAATTGCTGTTGGTTTAGAGATAGATATCAGAGTATTGGGTGATTTGTGCTTTGTTGGAGGTGAAGAGGGGATTCTATGCTGGGAGGTTGATGCTGGATCAGGAATCATCGGTTATAACTCCTCCTGGATCTTCTTGTTATATCAATAAAACTATTTGAGTTTCTCCTACATGCTTGTGTATCATTGATGTTTGTTACATTTGTATGTTTAGCTTAAATCTGATCCTAAGCTATTTATGAATATAAATCCATGTCTTTGTGTAGTTTTCTTCTTCTGTGATCTTACAGGAACTTGGTGAAGCTGGGAAAGTAAGGGAGCAGGTAGCTGGAAGCTGTCAAAGAGGAGAGAGATTGGATCAAAGGACTAGTGCAAGACACATGTTGGTTCATCCTATTCCTCTTCGTTTATAGTTCATAAAGAAGAATACGAAAGTAGTTTTCTCTGTTTGTTTCTAAGGTCACTGTCACACCTTATTGGGATAGGGTCGTTCTGAGTAGACACTTTTCCCGTTAACAAAATGGCGACTCCGCTGGGGATCATGTCTAATTAGTTTGTTTGTGTTTCTCTTGTTGTTTGTTTCATAAACATAGAAGTAGCAATCGAACTGCATTTGCCATTAACAAATGCAAAGTATACATCTGCTACTTCAATCCATTCACTGGATCTATTTATGATTTGAACAGCTGATTCACAAATGATCTGATTGCCCTTTGTGATAGCTCTTAGACCTTCTTTAAATCTACCCTCTGATTGTGCATTACTGATTGCTTTTACTCGGCCAAAAACCATAGATTAAACTGCAAACCGTGACCCAGAACTCGGATAGAATTCTCGTTTCTGCCCCAGCGCAGGCTCTGTGAAGAGATTTTGCATTTCAACGTAGTTCCTGAGAGGGCTACCTGCGTTGCAATCCAGTTTCTCTGTGTAACAGGTGCACTGATCAGCCTAGCCTTGTGCAGCTGAGGTTCTTTGCTTCATTTTTTCAGTTTTGTCTCTGATTTTTGCAGCCTGTGATCAGTGTATGTGTCTATTTAAAAACCCCTTTTCTTTGCCTTAATTCCGCCTCCTTTGTACAAAAAGACTGTAGATGTTTTTGTGTGTTTGTTACATCATTTACGGTTTTCCATTGAAAAAGTAGAATAGTCATACTGTCGTCCTTTGATTTAGATCTGTCGTAAGTGTCGATTTTGATCTTAGGAGAAAGTTTATTTGTTGTTGACAGTCGATTATGCTTTTAATTTTTCCTTTGGTTTGAATTTGTGACTTTCTAGTGTCGAAACGAGTATTTATTTCAAAATCATAAAGTGTCGTAATCATCTCTACCTTTTGATGTTGTTTGTGTTTGTCACTTGAAAGCAAATTCATATTTGTACATCAACTTTCTTTTTAGGCATCAATATTAAGAAAGTGAAAAACAAATACATGCACATGTGCATTTGCATATTGGCAGTCTGTTTAGCTTGATTTAGGAAAAGTGCATTTATAGTGTGCTCTTTGTTCTTTGAGAAAAGATTGTGTCTTTCTTTTCCCCTTGTAGTTAGGATTTTCATTGCTGAAAAAAGATAAAAGTTTGCTTATCATCTTTAGATTGCATTTTAGGAATTACATCTACATCTCGTGGTGAACCCAAAAGGCAAACTTCATAAGAAAGATCAACTTAAAATAAATTGAATGAATCTAACAACGCTTTGGAACTTAACGCACAACATTTACAGGTCTAGGCTAGAGACGTATTCCAGCGTCGTAAAGCCTGGTAACTGTTGTCCTCGCTGATGGTTGGGTGATTCCTCCACTTTGAGACGATAAGTGCCAGTACGGACTTATGCTCCCACGTACCGTCGAGTATATATTGGGAGACCCCTATAGGCTTAAAACCTTTTATCCATAGGAAGCCGTGTTGGCCGCCCTACTGATCACAATGCACCGAACACAGCATTCGGGAAGATTGACTGCCGTACCGTAAAAAGTATTCTGTAGTTTTGCGATTGGTTTGGTACTCCCTCTACCTAGATATCCAGAGCAGTCCCTTTCGTTCCTTTTCAGACTCCTTAATGGAAAAGGTCCATCTGAGCACTTGTCACTTCAGGCTCTTTAAAAATTGAAGGAGACTAGAGTCATCTTTTGTTTTTTCTCGACTCTTAAAAATTGAAAAAGCAAGTTGTGTCAAAGCGTCTAAAAATTTATTTTAAACGAAATATTCATACCCTTTTCCTACGTTGATCTTAGGTTGAGAAAATGGAGTCTACCAACCAAGGAATTCCCCTTGGTGGAAATCCTAGTCCCTTCTCCTCTTGGGGAGATGTTGGTGCACACCATATGGCCACATTGTCGCTTCCAGGACTGACAATTCGCTTGCCAGTATGGCTATTCTCAACCAATGTCATTCACAACACCACCATTCCTGAACAATAAAATCAGCAATTAGACGAGTCCAGAATTGCCCACCAACCTTCTACTTCCTCTAATTCTTCCTCTCCTCCTTCCTCTTCGCTTGATGGGGCTGGCAAAACCAAAAGTCAAGTTCCTAAGGAGAAGAAGGAGAAGAAGAAGAAAGAGAAGAAGAAGAAGGAACCAAAGGCGAATGGGGGAAAACGAGTGTTGTCTAACGAAAATCCACACACTGCACCGACCAGGCCTAAATCGCCATGTGTCATTTGCAAAGGAGACCACTTTCACAGAGATTGTCCTTGCATCCCTCAGATACTAAGGGACTAGTCTCCTCGTTTGCACAATCCGGTGTCATCAACCTCTGATGATCATGTTGAAAGCACACCGTCAACTAGCGAAAGTGAAGCCCCAGGACAAAAAGGGAAAGCTAGATTTCCTTGTAAACTGTGTGAAGGCAATCATGCCGTCCACCATTGTCCCTTCTTAGACGAAGCGAAAAGAGTTTTGGATGATCGTCCGGTTTCACCGTTACGACTTCCTCCTGGATATAAAAAACTCTTGTCGAGTCCGTCGCTAGTTGAGAATCCAGCTAGCCCGCTCAAGTGGTCGGATGAAGCACCTATCATTGAAGATAAACCATCTGAATCCATACCAGACGAAAGTCAAAAGGTCGAGGCGGCAGTTGACCCAGTCTTGCCTTCAGAGGTTTTATCTTCGGATGATACAGTCACTGAAGAGAACAAGGATGACACCGTCCAAATTCTCTTCATCAACACAGACTCCGATGAACATGGGGGCAACCTACCCATTCCCTTAGCACAGGAGGGAAGTTCTTCAGAGCCATACCCGGCCGTCTACTCGGTCCCACCTCCAAGCAACCTAGTTGTCTCCTTCGACTGGAATCAACTAGGAAGACCCCGTTTACCAGCAAGTGTACCATTCTAAATTATCGCTCAAATATATAGAATGGTCATGGCTGGTACCATCATAGATGAGGGGGCTTCTGTGAGTATCCTTTCCTCTATTGCTTGGAAAGTGCTTGGTTCGCCATCGCTGTTGCCTGAGATGAGAAATCTGACAGGCTTTGATAAAGGAACCAATCGACCTTTAGGGATCCTTCTCGATGTGCCCATAACATTGAGAGGGAAGACAGTTCGCATGAACGTAATGGTAGTTCAAGGACCCCTGGATTATAACCTACTCCTTGGACGAGACTATATTTATTGCATGGGAGCCATTGTCTCCTCACTCTTTAGAGTAATGTGTTTTCCGCACGAAGGAAGAGTGGTCAAGCTCGTGGACCAGCTTTCATTTCCCGGATCACGCATAGCAAATAGTCATATACCATCCCTAAATGGTCTCTTCACGCAAGAAATATATCAATCCCCAGTCCGTCCTCCCGATGAGCGCGAGTAATTCAGAGGGATATGACTGAAACCCAGGGGGCATGCGTCCTAGTCTGCTTCGGCAGGAAAACTTCGGGTATAGGGTAGGTTTCCGCGGGAGAATATGACTAGTCTATACCCCATCCGTCGGTGGAAGAGGGGTTATTTTAGAATAATATTCTCTTGTCAAAGTTATGTGAGTTGGCGGACGTCGTCACTCACCTTTGTTAATCTTGGTAGACATCGCCGAAGAAGTGTTTTGTTTGCACCGCGGATAGAACAATATTTGGGTAACCTGTAAGAGGTAGGCCTTTCCTGATAGAACATATGTTTTGTCTGCAAATTGAGGGGTAACTTTGAAACCATATTTTATACCTGGGGGCATGCAAACCTTTTGGAGTGCAAGCGAGGGGCGGCTATTTATTTTTTAAATTTTTAGGACCTCTAACCCTTTAAACTCGTAGGATTAGTCGTCACCTAACTTGCATAAAGAAAGGATGTGGGGAAAAACTCTAAAAATTGCCAATTTTATATGAGACATTCTTATCATATGACTGGATTAATCAAGCAGTTTTAGAACATAGTTCAAGCTCGTTAAAAAATAAACATAAGACATGAGCAAATGTTTCCACCCGCGTTTAAGCTCATTAAAAAATGAACTATTCCCCGGCAAATAACCACCGTGAATGTAGCATTTCAGCCATTAAAGCCTTGGTCATGTTTGCACCATCACCTCCTTTTTTCATTGGCCGATCATTCACCTCCATTTGATTGTTTACCCATTTTGAGGAACAGCTGCGAAGAGTGATTTCACTAGCCATCCTTGTGACACTGCCGTGATTGGAAAATTCCAAACCTTACCTGGAATCAGCTGCTACCCATTTTATCACTCGTTCCTCAAAAGACAAGTCTTCTTTAAGCTCTTTTCAACTGACTCGTAAAATATGAAAAGATTGCCGAGTTTTGGCCTTCCAGCTCGTTAAAGCGACCGGAAGTGCTATCCCTCCTCTAGATTTTAATCTTTTTGGACCTGAGGGATTATTGCACAAAAAGATCGAGCGCTTTTTTTGTTCGGCTCATTAAAACTATCGAAAATTCATCCCTTCTGTATTGTTTTATACTTTTTCGGACTTAAGGGATTAGATGACGAAAAAGGAATTTTGGAGTTACCTTTACGTACCTTTTCAGACTCTCTAAAAATGAAAAGGACCAAGTTATCTTTGTCGTTAAACTCGTTAAAAAGATTAATAGCGACAAACTTGTCTTTAGACGAGAATGAGTTTCACTATCGCTAGGCTCGTTAAAACATAGCGATGGGTTTGCCCGAAGGGAAAATTATAGAACAAGCATATGTTATCCTCCTCAAGCTTGACAAAAATAAAGAGGTACTGGTCAGCAATGACTGGGGAAAAATTGGGAAGAAAACTCAAAGAATCTTTATTGGTAGCAAGTCGCTCTTGAACATGACACTTCCACTCCATGTCCGAATCGGGTTGGGTTGTTTCATTCACCGGTCACATCACCATGGTCACGCCATACCATCCACATTTGGGGTAAATGCTACCAATCCATCACATAAGTGTCGCCGACATGTTCAAGAGAAGTCATCCAGAGAAGTCACCCGTGTCCCATCCACTACCATACATTATACTTCATTCTTTCATGACCGCCATCCTGAACCATATATCATCAGATTGTTTTCACCTCCATCAAAATCATTTGCTCCGTTCCGTGTCATTGATGTGGGATTCATTAAGGCCCTCCTTTGATGGATCACTTCTTGTCGACATCAGCTCATTATCCAAGAAGTTGATCTAGGAACACCCCATTCAGTACTTCGAACCTTGCATGCCTCAATGACAAGTTTCTCACCTCCGGCAACAGGTATACATCAATGACCTTCGACCGAAAGATTTTGCGTAGTGTTTGACTCCAAGTCCTTTATTCACACCACGTGAATTGTACTGCAGTACCTTGAGGGTCATCATCATTATCGGTGATTCCTCTCGCACTTGTTAACAATTTACATCATTGACTGGTAATCAAGCGATGTCTTTCCACGTTCGACTGCAAAACATTTCTCACATGGATCGACTTGTACTTCGAGTGAAGATCGGATGAGATTGAAGACCCCAGATCTAGTTTCATCCATCCGGGCTGCGATATATATTCAGGAAAATAAAGACATTGAAATGTACAGCATTGCAACACAGATAATCATCCTACCAAAAGGATGGTGGCTCTATCAGAATCATCAGTCTACCATCAGACGATTGTCTGTCCTATGTACATGAAAATGAATTTATAAAGTTGAGCATGGGAATGCCCGCCTCAGCTAGATCATGAAAACAGTATGAAGATAATGTATTGTATTGTATCTTATTACAGGTCTCCTCCCAGCATTGAAAGAACTTCGGATCATCCTAATAAAGCATTTCACCCAATAAACGGCCTCATACTTTAGGGGGCAACTGTTATAGACATTTTTGTGCCTTACAGCTCTAAGCATGAAATGTCCATAAACCAAGGGATCCTAAGTCCCTAAAAGTGTTGTTCCGACCCCTAAAGGAACAAGGTCAATAAATTACAGCTTCTCCCAGAAGTTCTCCACCAGAAATTGCTCAGAATCAGTCAAATCAGGATCATTTCAGCTGCTCCACTAGCTAGCTGCGTTGCATAGCACCCAAGTACACTAGCTAGGTGCATTGCAACGCACCTAAATGCACTACCAGGGTGCGTTGAGCGGGAAATGACAAATGGCAGTGCCATTCCGCGAGGTGGAAAGACAATGGAAGCTTCCAGAATCTTCTCCAATGACACTTGCCTCACTGAGTTCGACCAAGGATGAGTAAGAGGCTCTCAGTCTCCAAGTGGAAGCAAGAACTGACAGAGAGAAGCCACTAGTCAAATCATAAGCTGACTCATATTCCTTGCATACATCTATATATGGATCCCTCATCCCAGAGATCCAGGAGGCTGGAATTTTGGACATTGCAGAGAATTGTTGTTGGTTTAGAGATAGATATCAGAGTATTGGGTGATTTATGCTTTGTTGGAGGTGAAGAGGGGATTCTATGCTGGGAGGTTGATGCTGGATCAAGAATCATTGGTTCTAACTCCTCCTGGATCTTCTTGTTATATCAATAAAACTATTTGAGTTTCTCCTACATGCTTGTGTATCATTGATGTTTGTTACATTTGTATGTTTAGCTTAAATCTGATCCTAAGCTATTTATGAATATAAATCCATGTCTTTGTGTAGTTTTCTTATTTTGTGATCTTACAGGAACATGGTGAAGCTGGGCAAGTAAGGGAGCAGGTAGCTGGAAGCTGTCAAAGAGGAGAGAGATTGGATCAAAGGACTAGCGCAAGACACAGGTTGGTTCATCCTATTCCTCTTCGTTTATAGTTCATAAAGAAGAATACGAAAGTAGTTTTCTCTGTTTGTTTCTAAGGTCACTGTCACACCTTAGTGGGATAGGGTCGTTCTGAGTAGACACTTTTCCTGTTAACAGTACCGGTTCCCCCAAGTCCATATTTTCCATGAAATTGTACATATGTGCCATGCCAACTTTGTCCCTAGTCAAAGAGCAGTCATGTCCCCTAACTAGGCCATACTTTTCACTATCACTACTGAATCTATAAATGAGATGCTACAACTCCAGCCTAGCCAAAAATTGACTCCCCTCTCAATTGGAGACCTATTGGACTTATATCCCAAACTCAGCCCTACAAGATTGGCACAATTAATCCTAACCTTCATCATAGAAGAGAAGTATACCCCAAAATACTCCCCTCCATATGTACCAACTATATTTTCTCCTTGGGGCGGAAATATTGTATCCGTGATATCTTGTGTTTTGGGTTACTCCACAAATGAATACATTGATGAAATCATCCTATCTTTCATGTCCATCTATACCCTAGGACAACCTCCTGCAACCATTTATGACTTTTCCACATTCATAGCTGACAGGATGCATGAACAGTTCCTCAGAATGAGTAGTGAGAGAGTCTTCAAATACTCCTATGTCTTGTATCACCTTTTCCTATACTTCCAAGCAGATAAATTCCCAATTACCTTGCAAAATTTTGACACAAAGGGCCAACCAAGATCAATCATTCTCTGGACCCCATTGATTCATCAATATTCCTCCCCCTACTCATACAATGAATTCATAGATTCCTTTGTCCACCCTATGATGACCATGATCAGTGGAACCCCTCCACCAAGAATCAGTCCTGAGATTAGGAGACTCCTTCATCTAAACATCAATCATCAAGTGGGAGATTGGTACTTGCACGAAAACCACACTGAAATAAGGATTTATGGGTGTTAGTTGGCCCCATACAAACTACCTAAATACCTCCCAATGAGGTTATTTGCCCTGGATTACTATAGGCAGATAATAAATTCAGATGAGGTAAAATTTGTTAAAGCCAAAAAGAAAGCCATGCTCAAGATCAAAGACCAATTGGGTCATTTTATTTGTAATAGCATAGAAGCTGGAAAGGAGGCAGACTTGATCCTTCAGAGATTAAAATTAAAACAGAGCTTCATATGGAGATATGATCCCTTGGATTTCATCTGCAAAAGAAGGTAGAAAAACAAGATGGCTCCCTATATCCATCACTCCATCCCTGAGGTAGAAAAGCATGCTAACCAATTGAAATGGGTGGAAAACATGTTAGAAGACAATGATAATACTGAAGTTGTTGTGGAAAATACATTATTAGATTTGGAGAAACAACTTGATGAGGGTTTTTTCCTGCATGTGCCAGAACAATCAGATAGGCCAGAACAGTCAACCAGGATATAACCATCAGAAGAATTAGCAACTACTTCAAGTGCCCATCCAGTCATGCAAACTCCTCAGAATGAGCATAAGGTCCAAAAAATGAATAGAGAAGGGGCTTCCACTTCAGGAATGCCTACTTCTGATGTACATCAAGAATCAAACAAAAGGCAAAAGCCAAATCCAGCCTCTGAGCAAGAATTCACTGACGACTCAGCTAAGGTCACCAACATAGAGGTTGAAAGAAGCAGTCCCACCACTCCATCTAGGAGTGTGTAGGAGCCTTCCACATCACAGACTTAGATGTTGATGAGGCAAAAAATTGTTGACGTATCTTCCTTTAGAATGCCTGCAGATAAGGACCAAGATATTAAGGAAAGATACAAAGAGATCAAAGCCAGAAATGAGAGGCTTAAGGCCCAAACATATGCCCAATATTTGAAGATAACCCCCACTAATCAAACAAAGTGAATTTCAGCCTTTGGTATCAAAGAGGGGAAAATGTAGATGAATTTCATCAAGCCAATCACTCAGTAGCCAAGAGTAGCATCAGATTTCAAAAAGGTGGATTTTGAAGTACTGGCAAGGGATATTCATCCAATTGACTAGATTGAACTACACAACCAAATAGGGGAGATGATATACTCCACATTAATGGGGAATACCATTGCTTCCTACCAATTACAGAACTCCCTAAACAATATATCAGCACAATTTCAGTTGGAGAAGGCCTCCTCACAGGCCAAGGATACTAGAATCAAGTCCTTAGAGGACTTAGTGATTGAATTGGGATACAATCCCAAAAATGTAAAAGCTATAGAGCAACTGATTAAAAAGAAAAATGATGACATTTCTACACTCAAGAAGCAGCTAAAGATACCCCAACTACATCACCCACAGACAAAGGAAGTCCTAGAAGCATAGCAAGGACATGAAGAGCTCATGGACTTGGTCCTAAAGCAGAACGATCAACTCAAGGAGATGGAGAAGGAGTTGGACACTTTAATTCAGTTGAAGCAAAGTGACTTGGCCACAACCTCTAGATCTTTCATCCCCATAGTATCTACAATAGTTCCTTCCACACTGGCAGCATCGTTGGCACCCACAGTTCCACTTGCCACAATATTGCCAGTAACAACAGAATCTACAACAACAACAAGTACATAGGGATAGAAAGCAGCAGAATTAGTTAAATCCATGGAAGAGATGTCTATACAAGCTAAGAGATGAAGAGACTAAAGGAAAAGGTATCAAGTCTAGAAAGTGATTGTAAACTTGCCCAACTCCAGCAAAAAGAAGAAAGACAAAAGGCATTGAGAATGGGTGAGAGAATCAAAATCTTGGAGAAGGATTTAACACTACAGAAACCACTGGGACAAACCAAAGAAATGCTCTGGGCCAATATCATTGACTCTGTCAATGATATTTGGCCATCAATTCAAGTTATATTTGAGCAGATAGAGTTAGTGGAGATAGCTACTAAAGCTATCCAAAAAGTAAAGGAAGAACTAGGGGATAAACCAAGGGATGTCAATCGACTCATCCACTTCCTGAATAGCAAGAATAGATATGAGCTCCATGCGCTTAAAATAGAAGATAGGACTGAGGCCATTCTAGAGATTAGGAAGGTTCTTTCCAAAAGAAACCTTATGCTTAACTTAGAAGAGAAGTGCCATAACATGCAGGTAACCATTGATAGGTTCATGGCTAAGTTTTAGATTTTGAGGGAGAAGGGTCTTCCGAGTCCTATGTTCATCAATGACAAACTCATGCCCCAGCTAGACTATGGAGATATACTAAGAAAATTGGCTAAGGAACAAGCAAGTTCTTCAGCCATTAAAGCCCTGCCAACAGGCAAAGTGTTATATGACACATTGGAGAACTTGTTTTTCCTAGAGCATGAGGTGAAACATTTGTTCCTCACTAAGCCAATTTTTGCAAAGTACACAGAGGCAGATGAAATCTACAGAAGGATGATAGATGTAAAACTACCTGATGCAGAATGGTGGGAAAATATGACATATTTACTATAATAAAATTTACATAAGAAATTTACTACACAGTAAATGAAGGCAACTAGTTAATACAGGTAAAAGTAGAGCAGCATGGTCAAAGAGTAGCAGGGACAAAGAGTATCAGTTGAAAGATGAAAGTAAAGAAGATTCCAATGTAGAAATGCTAGCCAGCTTAAAGGGCTCCAACTCAACTAAAACAACCAGCAACACCACAATATAAGGGATAGCATGAAGCAGTTCAACATCTGTCTCTATCTTCATGCAAGAAGCTATTTTTATTCCTTAGATTATGTCTCAAATTGTTTTGATATATTTTGTAGATATTTTTGTATATATACTTCATATTTCGAAGTATGATAGGTGGATTCTTATACTTTCAATAGAATTTTGTTCAAAGACTGTAAAAGCTTTTGTATCACTAACTAGGCCAACATGCTGGATTGATGAATAAAGATAAGATATTTCAAGGAATTCATAGGTAAAGCGAAGTACAAATGAGTAATTCTCTTGTGTTGTTTTATCTCCCTTAAAGTTGTTTCATAATATTAAATTTTTCAGAAGTCTGAATGTTTAACTTGAATATTATTTCAGAATTTGCTTAACTGCATTGTATCTTACTGTTATACATTCTTAATGTTTTCTCTTAAACTATCTTGGCTAGGGAATTCTTAATTTCTCCTTAGCTTCCGTAGTTTCTCCTATGGTCTATAGTAAAGGATTCTTAATTTCCCTTTACTCATGATTCACTGATGTTCCCCCATCTTAGCCTCAGTCTGAGGATTCTTGATTGTGCTCTCACCTCTGTTAAGACTCACCTCACCATTTAGTCCAAGTATTTTTACTTCACCCTGCTATATTTCCCCTTGAACATTCCCTTTAGTGATTTAACTCCAGCTTTGCTACCCCTTCTTTGACTCCATTTCCCAATGGCCTAAAGGCATCAACCTATTAGCTTGTTTTAAGGATTCCACCACCAGATCTTCATACAAATAAAAACCCCCCCTGAACTCCAGAACTAGCCTAACATCTAAGAAAACATAGCTAAATTATATATAGAGAGCCCTCTCTGAGCCATAGGTTGGCTTTATCCTATGCTTAAAAGTTGGTTTGTGGTTACCTTGAAGCCTTCCCTTCTTCCAAAACTTCTAAGTAAAATTTTTTAGTGATAACATAGTGGCGACCATACTGGGGAATGCAAAACTCAATCTCCCAAAACTTTAAGGAAATCTCAATCATCATCTCGAGCCCCTTAAAGTTAGTTTTTACAGAAGTTTTAAAATTTACACTAAAAAAAATTTAAAAAGTTATAATTCTAGCTACCAGGAAAACTCATTATACCAGGGCCAACCCAGATCCAAACCCTGTTGTTATTGTGGATGATCCAAACAGAATTATAAGGAAATCCAAAAAAGAAGAGAGTTCAGCTGATAAAACACCATTAGTTAAAGCTAATTATTGTCCTGATGAGTGGTTTTTTTTAGAAGATTTACCTTTTGATGCACAATTTGATCTCTCATTGTTTAGAACAAAATCTAAAAGTGTGCTTAATGAAACCGTTCTAGATCCTGATTTTATTATAGACCTTGAAGTTCAAAGAGCTAATAGATGAATTGACAAATATATTCTGAATACTCCACTATCATCCACTAGTACTGATCTAGTTTCTTAAATTTTTTCTCAATCCTCCAAAGTTATTAGTACCCCTTCCATCACTACTACACCATCCATTATTTCCACTGGCCCATTCATTACACATCCCCTATACAACCTAGAATCTTGTTTCCACCTATAGATACTCTGACTTCACCCATTAGCCCTTTAAGTTCACTTATAGATACTTCCATTTCCCCTATACACACAATTGTTCCTTTTATCCCAATTTCCGTTATAGAAACCCCTTCATCCACCCTTAGTGTTTCAGTTTCATTTGTAGATATTCCAACTTCAGCTGTTAATATTCCAAATTCCACTGTTAATAATCCACTTTCAATTAGCAATCTTTCATTTTCAACTGTAAGCACTGCTAGCTCATCCATCTCCACCTCCACCCAAACTAATCTTCCCTTATCTCTAAGCCAAGCCAAGGCTTTAGCCATGGCCAATAGATATTCCCCTTTGGTGTTGCCTAGTCAGTTACATGACCTACCTCATGACTATCAAAGAAAAATTCACATATTTGATGCTACAGTCCTATACACTGCTCAGCAACATGTTAACTGAATGAACAATTATTTTGAGTTACATGAGATAGATGATGCAGATGTAAGAATGAGGCTTTTTGCCCAAACATTAGCTGGGGAAGTTAGAACCTGCTTTAGAAACTTAGTTTTTGTTAGTATTGTAAATATGACAAACTTTCATAGGATGTTTATCGAGAGATGGGAAAGGAAGAAAAACATTTAAGGATGTTAATCTTAAATGCTTTAGAATTTTGAATGTTTAATTTGAATATTATTTCAAAATTTGCTTAATTGCACTCTATCTTACTGTTATACATTATGAATGTTTTCTCTTAAACTATCTTATCTATAGAATTCTTAACTACTCCTTAGCTTCCGTAGTTTCTCCTGTCGTCTATAAATAAAGGATTCCTAATTTCCCTTTACTCATGATTCACTGTTGTTCCTCCATCTTAGCCTCGGTCTGAGGATTCTTGATTGAACCTCACCTCCGTTAAGACTCACCTCACCATTTAGTCCAAGGATTTGTACTTCACTATGCTATCTTGGCCCTTGAACATTCCCTTTAGTGATTTAACTCTAGCTTTGCTTCCCCTTCTTTGACTCCATTTCCTAATGGCCTAAAGGCATCAACCTATCAGCTTGTTTTAAGGATTCCACTGCCAGATCTTCATACAAATAAAAAACCTCCTTTGAACTCTAGAACTAGCCTAATATCTAAGCAAACATAGATAAATTATATAGAGATCCCTCTCTAAGCCTTAGGTTGGCTAGAGCCTATGCTTAAAATTTGGTTTGTGGTTACCTCGAAGCCTTCCCTTCTTCCAAAACTTCTAAGGAAAAGTTTTGAGTGATAACAATAATGACCCTCATCTTGCGGTAAATATGTAGATATGATGCTAATGGTCTTGATCTTAGTACATTCATGTATATAATGTAAATATTTTCCTATCACCTTGCATTGTGTAAATATGATAAATATTTTGTGGTTACCTTGATGTACATGTTGAAGTTCCACTTTCATGACTATGGGAAACACTTCTCAGTTATCCTTGTGTACATGGGGAAGATCATAATTACTCTATGCCAACAAATATAATAGTGAATAGTGTCTAACTAAATCAAAACCCTAACCATCGACGGAATCTCCATTGATGAGGCTTCAACCAATGGTCCTTCCTTAAGGTAACCACTTATAATTATTGATGGCACATTTTTCTAACTCAATGAACCTTGTATTAACTAGGGGGAGTTATATGGAACCTCAATGACATCAAGGTGAGGGTAATAACCAAAGTTCAACATATACCATAATAACCATACATACGTCTTTATACCAAGGGCATGATACAAGAATAAGGAACTATATTAATGGGGGGGTTAAAGAGAATCTAGCTCGACTCATATAGTTGAAAGAGCAAAAATAATTTGACTCAAGACCTAAGAAGAGACTCACATACACTCACATGCATAATATTTATGGGCCTTGATGTAGTCAATGAGGGCAAGGAGATATTTTGCAACTTATTAGCACAAATTAATGGATTTTTCTCCTCCCTCACACCTTGTCGATTCTAGAACAGACCTAGGAAGAGGGAAAATGACATATGGGGAGAAAATGGGAGGCCAAATGGAAGGAAAGGGAAAATCTAGTTAGCCAAGCCCTAACTAATTAGAAGGATGGAGTGAGAAGTAGAAAGAGAAGAGAAATTAGGATAAGGAGAATAGGAAGCAAAAGAGCATAGTGAGAGGAGAGTAAGGGAGAAGGAACTGAGAGTGAACAAGATGAGGAGAGGGCAATCAAAGGCAAGGAAGTCACTGGGTAACTACTCAAAGGGTGTTGTTGCAAGGAAGGTATCACACTTGGACATTGTGGGGTTTTCACCACAAAGATAACAAACTAAATTCTAATGTAAGAGGTAAGCCTCCATCATGTTTTTGAACTGTACATTTGACATTTACGGCATCAAACTACCATTTCTGTGCTTCTAATTAACAATTGAGTTATCGGGTCTAGCACAATGGGAAAATCACTGCCATGAATCTCTTTAGAGAACTACAATTTCCCAAAGATCTTATAGTCATATATTTTTTGGTTAGTTTTACAATCTAAGATTCAGGGACCTTAGTGTCATGCTTGTGGCTTAACCACCTTCTAATTAATGTGATAAAAACACCTAGTAATATTTTCACACTGAACACTATACAATAAACTTAACCCTAATATCTTAGTGAAGAACAAGTAACTAGCTAGACTCTGGAAGGCTTTTTGGATTGACTGTTAGTGAAACTCATTGCAGTTAGGTGTGCCAATGTGTGCTGAGTGTTAGCGAGTGCTAGGGAAACACAAGGGATCACTAGGTCAAAATGAATGGAAATGAATGAATAAGAGTGTGTGACAGGGAGTGTCAATGAGTTCTAGGTGTGGTAAGAGGGGAGTGACATGGTATGCTAAGAAACATTAAATCATTCTAGTGTGCCAAAGGGACATGTAGCCAATATGTGCTAGGTGCCAATATGTGCCAAATAGTGCTAGGAAGTGTTAGGGAGCATTAGGGAAGCACAAGGGAGAACAAGGTGAAAATAATGCATGCAAATGAATGATTAAGAATTTGTGACAGGAAGTATCAGTGATTTCACAGTGTGCTAAGGAGGGAGTGGCAAGGTATGCTAGGTAGTGCTAAGGAATTCGAGAGTCCAGGGAAACATGACAAGATGTGCTACGTGCTAAGGTGTGCCAATGCATGCCAGGGAGATATGGAGTGTCAGGGAAAAACAAGGGATCACTAGTTTCAAATGCATGGAAATGAATGAATAAGAGTGCGTGACAGAGATTGTCAGCAAATTCTAGGTGTGCTAAGGAGGGAGTAACAAGGTATGCTCGGTAGTTCCAAGGAATGCTAGAGTGCTAGGGTGACATGCCAAGATGTGCCAAGTCCTAGGGTGTGCCAATGTGTGTCAGGGAGTGCCACGAGAACACAAGGGAGAACTAGTTCAAATTGCATGGAAATGAATAGATAAGAGTGTGTGATAGGGAGTGTTAGCGAGTTCCAATTTTGTTAAGGAGGGAGTGACAAGGGTATATGCTAGGTAGTGCCAAGGCATGCTAGAGTGTTAGGGAATGTTAGGGAGTGGTAGGGTGGTAGGGTCTGTTAGGGAGTAGAAAATCATGCCAAGGAATGCAGGGGATGATAATTTGTGCCATGTAGTGCCAATGGATTGTTATACGTGCCAGATGTTATGGCATGTGAAGATGTAAACTATGTTTCCTAGTTGTTTTATGGGCATGGTTGGATGTGAGCCTTGACTTAGTAACTTGTTAAGTGGGATGAGTTAAGATTGGACATGAGAAGCCTAAGATGATTTATAGTCCATTAGGGGAACAAGGCATAGTCTAGTTGTAGTAAATGTAACTTGGTAAAGTTGTTGTAGTGGAGGCAAGACTTGGTTGGGTTCCTAAGTCTAAAAGAAAATAAGGGTAGTTATAAGGGCACGATAATTAAGGAGTGCCAAGGAATGAAAAGTCATGCTGACGTATGCTAGATAGTGGCAATGCATGTCAAGGAGTGTTTGGGAGTGTCAGGGAATCACAAGGGAGAACTAGGTCAAAGTGCATGGAAATGAATGAATAAGAGATTATGCCAGGGAGTGTCAGTGAATTCTAGATGTCCCATGGATGAAGTGTGTTAGGAGAATTTCATATTAGGACTTGGAGGAGGAAAGACTACGATTGTGATAAGAGGATGGAAAAAGCAATTTGAGACAAAGGGAGACTTTGGTCTAGGCACAACACTATTTTTTCAATGACTTGGTTGGGTTCCCAAGTCACAAAAAAAGTAAGTTTATCTATGAGGGCATGAAAACTAGGGAGTTCCAAGGTCTGTAGGGAATTTCAGGAAGTTCTAACACATGTTAGAAAGTTACAAGGAATGTTAGGTATGTCAAGACATGCCATGTGCTAAGGCACACCAATGTGTGCTAGGTTCTAGGATGTGGCGCTAACACATGCTAGGGATTGCCAAGAAAACATAAGGGAGGAGTCATTTTAATTACATGTAAATGAATGAATGTGCGTGTGTGATAGGGAGTGTTAATAAGTTATAGGTGTGCTAGGGAGGGAGTGACAACGTATTATAAGCAATGCCAATAGATGATAGAGTGCTAAGAAATCCTACTAAGATGTGACAAATTCCATGGTGTGCCAATGCGTGCCAATGAGTGTTAAGGAGTGTTAGGGAAACAAAAGGGAGCACTAGGTCATAATGCATGGAAATGAAGGAATAAGAGTGTGTGGCATGGAGTGTCAGTGAGTTCCAAGTGTGTTAAGGAGGACTTACAAGGCATGCATGGCAATGCTAAGGAATGCTAAAGTTCTAAGGCGACATGTGGCCAAGATGTGCCAACGCGTGCAAGGAAGAGTTAACTGGGAGTTCCAAGGAAACACAAGGGAAAACTATGTCAAAATGAATGTAAATGAACAAATAAGAGTTTGTGATTAGAAGTTTCATTGAGTTACAAGTTTGCTAAGGACAAATTGACAAGGTATGCTAAGCAGTGTTAAGGCATGCTAGAGGCTAGGGTGACATGCCAAGATGTCATAGGTGCTAGGGTGTAACAACACGTGTCAAGGAGTGATAAGGAGTGCTAGGGAAACATAAGGGAGAACTAGGTAAAAATGCATGGAAATGAATGAATAAGAGTTTGTGACCACAAGGGTCAGCAATCTCTAGGTGTGCTAAGGAGAGAGTGACAAGGTATATTATGTAGTGTCAAGGAATGATAGAGTGTTAAGGCAGTATGCCAAGATGTGTCAGGTGCTAGGGTGAGCTAGGGAGTTCTAGGGGGTGTCAAGGAAGCATAAGGAAGCACTAGGTCAAAATGCATGGAAATGAACGAATAAGAGTGTGTGAGAGGGAGTTTCAATGAGTTTAAGGTGTGTTAAAGAGGGAGTGACAAGGTTATATGCTAGGAAATGCCAAGGTATGCTAAGCTACCAAGGCATGTCAGGAAGTGCCACGGTGTGCTAGGGAGTGTCAAAGCATGCCAAGGAATGTAGGGAATGTTAGAGCATGCTACATAGTGCTAAGGCATTCTAAGACATGTCAGGTGATATGGCATGTCAAGATGTAAATTGTGTTGCTTAATTGTTTTAGACCAAGGTTTGATGTGATGAGCCTTGTCTTGCTAACTTGTTAAGTGGGATGAGTTGAGATTGTACATGAGTACCCTAAGATGAGTTACATGTAGTTCTTAGGTGAACAAGGAATATGTTGAATTTCCATGACACATGAGAATTTGGGTTTGGACTTAGAACTTTTTATGCGAACACACTCAAGTGCCACAACACATCTACTATGCAGAACGAAATCTTCCATGAAAGAAAAAGTAATGGATTGAATGCACAGAGTTTAGGGTCTACCACATCTTCATATGTTAACACTTATTATTGTGATATACAATAGCCATTTATATGTCTAGTGTAAGACTCCTCTGGAGATTTCTATCCAACAACAACATCTCTGTGGTAAAAGGTGTACTGTCAGAGGTTGCTCCATTAAAAATAGCAACCAAAAGGGACATTACTATGCACACAGATGAAGAATTAAGGAGATTTCTATGTACGAGTGCTGATGCGGAGGTATGGGACAAAATTACACAGGCAACGAACATTTTTGTTCAACCAATCAAGATCTAAAAAGGAAAATGTGTGATTATATATACATGTGTGATAGTATTTGGAGAAATGCAAACCTAACCCACAAATTTGTTGACATTTTGTTGGAGCTGACCTATAATTGCTCCTAAAGTTAATAAACAGGCAAAATAAGACTACCTTTTCAATATAAAATATAAATTGATAGGAACAAGGTCAAATTGTGAAAGTGTAAAAATTGGTATGGTTTAAAGGGACCGATCCCTTTGAAAATTTTTAAATGTGGTAATGAAGGTTGAGCCTCATTCTAGAAACCCTTTGGGCATCCATCTTAGCAATTGGTGTAGGATGCAACACTTCAAAATAATTTTTGTAGCAGTGATGTCAACACTTGTATGGTGACATGGGGTTGGAGTTGGCCTGTCAAAGCTCATTGGTCTACTTTGGATCTTCTCTAGGGTGATTCCTTAGATGCTTTGGAGTACGAGGGCATGATTTGATATTTATTTTGCATTGAAGAAACTTTGGAGGCTAGATATTGCAGAAAAAACCCTTGTTCTGAACAGGGAAGCACATGGCACTAAAGAAAGTAACAACAAGTACACAGATTTGAAATTCAAATCACATCACTATTTATTACTCCTTGAAACAGGAAATAACTAAAAATTTCAAACACTACTATTCATGTTTCCTTTAGTCTAGAAGGTAAAATGAATCTGGAAACATGTACAACAATGTCTCAACCTTCATAACTCCTAATCCTAATGCAGCTTCCTTGCATGGATAGACAAGACAATTAAAGTCTGCCTCTACTGAATATGATATGAGATATGAAAACATGCTTCCTTAGCTAAGGCTAAGAATTAATAACTAGGTAAGTGCTCCTTTTAACTGTGCATGCAAAAACTAAATAAAGAAAATAGTTTTGCTACTCCAGGTGCAAGAAATGAATCTACTACCTAAGGTAAGTGCTTTGCCCAAAATAAGATATTAAGGACTCAGAAACTGTTATGGAACCAGATCACAAAAAGATAGAAAAGAGTGATCCACGCCTTAGAATTCAACCTCTTCGAGGGGGAAACCTCCTTTACATTACATAAATGAGCAATTATTTGATGATACAAATGGAAAGACCTCCTTTCTATATATAGGAATCTAAGGGGTCATAACATAATCAGAGCCGACATAACAATAATAATGTAAGGGCACAATAATAACAATAGTGGGCTTCTATGTGGCACAATAGTAACAATATGGGCACTACTTGGGTACATCAATATAATAAGTGGGTTGTACTAATAACAATAAGGGGTTACACTAGTAGTATAGGGGCCTAACATGCCCCTCTCCTTCATAAAGCGTTGTCCTCAACGCTTGAGTAGTTCTTGATGCTTCTATATAAAATTCTTGTCCTCCCATGTGGAATCTTTAGCGGGCAAGTTCTTTCACTTGATGAGATACTTTGAAATTGATCGATTTTGTAGCTGTCGGGTTCTTGTTTCTGTGACTGCTCCAAGTTCCAATATGATTTTTCCTTCCTCTTCAATTTCTGGAAATATTGTTTGAATTGGGATCTTTTGCAACTTTTGAATAAGTGGCCATACTTCTTCGTCCTTCTTCCATTCATCCCTTGCTTCATTTTTCCATTCTGGTTGGATAATAGAAATAGCACAAAACAATGCTTCCACATCCTCATCTTTGAAGAGTCTTCCCATTCGGTCAGGTCGCCATTTTTTAAGTGCATGTAGTATTGCCAACATTTCCTTCTCATAAATAGCTTGCTTGAGATGTAGCAGTAAAAATAACCAATCACCTACATCAAAACATGTTTCACTACGATGTTGATCCAACTGTTGTTTCATTTTATTTTGCACTGAAGTGGTGTTATCCTTTAAAAGTTGGAGAACTTGTTGTTGATGCTCGATGTGATCTTTCACTGCTTGAACCTTTTTCTTCTTGATATGTACTTCTATCTCTAGAGTTTGAGGAGTGGTAATTTCTTCCAATCCTTAACAAGATATGGTCGGATTCATTTCTTGATGCTCGATGTGATCTTTCACTTATTGAACATTTTTCTTCTTGATATGTCCTTCTATCTTGATAGTTTGAGGAGTGGTAATTTCGACCAATGAATTACAAGATATGGTTGGATTCATTTCTTCTTTCTCGATGTGATCTTTCACTTCTTGCACCCTTTTCTTCTTGATATGTCCTTCTATCTTGAGAGTTTGAGGAGTGGTAATTCTTGCCAATGCTTTACAAGATATGGTCTGATTCATTTCTTCTTTCTTTGGGGTGGGGTCCTGGCATATATCTTCTTATTTTGATGTTTCTTGATCCTTTTCTTCCTCCTCTTCATATTCTATGTAAAATAATTTCTTCTCAGCACACTTATGACCTTTAGTGCATTTGCTATCACACTTGTAACAAAGCCCTTTTTCTCTTTTTTCTTCCAATTGTTGTGGTGTAACCCTTGTAGGTTGTGGAAGGCTAGGAGAAACAACACTTCCATCTTTATAGTTGTGAGGGGTATGCTTCCTGGTTTCCATAATTTTTCTTTCCACTATGTCACGAAGCCCCTTTACTCTTTCCAATTGTTGTGGTGTTGCTCTAAAGAAGGTGTTGCTCTTTGTATCCTCATAATGTGCTATCATTTCCTCCATGAAAATTGACCACGTAACAAGTTGTTTACGAGAACAAAGCCCTTCATACCATAAAAATTGATCTGGTTCTAAATATGAAGATACAATACATACCTTTTGTAACAGTGGTACACCATGTAGATCAAAATATTGCTCCATCTGAAGTATCCAATTTACCGAATCCTTGCCATCAAACTTCCTCATCTTGCTTTTTCTTGATTTTAGGACCTCGATCTTGAAATGACTGTAACTCTATATTTTTAGAGTTCTGAAATTGTGACCTGTAGTAGCCCTCTATGTTTTCTTTCCAATGCCACTAGTCGGATCCAGATTGGATTCTCCAAGAAAGAGTTATGCACAATCTACCACAGTGACCTGATTATAGACTAGTTCAATAGAGCGAATTTGTACGACATGCCACGTGTCCCTGTTTCTACCTTTGGCTCTGAAAAAGATATACAAGAAACTACAGTCCATCCTCTTTCTTTAGCTTCTTACGAAATTTCAAGCCGATGCTCAGAGATAAAGTTATGATGATTTTCCCCAGGTCACCTATTTGGAATGTAATTTAGGAGTCTGCAAAAATACCATCTTCCTCAGATCATATCTCCGCAAATATAGCGCGAAAAGCTTTGAAATTTTGACCTGAGATTCAGCGTGATGTCTTCTCAAATGGACTTTTTTTTTAGCTTCTGAAACATCGTACAAAACAATTTCTAGCGAAAGTGCCACGATGACCTGTTTGGAGCAGCGAAACCCTAGAATCCAAAGCTCTGATACCAAATGTTATGAAACCAGCTCACAAAAAGATAGAAAAGAGAGATCCACGCCTTAGAATTCAGCCTCTTCGAGGGGGAAACCTCCTTTACATTACATAAATGTGCAATTCTTCGATGATACAAATGAAAAGACCTCCTTTCTATATATAGGAATGTAAGGGGTCATCACATAATCAGAGCCGACATAACAATAATAATGTAAGGGAACAATAATAACAATAGTGGGCTTCTATGTGGCACAATAGTAACAATATGGGAACTACATGGGTACATCAATATAATAAGTGGGTTGTACTAATAACAATAAGGGGTTACACTAGTAGTATAGGGGCCTAACAGAAACTTTGTTGCTTCCTTCAAGAGAGGTGTATGCCAAACAGAACTAAGCTATCTTGCACTATCCTCCAAATTCATTCTGGGTTGCTTTTCTAGAGAAGTGGCCAGTAAAAAGTCTCGTACCCACAAGTGTTGAGCATGATGGTTAACACCATGATCGGAGGTTGATCGAGGCAATTTGAAACATTTGATACTTCCCTTCTTATACTTTATATTCAAATGGAACTGTTGCAGGTATGTGGACCAATTCTAATGGCGATAATTTTGAAACTTTTCTTAGGTCTGTATGAACTGCAAGGGCCGGTGGTCTCTATAGATGACCGTTTCCTTCCCCAAAATGTAATCTTCCATTGTCGGCAGGCTTGCATAATCGAGTACATCTCTTTTTCATAAGTGGGATACTTTCGAATTGTTTTTGAAAGTGTCTCACTATGATATGCCATTGGATGCCCATGTTGAGTAAGGACTACTCCAATAGCATAGTTAGAGGCATATTTCTCGATCTCAAATGGTTGTTGCAAGTCTAGTAATGCGAGCACTGGTGCTGAGTATAGGCGATGTTTCAACTCTGTGAATGGATTCTGTTGAGATTCAGACCAAAAGATTTTTGGCATTATGACATAGGTTTGGCGCTATGACACAGGTGTTGTCCTTGATGGCAACTCACTCAAATGACAGATCACAGTTTAGGCTCTCAGAATGAATGAAAAAGAGATATACGCAAGTTCCTCTTAACCAAGTCACATATACACGCGAGTTCGATGATCATAAGGCACGTGTACGTATGCATGCACTTTCATGCAAGGAAAAGCGCGTACATGTGGGAAAACTTATTTTTGGTCCATGGTATTTAGTCCTTGGTATTTGGACCTATGGTTTTGGACCATGGTATCTCGTCCGATGTGTTGAACCCAGGTATTGGGTCCATGGTATTGGTTCTCTATGGTTTTGGACCATGGTTTGAGTAAGGCCTAAGACTATAAAAAGGGAAGGAGATCATTTGGAAAAGGCATTCACTTAAGTATTAAATATCTTATGAAGAGCAAGATCTAGAATTGGGTTATGGTGCATAGCTGGATCTGAACCAAGGAGGAACCTGAGCGCAAGAAGAAGGATAAGTTCTATTGTTGGGTCAAGATCTTAAGGCTTGAATAGTAATATCTTTGTGTGATTTTGATCTGTTATATTTGATGCATGAATTGATCTATAAATATGATAATATGGGTATAAATCATGTTTGAATAAGTGAAAAGGGTAAATTATCTTTTATAGATCTGTACACAGGTTCGGCACAGCAGAGGCGCATATACACGCTGGTTCAGTAAGTCAAAGCAACGTATATGCTGGTTGGTCTTAATACAGAAGCGTATGTACGTAGGTTATACATATTGAAGTAGTGTATGTCTCATGAAATAAGTTTTAGCTACTTATCTTTATTGCTACAGTGTTCTGGGTTTAGGATTGGTTTCTGGTTACTGTCAATGTAGTCTGGTTACAACATTCAGAGAAGTAATTATTTGATTCAGTTTTGATTGAAGCAAAGGAGATTGGTTGATGCAGATGTATTTGATATCTGATTATTGTCATTGATGGATCCAGTCTGAAAATTTATGAAGCATGGTCCATGGAAGAAAAGAGAAGGTTGTAGTCTTTTGTAGGTTATCACCTATGTACTAGTACATCAACTAGTACAAGAGCTAAGGGGGTTTGTAGCTCCCTTCCAGGAGAAGCTGGAAAATGAGAGTTGTATCCTTCTGCGGGTAGAAGCCTGCATACTAGTATAAGACTACACCAGTGTAGATCCATTGTAAAAAGAAGTTTATAATTAAAAGAAGATAGAGACGAATTGCAGTAGGTGGTTTTCACCTACATTGGGTTTCCACCTTATATCTTGTGTTCTTGTGTGTGACTGTCTATTCTATTTATTGTTCCTTGTTACTGTTTATATGGTTCTGACACACAGATTAATGATCAACATCTGAAGAATAAATTAAATTATAAGTCTGCAAGTTATACGTGAGTTTCCTTAACTGTAGTTGTGTATATACGTCGTTTTCACTAATTGAAGTAGCGTATGAAAATATGATTATGAAATGAAAAATAATTGACTTGATAATGCTGATTCACCCCCTCCTCAGTATTATTTCCAACAAAGAATTTTGCTTTCACTCCTCCCATGGTGACTTAACTCAAGTGCCAAGTGATATGAGAAAATCCCAATACGAATGTGCGATAGAAGTTGGAAAGACCTAGAAAGTTGCAAAGTTCTGTTAGAGTGGTTGGAGATGTCCAATCCCGAACGACTTGAATCTTCGTTGAAATATTTGCCCCCTTTAGTTGGTCCAGAAGGTCATCAATCTGTGGGATCGGGTACCTATTCTAGACAGTGATCTTGTTCAGCGTCTGATAGTCAATACAGACTCTCCAAGTCCCATCCTTTTGGATCTTTGTGGTGGCAACGGTGGCATTGGGCTCCGCATCGATAATCTGCTTCCATTTTCAATTCCCCTTATCGGGTTCTGACTCAGAGTCAGAACATGCATCTGATTCCAAATACTTTAGCTCGGCCATCAATGATTGCTTGGCCTGACACTCACTTGTGTTGTGAGTGGAGCTACCATAAAACTCACACCACTTTCTTGTGTCCTTCTCTCGCTTCGCAGTGTTCTTCTTTGCTTGCGGCTTTGGAGGGTTGTCCTAGGCCACCTCACCTTGGCTTTATCCTTTGTTCAGTGGTTTGGGGGTGCCTTTTCCTTGCTTCAGATTTGAATATCCAGTATTGCTTCTTCTATTTAAACTTTTGCTTGATCTTGACAGCGTATCGGTACATCGTGCCGAGCAAGAAAATGTCCAAGAACTCCATCTTGTCCTAGATGTACTTGTGTAGGAAGCCACGGTATTTAAGTACCAAATTCAGCTTAGAATCCTTGATACCAACTTTGTGTGAAGGGTAAGAAAAATATTGGTAAACTTCGGCACATCTTTGTCCTTTCCCTGCCATACTGTGGTCCACTTTTTGTATTTATCTTCATAGCTTCTAATAGGGTAGTACTACTCCTTCATGGCATTCTAGAATGAATTCCAAGTGGGTGCGGTTGAAAACAGTGAGGTCTTACTTTCATCCTTCTTCTCGCAGTAGGTTTCCCACCAGTCCTTGACGTGTGGGGCAGCTTTGAGAAGAGCGAAAGTAATCTTTTCCTGGTCGGAAAAATTATGAACACAAAAATACCCTTCTAGCAGATTTAACCATTTATCTACAGCGCCTATGTTAGGATATTCCGACACATAGGATATAGTTAAGTTCAACTTGGTCTAGTATAGAGTTAGGTTAGAGTTAGGTAAAGTGTGTTTCTTTACCGTTGTACATTTTGTAACTTACAATCCGACGGTCATGATATGTAGTGATCCGACGGTTCACTCTCACCTCGGTATTACCGACACTTGATCCGTGGCTTGACACCCGATTGGTCCATGAGTTCTATTTAAAGCGCATGGAGGGTCATTGTTCGGGTAATCCGTGCATGAGAGAAGCTTATGTAAATTTTCATTCTTTGATTAATAAATTGCCTGTAGTACCCACGTTGGGACAAGCCGTGGACTGTTTCCCTCCTTGCACTCTGAGGGTTTTAACCACGTCAAAAATACTGGTGTATTGATTTGAGATCTGGTTGTGAGCGGTGTCCTTTTGGTATTCTTTCTGTGGAACTTACCCTGTAAATTCCTACATGGTATCAGAGCTATTTGAGGGCCGCGTCCGTTGGTGATCCAAATCTGAAGCCGGTAGAACTGCATGCGGCTGTCGTTTCCTAGATCTGCTGTTTCTGACTGCTTTTGGGCCGAGAGGACTACTCTGTTGTGTTCGGAGCATCTGTTCCAGTGAGGAACCCCTTTCGTTTCACACGAAAAGGTTTCCGGTAGCCCTAGCTGCGTCATTTTTCAGATCGGGAGGTATACAATGTTTTTTTTGCAGTTTACTGTTATTTTCTCTCTGCTTATTTCGGTTTCGGTTTATTTAGCCTTTTTTTTAACCGGATCTATACCTTTCATTTCTGCGTATGCTCTTTGCCCTGCGACTCTGTGCGATCTGGGCAAATCAGAAACAGAAAGGAAGGATTTTTCTCATGCGTATGCTCTTTTCCCTGCACCTTAGTGTGATCTCGGAAAATCAGAAACATTGAGAAAAATATTTAGTTTTTCGGCTAAAGCTAACTTTTAGATTTTTTTTTAAAATTTCTAGTTTTTTGGCTAAAGCTAACTTCGAGCCGCAAGGTTCGTTTTTCTTTGCATATTCGTGTTGGGTTTTGCGTTTTGTGTTTTGTAGGGAAAAAGAGGTTTCTCAAGGCAAGCACGCAAACCAAGGCCCCCCCCCCCCTCTCTCTCTCTCTCTCTCTCTCAAATTTTTTGTATAGATCAATTGGTTCAAAGCTATTTTAAGAGAGTAGAGGTCTTGGGTTCAAGTCTCCATTTTGTGGGGGCGGATTTTTTCATTCCCGCACATTCGCGCACTTTGACGGCAACTTCAACAATTATTTTTCAAAAAGCCATAACTTCTTCATCCGGAAGCCTTTTTCAGAGCCGTTTTTTTTAAAACCGCCTATTTTTTCGAGATCTATCCATTGGAACACTTACTTTCAGCATCTTCAGCTTCAGTTTTTAAAAAAAAAAATGGAAAGCCCATGCCAAGTCATTCTTGATAGCACTAACTACTTCCAATGGGTAGCCTACATCGAAGATTTACTTAGAAGTAAAGGTCTCTTCAGAATAGCCACAGACCAAGAGAAGAAACCAAAAGATGAAGACAAGGCGGCAAAATGGGAAAATAGACAAGATCAAGCACGTGGTTTGATAGGGATGTCTATTTCTCCTGATCTTAGATTCCACATTGCAGAACTTGAGACTCCTCATGAAGCATTAGAAAAACTTGCTAAAGTTTTTGGGATTAAAAATGAAATTAGAGCCCATCAACTTGAAAATGAGCTGCTTACTTTGGATCCTAATAATTTTTCTTGCATTGAAGATTTCTTGTCCAAATTCAAGAACCTTAGATATCTCCTGGAAGGTGTTAAAGTTAAGAAAGACGATGGTAACCTTATTTATTCCATCCTTACTAAGTTGGGACCAGCCTACTCTGTATTTGTTTCCACTTTCCATTCTACAAGAGAAGCTTTCATTTGTCAAGGACAAGACTACAAGGCCCCTTCCTTTGACTCCTTTTGTGATTCCTTAATAAGAGAACAAGAAAAACTCTTACACCTTCGTCTTCTTAATCTTGGCAACTCTTCCACGAAAGCGTTAGCCGCCCAGCAGCAACCAAATTCCAAGAATCCTAAGAAGTCATATCCTCAAAAGAATGGTCCTAAACCATCTCAGCCTCAAAATGAAAGATCATTTCAGCAAAATGATAAGACCAATAAAAACAAATGGAAGAAGACTGATAGACATTGTAACTTTTGTAATCGAGATGGCCACTTAGAATCTAAATGCTTTAAGAAGATGGAAGCCTTGGAAGCCGCAATGAAGAAACATAACATCCATGTGGAGCCTACTTCAACTTCAACTTCCGGAATGGCACTTTCTGCATGTCATCGTCAATCATCTCAGTCTGGTTATGCATTAAATGTATCTTCTTCTTCTTCTCATTCTCATGAGTGGCTCATTGATTCTGGAGCCTCTTGTCACATGGCCAAAAACCAAGCCATGTTTTCTTCTTTAAATGATTGTAACACCAAAAATATATATATTTGTGATGATAGATCTCTTAATGTTGTAGGGACTGGAACTGTTCATCTAGACAATGGTCAGTTTAATGATGTATTATGTGTTCCAACCTTATCCTGCAACCTTCTATCTGTCTATCAGATAACTCATTCAGGTGAAGGTAAAATTGTTGAATTTTCACCTCATGATGTTGTAATCAAGGATCTAAAAGATCCTAAACAGATTCTAGCTACTGGTCTTGCTGATGATTCCAAAAGGTTGTATAAGTTTCACAACTTTGGGTCATCAAATCTTCCCTCAGTATTTGTTGCTCATAATGATGAAGTGAGCAAACTTTGGCATGAGCGATTTGGTCACTTAAACTATCGCTCCCTTCAGCGTCTATGTAAAGAAAATATGGTGACAGGTCTTCCTATGGTATCTTGCAGAGATGGTGTTTGTTCCGGATGTGTACTCGGAAAACATCATCGGGACAGTTTTGACAAACGTGCCTCTTGGCACGCCTCAGCCCCTTTACAGCTTGTGCACAGTGATTTATGTGGTCCTCTTCCTGTTGCTTCATTCTCTGGCTGCAAGTACTTCTTAACTTTCATTGATGATTTCTCCAGACGCACTTGGGTATACTTCTTAAAACTCAAGAGCGAAGTATTTAACACCTTTTTGGCCTTCAAAGCCTTTGTTGAAAAACAATCTGGACATCAAATTCTTAAGCTAAGAACTGATAATGGTGGAGAATATGTTAAAAACACATTCATCAACTTTTGCACCGAAAATGGAATTCAAATGCAACATACTGTTCCATACACTCCACAACAAAATGGTGTAGCTGAAAGGAAAAATCGCACCTTAAAGGAAATGGCTAATTGTATGCTGCAATCTAAAGGACTCAGTCTTAGTTTTTGGGCCGAAGCAATTAATTGTGCAAATTATATAATCAATCGCACTCCTACTAAGGTTCTAGAGAATATCACTCCAGAAGAAGCTTGGAGTTCCATTAAACCAGATGTAAGTCACTTTCGTGTGTTTGGAAGTGTAGCATGGGTCCATATTCCAGATGAAAAGCATAAAGCTTTAGAACCTAAGAGTGAGAAATGTACTTTTGTTGGATATTCTGAAGATGTAAAGGGTTATAGACTTATTCCATTTAAGTCTAAAAATGTTATCATTAGAAGAGATGTAAAGTTTGATGAAAATAAATCGGCCTGCGAGCCTAGTCCGGCGGATGTGCCACCTCTTCCTATCTCTTCTATCTTTGAAAACATTTCTTCTTCAGATGATGAAAGCGAGGATGATAATCCTCCCCCACCTTCTCAGGATCCTCAACTTCCAAGATGGGTCCGTGCCACTCGGGATGCAGCAGGTGATCTTGCCGGTGATCCTACAGATCAGCGACGTACACGTTCTCAGTTTGAAAGAGCCTCTTCTTTACTGGCTCAAGCTCCAGTAAATCATGATCCTGACACTTTTGCAGAAGCTTCAGGCCATCCACATTGGGAAGCAGCTATGAATGAAGAATATCATTCATTGATGACAAATGATACATGGGATCTTGTTCCTCTACCAAAGGGACGCAAACTTGTTAGATGTAAATGGGTTTACAGAACCAAGTATGGACCAGATGGGAAAGTTGATAAACATAAAGCTCGTCTCGTTGCTAAGGGCTTTTCACAGGTTGAAGGCATTGACTACACTGAAACCTTTTCCCCTGTTGCCAAAATGAACTCCATCTGCCTTGTTCTTTCCCTTGCTGCCTCTTTAAAATGGGAAGTCCATCAGATGGATGTTAAATCTGCCTTCTTGCATGGGGACTTGCAGGAAGAAATCTATATGGAACAACCCATTGGCTTCATACAAACAGACTCCAGCCTTGTTTGTCGACTTAAGAAATCCCTTTATGGCCTCAAGCAAGCTCCTCGGGCTTGGTATGCCAAAATGGATAGCTTTCTTTTAGAATCTGGCTTTTCTAGGTGTCATTCTGACAATATTGTCTACACCAAGAAAGTGGGAAACTCTCTTATCATCCTTGTTCTTTATGTTGATGATCTTATTCTTACTGGTAGTGATCCCAACCTTATAAACCATGTGAAGTCCAGCCTTAAAAAGAAATTTGAAATGACAGACTTAGGACATTTACACTATTTTCGTGGTCTTCAAGTCTTGCAATCCCAAGAGGGTATTTTCCTTTCCCAGTCCAAGTATGCTTGTGATATTCTTCGTCATTTTCACATGGAAGACTGTAAGCCAGCCCCTTCTCCCTTTCAGTCTGGAGTCAAACTTTCAGTCTCTTGTACTTCTCCTGAAGTTGATGCTACCTTATACCGTCAACTTGTCGGAAAACTCCTGTATTTAACCCATACTCGTCCTGATCTTTCCTTTGTTGTTGGCCTTGTTGCTCGTTTTATGCAAAACCCCCGTGAAAGTCATTGGAAAGCAGCTAAAAGAATACTTCGTTATGTTCGAGGTACAGTACAGTTTGGGATTCATTACAGTGCCAAAGCAGCTCCTCTGTTAGTTGGTTTCACTGATTCTGATTGGGCTGGTGACCCTGATGATCGGAAGTCTACTGCCGGTTATGTCTTCACTCTTGGTTCAGGACCTATTACATGGGCTTGTAAGAAACAGGCTGCCATTTCTCTTTCGTCAGCAGAAGCAGAGTATCGTGGTGCCGTGGAAGCTAGTAAGGAAGCCTTGTGGCTTCGTCAGATCCTATCAGAGTTTGGCTTTGAGCAGCAGCATTCAACCACACTTTGGTGTGATAATCAAAGTGCCATTCAGCTATGCAAAGATCCAGTCCAGCATCAGCGCAGCAAACACATTGAACTACACATGCACTTCATCAGAAAGCTCATTCATGATCATGTTCTTGAAGTGCAATATTGTCCAACAGATGATCAGGTTGCAGACATCTTCACAAAGGCTCTCACAGAGGCGAAGTTCACTAAACTTCGATATATGCTTGGAGTTCAGGAAGTTGTCACTAAGGGGGGATAGGCTCTAGTGCCTCCTTCCTTCTCCTATTGTGTCATATTTGTAAATCCTTCAATCCTATCCCAAGTTGTTCTTAAGGGGGGATGTTAGGATATTCCGACACATAGGATATAGTTAAGTTCAACTTGGTCTAGTATAGAGTTAGGTTAGAGTTAGGTAAAGTGTGTTTCTTTACCGTTGTACATTTTGTAACTTACAATCCGACGGTCACGATATGTAGTGATCCGACGGTTCACTCTCACCTCGATATTACCGACACTTGATCCGTGGCTTGACACCCGATTGGTCCATGAGTTCTATTTAAAGCGCATGGAGGGTCATTGTTCGGGTAATCCGTGCATGAGAGAAGCTTATGTAAATTTTCATTCTTTGATTAATAAATTGCCTGTAGTACCCACGTTGGGACAGGCCGTGGACTGTTTCCCTCCTTGCACTCTGAGGGTTTTAACCACGTCAAAAATACTGGTGTATTGATTTGAGATCTGGTTGTGAGCGGTGTCCTTTTGGTATTCTTTCTGTGGAACTTACCCTGTAAATTCCTACAGCCTGCATCTATCTAACCCTTAAATATGGGAATTTCAAAGTTAAATTGTACCTTAAAAGGTGTGGTGCTTCTAGAGTAGCTGCTGGAAGTAGATGTGTCACCCCTGGGCAGTCGCTGAAGGATCTGGGCAAAGTTTTCCATCATAGCATTCCTTTGTTGCTTGAGGGCCTCTTCGAGCAAGATATTCGTAGGATCTCCTGTCCCCTCATCTTTCCTTTCATCCTCCATGAGAGGCCATCGACATTTGCGAGGATGGTCTTGCAAAGGTTCGACTAGTTCAAGCCCTAACTCCTTATATCCCGACCTCGTTGGGGACATGCAAAGAAAAACATAGAAAGAGAAGACTGATCTAATACCATTGATCCGGATCTAAGAAGGAACGCAAAAAATTACAGAAATAACTAGAAATATAGAGATGCAGCAAAAATAATACTTCATTTCATTAATGTAGAATATTGAAATATGATTACAAACAAAAATGGAAAACAAACTAGCTCGGGTGATGGTAGCTTATCTCTAAGGAGACATCTGGAAGATACATGCCTTTGAACTATCTTATAACGAGGCTCGCATGCCTATTTATTGTTGAGAAATGATGGAAAACTATAAACATCCAAAAACCTAACCGTACGAGATGAAGTGCCAAACTATGGGCCCCGTTTTGGGTAAATTGGTACATCAACTTCCCGAGGTCATAACTTTGGCATACGATCTCTGTTTGATGCCCACAATACCACGTTAGAAAGATTTATCCGAGGAATATAACTTTGATATGAAAAAAATCATTCCATGGACCCATGTTGCTCTCATTTGTCCCAAAAAACATCGCTTAAGGTCTCAAAGCGGCTCCAGAAGTTCAACACCCGAAAAACTGCTAAAAATAGTAAATTGTGCTACAATTAAGGAAACTGAAAGAAACAATGGTGGGGGTCCAAGTGGAATTGGCGGGTGGTCACCAATATTCACTTAAATCATTCCTCCCCCCTTAGGAAGCAATTTCCCCATCGTTTTTAGTTCCTTCATGAGATGAGGAAACTTCCATTGAACTTGGTCCCTGGTGAGCCACTTTCCCTGGTGAAGGAGTTGGCCTGCTTTGACAACTCAATATAGTTGGATATTCTACTGGTGATTGTGCTTGATCTATGTGTCCATGATCCGATCAGTTGCATCTTGTTCCATGCAAATTGGAGTTAACTATGTTGCTGTGAATTGTTCTGCAATGTCAGATGTGTTTAGTAATGGTGGAAAGTATGGCCGAAGGTGGTCCACATTGAACACTAGGTGCAGGCCAAGGAATGGGAAAATGCTGAGTTCAAATGCATTGTCTACCACAGCCTTGGTAATGGTGTAAGGACCATATTGGAGTGGCCTGAGTTTCTAATAGGCTCCGGTATGGCATTCCTTTTGCAAATGCAACTAAACTTTGTCGCCCACCTAAAACTTGTGTGGCACCCAATGTTGATCATGTCGTTGCTTGTACTTGGCATTTGATTTTTCCAAAATGTCATGGACATGCTGGAGGATATGTTGGATTTGCTCAATGAAGTTTTTTTTGCTTATCTATCTCGGACTGGACATGAGCCGAATCTGCCTGAATAGCTGCAAATGGCATGGGCACATCAATGGGACATAATGGTTGGAATCCCAAGCCCACCTAAAAAGGGTTGTGGCTAATCGAGTTGTGGAGAGCGAGGTTATATCTATTCTTAACATAGGGGAGGCTCTCATCCCATGTGCATGGATGCTTTGAGTTGTACATGCGCAACATGTGTATGATCGTCTTGTTGACAACCTCTGTCTAACCATCAGTTTGGGGATGGAAGGCTGTGGACTTAGTGATTTTGGTGTCCAGCATCGACCAAGGACTGGACCAAAATGTACCGAGGAACCTACTATCCTGATTTGAGATGATAGACTGTGTGATCCCAAATTGTACCCACACTTGTTCAAATAATAGTTTAGCAATGGCTTCTGCTGTGATATTCTTCTTGCAGGCTGCCATAATGTCCATCTTCGAGAACCTGTCGACGACCACAAAAACACAGTCATTTCCATGTTTATTTGAAGGAAGGCCCAACATGTAATCCATGGAGATGGATTCCCAAGGTCGACTAGGGGTAGGCAATGGAGTATAGAGGCCTTCCTTCTTGATGGTTGGTTTGGCAATGGCATAAGTAGTACATGATCTAATGAAATTTTTGACATCCTGTCGAAGATTCGGCCAATAAAATACTTCTGTAGTACTGCCAACATTTTCTCAACCACGAAATTCCCCACAGCCCTCTTGTAGTGTGCTTCCCAAATCATCTTGGACCGAGGTGGCATAACAGGGCATATTGGAGGTCAAAATCTTGAACATGCTGACCCTCCAAGACTGTCTGGTATGTCTGGCCGAATTTTGGGTCGCTTTGATAGAGAAGTGGCCAGTCAGAAGTCTCGTGCCCATAAGAGTTGAGCACGGTGGTTAACACCATGATCAGTGGTCAACTAAGGAAATCTGCATCATTATTGGTGCTACCCATATTATACTTTATATTCAAATGGAATTGTTGCAAGTATGTTGACCACTTCAATGGCGATCATTCTGCAACTTCCCTTGGGTCTGTATGAACTACAGGGGTCAGTGGTTTGTGTCGATGACTGTTTCCTTCCCCAAAATGTAATGCTTCCATTGTCCGTAGGCCTGCATAATGGAGTACATCTCTTTGTCATAAGTGGGATACTTTCGGACTGTGTCTGAAAGTGTCTCACTGTGATATGCCACTAGATGGCCGTGTTGAGTAAGGACTGCCCCAATAGCATAGCCAGAGGCATCTATCTCGATCTCAAATGGTTGTTGCAAGTCTAGTAATGCGAGCACTGGTGCCAAGCAAAGGCGACGTTTCAACTCTGTGAATGCCTTCTGTTGAGATTGACACCAAAATAAGTTTTCTTTGACTCTTCCCTTGGTGACTTGACTCAAGGGCAAAGTGATATGAGAAAATCCCAACACGAACCTGCAGTAGAAGTTAGCAAGACCCAGAAATCTATAGAGCTCTGTCAGAGTGGTTGGAGATGGCCAATCATGATGACTTAGATCTTGGCTGCATCCACATGCACCCCCTGCTCATCAATAATCTATCCCAGATACTGAACTTGGGTCATGCCAAAAGTGCATTTCTCCAAATTGGCACGTAACTTGTGTTGTCGTAGTGTTTGTAGAACCTGTCAGATGTGGTGGAGGTGCTCTTCCCAACACTGGATGAAGATCAGGATGTCATCCAAGTATGCCACTACAAATGATTTGTTGAATGGCCACAATATGTCATCCATTAGCCTCATGAAGGTTGTAGGAGCATTCGTCAACCCGAAATGCATAACCAACCATTTGAAAAGTCCCTCCTTAGATTTGAAGGTAGTATTCCACACATCGGAGGGTTCGATTGGTACCTAGTGATATCCTAACTTCAAATTGATCTTGTTGAAATATTTTTCCTCCTTCAGTTGGTCCAGAAGGTCATCAATCTGTGGGATCATGTACCTATTCAGGACAGTGATCTTGTTCAACGCCCAATAGTCATTACAGAGTCTCCGAGTCCCATCCTTCTGGATCTTTGTGGTGGCAACAATGGTGTATATCTCCGCATCAATAATCTTCTTCCCTTTGTCTTTCCCCTTAATGGGTTCTGACTTAGAGTTAGAACATGCATCTGATTCTGAAGACTTTCGCTTAGCCAATAGTGACTAATTGGTCCGACACTCACTTGTGTTGTGAGTGGAGCTCTTATGGAACTCACACCACTTTCTCATGTCCTTCTTCGGCTTCACAGTGTTGTTCTTTTCTTAAGGCTTTGGTGGGTTGTCCCAGGCCACCTCGCCTTGGCTTTGTCCTTTGTTTAGAGCTTTGGGGGCACCTTTCCCTTACTTCGGATTTGAAGATCCAAAGTCTTGCTTCTTCTATTTAAACTTCTACTCGATCTTGACAGCGTATCTGTACGCCATGCTGAGTGAGGAGATGTCCAGGAACTCCATCTTGTCCTGGATGTACCTGTGTAAGAAGACATGGTATTTGAGTACCAAATGCAACTCAAAATCCTTGATACCCAACTTTGTGTGAAGGGTATGAAAAATATTGGTGAACTCTGTCACGTCTTTGTCCTTTCCCTGTCGCAACATGGTCCACTTTATGTCTTTATCCTCATAGATTCTGAAAGGGTAGTACTGCTCCTTGATGGCATTCTAGAATGAATTCTAAGTGGGTGTGGCTAAAAATAGTGAGGTTGTACTTTCATCCTTCTTCTCGCAGTAGGTTTCCCACCAGTCCTTTACATGTGGGGTGGCTTTGAGAAGAGTGAAAGTAATATTTTCCCAGTTGGAAAAATTATGAACAGAAAAATACCCTTCTAGCAGATTTAACCATTTATCTACAACGTCTGCATCTATCTAATGCTCAAATTTTGGAATGTCAAAGTTAACTTGTACCTTAAAGGTTGTAGTGCTTCTAGAGTAGCTATTGGAATTAGATGTGTCGCCCCTGGGTAGCCGTTGAAGGATCTGGGCAAAGTTGTCCATCATCGCGTTCTTTTATCACTCGAGGACCTCTTTGAGCAATATTTTGATAGGATATCCTGCCCCCTTGTCTTTCTTTTCATCTGCCATGGGAGGTCGTTGGGATTTTCGAGGCTGGTCTTGCAAAGGTTCAACTAGTTCAAGACCTAACTCCTTATATCCCGACCTCGTTGGGATCATGCAAAGAAAAATAGAGAAAGAGAAGACTGCTCTGATACCACTTATCCGAATTTAAAAAGGAATACAACAAATTATATAAATAAGTAGAAATACAGATATGCAATAGAAATAATACTTCATTTCATTAATGTAGAATACTGAAATATGCTTACAAACAAAAATGGAAATAAACTAACTCGGGTGATGGTAGCTTATCTCTGAGGGGAGATGTGGTGGCTACATGCCTCTGAACCGTCTTAATGAGGCTCGAAGGCCTATTTATTGTTGAGAAACAATGGAAAACCCTAAACATACACAAACCTAACCGCAGGAGATGAAGCACCAAACTATGGGCCCCGTTTTGGGTAAATTGGTACATCAACTTCCCGGGGTCGTAACTTTGGCATACAATCTCTGTTTGATGTGCAGAATACCTCGTTAGAAATATCTATCCGAGGAATACAAATTTGGTATTAAAAAAATAATTCCAAGGACACATGTTGCTCTCATTTTTCCCAGAAATTATCGTTTAGGGTCTCAAAGCGACTCCAAAAGTTCAACACCCGAAAAATTGCTAAAAATAGTAAACTGTGCTACAATTAAGGAAATTGAAAAACTAAAAAAAATAATGGTGGGGGTCCAAGTGTAATTGGTAGGTGGCCACCAATATCCAATTGGATCATTCCTTCCCCCTTAAGAAGCAATTGTCCTAATTGCGTTGAGTTCCTCCATGAGATGAGGAAGCTTCCGTTGAACTTGGTCCCTGGTGAGCCAGTTGCCCTGGTAAAGGAGTTGGCTTGCTTTGACAACTAAATATAGTTGGATATTTTACTGGTGATTATGCTTGATTTGTGTGTCCATGATCTGATCAGTTGCAGCTTGTTCCATGTAATCTGGATTTAACTATGTTGTTGTGAGCTATTCTGCAATGTGAGATGTGTCTAGTAATGGTGGAAAGTATGGCTGAAGGCAGTCCACATTGAACACTGGGTGCGGGCCAAGGAATGGGGGAATGTTGAGTTCAATTGCATTGTCTACCATAGCCTTGGTAATGGTGTAAGGACCATATTGGAGTGGTATGAGTTTCTGATAGGCTCCGGTAATGCGTTCCTTTTGCAAATGCAACCAGACTTTGTCGCCCACCTGAAACGTGTGTGGCACTCGATGTTGATCATGTCGCTACCTGTACTTGGCATTTGATTTTTCCAAAATGTCATGGAGCTGCTGGAGGATATGTTGGATGTGCTCAATGAAGCTATTTTCCTTATTTGTTTTGGACTGGAGATGAGCCGAATCTTCTTGAGTAGCTGCAAATGGCATGGCCACATCAATGGGACATAGTGGCTGGAATCCCAAGCCCATCTGAAAAGGGTTGTGGCTAATCGAGTTGTGGAGAGCCTGATTATAGTTGTGTTGAACATAGAGGAGGCTCTCATCCCATGTGCGTGGATGCCTTAAGTTGTACATGCACAAAATGTGTATGATCATCTTATTGACAACCTCTATCTAGCCTTCAGTTTGGGGATGGAAGGTTGTGGACTTAGTGATTTTGGTGTCCAGCATCGACCAAAGACTGGACCAAAATGTACTAAGGAACCTGTTGTCGCGATCTGAGATGATATACTATGTGTTTCCAAAGTGTACCCAGGCTCATTCAAAGAAGAGTTTAGTAGTGGATTCTACTGTGATATTCTTCTTGTAGGCTGCCATAATGGCCATCTTCGAGAACCTGTCGATGACCACAAAAACCCAATCATTTCCATGCTTAGTTGAAGGAAGGCCCAACATGTAATCCATGGAGATGGATTCCCAAGGTCGACTAGGGGTAGGGAATGGAGTATAGAGGCCTTCCTTCTTGATGGTTGGTTTGGAAATGGCACAGGTAGTGTAGGATCTGATGAAATTTCTGACCTCCTATCAAAGATTTAGCCAATAAAATACTTCTGCAGTACTTCCACCGTTTTCTCGACCCTGAAATGTCCAACAGCCTGACTGTAGTGTGCTTCCTAAATCATCCTGGAACGCTCGCTTGAAGGAACACAAAGGTGACCCAGGTGGCATAACAGGGCTTCTTGGAGGTCAAAATCTGGATCATGCTGACCCTCCAAGAGTGTCTGCTATGTGTGGAAAAATTTTGGGTCGATTTTGTAGAGAAGTGGCCAATCAGAGGTCTCGTTCTCACAAGCGTTGAGCACGGTGGTTAACGCCATGATCGATGGTCGACTAAGGAAATATGCATCATTATTGGTGTTGCCCATCTTATACTTGATATTCAAATGGAACTGTTGCAGTTATGTGGACCACTTCTGATGGTGATCATTCTGCAACTTCCCTTGGGTCTGTGTGAACTGCAGGGGTTAGTGGTCTATGTGGATGGACTGTTTCCTTCCCCAAAATGTAATGCTTCCATTGTTGGCAGGCCTGCACAATGGAATACATATCTTCGTCATAAGTGGGATACTTCAAGACTATGTCTGAAAGTGTCTCACTGTGATATGCCACTGAATGCTCATGTTGAGTAAGGATTTCCCCAATATCATAGTCAGAGGCATTTGTCTTGATCTCAAATGGTTGCTGCAAGTCGGTAATGCAAGCATTGGTGTCAAGCAGAGGTGGTGTTTCTACTCTGTGAATGCCTTATGTTGAGATTCACACCAAAAGAATTTTTCTTTCACTCCTCCCTTGGTGACTTGACTCAAGGGCCAAGTGATATGAGAAACCCCCAACACGAACCTGCGGTATAAGTTGGCAAGACCCTGAAAGCTATAAAGCTCTATCAGAGTGGTTGGAGATGGCCAATCCTGAATGACTTGGATCTTGGCTAGATCCATATGCACCCCTCGTTCATCAATAATGTATCCCAGATACTGAACTTGGGTCAGGCCAAAAGTTCATTTCTCCAAATTGGCACATAACTTGTGTTGCCGCAGTGTTTGGAGAACCTGTTAGATTTGGTGGAGGTGCTCTTCCCAACTCTGACTGAAGATAATATGTCATCCAAGTATGCCACTACAAATGAGTTGTTGAATGGCCGCAAGATGTCATTCGTTAGCCTCATGAAGGTTGCAGGAGAATTCGTCAACCTGAAATGCATAACCAACCATTTGAAAAGTCCCTCCTTGGCTTTGAAGGTAGTGGTCCACACATCGGAGGGTTCGATTGGTACCTGGTGATATCCTAACTTCAAATTGATCTTGCTGAAATATTTTTACCCCTTCAGTTGGTCTAGAAGGTCATCAATCTGTGGGATTGGGTACCTATTTCGGACAGTGATCTTGTTCAGCGCCCAATAGTCAATACAAAGTCTCCAAGTCCCATCCTTCTGGATATTCGTGCTGGAAATGGTGGTGTTGGGCTCAACATCGATAATCTACTTCCCTTTTTCATTCCCCTTATTAGGTTCTAACTCAGAGTCAGAATATTCATCTGATTCTGAAGACTTTAGCTCGACCACTAGTGACTGCTTGGCCCAACACTCACTTGTGTTGTGAGTGGAGCTCTTATGGAACTCACACCACTTGCCCATGTCCTTCTTCTGCTTCATGGTGTTGTTCTTTTCTTATGGATTTCAAGTGTTCTCCTAGGCCACCACACCTTGACTTTGTCCTTTTTTCAGCGGTTTGGGGGTGCCTTTCCCTTGCTTCAGATTTGCAGATCCAAAGTCTCGCTTCTTCTGTTTAAACTTCTGCTCGATCTTTACAACGTATCGGTACGTAATTCCAAGTGAGGAGATGTCCAGGAACTCCATCTCATCCTGGATGTACCTGTGTAGGAAGATGTGGTATTTGAGTGCCAAATGCAACTCAGAATCCTTGATACCCAACTTTGTGCGAAGGGTATGAAAAATATTGGTAAACTTCGGCACGTCTTGGTCCTTTCCCTGCCGCAGCATGGTCCACTTTTTGTATTTATCCTCATAGCTTCTGATAGGGTATTACTACTCCTTGATGGCATTCTAGAGTGAATTCCAGTGGGTGTAGCTAAAAAGAGTGAGGACATACTTTCATCCTTCTTCTCGCAGCAAGTTTCCCACTAGTCCTTGATGTGTGGGGCGGCTTTGAGAAGAGTGAAAGTACTCATTTCCCTGTCAGAAAAATTATGAACCGAAAAATACCCTTCTAGTAGATTTAACCATTTGTCTATAGCGTCTACATCTATCTAACCCTCAAATATGGGAATGTCAAAGTGAACTTGTACCTTAAAGGGTGTGGTGCTTCCAGAGTAGTTGTTGGAAGTAGATGTGTCACCTTTGGGAAGTTGCTGAAGGATCTGCGGAAAGCTTTCCATGATTGCATTTCTTTGTCACTCGAGGGCCTCTTCGAGCAAGATTTTGATAGGATCTCCTACCCCCTTTTCTTTCTTTTTATCTTCCATGGGAGGTCATCAAGATTTGCGAGGCTGGTCTTACAAAGGTTTGACCTGTTCAAGCCCTAACTCCTTATATCCCGACCTCGTTGGAGACATGCAAAGAAAAATAGAGAAAGAGCAGACTGCTCTAATACCACTGATCTAGATATAAGAAGGAATGAGATAAATTACAGAAATAAGTAGAAATACAAAGATGCAGCATAAATAATACTTCATTTCATTAATTTAGAATACTGAAATATGCTTACAAATAGAAATGGAAATAAACTAGCTTGTGTGATGGTAGCTTATGTCTTAGGAGAGATGTGGCGGCTACATGCCTCTAAACTATCTTACCATGAGGCTCGAAGGCCTATTTATTGTTGAAAAACAATGGAAAACCCTAAACATCCAAAACCCTAACCGTAGAAGATGAAGCGCCAAACTATGGACCCCGTTTTGGGTAAATTGGTACATCAACTTTCCGAGGTTGTAACTTTGGCATATGATCTCAGTTTGACACGCACAATACCTCATTAGAAATATCTATGTGAGGAATATAACTTTGGTATGAACAACAACAGTCCATGGACCCATTTCTCCCTCATTTTTCCCTCATTAAAATTGGAATATTTTGGATTCTATTTTTATCATTTCTTGTTGCTATTTTTAACACTCCCTCTCAACAAGAAAGGAGTTCAACTCGATCCCAATCCTAAACCTTTGGAATTTTCTTCATGCAACACTTCTCTCTAGCGTTGTTGCTTCAGCAACTACAGAAACAAGAAAAAAATCCAACCTGAATCAAAATGATGCCTCTGTCATCAAAGTCTCTGACTATTATTGCCTCTGTCGACTAAAAACTCTGTGATTCTGCTGACTCACCCTTTCTGCACTATTTTCAATCCTTCTCTACGCTCTTCAGTATCTGACTACTCTAGCCTATTTCACTTTGATCTCTGACTACATCAATCCCTCTGATTCCTCCTGCTACTATATACTTTGGGGTCCTATAACAAGGTACGATCCATGAGAGAAAACCTCGCAATGGACCCTGCCCAGTTTCAAATTTCTTGGGACTATCACTTCACATCACCACACCTCTCACCTGGAGGCATGGCTGCATGTGATCCCTCTACTGACTCCTCCAATTATGGCTCCTCCACAATTGTCTGAGACTTCTTCTGCGACTGCATGTTGAGAGGTAATTTACTCTCCCTCTCAACCACCAAGTCTCTAACATTTTCCTTGCTCCTCAAGGCTTTGCATGCATCTTGAAGCTCAAGATCATATAGGTTCTTAACTCATGAACCGATCTATTTCACCTGTATCATGGTGATGTGTCTAAGGAAAACCTTTCCCTTATTGAAGACAACATCGTAGCGTTTGTCCTCCAACATCGCGACCGATACCAAGTTCTTCTTCAGTCCAGGCACATACTTCACATCTATCAAGGTGATAGAAGCTCCATGATCCCTCTAAAAAGCAACCGTGCCCACTCCTGAAATAGTAAACCTTTCGTCATCACCCATATCTATGTGAATCTTGAGGTCTTTCTCCTCAAAGGTACTAAATAAACTTTTATCGCTAGTCATGTGGAATGAGGCTCCACTATCAAGAAACCAACCACAACCCATCATCGATGACACCATGCATGCGATGAGGGTGAATTCCATTTTGAACTGAGAGGCTAATGCCTCACCTTCCAATCCTTCTGAGGATCCCTTCTTGGACTTCTTCGATGGGAAATTAGTCACATAATGTCCCATATTGTGACAATATTTTTTTTTTTTAAGTATGATATGAATTCAATTTGCACCTGCACCCTCGAACTTCAAACTTCGAATTATCTTCTCCATATATTGTTCACAACTCTGATAAACTAGGCTCTGATACCATGTAGAAATTTCTCTATAGATCAGCTAGCTCTGATACCATGTAAAAATTTTGCAAATTCTCTACAAGTCTTGCTCTAAGACCTATGTAAAAAATCTAACTGTAGATTTACCAGAAAATGCAATATACTAAAGCACAATACTATAACCTACTTCTACTATCAATCTGCGGAAGCTTAAATATTGAGCAAGATCGAGCTAAACACATATAACCAGAAGAAGAAGAGTCAATGCACATGAAACACATAAAATACTCAGGGGAAAGCCTCAGCTAAAAACCCCACTACCTCTATTATCATACAAGGTGGAAATACATAAAGATTATACAAAGCCTTAGCTCTCACAGCTAGATAGCTCTCAATACAATCCTCCTGGATGCTCAAAGGAAAACAAAGCTTCTCACAAGCCTTCTCCTCTAACCTCCAAGCCTCCTATTTCCTTGCGCAATTACCTCTGGGATGATCTCCTTCACCCAGTGTAACACTGCTCTCACACACTATCAGAACTGTGCAATCCTTAAGGAACCTTGCCTTGACTGCATGCATGAGTTTTTGATGAGGGAATCTTCAGTTATTTGGAGTACACTGGTTGAGTGCATGCATGCATCAACTAACTAATAACTCACAATTAGTTCCTCAAATAGTTTGGAACTAATTTAACTAGACTTAACTCAGTAAACTGAGCTAACTAATTACAACTCAAATATAACTCAATAGTATCTCCTTAATTAAGGGTTAATCTCCTTAATTGAAGGCATAACTGTTGCATGACTATAAAAAGACTTCTAACTTGAATTTCTCCAACTAATTAATCCATAATGAATTAATTAATTAATCTCAAACAGCTGGTGAGACTAAATTCGTATTTAATTCACAATTTTAATTCAAGGACAAATTAAAATTGGAATATTCTGGATTCTATTTTTGTCATTTCTTGTTGTTATTTTCAACAGATCATGTTGTTTCTTGTACTTGGTATTTGATTTTTCCAAAATGTCATGGACCTGCTAGAGGATATGTTGGATGTGCTCAATGAAGATGTTTTCCTTATCTGATTCGGAATGGACATGAGCCGAATCTTCCTGAGTAGCTGCAAATGGCATGGCCACATCAATGGGAGATAGTGGATGGAATCCCAAGCCCACCTAAAAAGGGTTGTGGCTAGTCGAGCTGTGGAGAGCTCGGTTATAATTGTGTTGAACATAGGGGAGGCTCTCATTCCATATGCACGGATGCTTTGAGTTGTACATGTGCAGAATGTGTACGATCATCATGTTGACAACCTCTATCTAGTCATCATTTTAGGGATGGAAGGCTGTGAATTAGTGATTTTGGTGTCCAGCATCAACTAGAGACTAGACCAAAATGTATTGAGGAACCTGCTGTCCCAATCTGAGATGATAGACTGTGTGATCCCAAAGTGTACACACACTCGTTCAAACAAGAGTTTAGCACTGGCTTCTGTTGTGATATTCTTCTTGCAGGCCACCATAATGGACATCTTTGAGAACCTGTCGACAACCACAAAAACACAGTCGTTTTCATGCTTAGTTGAAGGAAGGCCCAACATGTAACCCATGGAGATGGATGCCCAAGGTCAACTATGGGTATGCAACAGAGTATAGATGCCTTCCTTCTTGATGGTTGGTTTGGCAATGGCAGGGAAGTGTAGGATTTGGTGAAATTTCTGAGATCCTGTCAAAGATTCAGCCAATAAAATACTTCTATAATATTGCCACCATTTTCTCAACCCCGAAATGCCCAATAGCCCGACTGTAGTGTGCTTCCCAAATCATCTTGGAAAACTCGCTTGAAGGAACACAAAGGTGATCTAGGTGGCATAACAGGGCATCCTAGAGGTCAAAATCTGGAACATGTTGATCCTCTAAGAGTGTCTAGTATGTGTGGCTTGTTACACTAAAAAATGTCACCTTGACTACTTACAGTTAGTATGGCTCAAATCAACAGTCATGCTACCCTCTTAGGCAAGTCTCATGCCTCTGTTATCCATCTCAAACTCAAAGAAGAGAGAAAGTCTTGTAAAAACTATGTTTATCTCTGGGGTCGCAGGTTCTCTCTAGCCTTACCTGCGGGGACGCTGACCATGTTCACAAAATCTGCGTCCATGGACGCTCTGTATGTTAAGGGACAGGTGCGTCCCTCTGTAAAAGGCAAAATGCGCGAGTTTTATCTTGAAAAAGTTACTTGTGGTTACTTCTAGAACATTCTAGAGGTCGGTTTGATGAAATGGATGCGCCTCCAGTTGGTTCATGTATCTCTATTAAGGGGGAACTTATCCCATCAATAAGGGAGCTATCCCACCCATAGAGGGGGATGATCCCATTGATAGTGGGCCTGAATAACCTCTTTACAGCACTATAAATAAAGGCATTGGGCCAGAAGGAGAGGAGGTTGGAGCTATACATTTTCTTTGGGTAAATGCTGCAGGATTTAGGTCTTCCATTAGAGCCTTTGTGAGGAGAGATTGTCTTCACTTGATTCTACTTGGGAGAGGGTGAGCTTTGTCAAAGTAGAGGAAAACCCTTGATGGACCCTGGGAGGAACTTGCACAACACCAAGGCCAGGTTGTAAGAGTTTCTTTGTTTCGTTATTAATACAAACTGGTTTATTTTTCTCAATAGCTTGTGTTAATGAGTTATTTCATGTGTTCCTTGGTCTGCATGTTGAATATATGTTTTATTATATGAAATGCAAGTGCTTGGTAATTGTTTGATTGTTTGTGGTTGCAGGAATTGACTTGAAGGAGGAGCTCATCCGGATCGTCAAGAACGGACTTCAACAACAGCGTTTTGGAATAAGGTAAGCCTAAACACTTGTAGTTTTCATGTTGTAAAAGGTGTATTTAGAGAAAGATCACTCCATTTTGTCTTGTTTGTCATTAGAATGTCTTAGACTTCTAGGAAGGTCAGTCGTGTCCGCACCCTTGACAGATTCCGTGTGACAAATTGGCGACTCCGCTGGGGATCCATTAATGAGAGAGTCTTTTCCTTTATATGAACTTTGCTTTGAGAAAATCATTTTTATTTTCTGGTTTTTGACTGTGAGAATTAGTATTTGGGTGGCTTAGCTTTAGATTTAGTTAGATTGGTTTTTCTTCATTTTCCCAGAAGGACGATGTCTCTGAGTACTGCACAGTGCGTCTTTGGACGCGCTGTTGCCGTCTGCACAGAGCGGGGCCGCACCTGTGACAACGGGTTGCCTGCGTCTTCCTGTAAAACTTAAGAAAATTCCATTTTTGCTTCAAATTACTTTTAGATTTTGTTTTTCCTTAATGTTTTCTGCCCAGATCCTTTAGTACCCTGTCAAGAATTTTCACCTAAACTTGTTTTGTGAGCTTTGAGTGTTTTAGTGGTTTTCAACGAAGTTTCGACCTAGGGTTTGATTTTTGGAAAGGCTTTGTAGTGACTTTGATAGTAGAAAGTTGTCCAGCCTTAGATCTCTCTGGTTAGTCAACCTTCTTAGAAGTCGGGCCTGTCGTAAAGTCTCCTTTTGTGAGCAACTTGCCATTTGAGTTGTTTTGGGTCAAATTTCGAATTACTTGTTTATAAAGTATTGATTTCCATTTTACAAAAAGAACAAAAAGATTAGAGTTTTGTTTTGGCTAGTTTTTGATTCTGCAATAAGCTAGTCCTTGATTTGATTGTGATCAAGTAAAACACCTTAGAAATAATCATTGTTAGTTTTGGCCTCGTTAAGATTGCTTAGAGTAAATTTGCCTTTAGTTTGCTTATGAGTGCATTTTCATAGATTTTAAGAGTTGTTAAGATTGATTTTTTGGTTACATTAGATTTACTTGTTTTATTAAAAGAAAAATACAAAAACATCTTCTTAAAAAGTCTTGTTTCAAGTAGCTTTTTGTTTTCGAAAGAAGAAAAGAGTTTTTTCGTGCATGTAAAGAGAGGTTATGTTTTTATGATTGGAAAAGAAAAACGAATTGTTTCTTTGATTGTCTTCAATTAAGAAGTTGCTTTTACAAAGATTGCATTCTCTCAACTTTTTAGTTAAGCAATTCATCGAAAAAGTAAAGTAGTGGATAAATCATTCTAGGTGCATTTTGTAGTGGTTTCGAGTCGAGTCAACACACCACTGGTTTCACTTCCATCACCTTTTGACTTAAGAAACAACCTTAAAAGTAACGCTTAAATTAAAATCAATCTAGTAATCTTTATTTTTCTAGGGCTCTGAAGCACCAACATAGCTTAGGCTAGGGTCTTGGAGTAGGTGAGTACTTAACTCTCCAAGACTACAAAACCAAACAGATAGTCTATCTTGAGTAGAACAAATCCAATTGTTTCAGTTACATTCTGGGAAAGCTCCTCTTAAAGGAGAAGCACGAGCTCGTGTCCGAACCAGTGAGGGGATCATTCCTCCCTCGTTGGGAACGACGCCAGGCAGTACGTATTACAAACGGTAAACCTCGGATTAACCATTGTCGAGGAGCCAGGGGTCACTTATCGGTAAACCTTGGATTGTTGTCAAGGAGCCGGTAAGGGGATTGGAGCTTGCTACTCTGCCCTTGCGTGCTGTCGGAGTTTAGACTGTTCCCCCAGGTGTAATTGTTGTGATTGGTAACCTTAGTGGCCATAATATCTAGGATTCTACCCAAGGTGACGGTGGAGGGAAGGTCCCACTGTACCTGGAGCAGACGTCGGTTATACTCACTTGGATTTTCTGGGGGGTTCGCTTCACTTCGAGACGGTTAAAGTGGAGGAACTTGGTCCAGTCTATTCATTAAGCAGGTTGCCGGGGTAACTGTTCCACCCACTATTTCTGTACTGAATCCTGCGAGGTTGGGCCTAATCACCAACTAGCGTTTTTGGTCCGGAAGACTACTGTTTGTGTGTGGTTTGACGCTCTAGATTATTTAGGCGTGTGCTTCAAATTTGATTGCTTCTTTAGAAGACTTTAGGTGGTTTGATTTGAAATTTTTTACTTTGTTTTCGTGTGTTGTAGTTAAAATCTTTAATTGTGGCGGAATTACCGAGAAGGTCCCGTCGAATTGCGGGCCAGTCTCCTGAAGTTGTTTCTGTGGCCGAATTGTTGAGAAGATCCCGTAGACTTAGGGGATCCCCTCCTCGAGACGACCCAGGTAATTTAGAAGGGTTAAAGGTCCTTGTAACTCCTCCTAGTGGCAGTAGAGTAGGATCACCTGAAGAAGGAGAATTTTCCTTGGTAGTCCATCCAGATTACCAAAGTTTAGAAACAGGTTACAATCCCGAAGCTGTTACAGTTTCCGAGCTTGCTGGTAGTTTTTCATCTGCCAGTGAAACAGGCGAAGAACCTGAAATTTCAGAACCTGTTACTCCAACTCCTAGTGTTCCTGATTCACCAAGAATAGAAAGAATTATCACCGAAAATCTTCCTGTTGGATTAATTGCTATAGAAGAACTTGTTCCAGAGGAAGAAATAGGCGTTTCTGATTCTGAAGATCTAATTACCCTTGATCTAAGGGAGCGTGAATCCATCTTTTACAGTCCTCCTAGAAGTGAATCTTGGTACCTTGCATTAACCAATTTTTTAGACAACTCAGTAGGTTTTTCTACACCTCGTACTCCGGTTCCACCTAGAGGAATTCATTCTCCTGTAAATATGTCTGGTCAGTCATCTGTGTTTTCACAAAGTCCTGAATCATTTTTACATGGCGGTCCTTCTGTTCCTACTGGGTATCAATCACTTTCTGGTACCTTTGCGGGAGCATCTCCTCAACCTGTTGATCATGGGTTATTAGTTGGAAACAGTGGTAATGTACCATTGAGTATAGGTGAAGTTTATATGATGTCAGGTTCAACTCCCATTAACCAACCTCAAGGTGGCCAATTACCGCCTGGGGGGCAACCTTCGTTAATGCCTGGGGGGCAACCTCAAGGTACTTCATTCGTGACTGGGGGGCAACCTCAAGGGTATCAACCCCAGCCTCAATATGTACCCCAAAGTCAACCTCAGTATCAGTATCAACCTCAAGGATGGCAACCTCAAGGATGGCAACCCCAAGGGTATCAACCCCAAGGGTATCAACCTCAAGGATACCAACCTCAAGGTCAAGGTCAACCCCAGTATTCGTATTTACCTCAAGGTTATCAACCTACGGGTCAATACCCTGGTCAAGGTTATCAACCACCTCAAGGGCAATCATATGGGACTGCACCTTACAGTTATCAACCCTATCCTCAATACGGCTATGGATCTCAGTATCCTCAACCTGTTACGAGTCAATACCCTGGAATGTTAACATGGGATCCGTCACAGGGTCAACAGATGTCGCAACCAAGTATACAGTCGGTACCTCAAGCAGGACAACCTGCAGTTCCTGGTCCACCCCAGCAACCGCAACCTGTCCAGTCAAGTGTTCAGACCCCTGTAACTTCTGTAGTTACTCAGCCGCCAATTGCACCTAGTACTCCACCTCACACGGCTGCAGCAACTACCGCTTCATCTACCATGCTTACATCTGGAGTATCGGCAGCTCCGGTTTCTACTGTCCCTGTAACCACTCCTCAGACATCTGTACCGTTGTCTGGACCCACGGTTCAAACCACAGTCCAGATGCCTGCAGGCCAACCTGGTACAAGTACGGTTGTTACTACTCAACCTCAATTTGTTCAACCTCCGTACCAGGGACAGTATCAACCTGGGCAAGCTGCCCAACAACCGGTTTACCAGTATCAACCGTATCCTGGGTACACTTATCAACCACCTCAGCAACCCCAGTACGGTCCGGTTAATCCTGGTTTTCCAGGAGGATATAATATCCCCAATGCGACTCCTGTTCCTAGTTATCCTGGATATCCTCCTCCTGGGGCTGGTATTGTGACTCAGAGTTTTAGAGATCCTAACCGGCAGTTACCGTTTATTGCAACTTTAGATTTACCCGACTTGACGCGCCTAACGAACGATCCAATTCAATATCTTCCGTTCTGGCCGCCAATGCCAAATAAGTTGCCCAGCGATATACCCAAGTTCGAAGGTAAGTCTGGAGAGGATCCGTCTAATCACGTGATGACTTACCACCTCTGGTGTGCATCAAATTCCATCTCAGATGATTCCATCCGCTTACGTCTTTTCCAGCGTACACTCATTGGTCTCGCAGCCAAGTGGTACATTGAGTTACCACGGGCCTCTTTTTACAACTTTAGCCAGTTAGCTACCTCGTTCTTAACTCATTTTCAGTTACCAGTCAGATACGATAATGGTACAGAGTTATTAACTTCGCTAAAACAATCGACATCCACGTACATTTCTGATCACATCCATGAGTGGAGACGTCGAAGAAGATTAGTGAAAGTTTTTATCCCGGACCAAATCTTAGCTGAATGGTTTGTCAAATCATTATTACCAAGAATTACTGAAGATGTAGCTAAGGCCGGAGTAGTTACTGAGGAGCAAGTCATTGCTCAGGCACAATACCTTGACTTAGTTTACACTCAGTCGGGTACGTTACATGAGAAAATTCCGGATCTTCCAAAGTCAAACCAAATCGCTGCTGCTCCTTCGGGATCTCATGCCGCTGATGGTATGATCGGTATCGTGACTACGAAGAGTAAGAAGAAGTCTTCCAAGGCCTCCAATACTCCAATTATCACTTTGCCTGATTCTCCGACAGGAGAGTCTTCTCCTCCTGAACTTACCGCCGACATTCACGCTGTAGAGTCATCTACGGCCAAATCCAAAAACGGTGGAAAGAAGAAAGGAAAGAAGAAGGCTAAAGCAGACAAGGCTCCAAAGGAGAAAACGGAAAAGTCGGAAACCAATGACGAAAAGCGCAAACCTCGCTATCCTTGTCTTATTTGTGAAGAAGATCATTTTACGAGAGACTGCCCTCATCGGGCCGAGGTAGTGAAAATAGTCAAAGGTTCTCCCACTCCTGCTGTGTTAAAAAATCCATTTCCAGAGCAGGAGAATAAGATGATAGGTTCTTCTTCGAATGCCAGTGAAGAACCCATTTTGATGATGTCTCATGTCAGGATTGCGACTCGATCGCAAGATTATGGTAGTAAGGCTCCTGTTGATGGTAAGGAAGCAGAATCTTCTCACTCTAACCCATCAACCTCAGCTCCTGGTTCCGATCCACTACAGATCGAAAAACCTAACCCAGACTTAGTGATTAAGCCGCCCGCCAAGGGTGTACTTCGAAGGTCTGCTTTCAATCCACATGCGAGAGCAGCCCAGAATTACAACATTGTTGAAGACTTAGCTGTTTCACCTTCAGCAATGTCGGCACTCGAAGTGCTGCAATCATGTCCAGCGCAACGAAAATTGCTTTTGTCGGCTATTGGAGCTGTCGATGTTCAGGACCCGAACCTAATGATCTTTGATCTAGAAAGTAGTACACCGCGTCTCCCCCATCAAATGGCTTTCCAAATTCCAGTGATAGTCAAAAACAGGCCTATTCATCGGACTGTGATTGATGAGGGAGCTTCTACGTGTATTATGTCGATTCAATGTTGGAGATCGCTTGGTTCTCCTTCGTTGAACCAATCCCCCACCATCCTTAAGGCCTTTGATGGCCGTGGGTTCCGTCCGTTTGGTATTCTACAAGAATTGCCTATAGGGGTCGAAGGTAAAACCGTTAGTCTGGATGTGGAAGTGGTTGATGCCCCTCTAGACTACAACCTTCTTTTGGGTCGAAGTTGGTCATATGCTATGACAGCGGTCGTTTCATCGGTCTTCAGAGTCATTAAGTTTCCACATAACGGTAAGATCGTGACTATTGATCAGCTGACATACTTTTCATCCGACCCAACCTCTTTAGAAACTATCCAGCATGTTGGTAAAACGACAATCCCTTATAGGGACATTGGTGTAGGTTTAGTTAAGGATTCCGGTTTACTGGGAACTTTTCCTCTCCCTCCACTCAATGCAGACCCTTCGTTCGCAACAATTCATATGATCACGTCAGAAAACATTATTTATGATGATCCTTGGTATGTTCCCTCTGACTCTGAGCTAGACTCACTCGGTGATGTTATGCCGTTGAGTCCGTATGAGATTGCTTATGAAGCTCTTATGTCTTTTACCGACTTTCATTCAACCGACCAAATGAATGTGGTCAGTGAAGAGTCACTTTTCACCTCACCCTTAGAACGGATAACGTTTCCCGAAGAAGTGTCATCTGACGAACAACTTCGCGAAATCCTAAGTGTAGATGATCTACCATGGGAAGATCTCCATCACAGATCTTCGTTTTTACCTAAGGATGATGCATTTGAAAATGATTTTTCATCTATCTTTACCGCTGAATATGTCAAAGACGCTCAGGATCCAACGAAACATTCTGATTCAGAGCTGAATTTAGGGAATATTTCTCGTACTATTCCCATTGATATTTCAGTGAAGCCCGGAATCGAGGAGAACATTCATATAGGTGCCGCATGTACTGAAGAAGAAATCCAAACTTACAAGGCCCTATTCCAAGAATTCCGCGACGTGTTTGCCTGGTCTTACGAGGAAATGCCGGGAATTGATCCTGCCATTGTTGTTCATGAAATCAAAACCTACCCGGATGCTAAACCCATTCGGCAACGGTTGCGTCAGATTCACCCTCGAAAAGCGGCTGCGATTAAAGCAGAAGTCGAAAAGCTGTTGAAAGCAGGTTTCATTTATCCGATCCCGTTAACGGATTGGGTATCGAATATTGTTCCCGTCAATAAAAAACAAGGAACAATAAGAATCTGTATCGACTATAGGGATATCAATCGAGCTTGTCCAAAAGACAACTATCCTACGCCTTATATCGATCAAATTATTGATGATTGTGCCGGAAGTGAGATGTTTTCCTTCATGGATGGTTTCTCAGGCTATAATCAAATCAATATTCTACCTGCCGATCAACCAAAAACGGCATTCATTTGTCCATGGGGGACATTTGCTTATTGCAAATTACCTTTTGGACTTAAGAATGCCGGGGCCACTTTTCAACGGGCGATGTCTTATGCATTTCATGACATCAAGCACATTGTGCAACCCTATCTCGATGATTTGCCTGCTCATTCTTTACAACGAGCTGATCACCTTGTCCACCTACGAGCAATCTTTATGAGGTGTAGGCATTATCGAATTCGGTTGAATCCCCACAAGTGTGTTTTCTGTATAGAAACAGGTCGATTGCTGGGATTTGTTGTTTCAAAAGCCGGCATTCGCGTCGATCCCTCGAAAGTCGAGGCTATCATCAAATTGCCTCCTCCTTCGAGTTTGCGCCAACTCCAAAGTTTGCAAGGGAAAGCGAACTTTTTACGCCGATTCATCCCAAACTACGCCGAGGTCACTAAAGGTTTTACACGGTTGTTGAAACAGAACGCACAATTCTTTTGGGACGAGATTGCCCAACAATCTTTTGATGCACTAAAACACGCGTTGACCCATGCACCGTTATTGCATCCTCCCAACTACAACCAGGACTACTTCTTATACCTCGCAGCTTCGCATTCCACCATTGGAATGGTGTTAGTTCAAGAAGATGAATTCAAAGCAGAGCATGTGATATATTATCTTAGTAGAACCTTAAATCCCACTGAGTTAAAATATTCGCATGTGGAGAAATTGGCCCTGGCAGCCGTTCAAGCTGTCCAGCGTTTTCGTCACTACATTCTTCTCCGCAAGACTACAGTTATTTCGGATTGCAACCCTATGATTTATATTTTGACAAAACAACTGCTAGGGGGCAAGTACTCTAAATGGATTGTTATCCTGCAAGAGTTCGACTTGGAGTTCGAGAAGTCCAAGTCTAAGAAATCTTTAGTTTTTGCGGAATTGATGTGTGATTTCCCGAGTGCTGACACAGAGACTGTGGCAGAGGAGTCCATTGTGGACGAATCTTTGTTTCTTATTAGCACTTTAGATCCGTGGTATGGGGATATAATCATCTATCTCCAAACCCAAACCTTTCGGCCTGAAGCTTCCAAGGAAGACCGTCGAAAAATTCGGTTTCGATCCCAGCAATACAGAATTATTGGAGATACACTTTATCGCCGGGGGGCAGACTTAGTTTTTCGACGTTGTTTAACTCACGAAGAGGCTGAGAGAGTTTTGAATGATTGTCACTCTGGAGCATGTGGCGGTCATATGTCTGGGTATGCCACAGCTCAGAAGGTGTTGCGCGCTGGCTATTTCTGGCCGTCTATGTTTAAAGATTGTATCCTTGCTGTCAGAACATGCCACAACTGTCAAGTGTTTGATCGAAAGATGCGCGCTCCACCTGCTCCTCTCCACCCTATAATTGCCGCTGGTCCATTCGCCAAATGGGGCATTGACTTTATTACTTGTAACCCTCACTCGGCCGGGGGGCATGCGTATATCATCCTCGCGGTTGATTATTTTACAAAATGGGCCGAGGCGATGCCTACATTCGACGCAAGCGGCAAGACAGCTGCAGTTTTCGTATTCAATCATATCATAACTAGGTTTGGTGTCCCACAAGCAATCATTACTGACCATGGGAGCCATTTTCGAAACGTCATGATGACTGAGCTTACAAGCCAGCTTGGTTTGCGCCACGATAGCTCTACTCCTTATTATCCGCAAGCCAACGGTTTGGTTGAGTCAATCAACAAAGTTCTAGTCATCATGATTCGACGGATCATTGGTATCCATCGAACGAATTGGCATAACATGTTATTTTCGGCGCTATGGGCATATCGAACTTCAGTGAAAAATTCAACAGGTTTCACCCCTTTCCAGCTAGTTTATGGCTTAGAAGCTGTGTTACCTATTGAATGCGAAATCCCATCACTTCAAATGGCTGTCGAATTACTTCCAGCTACTTCCGAAGAGGAGAAACGGTTATTATACTTGGCTAAATTAGATGAGACTCGACGTGACGCTACTTTAGCTATCGAGACTCACGCGAAACGAATGAAAGCTCAGTACGATAAAAATGTAACCCCTCGAAGTTTTTCGGAAGGAGACCTAGTACTATTATATGATCAAGCTAACGATAAGCTAGGTGCCGGAAAATTCGTTCCCATGTGGCATGGGCCCTACATTGTAAAGCGAAAGCTAGCAAAAGGGGCTTATGAGTTAGTTGATTTTGATGGGGACTCTTTGGGTAAACCCAGAAATGGACTTTACCTAAAGAGGTATTATGCTTAAAATGATGGGTATGGAGAAATTTTTAGATAGGTTAGATTTTCTTTCTAGCTAGCAAGTGTGTTAGTTTAGTCAGTGTGCTTAGCTTAGCAAGTGTGGTTTTTCGTCATTATTCTGGCTTATCTTGGTTTTACTCTTGATATTGTAGATGTCGACGCCTCTCCAAACATACATTGGATTTGCTGATGGTGCTTGTCGTAATACACGGAATATCTCTTCCGCAGCTTGGGTTATCTATTCGCCCTCTGACGAGTTAGTTTCTATGCATGGGGTAAGCCTCGGTCAAACAACGAATAACATTGCAGAATACAGTGCAGTGGTTGAATTATTATCCGAATCTATTTCATTTGGAATTCGACGTTTGATAGTGAGGTTAGATTCTGAACTTGTTGTATTACAGCTTAATAGAGTTTATGCCATTAGAAATCCTGTGTTATTAAGGTTGTTTTTGAGAGTGCGTCTCTTGGAACGTGAATTTGATTACATTGAATATCAACATATTCCAAGGTCTTTGAATACATTAGCAGATGCAATTGCTTCTCGAATGTTGGACAGACATTTACGATAATCATGCAAGTAAATTTAAAAACATTTCATCACATATGTTAAACAAGATAAGCCGGTAATAGTGATATATATAGATAGAAGTGTGTCAAAAAATATATACATCGTCTTCGATCATAGGTTTAAAACACCTTATGATCGGCAAAATGATAGTACAAAAAGTCAAAAATGTCACATGTGACTACAAAAGTGACTAGTCAATCACTGGTGGTGCTCTCTGTACGACACCACTGCGCGGGCTACCTTACGCAAAAATCTCCTAAACGGTCCAGGGACCGCGACTACGAAGCGCTGAAGCCTGATAGGAATGTCATCCATAGTAGTCTCAGGTATATCTGCCGTGAGACGCTCTAGATCATGCTCCAACTCAGCTAGTACTTCTGCTGTCGCATCCTGTGGGGCCGGTACCGGTGCAGCTGGATGTAGTCTATCATAAGGCCGGAGGTTGGCTGGACGCTGTGGACCAACATCTGCATTTTGAAAGATTTACTATTAGTTTTGAGACGATATATATAAAAAAATACAAAAAATACATAACTAGAAAACTTGTGAAAATAAAAAGTACCTCTGTCGTCCCATTGTTCTCCCTGTGGAAGAACCATGTCCGGATCACCTCTGAAATCCATTCCGGCATACGGAAAGTCCTGTATCACAAAAAGCTGGCCCTCTAACCAGTCAAAATAACTATCTGAGAATCGAACTACTGTCGCACCCTCGTCAGGATGCCGGGCCATCACCGCAACCCATCGTATCAGCTTTGGCTGCTGGGGACCCAAGATATCAACAGTGAGTTGCTGAGGGATCAGCATTGGAATTCTCTCCAAGGCAAAGCTCACGACTATAGGCCCATATCCAAAAGTCTTTAGTCGTCCGTTCTTTGCCTTGGTCAGTTGGCTCTTCATATGAGCCGACACAGCTTCACACCAGTTGAAAATGGTGCCTTGGTAACAGTCAATTGCCATCCGCATTTGGGATCCGGAAGCAATGTGTAAAGCGGCCGCGCCGCAAATTCTGGTAACCGTGAACGCTATGACTTTGAGTTCCGGCAGAGTGATGTGTTTTATCTCTATGCCTTTTGAATGGTGAGCCCCAGGTGTGCACCAATTCTCGCGGAGACTATCAAGGGATTGGCCACCCGGCCTAGTCCCCGCAAGACTGAGTTGCTCACCTCTGTTTGGCAAGCCAGTGAGAAAGTATACATCCGAGGGCTCTATCTCGAGCTGGTGCCCTCCTATGTAAAAGCATTGTTCTTGTACGTTCCATCGCTCAACCAGCCATTCCAAAAATCTTACCTGGCCCCTCATGCCCGGTATGGTCCAATATTTGTATAATCCGCATGCTCTTAGGGCATCCAGGGAAGGTTGATGATTTATTGCAGCTTCATCTTCCTCTACATGCTCTCTTTCTCTCCAGTCTAACATGATTAATGCCCTGCATATCAAAAATAGCAATTAGAAATTAATTTGGGAATTTTTGGTGGTTTTTTGAGAGGGTTGGGGTTTTGAAATGCGCGTTTCTCGGAGGACGCACCCCGGCTTTGTAGCACAGGGCGCCCGGACGCAGCTGGCCTGAAGGCGGGCTGCGTCTTCCGACCGTTTTCCCGTATGAGAAAAAGTCGGGGGACGCAGGTCACCCGAAGGGCACCTGCGTCCGCCGAGAGGCGCATTTCAAAACCAAAACCCCCCCAAAAAATGAAACTAAAACCTAAAAATTGATTCTAAACGGATAGAAATGCAGAGTAGGATGTGTAAAATACCTGGATGAGACGGCGTTCGATTCCAACGGTCAGATTTTCCGCAGCGACCACGGGAAGTTTCTTGTCAAAAGCTCCTTTTTCAACCTCAACAGTGAAACGGTAAAAATGACATGGTAAAAGGTCTTTTTATAGGTTTTTTGGATGAATTAGTTCATTTTTTACCATGAAAAGATGTTTTTGAATGTATTTTTGCCTATTTTAAACAGGTATGAGTAATGTGTCGCTTTTGTGCAGGACAAAGGGATTTCGAGGGAAATTGTAATTTTTCACAAACAAAATTTCAGAGTCATCTTTTAAGCCCTTTTCTGACTCCTAAAACATGAAAAGATCGCCGAGTGTTTCTTTTTCACTCGTTAAAACGGAATTAAAAGACGGTCCCCTTTTAGCTCTTTTCTGACCGCAAAATCAGGAAAAGATTGCCGGGTTTTTGTCGTTTCAAACTCGATAAGGAAATAAAACGACGTGTCCTTGATCGCTTTTTACTTTTCAGGTTAACGACACTATTATGAAAGTACTCCTTGGTCGCAAGATCAAGCGGTTCCCCCAGGTATTATTTTATACTTTTTCGGGCTTGAGGGACACAAATATACGAAAAAGTTCAACGTGGAGTCTCCTTTAGTTTTTTCAGACTCTCTAAAATTGAAAAACGCCGAGTTTCTCCTATACTGGGCTCGTTAAACTTTTACAGTAGAGGACCTGTTCAATTACAAACAGGAACGAACCACTCCTTCCTAGGGTTCGAATTTAAACTAGGTTGGACTCGTCCGAAGGATGAGCTTATAATCAAGCATATGTTATCCTCCTCAAGCTTGTTAAAAATAAAGAGGTACTTGCCAGAAATGGTGGGGGAAAAAAGAGAAGAATGAACCTATTTGTCACCTTTTGTCTCAGAAGAAACTTTATTACCGCTCTTGAACACGACACTTTTCATTCACCTGGGTTGGGAAATCTTTTACCTCACAGTTGACCAAATCACTTTGAAAGTCTTTAACCGGGTTCCAGGGGTTAACTTTGAGTTATACGTCACCAAGCCATCTGTTGTGTCGTTATGTGTTCAAGAGGTCTGCAAGCAAAAACTTTCATCTGCAAAATACTTGTCATCCATTTGACCATCCCTGAGTCAGTCCTTACAGCAACATTTCTTCAACTTGAACAATGATTTCGTGTTGCGGGCTTGCCTGCAACGGGTCGCTTTCTATCGACATCGACACATTATCTAGAAAGATGACTTAGGAATCGACAGTACCTTGAAGTCTGCATGCATCAATGGCAGGTTTCTCGCCTTTGACGTCAGTTTACATCATTGACTTTCGATCAGAGGATTCCGTGAAGTGTTCGACATCAAAACATCTATTCACATTTCACGGGTTGTGCTTGGTACTTTGAGAACCATTGACATTACTGGTGGTTTCTCTCACGCTTGTTAACAGTTTACATCATTGACTGGTAATCAAGTGGTTTCTACCATGTTCGACATCGAATCATTTAATCACATGGTTAGAATCGTACCAATTCGGGAAGTAGAAGTGAAGACCCTGGATCTAGTTTCTACCATCCAGGCTGCGAGGAGTTTTGTATTCATTATCTATGTAGACTAATCATAAACAGATGGCTGCGTCCATACTGTGTCTACAAAAGTCTATAAAAATGATGTACTGCAAGATCATTCCTGTATCAGAATAGTTAGTCCATTAGTTAAAGTTTTGAATCTGAGTATGGGAATGCCTACCTCAGTGATGATATAATCTTATCCATGTATTTTGTGTTGAAAATTGCAGGTTCCAACCAGGCCATCCACAAGGCAATCCTTGAAATGATAAAGCGCTTCACCCTTCCTAGAATTACAAAACCCTATTCTATTCCAGGCTTCGCACTTTAGGGGGCAATCTGTTACACTAAAAAATGTCACCTTGACTACTTACAGTTAGTATGGCTCAAATCAACAGTCATGCTACCCTCTTAGGCAAGTCTCATGCCTCTGTTATCCATCTCAAACTCAAAGAAGAGAGAAAGTCTTGTAAAAACTATGTTTATCTCTGGGGTCGCAGGTTCTCTCTAGCCTTACCTGCGGGGACGCTGACCATGTTCACAAAATCTGCGTCCATGGACGCTCTGTATGTTAAGGGACAGGTGCGTCCCTCTGTAAAAGGCAAAATGCGCGAGTTTTATCTTGAAAAAGTTACTTGTGGTTACTTCTAGAACATTCTAGAGGTCGGTTTGATGAAATGGATGCGCCTCCAGTTGGTTCATGTATCTCTATTAAGGGGGAACTTATCCCATCAATAAGGGAGCTATCCCACCCATAGAGGGGGATGATCCCATTGATAGTGGGCCTGAATAACCTCTTTACAGCACTATAAATAAAGGCATTGGGCCAGAAGGAGAGGAGGTTGGAGCTATACATTTTCTTTGGGTAAATGCTGCAGGATTTAGGTCTTCCATTAGAGCCTTTGTGAGGAGAGATTGTCTTCACTTGATTCTACTTGGGAGAGGGTGAGCTTTGTCAAAGTAGAGGAAAACCCTTGATGGACCCTGGGAGGAACTTGCACAACACCAAGGCCAGGTTGTAAGAGTTTCTTTGTTTCGTTATTAATACAAACTGGTTTATTTTTCTCAATAGCTTGTGTTAATGAGTTATTTCATGTGTTCCTTGGTCTGCATGTTGAATATATGTTTTATTATATGAAATGCAAGTGCTTGGTAATTGTTTGATTGTTTGTGGTTGCAGGAATTGACTTGAAGGAGGAGCTCATCCGGATCGTCAAGAACGGACTTCAACAACAGCGTTTTGGAATAAGGTAAGCCTAAACACTTGTAGTTTTCATGTTGTAAAAGGTGTATTTAGAGAAAGATCACTCCATTTTGTCTTGTTTGTCATTAGAATGTCTTAGACTTCTAGGAAGGTCAGTCGTGTCCGCACCCTTGACAGATTCCGTGTGACATGGCTGAATTATGGGTCGCTTTTGTAGAGAAGTGTCCAATCAGAAGTCTCATGCCCATAAGAGTTGAGCATGGTGGTTAACGCCATAATTGGTGTTCGACTAAGGCAATCTGCATCATTATTGGTGCTCCCCATCTTATACTTGATATTCAAATGGAACTTTTGTAGGCATGTGGATCACTTCATATGGCAATCATTCTGCAACTTCCTTTGGGTCTATATGAACTACAAGGCCCAGTGGTCTGTGTGGATGACCGTTTCCTTCCCCAAAATGTAATGCTTCCATTGTTGACAGGCCTACACAATGGAGTACATCTATTTGTCATAATTGGGATACTTCCAGACTATGTTAGAAAGTGTCTCACTGTGATATGCCACTGGATGCCCGTGTTGAGTAAGGATTGCCCCAATAGCATAGTCAGAGGAATCTGTCTCGATCTCAAATGGTTGTTGCAAGTTTGGTAATATGAGCACTAGTGCCCAGCAGAGGCGATGTTTCAACTCTGTGAATTCCTTCTGTTGAGATTCACAACAAAATAAGTTTGTTTTCACTCCTCCCTTGGTGACTTGACTCAAGGGCCAAGTGATATGAGAAAATGCCAACACGAACCTGGGGTAGAATTTGGAAATACCCGAAAACCTATAGAGCTTTGTCAGAGTGGTTGGAGATGGCCAATCCCAAATAACTTGGATCTTGGCTGGATCCACATGCACCCCTCGTTCATCAATAATGTATCCGAAATACTGAACTTGGGTCATGCCAGAAGTGCATTTCTCCAAATTGGCACATAACTTGTGTTGCCGCAGTGTTTGGAGAACCTGTTAGATGTGGTGGAGGTGCTCTTCCAAAATTTGGCTAAAGAACATGATGTCATCCAAGTGTGCCACTACAAATGAGTTGTTGAATGGCCACAAGATGTCATCCATTAGCCTCATGAAGGTTGCAAGAGCATTCGTTAACCCAAAATGCATAACCAACCATTCAAAAAGTCCCTCCTTGGCTTTGAAGGCAGTTTTCCACACATCAGAGGGTTTGATTAGTACCTGGTGATATCCTGAATCTATCTTGCTGAAATATTTTCCCCCCTTCAGTTGGTCTAGAAGATCATCAATATGTGGGATCGGGTACCTATTCCGGACAGTGATCTTGTTCAACGCCCGATAGTCAATACAAAGTCTCTAAGTCCCATCCTTCTTGATCTTCGTGGTGGCAATGGTGGTTTTGGGCTTCGCATCGATTATCTGCTTCCCTTTGTCATTCCCCTTATTAGGTTCTCACTCAAAGTCAAAACATGTATTTGATTCTGAAGACTTTAGCTCAGCCACTAGTGACTGCTTGGCCCAACACTCACTTGTGTTGAGAGTGGAGCTCTTATGGAATTCACACCACTTTCCCATGTCCTTCTTCGGCTTCGCAGTGTTGTTCTTTGCTTGCAACTTTGGCGGGTTGTCCTAGGCCACCCCGCCTTGGCTTTGTCCTTTGTTCAGCAGTTTGGAGGCTCCTTTCCCTTGCTTTAGATTTGCAGATCCAAAGTTTCGCTTCTTCTGTTTAAACTTCTGCTCGATCTTGACAGCATATCGGTATGCTGTGTCGAGTGAGGAGATGTCTAGGAACTCCATCTCATCTTAGATGTACTTGTGTATAAATCCGCGGTATTTGAGTGCCAAATGCAGCTCAGAATTCTTGATACCCAACTTTGTCTGAAGGGTATGAAAAATATTGGTAAGCTCTGGCATGTCTTGGTCCTTTCTCTTCCGCAACGTGGTCCGCTTTATGTATTTATCCTCATAGCTTCTAATAGGGTAGTACTACTCCTTGATGGAATTCTGGAATGAATTCCAAGTGGGTGCAGCTAAAAATAGTGAGGTCATATTGTTGGCTTCATGGGGCCTGAACCAGGTTTAGAGTTAATTAGCCAAACAAATCCTTGTACTATTGGCCCTTTCGGCAACAGTTCACAGAGCATTGGCTGAAGTCTCACCCAAAGTAGTATGGGAGGGTGCTAGAACCAGGTTTTGCACCCTTGAGATGTATGAGAGGTTCGACTGGTCATTTGTTTATTCCTGCGCACAGGTGGTTTTGCGCACCTTCCGTTCGTGATACCCTGCCTTCGCGTAGCCCTAATCGGGGGTTGTGTTGTGCTCTGTGCTATTACCTAAGATCTTACTTATCTTCTAGTGTTAATTAACTTCCTTTTCCTACTTGAATGTGTTATAGTTAGCAATACAAAGAATTCATCAATACAAAGCATTCATACATGGTCACGCAGTAAATAAACAGTGTATTTGCAAATTATATCCAATCATGTATTAAACTAGGAAAAGATACACATAATTATAGCAAAACTTCTCTTTATTGATTCTTCCAACCGTTACAGACTCGACCTTCCTTGCGCACTTAGATGCAGGTGTCCACACACTCTACGACCCACAGACACACTTTACACTTCAACTTACGCACTTAGACTTTTCATTCTTTTATTCTCTTCATTATTAGTTATCTTTTACACTTAGAGCCTCACTTTATTTATACAATCCCATGGTCCGCGGACCATGGGTAGGTCTATCCAGCCAACATTACATTAAAAACTAGAGTAGACAACCTTGTGACTCTATCATACTTTCACGCCCCATGCCTGCAACTCGCGGAGCTTTTACAAAAAGATTTGGTCAAAACTTGGGCTTTAAGCCCCAAAACGCGCCTTGGGGGGATTCCATGCCCAACAGTCCCCCAACACAAACATCGTGACTCACCCTCGAGTCACTCTGTCGGCACGAAGATCTTTACACAGAGTCCCTCCAACTGTTCTTGAACTACGGCAGGGTCAGTAGCACACTGAGCTGCTACTTGCTGGATCTGGTGTATACATTGTTCCGAGACCTATGTGTCAGAAGTGCTTCTCTACATCATTATGTGCATCCACTACATGTGTACGAGCTTACCTTCAATTTCTGTTGTGATGGTGAAGGCCTCATTGATCCAACACATAATGATGTAGAGAAGCACATAATGATGCAGAGAAGCACATAATGGTGCAGAGAAGCACAACATCGATGAGACAGTGCACGATGCCACCTTTGAGGCTCTCCAAGATTTCATGCAGGAAAGCCAGATTGTGTTAGGGGCCCTCAGAGTGTAGTTGAAGGAATTATAGGTGTTCCCTCCTCAGGTTGGTACCCTTTCGACCAACCTCGCAGTTGGAACAACACCAACGGAATAGATGTTGCGCGCGTGGATGAAAAATACCATAGTGCTGTCATAAGGGTCACTCGTGGCAACAAATGAGGCCAACAAGCCTACAGTGAGTGCGTTGAAGGGTCTTGGTATCAATATGGCTACACTCTCGTGAGATACCTTATATGTTTTGTAGGATGGGATAACTACAGAGCTACGAGCTAGGGAGAGCTATGCCCTGCATGTTCTCAGCGAGCATAAAATAAATATGGAATAATTGAGCTTGTAGTGTGACGAATTGGTGTTGTAGAATCAACAGTTGGTATAGGTAATAAACAAAGCCTACCAAAGCGTCCCGGAGCTAGCCATCCCAGCATATATAACAACAAAAGTGCACATCCAGAGGCTAGCAGCAGGGATGCATGAGGCGCGAGAGGAAATGAAAAAGGTTCAGCTGGAGATGAACCTTTAGATCATCGAGCTACGGTTAAAGGCGCAACCGTCCACCCCTCTGGAAGTCAGAGAACAGTGTGCTAGCACTATCATAGTGGGACTGGACAAGATAGGTGGTGCAGTGTGAGACTGAACTAATATGTTGGAAGAATCACTTGAGGTCCTCACAAATCTGCAAGAGGACCCTAACATCCAGTGTTTAGAGACAGAGGCATGAGAACTCCAACAGTAGTATGACAACATTCGAGGAACTGTGCAGATGGTGGTCCTCACTTAGAGGCTCACGCGAATGCAATAGGCTAAAGTGCTGAAAGATCAGGTGGACACAACATGACACAAGGAAGCAGTCCTAAAGGGTACCAACCTGAGGAGGGCGCACCTATAATTCCTACAACTACACTCTGAGGACCCCCAACACAATCTAGTTCTCCTGCATGAAATCTTGGAGAGCCTCAGAGGTGACATCGTGCACTGTCTCATCGATGTTGTGTAGATCACCCTCGGTTAGGGTGATCGGGTCAATAGACAACTTCGATGCCTTGACTTTCTTACGCGACCTTGCCCACTCTATTGGGTATTGGTGCTTCAACTGCGTTGATGCGGTTTGTGGGTCCACGCCTCCCTCTTCTGTCTCTGCTTCCTCTGCTTCCCGCCCCTGCGAAGGTGACGGTTGGCCCTCGCACGCCTTCATGGCTTCCTCCTGCATTGTTGTTGTGGCCAGTTCCTACTCAAGTGCTATCTGTGCAGCGTCCCGCGCCACCCATACTTCTGCTACCGCGGATTCCTTCCTTCTCTTTTCGTCCAACTGTGCGATGCGCAGCTTGGCCTCATTTTTCTTTCTTTGTGCCGCTGACTTCTTTATCTCTACAATGTCTGGGAATGCCACTCCGATGGCCTTGCCTCTAGTACTTTAAAATTGACGTCATCTATGGCTACGAAGGGTATTTTTATCAACTGTTTGGTTGATTCCTTGTGCGCTCTAATATAAATGTTGTGGGTATCTGCTTTGAATTCCACAAAACTCTACAAGTTTTTGTAGATAGTGGGTGATAACCATGGCTTGCGGTTGATCTCCATTTTGAGGTTCATCTCCATGAACACCCAGAATATTTTACTATTGTAGATCCTCTTGGCATCCTTTGTGGTCCAGAGCGAATGATACTTCGCGGCCTCTAGCAAGTCCCTGTCAATTATGGGGAATTGACTATCCTCTGGTAATTCCTTTTCCATGAGCACTATGGACAGCATAAGCCATGCATAGTGGATTGTTTTTCCTTGTTCCTGAGCTTCGCAGCAAATCTATAAAAACTCCTTGTAGAGGAACTCAGACTAGTTAAGCTAGACCCCCTCCAGGCACTACTCAACCAGTGCTACCACTGGCGCGGGTACTCCGTCCGCGTGACACTTGTGCGTAACCTTTCCTGCGAGGATTTGTGTTGCCATGCGTACTAATTTTTCCTTGATGATGGAGATGGTGTAGCCCCTCTCCTTCTTTTCTAGCTTGTACTTTTTCTTCATGGCCTCTGCGATGGCCAAGTCACTACTCTTCCCCTCCGAGATGTCAGCAAGGTCCTCTCCTTTGCAAGGAAGCTGGGAGATATGGTGAATCAAGTCTATCGTGATGGGGATGGGCTCCTCCAGCCGCAAACACCCATCATGCACCAGGAAGAGCATCTACCTGATGACGAAAATGGTTATTAGGGCACAGTGTAAATGCAGCAACCAGAGCAGGTTTAGTAGCCCAACCTTTTCCACTCCACGCAACCACTTTCACGGGCATTAGTTTTGTAACCCCAGCCGCGGTGTTCTTCTTGGGCTTAATGAGGTTCCTGGTCCCAAGGTGAGGGAACTTCTTGTGGTCAGTGAGGTCCTAATCTTCGAATATTAGGCTCGGCACCCATCCCAGGTGCATGCCCTCAAACATAATGTTGTCTGGGAGGAGCAGGGTCTGGAGTGATCTCTTGGTCTCGTCCAGGTCCTTGGGTACTTTAGCCTTTCTTTTTCATGGGGGGCCATAGGCAGGCAACTTTGTCAGGAGGTGGGCAAGCTGAGTTTCCTCCTCCATGCCTTCATTCTCGTCTTCAGCGATGATTAGGTTCTCCAAGTCTTCTTCTTCTTCTTCATCAGTCTCTATGGTGATGACTTTCCCCTTCTCCTCCATTGACAACTTGGTGTGCAGTGGGTTTTGCGGGGACAAACGTATGAGAACCATCGATTGTTTGTCCTTTTTGGGTCTTCGCATGCGCAGTGATTTTGGGGTTTCTTCCACAATCCCGGCACCTCTTGGAGCATCTCCCATAGCCAAGGCATGCATGGCCTCCTTGGCGGTCATTCTGGTTATCTCCATAACATCCTAAGCTGATGCCATCATATCTATCCAGAAATCTCACGCTCGCGAACTAAGGGGCTCAATCAACGCTCGGCACACAACAATCAGTGCTCTGCTCAATATTCACAAATTACCAAGTGTTGTTTTTTGGGCATCCCTTTGTATTCTATAGCACTTTTTGAATTTGAATTCGACTGTTCTCCCCGAATCTAGTTCATTAATTCTCCCTTGGTGGCATATTTTCCCAAATCTTGCCCATAAATCGTGTCTTAAATGTCTGTCACCCATTCCATTTGGTCTCAAGTCGAGCATCCCATCATGAATAGTGACTTCAACATTCACTTTCTGGTCAACCGATGTGCCAACGTAGCCACCCATGCATAGTCATGGATCTTATGACTCTGTTTTTGTGCGCAGCTCCTAGGTAGTATAGTTTATAGTCCCGCGCTCCCTGTCAACTGCCTGGAGCACTAAGACTGTTCTTCCTTTGGCTAGTTAGGTGGTCGCACCACCCGTGGAAAGTTTCATCCTGTCATCCATCATGTTTCCTAGAGAATACCCACATTTTATTGTTATGTTTGGCGTTGCGCTTTACCATCTACAATGCGTGACCTTGGTTAATTCGCTTGGTAACATGCAGTCTAAGCCAAGGCATCAGACTGATCAATTTGTGGCGATATGTCTTAAACCTGTCATCATGATCATACGTATCCTACCTTATCACCCTGGTATTTTTGTTGAGAAAATCTTCCTTTATCTCGTCCTCCAACTTCTTAACTTTGCGTCCACCAGAGCTCTTTTCTTCCTTAATCGTACCCTTTCTTCTTCAAGTTCCTGGAGTCTAAAATCTCCTTGTTGTATTTTTGCTTCCAAAGTTCTCTGAACCATTGTATCTATTGGTGCTATCATGCGCGATCTAAGTTCTTGAAGTACTATAGAGCTTACTTTGGTTGCTTCATACTCTAGCCTTGGTGGTGCCCGCGTAGTCAAGTTTTTTCACGTAGTCTGATAAGCCCAGAGAACCATTGGTACGCGCGGGTCCCAATCAGTCCACTTCACATCGTGGACCTTGTTAAGCGCTTCACGTACTTTGTTAACAACTTCTGCGTGGATATTCTTTTGCGCACTTGGCCTTTCCATACTTCATGGTCCCAACTGGAGGGGTTGTTCACGCCATTTCCTTACCCACACCTACTTACTGATCGTGTCTCCTACGACAAGGATGGTGTGCATTCATACAGGTTTTGCACCATATACCTGTATCCACCTAGATAGGTGGATGCACGGGCTGGTTCATCCATCATACTCGTCTTTCAATTACATCTGAGGCTTCCCAAACTGCACGCGCATCATCCTTCTGCATTTGCATCAATCCTCAAAACTTCTTTGGTGCGTATCCCACCATCTTGTGGGCGTAGCTCTCAGTACCCATTTTAGAGCATCGAAACACTGTTGTTCTGGTACTTCTCTTTCAAATTTGTTCAGGAAGTCATGCACCTCGCTCAACCCATCATATGTAGGTAGATCTTTTGCCTCTGTTGCTACGCAGCGCATCGACCTTGTTATCATGTTATAGTTGAGCATGGTTACCTTGTGTAATGTGTTCTGCCATCATTCTATCTCCTCATCAGAATCTGATGTGCAGGAGCTTTCACACTCCCACGAGATTCAGCCATCCGCGATTGGATTTACCCAGTCATTCTCCCACGTGGTTATCTTGTAGATGCAGTTCAGATTGTTGTCGCTGTCGTAGTCACGCACTGGCTCTGTGTAGCGCAATCCTTCTGCAGGGTCTAAAGATTCTTTAGATTTATTACTCCATTCATATAAGTGGCCCAATCTATTCCAATAGTGCGGGGTATGGATTATTTTCATCGACAATCTTTATTACTTTGAAATCTGCTAGCGTGCTTGCTCCTTCGATATCTACTGTGATTCCCTACAGTCTCCCAATAGGTAGGATCTTTTGTTGGTTTTCCATTCGCAGTTGGATAGGAGACCATTGCAATGCAGGCCTGCCCACGCGCTCCCATGTCTACTTTGGCAAGACATTCACGTCCAATCCTAGATCTAGAATCACTTGGTCCATCTCGTATTCCCCAATTTGTGCGGTCAATCTCATCTCCCTTCATGTTCATGTCGTGTGCTTCCTGAGCTTCCAAACTACGTGCGGTTCTCCTAGCATGGTCCCAATGCATCTAGTTCTGAGTCCTTATAGCCCCTTTACCACCTTTCTATCATACAAAAACTTCATGCATGTCTCCAAGAATGTAGTGAGCATCGATGGGTCCATGTCTAGTTCCAGTCTGTCTTTACTTCCTAAAGTGAAGGCATCAGTGAATCTCCTCTTAACTTCCATGAAGGTCTCCTTAGCACGCTCCAAATCAAATTTTGGTTCCTTCATTAGAACCTTGTGAACCTAGGTACTTTCTTCAGGCTGCTTGCCTTTATCATCCCCTATTGTAATACCACTTTGGAGCACAATATTTACATTAGGGTCTTCCTCACGCGGCTCATACCTCATCATTTGTAGGTTCTGAGTTAGGGGAGGTTGGAGTGCTCCTTTATCACACAACCTCGCAGAGTCCTCTGTCTCATGATCAAACTACGTACAATATAAGCATGATAGTCTCATTGGATTTGTACAATTGTAGGCATAATGCCCCTACCCTCTGTAATTGTAACATATTAGCTATCTGCAACCTCTTCTTGGTCCTATTCCACCTCGGCCTTGTCTACACCCCTGAAATTTGGTTCATGCCATCCCTACGTTTTGGTCAAGGGGCCGTGTTTTGGCCTGAACTCTATAGGTAGGAGTTTGATCCATCATCAGCTCATAACTTCTACAGGTTTGCTCATCATGGCCTACTGATCTACAGAAATTATAGAAAAATTGTTGTGAATTCTGTGTATACTTTTGTAATAGATGGCAGTTATCTATAGCATGCTTCCTCCTATTTGACAAATCATGCACCATAATTCAGGTGTCGCGCTTGTTCCTACTTGTGCATCCAGTCTCAATGGCATTGGTCCTCCTCCCATGAGGTAATTCATGAACACTCGGTCTTGGTCCTTGTCGTGCCCCCTGGCCCTTGCATTTTACGCACCATACCTCGTCGCTCACTTCTGGATGGGTCATCCTATCTTCTTTCAAACTCTGCATCTCAAGGCACAAGTTTTTCAACTGCGTGTGAATCTGTTGCACTCCCAGGTTAGGATCTTGTATCAGAGTCTTGTGCAATCTCATTGTGACCTCCAAAGCCTCAGCCTAAGTGGTTAGCCTTTGTTGCGACAACGCATTTCGTAGATGCAGCATTAACGATGCTACAAACCATTTGCGGTGTTTCTCATCTGTTAAGGACACGTTTGCTTCGTGAATTGTGCACTTCAGTCTTTCATCCAACTTGCATAGGGTTTCGCCTCATAGCATTGTGATTTCCTTGAATCGAATGATCGACTGTGCCTCCGATTTTCGCTGGCTAAATTCCTTGTTTAGCACAATTTGGATATCCATTATCCCCACATTCATATTTTCAGTGGAATGCTTAATGTACCAGGTCAGAACGTGATCCCATAGAGTGCTGACCAACTTTGCCTTCTTTATATTGTCATCCATGACACCCTGTACTTCCCATACATCTTTTATCATGAACGAAAACTAGTCCGGATCTTCATTCCCTACTCCCTTGAACACTGGTAGCTTTATTGCACTGACCATACTGCTTCGTGGTCGTGGCGGAGGTGGGATGGGTGAAGTCAGGGGTGAAGACAGTGAAACTGGTGGTGGTGTGGGTGGGGGTGGTATGTTCAGAATTCTCTGCCTTATCAAATTGATTGCACTTCTTGGAGAGACCTTCGCGAGCTCTTCTTCGCCTCCTCACAGAGGTGAAATAAAGGGGCTAGTCTCTAGTTTTGTGCTACCTTCATTTTTGTATATTCTCCCACTTCGCGTAGCCCAAAACATCAATTTATTCGCATAACCCATTTTTCACACAGTATCATTTTAATCCAAATGTTCAAATATTTAACATACTCACCTCGCAGTCCCTTGAGGAAGCATCATTTTGCCTCACTATAGCTAACTGAAGTATCTACCACAAATTCAATGATGAATCCTCCTATGATTCGATCAAGCCAGTGATCGACAACGCATGCGATCTTATCTTCCGATGCTTCTAGTTTGTGCACCAATTCTAGAGTCCACACAATAGGTTTGTTGAGTTTATACCTTCCTTGGCTATCTTCTAGCTTCATGATCCACTCGTACAACTCAGTAGGGAAGGATGAAAAGAAAATTTCATGGATCTCCATATACAAGTAGCAATCTAACCACTCTCCCTTTGCTAGTTGCGGATTCCTATTTCCTGTGTCACGAACTTGTGAATATTTCTATCCAACCAATCTTCAATTCCTTTCTTTGTCAGATTCCAATGATAAAACATCAGACACCTCTATGCAGATCTTGGTCCCAGTAATGGAATCATTTTTTTGTTTGTTGGGCCTGACCCAGGTTCGAAGTTAATTAGCCAAACAAATCCCTGTACTACTGGCCCTTTCGGCAACAATCCGCAGAGCGCGAACTGAAGTCTCACCGGAGGTAGCATGGCAGGTTGCTAGAACTAGGTTTCCGTGCCCTTGAGATTTCTGAGAGGTTCGATTGGTCCTTTGTTTGTTCCTATGCACAAGTGGCTTCACACACCTTCCATTGCTGATACCCTGCCTTCGCGTAGCCCTAACAGGGGGTTGTGTCATGCTCTACACTATTACCCAAGATCTTACTTATCTTCGAGTGTTAATTAACTTCATTTTCCTACTTGAATGTCTTATAGTTAGCAATACAAAACATTCATCAATACAAAGCATTCATACATGATCGCGTAGTACATAAACAGTGTATTTGAAAATTATATCCAATCATGTATTAAACCAGGAAAATATACACAAAATTATAGAAAAACTTCTCTTTATTGATTCTTCCAATGGTTACAAACTCGACCTGCCCTATGCACTCAGCTACAGGGGTCCACGCACTCAGCTTTGGACTACTAGGCCTCTGTGCACTCAGCTGCAGAGCCTTCTCCTAATCTACGACCCACATACACACTTTACACTTTGACTTACTCACTTAGAATTCTCATTCTTTTATTATCTTCATTATTAGTTATCTTTTACACTTAGAGCCTCACTCTATTTTTACAATCCCATGGTCCACGGACCATGGGTAGGTCTATCCAGCTGACATTACATTACAAATCTAGGGTAGACAACCTTGTGACTCTATCATACTTTCGCGCTTGCGCCCGCAACTCGCAGATCTTTTGAAACAAGATTTGCTCAAAAATTGGGCTTTAAGCCCCAAAACGTGCCTTGGGGGTATTCCATGCCCAACATGTACTTTCATCCTTCTTCTCACAATAGGTTTCCCACTAGTCCTTGACGTATGGGGTGACTTTGAGAAGAGCGAAAGTAATCTTTTCCCGGTCCGAAAAATTATGAACAAAAAATACCCTTCTAACAGATTTAACCATTTATCTACAACGTCTACATCTATATAACACTCAAATATGGGAATGTCAAAGTTAAATTGTACCTTAAAGGGTGTGGTGCTTCCAGAGTAGCTGCTAGAAGTAGATGTCTTGCCCCTGGGCAGTCGCTAAAGGATCTGGGCAAAGTTGTCCATCATTGAGTTCCTTTGTCTCTCAAGGGCTTCTTCGAGCAAGATTTTGATAGGATCTCCTACCCCCTCATCTTTCATTTCATCCGCCATGGGAGGCCATCAGGATTTGTGAGGCTGGTCTTGCAAAGGTTCGACTAGTTCAAGCCGTAACTTCTTATATCCCGACCTCGTTGGGGACATGCAAATAAAAATAGAGAAAGAGCAGACTGCTCTAATACCACTGATCTAGATTTAAGAAGGAATGCAAGAACTTACAAAAATAACTAGGAAAACAAAGATGCAGCAGAAATAATACTTCATTTCATTAATGTAGAATATTGAAATATGCTTACAAATAGAAATGCAAATAAACTAGCTCGGGTGATGCTAGCTTATCTCTGAGGAGAAATGTGGCAGCTACATGCTTCTAAACTATCTTACAATGAGGCAAGAAGGCCTATTTGTTGTTGAGAAATAATGGAAAACCCTAAACATCCAAAAACCTAATCGTAGGAGATGAAGCGCCAAACTATGGGCCTCGTTTTAGGTAAATTGGTACATCAAATTCCTTGGGTCATAACTTTGGCATACGATCTCTGTTTGATGCACACAATACCTCATTGGAAAGATCTATCCGAGGAATACAACTTTGGTACCAAAAAAATCATTCCATGGACCCATGTTGCTCTCATTTTTCCCAAAAAACATCGTTTAGGGTCTCAAAGCAGCTTGAGAAGTTCAGCACCTGAAAAACTGCTAAAAATAGTAAATTGTGCTACAGTTAAGGAAACTAAAAAACTGAAAGAAACAATGGTAGGGGTATAAGTGGAATTGGTGGGTGGCCACCAACATCCACTTGGATCATTCCTCCCCCCTTAGGAAGAAATTTTCCCCATTACGTTGAGTTCCATGAGATGAGGAAACTTTCGTTGAACTTGGTCCCTGGTGAAACACTTACCCTGGTGAAGTAGTTGGCCTGCTTTGACAGCTCAATATAGTTGGATATTCTGTTGGTGACGGTGCTTGATCTGTGTGTCCATGATCCGATCAGTTGCAACTTGTTCCATGCAATCTGGATTTAACTATGTTGTTGTGAGTTGTTCTGCAATATTAACTGTGTCTAGTAATGGTGGAAAGTATGGCCGAAGGCAGTCCACATTGAACACTACATGTAGGCCAAGGAATGAGGGAATGCTGAGTTCAAATGCATTGTTTAGCATAGCCTTGGTAATGGTGTAAGGACCATATTGTAGTGTTCTGAGTTTCTGATAGGCTCCGGTAAGGCGTTCCTTTTGCAAATGCAACCAGACTTTGCCGCCCCCCTGAAACTTGTGTGGCACCCGATGTTGATCATGTCGCTGTTTGCACTTGGCATTTGAATTTTCCAAAATGTCGTGGACATGCTGGAGGATATGTTGGATGTGATCAATGAAGTTTTCTTCCTTATCTTCTTCGGACTAGACATGAGCCGAATCTACCTGAGTAGTTGCAAATGGCATGGCCACATCAATGGGACATAGTGGCTAGAATCCAAAGCCCACCTGAAAAGGGTTGTGGCGAGTCAAGCTATAGATAGCTTGATTATAGTTGTGCTCAACATAGGGGAGGTTCTCATCCCATGTGCATGGATGCTTTGAGTTGTACATGCTCAAAATGTGCACAATCATCCTGTTGACAACCTCTGTCTAGAAATCAGTTTGGGGATGGAAAGTTGTGGACTTAGTGATTTTTGTGTCCAGCATCGACTAAAGACTAGACCAAAATGTACTAAGGAACTAGATGTCATGATCTGAGATGATAGACTGTGTGATCCAAAAGTGTACCCACACTCATTCAAAGAAGAGTTTAGCAATGGATTTTGCTATGATATTCTTCTTGGAGGTCGCCATAATGGTCATCTTCGAGAACCTATCAATGACCACAAAAAACCAGTCGTTTCCATGCTTAGTTGGAGGAAGGCCCAACATGTAATCCATGGAGATGGATTCCCAAGGTCGACTAGGGGTAGGCAACGGAGTATAGAGTCATTCCTTCTTGATGGTCAGTTTGGCAATGGCGTAGGTAGTGTAGGATCTGATGAAATTTCTGACATGTTGTCGAAGATTCGACGAATAAAATACTTCTGCAGTACTGCCACCATTTTCTTAACCACAAAATGCCCAGCAGCCTGATTGTAGTGTGCTTCCCAAATAATCTTGGAACTCTCGGTTGAAGGAACACAAAGGTGACCTAGGTGGCATAACAGGGCATCCTGGAGATCAAAATCTCAAACATGCTAACCCTCCAAGATTATTTGGTATATGTGGCTGAATATTGGGTCGCTTTTGTAGAAAAGTGGACAATTTGAAGTCTTGTGCCCACAAGAGTTGAGCATGGTGGTTAACGCCATGATCGGTGGTCGAAAAAGGAAATATGCATCATTATTGGTGTTACCCATCTTATAATTGATATTCAAATGGAATTGTTGTAGGTATGTGGACCACTTCTGATGGTGATCATTCTGCAACTTCCCTTGGGTCTGTATGAACTATAGGGGCCAATGGTCTATGTGGATGACCGTTTCCTTCCCCAAAATGTAATGCTTCCATTGTCGGCAGGCCTTCACAATGGAGTACATCTCTTTGTCATATGTGGGATACTTCCAGACTGTGTCTGAAATTGTCTCACTGTGATATGCCACTAGATGCCCGTGCTGAGTAAGGAACGCCCCAATAACATAGTTAGAGGCATCTGTCTCAATCTTAAATGGTTGTTGCAAGTCTGGTAATGTGGGCACTGGTGCTGAGCAGAGGTGATGTTTCAACTCTTTTAATGCCTTGTGTTGAGATTCACACCAAAAGAAGTTTGTTTTCACTCCTCCCTTGGTGACTTGACTCAAGGGCCAAGTGATATGAGAAAATCCCAACATGAACCTGTGGTAGAAGTTGGCAAGACCTGCAAAGCTACAGAGCTCTGTTAGAGTGGTTGGAGATGGCTAATCCCAAATGACTTGGATCTTGGTTGGATCCACATGCACCCCCCCATTCATCAATATTGTATCCCAGATATTGAACTTGGGTCATGCCAAAAGTGCATTCCTCCAAATCGACACATAACTTGTGTTGTTGCAATGTTTGGAGAACCTGTCGGATGTGGTGGAGGTGCTCTTCCCAACTTTGGCTAAAGATCAGGATGTCATCCAAGTATGCCACTAAAAATGAGTTGTTGAATGGCTATAAGATGTTATCCCTTAGCCTCATGAAGGTTGCAGGAGCATTCGTCAACCTGAAATGCATAACCAACCATTCAAAAAGTCCCTCCTTGGCTTTGAAGGTAGTCTTCCACACATTGGATGGTTTGATTGGTACCTAGTGATATCCTAACTTCAAATCAATCTTGCTGAAATATTTTTCTCCCTTCAATTGGTCCAAAAGGTCATAAATCTATGGGATCAGGTACCTATTCCGGACAATGATCTTGTTTAGCGCCCGATAGTCAATACAGAGTCTCCAAGTCCCATCCTTTTGGATCTTTGTGGTGGCAATAGTGGTGTTGGGCTTGGCATCGATAATCTGCTTCCCTTTTTCATTCCCCTTATCGGGTTCTTACTCAGAGTTGTAACATGCATATGATTTTGAAGACATTAGCTCGACCACTAGTGACTTCTTGGCCTGACACTCACTTGTGTTGTGAGTGGAGCTCTTATGGAACTCACACCACTTTCCCATGTCCTTCTTCGACTTCACAGTGTTGTTCTTTGCTTACAGATTTGGTAGGTTTTCCTAGGCCACCCCACCTTGGCTTTGTCCTTTGTTCAGCGGTTTGGGGGCTCCTTTCCCTTGCTTCAGATTTGCATATCCAAAGTCTCGCTTCTTCTGTTTAAAATTATGCTCGATCTTGACTGTGTATCGGTACATTGTGCTAAGTGAGGAGATGTCCAGGAACTCCATCTCGTCCTGGATGTACCGGTGTAGGAAGTCACGATATTTGAGTACCAAATGTAGCTTAGAATCCTTGATACCCAACTTTGTGTGAAGGGTATTAAAAATATTGGTAAACTCCGGCACGTCTTGGTCTTTTTCCTACCGCAGCATGGACCACTTTATGTATTTATCCTCATAGCTTTTGACAGGGTAGTACTGCTCCTTGATGGCATTCTGGAATGAATTCCAAGTGGGTGTGGCTGAAAACATTGAGGCCGTACATTCATCCCTCTTCTCATAGTAGGTTTCCCACCAGTCCTTGACATGTGGGGCAGCTTTGAGAAGAGTGAAAGTAATCTTTTCGGGGTCAGAAAAGTTATGAACAGAAAAATACCCTTCTAACATATTTAACCATTTATCTACACCGTCTGCATCTATCTAACCCTCAAAGATGGGAATTTCAAAGTTAACTTGTACCTTAAAGGGTGTGGTGCTTCCAGAGTAGCTGCTGGAAGTAGATATTTTGCCCCTGGGCAATCGCTGAAGGATCTGGGCAAAGTTGTCCATCATCACATTCCTTTGTCACTCGAGGGCCTCTTTGAGAAAGATTTTGATAGGATCTCCTGCTCCCTCATCTTTCTTTTCATCCGCCATGGGAGGTCATCAAGATTTGCAAGGCTAGTCTTGTAAAGGTTCGACCAGTTCAAGTCCTAACTCCTTATATCCTGACCTTGTTGGGGACATGCAAAGAAAAATAGAGAAAGAGCAGACTGCTTTGATACCACTAATCTAAATTTAAGAAGGAACACAACAAATTACAAAAATAACCAAAAATACAGAGATGCAGTAGAAATAATACTTCATTTCATTAATGTAGAATACTGAAATATGCTTACAAACAGAAATGGAAATAAACTAGCTCAAGTGATGGTAGCTTATCTTTGAGGAGAGATGTGATGCCTACATGCCTCTGAACTATCTTACAATGAGGCTCTAATACCAATTTATTGTTGAAAAATAATGGAAAACCCTAAACATCCAAAAATCTAACCGTAGGAGATGAAGCGCCAAACTATGGGCCACGTTTTGGGTAAATTGGTGCATCAACTTCCCGGGGTCGTAACTTTGGCATACAATCTTCGTTTGATGCACACAATACCTCGTTAGAAATATCTATCCAAGGAATACAACTTTGGGATGAACAACATCAGCCCATGGACCCATGTTTCTCCTAGGTTTCCCAAAAAACATCGTTTAGGGCCTCAAAACGGCTCTGGAAGTTCAAGACCCCTAAAAACTACTAGAAATAGTAAATGGTGCTACAATTAAGGAAAACAAAAATGAAAGAAACAATGGTGGGGGTCCAAGTGGAACTGGTGGGTGGCCACCAATATCCACTTGGATTACTCTATGCCTTTATCAAGTTCAATTGAGATTTTTTGGGATGCAGTGTGCTCTTCGTTTGGCTGAAATATGAAATTGTCAAGTACAAAAACTTAGAAAATATCCACTAAAAAGGAATTGCTATTATTAGAGAAACATGAAGCAAGCTAAATCATAAAATAATCACCTTTTTAAAAGCCCCAAAAAGTTGATCTTCATCTTCTATCTGATCACTAACATCCTTCACACCTTCACCTTCGCCTATACCTTTTCTACTTGCATATTCAAACCTAAGATTATTTCCCTTTTGCTCAAGCTCTTCTTTAGCTACAAAGAATCCATCTACATAGAATGTTTCAAAGACATGTGAAAGAATATAATCAATTTTTGCTACTTGCATCAATAGAAACAACAGAGACATCATATATGAAATTTAGGAAACATATTAAAATCAGTATCAACCGATAAATATGATTCACTTAAGAATAACAAGTCATAACCAATATTATTAGCTATACAATCAACCAAGTGTACAGAGCCAATAACAAGACAAGAAAATAAAACTTATTATCTTATGCATATCCAGATAATCAGACAAGGCTTTGTTTCCAGCATTTAAGACTATATCCACAAATATGTGAAGCGATCCAAGCATATTTCTTACAGAGATATAGGGTCACTATTTTTCTGAGCTTCACAATTGAAGAGCTTAACCTAATAGAAAAAACCCATAAAAATAAATAAGTCATAAAATATAAACTAAATGGACTAGATATAAAAGGACAAGACACTGGAACACTTTAATAATAGCAAGCAGATATATCATCATATTGGAATGAGGAGGAATATCGTACATCAACAACTATTTCTTTCATAATTACATCATATAGATCATCTCAGCTAAAGCTTGTAATTTGTGCATCAAATATGGATTCCCATGTCTGAAGGTTCCTCCATAATGCATGGTGTGCTCATCTAAAGAACGTGATGGCACAAAAAAATGTCCTGCTTTATCAGTGAATTTAAGACTCTCTGAAATAGTTTCATCATGACATTCCATAAATGAGGTAGTGAGTTCTTCGACACTGCATAAGACACCTTTTCTATTCTTCTCTGAGATGAATTAGTTATACATTTTAACTCACTAAAAAAAATAATTTCCCATGTCAAGCAATATCATTGCTAGAAGGATTTACATACAAAGAAAAAGACAAAGAAGCACACCATTTCACAATAACATTCCACTCAAACTTTTAAAGATGCAGTAGGATGACTAGTAGAACTTACAAATCAGATGGAAGAGTTTCAATATTCAACATGCATATTACATTATTTATTTTAGTAACTGCTAATGAAATTTTAAAAGAATAATAAATTCCTACAATATTCTACACTCTTGTTGGAACGTAGTTGCTTGCTATATCTGAGGGAAGGAAAAATATTAAACACTTAATAATCTTTCAACACAAACAGTTTGAATCTTTATACACACCAATATAGGGAAATCTCATCAATAAGGCATATCTTGGTTGATGTAGACATGATATACCATGTATGAAGAAAAGGAAAAGTAGTAAAGAAGTGTTAAAATAAGTTTACTTCACCTTGATTTGTGGGAGGATGACTTTTACCCCTCTTTGAATCTTAAAATTCAAATTGAAAGGAAATATCCACCAGACATACCTTATATCTATTAGTCAAAATAAGTATACTTCATATTTTCTTCTATGTGATTTCAAAATAAACACACATGGATTCCCATATTGAGGCAAAATAAATATTGAAAACCATAATAGTTATCAACATAACAGAATATCACAACAAGTCATAGGTTAAATGAATTATTATAACTACTAATAAAATAAGAAAATCAAATATAATTTTCATACCAAACTTTCATATAAGGATCAAAATATTAGAAACTGGTAGATGGCATGCTATTCAGATGAGTATTTTGACTGGAAACCTTTGGTTTCTAGTTCTAGTCATTGTGCTACTTATTAATCCCTAGTTCGGAAAACCTATATGTGATTTTATTTTTTTCTATGTCATAGAAAGGGACTTAATTAGATTTTTACAATGTTTTCTAATCCCATCCATCCAAGAGTAACTATATTCTATAAATGAAATAGAACAAAATGACTAGAAGTTATACAACATAATGGAGATCATGACATTTTCAAATTTCAATTCCAAACCACATGTGACCACTAAGATTGAAAATATGAAAGAAAAATCAAAAGAAAAGTACATTTCTAATTGTCATAGGAACATGTGATCCTCTAAATGGAATATTTGACATCTCCTCTTATACACCATGGTCCATACCAAATTTCTCATTTTCTACCTTGCAAGAAGGGAAAATATCTTGCAATAAGCACAAAAATATCACTTGTTGAAAACCACCTGAAAATGGAGGTTTGATATCTGACTCAAGGTGGGCATTATGCTATCTTCTCTAGTGCAATCTTCAACTAATGATGAAATACCTACTTTCATTTCCTTTGTCACCAAAAATATTTGATACACCACTTCCTCCATTTAAAAAAAAAATGATAAATGTGCATAATTATTTGTGGAAGTCAACAGTGATAAACTCACCTCCAAGAAGATACTTATCTAAAGAAGCCTACCAAGAACGTATGTCTATCAGTACAAAGTTCAAACCAATAATAAATTTAAATTTAAAACCTTAAATAAAATCACAATGTCCTAACAACACTTTTGCATACCTTGGAATTGTTCAATGAAGGGATAAATTTATCAACAAAGACTCGTAATTTGTTCACCTCCCCACCAAGACTTGTAAAAGGAAAATTATGGATTCTTCCTACCATTTTCAAGAGAAAGGAACTTTCCATAGATACAGTGTAGAGACAGTCAATAAGGTGTTGCAAAGGTGTTGTTGGGAAAAGTATCTATTCAGAACGCCCCTATCCCACTCTAAGGTGTGATAGTGCCTTAGCAACAAACAAGGAAAACTACTTGAGTATTCTTCTTTATGTTGTGTATCAATGATGTTTTTGTTATATTTGCATGTTTAGCTTAATCTGATCCTGAGCTTTTTATGAATGTATATCTATATCTTCGTGTAGTTTCTCTCTCTTATGATGTTGCAGGAATTCAGTGAAGCTGGGTCGGTAAGGGAGCTGGGAGCTGGGAGCTACTGAAGAGAGGAGCGATTTGGATCAACAAACTAGCGAAAGACACATGTTAGTTACATCCTTTCTCCTCATTCACATTTCATAAAGAAGAATACTCAAGTAGTTTTCCTTGTTTGTTGCTAAGGCACTATCACACCTTAGAGTGGGATAGGGGCGTTCTGAATAGATACTTTTCCCAAAAACAAATTGGCGACTCCGCTGGGGATCATATCTAGTTAGTTTATTTGTGTTTCTATTTTTGTTCTTCTCATAAACTTAGGAGTGGAGAATCGAACTGCATTTGCCATTTACAAATGCAAAGTAGAGATCTGCCACTCTAGTCCACTCACTGGGCCTGTTTATGATCTGAACAAGCTGATCCAAAAATGCTCTAACTGCCCTTTGTGATAGCTCTTAGTCCTCCTTTAAATAATCCTCCTAATTGTACCTTATTGATAGCTTTTATCCGGCCAAAATCCATAGATTAAACTGCAAACCGTGACCCAGAACCCAGAGACAATTCTCGTTTCTACTTCAGCGCAGGCTCTGTGAAGAGACTCTGCATTTCAACGCAGGTCCTGAGAGGGCTACCTGCGCTGCAATTCAGTTTCTTTGTGCTGCAGGTACGCTGATCAGCCTTTGCCCTGTGCAGCTGTGGTTCTTTGCATCCTTGTGTTCAGTTTTATCTCTGTTTTTTGCAGCCTATTATCAGTGTGTGTACCTATCTGAAAACCCCTTTTCTCTGCCTTAATTCCGCCTCAGTTGTATAAAAGAAACTGTATTTGTTTTTGTGTATTTGTTACATCATTTGCAATTTCCCATTACAAAAGTAAACTAGTCATACTGTCGCCCTTAGATCTAGACCTGTCGTAAGTGTCGTTTTGATCTTAGGAGTAAGTTTGTTTGTTGTTGACAGTTGATTGCGCTTTTACTTTTGTCTTTTGGTTTGAATTTGTGAATTTCTAGTGTCGAAACAAGTGTTTACTTCAAAATCATAAAGTGTCGTAATCGTCTTTTTGGTTTCAAAAAGAAACTTGTTTGTGTTTTCACTTGAAATCAAATTCAAATTTGTACAACAGATTTCTTTTTCGGCATCAATATTAAGAAAGTGAAAACAAATACATGCATTTGTGCATTTGCATATTGATAGTTTGTATGTTTTGATTTAGGAAAAGTGCATTTACAGTGTGCTCTATGCTCTTTGAGAAAAGTTTGTGTCTTTCTTTTCCCCTTGTAGCTAGGATTTTCATTGTTGAAAAGAGATAAAAGCTTGCTTATCATCTTTAGACTGCATTTAGGAATTGTATCTACATCTCATGGTGATCCAAAAAGGCAAACTTCTAAGAAAGATCAACCTAAAATAAATTGAATGAACTTAACAACGCTTTGTAACTTAACGCACAACATAGAGGTCTAGGCTAGAGACGTGTTCCGGCGTCATAAAACCTGGTGACTGTCGATCTCACTAATGGTTGGGTGATTCCTCCTGAGAGATGATAAGTGCCAGTACGGATTGTGCTCCCACGTACCGTCGAGTATATATTGGGAGACCCCTATAGGCATAAAACCTTTATCCATAGGAAGCCGTGTCGACCGCCCTACTGATCGCAATGCACTGAACACAGCATTCGGGAAGATTGACTGCCCGTACCTTAAAAAGTATTCTGCGGTTTTGCGATTGGTTTGGCACACCCTCTACCTAGAACTCCAGAGCAGTCCCTTTCGTTCCTTTTCAGACTCCTTAACGGAAAAGGTCCATCTGAGCACCTGTCACTTCAGGCTCATTAAAAATCGAAGGAGACTAGAGTCATCTTTTGCTTTTTCTCGACTCTTTAAAATTGAAAAAGAAAGTTGTGTCCAAGCGTCATTAAAATTTATTTTAAGTGGAATATTCATACCCTTTTCCTACGTTGATCTTTAGGTTGAGAAAATGGAGCCTACCAACCAAGGAATTCCCCTTGGTGGAAATCCTAGTCCCTTCTCCTCTTGGGGAGATGTTGGTGTGCCCCAAATGGCCACATTGTCGCTTCCAGGACTGACAATTGGCTTGCCGGTCTGGCTCTTCTCAACCAATGTCGTTCAGAACACCACTCTTCCTGAACAGTCGAATCAGTAGTTAGACCAGTCCAGAGTTACCCACCAGCCTTATACTTCCTATAATTCTTCCTCTCCTCCTTCCTCTTCGCTCGACGGGACTAGTAAAGCTAAAAACCAAGTTCCTAAGGAGAAGAAGGAAAAGAAGAAGAAAGAGAAGAAGAAGAAGGAGCCAAAAGTGACTGGGGGCAAACGAGTGTCGTCTAATGAAAATCCACACACTGCACTGACCAGGCCTAAATCGCCATGTGTCATTTGCAAGGGAGACCACTTTCACAGAGATTGTCCCTGCATCCCTCGGATACTAAGGGACTGGTCTCCCCTTTTGCACAATCCGGTGGCATCAACCTCTGATAGCCATGTTGAAAGCACACCGTCAACTAGCGAAAGTGAAGTCCCAGGACAAAAAGGAAGAGCTAGATCTCCCTGTATACTGTGCGAAGGCCACCACGCCATCCACCGTTGTCCCTTCTTAGACGAAGCGAAAAGAGTTTTGGATGATCGTCCGGTTTCACCGTTACAACTCCCTCCTGGATATAAAAAACTCTTGCCGAGTCCTTCGTTAGTTGAAAATCCAGCTGGCCCGCTCAAGTGGTCAGCTGAAGCGCCGGTCATTGAAGATGGACCAGCTGAATCCATACCCGACGAAAGTCAAAAGGTCGAGGCGGCAGTTGACCCAGTATTGCCTTCAGAGGATCTATCTTCGAATGACACAGTCACTGAGGAGAATAAGGATGACACCATCCAAATTCTCTTCAACACAGACTCTGACGAACACGGGGGCAACCTACCCATTCCTTTATCGCAGGAAGGAAGTTCGTCAGAGCCGTACCCGGCCATCTACTCGGTCCCACCTCCAAGCAACCTAGTTGTCTCCTTCGACTGGAATCAACTAGGCAGACCCTATTTGCTAGCAAGCATACCATTCTGAATTATCGTCCAAATATCCAGAATGGTTATGGCTGGCACCGTCATTGATGAGGGGTCATCTATGAGTATCCTTTCCTCTACTGCTTGGAAAGCGCTTGGTTCGCCATCGCTTTTGCCTGAGATGAGAAATCTGATAGGCTTTGATAAAGGAACCAGTCGACCTTTAGGGATCCTCCCCAATGTACCCATAACATTGAAAGGGAAGACCATTCAAATGAACGTGATGGTCGTTCAAGGACCCTTGGATTATAACCTACTCCTTGGATGAGACTATATATATTGCGTGGGAGCCATCGTCTCCTCACTCTATAGAGTAATGTGTTTTCTGCACGAAGGAAGAGTGGTCAAACTCGTGGACCAGCTTTCATTTCCCGGATCATGCATTGCAAATAGTCATATACCATCCCTAAATGGTCTCTTCATGCAAGAAATGTCTCAACCCACGGTCCGTCCTCCCGATGAGCGCGAGTGATTCGGAGGGATATGACTGGAACCCAGGGGGCATGCATCCTGGTCTGCTTCGGCAGGAAAACTTTGGGTATAAGGTAGGTTTCCGCGGGAGAATATGACTAGTCCGTACCCCATCCGTGATTGGAAGAGGGGTTGTTCTAGAACAAGATTCTTTTGTCAAATTTATGTGTTTGGCGCTCGTTGTCACTCACCTTTGTCTATCTCGGTAGACATCGCCGAAGAAGTGTTTGTTTGCTGCGCAAATGAGACAATCTTTGGTAACCTGAAAGAGGTAGGCCTCTCTCATTAAAAAAAATGTGAAGGGGTAACCTTGAAATCATACTTTATACCTGGGGGCATGCAAACCTTTTGGAGTGCAAGCAAGGGACGACTATTTATTTTTTTAAATTTTTAGGTCCTCCCTTTAAACCCGTAGGTCTAACTCTTTAAACTCGTAGGATTAGTCGTTTCCAAACTTGCATAAAGAAAGGATTCCGGGGCATAGCTTTGTAAGGCGCAAGCTCCATAAAAATGGCATCTTACATGAGACATTCTTATCATACGACTGGATTAATCGAGCAGTTTTAGCACATAGTTCATGCTCGTTAAAAAATAAACATAAGATCGAGCAAGTGTTTCAACCTGTGTTTAAGCTCGTTAAAAAATGAACTATCCTCCAGTAAATAACCACCGTGAATGTAACATTATCAGCCATTAAAGCCTTGGTTGTTTTTGCACCGTCACCTCCACTTTTCCATTGGCCGATCATTCACCTCCATATGATTGTTTACCCATTTTGAGGAACAGCTGCGAAGAGTGATTTCACTAGCCATCCTTGTGACACTGCCGTGCTTGGAAAATTCCAACCCTTACCTGGAATCAGCTGCTACCCATTTTATCACTCGTTCCTCAAAAGATGAGTCTTCTTTAAGCTCTTTTCATCTGACTTGTAAAATATGAAAAGATTGCCGAGTTTTGGCCTTCCAGCTTGTTAAAGCGACCGGAAGATCTATCCCTCCTCTAGATTTTAATCTTTTTGAACCTAAGGGATTATTGCACAAAAAGATCGAGCGCTTGTTTTGTTCGGCTCGTTAAAACTATCGAAAATTCATCCCTTCTTTATTGTTTTATACTTTTTCGGACTTAAGGGATTAGATGACGAAAAAGGACTTCCGGAGTTAACTTTACGTACCTTTTCAGACTCTCTAAAAATGAAAAGGACCGAGTTATCTTTGTCGTTAGACTCGTTAAAAACATTAATAGCAACAAACTTGTCTTTAGACGAGAACGAGTTTCACTATCGCTAGGCTCGTTAAAACATAGTGATGGGTTTTCCCAAAGGGGAAATTATAGAACAAGCATATGTTATCCTCCTCAAGCTTGACAAAAATAAAGAGGTACTGGTCAGCAATGACTGGGGAAAAATTGGGAAGAAACTCAAAGAATCTTTATTGGTAGCAAGTCGCTCTTGAACATGACACTTCCACTCCGTGCCTGAGTCGGGTTGGGTTGTTTCATTCACCGGTCACATCATCATGGTCTTGCCATACCATCCACCTTTGGGGTAAATGCTACCAATCCATCATATAAGTGTCGCCGATATGTTCAAGAGAAGTCATCCAGAGAAGTCAACCGTGTCCCATCCACCACCATACATTATACTTCATTCATTCATGACCGCCACCCTGAACCATATATCATCATATCGTTTTCACCTCCATCAAAATCATTTGCTCCGTTCCGTGTCACTGATGTGGGATACATCAAGGCCCTCCTTTGATGGATCGCTTCTTGTCGACATCAGCTCATTATCCAAGAAGTTGATCTAGGAACACCCCCTTCAGTACTTTGAAGCTTGCATGCCTCAATGGCAAGTTTCTCACTTCCGGCGACAGGTATACATCAATGACCTTCGACCGAAACATTTTGTGTGGTGTTCGACGCCAAGTCCTTTATTCACACCACATGAATTGTACTGCAGTACCTTGAGGGTCATTATCATTATCAGTGATTCCTCTCACGTTTGTTAACAGTTTACATCATTGACTGGTAATCAAGCGATGTCTTTCCATGTTCGACTTCAAAACATTTCTCACATGGATCGACTTGTACTTAGAGTGAAGATCGGACGAGATTGAAGACCCCGGATCTAGTTTCATCCATCCAGGCTGCTATATATATTCAGGAAAAATAAAGACATTGACATGTACAGCACTGTAGAACAGATAATCATCCTACCAAAAGGATGATGATTTCATCAGAATCATCAGTCTACCATCAGACGATTGTCTGTCCTATGTACATAAAAATGAATTTATAAAGTTGAGCATGGGAATGCCCGCCTCAGCTAGATCATGAAAACTGTATGAAAAATAATGTATTGTATTGTATTTTATTACAGGTCTCCTCCCAGCATTGAATGAACTTTGGATCCTCCTAATAAAGCATTTCACCCGATAAACAGCCTCATACTTTAGGGGGCAACTGTTATAGACATTTTTGTGCCTTACAGCTATAAGCATGAAATGTCCATAATCCAAGGGATCCAAAGTCCCTAAGGATGTTGTTACAGCTCCTAAAGGAACAAGTTCAACCAATGACAGCTTCTCCTAGAAATTCTCCACCAAAAAACCACTCAGAACTAGTCAAATCAGGATCAATTCAGAAGCTCCACTAGCTGCCTGCGTTGCAAAGCACCCCAGTACACTAGCTAGGTGCGTTGCAACGCACTTGAATGCACTACCCAGGTGTGTTGAGCAGGAAATGACAAGTGGCAGAGTCATTCAACGAGGTGGAAAGACCATGGAAGCTTCCAGAATCTTCTCCAATGACACTTGCCTCACTGAATTCGACCAAGTGATGAGTAAGAGGCTCTCAGTCTCCAAGTGGAAGCAAGAACTGACAGAGAGAAGCCACAAGTCAAAACATAAGCTGACTCATCCTCTCTGCTTACATCTATATATGGATCCCTCATCCCAGAGATCCAGAGGCTGGAATTTTGTACTTTGCAGAGAATTGTTGTTGGTTTGAGATTGAGATTAGTACATTGGGTGATTTATGCTTTGTTGGAGGAGAGGAAGGGATTCCTTTGCTGGGAGGTAGATGCTGGATCGGGACTCACTTGGTTGTATCTCCTCTTGGACTTTATTATCATATCAATAAACTATTTGAGTTTCTCCTACATGCTGTGTATCAATGATGTTTTGTTATATTTGCGTGTTTAGCTTAATCTGATCCTGAGTTTTTTATGAATGTATATCTATATCTTCATGTAGTTTCTCTCTCTTGTGATCTTGCAGGAATTCGGTGAAGCTGGGCCGGTAAGGGTGTAGGGAGCTGGGAGCTATTGAAGAGAGGAACGATTGGATCAACAAACTAGCGAAAGACACAGGTTAGTTACATCCTTTCTCCTCATTTACATCTCATAAAGAAGAAATACTCAAGTAGTTTTCCTTGTTTGTTGCTAAGGCACTATCACACCTTAGAGTGGGATAGGGGCGTTCTGAATGGATACTTTTATTTTTTGTTGGGAAAAGTATCTATTCAGAATGCCCCTATCCCACTCTAAGGTGTGATAGTGCCTTAGCAACAAAAAAGGAAAACTACTTGAGTATTCTTCTTTATGAAATGTGAATGAGGAGAAAGGATGTAACTAACCTGTGTCTTCTGCTAGTTTGTTGATCCAAATCGCTCCTCTCTTCAGTAGCTCCCAGCTCCCTACTCCCTTACCGGCCCAGCTTCACTAAATTCCTACAAGATCACAAGAGAGAGAAACTACACGAAGATATAGATATACATTCCTAAAAAGCTCAGGATCAGATTAAGCTAAACATGCAAATATAACAAAAACATCATTGATACACAGCATGTAGGAGAAACTCAAATAGTTTATTGATATGATAATAAAGTCCAAGAGGAGATACAACCAAGTGAGTCCCGATCCAGCATCTACCTCCCAGCAAAGGAATCCCTTCCTCTCCTCCAACAAAGCATAAATCACCCAATGTACTAATCTCAATCTCAAACCAACAGCAATTCTCTGCAAAGTACAAAATTCCAGCCTCCGGATCTCTGGGATGAGGGATCCATATATAGATGTAAGCAGAGAGGATGAGTCAGCTTATGTTTTTACTTGTGGCTTCTCTCTGTCAGTTCTTGCTTCCACTTGGAGACTGAGAGCCTCTTACTCATCACTTGATCGAATTTAGTGAGGCAAGTGTCATTGGAGAAGATTCTGGAAGCTTCCATGGTCTTTCCACCTCGTTGAATGACTCTGCCACTTGTCATTTCCCGCTCAACGCACCTGGGTAGTGCATTCAAGTGCGTTGCAATGCACCTAGCTAGTGTACTGGGGTGCTCTGCAACGCAGGCAGCTAGTGGAGCTTCTGAATTGATCCTGATTTGACTAGTTCTGAGTGGTTTTTTGGTGGAGAACTTCTGGGAGAAGCTGTCATTGGTTGACCTTGTTCCTTTAGGAGCTGTAACAACATCGTTAGAGACTTTGGATCCCTTGGATTATGGAAATTTCATGCTTATAGCTGTAAGGCACAAAAATGTCTATAACAAAAGGCTAAAGAAAATATGTATATTTACTGTATTCAATAGAAAATTATTCTTAGTAATGCTCCAATAGCTAATGAAAACATTCCCATTTACAACACATATACCTTCTACTGCCACATCCACCTATAGATAACATGTTGCTAGGATGTAAGTCCCATGGTCTTTGTTGCACCAGCGTTTATTGTGTAAAAATAGTTAAACAATATGTAAAATATTAGGATATGGCTACAAGATAACCTTGAAATAGTCAAACATTGTGGATAACAAAAATCTTCAATTCATGGAAGGCAATAGAAAGTAACCAAAACTATACATAATACACTTTTGCATACAATAATCATTATTGAAAAACATAAAATCAAATTGAAATATAAGAAAATACACTAATACTCGTAGTGAAGAGAGATATTCTCTTGAGATGGCCAATAAGAGACTTCTTGTAACTGTTTCAGAAGAAAGGCATGATTTCTGTATATTTTTACTTGTAGATTCAACAGCTTATGTAATATGCTAAAACACAAGACAACAATCTACTCTACCCTTCAGCGAAAACCATAATTGATCGATAAAAATAATAAGAAGAAAAGGAAGAATTTCAATCGCACATAACACAATATTTCTCTAGGGAAAGCAACTGCTAAAAACCTCGACTATTTATATTGCATTAACCAGAAGATCTTAGAAGAAAATAATTTTTTTTTTCAACCCGAACAATTCCTGCACAAGTACAATCTATCTCTCTGCTTCACAAACTAGCTCAAGCCAAAACTTAGCCAACTTTGATTCCTACCAAGCCACTACTTCCTTGCATGGTTCCTGAGAGAATTATCCCATATTTAATTAGGAAATTCTTTCTCCATAATTATGTAATCCATCATAGACCCTCAAATGATTTCATGAACCATCTGTACAACTCAGAAAATTATACAACTTATAGTACATTGTCCCTGAACGCTAATCTCAACTGGGTCTTCCTATGAACTAACATTCATGAGTTATTTATGAGTGAATATTTAGTTAACTAGTGGAGCAGTGAAGTTTCACTAGTGCTCTTCCCGACTACTAGACCTCCTACTAGTTCCTCCAACAAGTGGAACTATTTTAAGTTACTATAACTCAGTTAGACTGAGTTAATTAATTACAACTCAAAAGAACTCAACCTGGGCCCCTAAAATTTAGGGCTCACTCTACATGACTCTAGATAGACTTCCAACTAGAATTTCCTAAGCTAATTAAGATTTCTTGTTGTTATTTTTAACACTCCCTCTCAACAAGAATGGGATTATCTGCTACCTTGATCCTGCCTCTATGAAACTCAAATTTTCATATTGACAAATTCTTTGTCAAAATATATGCATCCTTCTCCTCTGTGGGAATGTACTCCAACAACATAATTCTCCTCTACACACAATCTCGAAGATGATGATACCAAATATCAATATGCTTGGACTGATTATGAAAAACCAGATCCTTAGAGAGTTTGATACAACTCTAATTGTCATAGTAAATCACAGTTGCATCCATCTATTGACAAAACAAACCAACATGAATCTTCCTCATCCAGATAGCCTCACAAGCTTCTTGACTAGCATCCATGTACTCTACTATTTCTGAACTAAGTACAATTGATCCTTGTTTACTATTGTACTAAGAAATTGTTGATGAACCAATACTGAAGATCCCACCTAATGTGCTCTTCCTGACGGATGGACTCTTTGCCCAATCTGCGTTGGTGAAGCCTTGAAGCTTCACTCCCTCTATTTATTTGTACCAAATACCATACTGAGTAGTGCCTTTGAGGTATATCAACACATGTTTGGTTGCCTTCTAGTATAGCTTGGTCAGCCTAACCATTTCTTTACTAAGTTGGTTAACTACATAACACATGTATGTTCATGTGTTCACCAAATACATGAGTGAACCCACAAGCTTCATGTAAATAGTAGCCTCCACTAATTCACCAGAAGTAGCATCCTTCTTCCTCTAGTTACCTCCTAGAGGAGTCTCCATGGGTTTACTACTCTCCATGTGGAACCTTTTGAGTATCTCAATAGCATATTCCATGGGAGACAAAAATTTCCTCATCACCTTGCCATACTTCCATACCTTGAAAGTAGTGCATGAGCCCCAATTCATTCATTTCGAACTCTCTTGCAAGATCCTATTTGATAGACTTGATCATCTTATCATAATTTTTCATAATCAAATCATCGACATATAAAATAATAATCAACAATTTACCTTCAACCACAATATGGTAAAGGTTCACATCTGCTTCACTTTTGGTGAAGCCCAACCCAGCGAAATAGCTATCGATCCGGTGTACCAAGCACGGGGTGCTTGTTTCAATCCATATAGTGCCCACTTGAGTCAGCTCACATGTGACTCTCTATTAAAGGTCTCAAATCCTTCAGGCTACTCAATATACACCTCTTCCTCAATCATATTGTCTAGGAATGTTGTCTTTACATCCATCTGATGTATCTTCCATCCCATCTGTGCTGACAATGCTAGAATGGATATGATTGATGAGTACCTTGAAACAGGAGCAAAAGTCTCGTCATGATCAATCTCCTCCACTTGAGAAAAACATTTGGCTGCAAAACTAGCCTTATATTTCTCCACACTACCATCCGCTACTTTCATTACCTTGTAAATCCATCTTGAACTCACCATTGACTTGTCTGCCGGTCTTGGGACCACATCCCAAACATTTTTCATGACAATGGAATCATACTTCTCAACCATGGCATTAATCCAAATGGGTTGCTTCACTACTTCCTTAAAAGAGGATTGCTAAATCTCTACACATCTTCTCATGAAATCCATGTAGCCAATATACCTCTTTGGTGACCTCCTCTATCTGCGCTATGATGTGGGTGCTCCCACATTATCTCTAGAATTATGCAATAACCTATCAACCTATCTAGTGCACTTTATCCTATCTTTAGATGACTCTACAAGAGTGGGTATCTCCACTTCTTGCTCCTCTGCATGCGGCCGCTCCAAATCATCCTAAGGTTCCTCCTTAGGATCTAAAAGATACTTAACTGCATGTAGCTAAAGCTCCCTCTCAAGGGAATATTTCATGGCCTTCTCTTCATCCAATTTTACATCTTTGTGAACCACTGTCATATTATTGGTTGGAAGGAACCCCTGATAGTTGTCAAGTGTATCAGTGTACTCCACAGATATGCCCAACTCTGTTGTTGGCTCAAGCTTTTTCCGTAAATATTTGGTTTCATGGCAGTGGATTGATGAGCCAAAATTCCTGAAGTGTGCCACATCTAATTTCTTCCTTGAAAAAGATTCTTCCAATGTACTCATCTTGATAATTCGATGAGGGTTTATGTTATGCAAATAAACAGCTGTGTTGTATGCTTCAACCATGTTGTAGCTGATACAACCACCCTCTAAAATTTTGGCTTGCATGCAAATTTCAAAGCCTACCTTGGATCATGTCATTGATCATCCTTGGTCACTTATTGGTAAGATAATGATTTCAAGTTCCCCTCCTTGATCCTAAAAGTTTTCCGTGTTCTCATATTTATGTAGAATGTGTCATTTTCGGGCATAGGGTTTGTTGTTTTTCATACAAAGGGAATTTTGTCTTGGTTTAAGGGAATTGTGTGCGTATGAGTGGTCAACATCACATAGACATGTTTCACACTCACCTCATGCACTCACATCACGAAGGTTGTTGAATCAAGAAAAGTATGTCTTATGTATTTTGAATGGTCTACATTGTGTCACTAAGTGTCTGTGTACGATCAAAGTCAATTCCTATCAATTTTTACATATGTTTCACTGATCTCACACTTAACAATTTTCCCAAGCAACCTAGCCTCATCCAACTTCTCAAAACTATGCACTTTTCTTTTGCAACCATCATGCTTCCTCCCTTCCTTTTTGAAACCCCACAATGCGCAGAGACATTAAAATTCGTTGCCTACTGAAACCCCATAGTCCACAGAGACCCCAGCTAGCACTACTCTCCAAAATTACATGGAGTAGTCAAGAAGCTATTGCTGCTCTCCAGAAATGCGTAGAGCAGTTTAGCTACACTGCACTCAGAAATTTCGTAGAGGTGTCCTCCCAAGAAACCTATCCTGTAGTAGTTCCCTGAGCCTCAAAATTGCGTAGTATTGTCCACGTTGTCTTGTTTTCCTTACATGTGGAAACTGCGTAGACAAGCCTCCCAGGGCCTCGTTCCGGCAGCAGTAATTTTCTGTTGAAATTGTGCAAATCTACATCTCATTGACTAGAGGAAAGGGTGACATGCTAAAATCACTTCGAAGGATTTGAGGAGAGGGACCAACGAACCAATCAATGGAATAGATTAGGACCGCATGCAAACTCCGTTAGATGCAAGATCATCTTGAGGGTAAGTATGGTAAGTAAAAAACACCTTTCGAAGTACACCTCTTAGTTGACTGCTTGTCATTGTCATATCATCCCATCCTCAATAACATGCATGTGCACAAACACAAAAATTCATCTCATGTGTTTCTTCTACATGTCTTTCTTCCTTTTCACTTGTTTGACGAACTGTCATCTTCACCATGTTGATTTCTATGTCTCTTGCAACCTTATTCTGATGATGATGAAGGTTGTGTTTAAGTTGTGTTCGCTATGTACACATATATCACACTCACACATGATTTTGTATGCATTGTTGTACAAGTGTCATTGTGTTCATTCAATGATCTATCAAAAGTGTCTCTCTTGTCGCTCGCACCATCGATCAATCACACTGAGTGTTGTTTTCTTGATGGTTCGAGGTGTCTTATCGTCGAGTCATGTTGAGTGTGTGTTCACAAGGTCATGCATGCACAATTTCACTCATTCACAAACTTGGTCATTTTGTTGAAGTTCTATCGACTGGACCATCCTCCAACACTGAGACCTTCGTTGAGCTGCATTGCACAGTTTTAGCCCTCAGTGATCATGTACTACTTCCCAGAATTATGTAGAGCTTGAGGCTGTCTCCTGGGAAGCCTGCACTGCATAGTCCTGAAATCAACCAAACTGACTACCACCCAGAACAACACAGAAGTTTCTCATTAAGCCATTTCAATTTGTGTTGCCCACAAGCACGTCAACCAAGCCTCCAACTGATCAACCAAAGAGTTTGACCAGGACGTGACCCCTATACTCACTCCCCCAATAAATTGTTCAAAAGCTGCAAAGATTGCTTGCTCTACAGACTGAATAAATTGTGTAGACATGCCAGAAAAACACCCTATGTCTGTCACTGTCTCCCCAAAAATTTTATGCAAATTTTCCAGCCAGTCACCCAATTACCTAGCCTGCTACTCACCCGAAAAACTGCACAATTTTAATGAACATTCTTCCAGCTTCCCAGCATTGTGTTTAGCTCAGAAAATGCGATGGGATGATCAGCAGGCTAGCCTCCTATCAATTACGTAGTTTTTTCTAATAAGCTCCCGTAGCCCACTACCAGTTCCCCTAAAAAATTGCACAATTTTTCCAAGCAAGCCTCCTGCAGTCCATTGCCATCTTCCAGGAGAAATTGTGCAATTTTTGCTACCAGCACCTCTACTTCATACACTTCTTCCCTCAAAAAATTGCGTAGATCTACCCTCTAGCCGAGAAATATCCTGCAGACATTCACTATTGATCCAGATTGTCCATCCCAATCTCCTAGTGACCTTCACCGGAAGTTCCGGGAGCCCGCATCTCGGCTTGAAATATGCCTTACATAGTTTCAAGAACCTCATTCACTCTCTCAGTCACCTACATCTAAAAGTGAAGGATAAGGCATCATGGTAGACTAAGATATTTCTAGATTTGATGTCATTTCATCATGAGTGATTGCAGAAAGAGGTGCATGGATGAGACATGACGCGATGACGAATGGGATGAACAAGGAATGCTTGTGAGAAGATTGTTTTGTGAACAGTCGGATGAGGAATGCATGCAAGGAGATTTGTTTGCGAATGGAAGAATATATGAAGCATGTCAAAGTATAAGCGAAGGAGGAACATGCATGTGAAAACATCAACTAAACACCAAGACCATCCAAGACTTTGCACACTTTGCCATATGGAGATGAAGCTATGATACACCAAGAGCACATACATCACTCAATAGCATTTCAACTTGACATGGACACCACCAGCAACACGAACATACCATCTTTGTCATTTTGAGTCATGTCATGAGTCATCTTGGCCACATCACTGCTCTGGGCCATACTGTTGTAATCAATGTAATGTAACGTGGAATTCCAAGAGACCCACATGTAAATTTGAAGAGCCATGTAAAATTGAAGAGTCATGTAAGTCAAACAATCATGAGGGAAGTCGAATAGTCATAAGGGTTAGTTTCACCCTTGGCTATATATACCCCTCATTTGTACATGCAAATGACCTTTCACCTTCGCTCCTCCCACATAGCCTTGATAGTCATTAGTCTTTTCTTTGAAGAGCGAGTAGTGGCTCCAACACCGCACTTATGGGGTTAGTGATGTATAGTGTACCAATGTGTCTTGGAACATTCGCTTCATTCAAAAGCCTTATAATAGGCCAACACATTTTCACACATGTATTCTAATTGTTAATAAGACTAATCTTTAAACACTTGTAATGCATGTTGCTTTAACCTGTGTTAAGATAGTTAAACTATTTCAGTTGTTTTAATACATATCTTTATGAAAATGTGTTGTGTAAGTTGTTAACATTGTCTTGCCTGTGTGGGCTGCCTCGCCGAACACTAGAAAGAACCATTCCCATAAAATTGTTATAACGACTGTTGTACTCCTGTGGACTACTCTATTGAGTGTTGTACATGCTATCCCTTTACTGTGTGTTTATGATTGTCGCATCCGTGTGGACTACTCTACCAGAATCTATGCATTTCCTATTGTGTTGTGTGTCTTTGAAAGAGTTGGGACTCTTCCCTTTCGACTAGAGACTCACTTACACCTTCTCCCTCTACGGTGAAAGAACCTTGACACAAGTAACACTAGCACTCACTAGGCACGTGAACCTTGTTGTTCAAAGATAAAGTAGACCACTCTCATATGCTGACAAGCAAGAGCTAAGGCATATCTTTAAGATAATGGAAACTGAGCCATTGTACTGGATGGGAATCCTACACCCAATGGTGTCAGGTCTACTTAGGACTTCATACTGGGAGATCCCCTGAATGTTGGCAGGTCCAACACCATCAATATTTTGGGTGCTAGAAAGAGGGTCAGATGACAAGCTGAGTCCTCACAATCTATTTTGAATCTCCACATACTTATCATGACTAAGCATAAAATTTATCTTTCAGAATGTATGTCTTATGGAAACAACTTTGAGATCTTGGAAGAGCCCTGGAATAATTTGTCACATAAAACATACAATGGTGGAGGCTAAGTAGCCTTGGTTAGAGATGTGGTTGGCATTGTAGGCTCCTATGAAAAGCATGAAATATTTGAAGATTACATGACCTACGCGTTGTTCACATACATGCTTTGAGGGCACCCGCTACATTGGTATGCCACACTAGCTTTTATTCACTCCTTCCATCATCTCATCGTGGAGATAGACCATTCTTTAAGTCATTTTGACCATAAAAGCACTCAAAAAAGAAATTATGAAACTACGAAAAGCACCTGATGAATCTGTTGAACAATTTTACATGCACTTTTGTAATCTTGCATATTGATTTCCTGAAGATGAAATTGATTGGGAATTCCTAAAAGGAAGATTTAGCCATCTTATTTACATATCTGAAAATATGAAACTCTTAGAATCATATGAACCCCTCCTAGCATACTTCGGTGATGGAGCTGTGCAATCACAAACAGACACAGTTGTTGTCACAAGTGACAGTCCACCTTCCCCTAATCAAACAGTTCCACCACCACAGAGTGATGTGGGAGAACTTGCACACACATATGTTCAAGTGTCACATCCTCCTACCCCACCTTCTCTTGATATGTATGCAGATTTGGCTTTCAAGCCTACTGGTTGTCATGTGGAATTTTTACCTCAACCTCCATCCCCATGTTCTTTTGATCCTCTGGACTGTATTGTCTTGTGTTCATTCATTCTGGACTCCACACTTGTTGTGAATGAGCATCAATTCATTGACGTAGTTGGTGTTTTGTAGCCAACCTGCACTATCATGCATGATGAGTGTGTGGAGGAATCTAAAGAAGAACCCATGGTGAAGGATGAATCCCTCTATCTACGGCTCATCTACCCTATCCTAACATCCCTTGTGATTCTGCCACTTTTGATTCTCCCTGTGAAAACTCATCTCTAGATGCCTCTACTTCCGACCATTCACAGGACACACCAGATGTCATTTTGTCATTACATTGCAGAGAGGACACATATTCCTTTGAAAATTCGTCGCATCTGTCATCTATCATTTCTGAAAACACAGAGGGTGAACATCCTTGCTTCTCATCTACCCCTCTACACAATTCATCAAATCATGAGGATGTCGACGAACATCCCAAATTTTCTAATCATGGTTGTCGTGATCTTTGTACTTATTCATTTGATCAAGATGTTGACTTGCTTATTGTTAATATGTCTAGGCCACTGGTCTCTGATGATATATCTATCGGTGAAGTGGAAACCTCACAAGATGTCGAGGCACATCAGCCTGCGTTGATGGCTATGTCAAGCCCTCGCTTTCCTAAGGTTAGTTCCACTTTCGATCAGAAAAAATTAAAAACACCCAAGGCTCCTCATCACTCTCTGCTTCACATTGAAGATCAACAAAACACCCATATTTTGCTTCCTCCACTCGAATCACATGATCCCATCACTCAAGATTTGGAGGAATCTTACACAACAATCACGCTTGCAAATAATAAGTTGTTGGTCTTTCTCATGTTCTCTCGTATGTCATAGTATAAAGAGTGTGCATGTTTATCATCTACACGTAGTGTGTCACAACACCATGTTAAGTCCGCAAAATGTCTATCTTATGCATTCACTCTTTTCTTTTTTGTGTATGTTTTAGAACTCGGAGCATGTTGGTGTTCATTGTTATATATTTTATTTTTTCTAGTTCACTTGATTGTGCTTCTTGCGAACCATGCATTCACCAACATGGGCAAGCCAATGCGTAGGTGGTTGCATTGGAAATGCCACTTCACGTGAGTAGGCACATGCACTATTTAGCATAGGAGTAGTAGTCTTTGCTTCTTCCTTTGCTTTTATTTCTCGTTCACATGTTTGTTTGCTTTCTCAATTAGTTTGCTTGCTTGCTTTGCTTACCTATTTTTCTCTCACTTTACTTTTTCATTTTTATTTTTTCTTTCTTTTCTTGCTTGTACCCGTAGGTTAGCCTCTCATGAAACCATGTTTGTCTCTCGAGACAAGCTAGGCGAATCTAAGAGGACTTGTAAAATTATCAACATATGGTTATCTATTGTCCTCTCTCTTTATGAAGAACTTGTTGTCTTGAGTCGATGATTCCTTGATGGAAAATACGTTTTGTTCATAGTGAGTCTTGGTGAAAACACAATGCTTGCACTCTAACTAGTACCACCTACTCTAATCGGTTCTTTTGGGTTAAACCTTGTCAGCTCAATCAAGTAGAGTAAGGTGAGGGGGAAAACCTCAAAAATTATGTCATAGGTATACATAACATACATCTCTGAAGGAAAAACCTCTTCTTCTCTCAATAACTGGGGATCCCTATTTTTCCTCTAAAATAAATAAGTGCCTGTGCAAAGTTCTTAAAAAAAAATGAAAAATGAATAAGGAAAAAGAAGAGAAAGGCTTCCTGCATATAGAAGTGAAGCAAGTAACTCCACCGAGGTACTAATGAGGCTCACTGGTAGTGGAGTGATGTTTGTGTTCCTATGTGACTCCATCGGGGTACTATCCAGGCTTGCTGGCAATGAGCAACATTAGAGAGGAAAATTAAACTCTGACAGTGATATTACTTGTACACCAATATACCCCTCATCCCTAATCAAAACAACTAAGTTGACTTGTCTTGGAATTTGTGATGACTGATGAAGAGAATGGTAGGGACTACATCTTTCACAAAAGCTAGTGCATAAGCCATCATGATCGAAGAGTCGAACAATACTTACAAAAGGGTTAGACACGCATTTCACGAAACATGGTCCATACATATAGATGGAGTTCTGCCAGTGTGTCACCAAGTGTTGTAGCGGCTACAACCACCCTCCGAAATTTTGGCGCACATGAAAATTTCATAGCCTACCTTGGATCTTGCGATCAATCATCCTTGGTCACTTATTAGTAAGCTAATGATTTCAAGCTCCCCTCCTTGATCTTAAGAGTTATCTGTGTTCTCATATTTATGTAACATGTGTTATTTTTTTGGCATAGGGGTTGTTGTTTGTCATGCAAAGGGAATTTTGTCTTGCTTTAAGGGAATTGTGCGTGTATGAGTGGTCATCATCACATGACATGTTTCACACTCACCTCACACACTCACGTCATGAAGGTTGTTGCATCAAGAAAAGTATGTCTTATGTATTCTGGATGGTCTATGTTGTGTCACTAAGTGTCTGTGTGCAATCATAGTTGAGTCCTATCAACATTTACATATGTTTCACTAATCTCACACTTAGCCATTTTCCCAAGAAACCTAGCCTCATCTAGCTTCCTAGAACTATGCACTTTTCTTCTCCAACCATCAAGCTTCCTCCCTTGCTTGCTAAAACCCTGTAGTTCACAGAGACACCAAACCCCTTTATTGTTGAAACCCTGCAACCCGTAGAGAACCTCACCATCACTTCTCTCCAAAATTGTGCAGAGGAGTCAAGCATCTAGCACTGCTCTCCAAAAGTGCGCAAAGTAGTCCAGTTGCACTGCACTTAGAAATTGCACAAAGGTGTCCTCCTAGGGCCCCTATCCCGCAGCAGTGACTTGAGCCTCAAAACTATGCAATGTTGTCCAAGTTGTCTTGTCTGCCTTGCATGAAGAAACTACATAGATGACCCTCCCAGGGGCTCATTCTGGTAGTAGTCACTGTCCTATGAAATTGCATAGATCTATATCTCAGTGACTACAAGAAAGGGCGACATGTTGAAATCACTTCCAAGGAGTTGAGGAGAGGGACCAAGGAAACAATCAATGGAAAAGATCATGACCACATGCAAACTCCATCGGATGCATGATCACCTTGAGGGTAAGTATGGTAAGTAAAGAACACCTTTCAAAGTACACCTCTTAGTTCAGTTTACAGGATTGCTTGTCATTTTCATATCATCCTGTCCTTAGTAGCATGCATGTGTGCAAACACAAAAATTCATCTCATGTGTTTCTTCTACATGTCTTGCTTTCCTTTCACTTGTTTGACGAACTATCGTCTTTGGCATGTTGATTACTATGTCATGCTTGCGACCTCATTCTGGTGATGATGAAGGTTATGTTTTAGTTGTGTTCGCTATGTACACATCTATTTCACTCACACACGATGTTGTATGCACTGTCACACAAGCATCGTCGTGGTTGTTCAACGATTTATCACAAGTGTCGCTCTTGTCACTCACACCGTCAGTTAATCACACTTAGTGTTGTTGTCTTGATGGTTCTAGGTGTCTTTCGTCGAGTCACGTTGAGTGTGTGTTCGCAAGTTCATGCATGCATAAGTTCACTCATTCAAGCACTTGGTCCTTTTTTGAAGTTATGTTAATCAGACCATCCTCCAACACCCGGACCTTTGCTGAGCTGCATTGTGCAGTTTCAACCCTCATTGGTCATGCACTATTGCCTAGAATTGTACAGAGCTTGAGGCTATCTCCCGGGAAGCCTCCACTACACAGTCCTGGAATCGACCAGACTGAGTGTCACTCAGAACAATGCAAAAGTTTCTCAACAATCCATTTTGATCTGAGTTTCCCGCAATCACATCAACCAAGCCTCTAGCTAGTCAATTAGAGAGTGTGATTGAGTAGTGACCCCGGGACTCACTCCCAAAAAAAATTGCACAAAAACTACAAATATTTCCCACTCTGCTAATTGAAGAAGCTGCGCAGACATATTGAATAGACACGTTGTGTCCGTCACTGTCTCCCCCCAAAAATTGTGCAGTTTTCCCAGCTAATCACCCAGTCATACAACTTACTGCTCACTCAGAAAATTAAGCAGTTTTCAGTAGTCTCCCATCTTCATAGCATCTCGTTCACCTCAGAAACTACGATGGGATGATCAGTAGGCCAACCTCCTAGCAACTGTGCAGTTTTTTCCAGTAAGCTCCCACAACCTACTACCAGCTCCCCAGAAAAATTACACAATTTTTCCAAGCAAGCCTCCTGTAGCCTATTGCCAGCTCCCTAGAGAAATTTCATAGTTTTTTTTTTCCAACATCTCTACTACCTGCACTTCTTCCCTCCAAAAATTGCGTAGATGTGCCCTCTAGCCGAGCCAGATCTCGTGGATAGTCACTACTGATCCAGATTGTCCATCCTAGTCTCCCAGTGACCTTTGCGCAATTTTCATCGGCAGTACCTAGAGTCCACATCTCGGCTTGAAATCGACCTTGCGCATTTTCAAGAGCCTCGTTCGCTCTCCCAGTCACCTGCATATGAAAGTGAAGGATAATGCATTATGGTAGACTAGGACATTTATGTATTTGATGTCATCTCGTTACGAGTGATTGCAGATACAGGTGCATGGATGAGACATGACACGATGACAAACGGGATGAACAAGGAATACATGCGAGGAGCTTGTTTCACAAACTAACGAAAACATGAAGCATGTCAAAGTATAATCAAAGGAGGAACATGCATGTGTAAACCTTAAGTGAATACCAATACCATCAAATACTTCACACACCTTTCCATGTGGAGATGAAGCTATGATACACCAAGAGCACATCCATCACTCAGCAGCACTGTAGCTCAACATGGACACCACCAGCAGCATGAACATACCATCTTTGTCATGTTGAGTCATCTCAGCCATATCACTATTGTGGACCATATTTTTGTAATCAATGTAATGTAACGTGGAAGTCCAAGAGACCTTGTTGGCTTAATGGGGCCTAACCCAGGTTCAAAGTTAACCACGTCAACCAACAAAACCCTAACTGTTAGCCCTTTCGGAAACAACCCCCGTAGCACAGGCTGTAGTCTCTCCTGAAGCAATATTGGGGGATGAGAAAACTATGTTTCTATATCGAGAGGCCTGTGTGATAGGTTCTTGAGGCTCCTAGGGCTTAGTTATGTCTTCATGAGCCCTGATCCTTTCGAAATAGATAATTACCATAATTCACTTAAACAACATCCAGATCTTTGCTAAGGACTTTAATTATTCATGACATGTATAAATTGTACTGATCTACCACTTCCATGCACAAGATATGAATTTATTCATATAAATTGCAATACAGAACAAAAATATATAAAATTGCAGAAGTAAGAATAAATACACAGATGCAAAAATATTGAATCAAAACAATCTTTATTAGATGTAATCATTCAAGTACATACTCTTTTTTGTGTGCAGTCAGCTACAGGGGCCCACACACTCAGCCTGTGGACTTACCAAGGTATCTCTGCACTCAGTTGCAAGAATCTTCCCCTTTCCCGAAGTATAGGAAACAGACCTGAATAAAGCCCATTTGACTCTTACTATCTTCGCGCTATGCTTCCACAAATCACAAAGACTTTACATCTTTACAAAAAGGACTTGTACAAAATTTAACAAAATTTAGCCCTAGGGACCCCATCCCAACATGCCCCCAACACAATTCAATGACTCATCCTTGATTCACTCAGTTGGTGCTTAAATATTGGCTTGGATTTAATGGAACTCCAACTTCAGAACCTATAGATCAATTATTCCCTGCATAGCTTCCTACTACACTTCCTTGACTAATTTCTCTGTAGTGGGGCCTTCCACCATGAGGCAAATTGTCATGTGAGTCTGTTATATGCACTTTAACTTGTTTTGCACTAACAGAGTGAGTTGGTTGGCATCCTCTATCCAAGGCTGGGTTTTGGCCCTAAGAATGGCCTCTTTCTGGCACATCCCTTCAATTTAAGTCTATAGCTCCTTTCCTTGATGTAACTGTGTGAACCGTTATACTGGCGTCAAAGTGCACGCAGTCGACCTTATCTCATCAAATTTCTATTGTTTTTCTCTAAGGTTAGTGTTGATCTTCTATAGAGTGGGGTCCTCCTGTAGATATTTCTAGAGCTCCATGGCCTATTAAAATAATTATGTGCAGTCCTTGACTATTGTGTCTAGTGTGGCCATTCCCTCCTTGATAATTGCTTCACATTGCTCCCGAACCTCTGGCGGAGTTGCTAGTTGCAACTTCAATTGTAGCTCTGAAATATGTAGTTTTAGCTCAAATTAGTCTCAACCAATTTCATCCTTAGACCCCTTGACTACCACAACCATCTTCTGGATCTTTCTTTTTTATTTTGCATCCATTGCAATGTTGAGTTTAGGCAGTGCATTACACACCTAAGAAATCGCTGCTTCTAATTTCTGGCTGCACATGAAATTCTTCCTTATCATTTAGCGCCTATGCCTTTTCTTGAAATATTTTCTGGTTATTGGTCTGAACTTCTTAATGACCAGCAATGCACACTGCTCCCTAATCTTTATTTCATCTGAAACACCTAGGTGTAGCTCATGTAGAGTTTGGATAGGGAGTGACGTGAGGTTGATTCCTATATCCTTGATCTGTGAAAGTTGGGCATTGGCCTATTCTGATTGGGCGTGCAGGGCCTCCTCTAGAAACTGAATCACATGGAGATCCAAATTTTGATCCGTATCCAATAATGTCACACTCGCTTGCTGCAAGCTCACCTGAATCCCGCCCGCTTAACCAATGCTCACTTCCTGTCGCCCTGTCTGGATTTACGGATCATGCAGATCCTTCAACACATTTCTAAGTGTCTGCTGGTACCACTACTCAAAGTGGGTCCATAACTCTATTTTGGTGTCCTAGACCTTGTCTCCAATCTTTTCTAAGTCCCCTTCAGTGAGGACTAGAGGATCCACCTAGGAGAATCTTGACAACTTCTTCTTCTTTGCAGTCCCGAGGTGGTCTGCTTCAATAGTTTCTTAACCACAAAAGGGGTTCCCTACTTCACACCCCAACCTCTTTCTACATTTGACCCTTCTTGAACCTAGGTGTGCTAAGAATCAGACTCATCAACCTTTATCATACTTTCCTGGGTCACTTTCTCTTTTTCAACAGTTGCCTTAGCAGCAGCATCCTTAGCAACATCTTCCTTCTGCTACGCAGCTTTCTCCTAAGCTACAGTCTGTTGGGCCTCCTTTTGTTTTTCTGCTACTAAGGTTTGCGTGGTGGTAACTCCTCCTACCTTGCTTGTTCCTTCACCTAGATCAGATGGGTAAAGCCACTCTGTTGGCCATTTACCAATCATTTCTTGGAGATCCCCCTCGCCAACAAGATAAGGAAACTTATGCCATATCTTCTTTGGATACCTACACACACGACTAAAGACATTATGGAATTATTCTTTGAACTTTATGTAGGTCTGAAGTTAATCATATAAGATAGGTGACATCCTTAGCCTTTGGTTCATCACCATGCACAGATCCATCTCCATTAACACCGAAAACATCTTGGTCTTAGTGACCCGCGATGCGTCTTTTGTTGCCCAAAGCGAAGCGAACTTCACTGCCTCTAGAAGGTCTAGGTCTTGAGGAGTAAACTAACTTTCCTCAAGCATCCTCCTTGCTACTAATATTATCAACAGTAACAACTAGGCATAATAAAATGCCTTTCCCTCATCCTAGGCCTCTCGACAATTCGCCAAAAACTCCTTGCACAAGTACTGAGCTGAGTTGTACTGGACTCCTTTGGCACATTCTGTATCCAAGGAGATCACTGGCGCCAAAACCTCATCCATGCAGCACCTTTGCATGATCTTGCATGCCAAAATCTAAGTGATGACCTACACCATAGGGTCTGAAATGGAGTGGATGGAATAAATGCATGACTTTTTCACCAATTCGAACTCGCTCTTCATCTGATATGCGAGTTTCTTCTCCTTTGTTTCCCCTCCAAATGCTTGTGCTGGATCGACACCTTGGTAGGGTAGCAAGTTGATCTGGTGGATTAGCATGTCAGTGTTAAGGATGGTTTCTCCTAGCCAGAGACACCCATCATGCACCATGGTGAGTAAATTTCTAGAGTGCATTCAATGGCTACTTTTTTACCTGTATGTGTGGCACCAACCTCCATGGTGAAACTCCCCTTGGTGCCCTACTTTCTTCCATCTCACAACCCTTTGTTGGATTTGTGGACCCTAACCCAGGTTCAACATTAGTCAGCCAAAAAAATCCCTACACTACTAGCCCTTTCGGCATCAACTCATGGAGCGCAGACTGAAGTCTCACCCGAAGTAGTATGGGGGGATGCTGGAACCAAGTTTCCACACCTTGATATGGTCATGATTTCGGTTTATACCCCTACCCCTACATTCACACAAGTCACTAAGTCTTAGGTATCTATCAATCTACCCTTTGTTCCACCCTTCAGTACCTATGCAAAGGTGTACGATTGACCTTCATGCAGCCCTAACCCGCAGTTCAGGTACTTTTGCGTAGCTATGACAATGTATTGTATAGGTTCCCAAGTTATCTCAAGTGTTCTACTTATCGTGCCAATCAATTACAGTTAGCATTGCGTAAATCAATATCTTTACTTGTGTGTCATGCGGAAAGAGTCGATAATGCGGACAAAACCGACCTCCCTAGAAGCAAAGGCTTTCTAGTGACAAACAAGACAAATAAACACTACCTTTCTCTAAACATGCATTTAGAATACAAGTAATCAGGTGATTTTAACATACCTTTAGTCCAACGCTTTGTAGTAGTCCAGCCTCACCGATCCGGATGAGCTCCTCCTTCTCTTCGAAACCTGCATTCACTAACAAGCCAAAAGATTAAATAGCACCTGATAAACTCATAAAATAATACATATCCATCATACAGACCAAGGAGTATATGAAACAAATCATGAATAACAATCTGTTGAGAAAAATGAGTTCATTTGTATTAAGTGGAAACAAAAGAAACCATTACAACCTGAGCCTTGGTGTTGTGCAGGTCCCTCCTAGGGTCCAGCAAGAGTTTTCCTTTACTTTGATCAGCTCACCCACTCTCAAATAAGGTTAGGAAAGGATGGGAATCTCTCCTCTCAAGCTTTACAAGGGAGTCCTAATTCCAGCAACATCTACCCTTAGGAATGTTCAGCTTTCAACCTCCCCTCCCTCCGGCCCAATGCCTGTATTTATAGTGTCTAGAGGAATTTATTCAGGTCCACCATCAATGGGATAAGCCCCTCTTTGGATGGGATAGCTCCCGTCTTGATGGGATAAGTTACTCTTTGATAGGGATACATGAACCATCTGGAGGCGCTCAATACACGTCAAACAAGCTTCTAGAATGCTCTAGAAATGAATACAAGTAACTTTTTTAGAGTGAAACTTGCACCTTTTGACCTTTACAGGAGTACGCACCCTCCCCTTTACAGACAGAGCGTACAAGTACGCAGGTATTGTGAACTTGGGGTGCGTACACGCAGGTAAGGCTAAGAGAAACTGCGTACCCAGAGATATATAGATTTTTAAAGACTTTCTCTCTTTCTTGGAGTTTGACATGGAGAGCAGAGGTATGAGACTTGCCAAGGAGAATAGTATGACAGTTGATGGAGCCATACTAACTGCAAATAGTCATGGTGACAAATTTTAGTGTAACAGATTGCCCCCTAAAGTGCGAAGCCTGTAGTAGATAAGGGTTTCATATCATCTAGGAAGGGTGAAGTACTTTATCATTTCAAGGATTATCTTGTGGAGAGCCCAGTCGGAACCTGCAAGTATTCAACACAAAATACATATATAAGATCATATCATCGCTGAGGTAGGCATTCCCATACTCAGATTGAAAACTTTAACTAACAAACTAACTACTATTCTGATGCAGGAATGATTTTGCAGTACATCATAATCATAGACTTTTGTAGACACAGTATGGGTGCAACCATCTGTTTATGTTTAGTCTACTGTATAATGAATACAAAAATCCTCGCAGCCTGGATGGTGGGAACTAGATCCAGTCATTTCTACTTCCCGAAAAGGTACGATTCTATCCATGCGAATAAATGAGTTGATGTCGAACATTTCACGGAATCCTTCGATCGAAAGTCAATGATGTAAATTGTCGTCAAAGGCGAGAAACCTGTCATTGATGGATGCAGACTTCAAGGTACTAACGATTTCTGGGTCATCTTTCTAGATAATGTGCTGATGTCGATAGAAAGCGACCCGTTGCAGGCAAGCCCACAACACGAAATCATAGATCAAGTTGAAGAAATGTAGCTGTAAGGACTGACTCAGGGATGGTCAAGATGGATGACGGGTATTCTGCAGATGAATGGTTATTTGTAGAGACCTCTTGAACACATAACGACACAACAGATCGCTTGGTGACATTTGACCCAAAGTTAATACCCGGCTGAAGACTTTCAATGTGGTTTGATCAACTGTGAGGCAAAGGATTTCCCAACCCAGGTGAATGCAAAGTGTCGTGTTCAAGAGTGGTAATAAGGCTTCTTCTGAGACAAAGGATAACAAATAGGCTCATTTTTCTCTCTTTTCCCCCACCATTTCTGGCAAGTACCTCTTTATTTTTTACAAGCTTGAGGAGGATAACATATGCTTGATTATAAGCTTATCCTTTGGATGAGTCCAACTTAGTTCTGATTCGAACCCTAAGAAGGAGTGGTTCGTTCCTGTTTGTAATCGAACAGGTTCTTTACTGTGAAATTTTAACGAGTCCAGTATAGGAGAAACTCGGTGTTTTTCAATTTTAGAGAGTCTGAAAAAACTTAAGAAGACTCCAGGTTGAACTTTTTCGTAAAGTTGTGTCTCCCAAGCCCGAAAAAGTATAAAATAATACTTGAGAGAAATTCTTGATCCTGCGACCAAGGAGTACTTTCATGATTAGTGTCTCTAACCTAAAAAGTAAAAAGCGATCAAGGACACGTCGTTTTATTTCCAATATCAAATTTGAAACGACAAAAATCCGGCAATCTTTTCCTGTTTTTACGGTCAGAAAAGGGCTATAAGGGGACCGTCTTTTAATTCCGTTTTAACGAGTGTAAAAGAAACGCTCGACAATCTTTTCATGTTTTAGGAGTCAGAAAAGGGCTTAAAAGATGACTCTGATGTTTTTGTATGTGAAAAATGACAATTTTCCCTGAAAATCCTTTTATCCTGCACAAAAACCAACACATTACTCATACCTGTTTAATATAGATAAAAATACTTTGAAAAATACCTTTTCATGGTGGAAAATAAACAAATTTAACATTCATTTACTCAAAAAACCTATAAAAATGGGTTTTACCATTTCATTTTTACCATTTCACTGTTGAGGAGAGAAAAAGGGCTTTTGGCAAGAAACTTCCCGTGGTCGTTGCGGAGAATCCGACCGTCGAAACCGAACGCCATCTCATCAGGTATTCTACAACATCCTCCCTTGCATTTCCATCCATTTAGAATTTGTTTTTAGGCTTTAGATTTATTTTTTGGATGCCTTGGGGGTTTCAAGGTCCGCTTTTCGGGGTACGCAGGTGCCCCATGGGTGACCTGCGTACCCCGACATTTTCTCCATTGGGAAAATGCCGGGTGTACGCGGCTTGCATTAAGAGAAGGTGCGTACATACGCCCTGTCTCTAAAGGGCTGGCTGCGTACACCGCGGAGTGGATTTCTAAACTCCAAATGAACCAAATGAACCAAAAACTTTCAATTTTATGGACTCTAACAGATGTTTTATGGTGTGTAGATTGTCCACCATGCTTGATTGGCGTGAGAGGGAGCACGAAGATGTTGATTTGGCTGCGATTAATCATCAACCTTCCATTGATGCTTTGAAGGCATGCGGTCTTTACAAATACTGGGCCATACCTGGCATGAGGGCCCAGGTGCGCTTTCTAGAGTGGCTGGTCGAAAGGTGGAACGTTCAGGATCAGTGCTTTTACATCAGAGGGCACCAGCTCGAGATAGAGTCCTCTGATATTTACTTCCTCACTGGTTTGCCCAAGAGGGGCGAACAACTGACTCTGTCCGGGACTAGGCCGGGTGGCCAGTCCATTGCTAGCCTCCGGCTAGAGTGGTGTAATAACCAAAACCAGGATAAGGGGATAGAAATCAAAAAGATATCCCGACCTGAACTTATGGTAATTTCCTTTACAGTTACCAGACTTTGCGGTGCTACCGCTTTGCACATTGCCACCAAGTCCCAAATGCGGATGGCGATTGACTACTATCGGGGCACCGTTTTCAACTGGTGCGATGCTGTGTTGGCTAATTTAAAGGGCCAACTGACTAGGGAAAAAAACGGGCAACTGAAGACTTTTGGTTATGGGCCCTTAGTTGTGAGTTTTGCCCTAGAGAGGGTTCCGATGTTGATCCCGCAGCAGCTCACTGTTGAGGCTGGGCTTCCCCGAGAGCCTAAGTTGATGCGATGGGTTGCGGTGATGGCCCGTCATCCTGACGAGGGCACGGAGGTTGTCCGATTTAGACTGGAGTATTTTCACTGGTTAGAGAACCAGGTCTTCTCGATTCAGGATTTTCCGTATGCCGGAGTTGATTTTCGCGGAGATCCGGACATGATTCTTCCACCGGGAGAACAGTGGGATGACACAGGTACTTCATTTTCCACAAGTTTTTAAATTATTTACTTTTTTTTTTTTTTTTTATATCGTCTCAAAACTGACAGTGAAAATTTTCAAAATGCATATGTAGGCCCACAGCGTCCGGCCAATCTCCGGTCTTTCGAGAGGAGAGTACCAGTTGCACCAGCACCAGCCCCACAGGATGCGGCCGCAGATACCTTAGCTGAGTTGGAACAGGACCTAGAGCGTCTTACGGCAGACATACCAGAGACGACTATAGATGATATTCCTATCAGACTTCAGCGCTATGTGGTTGCAGTCCCAGGACCTTTTAGGAGGTTCTTGTGTAGGGTAGCACGTGCAGTGGTGTCGTATAGAGAGCACCACCAGTGATTGGCTAGTCACTTTTGTAGACACATGTGACATTTTGGTTTTTGTACTTACCATTTTTGCCGATCATAAGGTGTTTTTCAACCTATGATCGAAGACGATGTATTTTTTGACACACTCCTATCTATATATATCATTATTACCGGCTTATCTTGTTAAACATGTGTGATGAAATGTTTTTAAATTTACATCTATGATTATCGCAAATGTCTGTCTAACATTCGAGAAGCAATTGCATCTGCTAATGTATTTAATGACCTTGGAATATGCTGATATTCAATGTAATCAAATTCACGTTCCAAGAGGCGCACTCTCAAAAATAACCTTAATAACACTGGATTTCTAATGGCATACACTCTATTAAGCTGTAATACAACGAGTTCAGAATCTAACCTCACTATCAAACTTCGAATCCCAAACGAAATAGATTCAGACAATAACTCAATCACTGCACTGTATTCTGCAATGTTGTTTGTTGTTTGACCGAGGCTCACCCCATGCATAGAAACTAACTCGTCAGAGAGTGAATAGATAACCCAAGCTGTGGAAGAGATATTTCGTGTACTACGACAAGCACCATCAGCGAATCCAATGTACGTTTGGAGAGGCGTCGACATCTGCAATATCAAGAGTAAAACCAAGATAAGCCAGAATAACGACGAAAAACACACTCTCTAAGCTAAGCACACTGTCTATACTAACAAACACACCAGCTAGAAAGAAAAAACTAACCTAACTAAATCTCCATACCCATCATTTAAGCATAATACTTCTTTAGGTAAAGTCCATTTCTGGGCTTACCCAAAGAGTCCCCATCAAAATCTACCAGCTCATAGGCCCCTTTTGCTAGCTTTCGCTTGACAATGTAGGGCCCATGCCACATAGGAACGAATTTTCCAGCACCTAATTTATCATTAGCTTGATCATATAATAGCACTAGGTCTCCTTCCGAAAAATTTCGAGGGGTCACGTTGCGATCGTACTGAGCTTTCATCCGTTTTGCGTGAGTCTCGATTGCCAATGCAACGTCACGTCGAGTCTCATCTAATTGAGCTAAGTATAATAGACGCTTCTCCTCTTCGGAAGTAGTTGGAAGTAATTCAACATCCATTTGAAGTGACGGGATTTCGCATTCAATGGGCAGCACCGCTTCCAAACCATAAACTAGTTGGAAAGGAGTGAACCCTGTTGATGTTTTCACTGAGGTTCGGTACGCCCAAAGCGCGGAAAATAACATGTTGTGCCAATTCGACCGATGAATACCAATGATTCATCGGATCATGATAACTAAAACTTTGTTGATAGACTCAACCAGGACATTGGCTTGTGGATAATAAGGAGTTGAGCTATCGTGACGCAAACCAAGCTGGCCTGTAAGTTCTGTCATCATAATGTTTCGAAAATGGCGCCCATGGTCAGTGATTATTGCTTGTGGGACACCAAACGTAGCAATAATGTGATTGAATACGAAAATTGCAGCAGTCTTGCTGTCTGCCTCAAATGTAGGCATCGCCTCGGCCCACTTAGTAAAATAATCAACCGCAAGGATGATATACGCATGCCCCCGGCCGAGTGAGGGTTACATGTAATAAAATTGATACCCCATTTAGCAAAAGGACCAACGGCAATTATAGGGTGGAGAGGAGCAGGTGGTGCACACATCTTGCGATCAAACACTTGACAGTTGTGGCATTTCCGGACCGCAATAATACAGTCTTTAAACAAGGACGGCCAAAAGTAGCCAGCGCGCAATATCTTTTGGGCTGTGGCATACCCAGACATATGACCGCCACACGCTCCAGAGTGACAGTCATTCAAAACCCTTTCATCTTCCTCATGAGTTAAGCAACGACGAAAAACCAAGTCCGCCCCACGACGATAAAGAGTATCTCCAATAATTTTGTACTGTTGGGACTGGAATTGAATTTTCCGACGTTCCGACTTTGAAATTTCGGGCCGAAAGGATTGGGTTTGGAGATAGACAATTATATCTCCATACCACGGATCTAAAGTGCTGATGAGAAACAAAGATTCGTCCGCAATGGGTTCCTCTGCCACAGTTTCTGTGTCAGCACGCGGGAAATCACACATCAATTCCGCAAAAACTAAAGATTTCTTAGACTTAGACTTTTCAAATTCCAAGTCGAATTCCTGCAGGATAACAATCCATTTAGAGTACTTGCCCCCTAGCAATTGTTTAGTCAAAATGTAGAGCATAGGGTTGCAATCCGAAATGACTGTAGTTTTACGGAGAAGAATGGAGTGACGAAAACGTTGGACAGCTTGAACGGCTGCCAAGGCCAATTTCTCCACATGTGAATATTTGAGCTCAGTGGGATTTAACGTCCGACTAAGATAATAGATGACATGTTCCGTTCTGAATTCATCTTCCTGTACTAAGACCATTCCAATGGTGGAATGAGCGGCGGCGAGGTACAAAAAGTAATCCTGGTTGTAGTTGGGAGGATGCAGCAACAGTGCATGGGTCAACGCGTGCTTGAGCGCATCAAAAGATTTCTGAGCTATCTCATCCCAAGAGAATTGAGCATTTTGTTTCAACAACCGGGTAAAACCCTTGGTAATCTCGGCGTAGTTCGGAATGAATCGGCGTAAAAATTTTGCTTTCCCCTGCAAACTTTGGAGTTGGCGCAGACTCGAAGGAGGAGGCAATTTGATGATAGCTTCTACCTTCGAGGGATCGACGCGAATGCCGGCTTTTGAAACTACAAATCCCAGCAATCATCCCACTTCAATACAGAAGACACATTTGTGTGGGTTCAACCGTATACGATAATGCCGACACCTCATAAAAATTGCTCGTAAATGGACAAGGTGACCAACTTGATGTAAGGAGTGAGCGGGCAAATCATCAAGATACGATTGCACAATGTGCTTGATGTCATGAAATGCATAAGACATCGCCCTTTGAAAAGTGGCTCCGGCATTCTTAAGCCCAAAAGGTAATTTGCAATAAGCAAATGTCCCCCATGGACAAATGAAAGCCGTTTTTGGTTGATCGGCAGGTAGAATATTGATTTGGTTGTAACCGGAAAAACCGTCCATAAAAGAAAATATTTCACTGTCGGCACAATCATCAATTATTTGATCGATATAGGGTGTTGGATAGTTGTCTTTGGGACAAGCACGATTGATATCCCTATAGTCGATACATATTCTTATTGTTCCCTATTTTTTGTTAACCGGAACAATATTCGATACCCAATCCGTTAACGGGATTGGATAAATGAAACCTGATTTCAACAGCTTTTCAACTTCTACTTTAATCGAAACCGCTTTTCGTGGGTGAATCTGACGCAGACATTTCCGGACGGGTTTAGCGTCCAGGTAAGTTTTGATTTCATGGACAACAATGGCGGGATCAATTCCTGGCATTTCCTTGTAAGACCAGGCAAACACGTCATGGAATTCTTGAAATAGGGCCTTGTATGTTTGAATTTCGTCATCTGAACACAAGGCACCTATATGAATGTGTTCAACAATTCCGGACTTGACTGAAATGTCAATGGGAATAGTGCGAGAAATGTTTCCCAAATTCAGCTCTGAATCAGGATGTTTCATTGGACTCTGAGCTTCTTTGACATATTCAGCTGTAAAGATTGATGAGAAATCGTTTTCAAAACGATCATCCTCAGGTAAAAACGAAGATCTATGATGGAGATCTTCCCATGGTAAATCGTCTACGCACAGGACTTCACAAATTTGTTCATCAGATGACACAACTTCGGGAAACGTTATTAACTCCGAGGTTGATGCGAAAAGGGATTCCTCACGGACCACATTCATTTGGTCGATTTTGGTTGAACTCGGGTTGGAAAAAGACTGCACGGCTTCATAGGCAATTTCATATGGACTCAAAGGCATTGCATCACCAAATGAGTCTATCTCAGATTCAGAAGGAACGATCCAAGGATCGTCATAAACAATGGTGTCTGAAGTAATCATATGAATAGATGCAAATGAAGACACGGCGTTGATTGGAGGAAAAGGAAAAGTTCCCAGTAAACCGGCATCTTTAACTAATCCTACGCCAACATCCTTGTAAGGGATAGTCGTTTTACCGACATGCTGGATACTTTCTGAAGAGGCTGGGTCGGATGAAAAGTAAGCCAGCTGGTCTATGGTTACGATCTTGCCATTATGTGGAAACTTTATTACTCTGAAGACCGATGAAACGACCACTATCATAGTGTAAGACCAACTTCGACCCAAAAGAAGGTTGTAGTCTAGAGGGGCATCAACCACCTCCACTTCTAGACTAACGGTTTTTCCTTCAACCCCTATAGGCAAATCCTGTAGAATGCCAAACGGACGGAACCCGCGGCCATCAAAGGCCTTAAGAATTGTCAGGGATTGATTTAGTGAAGGAGAACCAAGCGATCTCCAGCACTGTATCGACATAATACACGTGGAAGATCCCCAGCGGAGTCGCCATTTTGTCTTGCAGAAAGAGTCGATAATGCGGACAAAACCGACCTCCCTAGAAGCAAAGGCTTTCTAGTGACAAACAAGACAAATAAACACTACCTTTCTCTAAACATGCATTTAGAATACAAGTAATCGGGTGATTTTAACATACCTTTAGTCCAACGCTTTGTAGTAGTCCAGCCTCGCCGATCCGGATGAGCTCCTCCTTCTCTTCGAAACCTGCATTCACTAACAAGCCAAAAGATTAAATAGCACCTGATAAACTCATAAAATAATACATATCCATCATACAGACCAAGGAGTATATGAAACAAATCATGAATAACAATATGTTGAGAAAAATGAGTTGATTTGTATTAAGTGGAAACAAAAGAAACCATTACAACCTGAGCCTTGGTGTTGTGCAGGTCCCTCCTAGCGTCCAACAAGAGTTTTCCTTTACTTTGATCAGCTCACCCACTCTCAAATAAGGCTAGGAAAGGATGGGAATCTCTCCTCTCAAGCTTTACAAGGGAGTCCTAATTCCAGCAGCATCTACCCTTAGGAATGTTCAGCTTTCAACCTCCCCTCTCTCTGGCCCAATGCCTGTATTTATAATGCTCTAGAGGAAGTTATTCAGGTCCACCATCAATGGGATAAGCCCCTCTTTGGATGGGATAGCTCCCCTCTTGATGGGATAAGTTCCTCTTTGATAGGGATACATGAACCATCTGGAGGCGCTCAATACACGTCAAACAAGCTTCTAGAATGCTCTAGAAATGACTACAAGTAACTTTTTTAGAGTGAAACTTGCGCCTTTTGACCTTTACAGGAGTACACACCCTCCCCTTTACAGACAGAGCGTACAAGTACGCAGGTATTGTGAACTTGGGGTGCGTACACACAGGTAAGGCTAAGAGAAACTGCGTACCAAGAGATATATAGATTTTTAAAGACTTTCTCTCTTTCTTGGAGTTTGACATGGAGAGTAGAGGTATGAGACTTGCCAAGGAGGATAGTATGACAGTTGATGGAGCCATACTAACTGCAAATAGTCATGGTGACAAATTTTAGTGTAACATTGTGTTCAACTAACATATATAATCACATACACTTGCGCATCACTTAAACATTGTAAAATAAACCCAGAATGAAATATAATTAGATGCATTAAGAGACACTAAATACATAGTAATTGCATAATACTTCTCTTTATTGATATCTATCTAGTTTAATACAGACTCTATCCACCCTGCACATGCAGCTGTATGGGTCTGCGCACTCAGCTGCAGACTTCTACCCAAGGGCTCTGCACACTCAGCTGTAGAGCCTCTACCTATGCTAAGACCCGAAACACTTAGACTTCTCTACCAAGACTTCCAAAGCTTAATTGTTCTCTAACTACCTAGAGCTTACTTACTTAGCTCTCTTTTATACAATCCCATGGTCTGCGAACCATGGGTAGATCTTTACAGCCGACTTGACACTTTACAAAATAAGGGTGGAAAACCCTTTATGACTCTTGACACCTTCGTGCTCCGCAACCACAAAATGCGGAGACTTTACAACTTTATTACAAAATTGTCCCAAAACATGGACTTTTAGCCCCAAAACGGCTCTTGGGGGAACCCGTTCCCAATAGGCCCCCAAAAAAAACATGGTGACTCACCCTCGAGTCACTATGTGGGCACAGAGATCTTGGCACAAAGGCCTCCCAGCTCAACCTATATGACAGCAACCTCGATGGTGCACTGCGCGGCTGCTTGCTTTACTTCTTCAACCAACTACTCTGTCGCTGGTCCTGAACTATCAGCCTGAAGCTTATGCTGAGTCACTTGTAGACTAACAAGCTTGCCTTCAATGGAGGTCGTGATCAAATAACCTTTGTCAAACCAAGGTTTCAAGCGTGCCTTCGGCACTACCTCTTTATGTTGTGCTGCATCTACCTATTCCTTCAATGTTTTGGCCTACTGCAGCTTTTCGAGTCTCTGTGTGAGAGTGACGGTGCGTTGTTCCTTTTACCTCGTCATAGTGTTGTTGTAGTTCTCATGTCTCTATCCCCAGCCCTTGTACATTAGGATCCTCCTGTAGGCTGGTCAGGACCTCAAACAATTATTCAAACAACCGTGTGCAATTTGCTATTGCACTGTGTATTGCCGCTATCGCCTCTATGATAGTGGTTTCACGCTACTCCTTTACTTCCAGTGGAGTTTAAGGTTGGGCCTTCAACTACAAATCTACAATCTGTAGGTTCAACTCCAGTTGAACCTTAGCCAACTCTGTGTGAGCATCGCACACCCCTGTAGCAAGTTTGTAGACCTATTTGTCTACCTTCGCATCCTTAAGAATGGAAAATTTGGGGACCATTCAGTAGGCTTCCTTCACGGCCTTAATCATGTGTTGATTTTTGTTAGTAAGTTCCACCATGGAAGTGAAGGTGGTGTCTCGCTGCAGGGCCATCTACACATTATTGATCTTCTGCTCATTGATACCTACACAATGCACTGTTTGTGGGCCCTTAGCTCCATGATCACTCCATCCTGTAGTAGGTGGAGCGCCTCGCCAGGAAGCGCTACCAAGTTCTTCCCTACTCCCTTAAAGGTGCTAACAGTAGGCCTCTCAGCTTCGTTTTCTATGGTCAGTGCTCCATCCACTAGCACTATCACTCGGGAATCCTTCAAACGTCGCATCCCAGTGACTTCTGAAGTACCGATGATGAGGATGGTGGACATCGCACTAGCCTGTGATGCCCGGATATGCAGCTCATGTAGACCCGTCTGTATGGCCCCCAATACTTGTTGCTACTGCTGCTCAAACTGTTGTAGTACCTATGCGGTGACATCCCACACCATATCTCCATTGTCATTCAAATCTCCCTCTATTAGGGTGATTGGTGTTGTACTTATTTCCTGTAGGCAGTCCTTGGTTGCAAAAACTACACCAGGAAACTAACTCAACCAGTCTTTAGGCTCAATCCGGCCCTTGAACCAGAGGGGGCTCCCTCACTGTTACATGGCTTTGTCTAATGTTGTTCACCTGTCACTGAACAACAGCCTTTGAAGCACAATGGCCAGATTTATGGTTTTAATGGGGATGGTTGGTGATCAATGATAATCCCTAATCATGGTTAAAGGCCTCTCTCACAGGGTCCCTTCTGAAAGTGTCAGCTTCGAACTTGACAGAATGACTTAGCTTTTTCAAGAATTATGGTAGAATAATGTGAGGGGATTCCTAATAATTGAGCAATCAGATTGACTACTTAACAACTGGGGAAATTTAGATGCGTGTAGAAGATTTCTACAGCCCAACAAAAACATATTCAAAGGTAAGAAAAGGCCAAAGTGAAACCAATTCCAAGAGGAGCTATTTTAGATAGATAGTCTAATAAGCTAATATCTTTCTAAAGTTTATGATTTTCCAAGGAATTTCAGAGAGAGTAAGACTTAATATACCTTACTTAGACCTTCCTACAATTTTTTTTAACATATGTAGAAATAATTTATGAAAACACCAGAAAGACATACGAGAAACACAAAATTCTGTCATAACTGGAGCCAAAAGGCTTTCATTAGAATTCTACAAGAGAAGCTATTACATAGTTTAAGAGCCTTGGCATCAAAATCCAACACATATTACTTCAATTGATGAAGTATTTATACAATTTCCTCACAAAATATATTGATAAAAATATCAAGAGCTATTACAAATATTTGAAATCTGTATTACAAAAATAGAACAAAAACAAGGGTAACTAAAACTATTTGAAGAGTTCTTGTACTATCCTTGAGGATTTCTGTTGATAAAGAAGAGAAATTAAAATTTGATTGTAACTCATATTTGATGAGGTGGCCTCCAAGTCACTAACTGTCTTTGAGCTTTTTCCTCGTGAATTTTTGAAAAATAGGGTCTGGTAATACCTTTATTTCTTCCAAACCATAATAGCTGTTAGAAAAATGAGAGACCATTTTGTAAGCAATGATGTTGGTAACAAAAACCTCTTTCAATTTTTGAAAATTCATTTCCACCTGTTCGGAAATTGCGTTTTAAAACACTAACTAAAAATAGGAAAATCGGGAAACCATGCCCGCAAAGAGTCATCTGAATCTCCTAAATCACAACCTCTATTACAAAAATGAGAGAGATTTTTGTAGATTAGAATATGAGGAAAAAAAACCTCCTCCAATTTACCATAATTCATTTCTGATTATCCACAATATGCTCTGCAAAAAGGTGACAAATACAGGAAATTTCTGGAAAATATGCCTTTAAATATGCACTTGTATCTGCCAAACCATAACAGTTGTTAGAACACTGGGAGAGTTTTTTGTACATGAGGAGGTAATCGACAAAAACCTCTTTTAGTTTCAGAAACTTTGTTCTCAGCTGTTTGTAAACCATGTTTGAATTTACTTTATTACATAATCTAATCATGTTTAAATGCATGATTAACTAAATAAACTAGCTAATGAAACTTAAATTTACATTTTGAGGGTGAATTTGCTCTTGAAAACCCATTTAATCATGTTACGACAATTGGGTCCAACGATGTCTTACTAGCCTTCGATTTCTTTCGTAGCCCAACTTTGTCTTATCCCCTTCGACGCTTGATATGGTACGACGCCATCTGCGGGTCCACTCTATGCTGCTTTGTCTACTCGTTCCTTTCTTCCTTTGTTTTGGGCAAGGAAGACCTTGCACCTTTGTCAAAGCCACACTCTATTCCGCCTACCTTCTTTTCCGCCTACTGTGTGGCGTCACGCTCTGCCTAGGCCTTGCCAGCTGCCTCCTTCTTCCTCTTCCCATCCAGCTGTGCCATATTTAGCTTGGCCTCCTCCATTTTGTGCTGTGCGGTGGACTTGCTTGACCCCACTACCGAGTTTGAGGCATTGCGCCACTCTGCTGGTGAGCGATCAAGAGCTACATCAATCACTTCATTAGTTGCCAAGTAAGGCAAGTCATTCCACTTGTTCTCAGGGTCCTTCCATGCCCTTATCGATACGTGCTGAAAGTATGCCTTAAACTCCACATACTCCTATAGTTTGGAAAACACAGTAGGTGAGAATCGTGGCTTGTGATTGATAGCCATGCGTATATTCATTTCCATCAAGATCTAGAAGATCTTGCTATGCTTGATGTGCTGAGCATCCTTGGTCGCCCACAGTGAAGCGTACTTCGCTGCTTTTGGTAGGTCCGATGTGGTCGAGGGGAATTGACTTTCTTCAGGTAGCTCCTAGGCTACTAGCACAATGGACAGCAAGAGCCACACATAGTGGAAGGTCTTGCTGAGCTCCTGCGCCTTGCAGAAGTTCGCACCCAATTAAACTAGACTCCTTCGACACATTGGGATGCTAGAGAAATGACAAGTGCCGACACTTCATCTGTGTGACACTTCCTCATAGCTTTTCCTGCCAAGATCTGTGTGGCCACCTTGACCGCAAGATCGCAGATACTCTAGATGGAATAGCCTTGCGGCTTCTTCACAAGCTTGAATTTCTCCTTCATGGCGTCCACGAGGGCCTGCTCGCCACCTTTTCTGCCAAACATCATGGTCAGATTTTCCCCTGTATAGGGCAGTCATGTGATCCTATGGATCAACCTGTCAGTGATGGGTATCGGCTCCTCTAGCCACAGACGCCCATCGTGCACCAAGCATAGCAGCTGCTTAATGACCAATACTGTAATGGGTGTGCAATTGTAGTACGACACCCATAGCAGGTTGAGTAGACTTACCTTGTCTACACCCTTAAGCCACTTTTGTGGTTCCAATGCAGTCATCCCATTGGCTGTGTGAACAACATGGTACATTAGCTATTCTATCGCCAAGTGAGGGAACTTCTTAGTGTCAACTAAGTCCCAATATTCTAGTTTCAACAGTGGAACCTGCCCCAAGTGCTGTCCTTCAAAGACAATCTTGTCCAGTAGCAGAGGTATGTGCAAGGTGACCTTGCTTTCGTCAATTTCCTTCGGCACCTTGGTCTTGCCCTTGCGTGGAGGGACGTATTCGGGCAACTTAGTGATAGGGTCAGAACCCTCGACTTCAATGTCCTCCACTTCCACCCCTAAATCATCATCATCCATCGGGATGTCCTCAATCTCTTCCTCCTCCGACTCCAAGTTAATAGTTTTGCTCATTTCTTGTGCGGTTCACTTGTCCTTCTATGGGTTTCTTCTTGGCGATGCACGCACTGGTATCGTAGCCTGCTTTCCCTTCTTATCCTTCACACTCTCCTTGGTTTGGGTAGGCTTCGGTCTAGGCATCCATGGATATTGGGGACTTCAACTAGTACCTCTGAAACCTCTGGAGTAGCTCCCAACTCAATGCTCAAAATGGCAAGTGTTTTTCGTTGGGTAGCCACACGTAATTTATAGGCCATTTTGAATTCAAATTTGATCGTTCCCCCCAAATTTGGTTCATGAGTGTCGGATTGGCAGCAGATTTTCAAGGATCTTACCCATAAATTTTGTCTTAAATGTCGGCCACCTGCTCCATTTGGTTGTATTCTCATTGCCAAATCATGAACAGTGACTTTAATGGTCACTTTCCAGTTGACGTGCGCGATTTCTCCTCGGGTAGCGCAACTCTCTCTGCGTTGTCGCTAACCTTGTGACATCTCCGCGTTCCGCACAATCCTCCAATCACTCAGTTCCACAACTCGGGTAGTGTAGTTTATAGTCTCACACCTCCTTTCAGCCACCTAGAGTGCTAAGACTATGCTACCTTCATATAGCAACCTGGCCAGATCACTGATGTATGGCTTCAATCGGCGACCATTCACCTCTCTTGGGAAGGGATCTCTATTCAATTTAACCAACTGAACTGCTCCACCGTCGGTAATTTCCTTAATGACATAGGGCCCTAGCCAGTGCATCCTGAATTTCCCTGGAAATTTATCAAACTTGCTGTCATATAACAAAACCAGATCATTTAAATTAAAGGTGTGTAGTTTAATGTGTCAATCATGCCATGATTTTTCACGCTGATTTTGGACCTATTGGTGAAATCTAGTCAGAAACATTTCTTCCTCAAGCTCAGGAAGCTGAGCGAGCCTCTCTTCCAGGGCCCTGCGATCCGTCATACCCGTGAGTGCCACCATGCACATACTAGGCACAATGTATTCCATGGGCATCACTGCTTCAACACCATATACAAGCCTAAAGGGTGTCTGTCTAGTCAACTTTTTTCATGTCATCCGATAGGCCCATAGTACAACGGGTATGCGCGGGTCCCAATCACTTCACTAAGCATTGCAAACATTGGTCAGCATGTTCTCTAGTACCTTATTGAATGCTTCCACCGTCCCATTAGCATGTGGATCATAAGGTGTGCATTTTTGGTGATATACCTGAAATTCCTCCATCAGCTCATTGATTGTTTCGTTCAAAAAGTGTGTACCACAATCACTCATCAAAATCTTTGGACACCCAAATTGTGTCAGTACATACTCAAAGAGAAAATTCGCAGCAGTTGTGATTGTGCAGTCCTTCACAGGTTGTGCATCTGCCCATCGAGTCAAATACTCAGTCGCGGTGACAATGTATTGTGCTCCAGTATTCTTTCCTTGGGGCTGAATGGGTCCCACAAAATCTATTGCCCATTTCCCAAAAGGTTGTAACACCATATATGGGTTCAGAGGTAGCTCATCTCTCCACAATGGCCTATCACTCCTTTGACACACGTCGCACACCTTGCAGTAAGCTTTTGAATCCTAATGGAGGGTTGGCCACCACAACCCTGTGCATAGGATCTTCTCTGCGGTTGCCCTTCTTGCGTAATGCCCTTCGGCGGTGCCCCAATCAGCATCCATAAGGATACTGCTCCTTTCAAACTCCGGTACATATCATCATAATACTTCATTAGACCCCATTTTGTACAAATGTCCAGCATTGACAAAAAAGTTTGTCGTGCACACCGTTAACTCCTTTTTCTGCTTGGTGGTGTAGCCTCTGGGGCAGTTCCTATCATTAGGAAGTGTATGATGTCTTCAAAGTGGCCATCTGTGATGTGCACTACAAAGAGCTATGTTTTAGGTAATCCCTCCTCCAAATTAGTGGCCTCTTCCCCCATTTCAATGCGCGACAAATGGTCTAGTCTCGTGTTTAGTCATCTGGGCTTCACAATAACTTCTTCTTTTTTTGCTGAAGCAAGAGTCAGACATTCTATTTCATTAAATTGGAGTATTAATTACATAAAATACAATAGTCTACCAGGAACTGTAGACTAAGGAAAAAACCAAACTCAAATTGCCAATGAGCCGAAGGCCAAAGCCTCGACCCCTGCACACAAAACCTCTAAACCCTAAGACCGAACGGTCAATCCACCAAAAGCCGGCTAACAAAAGAAAGGAATCGGACCTGAAGAGGAAAAAATGTACCAATCTATAAGGATTACGAATCTGAAAGGCTCCCCAACCCTCGGACCTATGGAACGTAATGTAATCAACAATTCTCACCAAGAATGAATTGCACCCATGTTTCCTGCTGAGAATAATGTGCACTCCTGATTCCTGCCTTTGTCCGGACTAGCATCTTTAATCTCGACCATCAGATCCCCACGCCCAATCCAACGGTAGTGGAGGATATCGCAGTGCATAGAAGTGCGATGATTACCCTTATGGACCCACCAACTAGCACGATCGTTCCTAACCGTATATCCGCCATTCTTAATCCGACGGCTAAGGGTCATATTGCGTGGGTCTACATCACTAAACAGTAGCATGCGATGAGGACAGTATTTGATCTTACCCCTTGGCCACATGTTTCCCACTGAATGGAATCACTCCCAAATCGGAAAAACCTCTTCCCTCTTACAAGGCGTGTGATCACCGACAAACCACCCCGAACGCGGTATAGTGTGCCAAAACAGAAAACCAAGGGTTTTGAGGCCATTGATATATCCCAGAATCTGGCCTCTCGTAGCATCCCCTCTATGCCTGTACTTGATCCATAGAAAGGTGATGCTTACGCCATCTATTTGCACATCCAAAAAATAGAGGCTACCGAACTGCCCCCCCCCCCCTGGAGCCTCTGTGACTGTGCTTCCCATTGTTGCGAAGGCCACAAATGGCTTGCATCCCACTTAAGACCTAATAGTGAATAAAACAACTAATCATAAAGAAACTAATTCATCTAGGCCTTGCCTCCATTGCTCTATTCTGAAACACCATATTGTCTTCATCTGCCTGGTCATGACAATTTGCCTTTAACCTATTCTGAGGCAACTCTTGCCAACCCATCGCAACCATGTTTTCTGTGCAGATCACACCTTGATTGGCCATAATATCCGCCAATTTATTGGTAGTTCTGCGCACATGGTTGAAATTTACTATTCAAAGGATTTGGAGGTGAAGCTGAATCCGTTGAAATATCTGGATCAGCCTCCAGTTTTTTGAAATTTTATTTGGCATCGTCCCCCAACTGATTCTCTTGACCAAGTTAATGATTAACTCAGAATCAGCTTCCACAATCACATTTTGGTGGTTATCGTGCTTCAGGAATTCTAAACATTTCTCCATAGCCATTAATTCAGCCATATTTCTAGTGGCCCTTCCTAAATGGCAATGGAAGATGAAAACAATACATCCATTTACACCCTTTAACACCCCTCCATATCCTGCAGTGCTCGGGTTGCCTTTTGAAGCCCCATCAATATTGTATTTTAAAAAACCTTTAGCGGGATGATGCCAGAAATCTTGCTCAGTATCCATTACTGTTACCCTCCTGTCCACGCCATGATGAATAAGTCCCTGCAGACCCAACTATCTTAGAATCCTCAAATCAGCTTCGGAAGGTGGGTTCTTAGGGGGATTTTGCACTATAGTGCCAATCATCTCCTTAAGCTATTTTAGAATCTGCTCATAAAGGCGATAGGACGGCTTCTTTTCATTTTTGAATATTCTATTGTTCCTTTCTTTCCATACATTCCATATAATGAAGCTTGGTGTAAGAGCCCAAGCTGAATCAAGAAATTCATAATCTAAAAAGTTCCTTCTCCAGTTGTTTAGGGTATTGATAATACTCCCTTTGTCCCTGTCAGTCAGTTGGAAAATGGTGGCAAAAGTATCCCACAACCTGGAGGTGAAAATACAATCATTGAGAAGGTGCTCCATTATTTCCCCTTAGGATTCACAGAGCTAGCATCTGGAAGGCCCCAGAACACCCCTCTTTTGAATGTTGTCCCAGGTCAAAGTTTTCTTATGCTGAACTAGCCAGATGAAGAGTTTAATCTTCATCCATCCTTGATGCCTCCATAGTTTCTACCAAGTCCTTTCCGGAACATGGGAATCCAGATCAAGGAGTATTTGTTTTGCCTCATTAAGATTAAAGTTACCTTCATTATTGTAGCCCCATCTCAGTTGGTCATTCCCCCCAGACACTAAAATCTTCCTTTGCTCTAGCTTTTTCATGAGTGCCTCTGCTTTAGCTTTCAAGGGGCTATCATATTTGTAATTCAAGCTCTCCCAGGTTCTCCATTTTCCTATACCGTCAGTATGGTCCCAAAAATCTTTTACCTTAGATAACCCTTTGCTATCTGTTTCTATCTTGAGGTCCATTAGGTCCTCTATTAACAGTACAAGTTCTTGTTTCCATTTATCCTCCCAAAATAGAGCTAAATCTCCATCTATGATTTCCCAGAAGTTGTTTTTTTAGACTAAACCACTATTCTGCCAGGCCTTATTCCAGATGTGTGAGTCCTTTATATTTCCAAACATCCTTATGTGATCATAACTTTGCCAAGAACTAGCATATTTTTCTTTCCAAATCATAGCCCATTGAGCCTTTGGGTATTTTACCCAACACCACCATAATTTTCCCCTAGTACCTTGCTTAGAATCTTCAGATCATCCAATCCAAGACCCCCATGGCTTTTAGGTTTGCAGATTTTCTCCCAGGCTACTAAGGCTCATTTCTTTATTTCTTCCCCCTTGCCCCAAAGAAAGTCTCTTTGGATAGTTTTGAATTGTTGCAAGACTCCTTTTGGTGTTGGGAGAGCTGATAGCATGAAGATTGGGATTGATTGAAGAACAGCCTTTATGAGCACCCACCTACCAACCAAGTTTAAAGATCTGATAGTCCATTTCCTGATTTTATCTTGCAACTTATTAATCACCAGCTCCTAAATGATTTTGAGTAGAGGTCTGGCAGTTAGAGGAACTCCAAAATATTTTGAAGGGAGGACATCCCTTTGAAAGCCGAGAATTCTAGAAATGTTCCTTTGAATAGCAATATTTGTATTAAAGAAAAAAATCTTGGATTTGGAGAGGTTAACATCCATACCTGTAGCCATGGAAAAATCATTCAGGATTTGTTTATATGCAAGAGCTTCCTTGATTGTGGGGATTCCCTACAACATGGTATCATCAACAAATTGTTGATGATTCAAGGCCTATCCATTCTCAGAAAGTTGGAGACCCTTAATCTTATCAAATTATTTTGCATGCTTGATAGATTAACCAAGCCCTTCCATCATGAGGATGAAAAGAAAGGGTGAGAATGGGTCTCCCTGCCTGAGACCTCTTGAAGGCGTAAATGTCTCGGAGGGAGAGCAATTAACCAATATTGAAAAGCTATAAGAAGTTACCAGGGCCATGACCCACCTGACCTGGTCAAACCCAAATGCAATAAGAAATTTTTTGATATAGGTCCAATTTAAATTATCATAAGCTTTGGCAAGGTCCAGTTACATTATCATTCCAGCCTACCTCTTGCTAGTCAATGAGTGTACCACCTCATGCGCTTTAATGATGTTATCTAGAATTTGTCTGCCTTCCACATAACCATATTGCTCTATAGAGACTAGTGTAGGAAGAAGAGGCTTGAGTCTGCTAGCGACAACCTTGGATATAATCTTGTAGACCACATTGCACAAAGCTATGGGTATAAACCTGTCTGGAGTTTGAGCATTGTTCTGTTTAGGTATCAGGGCTATAAAGGAGGTATTTAACACCTTCAGAATAGTTTGATTCATTCTAGAATCTTCCACTACATTCAGAATATCATGTTTAACAATATTCCAACAAGCTTTAAAGAAATCCACATTGAAACCATCTGGGACAGGCACCTTGCCATTTTTCATTTCTTTGAGAACTTCACTAACCTCTTGTTCAGTCACTAGCTTGTTAAGGTTGAAATTATCCTCTCTAGACACCAGCCTAGGTATATGTCTTATTAAGTCCCTGATGGAGTTCTCTCTATCAAAAATGGTTTCCTCTGCTATACCTCAAAAATGCTGGACTAACACATCTTCTATATCTTCATGGGTATTAATAATATTACCTCCCTCATCCTTGATCAAGGAAATCCTATTGGGAGCTCTATTTTCCATGGTGGATCTATGGAAAAATTTAGTGTTTCGTTCTCCTTCTTTAAGCCATTGAACTCTAGATTTTTGTTTCCAGAATATTTCCTCTTGCTTACATAAATTTTCCCACTCTTGCTGATGTTTGGTGACTAGATCACTTTTGACTTTATCATAACCATCCATGATAAGGGCATGGTTGAGTTCCTGCATTTTGTCTTCAGCAGATATTTTTTCCTTCAAAAATATTGCCAAATTCATTCTTGTTCCATTCTTTAAGCCTGAGCTTGATGCTCTTTAGTCTTTTGTGTAGAAGGAACATTCTTGTACCTTGAATATGCAAATCTTCTAACCACCAATTTTCAATGTTGCTAATAAAATCTGGGTGTGAAATCCATATATTCCCAAATATAAAAGGTCTATTCCTGGGAGTACCAATCCCCTGCACCTCCAGTTGAATCGGCCAGTGATCTAATCCTCCAAAGGGGAGAATTATCGCTATCATTTCCTTATCAGTGACCATAAGGTCCTCTGAGATTAAGAATCTGTCTAGCTTTGAGGCTACTTGAGACTCTCCTCCTCTTTTATTATTCCAAGTTAAGAAACCATTGCTTGTATCAGTGTCAACGAGCTTCAGATTATCGATAAAAGTTTGAAATGCTAAAGAGTCTTTGTCGAGAGTTCTGGTTCCTCCTTTTTCTATGAAAGTGATTGATCATGTTGAAGTCCCCCCCCCCCCCAATGATCCATGGTAAACTTGTACGTCTATCTCTGAGGTCCAGAAGAGAATCTATAAACCTGAGTTTATCATCCATTCGTTGGGGCCCATATACATTTGTGACCAGATAAGTCTCCCTATCTCCCACAGGTTGAATAACCACTGATAAATAATTCCTCGTTGCCTCAACATCTATGATGTTAATCTTTTGGGCTTCCATAGAGTGAGTATACCTCCTGCTATATTCTCTACTTTGACTTCTAGAAACTCAAATCGATTGAGCCATTTCTATGTATTTCTTTTATTTTTTAATGGAACATTTAGTTTCCTGGATAAAGATGATATCCGGAGCAGCTTGTTTCATTCTATTACTAAGTAATCTTTGTTTTCTTTTGCTACCTAGACCTCTTATGTTGCAATATGTGAACTTCATCATTAAATATTTGTAAAGGAGTAGCTGGTTAGGTCTTTCATCTTACCTGAATCAATCATTAGCTTTCCACATTCCATCAATAGCTCGTTGTGCTTTTTCCCGCCTCTTTTATTTCCTAGGTTTCTAGGCACTAATCCTGGTGTGGTTTTCAATGTTTTCACCCCTTCGTCACCCTGCCTTTCATTGCTTCTTTGCCTCTCCAGTCCTTTAGCCTGAGCTTTTCATATGAACAGTTGCTAGACTCTATTATACTCCTCTTGAGGTAACGAATCTACACCTCCCATTGTTCCCTGTTTCAAGAACCCTTCCAGATCTAGGTGTTCTTTGTCAATAATCTCCTGTAGTTCTTGGTCCTCCATTTCCATCTCACTCTGTGTCATTTCCTTATCCATTTCCAGTTCTGCATCACTCATCGTGGCCTCTTTTTGTTTATTACTACCCTGAGTTTTTTCATGTTCTTCTTATTTCTCTTGCTCCTCTAGACTCCCTTCCATTGTCTGATCAACTTTTTCTAACTCTTCTTCTTCTTCAAGTACTTTGAACCTATTCTGATTCTCCTATTTCCCTTCCGTTTGAGGTGGCTTAAGCCCCTTTTTTCCCCCTTTTCCTTTGTGTACTACTTTAAGAAAGCTTTAATTATCTTTCATGGTATCAGCTTTACTCTTGGTCTCTATTTTACTAAGAGGGTAGTCTCTGAAAAGGTGCCCGTGCTCATGGCATCTGCGGCATCTGAAAGGAATATGTTCATAATCTACTATTTGCACCCATTCTTCATCAAAAAATTCCAAGATTACCTCATCCAATAAAGCTCCAGAGAGATCCATCTCCACACATATTCTTGCCAAGGATGTGTATTTTCCCCCTCTGGTGGCCTCCGAAGCTTTAACAAAACACCCTAATTTATTTCCTATGGTTGATAACGATTCCATTTGCCAATAATCGAGAGGTAGAGAGTAGAGCCTTACCTAGACCGGGACCGAAGTGAACGTCTCATGCTCTGGGACAAAATTCATAATCTATGACTGCATATAGAGGCCTGCAGTAGCATAAAAATATGGCCCTCCTTCAAACACTTTGTCTTTATCTTCAATATTTGTAAAGACCACAGTGAAGAAACCCTTAGACCCAAGATGTAGGTCTATGCTTCCTTTTGGTTTCCAGTGGTATTAATCAATGTCTGTAAAGCTTTTTCAGTGGACCATAATCCCATGAATTTACAAATTATTGGATATGTCCGCATGTGGTCCATGTGCGCCTGTAGAGAAAGATCATTTAAAACCACTCTAGGTGTGATCACAACTTTGGGTTTGCATGGTCACTTTGGTGCTTTGTTTTTTGTTCCCTGTTCCTTGTCTTCTTCCTCATTTTCATTTGTGCTATTATTCTCCCTTGATTTGGGGCAATCCTATTCCCCTTCAATGCTCCTTTTCCCTTCTCCTGAAGGGCCTCTAACATTTTCTAATGGTTTCTTGCCTCTGCTGGCCACAACCTGCTTGTAGGAGGTAGTGGAGCTCCCTCCTTTGCACCCTTCCATGGTGATCAACGCCTGCAGAAATCAGTAACCCTAGATAATCACTTTTCCACTGAAACCCCATCCTGAAAATAATTTTTTCATACTCGTAAAATTTATTTAGCTTCACAATAACTTCAAAATCATACTCCTGGAATAATAACAACCACCTACAGATTCTCCCCCCTGTTATAGACATTTTTGTGCCTTACAGCTCTAAGCATCAAATGTCCATAAACCAAGGGATCCTAAGTCCCTAAAAGTGTTGTTTCGACCCCTAAAGGAACAAGGTCAACAAATTACAGCTTCTCCCAGAAGTTATCCACCAGAAACTGCTCAGAATCAATCAAATCAGGATCATTTCAGCTGCTCCACTCGCTAGCTGCGTTGCATAGCACCCAAATACACTAGCTAGGTGCATTGCAACGCACCTAAATGCACTACCAGGGTGCGTTGAGTGGGAAATGACAAATGGCAGTGCCATTCCGTGAGGTGGAAAGACAATGGAAGCTTCCAGAATCTTCTCCAATGACACTTGCCTCACTGAGTTCGACCAAGGATGAGTAAGAGGCTCTCAGTCTCCAAGTGGAAGCAAGAACTGACAGAGAGAAGACACTAGTCAAATCATAAGCTGACTCATCCTCTTTGCATACATCTATATATGGATCTCTCATCCCAGAGATCCAGAGGCTAGAATTTTGTACATTGCAGAGAATTGCTGTTGGTTTTGAGATAGATATCAGAGTATTGGGTGATTTATGCTTTGTTGGAGGTGAAGAGGGGCTTCTTTGCTGGGAGGTTGATGCTGGATCAGGAATCATCGGTTGTAACTCCTCCTGGATCTTCTTGTTATATCAATAAAACTATTTGAGTTTCTCCTACATGCTTGTGTATCATTGATGTTTGTTACATTTGTATGTTTAGCTTAAATCTGATCCTAAGCTATTTATGAATATAAATCCATGTCTTTGTGTAGTTTTCTTCTTCTGTGATCTTACAGGAACTTGGTGAAGTTGGGCAAGTAAGGGAGCAGGTAGTTGGAAGCTGGCAAAGAGGAGAGAGATTGGATCAAAGGACTAGCGCAAGATGCAGGTTGGTTCATCCTATTCCTCTTCGTTTATAATTAATAAAGAAGAATACAAAAGTAGTTTTCTCTGTTTGTTTCTAAGGTCACTGTCACACCTTAGTGGGATAGGGTCGTTCTGAATGGACACTTTTCCCGTTAACAAAATGGCGACTCCGCTGGGGAGGATTGTCTAATTAGTTTGTTTGTGTTTCTCTTATTGTTTGTTTCATAAACTTAGAAGTAGCAATCGAACTGCATTTTCCATTAACAAATGCAAAGTAGACACCTGCTACTTCAATCCATTCACTGGATCTGTTTATGATTTGAACAGTTGATTCACAAATGATCTGATTGCCCTTTGTGATAGCTCTTAGACCTCCTTTAAATCTACCCTCTGGTTGTGCATTACTGATTGCTTTTACTCGGCCAAAAACCATAGATTAAACTGCAAACCGTGACCCAGAACCCGGATAGAATTCTCGTTTCTGCCCCAACGCAAGCTCTGTGAAGAGGTTCTACATTTCAACGCAGTTCCCAAGAGGGCTACCTGCGCTGCAATCTAGTTTCTCTGTGTAATAGGTGTGCTGATCAGCCTAGCCCTGTGTGGCTGAGGTTCTTTGCTTCATTTTTTCAGTTTTGTCTCTGATTTTTGTAGCCTGTGATCAGTATATGTGTCTGTTTAAAAACCCCTTTTCTTTGCCTTAATTCTGCCTCCTTTGTACAAAAAGACTATAGATTTTTTTGTGTGTTTTTTACATCATTTACAGTTTTCCATTGCAAAAGTAGAATATTCATACTGTCGTCCTTTAATTTAGATCTGTCGTAACTGTCGATTTTGATCTTAGGAGAAAGTTTATTTGTTGTTGACAGTCGATTATGCTTTTACTTTTGCCTTTGGTTTGAATTTGTAACTTTCTAGTGTCGAAACGAGTATTTATTTCAAAATCATAAAGTGTCGTAATCGTCTCTACCTTTTGATTTCGAAAAGAAGCTTGTTTGTGTTTGTCACTTGAAAGCAAATTCAGATTTGTACATAAACTTTCTTTTTAGGCATCAATATTAAGAAAGTGAAAAACAAATACATTCACATGTGCATTTGCATATTGACAGTCTGTTTGGCTTGATTTAGGAAAGTGCATTTACAGTGTGCTCTTTGCTCTTTGTGAAAATATTGTGTCTTTCGTTTCCCCTTGTAGCTAGGATTTTCATTGCTGAAAAGAGATAAAGGTTTGCTTATCATCTTTAGATTTCCTTTTAGGAATTACATCTACATCTCGTGGTGAACCCAAAAGGAAAAATTCATAAGAAAGATCAACTTAAAATAAATTCAATGAACTTAACAACGCTTTGGAACTTAACGCACAACATTTAGAGGTCTAGGCTAGAGACGTATTCCGGCGTCGTAAAGCCTGGTAACTGTTGTCCTCACTGATGGTTGGGTGATTCCTCCACTTTGAGACGATAAGTGCCAGTATAGACTTGTGCTCCCACGTACCGTCGAGTATATATTGGGAGACCCCTATAGGCTTAAAACCTTTTATCCATAGGAAGCCGTGTCGGCCGCCCCACTTATCGCAATGCACCGAACATAGCATTCGAGAAGATTGACTGTTGTACCGTAAAAAGTATTCTGCAGTTTTGCGATTGGTTTGGTACTCCCTCTACCTAGATCTCCAGAGTAGTCCCTTTCACTCCTTTTCAGACTCCTTAACGGAAAAGGTCCATCTGAGCACTTGTCACTTCAGGCTCATTAAAAATCAAATGAGACTAGAGTCATCTTTTTTTTTTTCTCGACTCTTAAAAACTGAAAAAACAAGTTGTGTCAAAGCATCTAAAAATTTATTTTAAACGGAATATTCATTACCCTTTTCCTACGTTGATCTTAGGTTGAGAAAATGGAGTCTACCAACCAAGGAATTCCCCTTGGTGGAAATCCTAGTCCCTTCTCCTCTTGGGGAGATGTTGGTGCACCCCATATGGCCACATTGTCGCTTCCAGGACTGACAATTGGCTTGCCTGTGTGGCTCTTCTCAACCAATGTCGTTTAGAACACCACTATTCCTGAACAATCGAATCCGCAATTAGACGAGTCCAGAGTTGCCCACCAACCTTCTACTTCCTCTAATTCTTCCTCTCCTCCTTCCTCTTCGCTTGATGGGGCTGGCAAAGCCAAAAGTCAAGATCCTAAGGAGAAGAAGGAAAAGAAGAAGAAAGAGAAGAAGAAGAAGGAGCCAAAGGCGAATGGGGGAAAATGAGTGTCGTCTAACAAAAATCCACACACTGCACCGACCAAGCCTAAATCGCCATGTGTCATTTGCAAAGGATACCACTTTCACAGAGATTGTCCTTGCATCCCTCGGATACTAAGGGATTGGTCTCCTCGTTTGCACAACCCGGTGTCATCAACCTCTGATGATCATGTTGAAAGCACACCGTCAACTAGCGAAAGTGAAGCCCCAGGACAAAAAAGGAAAGCTAGATTTCCTTGTAAACTGTGCGAAGGTAATCATGCCATCCACCGTTGTCCCTTCTTAGACGAAGCTAAAAGAGTTTTGGATGATCTTCCGGTTTCACCGTTACGACTTCCTCCTGGATATAAAATACTCTTGCCGAGTCCTTCACTAGTTGAGAATCCAGCTGGCCCACTCAGGCGGTCAGCTGAAGTGCCTATCATTGAAGATAAACCAACTGAATCCATACCAGACGGAAGTCAAAAGGTCGAGGCGACAGTTGACCTGTTCTTGCCTTCAGAGGTTTTATCTTCGGATGATACGATCACTGAAGAGAACAAGGATGACATCGTCCAAATTCTCTTCATCAACACAGACTCTGACAAACATGGGGGCAATCTACCCATTCCTTTACCACAGGAAGGAAGTTCGTCAGAGCCGTACCCGGCCGTCTACTCGGTCCCACCTCCAAGCAACCTAGTTGTCTCCTTCGACTAGAATCAACTGGGCAGACCCTGTTTACCAGCAAGTATACCATTCCGAATTATCGTTCAAATATATAGAGTGGTTATGGCTGGTACCATCATAGATGAGGGGGCTTCTGTGAGTATCCTTTCCTCTACTGCTTGGAAAGCGCTTGGTTCGCCATCGCTTTTGCCTGAGATGAGAAATCTAACAGGCTTTGATAAAGGAACCAGTCGACCTTTAGGGATCCTTCCCGATGTTCCCATAACATTGAGAGGGAAGAAAGTTTGCATGAACGTAATGGTAGTTCAAGGACCCTTGGATTATAATCTACTCCTTGGACGAGACTATATTTATTGCATGGGAGCCATCATCTCCTCACTCTTTAGAGTAATGTGTTTTTCGCATGAAGGAAGAATGGTCAAGCTCGTGGACCAGCTTTCATTTCCCGGATCATGCATAGCAAATAGTCATATACCGTCCCTAAATGGTCTTTTCACGCAAGAAATGTCTCAATGCCCGGTCCGTCCTCCCGATGAGCGCGAGTAATTCGGAGGGATATGACTGAAACCCAGGGGCATGCATCCTGGTCTGCTTTGACAGGAAAACTTCGGGTATAGGGTAGGTTTCCACGGGAGAATATGACTAGTCTGTACCTCGTTCGTCAGTGGAAGAGGGGTTATTCTAGAATAAGATTCTCTTGTCAAAGTTATGTGAGTTGGTGGACATCGTCGCTCACCTTTGTTTATCTCAGTAGACATCGCCGAAGAAGTGTTTTGTTTGCACCGCGAATAGAACAATCATTGGGTAACCTGTAAGAGGTAGGCCTTTCCTGATAGAAAAAATGTTTTGTCTGCAAATTGAGGGGTAACCTCGAAACCATATTTTATACCTGGGGGCATGCAAACCTTTTGTAGTGCAAGCGAGGGGCGGCTATTTATTTTTTAAATTTTTAGGACCTCTAACCATTTAAACGCGTAGGATTAGTCATCACCTAACTTGCATAAAGAAAGGATGTGGGGCAAAAATCTAAAAATTGCCATTTTTATATGAGACTTTCTTGTCATATGACTGGATTAATCGAGCAGTTTTAGCACATAGTTCAAGCTCGTTAAAAAATAAACATAAGACATGAGCAAATGTTTCCACCCGCGTTTAAGCTCATTAAAAAATGAACTATTCCCCGGTAAATAACCACCGTGAATGTAACATTTCAGCCATTAAAGCCTTGGTCGTGTTTGCACCATCACCTCCATTTTTTCATTGGCCAATCATTCACCTCCATTTGATTGTTTACCCATTTTGAGGAACAGCTGCGAAGAGTGATTTCACTAGCCATCCTTGTGACACTGCCGTGATTGGAAAATTCCAAACCTTGCCTGGAATTAGCTTCTACCCATTTTATCACTCGTTCCTCAAAAGACGAGTCTTCTTTAAGCTCTTTTCAACTGACTCGTAAAATATGAAAATATTTCCGAGTTTTGGCCTTTCAGCTCATTAAAGCGACCGGAAGTGCTATCCCTCCTCTAGATTTTAATCTTTTTGGACCTGAGGGATTATTGCACAAAAAGATCAAGCGCTTGTTTGTTCGGCTCGTTAAAACTATCGAAAATTCATCCCTTCTGTATTGTTTTATACTTTTTCAGGCTTAAGGGATTAGATGACGAAAAAGGAATTTTGGAGTTACCTTTACGTACCTTTTCAGACTCTCTAAAAATGAAAGGACCGAGTTATCTTTGTCGTTAGACTCGTTAAAAAGATTAATAGCGACAAACTTGTCTTTAGACGAGAACGAGTTTCACTATCGGTAGGCTCGTTAAAACATAGCGATGGGTTTGCCCGAAGGGAAAATTATAGAACAATCATATGTTATCCTCCTCAAGCTTGACAAAATAAAGAGGTACTGGTCAGCAATGACTGGGGAAAAATTGGGAAGAAAACTCAAAGAATCTTTATTGGTAGCAAGTCGCTCTTGAACATGACACTTCCACTCCATGTCCGAGTCGGGTTGGGTTGTTTCATTTACCGGTCACATCACCATGGTCACGCCATACCATCCACATTTGGGGTAAATGCTACCAATCCATCACATAAGTGTCGCCGACATGTTCAAGAGAATTCATCCAGAGAAGTCACCTGTGTCCCATCCACTACCATACATTATACTTCATTCTTTCATGACCGCCATCCTGAACCATATATCATCAGATTGTTTTCACCTCCATCAAAATCATTTGCTCCGTTCCGTGTCATTGATGTGGGATTCATTAAGGCCCTCCTTTGACGGATCGCTTCTTGTCGACATCAGCTCATTATCCAAGAAGTTGATCTAGGAACACCCCATTCAGTACTTTGAAGCTTGCATGCCTCAATGGCAAGTTTCTCACTTCTGGCGACAGGTATACATCAATGACCTTCGACCGAAAGATTTTGCATGGTGTTCAACGCCAAATCCTTTATTCACACCACGTGAATTGCACTATAGTACCTTGACGGTCATCATCATTATCGGTGATTCCTCTCGCACTTGTTAACAGTTTACATCATTGGCTGGTAATCAAGCGATGTCTTTCCATGTTCGACTTCAAAACATTTCTCACATGGATCGACTTGTACTTCGAGTGAAGATCGGACGAGATTGAAGACCCCGGATCTAGTTTCATCCATTTGAGCTGCGATATATATTCAAGGAAATAAAGGCATTAAATGTACAACATTGCAGCACAGATAATCATCCTACCAAAAGGATGATGGCTCTATCAGAATCATCAGTCTACCATCAGACGATTGTCTGTCTTATGTACATGAAAATGAATTTATAAAGCTAAGCATGGGAATGCCTGCCTCAGCTAGATCATGAAAACAGTATGAAGATAATGTATTGTATTGTATCTTATTACAGGTCTCCTCCCAGCATTGAAAGAACTTCGGATCCTCCTAATAAAGCATTTCACCCGATAAACGGCCTCATACTTTAGGGGGAAACTGTTATAGACATTTTTGTGCCTTACAGCTCTAAGCATGAAATGTCCATAAACCAAGGGATCCTAAGTCCCTAAAATTTTTGTTCCGACCCCTAAAGGAACAAGGTCAACAAATTACAGCTTCTCCCAGAAGTTCTCCACTAGAAACTGCTCAGAATCAGTCAAATCAGGATCATTTCAGCTGCTCCACTGGCTAGCTGCGTTGCATAGCACCCAAATACACTAGCTAGGTGCGTTGCAGTGCACCTAAATGCACTACCAGGGTGCGTTGAGCGGGAAATGACAAATGGCAGTGCCATTCCACGAGGTGGAAAGACAATGGAAGCTTCCAGAATCTTCTCCAATGACACTTGCCTCACTGAGTTCGACCAAGGATGAGTAAGAGGCTCTCAGTCTCCAAGTGGAAGCAAGAACTGATAGAGAGAAGACACTAGTCAAATCATAAGCTGACTCATCCTCTTTGCATACATCTATATATGGATCCCTCATCCCAGAGATCCAGGGGCTGGAATTTTGTACATTTCAGAGAATTGCTGTTGGTTTTGAGATAGATATCAGAGTATTGGGTGATTTATGCTTTGTTGGAGGTGAAGAGGGGCTTCTTTGCTGGGAGGTTGATGCTGGATCAGGAATCATCGGTTGTAACTCCTCCTGGATCTTCTTGTTATATCAATAAAACTATTTGAGTTTCTCCTACATGCTTGTGTATCATTGATGTTTGTTACATTTGTATGTTTAGCTTAAATCTGATCCTAAGCTATTTATGAATATAAATCCATGTCTTTGTGTAGTTTTCTTCTTATGTGATCTTACAGGAGCTTGGTGAAGCTGGGCAAGTAAGGGAGTAGGTAGTTGGAAGCTGGCAAAGAGGAGAGAGATTGGATCAAAGGACTAGCGCAAGACACAGGTTGGTTCATCCTATTCGTCTTTGTTTATAATTCTTAAAGCAGAATACAAAAGTAGTTTTCTCTATTTGTTTCTAAGGTCACTGTCACACCTTAGTGGGATAGGGTCATTCTGAATGGACAATTTTCCCGTTAACACCCCCCAACACGGGTTTATTGACCAGGTATTTCAATGCAGAATGATTCGTATACATCTTAAAATGTCCACCCAGCAAATAATGTATAAACTTTTGGAGCACGTATACCATGGCTAATCCTTCATACTCAGTAGTGGAATAGTTCTTCTCTGCCTTGGATAACCTCCTACTTACGAATGTTATAGGATGGTCCAATTCTCCTCTGCCATCTTGTGTCAATACTGCTCCCAGTGCTATACATGACATGTCTACATGTACATGAAACTCCTTCTTCCAATCCGGGAACACTAAAATCGACACGGTGACCATTTTTCCCTTTAGCACATCCAAGATTTTCTGACAGTCCTTGTTCCAACAGAGCGTGACATCCTTTTTCAACAACTTCTCCATAGGCGCGGTGATCTAGGCATAGCCCTTGATAAACTTCCTATAGTACCTAGTATGTCCTAAGGTTGCACACAGTTGTTTCACACTCCTCAGCACCTCCAGGTTAATTATCATTGTGATCTTCGTGGGATCTACCATCAATCCCTGTCTGCATACCACATGACCCAGCAAATTCCAAAAAGGGACATAAAACAGACATTTCTTCAGATTGAGTGCAATTTGGTACCTTTGATAGGTATCTAGCATTAAGCATAAACTTGCCACATGGCGTTTTACCAACCAAAACACAGTCCAGTCATCAAAGTACATCTCCAAAAACTTATAAATGAAGTCTTTGAATGCAACAATGAGTACTTGTGAAACAATTGCAGGTGCATTCTTTAATATGAAAGGAATCACCGTGTGATGAAAACATCCCCATTCAGTCATGAAGGTCATCTTGTTTCTATCTTCAAGTGCGATTTTGATCTGATGGTACCCAGAAAACCCATCAGTGAAGGAGTACGCTTCCTGGCCACCTACATTATCCAATACCTCATTAGTTAATGGAGTCAGGAAAGGATCATGCATGCAAGTGTCATTCAACTTCCTAAGATCTACACATATCCTTATTTCATCCTTTTGCTTCTTTTCCTATACCATCATTGGGCTTACCCAATTAGATTTTTCTACGGGCTCAATGATGCCTACCACAAGCATCTTATCTAACTCTAAGCAGACCTTCTCCTTATACTTCGTATTGAGATAGTAAGGTCTTTTCTTAACTAGCTTTGCATCAGGTTTTAACGTGATCTTCATAACACCTAGGTCTCCTATTATCCCTTTTAACTCCATAAACTTGGTAGGAAACAAATCTTGATATTTGCAGAGCATTTTTGCAACCTTATCTACCATCGTGTCATCCCAGTAATCTCCAATATTTGTGAATTTGGGCTCCGCCTCCATACCAATATTTATAAGTTTAGTCTTCAACAGCCCGGTTATATCAGGATTCTCGATCAACGATCCCACGACCTCGCGGTGACCCTCGGTTTCAGGAATGTTAATATTTCATGGGTCCTAATATTCTTCTTCAACAATCACATTATATAATTCCAGCACGTGGCTTAACTGAGTAGTCCAGTCGGATAGAATCAGAGCCAACGGATCCTGTGGTATCCTAAAGATCGCTTCTTTAACCTATTGTAGCGCTTCGTCAATATATTCAAACCCGTCTTTGAAGCTGAACATCGTTATGAACCCTTCGCGTAGAATATCCCATTCTCCTATTCCATGGTGGAGCTCTGTCTCCAAGTACCAGTTCATCGGGATGACATATAGGGTGTGACAGAACAAGTGCACCCATTCAGGTTGGGGCTTCGCTCCATAGGCCTTAGCCCATTTAGCCAAGTGTACACGTGGATCATCCTTTTCATCATATTTGTCTGTCACTCGTACCTTCGGCTTCCCAAAGCATGTTCTCATCATCCTCCTACGCTCGTGCCAATCATAAAACTACCCTTGTGCATACCCCACCATCTCGTGGGCGTAGCGTGCAGTGCCCATTCCAAAGCCTATAAGCATTGCTTCTCTAGTACTTCTCTCTCAAATGCATCCAAAAACACATCCACATCATTCAAGCCATCATAAGTGGGAAGATACCTCTGATGACACATGGCCAGCTACCAAGTCATCATGTTATAGCTCAGCATGGTTATTTCATGTAGCCAATTCTGCCAGCACTCTAATTCTTTGTTCGAGTCTGAGTTGCAGGAGCTCTCGCAATCCCATGTAATTCATCCATCCATTGTCAAATTCACCCAATCTTGGTCTCACGCTATTATCTTATATATGCATTCCAAATCATCATCACTTTCATAATTGCAAACTGGTTCAGTATAGCGCGATCATTCAGCAAGATCTAGGGGTACTATTACGCGAAGTGATTTCCTTTCAAATATCATCTTTTGCTTCTTTAGGTTGATTACCCCGTTCATGTTGATAGCCCAATTAATGCCAAGGAGTAAAGGGTAGGGGTTGTTGTCATCCCCAATCTCTATTACCTCGAAATCATCCAATGTGATCGCACCTTAAATATCTACAATTACTCCCTGCAACTGCCCCATGGGGATGATCTTCTACTGATTTTCCATCCTTAACTGAATCGGAGACCATTGCAACGCAGGTCTCCCCATATGCTCCCAAGTTTGCTTTAGCAAAACATTCACGTCTGACCCCAGATCCAGAATAATTTGATCCATTTCATACTCTCCTATCTGCGTGGTGAGTCTCATTTCTCATCCTGTTCTTGCCTTATGCTTACCGATCTGCCGTACCACACGTAGTTCAACCAGAGTGTTTCTAGTGCATCTATTTATAAGCTCTTGTAACCCATTTACATCCTTTCTATCACGCAACAGCTTCATGTATGCCTCTAGAAAGGTCGTAAGCATAGAAGGGTCCATTTCCTAAATAGGCTTATCTCGACTCCCAAAGGTAGAGGCCTTAGCGAAGTTCTTCTTTGCCTCCATGAACATTTCACGTGCCTGCTCCAAGTCAAATTCAGCCTCCTTTTCTGGAGCTTTGTGAACCCATGCACTATCTTCAGACTGTTTCCCCTTATTGTCACCTATTGTAACTCCACTTCAGAGCATCATATTCACATTCGAGTCCTCTTCATGAGGCTCAACGTTGATCATCTGCAGGTTCTGAGTCGGTTGTGGTAGTAGCACCCCTTTGTCATGTACCCTTGCTATCAGTATAGGACATTCCTCAATCTCATGATCAAATTGAGTGAAATATTTTCATGATGGACGCATTGGGTTAGTGCATTCGCGGGCATAGTGTCCACGTCCTCCACAATTGTAACAAATCAACTACCCCTGACCTCTGTCAGGTCCTTCTCTACCTTGGCCTCATCCACACCCCTGAAAGCCTATCCATGGCATCCCAACGCTTTGGTTAGGAGGCCACATTTCTGCTTGAACTCTATAGGCAAGTGTTGCAGAAGAATTACTGACCTGCAGAAGTTGTAGAAGAATTTTTGTGGTGTTTGTACAAACTTCTGTAGTAAATAAAAATTATCAGTTGTATGTTTCCCTACTACCTGACATATAGTGCACCACAACGCAGGCCCTGCACTTGGTCATGCTTAGGCTTCCGGCTTCAAAGGAATCGGTCCTCCTCCTACAATATAGTTCACAAATACCGGGAAGTGGTCTTTGTCATGCCCCTGACCTTTACATTTCAGGCACCATATCTCTTCATGTGCCTTCAGTCAAGTTGTTCTGTCTTGCTTCAAACTTTGCATTTCGAGGCAAAGATTTTGCAACTGCACATGGATCTATTGAACCCCCAGATTCATATCTTGCGTTAGTGTTTCATGCAGTCTTATTTTAATCTCCAAGGCCTCTGCCTGAGTCATAATCTTCTGTTGTGACACTGCAACCCTTAGGTGAGGCAGGAGAAAAACCACAAACCACTCGCAGTGTTGTCCATCTGCTAACTTCATATTAGCTTCACATATTTTACACTTCAATCTCTGATCCAACTCCCAAGGTGTCTCGCATGGTTTCATCACGATTTTGTTGAACCCCACAATCAATTGTGCCTCAGATTTAGGCCTACTGAACTCTTTATTCAACGCAGTCTGGATCTCTGCCAACCCAACATTTGGGTTATCGTTAGAGTAATTGATGTACCAAGTTAGCACGCGATCATGCAAAGCACTAACCAACATTGCCTTCTTCATGTGATCATTTGTGATTCCTTTAGCTTCCCATACAGCTTTTACAATGAACCAGAATTGGTATGGGTCCTCATTTCCCTAGCCCTTGAATAATGGCAGCTTCACTAAATTCACCATGTTGAACTTGGGTGGGGGTGGTAGTCATGGGAACCTTTGTTTTATCAACTAAACTACACTTCACGGAGAAGCCTACACTACTCCTTCTTCGTCACTCAAAGGAGGTGAAATCAGTGGGCTATATTCAGGACCCTTTCTTCCTTCATTCCTGTAAGTCTTTCCAATTCACATAGCTCTAAACATCAAGTTAGCTGCATAACCTGTTTTTCGCACAATAACATCTTAATCCAAGTATTTAAAGTCTTCAAGTACTTACCTCGCAGATCTTTGAAAAAGCGTCGCTCTGCCTCGCTGGAACTGACTGAGGTATTGACTGCAAATTCTGTCACTAACCTTCCTATGATATGATCGAGACAATGATTGATAGTGTGGGTGATCTTATCCTCATAGGCTACCAATATTTGTACTAACTCCGGGGTCCAGACAATAGGACCGTCAAGCCTCCACCTTCCTTGGCTATCTGCTAGCTTCGTGATCCACTCATATAACTCAATTGGAAAGGAACAAAAAAATATCTCGTGGATTTCTATATATAGGTATCTGTCTAGCAAGTATTCCTTTGTCAGCCGCAAATTTCTGTTCTCCTATGCTGCAAATTCATGGATCTTCCTATCCAGCCAGTCTCCGATATCTATCTTAGTTGGATTCTAGTGATATGACATCGCACATCTCTCATGCAAATTTTGGGTCCCGACAATGGAACCATTTTTTGGCTTTGTGGGCCCTGACCCAGGTTCAACGTTAGTTAGCCAAACAAATCCTTATACTACTGGCCCTTTTGGCGTTAGCCCTCAAAGCACAGACCAAAGTCTCACCCGAAGCAGTATGGGGGGATGCTGGAACCAAGTTTCCACACCCTCAGATGGTCATTATGTTGGTTTATACCCACAGCCCCTGCTTTTGTGCAAGTCGCTAAGTCTTAGGCTCTATCAATCTACCCTTTATCCCACCCTTCAGTACCTCCACAAAGGTTTATGATTGACCTTCGCATGGACCTAACCCACAGTTCAGGTACTTTTGCGCAACTATGACAATGTATTATATAGGTTCCCAAGTTATCTCAAGTGTTTTACTTATCGTACCAATCAATTACAGTTAGTTTCACGTAAACTGATGTCTTTACTTGCGTTCAATTAACAGAAATAATCACATACACTAGCACATCACTTAAAAATTGTAAAAAAAACCCCAAAACACAATATAATTAGATGCATTAACAGAGACTAAATACACAGTAATTGCAGAATGCTTCTCTTTATTGATATCTTCCGGTTTAATCCAAACTCTATCCACCCTACGCACATAGCTGCAGGGGTCCACGCACTCAGCTATGGACTTCCACCCTAGGCCTCTATGCACTCAGTTATAGAGCCTCTACCTATGCTAAGACTTGAGACACTTAGACTTCTCTACCAAGACTTCCAAAGCTTAATTGTTCTCTAACTTCCTAGAGCTTACTTACTTAGCTCTCTTTTATACAATCCCATGGTTAGCAGACCATGGGTAGATCTTTACAGCCGATTTGAAACTTTAAAAAAGAAGGGCGGACAACCCTTTATGACTCTTAACACCTTCACACTCTACAACCACAAAATGTGGAGACTTTACAACTTTATTACAAAATTGTCCCAAAACATGGGTTTTTAGCCCCAAAACTGCTCTTTAGGGAACCTGTTCCCAACACCCTCTTACCTTGTCTTTCCAATTTTCGGGTAGTGTAGTTTATAGTCCCGTACTTCCTTGTAGTGAGCCTTAGGAACCTATAACACAAGCCTCTAGATGCAGAAACCCAGTTCTATCATCCCCCAATACTCCTTCGGGTCAGACTGCAACCTGCGCTACGCAGGTTTGTTTTGAAAGGGCCAACAGTTAGGGTTTTGTTGGTTGGCATAGTTATCTTTGAACCTGGGTCCAATATAGGTCTATTTGGGAACATCACTCCCGACGATCAAATCAGTACAATTAGGGCTCATTGTAGGTTTTAACCCCGTACAAAAATTACCTACATACGAATTCTAAAACATAGAAAATAAACAATGCGAGAGCATAACACGTAAAACACATATACACAGATATTTTCCCCTGGATCCCAAAACCAGGACTACCAGATTGATTTTTCATTATGTTCCATTCAATGTTATAATACATATATATACATGCCAAATCATCCAATACCATGGACGGAAAACCATCGCGCCCAAAACCATGTGCGAAAACCATGCATAAAACCATAGGTAGGTTCGCCCCACCTAATATAGGGTCCAAAAAAAATTTCCCCGGGGCACTGCCTCGGGCCCCGTAGGGGGGGCCTACCCACTGCCCTCAAACCCCATGTGACCCCCTCATTGCGAAATCAATGCAACAAAGGGGTGGCTCTGCCCCCCCTCTAACCCCCCAGTTAACTAGGTGGGTCAGTCGTGGAAAGAATATAACACAACCCAACATTCTCCCACTTGTTGTTTTCTTTCCATAGGGGCCCCTAGGAGAGCTTAGTCATTTATCCATCCTTGCAATGACCATTGTTTCACTACACCAAGAGAACTTCTCAGAGCTCATAGATTTTGTCAATGCATCTGCAGTATTCTTCAAAGTGTCCACCTTTACCAGCAACACCTTTTTGTCTTCTATCATATCCCTCACAAAGTGATACTGAACATCAATGTGCTTTACCTTTGAATGATAAGAAGGGTTCTTTGCCAAGAAAATTGCACTTCGGATGTCACAGTATATCCTTATAGCTCCCTATGCTAACCCCATACTTGAACACAATCTCTACAACCAGACTGGTTCCTTGCTTGCATGAGTGGCTGCCATGTATTCCACCTCTATAGTTGATAGTGCCACTACAAATTGTTCCTTACTCATCCAATTGACTGCACCTCCAAATAGGTTAAACACATACCCACTTGTATATCTTCTCTGATCTAGATCTCTAGCCCAGTCTGCATCAACAAAGCCACAAATATCCAATATTTCGTCCAATCCTGATTTTCCTTGGTAGCAAAAACCATAATTATTAGTGCCATGCAAATACCTGAAAACCCACTTCACTGTTGTCCAGTGATCCTTCCCTGGTTTTGACATAAACCTACTCAATACTCCCACTGCATGTGCAATGTTTGGTCTAGTACAGACTATTGAATACATTAGGCTACCGACTGCACTTGCATATGGAACACGGGACATGTCCTCTTCCTCTTCTTGTGTCTTGGGACATTTTTCAACAGATAACTTCACACCTACAAGAATAGGAACCTTCACCAGTTTATTATCCTGCATATTAAACCTCTGTAGTATTCTCTTGACATACTCCCTCTAGTTTAACCAGAGCTTCCTCTTTGCCCGATCTCTTTTAATTTCCATGCCCAAAATATAGTTTGCAGCACCAAGATCTTTCATGTCAAATTTCGAGGACAATTGGGTCTTCAAATCCTGGATAATTTCTTTGTCATTTCCAACTAGCAACATATCATCCACATACAGACCAAATAAATAACACAATCACCAATTAAATTAAAATACACATAGTGATCTGCCATACTTCTGGTGAAGCCAAGTACCCATATAAATGTATCAAATTCCCGATACCACATCCTTTTGTGACTGTTTTAACCCATACATACTTCTTTAACTTGCATACCAGTTCTTTCTTACCCTTCACAGCAAAGCCTTCAGGTTGCTTCATGTAGATCTCTTCTTCCAGATCCCCGGAAGAAATTTTGTCTTCACATCCATCTGTTCTACCTCAGAATGAAAAGAAACAACAAAAGATAACAGTAATCTAATAGAAGCTACCTTGGCAACAGGAGAAAAAATATCACCAAAATCAATTCCCGGCACCTGGGAATAACCTTTTTCTACCAACCTAGCTTTGTATTTCTCCACCTTTCCTTCTACGTTTGTCTTCTTCTTGAACACCCATTTGCTGCCAATGGGTTTCCTACCAGCCGAAAACTCCACCAGATCCCAAGCCTCATTTTTGTGCAAAGATGCCATTTCATCAACCATGGCCTCTTTCTAAAGTTTTCCATCCTCTGAATCTATTGCTTCCTTCACAGTTCTGGGATCATCTTCAGTAATAGATAAAGAAAAATTTGAACAAAAAGTAGATGGACTATACCTTTCTAGCTACCTTTTTTCTCAAACTGATCTTCTCACACCCGAAGTTTGTGGCTCTTCTACTATAGAGTTTTATTCTTCCTCCTTAAGCTCAAACTCTATCTTCTCAGGTTCCTGTGGTTGGACTTCATGTTTAATAACATCTTTCACCTCTCTGAACACCACATCTCGACTATACACAACCTTCCTTGTTACTGGGTTCCAAAGCTTATAACCCTTTAAACCATCCTTATACCTAATAAAGATGCAATTTTTAGATTTACTATCTAACTTGGTTCTTTTCTCATTTGGAGCATGTACATATGCATCACATCCAAATACCCTCAGATGTGAAAGAGAGGGTTTCTTACCAGTCCATACCTCTTGTGGAGTCTTATCCTCCAACGCTGATGAAGGTGATCTGTTGGCCAGGTAACATTCTGTCTCCACCACCTCTGCCCAAAATTCCTATCCTAACCCGGCACCACTGAGCATTCTTCTTGCCCTTTCCACCAACGTCTTGTTCATTCTTTCTGCAACTCCATTTTTCTTAGGTGTGTATGGAGTAGTCTTCTATCATGCTATACCGCACTTCTTACTAAATTCTTCAAATTCCTTGCTTCAAAACTCTCTGCCGTTATCTATCCTCAGCACCTTTATCTTCTTCTCTATCTGGTTTTCCACCAGAGCCTTAAATTATTTAAACATGTCACAAACTTTAGATTTTTTCTTGAGGAAATATATCCATGTATTCCTTGAGAAGTCATATATAAATTATACATAGTACACAAACTTACCTAGTGATGGAACCTTCATAGGTTCAAACACATCACTCTGCACTAGCTCTAATATCTGTTTTTCCCTCTTACCACCAGAGGGGAAACTAACCCGATTCTACTTCCCATATACATAATTTTCATAGAAATCAAAATCTCGAGAGCTATTAGTCATACCTTCTACCATACCTTTACCGTGATGTATTCGAAGGCCCTTCTCTCCAATATGTCCAAGCCTTTGATTCCAAGCATGGTCTTTTCTCTAGAGACCACTAGATTTTCTACTGCACTTTCAGGAACCACAGAACTGTTGCACCCATCAATAACATTGCTACCTTGCAGCTTGTACAGAGTTCCAATCTGAACTCCCCGCATCAATACCAGTGCTCCCCAAACCATCTTGCAGGTATCTTTCTCAAACATTGTTTTTACACCTGCATCATCCAGCTTGCTTACAGAAATCAGATTTCTAGCCAATGAAGGAATATGCAGAACACCCAGAAATGTTCTAACCCTTCCACCTTGCAACTTCAACTCTAGTTTTCCACTACCAATGATTCTAGCCTTCCTATCATCCCCTAAGAAGATATCACCACCATCATATTTCTCATACTTGCAGAACCACTCTCTATGGGGAGTGAAGTGAAAGGATGCACTTGAGTCAATCAACCATGCCTCATGATCTACATGTGTACTTGAAGAAGCCAAGTATACATCCCCACCTTCACCTGAGGTGGTTTTCACCTCTGCAGAAGGAGCATCATCATATCCCTTTCCTTTGTTAAGACTTTTAGATTTATAGTCCCTTTTGTAATGCCCTTCCTTTCCGCATTTCCAGCACATCACCTTTACAGGTTTTCCCGGAGATTTAGATCTCCCACTCGATGACTTATTCTTATTTTTGTTCTAGGACCATACTCGTAAAGACAAGGCATCACAATTCTGGCTCTCCATATTTTTTCGTCTCATCTCCACTGTCAGCAAGGATGAAACTATTTCATCAAACTGCAAGGTAGTTTCATTGCTAACTATTGTAATAACTAGACTATCCCACAAATTTGGTAGTGAACACAACAAACTAATGCACTTATCTTCATCCAAAATTTTAATATCAACAAACAATAATTGACTTACGCAGTATTAAGTGCATTCAAATGCTCTGTCACAAGTCTCCATCTTTCATCCTCAGGTTATACAACTTTTTCCATAGGAATAGTTTATTCAAAAGAGACTTAGATTGGTACAAAGTCCCTAATTTGTCCTACAAAGCCTTCATCATAGCTTCCCCCGATACATTCAACAATATTGAATATGAGACACACAATTGTATTGTGCTCTTTGCCTTTTGATCAAAATTCTTCCATTCTTCATCAGACACTCCCATTGGTTTAGTACCCGGATCTACCATGATCCACTGATCTTTATCCACTAACAGATCCTCCATCTTGAGTTTCCATAACTCAAAAGTGTGACCATTAAATTTCTCGATCTCTATCTTTCCACTACTTGACATATTCTTTCACCACCAAAATCGATGCCACATATCTCCCACTAAACAGGCTCTACCACAGGCCTGAGTGAAACCCCTCAGCAACAAAGGTGTCCCCTTAAATAGAAAATAGCTCTGATACCAAATGTAGGTTTTAACCTTGTACAGAAATTACCTACATACGAATTCTAAAACACAGAAAATAAACAATGCGAGATAATAGCACATAAAACACATATACACAGAGATTTTCCCCTAGATCCCAAAACCGGGACTACCAGATTGATTTTTCATTATGTTCCTTTTAGTGTTACAACACATATATATACATGCCGAAGCATCTAATACCATGGAACGAAAACCACCACACCCAAAACCATGTGTGAAAACCATGCACAAAACCATAGGTAGGTTCGCCCCACCTAATATAGGGTCCAAAAAAAAATTCCCTGGCATTGCCCCAGACCTTGTAGAGGGGGGCTACCCGCCCCCCTCAAACCTCTTGTGACCACCCCGCTATGAAATCGATGCAACGAAGGGGCTGCTCCACCCCCCCAGTTAACTAGGTGGGCTAGTCATGGAAAGAATATAACACAACCCAACACTCATCAAACCTTAATTCAGTTGTTACATGCCCTAGATAGGTCATCAAATTGAATGCTTCCATCCATGAAAGTTTCCTAGCTTGAAAACCTACTGAAATGCCTCCTTGGGACACCAACGCAGCCTTGGTCATGGGTAACTGCACTACAGTGCACTTAGGCCCACTTTGACTTGCATTGGGAGAGAATGACTGAAATTGGCATAGGATTCTGGGAATATTCATGGATTCTAGAGCATTCTAGAAGGATGCCTAGCTCTTATATCATCCTATGAGGTCAACTTTGGATAGCCTATGGATCAATTATCCATCTATCCTCTCATCCCTTTCTCCATGGAAACTAACTCCAATTTTGGAAAACCATTAAATGCCCAATTTATGACATAACCACTTGAATTTCCCTATAAATTGACCACTCATCATAGTGATCAGGGGCTGGAATTTGAAGATTGTAGAGAAATATTGTTGGCCTGAGACTTGAGTTCATTATCAAGTAATGTTATGCTGCTAGATTGATGTGCTATTGGTGTGATGAGGGTTTGGACTAAGTTGGATGAGTGACATGGGATCGAACTGCATTGGGTGGAATTCCTCCTTCTATATCAATAAAGTTGTTTGTTCCTTTTCCCATATTCTTGTTCATATCTATGATGCATATATGTTTAAATGTTGCCAATTCCATTTGTTTAGTAGATAGATTGTATGCTTTGATCATTGTCGTCTTTTGTTTCTGTTGATAGGTACCAATTGATAAAATTCAGTTCGAGGGGGAGTGACGGGAGCAATTCAAAGGAGATCAAAGGAAGCGAAAGATCACAAGTAAGTTCCTTCATCTCATCTATATATTGTAGGAAAAGGTTAAACCACTTCATTTCTATTGTTCTAAGTGTAACTACCCACTTAGGGAAGATGTGCTTATCTGTAGGTATAAATTCCATATAACAAATTGGTGACCATACTAGGGAATGACTGTCATTCCTGGTAGTTTACCCTTATCATATTACATCCTAGTAGACTTTTCTTGATTACATTTATATCCCTTCAATCTTCTTGAATTGTTTTTAGTCAAAAAGTGTGCTTAATTGTCTCTTGATTGGACTCTCTAGCACTAGCACAGTGTTGGTCTTGACATAGTGCGCTTCAGAGCATCCTTAGCTTAGATATAGTGCACTGCAATGCACTATCTCCCACTCAGGGCTATGTTGATCCCTGTCAAGCTAAAAAACCCACCTTTGGCTCAGTTTTTTCAAAATTTGCTTCTGATGTTGTTTCCTGAAAGAACAATGTTTTGTATGGTTCTGAAATCAATTTGTACTTCTTCTCCTAGCCCTAATTTGGCCTTGATTGTTTAGTTTTTCTTAAGAGATTTCTTTATCATTATCAATTCATTGTCAAAGTTAGCTTACATCGATTCATCTTTTTTGAAAAGTCTTCATTTCTTTAAAAAATAAATTTTCGTAAAGTCTTCGTTTCTTATGAAAATAATTGATTGATCATTTTTACATTTAGTTTCATTATGTTCATCTAAACATTAAAGGAATGAAAATAAAAACATTCATAATGCATTTAGAAGTTTGTGTGTGCTTGTAGGAATGGTATAGGGAAAGTTGCATTAGATGTGCTCTATGCTCTTTGTTTAAAGATTGTGATTGCTCTATCCCTTTTAGTTACGGTTTTCATTGGTTAAATCAAATGAAAAGAATGTTTCTCATTTTAGTTGCATTCTAGGAGTTTCAAAAACATCATGCGGTGAACCTGAAAGGCCAACTTTTAAACAATATCAACTAAAATTTATCCCAATTAACCTAATGGAGCATTGTAACTTAACACATAACATCTAGAGGTCTAGGCTAGGGACGTTTTCCGACTTTGTTAAACATAGTAGATGTCACTAATGGCTTGCGATACATTCTGATTGTGATACCTCATTCCACGTACGTAATTATATCATAGCTTGTCCACATACTTTCGGGTATATAGGGCAGTGTTATAGTATGAAAAGTATAAAGGAATGCTCTCATTATGCAGTTTTGCATTAGATAACACTAACATGGATTGGGCCTCCACGCTTTCAAGTATATGTGTGAGGACTACATTAGGTTTCTATCCATCCATAGGTAACTGTGTCAGCTACCTGGCATACTTTGATACACCAAAAACAGCATTCGGGGAGATTGCATGCACGTATGTTTAGACATTGGTTTACTGAACCAGTATATTGCAGTTCATAGTTACTTGGTAATCCTTTTGCCTAGATTATCCCTCTTTTGTTTTGTTATGTTATTTCTATTAAAATAAAATTAATTGACCACGGATAACATCCTCCACGTCACTCCTAAGTTGATCTTAGGTTGAGACATATGGAAATAACTCCAGATTCCACCAATCAAGGAATTCCTTTTGATGGGAATCCTAGCCCTTTTCTTCCTTTCGGAAATATTAGTGCTCTTTATATGGCTACATTGTCCCTTTCAGGACTTACCATCGGCTTTCCAGTATGGTTGTTCTCAACCTCCTTGGCCCCACAACTAAATATTCCTACAACTAGACAAAATCAACCTCCATTTGATCCTAAAGTTGACCCTTTACCTTCTTTGTCGATTGTTTCTTCCTCCCCTTCTTCCTCTTCAACTGGTGAAAGTATTGACACTAGTAACCAGGTGGATAAGAAGAAGAAGAAAGGGAAGAAGAAGAAGAAAAATAAAATTCAACAGGGGGACAACCAAGCAACCATTGCTTCGAATGCAACTTCTGTTAAGAAACCATCTGATAAGCCTCACAAACTTTGATATCCTTGCAAACTTTGTACAGGAGACCATCTTCTTCAAAATTGTTCTGGTATTCCTCAAATCTTAGAAGAATGGTCTTCTCGTTCACATCATCCTATGTCATCAACTTCTGGAGATCATGCTACTGACATGCCATCAACTAGTAGTAGTAAAGTTCATGGAAAGAAGGGTAAAGTTATGTTTCCATGTAGGTTATGCGAAGGGAATCACCCCATTCACCTTTGTCCCTATCTGGATGAACTCCAAAAAGTGTTGGATAATAGTGTTGCTTCTTTGCAGCAACTTCCATCTGGTTACAGGAGACTCTCCCTTAATCCTTCACTAGCTGATGAAGTGACTGCCCCAAATCAACCTTCGGTGAAACCCACTCTCTGAATATGAATCCCATGAATCTATATTGACCAATCACAAGTCAAGGAAACAGTTGACCTGATTTCACCTTTAGTTAATCGTACCTTTCCTGTAGAGAGTGAGTATGATACCACTCAAGATCTTTTCATTTCGTCAGATTCCAATGGGCTTGGAGGAAACCCTCCCGTTCCATCAAGACAGAAGGAAAATCCTCCCATTCTCATAACTCAAGGGGGTAATTCTTCCATTCTTACGGTACCCCCTCCAAGTATTTTGGTCACTTCCTTTGATTGGAATCGACTACCAGGATTTCGTCTTCCTTCCTATGTGCCTTTCCAGATCATAGTACAGGTTTATAATATGATTGTATCTGGCACTATTATAGATGAACATGCATTTGTTAGTATTCTTTCCTCCACTGCTTGGCAGGAACTCGCTTCACCAGTACTTGTGCCTATTACCCAGAATCTACCAGCTTTTAATAGAGGAACCAGTCAACCATTAGGGATCCTTTCTCAGTTACCTATTACTTTGCGAGGAAAATTTGTTTATCTCAATGTGATGGTAGTCCCAGGCCCTTTAGATTAGAATTTACTTCTTGGGTGCGACTATGTTTATGACATGGGAGCTATTGTTTCAACACTCTTTTGAGTGATGTGTTTCCCACATGAAGAATTGTCACCGTTGACGAGCTTTCATTTCTCGGCCCAAATATGGCTTCCAGCCAACCATCTTCCCCAAATGGTCCTTTTGTCCCAATGGTATCTTCCCCACCATAGGTCAATTATGTGGCATCCCATTCCATGCCTACATCAACTGACGATCAATTCCGTGATGTTGTGCACTATGTACTGCGGGCATTGGAACTAGATCTCTCTAATGGATTCCTTGCTACGTATCCCTTCCAGAGCATGGTTCTCACTTCTGATGAGAACCTCTTGGAATTCATGACCTCTTATGGGTCATGATCAAGGAACCATGAGGATAGTTCCTAGTCTTGTGTCAAACCTCATTAAAAAATGAAGCAAAGGGAATGAGCATAATTCCTTGTCTTGTGTGAAGCTCATTAAAAAATGAAACAAGGAATATGAGGATAGTTCTTTTACTGTGTCAACCTCATTAAAAACTGAAACAGGTTCCAAAGCATAGTTCCTTGTCTTGTGTCAAGATCGTTTAAAAACGAAATAAGGAATCTGAGCATAGTTCCTTGTGTTGTGTCAAGCTCATTAAAAAATGAAACAAGGTACCCTGGAGCAAAGTTCCAATTCGAGTCTTTGATTAGATCTCATAAAATCCCAGTCGAGTCTTTGACTTGATCTCGTCTACCTGATAGCCACTAGTAGTCTACTTAGGTGAATGTAATGAAGCTTGGGGGGCATGCACCTAGAATCGAGTCATCATGCTGGGGGCATGTAAATCAATATCAAGAATAGTTTTTCGTTTCATGCTTGTGTAAACATGAAACTAAATCCAAGCATAGTTTTTCATTTCAAGCGTGTGTAAACATGAAATTGAATCCAAGCATAGTTCCCTATGGTTCAAGCTTGTGTAAAAATGAACCCATCTTCATTTTAATCCTCGTGATTTCCATTCTATTAGCCTCTTCTATCAGATGAGCCTTGGTTTTTCTACTTCCATCATCACTATCTAGTTGGTCATTCATACACTTTCACTTGGTTGTTTTACCCTTTTTGAGGAACAGTTGCAATGAGTGGTCTTATTAGCCAGCCTATTCAGATAAATCAACATGTTTTGAGAAGTTCCAACATCACTAGAACCAGTTGTTATCCTAGACACCACTCATTACTCTAATTGGAGTCCTCTTTAAGCTCCTTTCAGACTCTCGAAACATGAAAAGATTTTTGTGTTCTTGTCCTTTTCAGCTCATAAACGGATTGGAAACGACATCTATTCAGTATAACTTTAACCCTTTTCCAAATTGAGATAGATTACTTACGAAAAGGAATACGTTGATTGAACATGCTCAATATGTTCTCTCTTGTATTATTTTACATTTTTTCAGACTTGAGAGATAAATTTATGAAAAAGAACTTGTGGAGTTTTCTTTTTTTCCCTTTTCAAACTCTCTAAACATGAAAAGGACAGAGTTCTCATTATCGTTAAACTCATTAAAGCATCAAATAGCGACAAACTTGTCCATCATGACAAGACCAAGTTTCACCTTCGCTAGACTCGTTAAAACATCACATAGAGATGGATTCACCTGAAGGGTAGAATTATACTACAAGAACATGTTATCCTCCTCAATATTGTTAAAAAATAAAGAGGTACCAGTCAACAATGACTGGGGAAAAGGGATAAATCACTTTATGGTAGCAAGTCGCTCTTGAACATGACACTTTCACGTCATCTTGTGAATATTTGGGTTGGGTTATCTGCTTGATGGTTATCATACCTATGGTCTATCACACCATCCATCACTTTGGTTTTGGGTAAATGCTTCCAATTCATTCAGTTTCACCGACATTTTCAAGAGAAGTCACTTAGTAAACTTCATCATTTGCAATACTCATAAACCTTCATTTTCATTACCACCATTCCTGAACATTGTGTCTTCAGTCACATTCTGTCTTCAAAATCATTACACTCGTTTCGTGTCGTTGATGGGGGATACATCGATGCCCTCCTGCAATGAGTCACTTCTTGTCGGCATCAACACATTATCTAAGAAGTTGACTTAGAAACACCCTTCTAGTACCTTGAGGCTTGCATACATCAATGGCAAGTTTCATGCTTCCGGTGACAAGTTGACATCATAGGCCTTAGACCAAAATAATTTGTATGGTGTTCGACATCAAAACATCTATTCAAACCATGCAGAATGTACTATAGTACCTTGAGAATCATTATCATTATCGGTGATTTCTCTCGCGTCTGTTAGCAACTTACATCATTGGCTAGTAATCAGACGGTGTCTTCCCATGTTTGAATTTAGATCAAACTTTCACATGGTTAGACTCATACTTGAGTGAACGATTAGACAAGATATAAGACCCTAGATCTAGTTTCATCCATCTGGGCTACGAATTCAAGAGAGTAATAAATCATCTATACGATGGATTTACACAGATGGTTATCCTATCATGGGTCTATATCTGTAGATGATTATCTGATTTATGTACATGTAATGAAAAGCTTATATGTTGAGCATGGATATGCCTTCCCTCAGAAATTCATGAAAAATTCAAATATATCATAATATTATGCATTGTAATCAATGCAAGTCACCGTCCACTTCAGAATATTCCTCATCACATCATAAAGCATATCACTCGACATTATCATTTTCAACTTCCGTCTTTAGGGGGCAACTATTACAGGTCTATTTGGGTGCATCACTCCCGATGATCATATTAGTACAATTAGGGCAACTATTACAGGTCTATTTGGGTGCATCACTCCCGATGATCATATTAGTACAATTAGGGCTCATCAAACCCTAATTCAGTTGTCACATGCCCTAGACAAGTCATCAAATTGAATTCTTCCATCCATGAAAGTTTCCTAGCTTGAAACCCTGCTAAAATGCCTCCTTGGGACACCAGCGCAGCCTTGATTATGGGTAACTGCACTGCAGATCAGGTAGACCCATTCTGGACTACACTGTAGTGCACTTAGGCCCACTTTGATCTACGTTGGGTGAGAATGAGCGAAATTGGCATAGGATTCTAGGAATATTCCTGGATTCTAGAGCATTCTAGAAGGATGCCCAGCTCTTATCTCATCCTATGAGGTCGACTTTGGATAGGCTATGGATCAATTATCCCTCTATCCTCTCATCCCTTTCTCCATGGAAACTAAATTCAATCTTGGAAAACCATTCAATTCCCAATTTATGACATAACCACTTGCATTTCCCTATAAATTGACTACTCATCATAGTGATCAGGGGCTAGAATTTGAATATTGTAGAGAAATACTGTTGGTTTGAGACTTGAGTTCATTTTCAAGTAATGTTATGCTGTTGGATTGATGTGCTATTGGTGTGATGAGGGTTTGGACTAAGCTGGATGAGTGACACGGGATCAAACTGCATTGGGTGTAACTCCTCCTTCTACATCAATAAAGTTGTTTGTTCCTTTTCCCATATTCTTGTTCATATCTATGATGCATATATGTTTAAATGTTGTTGATTCCATTTGTTTATAGTAGATAGATCGTATGCTTTGATCGTTGTCGTCTTCTGTTTCTATTCACAGGTACCAATTGATCGAATTCAGTTCGAGTGGGAGCAATGGGAGAAATTCAAAGGATATCAAAGGAAGTGAAAGATCACAAGTAAGTTCCTTCGTCTCATCTATCTATTGTAGGAAAAGGTTAAACCACTTTCTTTCTATTGTTCGAAGTGTAACTATCCACTCAGAGAAGATGTACTTATTTGTAGGTATAAATTTCATATAACAGGGTTAGGCCCCATCAAGCCAACAAATGGTTTTGTTGATAGGAAGGTTTTGAGACTAGCCCATGGTTCGTGGACCATGGTATTGTAAAATCAAGGGCTATAAATAGAATAGTCATAGCAAGTCTAGAAAAAATGGATGGATAGAAATATTTGTAAGATCAAGTAAGCTAAGGTAGGAAGGGTCTATTTCTTGTACTTAGTCAAAGGGGAAGGCTCCTGCATCTGAGTGCGCAGGGAAAAAGAGTTTGTACTTGAATGATTACATCTAATAAAGATTGTTTTGATCCAATATTTGTGCATCTATGTATTTATTCTTAATATTGTATTTTTCTGTATTTCCGTTATGTATTTCAATTTATATGAATAAATGCATATATTGTGTGTGAAAGTGGTATATCAATACATTTTATACGTTTGGCGTAGTTAACTTTGAATCTGGGTCTGGCCCCATCAAGCCAACAAAACCCTAACTTTTCACCCTTTCGGAAACAACCTACGTAGCGCAGGCTGTAGTCTCACCTGAATCAGTATTGGGGGATGACAAAACCAGTTTTCCTCATCTAGATGCCTGTGTGATAGGTTCCTGAGGCTCCTAGGGCTTAGTTCTATCTTCGCAAGCCCTAACCCTTCCAAAACAGATAATTACCATAATTCACTTAAATAAAATCTAGATATTTGAAAAGGCCTTTAATTATTCATGACATGTATAAATTGTACTAATCTACCACTTTCGCGCAAAAGATAAGCATTTATTCATATAAATTGCAATATAGAACAAAAATACAGAAAACTGTAGAAGTTAGAATAAATACACCGATGCACAAATATTGTATCAAAACAATATTTATTAGATGTAATCACTCAAGTACAAACTCTTTTTCCCTGCGCACTCAACTACAGGAGCCCACGCACTCAACGTGTGGACTTACCAAGGTCTCTGTGCACTCAGCAGCAAGAGCCTTCCCCTTTGCCTAATTGCAGGAAACAAACATTTCCTGTCTTAGCTTAATTTATATTATAAGGATTTCTATCCATGTATTTATTCTAGACTTGCTTTGACTCTTCTATTTATAGTCCTTTCTTTTACAATAGCATGTTCTGCGAACCATGGGGGCCCCGTTGGGATGGGGTCCATGGGGCTAAATTTTGTTAAATTTTGTAAGTCTTTTTGTAAAGATATAAAGTCTTTGCGATTTGTGGAAGTGGAGCGGAAGATAGTAAGAGTAAAAGGGGCTTTAGTCCCTTAGGTGGGTAGGTGATAGGAAGGTTTTGTGACCCGCCCATGGTCCCCAAACCATGGTATTGTATAAGAAAGTGTTGAAAATAGAAGAGTCATAGCGAGGCTAGAAAAAAAATATGGATATAAATATTTGTAAAAGTAAGCTAAGGCAAGAAAGGTATGTTTCCTGTACTTAGGTGAAGGAGAAGACTCCTGCAACTAAGTGCACAGAGACCTTGGTGAGTCCCCAAGCTGATGCGCAGGCCCCTAAAGTTGAATGCCCAAGGAAAAAGAGTCTGTACTTAAACAATTACATCTAATAAAGACTATTTTGATCCAATATTTGTGCATCTGTGTATTTATTCTAGGTTCTACAGTTTTCTGTATTTACGTTCTATATTGAAATTTATATGAATAAATGCTTATCTTGTGCATGAAAGTGGTAGATCAGTACAATTTATACATGTCATGAATAATTAAAGGCCTTCGCGAAGATCTAGATGTTGTTTAAGTCAATTACAGTAATTATCTATTTCAGAAGGGTTAGGACTCGCAAAGATAGAACTAATCCCTAGGAGCCTCAAGAACCTATCACATGCCTCTAGATGAAGAAACCTAGTTTGATCATCCCCTAATACTACTTCAATGAGAAGACAGCTTGTGCTACACAAGTTATTGCCAAAAGTGCCAGCAGTTAAGGTTTTATTGGTTGGCACAGTTAACTTTGAACCTAGATCAGGCCCCATTAATCCAACAAATGGTTCTGTTTCTGAGACTGGAATCTTGCTGAGGAATGTGTGATGTCGAATAAGTGGTTCCCAACTAAGAAGGAAATCGAGAAGTGGATTGATCAGAAGTTGCATGCGTTTGCAGCTCAAGAGAACATAAATCCACGCTTATCAAAGGAAGAGTGGCTGAATAGATACCTATTCATAGACTAACTCAAAATATTGTTCTGCTCTTTCCCTTGTGAATTGCATGAGTGGTTGTCTAGATTGGCATATAGTCAGGGTATGTCGAAGCCTGATGGCCTTATTGTGTGGACCCCTAAACTGGTAAAGTTCTTGGAGGCTCCAGAAAATAACATCATGTGGGCCTTCAACCATTAGATCGATCGCATTCTGGAAGGATTCATCACTGAGTTTGCAATCGATTCATCCACTAGCTACAATGAAGTAGAGCACAGGTTCTTCAAACGACCAAGAGGTAAGTACTTGAAAACTCTAAAGACCTAGATTAAGATGTTATTATGCGAAAAATGGGTTATTCCTTTAAATTGATGTTTGGGACTATGCAAAATGGGGGAGGATTCAAAATGAACATAGAATTAGGCTTCGAATACGGCCCACTGTTAGGCTCTTCTGATAGCGATGATAAAGGTAATATTCTGAGAACACCTTGAAGCACGCTACAACTCGTGAATCATGGTATCGCAGGGATACCTCATCCATCAACTCCACCTCTGCCTCACACACCTACACCTCCACCTCCACCTTGACATTCACCTCCACCTCCATCATTTAATATGGTGAACACAATGAGGATGCATGTGTTTAAGCACGTGGGAACCAAAGATCCTGAACAATTTTGGTTCGTCGCAAACATTGTCTGCATGACACAACAAATTACTGATGACAATATGAAGAAAGCACAACTACTCACAACACTGTAGGATAGAGCGTTGAGTTGGTACATCAAGTTCTGCACAGATAAGCCCAACGCGACTATGCTAGAAACTCAGCAAGCGCTAAATAGTGAGTTCAAGACGTCCAGCATAGTCTGTAATAGAGTTCAAGGAGATTTAAGAGAGGGTAAACGAGTCCATGTGGGACTTTGATCAAAGATTAAAATATCTGATTCAGCAAGCTAATATGACTATTACTAATTCTCAGCATATAGACTAGTACATTGCTTCACTCCTACCGCATCTGAGATTACCACTGTCAGAGAAAAAAATAGGAACACAAGCAAAAGCAGTATAGATCTCCATGATATTAGAAGATTCACCAATGCAGGATACGAATATAGGGGTACAACAGATTGAATCATAGCTAGCGAGCTTGCACATGGAATTTCATAGCCCGAAGAAGGGAAAAGAAGTCTAGCCCGAGGTGCATGTAGAAGTTTGGTGCCTAAAGTGTAAGGACCAGGGTCATGATAAGGACCATTGTCATGTTTACCATAACTACCTCATTTGGGGAGGTTTTTTTCTTATAAAACTAGAAAATATAATTGGACCGAGTGTGGGAGTACCCTTATGCTACGTTATCTATTAGATAGATGGGAAGCATGTGACTGATAACTTTCATCTCCTACAAAAGTTTGTGTAGACACCACATTAGTTATTTCGTATTTTATGTAATTCAGTTGGGCATGATGAGCGCAATCATCGGAGCTATGAACTGATGAGGGAATGGACCCCTACGTATAGAATGCAGATGGAAAATCAGCCTCGGGATCAGGGCATGGGTGCAGTGCGTGAAGGATTCTAGGGTCAAGGAAGAGGAAGAGGAGGAGGGGCTAGAAGGGGTCGTAGACAATTAATTTGTTATAATTGTGGAGAAGTAGGACATTTTGCGTGCGACTATTAGAATCGAACACATTCCTCCTACCAGTATTGCCAACATTTTGATCACGTTATAGAATATTTCCTGGTACTAATAGCCAAGATGCAGGAGAAGAAGGCTCAACCATCTATGAAAAATATTTAGATGATGAGGGTGGAGCCTTGCAAAGAAGAGCCTAATATTAATATAGTAATGCGAAGTGGTATTCCCATAGGAGAATATAAGGGAAATCAACCAGAATTTGAATAATGGGTATGTAAGGTTGTCGAGAAGGAAGTTGGGTTTGATCTAAACCAGCTTAAGGAAACCTTTATGGAAGCCAAAAAGAGCTTCGTTGAGGATCCTACCTCAGGAAGTCAAGAGAAGTTTGGCAGAAACAATGAAGCACAAGACATAGATCCTTCACTATTATCTACCTTTCTGAAAACTTATATGAAGTTGTTATGGGATAGAAAGGAGGTAGAAGGGTTCCAATTGTTAATTGATAATTGTATGGGTAAGGTCAAGACTCCTCCAGAATAGTGCATTGTATGAAATGTTGGAAAAAGCAAGAAATGAACAGGTCATGAAATGATGCTAACTCGTAGATCAGAGATTACAAAATGAAGCAAGTAATTGTTAATATAGGATCTAATGTGAATGTGCTAGAAAAATAAACCTGGGAAAGAATAGGGAGACCTGTGCTACAGTGGTCTCCTATCCAACTTTGCATGGAAAATCAACAGAAAATCATTCCTATGGGGTGCCTGTATGGGGTTCTGGTGGATATTAAATGAGCAAGCACCTTGGCTGACTTTGAATTGATCGAGATAGTGGACGATAGTAATCCTTACCCTATGCTAGTATGCATTTATTGGGCCTTCGACATGGATGCATCATTAATATTAAGAAGCATAGAATGACATTTGAAAGGAAGGAGCTCTGAGTAATTTTTCCCTTAGATCCAACTGAAGGTGTGCGATACATGGAACCAGTCTGTGATTATGAAGAAGAGGACGATCTGGATCAAATATATAAGATCACTTAGGGTGATGAGGACTGGACCAATCCTACACCTCAGATTCCAATGAAGAGCTTGAGCATTGGCATAAAAGATTACACGAAGTATCCTCACTGCGCTGCAACATGTTGACAAAATCGCTTTGTTGTGTTTCCATGGAGGTACGAAATCTACCTCATTATGATGGTTTAGATGATGTTAATTTATTTCTGGATAAGTTTGAAAGGGAGGTTCCAGAAGAACATCGGTTCCAAGCATTAGATCTGGCACTGTGCGCTACGCATGCCCATTGGTGGGGTACGCATAAGGACAACTTCACAGATTGGAAAGAATACAGGCGAATGATGAAGCTAAGGTTCAGGTATGCCAATACCTGTATGATGGAGAAATACACTAGAAAAGATGATCCACGCAAGAATCTTGTGTGGTGGAATAAAGCATGGGGAGAGAGTCCTCAACCTGAATGGGTGCACATATTTTGTCACACTTTGGATACCATTCTGATGAATTGGTACCTGGAAACAGAGCTATGCCATGGAACAGCCGAGTGGGATATCCTCAAGGAAATTTTCTTGTTAACCTTCATCTTTGAGGATGGCTTTGAATGTATTGATGAAGTGCTCCAAGAAATTAAGGCTGCAATCTTTAGAATTCCTGAGGACCTGGTAGAATGGGTTCAACCAAATTGGAATACGTAGTTGCGCCATGCGCTAGAATGCTATAACATGACCGCAGAAGAAGAAGAAGATGATCCTAGAAATATCAGGGACAACATGAAGTTAAAGGAACCAAAGAAGAAATTCCTAACATAGCAAAACCTTTGAAGACTAGACAGATAAACATTGGATCAGACGCGTAGCCGAATTTTGCTAAAATAGGCGACTATTGGGATGAGGATACAATTGATAAGGTCGTGGAACTATTGCGCGAATACCAGGACTTGTTTCCCACCAAGTTCTCAAATCTGAAGGGGATAGTAGGGGACTTGGGTGTGATGAAGATTACTTTGAAGCCTGACGTGAAGCCTTTAAAACAGTGACCCTACCATTTGAATCTCAAGTATAAGGAAAAAGTGCGAAAGGAGTTGGAAAAAATGTTAGAGGCTGGGATCACTGAGCCGATGGAGGAATCATATTGGGTAAGTCCTATGGTACTTCAGGAGAAGAATCAACAGGATGAAATCTAGATATGCATTGATCTAAGGAAGATCAATGATGCATGCATCCATGACCCATTTCCAATGCCATTTATAGATGAATTCCTAAAGAAAGTTGGAGGGTAGGAAGCCTATTCATTCACTAATTGGTTCTTAGGGTACCATCAACTCAAGATCGCGCCAGAGGGTCGTAGCATGATCACCTTCGTGACAGAATGGGGATGTTTTCAATATATAGTAATTCCATTTGGATTGAAGAATTCACATGCGATCTTCTCACGGGTAGTAATTGCATCTTTTTAGGAATTCATCCACAAGTTCTTAGAAGTTTACTTTGATGATTGGACTATCTTTGGGTCAATAAAACACCACATTGCAAGTCTACACCTTATGTTGGACACCTGTCGCAATCATTAGATTGCCCTGAATTTGAAAAAATGCATCTTTTGTGTTCCTTATGGCATATTCCTATGTCATATGGTTTGCAAGCAGGGATTAATGGCCCTACCATGATAGTTTTTATTGTCAATTTGGAGGCCCCGAAGAACGTAAAATAGTTGTGCATGACACTGGGCCATATGGGATATTATAGAAACTTTATCAAGGCTTATGTGCAAATCATTGCACCAATGGTGAAACTATTGAAGAAAGACACGACATTCTTCTGGGATGAAGAGTGTCAGAATAGTTTAGACTATTGAAGAAGGGTTTCTAGATGTGTAGCTCTTTGTTGTTCGTGTCATAGATGATCACTTTGTTGATATAATCTATTTTTTAACAACTAGAACAACCCCATAGGGATATTCTACACAACAAAAGGAGTTGGTGGTTCATGCGGTTGATTTTTCTATGATCGTTGGACACCTATATAAAATGGGTTGCGATGAGATATTGCGCTGATATGTCTCAGAGTTTGAATGACCAAGCATCCTCGCAGAAGCACATGGCGGAGTAGCGGGAGGCCACTATGCAAGAAGAGTGACTGTGCATAATGGTGAGCACCAATATTGTAGCAATAATGCTACAATTCCTGGGGCTTCCTTCTTTACTTTTATCAACCCAGTAGTTCGTAACAAACTTGGAAGCGATGGTGTTGTACGCACAAGTACTAGCTCTTACTACAGGCTGTCACTTGGTCAGTTGGCACAAGTTCACTAGGAGCTCAGGCCAACTTCTATGAGTTCTCAGAAGAAGCTATGAACTTTGATGAAATAAAGCTAACTCTACAGGGACTATTCCACTTGCAAAAAGAGAAGGAAAACTGAAATGTAACGCAAACCCTAGCAAACCCTAATTTACCTATTAACCGTACTTTTGCAACAAAAGAGATGGAAACTAATGAAATGAGTTTCATTGACTACTGAAAAGTTAAATTGCTTTTATTCAAGCCAATTCTGAAAAGAAATGAGAAGAAATCATCATTTTGTGCTTTTGAGTATTTTTATGTGGAATTATTATGCTTGTGATTTATCTGGTTGTGATTGTGCATAGGTTTGGTGGAAAAGGAAGATGGAATTGGATTTTGCAGAGGGTGAGGAAGGTGAGGATAGGTCCTAAGAAGCCCCTAGTACCCTTCTGAAGACTTACATAGCGATCGGACTTCGAAAAATCACTCACAGGAAATTCTACATGAGGATCTACAAGAGGAGGTCGAGAGCTATTTTTGGAGTTTTGAAGGTGGAAAAATGATGGGAAAGGGTAACCGAAGGCTAGATGAAGGTGATCAGGTGTTTATAACTTGTCAATGAAGATCAAGAATGAACGTGATGGTTGGATTTGTTCAAATGGAAAGAAAGCAGCTTTATGGAGAAAAAACAACAATTAGGGCAGATTGGCGAAATGTTGCGAATGACTTGGGAAATCTATGAGAAGTGAGCTGGTTCGGGCTGGTTTATGGATGTATGGTGAGCTGAGATGACCTGCAAGAGATCTGCACATCTACTTACAAAAAATGTTCAAAGAAAGGACAAAAAACTGAAATTTCTCTAGCTTGACCTAATTTCTAACCTACAAATAGAAAATGCTGAATAGTAACTTGTGAAAAGAAAAACATAAAGAGATATCTATGGTAAAAGAATATGAAATTATCTAGGAAACTGAATTTGAACCAATATCAATCTTTCCAAACCAAAGTATCACACTAGCAGTTGCATGGAAGAGCAAAAACTATGTTTTTGGTGGTAGCAGTAATGCCTTGACCTCAAATCATAGTCCCAGGAAAGGAGAAAGGAGATCAGGGCATGTTGTTGGCCTATTTGAACCTTATTCTGTCACTATAGTAACCTACTTGAGAAACTAAAACAAAAACAACTATGCTAACCATCAAAAGCAACCTAATCTAACAAAGTAAAATGAATCTATGCAACAAAAATTAACTCATGAATTGAAGCAAAAACATATAAGTACACAGTAGGAGGTATTGGGCAGCTTGGGTTGGGCCCTAACCCAAGAGATTCAGCCCTCTAAAAGAGATTAGTGCTGGTTCAAAAACTGGTTCATCTTCATTATCAAAAATAGTAGTCACAATACATAAACCATTCTCAAAAAGGAACTCGAAAATGAATTGAACATAATGCTGCACAAAAGTGCAAAAATCTACTAATGACTAGCTAACCTATTGAGGCTCTAAGCCTCCTTATTTAAACAAATGGAGTCCTCCAACAGTCCTCCTAAAATCAAGGCACTCAGCTTCCTAGAACTGGAGATAAACAACAATCCTTCTTTACTTGCTTGGCTGCCCCTTGGAATCATCAATGTGGAACTTTGTGCTCTGAGTTCCTGATGGAGGATTCAAGGAAAGGGGTCATAAATGAAGGAGACACCCCCCCTACAGGTTCTCTTCCCTGTTTTCCTCAAGTTTTGGCTGCCATTTGCTCATAAATCCATTGACTTTGTCCAAAATTGACCAAAAAATCTTCATAAGGCACACATAAGACTACATGGAAAAATGACTAACCCAATTCACTCTATTAGCATAAATATATTCAAAAACATGCAATAAATTAATGAGAATGGTGGATTAAGTCGAAACAAGAGGAAGAATGAGCGCATATAATTACCCATTTCTGGGGCTCATCATCACCCCCCTACTGAATGGTTTGCTCATCCTCTGAGCAACTAATCTAACTCTTCATCCTTGATGGCTCTGACAGATTCCCTGACATCCAAAGCCTCTAATGTGATGTCTTCCTCTTTATCATGGAAACCTGCTTTCCTATCCACTTCTTCCCATTGTTTTTTTTCTTCCTCCTCCTTTACTCCTTCCAGCAGTCCTAATAGCAGTGGAGGACTGAATTTAAGGCCAATCCAATTTTCCTTCAAGCTTTGCATTGAGTTCTTATACAGGGGCACTCTCCTCATGGCTTCCCTCATCTTGTTTGGGGAGTGATACTCCCTGATCCTTAGGCTGTGTGGCAATGTATTCCACCTTCTCATGTAGGCATGGATGCAGTCATATCCAAACAATCTCTCCATGTCCTTGAAATGAGCAATAGCCTAGGCTTGCTTGTCAACATAGTTAGGGACAGCTTGAGGATTAGCTGCAAGGTGTTGGTGGGCATAGATGAGAGCCAAGGGTTCTGCTAGTTCTGCTCTAATCATCAAAGATTCACTCAACTCTTTTGCCATCATTTTCTGGAATTCTACTACCCTTTTCTCTTCATGGCTCATCCAAGATGCCATAGCCATTAGCTGCAAGCCTCCCAACACAACATTTGGATCCCACAAGTTCATGTCAGTAAGTGCCATGTTGTGCGAGTAAAATTCTACTAGCTTTGCTTTGTCCTCAGCTAAGCTGTGATCACATAAATGCATAAATTGGCCATAATCCTAAAAAGGTATTGTGCCCCTCTGGGCCAGTGTCTTAATCTGAAATTGGAGCCACTAATCCTTGAGGTACAATGCATATTATTTGGCTGGCTTCCTGCACTGTAATGCCTTCATAGCCCAGCTGCCCATGTAGGCTAACTGGGCTTCCTTTTCTTGTAGCTGCCTTCTCAAAATCAACACTTCATTTTCTACCTGGGATTCCCTTTCCTGTTGTTGTTTTATCAATGTCTCACTGTCTGTCTGGGGTTCCTCTTCCTATTGCTGTCTTTTTAATACCTCACTATTTGTCTGGGGTTCCTCTTCCTATTGTTGTCTTTTTCAGATTGATAGCTCCTTTCCTCCTTGAGGTTCCTTTTCTTGCAGCTGCTTCTTCAATATTTCATTTTCTTCTTCCAATTGAGCTCTTCTGATGCTTTCTGCATCCTTGACCATGTTCAATTCTTTACCCCTTTCTCTCAACTCTTTTTCCATGTGCCCAATGTCTTCTACCCCTTTTGATTTTGCAATCTACATCCATGTATGTGTCCTGACTCTTTCCCTTTCCAACTCGAAGAAAAGGGGCACTGCAAACTTTTGTGGGATGATCTTCCCACCTTCCAAAAGGTTGTAGTAGGAGCCTAAGTTGGGCTGTGGTCCAGGCTCTAGTATATCTTTTGCCTTGTCTTCCTCCTGGGTCTACTCTTCTACCTTCTTTTCAAATATCTCAGTTTCTTTGAGCTTTGCCAATGTCTCCTGTAGAGAGGTCTCCGCCTCCTGTAGGACTGCTTTATAGTCCATTAGTTTGATCATTTCTTTCCAGGTAGAGGTCTTAGGGTTCCCTCTTTCGTAAGTGATGGATATTCTGGAGGGAGATTCCTTCCTTGTTGCAGTAGGGACATCCTCAATGATGATGGGCTCTTTTGAAGGTGGCTAAGGCTTCCCCATATTGACTCTAGTGCTCTTTCGAGTGTTGAAGTACATGGATGGTTGTCTCTTTCTTTTTCCTTTGAGATTGGCTGGAGTACTAAGTGCAGTAAGAACAATTGCTGCTTCTCTTGCTAGTGTCTCAGGAGACACTTCTTCTTGTTGTGTTTCTTCTTTTCCATCTGCTGTTTTTCCTATGTCTACTATCTCTAGTGTTGTTTTCTCCTTTGATCGCTGAGTTTCTGCCTTTCCTGTGGTAGGCCTTTTCTGAGCTGTCTTGGGCTTCTTCGTTTTAGTTCTTGTCCTCTTCTTTTTCTCTGTTGTGGTTTTCGCTTTTTCTGCTTTTGATGTTGTTTTCTTCTCTGCTTTAGGTTCATCTGTGGTGGTGGTGTCATGTTTCTCCTTTCCTCTTTATTTTTCTTCTTTTTCTTCTTCCAATTGAATGTTCTATTCTTCTTCATGGATTTCCTTCTTAGCTTCCTCTTTTTGTTCCTCCTCTTCACTTCCAGATGGACTAAGGTCATCAGTGAGAGTTTTTATGTCATCTTCTTTAGTCATGTTCCTAAAAATCTCCCAGGCTATAGGGATTGTGTAAGTGTGGAGGGCATCCTCCACCAACAATTTAATGAGCCCATGGTGAGCCAGTTGGTATGGAACCCCTGCATTCAATTTCATGCTACGCTCTATCAAGGATTGGAGGAGAAAATATCATGGAAGATTGAGTTTTCTAGATGCAGGCAAGTCCATGCCATATCTTAGTTCATGTAACAATCTGAAATGATAACCATAGAATATGTTGTATCTTCCTTCACAAGAGATATATCTCATGATCTGATAGCTAACCTCACCCCATGGATAAGGTATACTTGTCCTCCTGATCCCATTCTTATCCTACACGGGATGTTCGTCAGGCTGGAAAAAGGTCTTCTTAGCAACCTGTCCTAGCGGTTTTCCTTCTTTGCTCCAAGGGAGCCCAAGTGGGAGACCTGTAATTCTCCTGATGAACTTTGGTGTAAATCCTATGGTTAGAACCTTGAAACTGACTGTAGCATGGGTTTTTGAGTGGGGTTTTAAAGACAATAAAAATTCCTCTGTAACTTCCTCATCATACCCATGAAATTTCTCAAAGAAAGGCATCCAATTTTCCCTAGTAAAGAGGGCCACCACTTCTAGATTTTCATGCAATTTAGCTGAATTCAGAGGCTCCTTCCTCATAAAACCCCCTGTCATGATGTTTAGAGACTGCTGGAATGTTTCAGGTGAGGAGGAAGGCAACAAATTTTCAAACCCGAAAACAAAGGAACAACTGAGGTTTTCTTTCTGGAACCAACGAGAGAATTTTTCGTGTTTTTCCTTTTTAACAAAAGCAATTTGCAATTTTCCTTCCCTTCAAACTCTAAGCTCAAACTTAACAATATTAAAAAAAAAACAGAGAGTATACAAGACTATTTTTTCCCTTTTCACAAAGTGAGTAGACCACCCAATGCAAATTCATTGTTTTAAAGGCTTAATTTCCTATGGTTTCATTAATTCTTTACACAGGAGAATACCATGGAGGAGAAAGAGATAGAATTTCACTACAGAGAGTAAAATGGAGACACTGTATATATTTCAAAAAACACAGGCAGACTTCTGTTCTCACTTTTTCCTTTCTTTTCAGCTCAATACTTCGTTGCAAATCCCACCACCTTTTGTAGATATATAAAATGCAGAGTGGGTTTTACTGAGCCTACCTTTTTGAGCTCAAATTTGGCATAAAATCTTGAATTTTCCTTTGTAGAGCTGCTCACTGGCCTTCTTGTAGAAAGGCTCCTGTAGACTGTGTTTCTACTCCTGTAGAGTGCGATAATGCTCCTGTAGAGCCTGATAAGCGAAAGGGTTTTGAAACTAATAGAGAGAGACTATTTTGAGGTTCTGAAGGTGGTAGGTAAGTTTTTGCAGTTGAGAGCATGACGATGAAAATGAAAACAAATGTGATGAAGGCGTCGATTGCAGCGTACTTAAGCTTACGGGAAGCTTACGGGCATGTTCTGCGGTGACGAGGTGAGGTGGCAAGAAGGGTATGTTATCCCCATCCAGACCATTAGTCCCAACTCTAGTGCCATTATTATACTTCATGCCACCTACCTACAATCACTTCCATCATTCCCATTATACACTGCCACCACTACCTGTTTTGAGTTTTTCTTCCCGAGTTGACTAAACAAATGTGTCGATTGCACCCATTGAACACTGTTTGAATTGGAAAAGGCATTGTTTGAACTGAACGAGGGGTTCTATTTGAACTGGATGAGGGTGGCTAGTTATCTGGCCACTGATTTCATTTAATCATGACCATCTCAATGGTTCATGCAGTTTCTAAATTATACTCATGCAACAGAGGAACAGGTTTCGTCACTTACCTGTTAGTTGCTACCGTGCTTTGCATGCTCAGACTTTGGCACTTTGTTCATGGATTGCTGCTACTATTGGCACTCATGGCTTCTAAACTAGTGGCTTGGCTACCTCATGTTGGTGTTTTATCATCTGTGGCTACATTGACCCTGCCTTTGGAGCTCAATTTTTAAGGGGATCAGCTGTTACAGGAATCCTGCAGGATTTCCTATAACTGCTTCTCCCTCTAAAATTTCTGGCTGAGGTTTGAGCAGGGACTGAAGAGATAGATGAGGAATGTTTTGAAGGAAAAGAAAAAGCAGCTGGCATACACCAGGTAAGAAATAAGTTAAGGATGCTGCTTTTTATTCTTCATTTTTCTTTTTCTTTTTAAATTAACAAAAGAAATAGGATTTCTATGTTTTTTGTGCAGGGAAGGAAGAAGCAAGTGGAAATGCAGGGGTGTAGGGATGGAATGGAGAGTTAGGAGGATGAATGGTGGTAGGGAGGCCCACAGGTCTTCTAGACAAATTTCTAGCCCTCTGATTCTTTTCTGAACTTGATTTCGAGCTCTTTGTGGTTTCTACAGGAGCCTCCTGTAGAATGCACAGAGCTTCCTGTAGGATGCATAATTTCCAAAAAAAGTGAGATTAGGGACTGGGAAAAGACAATGGCGATGGAGAAATGATCTATCAGAGGTGTATTCAGCTTGGCCATGTCCCTTTTCCTTCTGTGGCCTTCCTGCAATCTACAAAGCATTCAAAGAAAAGTTAATTTTTTGTTTCTGTTTTTTCTTTTTCTTTTTTCTTGTTTTTTCCTTTTTCTTCTCTCTTTTTTTTTTATGAGACAGTTGGGGTGCCTCTAGGAGGTTTTCACCCTCACTTCCTACCCTGGGTGCCTCCAGGAGGTTTTCACCCAGTGATCTTTTATTCTCTTTTTTCCTATTTTTTTTGTTTTTAGGGTGTGGGTGGAGGGGAGGCAGATACCTACTCCACTACCAACACTGTTTTACTCAGATTCTCAAAAAATTCTTGCTTGGATAGGGGCGTTCTGTAGATCTTCAACCTATGCCCATTGGTGAGCATGGAGATGGTTTCTTCATCGATGGTCCGTATCAAAATTGAACCATTATCATTGCACTTTTCTACTGTGTACGGTCCCAGCCATCTTGTCCTCAGTTTTCCCTTGAAATCTTTATATCTTGAATCATACAACAGCACCCAATCTCCTTCTTGGAACTGTTTCTCTTTGAGGTGTCTGTCATGCCATATTTTCCTTTGCAGCTGGAATACCTCTGAGTGGAGAAGGGCCTACAATCTTTGTTCATCCAATCCATTTAGCTGAAGTAACCTTTCCTTTTGTGCATGGTTGAGATCTAGGTCCAACTGAGCTGCCATCTATTAGAAAATTATATATTACAGAGCAATGGAACAAATAAAATATTGTAGAACTATAAACACAGAAAACACATAAAACAAGAGAGACACAGATATACATGGTTCAACCAATTTGGGCTACATCCACGGAGAAATAGCCAATCCTTCTTTATTATATTATCCAGCAAACTGAATAGATACAACCTACAGCAGATCCGCTGTAACACCGTCTTCGCTCTAAATCTCCTCTCTCTTCCTCACTCAGAATATAGATGTACATAGACGCAATACAATTCCCTCATATATAGTGAGGGGTTTCCTTCTAAGGAAAAAAACCCTAAATTAAATATAACTTCTACCATCAGATCATCCGCCTAATGAACGACCGAGAATGACTAGAAATTACTAGACTTTTACAAGGCAATTTTACATCTATTTTTAGCTTCAAGGGTGCTGGCCTTGAACCCCCATCGAGGGGCCGCTGGGCCCTAGACCCCCTAGCTGGGGGGGATTAGCACCCCCTGTTATCGAGAAAACTAGTGTCTATTGAGAGTTTTTAGTCCCACTAAGATGGGTAGCTATCTTAGAAACAAACAAACTAAAGTCACTTGTGTTTTCCCTTATGAGAGATAGACGAGAAAGAAGCAGAGAGTACCAACCTCAGTCCTTTGCTTGGCTCCTTGCTTGTTTCCTTTCTCCTTTGACAGAATTTTGCCCCTCCTTCCTTACTTATCCCGCTTCAAAGAGCACCTATAGAGTCAAAGTAGCATCAAAGCATAGAGATCTATAACCATAAACAATATAGGATCAGATGTATATTAACCATACACATGCATATATCAATACAAGATTCAGAGATATAAAATAATATGGTGGAAAACTCAAATAGCTTTATTGATAGAAGTAGTAGAAGCGAGGATTACAACCCATTGGTCTGACCCAGCACCATCCTCCCAACATTAAAGCCTTCTTCACCTCATACAAAGCAAGATCACCCAAAAATGTCTTCAAAGAGAAATCAACAACACTTCCTTGCAAATTACAAAATTCCAACCTTCAGCCTCTGGATCTCTAAGATGAGGGATCCATATATAGATATTTGCAGAGGTGTGAGTCAGCTCTGGGTTTTTGATTAGTGTCATTCCACTGATAGTTCTTGGTTCCACTTGGAGATTTCATTGATCTCTTACTCATCCCTGGGCGAATTCTGAGAGGTAAGTGTCATATGAGAAGTTTCTAGAAGATTCATTGATCATCCACTTAGCAAACCGTCTCTGCCATTTGTCTATTCTCACTCATTGCACCCTACAGAAGACCTTTTCAGTATGCATCGCACCTCCCGTGTGTACAAGGTGAGATGCATCGCACCCTGGCCATGGAGCAGGTGAGATGATCCAATTTTGACCAGTTCTAAGTAGTTTTTCAGGGAGAACTTCTGGGAAATGATATAATCAATTGACCTTGATCCTTTAGGGTATGAAACAACACTTTTAGGGGTTTAGAAGCCCTTGGTTTATGGAGATATGTGATTGGGGTTGCAGTGCCCAAATATGTCTATAACAGTTGCGCCCTAAAGCATGAGGTCGTAAATCTTTTGATGTCGGGTGAAATGCTTTATCATGAGGATCCAAGGTTTTTCGAACTGGAAGGTGACCTGTAATAAGATGCAATACAATAAATTATCTTCATAATATTTTCATGATCTAGTTGAGGCGGGCATTCCCATGTTCATCTTTATAAATTCATTTTCATGTACATAGGACAGACAACCATCTGTATGGCAGACTGATGATTCTAGTAGAGCCATCATCCTTTGTCTTGGATGATTATCTGTGCAATAATGATGTACATTTGATGTCTTTATTTTCCTGAATATATCGCAGCCCAGATGGATGAAACTAGATCCAGGGTCTTCAAACTCATTCAATCTTTTCCTGAAGTACAATTCGATCCATGTGAAAAGATGTTCTGAAATCAAACATGGAAAGACATCGCCTGATTACCAGCCAATGATGTAATCTGTTAACAAGCGTGAGAGGGATCATCGATATTGATAATGACCCTCAAGGTACTGTAGTACAATTCACGTGGTGTGAATACATGACTCGATGTCGAACACCACAAAAAATCTTTCCCTCGAAGGCCATTAATGTAAACCTGTCGCCAGAAGTGAGAAACTTGCCATTGAGGCATGCAAGCTTCAAAGTACTGAAAGGGTTGTTCCTAGGTAGACTTCTTGGATAATGAGCTGATGTCGACAAGAAGTGACCCGTCGTAGGAGGTCATTAATGAATCCCACATCTACGACACAGAACGGAGCAAATGATTTTGTGGAGGTGAAAACGATCTGATGATACAAGGTTCAGGGTGGCGGTCATGAAAGAATGAAGCGTGAAGGTATTGTAGCGGATGAGACACAAGTTGGGTTGGTGAATTCTCTAAGAAACTTCTCTTGAACATATCGGTGACATTGAAATGGATTGGTAGCATTAACCCCAAAAGTGGATGGTATGGTGGACCAATGGTGATATGATTAGTGAATGGAATAACCCAACCCGACTCAATCATGGTGATGGAGTGAAATTGTCATGTTCAAGAGCGACCTGCTACCAGTAAAGTTTCTTCAAGTTTTCTCCCCAATTTTCCCCAGTCATTTCTAACTAGTACCTCTTTATTTTTTTCAAGCTTGAGGAGGATAACATATGCTTGTTCTATAATTTTCCCTTTGGACAAACCTGTCGCTATGTTTTAACGAGCCTAGTGACAGTGAGACTCGCTCTTGTCTGAATGGACAAGTTTGTCGCTATTGTTTTAACAAGTTTAACGACAAGGATAACTCGGTTCTTTTCAATTTTAGAGAGTCTGAAAAGAAACGAAAAGAAAACTCCAATATCCCTTTTTCATAATTTAATCCCTTAAGTCTGAAAAAGTATAAAACAATGAAAAAGGGATGACTTTTCGATAGTTTTAACAAGCCAAACAAGACAAACACTCGATATTTTTGTGTAATAATCCCTCAAGTCCAAAAATATTAAAATCTAGAGGAGGAATGGCACTTCCAATCACTTTAACAAGCTGGAGAGGCCAATTACTCGGCAATATTTTCATATTTTACGAGTCAGATGAAAAGAGCTTAAAGGAGACTCATTTTTTGAGGAACGAGTGATGTTTTCAGATAGCAGCTGGTTCTAGGTAATGTTTGGAACTTTTCAATCATGGCAGTGTAAAAAAGGTGGCTAATAGGATCACTCGGCGTAGTTGTTCCTCAAAAGGGGTAAAAAATCAAATGGACGTGTATGATCGGCTAAAAAAGAGTGGAGGTGATGGTAAGAACACGACCAAGGCTCAAAAGCTGATAATAAAGCGATTGCAATGGTTATTTACTGGAGGTGGCTTCATTTTTTAACAAGCTTAAACTCTGGTGGAACATATGCTCATTGCTAGGTTTATTTTTTAACGAGCTTGAACTTCACGTAAAACTGCTCGTTGCTAGGTTTACTTTTTAATGAGCTTGAACTTCGCGTAAAATTGCTCATGGCGGGTTTATTTTTTTTAATGATCTTGAACCCTGCGGTAACACTGCTCGTGGCCTGGTTCATTTTTAAATGAGCTTGAACCATGCAACAACATATGCTCAGATTCGGTTCCATGTTTACACAAGCTTGAAACGAGAAACTATGCTTGTTATAAGTTCACATGCCCCTAGCATAGTGATGCAAATCGAGATGCATGCACGCCAAGCTTCATTGCATTCAACGAGGTGGTTGGAATGAAGTTTACCTTCAAGATCTTTGAAATACTCGACTTGGATTTTATGAGATCGTAATCAAAGACTCGATTTGGAAAGGGAGTTGTTTCAATTTTTGATGAGGTTGACACAGTAAAAGAACTATCCTCATAATCCACCGTATTTACAGTATTGATAGAAAATCAAAAACTAAAGGATGATTAAGGTTGCTGGAATAATCTTCGTGGTGATCCGAAAGATGGGAACGGTGGTGGTAATCTTCCCATGGTGCCTCTCCTATCATCATTAACTGAATGATTCCTTCATCTGTAGAATGTACATGCGACCAAGGATCTAAAGAGGTGCCATATTCCTTAGACCTATTTATCCAAACACTCGATGAGCATTGATTTTGGTTTTCCCCCCAGGCCAAGAAAATTGATTTCTAAAATATTTCTAAAATGGCGATGATCCATGCTGACAAAATGTTTGGGAATCTTCTGAATCTTTTAGATATAGAAGATATCATATTGCAGGTTTTCGCCGTGGCCACTTCTGCCAGATTACTCTAAGGCAGTAGGGAAAAAGTTCCCATCAGTGTAGGGTCTTTTAGCAGGCCTACTCCAATATTTTGAAGCGAATGAGAGCTTCCATGGATCATCGAGATGCTTCTCATAACTTGTGAACTGTTGGGGAGAAAGGTTTGTTGGTCGACGATTGTAATTCCTCCTTGAAAAGGAAATGCAATCTTTCTGAAGTATGTCGACACAACAGCGGCCATAGCAACCATATTTTGTAGTTTGCAAGAAAGTTTTGTTGGTTTCTCTTTGAAGACATTGTTGGGTGATCTTGCTTTGTATGAGGTGAAGAGGGCTTTCATGTTGGGAGGATGGCGCTAGGTCAGACCAAGTGGTTGTAATCCTCTCTTCTACTACTTCTATCAATAAAGCTATTTGAGTTTTCCTCCATATTCTTGTGTATCTCTAAATATTGTGTTGATATATGCATTTGTATGGTTAATATATATATGATCCTATATTTTTTACGGTGATATATCTCTATGCTTTGATGGTATTATGCTGCTTTGACTCTATAGGTGCTCTTTGAAGTGGGACAAGTAAGGAAGGAGTGGCGAGATTCTGTCAAAGGGGAAAGGAAACAAGAAAGGAGCCAAGTGAAAGACTGAGGTTGGTACTCTCTGCTTCTTTCTCATCTATCTCTCGTAAAGGAAAACATAAGTGACTTTAGTTTGTTTGTTTCTAGGATAGCTACCCGTCTTAGTGGGACTAGCAGCTTAGCAACCAGATTGGTTCCTAGGTTCGGAAATGGGTCAGTCAATACTATTGAAGTTCTTGAATTCTTAAAGATTTTCTTAACTTCAGCTTTATATGGACAATCTCTCATCCAATGGTCCTCATCGCCTATGAGGCATGGCTGACTAGGTTTCTTTTGCGAAGAAGGGTTTGCAGAAGATTTTTCAAGAGACAAATTGTCCTGTTTCTTCTTTTTGCTCTTCCCTTTCTTCTTACCCCTTGGTTGCTTCGCTTCTTTGTCTTTGTCAGTTGACACGGCATTAACCTCCAAGGCTAGAATTTCTTCATTTGCATTTTGACCAGAATGTTGGCATTATGATTCAGGTGTTGTCCTTGATGGCAACCCATTCAGGTGATAGATCACTATTCTTGATGATCAGCTCTCTATTTTTAAGAAGGACGCAGGCAATCTGTTCAGAAAGTGCGTCCCCGCAGGTATATCATGCAGAACCCGCGTCCAGGGACGCAGGCCAGCCGTTCAGAGGGTGCGTCCACCCAGTGCACACATTTCAAGACAGAGAAAAGCACGTGGGGGTTTCTTGGTTGGCTTCTAGCCGACGGTTTTGTGTTTCTATGGTGTCGGCTCGTGGTATTGTTCCATGTTTTGGGGAGGAGCTTGCCTATATAAAGCAAAGGAGTTCATTTGGATTAATCATGTTTTTGGTTGAACATCTTATGAGGGTAAGATCTGGTCTAGATCTAAACAAGGCGAATCTGATGGACCGAGATCTCTTCGGCTCTTGCTCGGATCTATAGATCTGATTGTCTGGGTTACTTCTAAAGTCTTGAAATCATCTTTGCCCAGAGGGACGCAGGTGCAGTAAGGTTCAGGTGCATCCGGGACGCAGGAGCGAAGCGTTTCAGGTGCGCCGGACGCAGGTGCAGGAAGGGTTCTGGTGCGCCGGGACGCAGGCAGTTCAATAGACTCAGTGCGAGGGACGCAGGCTAGCAGTTGAGCAGGATGCGTCCGGGACGCAGGCTAGCAGTTGAGCAGGGTGCGTCCAGGGACTCAGGTCAGCAGTTGAGCAGGGTGAGTCCAGGGACTCAGGCTAGCAGTTGAACAGGGTGAGTCCGGACTCAGGCTGGCAGTTGAGCAGGGTGCTTCCTTCTCTTAAAATCCTTGTTTATCATTGTTGTGTTCTGGGTTTTGGTCCTATTATTGTTGATCTGGTTACTACAGTTGATTGGGTGATTCTCTTACACTTGATGATCAATTAATGCTTATGGATCCAGTTTGAAAATTTATGAAAAGTAGTCCTTGTATGAAAAGAAGTAGGGGGTTGTAGCTCCCTTCCAGGAGAGACTGGAAAACGAGAGAGAGTTGTAGCTCTCTGCAGGTTGCAGCCTGCGTACTGGTAAAGGACTGCACCAGTACAAAATCATTGTAAAAGAATTTCTAAATTGAAAGAAGATAGAGACATATTGCAGCAGGTGGTTTTCACCCACATTGGGTTTCCACCTTACATCTTCTGTTCTTTGATGTGACTGTCTATTTTCTTTGTTCATGCTCATTATTTTATGGTACTGATATGCAAGAATAATTCAAAAAGATCAAATAAGGAAGATTTGTTAAATTGCTAGATAATACTGATTCACCCCCCCTCTCAGTATTATTTCCAACAATTGGTATCAGAGCAGGTCCTTCAGAAAAGCTTGATCGCTTGAAGGTAGATCGTTCATCATGAGCAACTATGAGAGAGAAGCATCAATCAGGCCACCGGTTTTTGATGGGACAAACTTCAATTATTGGAAGGTAAGAGTTACTGCATATCTTCAATCTCTTGGTACAGAAGTTTGGGACATTGTAGAAACAGGCTATGCTTTTCCTTCAGCTACTCCTACAGATCCAGCTGAGAAAAAGAAGTATGAAACAAATGCAAAAGCAGTCAGTACTCTATTAGGAAGTATATCCCAAACAGAATTCATGAAGGTAATGCACTTCAAATCAACAAAAGAAATATGGGACAAAATGATCACGAGCTACGAAGGAGATGAACAGGTAAAACAAGCTAAACTTCAAACTCTCAGGATTCAATATGAGACTCTCAAGATGTATAATGATGAAAGTGTGGCTAATTATTTTCTTCGAGTAGATGAGATTGTTAATTGTATGAAAAATTTGGGTGAAGAAATAAAAGAGTCTATAGTAGTTCAAAAGATTCTAAGATCATTATCCCCCAAGTTTGAATCTAAAGTATCTGCAATAGAAGAAAAAGAAAATCTCTGTGTTCTCACTATGTCTCAACTACATGGAATTCTAACTGCTTATGAAATGAGAAAGGGAGGTCCATCAGATAGAAGGGAGGCTGCTTTTAAGGCATCAGGCAAAGAAGATCACTATGAAGCAAGCCATGTTCCAGAAGAAGAGGAAGAAGAATCAAATTTTGTCAGAAATCTTCAAAGGGGTTCTGGAAGGTTCAGAGGTAAGCTACCTTTCAAATGCTTTGCTTGTGGAAGAGTAGGTCATTATGCTGCAAAATGTCCTTATAAGGATAAAGGAAAGGAACCAGCCAGATGGAACAAGAAACAAAGTGCAAATAAGAAAAGCTACTACACCCATGAAGATAGTGATGGCTTATCAAACAGTGATGAAGATGAACAAGGTAATAAATATAGGTTGTTAATGGCATTTGAAGATGATGATTATGAGGATGCTGTAGATGTGGATAACCTTTATGATGAAATTACTAGACTCAAGAGATGTATAGAAGAAAAGAACTTGATCATTGATACTCTACAATTTCAAATTGATGAAAAGGAAAAACATCTTGAAAAATTAGAAGGTGAAATTGTTGGTCTTAGAAAAGAAATTGAGAAAACAAAAGCTATTAATCTCAAGTTTGTCAAAGGATCTGAAACTTTGGATGAGATTATCAGTGTGCAGCGGTCTCCACTAAATAAGACAGGTCTGGGCTATAATGGAGAAACTTCTCAAGCATCCACTTCAAAAAGTTATCTTGATGCAGCAAGAAGAAATGAGCAAAAGCACAATGAAGATCATCAGGTAAAGAAGGGACAAACTTCAAACAGAAACTATCAGGGGCAATCCAGCTTAAGGGTGAACAAAAGCCACAACCAGCCACAGGTAAAATCTTCCCAGTTTGGTTCAAAAATAGATGAAAATAGAAATTACAATCAGTTGGCTGGTAGATTCAATAACCGCAGAAGCTTCTTCAATGGACAATGCTTTTCTTGTCATAACTTTGGTCACAAAGCAGCTCAATGTGTTGCGTATAAAACAATCATGACTAGGGAAGCTCAAAAACAAAGAAGTATGATAGGGATTACAAAAAAGACCTATAACAGCTTTTCAGCTCTTGAAAATGAAGTTGAATGTTCTATTTGCAATAATTTTGGTCATGAAGACTTTGAATGCAGAAGCAGGTTTCAGGAAAGAAAAGAACAAGAACGGAAAAAGGAACAAGCCTCAGGAACCAAAACATGGAGAATAAAGGAACCTCAAACAGAAAGATGTGGGATAGCATTTTATGCAGAAGGACAGGAAAATCTATGGTACATTGACAGTGGATGTTCGAAGCATATGACAGGTGATAAAGAAAAACTTGAGTCTTATTCTATTTTAGAAAAGGGAAAGAAAGTCTCTTTTGGAAATGATACTCCTGCAACTATAAAAGGAAAAGGTATTGCTCCTTTAAAAGAAGATGTTAAGGCTGGAAATGTTTTGTTTGTTGATGGATTGAAGCATAATCTACTAAGTGTCAGCCAGATGTGTGATCAAAGAACCGAGGTTATATTCAGATCAAATGGATGTCTTGTTCGTGATCTTGATACAGGTAAAACAGTTCTCAAAGGGAAAAGAACTCCAAATAATCTATACATATTTGAAGAAGGACAACAACAATGCTATCTAAGCAAGGATGAAGAGCACTGGTTATGGCATCGAAGGTTGGGACATCTAAGCTTCTCTCAAATAAGGAAAGCATGCAAATATCAGGCAGTTCGCGATCTTCCAGATATCAAAATTCCTGACAACACCATATGCAGATCATGTCAGTTTGGAAAACAAACCAGGACTAACTTTCCAGAGAAAGAAGGATCAGCTAGCATGCCTCTTGAGCTAGTACATACAGATGTATGTGGACCATTCAGGAAAAGAACACCTAGAGGAGAGGAATACTTGATATTATTTATTGACGATTTCTCCAGGTTTGTTTGGTTAGGACTTATGAAGCACAAAGATGAAGCATTCGAAAAATTCAAATCCTTCAAAGCCTTGGTTGAAAATGAATCAGGTCACAAAATTAAGTGCCTCAGATCCGACAGAGGTGGGGAATTTACCTCAAATGAATTTTTCGATTTCTGTGATGAACATGGGATAAGGAGAGAATTCTCTACAGCTAGAACTCCTCAGCAAAATGGAGTTGTTGAAAGAATGAACAGAACAATCCAACAAATGGCTCGTGCTATGCTTGATGAATCAGGAACTCCCGCAACTTTCTGGGGTGAAGCTGCACATGCTGCGGTTATTATTCTCAACAAGACAAATGTTCGGGTGAACAGCACTCAAACTCCTCATGAGCTCTGGAGTGGTAAAACTCCTTCAGTAAAGCATTTCAAAATCTTTGGGAGCAAATGCTATATCAAGAATACTGAGGAGCAGCTTGGCAAACTTGATCCTAGAGCAGATGAAGGCATTCTTCTTGGCTATTCTCCACATAGCAAAGCATACAAATGCTACAATAAAAGACTTGGCAGAATTGTTGACAGCATTGATGTAGTGGTTGATGAGAAGGGATACATTCCTAGGCAAATACATCGTGAAGACATCGAAGAAGATGAAAGCTACCCTCAAAGACAGAATGATGAAGAAGAAGAACCTCAAGAAGAATCTCAAGAAGAACCTCACGAAGACGCAGAAGAACGAACAAGAATAGAAGAAAAGACTCCATCCAGATATGTTCAGAAGAACCATCCAGAATCTCAGATCATGGGACAGAAAGAAGCAGGTATACAAACTAGAAGAACAGTTGCAGAAGCTTCAAGCTATTTGGCATTACTCTCCTCTACTGAACCACAAAATGTGAAAGAGGCATGCAAAGATGAATGTTGGGTGAAAGAAATGGATGAAGAACTTGAGCAAATCGAAAAGAACAACACTTGGGAGCTGGTTCCTAGACCAAAGGATAAGAATGTTATCGGAACAAAATGGGTCTTCAAAAATAAATTGAATGAAAATGGAGAAGTAATTAGAAACAAAGCCAGACTTGTTTGTAAAGGGTATGCACAGCAAGAAGGAATAGACTTTGAAGAAACTTTTGCTCCTGTTGCAAGACTTGAGGCCATCCGAATGTTCCTTGCTCTCTCAAGTTTTCAGAACTTCAAAGTATTTCAAATGGACGTAAAATCAGCCTTTCTGAATGGAGACTTGGAAGAAGAAGTGTACATTGAACAGCCAGATGGGTTCATTCTTGGAAATGATCCAAATCTTGTATGCCGATTGAAAAAGGCTCTCTATGGTCTCAAACAAGCCCCAAGGGCTTGGTACTACCGGTTGGACAAATATCTTCATCAACAAGGTTTTTCAAAAGGTTCAGCAGATAGTAATCTATATATAAAAGTTGAAAATGACAAATTGCTAATACTTGTTGTGTATGTAGATGACATTATTTTTGGCAGCAATGAAGAAGCTATGAGTCAAAGCTTTGCCTCAGTCATGCAGAAAGAATTTGAAATGTCCTTGCTAGGAGAACTGACATACTTTCTTGGTTTGCAAATCCAACAAAAGGAAGGAGGAATCCTTTTATCTCAAACCAAGTATCTCAAGCAGATTTTGAAGAAATATGGCATGGAAGATGCAAAACCAGTATGTACACCCATGGTCACAGGATGTAGTCTCAGTGCAAATGATGAATCTGCAGCAGTACATCAACCAACCTACAGATCTATGATTGGAAGTTTACTATATTTGACAGGTACCCGACCGGACATCATGCATGCAGTTGGAATAGTTGGAAGATTTCAGGCAAATCCGAAGGAAACTCATCTTCAGGCAGTGAAGAGAATTTTCAAATATCTTCAAGGGACTCAAAATTATGGCTTATGGTATCCTAGAGATACAGATCTCACTCTTCATGCTTATACAGATGCAGATTGGGCTGGAAGCGTGGATGACAGGAAAAGCACAAGTGGTGGTGCGTTCTTTATGGGTTCCAGACTGGTATCTTGGTTCAGCAAGAAACATAGTTCAATTGCCTTGTCTACAGCTGAAGCAGAATATGTTGCTGCTGCATCTTGTTGCACCCAACTCCTTTGGATGATGCAGACTTTGCAGGATTATCAAATCACTTGTACACCTCCAATCCCTATCTTATGTGACAACACAAGTGCAATCAGCATCTCAAAAAATCCAGTTATGCATTCAAAAACCAAGCACATACCAATCAAGTACCATTTTCTCCGGGAACAAGTACTTGAACAGAAGGTCAAGTTGGAGTATGTTCCTTCTAAGGAACAAGTTGCTGATATTTTCACCAAACCGTTGCCCAGGGACACTTTTGAATACCTCAGGCAAAAGCTGGGGGTTGTTGATGCATCATCTTATTGTTGAACATCTTCTTATTGGTGGTATAGGCTCAGGGGGAGCACATAATGCATTGTTGGCATTATGGAGAAGGAGATCTTAGAAATAGCTGCAATATGTCTCTATCTCTTTCATGGTGGTACGTTGCTGCAGATCAGGTTCATAGGGGGAGCATGAGCGTAGGGGGAGCATACCCTTTTCCCTTGATGTCAAAGGGGGAGAATGAAGCTGAAGATCATGAGGTTGCCATCAAGTCCAAAGGGGGAGATTGTTGGCATTATGATTCAGGTGTTGTCCTTGATGGCAACCCATTCAGGTGATAGATCACTATTCTTGATGATCAGCTCTCTATTTTTAAGAAGGACGCAGGCAATCTGTTCAGAAAGTGCGTTCCCGCAGGTATATCATGCAGAACCCGCGTCCAGGGACGCAGGCCAGCCGTTCAGAGGGTGCGTCCACCCAGTGCACACATTTCAAGACAGAGAAAAGCACGTGGGGGTTTCTTGGTTGGCTTCTAGCCGACGGTTTTGTGTTTCTATGGTGTCGGCTCGTGGTATTGTTCCATGTTTTGGGGAGGAGCTTGCCTATATAAAGCAAAGGAGTTCATTTGGATTAATCATGTTTTTGGTTGAACATCTTATGAGGGTAAGATCTAGTCTAGATCTAAACAAGGCGAATCTGATGGACCGAGATCTCTTCGGCTCTTGCTCGGATCTGTAGATCTGATTGTCTGGGTTACTTCTAAAGTCTTGAAATCATCTTTGCCCAGAGGGACGCAGGTGCAGTAAGGTTCAAGTGCGTCCGGGACGCAGGAGCGAAGCGTTTCAGGTGCGCCGGACGCAGGTGCAGGAAGGGTTCTGGTGCGCCGGGACGCAGGCAGTTCGATAGACTCAGTGCGAGGGACGCAGGCTAGCAGTTGAGCAGGATGCGTCCGGGACGCAGGCTAGCAGTTGAGCAGGGTGCGTCCAGGGACTCAGGTCAGCAGTTGAGCAGGGTGAGTCCAGGGACTCAGGCTAGCAGTTGAACAGGGTGAGTCCGGACTCAGGCTGGCAGTTGAGCAGGGTGCTTCCTTCTCTTAAAATCCTTGTTTATCATTGTTGTGTTCTGGGTTTTGGTCCTATTATTGTTGATCTGGTTACTACAGTTGATTGGGTGATTCTCTTACACTTGATGATCAATTAATGCTTATGGATCCAGTTTGAAAATTTATGAAAAGTAGTCCTTGTATGAAAAGAAGTAGGGGGTTGTAGCTCCCTTCCAGGAGAGACTGGAAAACGAGAGAGAGTTGTAGCTCTCTGCAGGTTGCAGCCTGCGTACTGGTAAAGGACTGCACCAGTACAAAATCATTGTAAAAGAATTTCTAAATTGAAAGAAGATAGAGACATATTGCAGCAGGTGGTTTTCACCCACATTGGGTTTCCACCTTACATCTTCTGTTCTTTGATGTGACTGTCTATTTTCTTTGTTCATGCTCATTATTTTATGGTACTGATATGCAAGAATAATTCAAAAAGATCAAATAAGGAAGATTTGTTAAATTGCTAGATAATACTGATTCACCCCCCCTCTCAGTATTATTTCCAACACAGAAACCTTACGGGCTTTCTTAGATGTAGCCTTTGTGGATTCCGTGCTGGTCGTACCTATAACGCCATCGCCGGCATGAGAGTCTTTGTTTGATTTAGGAGGAGTTGGAACGGAAAATTTTGGTCTGGGAGCATTGGGGATTTTGTCATAGAGTGTGCCAGACTGAGTATAGATCAAGTCTAGATGTTGCACACGAGCAATGACTTGCTCTTCAGTGACGACTCCTCCCTTTGCCACATCTTCTGTAATAGAAGGTAACAATGACTTAATAAACCATTCAGCTAGTAGCTGATTAGGAACATATGTTTTTACCATTCTACGATGATGTCTCCACTCATGAATATGATCAGATATGTGTGTGGCTGTCGTCTGCTTGAAATTGGTAAGAAGCTCTGTTCCTATTTTGTACCTTATTGGTAACTGAAAATGGGTTAAAAAGGTGGTGGAAAGGGTGCCAAAGTTATCAATTGAATCTCTAGGGAATTCAATGTACCATTTCGCTGCTAGACCAATTAATGTTCGCTGAAAAATTCGAAGCCTAATCGAATCATCATTTAGAGTGTTGGAGGAACACCATAGATGAAAGGTCATCACATGATTCGATGGATCTTCACCTGGATTTCCATTGAATTTAGGAATATCTGACGGAATTTTATGAGGAATCGCCAGCCACCAAGGGGCATAAGCAATTGGATCATTTGTTAGCCGATTTAGATCTGGTAACTCTAAAGTCACCACGAAGGGCAACTATTGATTCAAGTTCGGTGAAGCATATCCAGGATAATATGGGATTGCCTGAGCAGTGGGTCTTTGCATACTAGCATAATGTATTTGATGCTGATAACTTTGATAAGGTTGTTGGGCATAACCATTTTGAGATGATTGATGTTAACCGTTTTGAATATACGGCTGCCCATTACCAGCAAAGTTTTGACGCTCAGGTCCTTGGTAAGATTGTTGGAATTGTGGTTGTTGATGTTGCACCAGCCATGGTTGTGAAACCATTTACTGTTGCCCAATACTGGATGTTTGACCAAGATGAGGGGTAATAGTACCCATTTGAGCCCGAGTCACTCCAGTTAAGGAGCCACTAATCGGTGATTGCGGTTGCATCGTGGAGACAAGAGGCTGTTGTATTACAACCTGAGAAACTTGAGGCTGGCATACAACAGGAAACGCTTGTACTTGCGACACCATCACAATAGCTGGTGTAGTGGGGATATTCGACATAGGTAGACTCAGTTGAATTGAGTATACAACTCTTGGTTGTTGAGGTAGTATTGGCACCCAACCACTGGATGTGATTCCAATTTGACCCACATTCGGTTGTGAACACTCGTATGGTTGTTCTCCCAAAGGGAACAATGAAAGGGCATACTGCCCCCCATACGGTGCAATCCATTACTCAAAGGAAAGATTGGCCTTTGGAGACCGGACTACCCAAATTGATATTGTTGTGAAGGATAAATTTGTTGAGATTCAACATAAGAAATTCCAGGTATTATTCCTGATGAACAAACGGGAACAGACCATACTGTCAAAACAGTCCCCGAGTGGATTCCCTCTAGTGGTTGGTTGAGAGCTAGTTGGGACAGATGGTATACCAGCGAACATTGTCGGAGTGACAGCAGGAGGTTCTGCTACCGCTGTGTCAGATGACACAGTCCTAGATGTCGATGGTTGTCCAGACATATCGAGTCTATCCAAAAGACTTCCTAGCGATTCTACTGGAACTTGTGATGAAGGGTTACTATCTTCTGAAGTAGAAGGATATAGGTGGATCCTAGTTCCAAAATGCGATGGAGTATTGGATGGAAGATCCTCCATAATCTCTTCTATAACAATCAATCCAGGTGGAAGAGGTAGACCGTCAGGTCCGTAAAATATTTCTGGTGCCGAAGAAGGTATAGATTCTGTAGTGACAGATGCTGGAGGGGTAACACCTTCTGAATCAACCCTAGATGGAGCTGGTTCAGGAATAGAAGTGTTTACTATTACACTAGGATAAGTTCAATGTCCTCTTATAACTGTAGAACTTCTTCTGTAGAGGCAGGGATACCAGAAATGGTTGGAGTAACTGGAGTCTCAGAGGATGTTGAAACACAAGTTTTAAACAAACCAGGATACTTTGACCTAGTTAAACGAGTCTGCTTGGCCCGGAATGGTTTCGTTTCTAGAGTCAAAGATGGCTGACTTGTCAGTCTCTGTGAACGATGGGGTTTTGATTGAATTTATTCCATGATTGCGGATTATTTGATCAACTCAAAATAAGATGGAAAAATGTTATTCCGAATTAAATGAATTTTAGACGCTTTGACACAACTTGCTTTTTCAATTTTTAAGAGTCGAAAAAATCCTAAAGATGACTCTAGTTGCCTTCGATTTTTAATGAGACTGAAGTGACAAGTGCTCAGATGGACCTTTTCCTTGAAGGAGTCTGAAAAAGAATGAAAGATACTACTCTAGAAATCTAGACAGAGGGATTACCAAACCAATTGCAAAACTGCAGAATACTTTTTACCGTACGGCAGTCAATCTTCCCGAATGTTGTGTTCAATGCATTGCGATCGATAGGGTGGAAAACATGGCTTCCTAAGGATAAAAAAGGATATAGCCTATTGTGGTCTCCCAATATATACTTGACGATACGTGGGAGCACAAGTCTGTACTGGAAATTTTCATCTCAAAGAGGAGGAATCACCCAACCTACGATGAAAGCGACAGTTACCAGGATTTACGATGCCAGAATACGTCTCTAGCCTAGACTTCTAAATTTTGTGCGTTAGGTTCCAAAGTGTTTTTATGTTCATTGAATTTATTTTACAGTTGATCTTTCTTAAAAAGTTTTCCTTTAAGGTTCACTACGTGATGTAGATATACAAATTCTAAATATGCAATCTAAGATGATAAACAGTCGTTTGCTCTTCTTTTTGCAATGAAAATCCTAGCTACTAAGGAAAGAGAAGCGAAATCCTTTCAACATAGAGCAGAGAGCACACACTAGATGCACTGTCCTAAATCAAAATCAACAAGTAGTCTAAATGCAAATGCACATGCATGTATTTTTTTTCTGCTTTCTTAATGTGCGAATGACAAAAATAATGTTAAATACAAATCTGAATTATCTCTTCTTTCAAAGCAACAATACTAAAAATTTTCTTTTCAAAAAATGAAAGGAAGACAAGATGACACTTTGCGATTTTGAATTGAAAACTGCTTTCGACACTTGAAATACTATTAATTCAGATCAAATACAAGAGTAACAGTGTAATCGACTATCAAAAATAGGAGGATTCTTTTCTTTGACTGAAAATGACACTTGAGACACTTTCAAATCAAAAGACAACAATTCGATTACGCTACTATTTTGTAAAGGAGAACTGTAAATGGCGAAAAATACATAAAAACATTCACAATTATTTGCACAATGGAGGCTGAATAATGCAAAGGAAGGGGGTTTCAATAGTGTTATATTGATCATAAACAGCGAAACTCTTGAATAAAGCTGAAGACAATGAAGAAAAAACCAAAATCTGGAGGCAGAAACAATCTTATCTGATCATGGCACCTGTAACACAGGGAAACAGGGATGCATCCCACCTACTGCACATGGGAGGTGCAATGCATCCAGTCTGCCAAAAGGAGACAATGCGATGGTCTAGGGATGAGACTTTAACTTGGTTTTTGGTCACAGTTTGCAACTTAGTTAATGGATTTAGGCTGAGCTAATGATAGTCAGTAAATACAAAGTATAGGGGCTGATCTAATGAGGTTACTTGCGCTACCTCTAGGGCACTTAGGATGTTTTAAAGTCAGTTGTTCAGATCATAAACAAACCCAGAGATTGACTGAAGCAGTGTTTATCTACTTTGCACTTGCATAACAAATGCAGTTCGAAGGCTAGCTGGCTTAACTTCAGGCTCCGTCTCTAGTTTATGAAGCAAACAAATAGAGACAAGCAATCAAACTATTCGCTCCCCAGCGGAGTTGCCATTTTGTTATTGGGAAAACTAGTGTCTATTTAGAGTTGCTAGTCCCACTAAGATGGGTAGCTATCTTAGAAACAAACAAACTAAAGTCACTTGTGTTTTCCTTTATGAGAGATAGATGAGAAAGAAGCAAAGAGTACCAACCTCAGTCTTTCGCTTGGCTCCTTTCTTGTTTCCTTTCTCCTTTAACAGAATTTCACCACTCCTTCCTTACTTGTCCCACTTCAAAGAGCACCTGTAGAGTCAAAGCAGCATAATACCATCAAAGCATAGAGATCTATAACCATAAACAATATAGGATCAGATGTATATTAACCATACAAATGCATATATCAATACAAGATTCAGAGATATACAAGAATATGGAGGAAAACTCAAATAGCTTTATTGATAGAAGTAGTAGAAGAGAGGATTACAACCCATTGGTCTGACCCAGTGCCATCCTCCCAGCATGAAAGCCTTCTTCACCTCATACAAAGCAAGATCACCCAACAATGTCTTCAAAGAGAAACCAACAACACTTCCTTGCAAATTACAAAATTCTAGCCTTCAGCCTCTGGATCTCTAATATGAGGGATCCATATATAGATATTTGCAGAGGTGTGATTCAGCTTTGGGTTTTTGATTAGTGTCATTCCACTGATAGTTTTTGGTTCCACTTGGAGATTTCATTGATCTCTTACTCATCCTTGGGCAAATTCTAAGAGGCAAGTGTCATATGAGAACTTTCTAGAAGATTCCTTGATCATCCACTTAGCAAATTGTCTCTGCCATTTGTCTATTCTCGCTCATCGCACTCTATAGAAGGCCTTTTCAGTATGCATTGCACCTCCCATGTGTACAAGGTGAGATGCATCGCACCCTGGCCATGGAGCAGGTGAGATGATCTAGTTTTGACCAGTTTTGAGCAGTTTTTCAGGGAGAACTTCTAGGAAATGATGTAATCAGTTGACCTTGATCCTTTAGGGTATGAAACAACACTTCTAGGGGTTTAAAAGACCTTGGTTTATGGACATATGTGATTGGGGTTGCAGTGCCCAAATATGTCTACAACACCCCCAGACCCCGCAGGGAGGACAAGTCCCCCCCGCATGGAGGGGTGTATAATCTTCTTGGGGTATACATCCGATTGAGACATTTGAATACAGAAGATAATTAGGCTCCACACCCAAAAATATCCCACTTGGAGACTGATTATAGCAACTCCACCGCTGCTTCATTTGCTAGACAATGACTCCACTTTGGAGCTAGCTATTTCTTACCTTCTTCATCATACTTGAAGACTAATTGAAACTGAGCAGATTCTCAGTTTCTCCCTGGTTACAACTTTTGTTAGTATATCCGCAGGATTCTGGCTAGTGTGTATCTTTTCCAACTTCAACTGTCCATCTTCCAATGCTGACCGTATGAAATGGTACTTAAGTTGTATATGTTTAGTCTTGGAATGAAATGCAGAGTTCTTTGCAAGATGTATGGAACTCTGGCTGTCACTGTATAATCTTCCCAACTCTTGATTCTTGCCCAATTCATCCAGAAACCTTTGTAACCAAATCATTTCTTTACTAGCCTCTATAGCAACAACATGCTCTGCTTCTGTTGTTGAAAGTGCAACAACACTTTGGATTTTTGAAACCCAACTGACAGTTGTTCCACCTACAGTAAACAAATACCCTATTGTGCTCCTCCTATTATCTCTATCACCTGCCATATCTGCATCAACATATCCTTGTAGAGAAACGTTTGAACCACCAAAGCATATTGCTTGATTTGTGGTACCTCTCAAATACTTGAGAATCCACTTCACTGCCATCCAATGTTCTTTTCCTGGATTGTTCATGTACCTACTTACAACTCCCACTGCATGTGCAATATCAGGCCTTTTGCAGACCATTGCATACATTAAGCTTCTAACTGTTGATGCATATGGAACTTTAGACAGATGAGCCATTTCTTCCTGAGTCTTGGGACACGCCTCCTTACTTAATTTGAAATTACTAGCCAAAGGTATACTAACTGGTTTTGCATTCTGCATATTAAACCTTTTCAACACCTTTTCTATGTACTCACTTTGAGACAATGTTAATTTGCGATTCTTCCTGTCTCTAGTTATTCTCATACCAAGGATTTGTTTTGCAGCACCCAAATCCTTCATTGCAAATGTGTTTGCCAATTTCCTTTTGAGCACATTTATTTCCTACATGTTAGAACCTGCAACAAGCATGTCATCTACATACAATAACAATATAATATAGCTACCATCATTTTGCCTTTTGAGATAAACACAATGATCAGAGTGACATCTAGTATAACCTTGTTCAGACATAAACCTGTCAAATTTTAGATACCACTGCATTGGAGCCTGTTTTAAGCCATACAAGCTCTTCTTCAACCTGCACACTAGTTTCTCCTTCTCTTTTACCTCATATCCTTGTGGCTGCTGCATATATATCTCTTCCTCCAAATCCCCATGGAGAAAGGTTGTCTTTACATCTAACTGCTCAAGATGCAAATCTTCAGCTACTACTAGACTTAAAATAGTTCTTATTGAAGTCATTTTAACAACAGGAGAAAATATTTCATCAAAATCAATACCTTTCTTCTGTGCAAACCCATTCACCAAAATTCTAGCTTTGTACCTCTGTTTTCCTCCATCTTCTTCCTTCAACCTGTAAACCCATTTATTCTGCAATGTTATTTTACCTGTAGGCAACTTAACTAAGTCCCAAGTATGGTTATGTGCTAAGGAGTCCATCTCTTCTTTCATGGCTTGCTCCCACTTCTTCCTGGTTTCTACCTGCACTGCTTCTTCATAATATTTTGGTTCACCAGAATCAGTCAACAATACATAATATAATGAAGGAGAGTATCGTTCAGGGGGTCTACTTATCGTGGTAGATCTTCTAACACCATTTTTAGGTGTTTGAAGTGCTTGTTATTATTTTTTGGCTATTGATCACTATGATTTTCAGGCACCATCACTTTTCCTATGATATCATCAAGCACTGTGTATTCTCTGTTTTCTTTTTCTTGTTTCATTTCCTGCAACTGATTCTTATACAAGACCTTTTCATTTAATATTACATCTTTGCTCCTAATGATTTTGTGATTTTCATAGTCATATAAGCGATAACCAAAATCATTAACACCATATCCAATAAAGGTACATTTCTTTGATTTTTCCTTAAGCTTTGTTCTATTTTCTTTGTTAATGTGGACACAGGCTTCACAACCAAAAGTCTTTAGAAATGAGTAGTTTACCTTTTTACCTGTCCATGCTTCCTCTGGAATACCACCATCCAAGGAACTTGAAGGCCCTCTGTTTATTAGATAAACAACAGTATCTACAGCTTCTGCCCAAAATTGTAAAGGCAATCCTGCATGCAATCTCATGCACCTTGCACGCTCCATGATTGTCCTATTCATCGTTTCTGACACACCATTTTCTTGTGGTGTTCCTGGAACTGTCTTCTCTCTACAAATTCCATACTCTAAATAGTACCTATCAAACTCTTTGCTACAATATTCACCTCCATTATCTGATCTGAGACACTTCAACCTTTTCCCTGTCTCATTTTCAACCAAAGCTTTCCATTTCTTGAAAGTATCAAATACATCAGATTTATTTCGAATACAATAAATCCAAGTTTTTCTGGTTGCATCATCAATAAAAGTAACATAATAATGAGAGCCACCAAGAGATGATACCTAAGCAAGTCCCCATACATCAGTATCCACAAGCTCTAATTTTTCATTCTTCTTTTCTTTCCCAACTCTAAGGAATCTGACTCTCTTCTGTTTTCCATAAACACAATTTTCACAGAATTTTAAATCAACATGCTTCAAACCTGGCAACAAATTTCTTGAGTGAATAATCTGCATCCCCTTCTCACTCATGTGCCTGAGCCTATGATGCCACAATGTTGTATCTTCTCCTGTAGAGGTTAAACCATTAACAGAATCAGAAATACCATTGCATAAATACAATGTACCAACCTTTCCTCCTTTTGCTATTACCAAGGATCCTTTAGTGACCTTCCAGGTTTTATCTGTGAAAGTACTTACACAACCTTCACCTCCCAACTACCCTATTGAAATAAGATTTTTCTTCAAATCTAGAACATGCCTTACCTCCTTCAATAGCCATTGATTTCCATTCTGCAATTTTATGAAAATTGTACCCATTCCAACGATTTTACAGGGTTTATCATCACCCAATCGAACCTGTCCAAAATCTCCTTGAACATAATCATGAAAATGTTTCCTATCAGGTGTGGCATGGAATGAGGCCCCTGAATCTACCACCTAGGCATCAATAATATTTTCTAGTGAAAGAATCAAAGCATCTTGCAACACATCACCTGTTACATTCACTTCATGATTAGTTTCTTGTTGCGCATCTCCTTCTTTTCCCTTCTGATATTTGCAGTCTTTCTTCAGGTGTCCTTTCTTCCCGCATTTCCAGCACACTGTGCCTGATTTGGACTTGGATCTGCCTTTTCTTGACTTACTGCGATATCCTAGGCTTTTTACTCTTTCCATTTTTCTTCCCCTAGTTTATGCACCGACAACATCATCAAACTTTAAAGTACTAGATCCAGAGACAAAGTTACTAACAGCCATAACTAAACCATTCCAACTTTCTGGCAATGAGCACAGAAATAACAGAGCCCTAACTTCATCATCAAAATTTACCCCTATAGAACTTAACTGACTTGTAACTGTATTAAAATCATTTAAATGATCTGCAACAGATCCACCTTCTGACATCTTCATATTAAATAAATGCTTGATAAGAAATACCTTTTTTGAGGCCGAGGGTTTTTCATATATTTTTGCCAATGCCGACATTAAACCCTATGTTGTCATTTCCTTTGAAATATTAAATGCCACTAACACTGCTAGGCACAACCATATTGTTCCAAGTGCCTTTCTGTCCAGAATGTCCCATTCTGTGTCTGTCATACTCGTCGACTTCTTTGTCTTTCTGCTCAATGGTAGGTACAGATCTCTCTGATACAGATAATCTTCCATCTGCATCTTCCACAGCTGGTAGTTTTGGCCGTTGAATTTTTCGACCCTAAACCTACCATCTTTCGCCATTGCTCTCACTCGAACCAGGAACCCTTCTCTCTTGCGAGTTTATCAGCCAAATAGACCTTCGGCTCTGATACCAATTGTTAGAAAATTATATATTACAGAGAAATGGAACACATAAAATATTGCAGAAATATAAACGTAGAAAACACATAAAACAAGAGAGACACAGATATACGTGGTTCACCCAATTTGGGCTACATCCACGGAGAAATAGCTAGTCCTTATTTATTATATTATCCAGCAAACTGAAGAGATACAACCTACAACAAATCTATTGTAACACCCTCTTTTCTCTCAATCTCCTCTCTCTTCCTCACTCAAAATATAGATATACATAGACGTAATACAATTCCCTCATATATAGTGAGGGGTTGCCTTCTAGGGAAAAGACCCTAAATTAAATTTAACTTCTACCATCAAATCATCCGCTTAATGAACAGCCCATATTGATTAAAAATTACTATAATTTTACAAGGCAATTTTACATCTATTTTTAGCTTCGGGGGCGCTACCCCCGAACCCCCACCGGGGGACTGCTAGCCCCTAAACCCCCCAGCCGAGGGGGATTATCCCCCCCAAGGACAAGTCCCCCTGCACCACCCCACGTGGAGAGGTGTATAGTCTTCATGGGGTATACATCCCGCTAAGACATTTGAATACAGAAGATAATTAGGCTCCACACCCAACACCATCCTCAGTGTGTTATATTCAGATTCTATTGACAACAAAACCTTCTTCCCATAGACCAGCTCATAGGGTGTGAACCCTGTGGTGTTTTTCCAGGTGGTGTTATAGGCCTAGGTGACCTCAACCAATCGATCTGCCCAAAATTTTCTGTTGCTTCTCACTACCTTGGTCAAAATCCCTTCCAAAGCTCCATTAGTGACTTCCACCTATCCATTTGCTTGCAGATGATAAGGGGTGGAAGTTTTGTGCTTAATTTTGTGATGTGTGAGCATGTCTTCAATCAGATTGGAGGTAAACTGACTCCCTTGGTCTGTGACTAATTCTCTTAGATAGCCAAACTTGTAGAAGATATTTTCTCTCAAAAATTCAGCTACTTTTTCTTCTGTTGCTACCTTGATCACCTTTGTTTCTGCCCATTATGTTATATAATTAGTGCACACAATGATGTAAGGTTTCTGTTTTGAAGGTGGGTTGACAGGACCCACAAAGTCCATGCCCCACTTCTCAAATGGCTCAAAAGTCACTTGAGGTTGCAGGGGCATATCATCCCTTGGAGTAGGTTTCCCCATCCTTTGACATCGGTCACATTGGCTGATATATCTCCTTACATCTTGATGAAGAGTGGGCCAATAGTAACCTACTTGCAGAATTTTGAAGGCAGTCCTCTTTGCTCCAAAATGGCCCCCACAGGGCCCATCATGATAGGTTAGGAGAATGTCCAAAACTTCCTCCTCCCTGACACATCTCCTCAAAATCTAATCTGGGCCAAATTTGAAGAGATTGCCCCCAATCCAGGTGAATGGGGCACTTTTTCTCACTATCTTGCTCTTCTTTTTTGAGGACAGGTGTGGCGGGAACTGTGTTGAAACCAAGTAATTTTCTATATCAGCAAACCATGGAGAGAGTACTGAGATAGCAAATAGGTGTTCATCTGGCATTTGATCATCCACCATTCCTTCTTCACCTGCAGGAAAATCTATTCTAGACAGAAAATCAACAAAAACATTTTCCTTACCCGCCTTATCAACAATGGTTAAATCAAATTGCTACAATAAATGTAACCATCTAATAATACAAGCATTTACATCTGGCTTTTTCATTAAATACCTAATTGTAGCATGATAAGTGTGTATGAATGTTTGATAGCCCGTGATGTAGTGTCTAAACTTATTTAGGGAATGGACTACAGCTAGGATCTCCTTTTCGGTTATAGTGTAGTTTAATTCAGCCTTGGACAAGTTTTTACTTACAAAATATATGGCAGAAGGCAGCTTCTCATCAACTTGCCCTAAGGCTGCTCCTATCGCTTTGTTCAATGCATCTGTATGAGTGTGGAAAGGTAGGGCCTAGTTTGGACCTCTCAAAATTGGGGCAGTCACTAGTTTACTTTTCAAAGTATCCAGAGCCTCTTGAGAGTTGTCAGTCCATATGAACTCAGCATCCTTTTCCAAAAGACCAAACAATGGAGAGGCTAGCTTACTGAAATCCTTAATGAATCTTCTATAATACCTTGCTAAACCTAGGAAACTTCGAACATCTCTTACCTTTTGAGGAGATGGGACCCTTTGGATGATGGAAATTTTGTTGGGATCCACCTGTAATCCTTGCTGAGAAATTGTATGACCTAGCACAGTCCCTTCAGTCATCAGGAATTCACATTTTTCAGGACTGAGGGATAGGTTCATTTCAATGCACTTGTCTAAAACGTTTCCCAGGTTAGTCAAAGCTTCCTAGAAGTTAGAAACATGAGGGGTAAAGTCATCCATATAGATTTCCACTGGATCGTGAACCAGTTCAGTAAATATACTCAATACAGCTCTCTCTAAAGTGGTGGGAGCATTGCACAATCCGAAGGGAAGGACCCGGTATGCAAAGGTACCCCAAGGAGAAGTGAAAGTGGTCTTATCTTGATCTTCCCGGCTGATTTGGATATGGTTGTACCCGCTAAACCCATCTATGAACGAGAAAAACTTCTTCCCTGCCAAGCCATCTAACACTTGATCTATGAAAGGAAAAAGGAAAATGGTCCTTCTTGGTGGCCTTGTTTAGTTCCCAATAATCAACACAAATTCTCCAATTCCTATTTTTCTTTGGCACTAGCACCAAAGGAGAGAGCCATTTGCTGTCAGAGATGGGCTAGATGAATCCTGCATCCAGTAAATTTTGCAATTCTTCTATGACAATATCCTTAAGGGCTAGATTCATCCTCCTTTGAGGCCGCCTGACTAGTTTGCAATCTTCCTTAATGTAAATGTGATGAGTGTAGACTGAAGGGTGCACTCCCTTCATCTCCTTATAGCTCCAAGAAAAAGCATCCAAGTGGTTTTTCAATAAGCTACACAGTTCTTTCTCCTAAGAGGTGGATAGGGATGAGTTGATCTTCAAGGTTCTTTCTGGGCTGAATTCCACATTCTTAACTCGGAGAGAGGTCAGATCAGCCACACAGAGATCAATTAAAGGATTGGCTTGGGTTTCTTCCTCCAGCTCTTCTAATGGCAACACACTGGGGGGTGGATTCTGGATCAAGTTTTCAATAAGATCATCCTCGGTTTATGGGCCCCCCATGGTAGCTTCCACTGCACACAGTGGTGCAGAATAGACTTCATCCTCATCTTCCTCCTCCAACCAGAGAGGTAAATCATGGTCTAACAAAGGTTGGGCAGGAGGATATAGGACTAGCTGCTTGGACATATGCCCATTCTTGATTGTCATGTTCCCAGCTTGACAACTAATGTAGGCATCTGCAGTAGCCAACCAAGGTCTTCCTAGGATGAGAGGATACCTAGTGAGCTTTTCCTTTGGTTGGAGAACCAGGAAATCAGCAGGGTACTCCCAAGAATCGATGGAGACCATTACATCTTCCACAATCCCCTCAGGGGTCACGGTGGAGCGGTCTGCTAACTATAGTACTGTTGTGGTCTTTCTCAAGGAGCCCTGAAGGTTGAGCTTGAGCATAGTGTCCTTGGTCATCACATTAATGGCATCCCCTAGATCAATCAGGGTATGGGGGATTATGGTGCCATTGATGTGGACATCGACTACAGGACTTCCAGGGTCTAGATATTTCAGACAGATTACCTACCCCAACATCAGGTCGGACAGTTGTCCTATGACATTGATAGTTGGAGCATATCTCTTATGCCTGCCTGGGTGCTTGAAGCACTTCTCCTTGATCATCTTGTTGTATATAGGCACATCCTTTATAGTTTAGAGAAGTGGTAGTTTTACACATAATTGTTTCAATTCTCCTAGAAGTTCAGTTTCTTCTGGGGTAGGGTGTGTTGTTCCAGTTAATCTCTCAGGAAAGGGTGGAGTTGCTTTTGGTTCACTTTCTTGTTTTTCTTCCTCATCCTCCTTAGGGATAGGTTGGTTATCTGGGAGAACCTACCCAGATCGTAGGTTAATCTCCTGAATCTCCACAACATAGGTCGGGCATGATGTTTCCCCACTATATATTTGTTGGACCTATCTGTTATTGGGGTTCGATTTCGGTTAAGCAAGTATTTGAGGTTGCCTTGGTGGAGCAAGAAGCAATGGTTGTGGTTGAGTAGGTGGTGGAGGCAAAAGAGCAGGAGGAGAGTTGTACTGGGGCCTCCACCCCTGATGAGGTGCATTCCACTCAAGCTGTGGCTGAGCAGAAGACTGAAACAAATGAGCAGCTGGTTGAGCATGGTATTGAGATGGATATGACCAAGGAGGGGGTGTGGACCAGGAAGGATGAGTAGGGGGACCCCAAGAAGGCATGGAACTGGCTTGATTGGGGTTGTAATATGTCTGGGATGTTCCTTGCATTCCCTACTGGTAAGGCCTGGGCCCATGTGGCCTCCTTTGGTTCATGAAATAGAATGGTTCAGTGGTTCCTTCGGCCCCCTGGTATGCAGCTTTAAGCCCGGGCAATGAAGGGCACTGTTTCGTAGAATGGTTTTCTTCACAGACTGAACACACTTCTATAGAGTTCAATAGACATTCGTTTCTAAGATTCCTTCTGGTGCACCTAGGACAAAATATGGCCAAAGTCCTCTCTGTTTCGTCTTGTTTTCTTTTGATATGCAAGGTATCCATTTGCATGGCAAGAGTCTGCCTCATCTCACTCTTGAAATCTTCCAGCCAATTCTCAAATTCACTTCTAAGAGATGAATTGGATGAGGATGGACTGGCTAAAGGTTGACTTACCCTACCTCTCTTTCGGGCTACCCTAGAATGGTTTCTAAACACACTATTTATGTCATCATAAGGTAGTTGGTAGATGTTCCCCCCAACGAGCAAATGAAGGGTATCTAGAAGGTCTTCTATGACCCCTCTGAGCAGGACCAACTTCAGAGATTCAAGGTCAAGTGTGCACCTGACCCTTTTATAACTGAGTTGAAACCTCTCTTCATAGTCTTCTAAGGATTCATCGCTTCCCATGGTCATTCAGAAAACCTATTCCTTGGTATCCTTTGACCTACAGTAGTCCCAGTATTTGTTGTTAAAGGCTTACTGCATCTAAGCCCAAGTTGTGATGTTGTTTCTGGTAACCCCATGAAGCAGCACAATGCTGCATCCTTGAGGGTGGAAGGAAATAATTTCAACTTCTTCTCATCTTCTGCATAGTCATAAGTTCGACAAAGAATAGAAAATTCAAACAAGAAGGTATCAAGATCTTCGGTAGTCAACCCATGGAAGTGAGGTAAGGCTGAATGACTTATGTTTTTCATTTTAGTGTCCCCATTGGTCTACCGGATAGGAAAGGTATGCTCTACTCTTTCCCCATTTCCTCTAACGTTTTTGTTTTCAGCCATGGTCTCAGGGGGAATGGTTTCTTTCTCTTCTTCTGCTACAGGATCTTTGTATATCTCTGTGTTGGAAATAATACTGAGAGGGGGGGGTGAATCATTATTATCATATTAATAAAACTTTTTCATTTCCATAATCAGATTCATATATGCTACTTCCATAACTTCTTATGATTAAGTTAATCGATCTTCAATGAGTGCATTAGAACATTATCAACCATATTATCAGTTAACAGATGCAGTAACATAAAGTAGATCATCACACATAAGGCACACACATGAACACAATGATGTAAGGTGGAAACCCAATGCGGGAGAAAAACCACCTGCTACAAGTCATCTCAATCTTCTTCTTAATAAGAAAATTCTTTTACAATATTTGTACTGGTGCAGCCTTATACCAGTACAGGAGCTACAACCCCCTTTGCTCTTGTACTAGCCGATCCATTTACTAGTACGCAGGCTACTACCTACTACAATGCTCCAAATATTTCCTTTAGCTCTTGTACTAGCTTAGATACTAGTACGTAGGCGCCGGCCTACAATCTTCTCTCCTTCAAGTACCACGTTTCATCAATTTTCATACTGGATACACTGAAGCACAACCCATAAACTGAAAGACCACATTTCATCCAATTTTCATACTGGACCCAACAACAACATTGAAGCTCAAACAACCTTCTGAAACACCCAATTAACTGAAGTAACCAGATCAACAATAATAGGACCAAACCCAGAATACAACAATGATAAACAAAGATTTTAAGAGAAGGAAGCACCCTGCTCAACTGCTAGCCTGAGTCCCGGACTCACCCTGCTCAACTGCTAGCCTGAGTCCCTGGACTCACCCTGCTCAACTGCTGGCCTGAGTCCCGAACGCACCCTGCTCAACTGCTGGCCTGAGTCCAGACGCACTCTGCTCAATTGCTAGCCTGCGTCCCTCGCTCTGAGTCTTTTGAACTGCCTGCGTCCCGGCGCACCTGAACCCTTCTGCGCCTGCGTCCGGCGCTCCTGAAATGCTTCTCTCCTGCGTCCCGGACGCACCTGAACCCTTACTGCACCTGCATCCCTCCTGGCATAGAGAATTTCAAGACTTTAGAAATAACCCAGACAATCAGATCTACCGATCCGAGCAAGAGCCGAAGAGATCTCGGTCCATCAGATTCGCCTTGTTTAGATCTAGACCAGATCTAGCCCTCATAAGATATTCAACCCAAAACCATGCTCAATCCAAATGATCTCCTTTGCTTTATATAGGCAAACTCCTCCTCAAAACATGGAACAATACCACGAGCCGACACCATAGAAACACAAAACCGTCGGCTAGATACCACACAAGAAACCCCCACGTGCTTTTCTCTGCCTCGAAATGTGTGCACTGGGTGGACGCACCCCCTGAACGGCTGGCCTGCGTCCCTGGACGCGGGTTCTGCATGGTGTACTTGCGGGTACGCACCTTCTGAACTGGCTTCCTGCGTCCTTCATAATTTTTCAATAAAATGAGAGTTGATCATCAACTTCTGCTGCTGTCTTGAAGAATAGTGAACTACCACCTGAATGAGTTGCCATCAAGGACAACACTTTAGCCATAATGCCAACAATCTCCCCCTTTGGACTTGATGGCAAAGCTTACTAAGAACTTGCCATTTGATTCCTTTGAGCTGTCCTGCATCTATGTATTATGTTACATCTGACATCTCTTCTGAATGTATATAAGTGAGATGGTCTTCTATGAGGGGGGTTGCCATCAAGTACAACACATGCATCATAATGCCAACAATCTCCCCCTTTGGACTTGATGGCAACAACACCAGATCACTCTCCCCCTTTGACATCAAGGGCAAAGGGGTATGCTCCCCCTAAGAACATGCTCCCTTTGACTATAAACCAGATCTGCTGAAGTCTCTGAATGAGCTCCCCCTTTGAATATGACATGGTGCTCCAATCTGATGATGGTCTTTCTGAGAACAAGCTGAGATGTCTGCTCTGCTATATAGTGATGTTCATGCTCAAGCTCCCCCTGACTGTAAGCAAGGTCTGCAAAAAGATGTTCTACAAGAAGAACATGACTCTATAAAATACATACATCCATCACCCATCACAATAAGGATCATCCATCCAACCAAGTGGGAATACATCATAAATATGAAAACCAAATACATTACATCTTCATCCTATGCATAGTGGGGGGACATAGGCCGTTACATGACCTGAAGAGATGACGATAATAGATAGACTATTACAACATGAGTCTTGCTACGACCTTCCAAACATCTAAAGATCATGACAAACAACAGCACTGTATAATCTGCTCCATAGTATCTGTCAACATCAACTCATAACCATCCAGATCTACATGAATCAAGAGCCATCAAATGAAAGCATCAGCATCAATCAACATATGTATGAATAATCATCCCTGTATCCAGCCAACAATCCTCATTCATTTGTGCCAAGAAAGAAATCATGCATCTTGCTCATGTCAACATCATCATGAAATGCATATGAGTAACTCATCATCATCATGTCTCCAACAATGCGACTTTGAATAATCATCCACGAAATCAGCCAACCTCATCCATATATGTGCCAAGGATAATAAAGACTTCATGCAAGCATCATTAGAGAATCAACCATACATCTGATCATGTGACCAACTCATAATAGCAAGATGAATCATAAGCATTGTCACCAAGGACCATAATGCCAACAATGAATTTAGGACATATGCTCCCCCTGAACCAGTGCCATCCATGCATATCAAGAAGAATCAACCAATAAATGCTTTGAGACAGGTACGCACTTCATCTTCTGCTGTGCTGCGTCCTGTTGCTGCAGGGACGCACCCAAAAACACTATCGCACCGCGTACTTTTACTCAGGGACGCACCCAAAATTACTATCGCACCGCGTCCTTTTGCTTCAGGGACGCACCTGATCCTCAGTCGCTCTACGTCCCCACGCAGATCTTCAGTTACTGAACTGCGTCCTGGACGCACCTGGACTTGGTCTGGCCTGCGTCCGCACACAGGTCTCCTGTTACTGCACTGCGTCCTGTACTTTCAGCTTCCTCTGATTCTGGTATGTCTGTACATTGTACTATGCCATCCTTTTCTGACTGTACTTCCTTTTTCCTCCATATCTTCAAGCGTGATGATGACATTTTCTCCTTTTGATATGGTGCCCAAACTTTGTTCCTGCATTCCTTGGCTATATGTCCAAGCTTGTTACATGCATAACATCTTACATGTTTCATATTCCTCCTGTAACAATCAGTAGCTTTGTGACCAAACATATTGCAAGCAAAGCAATATCCATAAAAGTACCTTGATTGAGATGACCTTTCTGCATAATGGTCTTGAACTCTTCTTCTTCTACATCTAGCTGCAACATGTCCAAGATTATGACATACATAACATTCAACATTATTCATAGGAGGAGTAAAGGATTTTCTTTGAGGAATCTCTTTCCTTGGTTGATGATGAGATTGATCTTTCACTTCTTCGTTGATCACTTTAGATTTCCTTTTAGAGTTTCTTGCCTCACCTTGTGAACTAGATTCACCTTCAACAGATTCATGGAAACCAAGACCAGTCTTTATAGCAGGGGACCTTTGACTACTAAGAATATCATCCAATACTTTAGAGCTATCTTGAAATCGTAAAAGCTTATCCTTTTCCTCTAGTTTACCTTTCAAGATATTTACCTCAACCTGAAGCTGTTCTTCCTTTTCAAGAGATTTCTCTTTCAAAACTTCTTCAGCGTTCCTTCCTTCTTCCATTTGTTCCCTTAGTTTGAGAATTTCTTTTTCTTGTTCTTCATACAGATCCTGCTGCATTTGACGAACTCGGAAGGCACATTCCAGTTGAGATTTTAAGCTGGTGACTTCGTTTTCTTGTTTTGCAATAGCTTGGAGTAGATCTGTATTCTGCTTCTTTGATTCTTCAAGATCTCCTTTTAGTGAGAGGATTGTAGCTTCAAGATTTTCATAGTAGCTGGATCTATCTTTGAGTTTCTTGATGGTTGTGCTTCTTTCGTTGACTTCTTTTCTTAATGATGTCACTTCATGCTGCAATTTTTGACATTGGTCTTCCTTGTCCTTGAGTAGCTTTCTTACCTTGTTTACTTCTTCTAGTTGTGCCCTTAGTTTGGTAGCTTCTTCTTTGAAATCACATTCCTTTTTGTTCAATAGATCTTGTTGATCTCTAATTTTGTCTGTCAGCCTTTTAAATTCTGCCTCTATTTGATATCTTTCTTGTTCACCCATAAGAGCAAATTCAGTAGTTTCGCTATCACTTTCATCTCTTTCACAAGGAAATATAGCTGGAACATCAGAGGATAACACATTCATACCTGATAATGACTCTGAATCTGATTCTGAATCTGAAGAGCTTCTTATGCCTAATCCCCAATCGATTCTTCCACTGTCATAGTTCTTCTGAGATGACTTCTTTTTCTTATTAGCTTTCTTCTTAAGCTTCTTTCCCATTGTTCCACGGATCTCCTTCAAGCGATCAAGCTTCTATCAAAGGACCTGCTCTGATACCAATTGTTGGAAATAATACTGAGAGGGGGGGGTGAATCAGTATTATCATATTAATAAAACTTTTTCATTTCCATAATCAGATTCATATATGCTACTTCCATAACTTCTTATGATTAAGTTAATCGATCTTCAATGAGTGCATTAGAACATTATCAACCATATTATCAGTTAACAGATGCAGTAACATAAAGTAGATCATCACACATAAGGCACACACATGAACACAATGATGTAAGGTGGAAACCCAATGCGGGAGAAAAACCACCTGCTGCAAGTCATCTCAATCTTCTTCTTAATAAGAAAATTCTTTTACAATATTTGTACTGGTGCAGCCTTATACCAGTACAGGAGCTACAACCCCCTTTGCTCTTGTACTAGCCGATCCATTTACTAGTACGCAGGCTACTACCTACTACAATGCTCCAAAGATTTCCTTTAGCTCTTGTACTAGCTTAGATACTAGTACGTAGGCGCCGGCCTACAATCTTCTCTCCTTCAAGTACCACGTTTCATCAATTTTCATACTGGATACACTGAAGCACAACCCATAAACTGAAAGACCACATTTCATCCAATTTTCATACTGGACCCAACAACAACATTGAAGCTCAAAAAACCTTCTGAAACACCCAATTAACTGAAGTAACCAGATCAACAATAATAGGACCAAACCCAGAATACAACAATGATAAACAAAGATTTTAAGAGAAGGAAGCACCCTGCTCAACTGCTAGCCTGAGTCCCGGACTCACCCTGCTCAAATGCTAGCCTGAGTCCCTGGACTCACCCTGCTCAACTATTGGCTTGAGTCCCGAACGCACCCTGCTCAACTGCTGGCCTGAGTCCGGACGCACTCTGCTCAACTGCTAGCCTGCGTCCCTCGCTCTGAGTCTTTTGAACTGCCTGCGTCCCGGCGCACCTGAACCCTTCTGCGCCTGCGTCCGGCGCTCCTGAAATGCTTCGCTCCTGCGTCCCGGACGCACCTGAACCCTTACTGCACCTGCGTCCCTCCGGGCATAGAGAATTTCAAGACTTTAGAAATAACCCAGACAGTCAGATCTACAGATCCGAGCAAGAGCCGAAGAGATCTCGGTCCATCAGATTCGCCTTGTTTAGATCTAGACCAGATCTAGCCCTCATAAGATATTCAACCCAAAACCATGCTCAATCCAAATGATCTCCTTTGCTTTATATAGGCAAACTCCTCCTCAAAACATGGAACAATACCACGAGCCGACACCATAGAAACACAAAACCGTCGGCTAGATACCACACAAGAAACCCCCACGTGCTTTTCTCTGCCTTGAAATGTGTGCACTGGGTGGACGCACCCCCTGAACGGCTGGCCTGCGTCCCTGGACGCGGGTTCTGCATGGTGTACCTGCGGGTACGCACCTTCTGAACTGGCTTCCTGCGTCCTTCATAATTTTTCAATAAAATGAGAGCTGATCATCAACTTCTGCTGCTGTCTTGAAGAATAGTGAACTACCACCTGAATGAGTTGCCATCAAGGACAACACTTTAGCCATAATGCCAACACTCTGGTGGTTCACCTATAGGTTCTTTTGGATCACTGCCACCAAAGAAGGGAGAAGGGTGACTTAGTGATGTGGTGGGGGTGTTGGGTAGGAATTTTCCTGAATTGTCTCTGCTCCTACGAGGCATGAAAGGAAATCTCTTTTTGGGTGATTTTTTTTTTTGTTCTGCTTGTACCCGCAAAACTGAAATAGATTGAACAAAAAATTGCAACCACTGAAATGAACTTGCTGAAATGAAATTGCAAAATTGAAATGAAAGCAAGGAAATGGCTAATCTACTTTGCTGGAATGGAAATTGCAGAATTGAAATGAAAGCAGGAAAGGTCTAATCTACTTTGCTAAAATGGAAATTGCAAAATTGAAATGAAAGTAGGAAAGGTCTAATCTACTTTGCTGAAATGGAAATTGCAGAATTGAAATGAAAGCAGGAAATGACTAATCTACTCTTGCAGAAATGGAAATTGTAGACTTGAAATGAAGCAACTACTCTACGTTTGCTGAAATAAACTACTTAGTAGAATGTTGCAGTAGAAAAGAGAAGAAAAGCAGTAATCACAAAATACTCTGACGCTTCCCTGGCAACGGCGCCAAAAAGAATGGTGAGCACCAGCATTGCAGCAATAATGTTGCAAATCCTGGGCCTTCCTTCTATACTTTTATCAATCTAGTAGTTCGTAACAAACTTGGAAGCGACGATGCTGTATGCACAAGTAATAGCTCTTACTGTAGGCTGTCACTTGGTCAGCTAGTGCAAGTTTGCTAGGAGCTCAAGCCAACTTCTATGAGTTCTCAGAAGAAGCTTTTAACTGTGATGAAAGAAAGCTAACTCTACAAGGACTATTCTACTTGCAGAAAGAGAAGGAAAACTGAAATGTAATGCAAACCCTAGCAAACCCTAATTTACCTATTAACCCTACTTTTGCAAGAAAAGAGATGGAAACTAATGATATGAGTGCCATTGACTATTGAAAAGGTAAATTTCTTTTATTCAAGCTACTTCTAAAAATAAATGAGAAGAAATCATCTTTTTTTGCTTTTGAGTATTATTATCTGGAATTATTATGCTTGTGATTTATCTGGTTGTGATTGTGCAGAGGTTTGGTGGCAAATGAAGATGGAGTTTGCTTTTGCAAAGGGTGAGGAAGGTGTGAAGAGGTCCTAAGAAGCCCCTAGTACCCTTCTGAAGACTTCCATAGCGATCGGAATTTGAAAAATCACTCATAGGAAATTCTACAGGAGGTTGCAGGGGATCTACAGGAGGATCTATAGGAGGATCTACAGGAGGAGGCCAAGAGCTATTTTTGGAGTTTTGAAGGTGGAAAAATGATGAGAAAGTGTAACCGGAGGCTAGATGAAGGTGTTTAGGTGTCTATAACTTGTCAAGCAAGATCAAGAACAAACTTGATGGTTGGATTTGTTCAAATGGCAAGAAAGCAACTTTATGGAGAAAAACACAGCATTTAGGGCAGATTGACGAAATGTTGCGAATGACTTGGGAAATCTATGAGAAGTGAGTTAGTGTTGGCTGGTTTATGGATGTATGGTGAGCTAAGGTGACCTGCAAGAGATCTTCACATCTACTTACAAAAATTGTTCAAAGAAAGGACAAAAAACTGAAATTTCTCTAGCTTGACCTAATTTCTGACCTACAAACAGAAAATGCTGAACAGTAACCTGTGAACAGAAAAACATGCAGAGAGATCTATGGTAAAAGAATAGGAAATGATCTAGGCAACTAACTCTGAACCAATATCAATCTTTCCAAATCAAAGTATCACACTAACAGTTGCATGGAAGAGCAAAAACTGTGTTTTTGGTGGCAGCAGTAGTGCCTTGACCTCAAATCAGAGTCCCAGGAAGGTAGAAATGAGATCAGGTCTTGTTGTTGGCCTGTTTGAATCTTATTATATCACTACAATAACCTACTTGAGCAACTGAAACAAAAACAACTATGCTAACCATCAAAGACAACCTAATCTAACAACGTAAAATGAATCTATGCAACAGAAAGTAACTCATGAACTGAAGAAAAAACATATAAGTACATAGTAGGAGGTGCTAGGAAGCTTGGGTTGGGCCCTAAACCAAGATTTTTAGCCCTTTAAAAGAGATTAGTGCTGGCTCAAAGACTAGTTCATCTTCATTATCAAAAATAGCAATCACATTACATAAATCGTTCTCAAAAAGGAACTCGAAAATGAGCTGAACACAATGCTGCACAAAAGTGAAAAAATCTACTAATGACTGGCTAACCTACTGAGGCTATAATCCTCCTTATTTATGCAAATGGATTCCTCCAACAGTCCTCCTAAAATCAAGGAACTCGGCTTCCTAGAACTGGAGATAAACAACAGTCCTTCTTTACTTTCTCGGCTGCCCCTTGGAATCATCAATATGGACCTTTGTGCTCCGAGTTGTTGATGGAGGATTCAAGGAAAGGGGTCATAAATAAAGGAGACACTCGCCCTACAGGTCCTCTTCCCTATTTTCCTCAATTTTTGGCTACCATTTGCTCTTAAATCCCTCGACTTTGTCCAAAATTGACCAAAAAAACTGCATAAGGCACACATTAGACTACATGGAAAAATGACTAATCCAATTCACTCTATTAACATAAATATATTCAAAAACATGCAATAAACTAATGAGAATGGTGGATTAAGTCGAAATAAGAAGCAGAATGAGCCCATATAATTACCCATTTATGGGGTTTATCACATAAGATCCTACGAGCAGAACTTTGGTGGCCAACGGTACATAAGGATGAAAAATCATATTGCAACATGTGCGATGCTTACTAAAGGACGTGGAGACCATCGTGGAGGGATGAATTTCCCTTAAATCCACAAATAAATTTGCAATCGTTTGATAAGTGGGCGATTTATTATGTGGGTCTCAACCAGCCACCAGGGAAAAAGACTGGAGCGCGATATATTATTACAACAACTGAATACTTGATGTGATGGGTGGAAGCATAATCAGTAAAGGATTGTAGCATACCTACTGTTGTGAAGTTTAATTTTATTTTATTTTGTCCCGCTTTGGCTTCCCTAAGATATTAATGATTGATAGGGGCACGCACTTCTTAAACGAAACAATTGTCGTGATGCTTGAATAATTCTAGGTTTATCATAAAAAAAGTACACCCTATCGCCCTCAAGCTAATGATACAGTTGAAGCCTTCGACAAAATCATGGAGATCACTTTAACGAAGGTTTTCAAATGCGAAGTGAAATGACTGGGATGTGCACTTACCAACAGTCTTGTGGGTGTATAGAACTACTTGTAAACAACTGACAGGCCAAACCACCTTCAGGTTAGTCTATGGGCAAGAGGTTGTGATGCCCATGGAGTATATTGTGCCGCATCTACATATTGTTGTGCTGACCGATATGGCTTATCGTGAAACCCTGGAAGAGAGCTTTGCATAGCTAATGGAATTAGAGGGTCGGTTTTTAGAAGGATTTGAGCAACAGGTGCAAAAGGAGTGTGAGAAGGCATGTCACGATCGATATATAAAGTAGTGCACCTTCCAAGTTAATGATTTGGTCTTATTATATGACAACAAGTTTATGAAATTTCCTGGAAAATTTCAAATGCAATAGCTTGGACCCTATGTAGTAAATGAAATTACAGATGGTGGCGTAGTTCAGCTCGTGAAGATGAATGGAGAATTGTTTCCAGGTAGATTCAACTGCAGTTGATTGAAGTTGTACAAGGGTGATCTCACCCCTCTGTAATGACTATATGATGGAAGGATAGACTTAGTACTCCAAGCAGCTACAAGGAAGTACGGGACTGTAAACTACACTTCCTGAAAATTGGAAATATGAGGTAAGAGGGTTGTGTGATGGAAGAAAGTAGGGCACTGAGGGGAGTTGCACCAAGGTGGATGCGCCATGGATGTTGGTGCCATGCAGCCAGGTCAAAAAGTAGTTTTTGAATGCACTTTAGATGATTGGATGATAAAATTTCTGTTAGGAGGAGCGAGGAGGGCACATTTATGGGGAACATCTTTGGAAATTTTCCACCAAAGATACCTTAATGGTAGAAACTTGGAGGGAATGGTTGGATTCGAATTCAAATTCGTCGATAAATCTGGCAGGCTGACCAACATTTGAACGCTTTCCTTTCAACAATTTTTCCTTAATCTTTACTACTAGAACGATTGTTGTATGTATGAGAAGGTTTGGGAGGACATTTTAGCATGACTAGAGTCACCAACTTACCTTATTGGCATTGAGAGATCATCCTTGATAGAATGATGGCCAATCCACCCAACTAAAGTTGCACCCTCCGCTAAAACAATGCCCTCTACTCCTATGAGAGTTTCGAATACGGTGCCTAGGTCTCCTAGACCTAAGTCCTCTGCAGTTGGTAAAAAGGAGAAAAAGTCACAACAATTCTGGTGAGGTAATCACCACGAAAAATTCCCATAAAGATTCACCAGAAGGATAAAATGCAAAAAGCGCAGCAGCCACACGAGCCCCTTAATTTAGATGAAGAAGAACTTCACGGAGGAATCAAGGAGATAGATACTGATGAGCTGAGCCTATAACTTGGCTCTCGAAATAACATCCCACCACGCAAGGGCACAACCAAGGTGCCTAAAGACCCAAACACTACCAAATTCATGATCTCTACACCACTGTTTCCAGAGAAGGTGGTGTTTGAGGGCGAGTTGTTGGGCCACATTCCTTTGCTCAAGCTGGAGGATTGGGACTTGGGAGATCACAAGAAGTTCCCTCAGCTTGCGCTAAACAAATATTTGGCAAAAATCTATTATGAGGAAACCAGGGTTATGCAACCAGAGCCTATGAAGTAGGTTGTGGGATTTGAGAAAGTGGGCCTTCTAAACATGCTCTGGTTACCACACTTTAGCCGTACAAACATTAACACTATAATTTTTAGACAAATACTCACATTGGTGCATGACAGGTCTCTTTGGCTGGGAGAACCCATCCCTATCACTGACATGTTGATCCACTAGATCACCTTGCTGCCCTATCAAGGTGTGGATACAATATATGCATTTGGAGGTAAAACAAAGGAGAAGAAACTCGCATATGAGATGAAGAGTGAGTTTGGATTGGTGAAAGATTCACAGGGATATTCCATCCACTCCATTTCAGACCCCGCGGTGCAGTTTGTCACACAAATTTTGGCATGCAAGATCATGCGGAAGTGACGTGCGAACGAGGTTTCGGCGTCAGTTATCTCCTTGGTTGTGAAATGTTCCAAAGGAGTCTAGTACAACTGGGCTCATTACCTATGCAATATGCCAAATGAGTCTAGTACCACTGGGCTCAGTACCTATGCAAGGAGTTTTTAGTGAACTATAGAGAGGCATAGGATGAGGGCAAGGCATTTCATTATGCTTAGTTGTTAATGTTGATCATATTAGGAGCATGGAGGATGCTTAGGGATAGTTAGTTTACTCCTCAAGACTTAGACCTTCCAGAGGTAGGGAAGTTTACTTTACTCTGGGCAACAAAAGACGTAGCGCGGGTCACTGAGACCAAGATGTTTTGGGTGCTAGTGGAGATGGATCTGTGCACGGTGATTAGCCAAAGGCCGAGGTTGTCACCTACCTTATACGATCAACTTGAGCCTTACACAGAGTTTAAAGTGGATTTCCATAATATATCTATTTGTGTGTTCTAAGAGCCGAAGAAGATATGGCATAAGTTTCCTTATCTTGTTGGTGAGGCGGTTGTCCAAGAAATTATTGGTAAATGGCTAACGGAGTAGCTTTACCCATCTAATCCAGGTGCAAGAACAAGCAAGGTAGTGGAAGGTACCACTACACAGACCTTAGCAGTAGAAAAATATAAGGAGGCCCACCAAGCTGCAACTTGGGAGAAAGTTGAACAGTGGAAGGAAGTTGCTACTAAGGAAGTTGCAGACAAGGAAGTCATTGCTAAGGTAGCTGCTAACAAAGAGTGGGCAACCCATGGAACTATGATAGAGGTTGAGGAGTTTGATTCTCATCACACCCAGGACCAGGAAGTGCCAGATGTAGAAGGAGGTGGGGTCACAGAGCAAGGAACCCCCTTTGTGGTCAAGAAAAGACCGAAGCATACCACCTTTGGACCGCGAAAGAAGTAGAAGTCTACAAGATTCTCCCAGGTAAATCCACTAGTCCTCACTTAAGGGGACTTAGATGAGATTGGAGACAAGGTTCGGGACACCATGACAAAGTTATAGACCCATTTTGAGTAGCAGTACCAGCAGACACTGGGAAATGTGCGGAAGGATCTGGGTGATCTATAGATCTAGACAGGGTGGCTGCAAGTGAGTGTTGGTCAAGCGGGCAGGATTCAGGCAAGCCTGCAGTAAGAGAGTGTGATAGTATTCAACACCGATAAGTATTTGGATCTCTGTGTGATATAGTTTCTAGTTGAGGCCCTACGCATCCAATCAGAAGAGGCCAATGCCCAACTTTCACAGATCAAGGATATAGGCATCACCCTTACGACACTTCCTATCCAAACTCTACATGAGCTACACCAAGGAATTTCAGATGAAATGAGGGTTAAGGAGCAGCATGCACTGGTGGTCATTAATGAAGTTAAGACCAATAACCAGTGGATATTTCAAGGAAAGGTGCAGGCGCTGAAAGACAAGTAAGAATTTTCCACGTGCAGCCAAAACTTAGAAGAAGGGATTACATAGGCATGTAATGCGTCGTCTAAACTCAATATTGTAGTGGATGAAAAATCAATAGAAAAGATCCAGAATTTGGTTATAGCGGTCAAGGATTCTAAGGATGAAATCGGTCAAGTTCAATTTGAGCTACAACCAAAAATTTTGGAGTTGCAATTGAAGTTGCAGTCGACAACTCCGCTAGAGGTTCAGGAACAGCGTGGAGCAACTATCAAGGAGGGAATGGCCACACTAGAAGCAGTAGTCAAGGAATAAAAAAATTATTTGAGCAAACCATGGAGCTCTATACATATATGCAGGAGGATCCCACTTTGTAGAAGACCAAGGCTGACCTTAGAGAAAAACTGCAGCAATTTGACGCGATAAGGCTGACTGCACGCACTTTGGCACCAATACAGTAGTTTGTGTGGTTATAGGAAGGAAAGCAGCTACAAAATGAAATTGAAGAGTTGTACGGGAAAGAGGCCATTATTAGGGCTAGAACCTAGCCTTGGATAGAGGAATCCATCCAACTCACTTTGTAAATCCAAACAACTTAAAGGGCATATAGGAGACTCATAGGACAATGGACCTCGTAGTGGAAGGCCCCACTACAGAGAAATTAGTTGAGGAAGTGCAGCAGGCAGCTATGTAGGGAAAAATTGATCTACCAGTTCTAAAGATGGAGTTCTGTGAACTCTAAGAAAAGATTGAACTACCAACTGAGTGACTCGAGGATGAGTTGCCAAATTGTGTTGGGGGCCTATTGGATGGGGTCCCTGGGGCTAAATTTTGTAAGTCCTTTTTCTAAAGATGTAAAGTCTCTGCAATTTGTGGAAGCGGAGTGTGAAGATAGTAAGAGTCAAAGGGGCTTTAGTCCCTTAGGTGGGTAGGTGATAGGAAGGTTTTGAGACCCACCCATGGTTTGCGGACCATGGTATTGTAAAAGCAAGGGCTATAAATAGAAGAGTCATAGCGAGTCTAGAAAAAGCAGATGCATAGAAATATTTGTAAGAGCAAGTAAGGTAAGGCAAGAAAGGTCTGTTTCCTTTACTTAGGCAAAGGGGAAGGCTCTTGTAGCTGAGTGCGCAGAGACCTTGGTAAGTCTGTAAACTGAGTGTGTGGGCTGCTACAGATGATTGCGCAGGGAAAAAGAGTCTGTACTTGAATGATTACATCTAATAAACACTATTTTGATCCAATATTTCTGCATCTATGTATTTCTTCTTACTTCTATAGTTTTTTGTATTTTCCTTCTATATTGCAATTTATATGAATAAATTCTTAACTTGTGTGCGAAAGTGGTAGATCAGTACAATTTATACACGCCATGAATAATTAAAGGCCTTCACGAAGATCTAGATGATGTTTAAGTGAATTACTTCGGAAGGATTGGGGCTTGTGAAGACACAAATAAGCACTAGGAGCGTCAGGAACCTATCACACAGGCCTCTAGTTGTAGAAACCTATTTCTCTCATCCCGAAATACTGCTTCGAGTGAGACTGCATCCTACGCTACGCGAGTTGTTTGTGAAAGGGCCAACAGTTAGTGTTTTATTGGTTGGCGTGGTTAACTTTGAACCTGGGTCAGGCCCCATCAAGCCAACAGACCCAGATGTAAATCTGAAGATTCATGTAAGTCAAATAGATATGAGGGAAGTCGAATAGTCATAAGGTTCAGTTTCACCCTTGGCTATATATACCCCTCATTTGTACATGCAATGGACTTTTCACCTTAGCTCCTCCCGCATAGCCTTGAGAGTCTGTAGTCTTTTCTTTGAGGAGCAAGCAATGGCTCCAATGCCCCGCTTATGAGGTTAGTGATGTATGGTGTACCGATGTGTCTTGGAAATTTTAGTTAATTCAAAAGCCTGATAACAGGCCAACACGTTTTCACACATGTATTGTAATTATTTGTAAGACTAATCTTTTAACACTTGTAATGCATGTTTCTTTAACCTATGTTAAGACTGTTGAACTATTTCGGTTGTTCTAATACTTATGTTTATGAAAATTCCTTGTATAAGTTGTTAACGTTGTCTTGCCCATGTGGGCTTCCTTGCTGAACACTAGACAGAACCATTCCCATAAACTTGTTATAACGACTGTTGCACTTGCACAGACTACTTTGTTGATTGGTGTATGTGTTATCCCTTCACTATGTGTTTGTGACTGCTGCATAAGTGTGGAATACTTTTCCAAAATCTATGCATGTCCTATTGTGTTGTGTGTCTTTGACAGAGTTGGGACTCTTCCCTTTCCACTGGAGACTCACTTACACCCTCTCCCTCTGCGGTCAAAGAACCTTGATACAAGTAACACTAGCACTCACCAGGCACGTGAACCTCGTTGTTTGAAGACAAAGTAGACCACTCTCACTAGATGACAAGAAAGAGTTAAGGCATATATTTAAGATAATGGAAATTGAGCCATCATATTGGATGGGACTCCTACACCAAATGGTGTGAGGTCTAGTTGGGACTTCATACTGAGGAGATCCCCTGAATGTTGGCAAGTCCAACACCGTCAACAAACTCACAAGTGTAATGGTAAGCCCTCATCATGCAACATCACCCATGTCACTCCTACAATACTCTTGTTCTTCTTTTCAGCCACCCCATTTTGTTGTGGGTTATGAGGTGCTATCAACTCCCATTGAATGCCTTCTGATGCACAGAATTTTTTAAACTCATTCGACACATACTCTCCACCATTATCACTCTTGAGAGCTTTAACTTTTCTACCAGTATATTTCTCGACCAGTACTTTAAATTCACAAAAATTTACAAAATTTTGATCTTTCTATTGCATGAAGAAGATCCAACACTTACAAGAAAAATAATCAACAAATATAACATAATACTTGTGCTTGATTGTGGATGTTGTTGAGAACGGTCCACACACATCTGAGTGAACTCGATCGAGGATCACCCGTGCTCGAATTTCATTGTCATGAAAGGAAGCTTTGGTGTACTTGACCAATGTACACCATTTGGATGTGTCTACCTGCTCTAGTGTATCCTTGGGAAGACTGGTAGAAATTTGTTTGCATGAACTTCAAAGCACCATGGTGCAAGTGACCCAACCTCTTGTGCCACAACTCACCATTGTATCAACTCTGCACCTTCTCTTCTTTCATGCTCAAGGTAGCACAATCTTCTACCTCCAACTTGTAGAGGTTCTTTACTCGAACCCCTATCCTTTCCACTTATCATGTGGCTATGTGAAGAAGGAATTCCTTTCCCTTACTAAATATCACATCATAGTCTTTATACTCCAACATGGCAATAGAGACCAAGTTCTTCCTCAAACCAGGAACATACATAACATATCGCAAAGTGAGGGGATAACTCTAATCCCTCTTAAAGGTAACCGTATTGATCCCAATAGTGCTATACCTCCCATCATCACCCATCTTGTTATGCATCTAGAGACCTTCTCCTCCAAGTTACTGAAGATCTCTTTGTTACTGGTCATGCGGAAAGAATCTTTGTTGTCTAGGTACCACACACTACCCATCATCAATGACACCATACAATTTATGAGGGTAAAGTCTAGTTCGAATTTTGAATCAAGTGTCTCACCTATTGCTCCTCCTAAGGGCTTCTTACTGGCCTTCTTGAGCAAACACTTTGTGGAAAAATGTCCCAGCTCATGACAGTGAAAGCATCTGACTTTTGACATGTCCTTATTCTTGCTGCCATGACAAGAATTTGATTTGGAATGGGATGACTTCCCCTTCCCTTTCTTTCCTTACTAGCTAAGGCACAATTCTCCTCATCATCATGCTTTGATGAGGATCTGTCTCTGGTGTTCTGTTGAATCTCTTCCTGTACCAAGTTGGACCACAAATAATTCACTCTGGTAGCTTCTCCCTCTCATTAACAGAGTCCAGGTAACTGTGCCAACTCTTGGGAAGTCCTAGAAGTTCTAGGCTCACCAGATCATCTTTGGAAATGGTAACTCGACACTTCCAAGCTCACCCTGACATTGGGTGAACTTGGTAAAGTACTTCGGAATTGAGTCACCCTTCTCCATATTGATCTTTATGAGTTTTTCCTTCAGTTCCAACTTCCTATGGTCACTGTTATTTTGAGCCAAGTTCATCAATTCCTTCCACATTGTAAATGGAGTGTCCTTACTGTGCAGATTTGAGACAATGTGATCTTGAACTCCTTTGCACTTTTTCCACGCACCTTCTCCATTCAACCATATCTTTAGAATTAGATATTGTAGGCTTCAGAATATCATGATCTATGAATTCCTTGAGGCCATTGTCTTCCAACACTTCCTCCATCCTCTCCTTCCAAGCTATGTAGTTTGAGCTACCCTCCAGGGAATTCTCAAGTCTCAAACCATAGAATGACATATTGCTGACTCTAAAGTATGAACTTGAAATTCGATTTCTCCTACACAACAAACTCGAATTCTCCTCTTCTATATTGTCTTAAGTTCTGATACCATGTAGATTTTTACTTGTAGATTCAACAACTTATGTGATATGCTAAAACACAAGACAAGAATCTACTCTACTCTTTAGTGGAAACCAAAATTGATTGATGAAAATAATAAGAAGAGAAGAAAGAATTTCAATCACACATAACATAATATTTCACTGGGGAAAGAAATTGCTAAAAATGCCAACTCTTTATATTTCTTTAACTAGAAGATTTGATAAGAAAATACAATGCTTTTTCAACTCGAACAATTCCATGCACAAGTACAATCTATCTATCTTCATCACAAACCAGCTCAAGCCAACACTTAGACAAATCTTCTACCTGTCAAGCCCCTACTTTCTTGTGCAATTCTTGAGAGAATTAGCCCATATTTAATCGAGAAATTCTCTCTCCATAACTATGTAATCCATCATAGGGCCCTCAACTGATTGCATGCACCATCTGTACAACTCAGAAAAATTATACGACTGATAGTACATTGTCCCTCAACTCTAATCTCAACTGGTTCTTCCTCTGAACTAACATGCATTAATTATTTATGAGTGAATCTTCAATTAACTGGAGGAGTCATGAAGCTGCACTACCACTTGTCCCCACTACTAAACCTCCTACTAGTTCCTCCAACAGTTGGAACTAGTTTAAATGACTATAACTCAGGTAGACTGAGTTAATTAATTACAACTCAAAAGAACTCAACCTGGACCCCTAAAATTTAAGGATCACTCTACATGACTCTAGATAGACTTCCAACTTGAATTTCCTAAGCTAACTAAGTCAAATTAACTTAGTTAACTATTACAAGTTGTTATGAGAATATAATTTCGATTTAATTCCTAATGTAATTCAAGGACAAATTAAATTAGGATTTCTTGTTGCTATTTTTAACAATTTGATTATAGCCATCATTTCCTTACAGGATTCTATTAGTTTTTGGAATAAACCTTGATCAATTCTAGATGCAACTCCAGAGAGGTCTATATATAGCTCAGCAAACCCTTCAAATTCGGCAGAAATGATAAATCTTACAAAAGGTGAGGATAAGGCTATAGAAAATGTGCCTTAGAGGTCTTTTGAATAGATGTAGATTTCTTTCAGTAGAGCCCAGAATAAAGGCTTAAATGAGCATCAGATTAGTGTAGAAACCATAGAGAGATAACACAATAATGTCCTCTAACTTCACTTAGAAGAATCCCAAATTTTGTCCACTCAGATTCCATTGAAAACACTTAGGTCAAATACTACTGAGGTCTTCCAAGAAGAGGGCCCAAATAGGTCCCAGAACAGGCCTGACAGTAATACAAAGATTCCTCAGATGGGGGGGTCTCATAAAGGTTGAGAAAGGCCTTCGAAAAGGGACGGTATATGCCTTAAATCAGGCAAAAGGAAATGCAAGATAGATACGGATTAGCCTCATAAAATAAATCATTTCATAATGACCCAAGATCCTTTCAAATTGATTCAGAAGTGCCCTATAACAAGGGTCTGAACTACATGATATTCAAAGTGTGATATTCAAATTGATTCAGAAGTGCCCTTTCAACATGCTTATGTAGTTCATATCATTTACTACAATAATTCAACCTTTTTAAAGTCTTACTAGCCATCTTTGATATTCTAGGATAATGGAGAGACCAATAAGCAACAGAACATTGGGAACTAGCTCTGCATCACATCCCAGGAGTTGTTGGTTTTAGTATTTTGATAAAAAGACAATAAATTTGTAAACCCTTCTTACTAATCACATACATATAACTGCCAGAAGCCTCCACAAAACAAACCCAAATAAATATGGCAGCATTATGCCAATACTAATTGAAAGTTGTTCCATAGAAAATAGACTTCGGTCAGTTACAGTTAATATTTCTATGGATTTAGAAGTCACTTACATCCATGCAAATATGGCTCCTTATAAAACCATGATGAAGCTATATTCCCAAGGTGAAAAACATAAGAATTTAAGAATAGGAAACTCACATGATTTACAGTACCAAGAGCTCCCCGCAAGTGCTTCGGAGTTATCTCAACTATATATATTGGTACCTTGATTTACCACAACACATGAATAACATCAGAGGCTCAACGAAGTTATTGTAGTATCTACATTATCAAAGGTTTTGGAGGAGGAAGGGCACGTGAGCGAGTGGGAGACTTGTTGTGAAAGATATGGCTCACATTCCAAAGCATGCGAACATCTCTCTACATACAATAATAAATAATTTTTCTACAAGGAAAGTGTGAAAACAATAAATTAGAAGTACTTTATGTTCTTTGTTTGTTCCTCATCTTCTTCTCCCTTTGACAACCTACCTCGCTCATCAATGCATATTTTTTTCTTCTAGATGTGTTCCCGAGAGAGATCATAAGTATATTATGTATGAGAGTTTGTGAAAAGTGGCCACCAAGTGGCTTGCTTTTCCTTTTTGGAGGTGATATGGCATGCTATAATAAATTTTCTATGTATTTTCCTATTCCAAATCATGAAATAGAAACTTATGCATTATCTCTTTGGAAAAATAAAATCAATTAAATTTTTCATACCATTTAACCTATCAAATTCCTGTCAATCCAAAAGTTGCAAAAAATTAGATACCTTTCACCTTAAAATACCCCTTGGATTAGATGCACATGTTGCAAGGCCCATCAAATACATATATATCAATGTAGTAAAAAATAAGAAAGAAAAGTGCCATCACCCTTCCAGTCTACCAGAAGCACATATCTCAATAAAGTTGAAACAATTTAAAAACAAACTACCATCACATGTCCAAAATCCTTTATAGATGTAATCAATCTTAATGTCGTTTAGTTAAAGCACTTAAAGGAAATGTCCAAAAGATGATTGATGACTCAATTTTCAATAATAACAAAGTGCAATTTAACTAATGTAGACCCCATGCATACGTCCATAATATAAATACTTCCAAAAAGGCTATGATGGAACATTTGAACTACAGACTCTAATTTATATGTCCAATTTAAAAAATAGGAAACCCAACTACCACATAAACATTCAAAATAAAATGAAGTTCATGTGTTAGAAATTTCTCTAGTGTAAATATGTTGACCTGAGTGAGAAAAGACCATCCTGATTAGAGCTCGTGTCATCAGATCCTTGATATCCTCTCTAGCAAGGGAACTGTTAATCGAAAAATTCAAGGAAAACATTAACCTTAGTGAGAACCACATACTTACCGCAAAACATATTCATGAAAAAGGAACCACCTCTTCTTTCTTTTCATGATTAAATGGACCAACTTCAAAGGGACCACAGTAGAAGGCATCCAACACAAGTTTTTAGGTAAAGGGTACCCTTATCTCCAAATTCTATATACGTGTTGCGGTAAGGGATACATATATTTATATAGGTATGTAATTCTATTTTTTGTATAGAGGAAACACCAAATTAATGTTTGTATGAAACACAACTACAAAAAGATGAATGGATAGTGAAAGAAACTTACACCAAAAAGTAGGTAGCAAAAAAAGGTTAAGTTATCCTGAACATTCACCATTTGAACTACTCACTAGATCTAAAACCAAAAAGTACAAAATTAACAACAAATCCATACAAACAAATCAACAAAAATACAACCAATAATTATTTATAAATGATCCAACATTTGGAAATTTGAGACGATCCTAAACACATTGTTTTTAATACTGATGAGTGAGCTTGCATAGCATTAACAAGTTTTCCCAACATTCAAATGAAGTTGGTATCATAGTACTGTTAGTTCATTTTAACCCTGAGATGGTTTTCCAAGGTTAGCTAGAAAATTATCTATTGGTTTTGTATTTGTGCAAGGAGAATTTAGTTGTGTGCAAGTTTATGTGCGTAAGATGAAGAAGGGATATGGTCTAAGATGCTTCTTTGTTGAGAAACTTTTTGAAGCTTTGTGAAGCTTTTTGATACATTACAAGTGTGATGGCAGCTTCAACAAGTGATGTTTCTAGTCCATCTTCCTTAGAAAGACTCTTTGATTTAGAGATGTTGCAAGAGCTTATCATCATGAGAGATATGGTGCAAGAGATGAATGAAGATAGGAAGGAGAACATTATACTTCAAGAGGAGTTGATGGCCATGAAGGAGGAGAAGCAAGAGCTTCTTGAAAAGATGCATGAGATGGAGATTCAACTCCATGATGCCAAGGAAACCCTAGCCAAGTATGTGCATGAAAATGAGGTATGAAATTCAAGTTTATCTTCAATTTCCTCTCAAAATGAATGTTTTGGTGCTTTTGAAAGACACACTAGAGGAATAGGGTCCAAATTATTGATGAATATGAGTTATGAAGGTAAAGGGTTAGGCAAACATTTACAAGGCATAGTTGAGCCAATTGTTGTTGAGGAAAGGCCTAGGTATTTGGGTATTGGTTATGGATAACATGATGGAGAATGCTCCAAAGATAAGGAGGCACATGAAGGTGTTCCAAGAAGGAATTTCATTACATGTTCATTACCTCAAGCTTGTGAAGTTTTTGTTCATGAGGAATGCAAAAGTTTTATACCCACTTTGCAAGAAGATGCTCATAAGCATGCAACTAGTGGAAATGGTAAAAAAGAGGATGTTGAAATCTCTAAGGTCATTGAAGCCATTGTTGGTATTCTGAAGAGAGCCACTACCTCATCAACTTAACCTCTTCAAGAAGGAGACAAAGGTGAATGTAAAAGTTATAAATCTGCCTTTAATCAAGTTTCTTTTGATTATGATAAACATGGTAAATCTTCACATAAGATTTGGAGAAAATTTACATGTTCCTTTTGTGGTTTGAATAACCATACTATTTCGAGGTGTTGGAAGAGGATAGCCATACACAAGAAACTTTCCAAAAAAAAGAGACAGAAATCCAAAGGTCCATTGGATAATGGAAACCATGTTGAAAAGAATATGCAATTATTTTTCACTCATTTCCATAAGCAGGGTCATCTTGTAGACAAGTGTTGGACTTTGCATCCAACAAGTCATCCACGACATTTGAAGAAGGTGGAGAGAGATTTTGGCAAGAATGGAAAAGAGGATTCCATAATTGATGTGGGTCAGAATGATACACATTGTGAAGTGTAGTTGAAAGAAGCGCCACTGAAATGGTTTATAAAGAGATGGTTAGATTTCTTAACCAATTAAGGCCTTGCATTTCTTTTGATAATTGATGATAATATTGCCTTATTGATGCATTTCCTTGTTATTTGGATGCATTTCTTTTCATCTTAAAGTATGTTTCATATTGCATGAAGTAAGATGTTGGAAACGTAGAGTTATGTTGACTCACTTAGATGCAACAAAGATGGCAATTTTCAACTACAAATTTGCATACATGTTGCATTCTTGAACTTGCATGTTTATGCTAGGAAGGCGTTCGAAAATAGAGTATGTTGACTCACTTTATTGCAGAAAATTTGGTCATTTCAGCTCTTTAAGTACTCACACATACTAATGGGATTTGTGTACTTGTGATTGTACTTGTGAGAGAGTTGAGAATTGTTATACATGCATGAGAGTTTGTGTGTGTGAACAGTGGAATTTTTAATAGTTTCATTGTGCTTGAACATGCATGGGTGATTGACTTGTGTTGGTTGATTGCTTTGTTAACATGTATGTTGTCAACTTGAGAATGTTGATCATTTGCACATGCATGAGTGTCGGCTTGTGTGGTCGATTGATTGTTACATGTATTCTATATCAACTTGGAAGAGTTGATTTTGTCTCCAGATGAAGGGGAGATGTGATGAATTATTTCATGAGAATGTGGAATTCTTGTTGTAAATCGTCAAGTTGTTGTACATGCTTTTGCTTGATTTGAAAGTCAGTTGTTTGAAGAAGCATGTTTTGTCGACTTTTATTTAATCAATGGTTTATAAACCAAGATGTAAGAGTACATGGTGATTTTCACATGATGTGACATTTTTTGCTTTGAAGAAGCAAAAGGAAGAGGTCGTCAAGTTATATTCTTGCATGAGTGTTTTTCAAGGTTAATGGTGTTTCTTGTGACAAGATGTCACAATATGTTGGAAGGTATATGCTTGAGAAAGACGCTCATGATTAGCCTTCATTCTCAAATCATGACATGAGTAGCATGTTAATACTAGAGGATGATGGAATCAAGAAGTGAAAGTGGGAAAAAATGCCAAAAGAAATTGCAGCCATTATAGACCATTTGATGTGTTAATTCCAAGAAGCGAAAGAGATGGCGAATGAATTCTTCCATATGTGTAATTTGGAACCGTGGAGGTAGAATAATATTCATTTATTTTATTGTTATTATTTATAAACAATGTAAACTTTGAAACGGGAACTATAAACTCAAAACGGGAACTCTGGCCCAAAAACCCCAAAAAAACCACAAAAACAGTGCTCAAAACGAAAAGTGTGTATACTGGAACGATGTTTTTTTTTTTTAGGTATCAATTTTGCGGCTGTTTTAAAAATGGCAGTGACTACGAAATTTTCTACGAAATTTTCCTGCAAAATATAGCTTCAAAACGAAAGTGTTGATACTGGAATAATGATTTTTTTTTAGGGTCAATTTTCATAATTTTTAAACAATGCTAATAAAACCAATTTTTTATGTCTCAAACAAAGTTAAATTTTAAGGAAAAACACATTAATGTTTCTGGTAGAATATCATTTTTCTTTCCTAAGTATAAATTTAACATGTTTCCAACCACAAAACTAAAAAAACATGACATTATGAACAAATTATATCACTGAATGAATTCAAAAGTCTTTATTTGTACACTGAATAAAACAGACATTATATCTCTAATTTGATATTGCATTGTAGATATTTAAACAATAAAATTTATCATACTTAAGACATAATCCAACAACATAAAAATGCTTCATAACTTCTCATTTAACAAAATATGGAAAACATTAATTTTATTTGAAGATACGATGCATACATCAGTTATATAAACTGTCTTAATCAATTATTCAAAATCACTCATATTTTCTTGCACACCATCAGAATTCACATCTTCAGATGAGTGACTGGATGTTGACGAAGATGTTCCATATTCTTCTCTGTCATCAACTAGTGCCCCATCTGAGTCCACATGCATGCCCAAGATTCCAGGTTTCAAAAGTCTTCTAGATCTACGACTGGTTTCAGCAGAGTCCCATGTCAACACTGTTCCTTCTGGTAACAACCTTTTCAGAATCTCTGTCGTCTTGAAGCGAAGAGTTCCTCTCTTTGTTAAATTGAAGTCATAAACAAGTATGTCAACATCCTTCAATTGTAATATGTCTGTGTGGCGGCGATTTATATTTGTACCCTTTCTTTTTCTTTTTCCACCATTTTTTTTGTCAACTACCATCTCTGGCTTATACACACCATTGAATGGGTGTGTATTTGTGGCATACCAATGTACTTCAACACCTGTAACATCCTCAATTTCTGTAAAGACCTTTATAACTTTAGCAACCCAAAATGGATAGCCATTGGGATCTCCATCTGCTAGCACTGCAATCATGCAACCCTCCTTAATATCCTGTACTGAACCCCTATAAAGGTCTTCCATGGCTTCACGTTGTGCACGAGATCTTCTGGAACCTATATACATCTCTCTTTCCTCTGCTTGTGAAGAACTAATAATACCTTGAGATTGTTGCTGTTCAACAATGTTTACTTCCTCATGTTCATTCGACACATTTTGTGGCCAAATAAATGGATTTTTCAAAGGTATATCTTCATTTATTATAGTCGAAATGAGATCACTTTGATTATTGAAAAACGACTCCCACCAAATTGAATCAGCAATGTCAAAGTACTCATATGTATATCTAATACATTTTTTAATTTCTTCCAGGCAATCAGAATAATTTATAGCCCTGTTCTGTCTACGTGCATTCTGGACTTCACCAACTGATTGTAATAACAATATTTTTGATGCAAATATTGGATGATCTGGAATGAACTTCAAAAATTGCAATCCTGATGACGGTGCCCACTCTGTAGTAGTTGAATACTTCTTGCCCCATATTAGTGTTTTCCCGTCAATTTTTTTGATACAAAATTGATGTCGGAAGCTAATGTCATTAAGTTGTTCAATGAATTTCCCCTCACCATATGATCCCAGAATAAACCTTCACATGTCAACAGTTTCTTCCAACACTTCAAAAGCAGGCTCTGGCATGTATGATTTCTTAATACATTCAATTAGTGATGGCAAGCTCCCAACTTCCTTCCTCCTCAATGTGACTGAAAAATGACTGAACATCTGATCAATATGGTCAGTGCCCAACAAGAAGGAAACCAACCTTTACCTTTTGAAAAATTCTCAATTCAACAAGCATGTTCAGATACCCAAAAACAACCTGATTTTTGTTTTCACGGCAACTGTTGTCCAATTGTAGATACAAAACTTCAGGAAGATTACCAGACCAATGAGAAATCACATCATGAATTATGGTTATGGTCAGATTTGCATCATTATGAATATTTGGAGCTGTGAAGTACACCCTTGGCAACATTTTCCCATTGAAGACCATACAACCAACCAAGTGAAATTGAATAAAATTTTCCTCTTGTAGATTTTTGGGTGTGCGAACAAAATGTGGTAAAAGTGTTTTCTTCTGGTCCATACCATCAATTATCAAACCCAAATATTTATTTGGATTATCATAACACTTCTTTCGATGCTTGTACAACTTCTTCCTTTCATTTGTTTGTTGTTCGCGATGCTCCTGAAGTTCTTTGACAATTAAATCTACACAACATAAAAGAAATTCATTAAGAAATATGTTTTCATAGTTGATGACTATACAATTTTAAAAGTAAAAGTTATGAACACTTACCTCTTTCTGAGCCTTCACATTTGTCCCTTTTTGATTTAAGAGAAGCACATGTACTGCAAATCCCCATCCTTGTCTTCTTAGGAATACGAACATTATTGAATTCTTTCTTCCATATCTTCACAAAATATTGATATGTAATAAAGTGGCCCTGTGCCTCAGCACTTTCTGCATATTCTTTGTATAAGTTGTAGATTTCTCGTCTTGAAAAATTATCTGGAATATGTATTGTCTCTCTATTTTGTATACACTCTCCATGCTTTGAAAAGAAATCTTTCATCCATGACATTACAGTATTTGATAATGGCCCAAACTGTCTTTTATAACGTACTTCTGAATAAAATGTGGGATCCTTTTCCAAATTTTCTTGAATTCTCGAGAGACGAAAATTCTCAAGTGAATGAAACATTTTGAAAGATTTTCTACACAATAAAAAATTCCTAATATGATAATCATAACCTGACAATGTAGATTGCATGCAGCCAACTAAATATGAGTTTTGCATGCTTTTATTCATTGACAAATATCTCTTCCTGCTTTCTAATGCAAATGTGAAATCCATACGTTTCAAGCAATTTTTTTGGCAACATTCACTTGAAATGAGAGCGCTGATAGAACTTCTTCTCGTCAGATATTCTGCTCTACCCCTTGTATAACTAGAATAGCTTGCATTGATACGAAAAGGTCTGCTCCTACTCCTCGATACAATATTTATTGGCTACATCTTCATCATTGGATCATCATTTTTATAAGGATTTTCATCATCATTAAGAGGAATGTTATCCACACTATGATCAGCTCTGATTTTCAAATTTTGACTGAGAGGATACCCTTCATCTTCCCCTTCTTCAGTGCTACTATCATAGTCCTTAGAATTCAGACTAAATGGAAAATCTGACTCGATGTTTAATGGATATTCTTCCTCATGTACATTGTCAGCGCTACTCTCATAGTCCATAGAATTAGGACTATGTTGAAAATGTGGATGTTTACTTATTGAAGATGCTACATCCTGTCCTTTGTCACTGCTACCTTTATACTGATTAGAATTATGACTAACTGCATCATCCTGTTCTTCGTCACTGCTGCTCTCATAGTCCTTAGAATCAGGACTAAGAGGACATTGTGATACTCCAATGTTTTGAAAATCATCATCCCGCGCTTCATCACCGCTGCTCTCATAGTCCTTAGAATCAGGACTAAGAGGACATTGTGATACTCCAATGTTTTGAAAATCATCATCCCGCGCTTCATAACTGCTGCTCTCATAGTCCTTAGAATCAGGACTAAGAGGACATTGTGATACTCCAATGTTTTGAAAATCATCATCCCGTGCTTCATCACCGCTGCTCTCATAGTCCTTAGAATCAGGACTAAGAGGACATTGTGATACTCCAATCTTTTGAAAATCATCATCCCGCGCTTCATCGCCGCTGCTCTCATAGTCCTTAGAATCAAGACTAACTGGACACTGTGACACTCCATACTTTTGAAATTCATCATCATGCTCTTCATCACCGCTGCTCTCATAGTCCTTAGAATCAGGACTAAGAGGACATTGTGATACTCCAATCTTTTGAAAATCATCATCCCGCACTTCATCACCGCTGCTCTCATAGTCCTTAGAATCAGGACTAACTGGACACTGTGACACTCCATACTTTTGAAATTCATCATCATGCTCTTCATCACTGCTGCTCTCATAGTCCTTAGAATTAGGACTAAGTGGACACTTTGACACTCCATTTTTTTGAAATTCATTATCACATTCATCATCACTGCTGCTCTCATAGTCCTTAGAATTAGGACTAAGTGGACACTTTGACACTCCATTATTTTGAAATTCGCCATCATGCACGTCAAAACTACTGCTCTCATAGTCTTCAGAATTAGGACTAAGTGGACATCGTGACCCTCCATTCTTTTGAACTTCACCATCACACTCTTCAAAACTTCTACTCTCATAGTCCTTAGAATTAGGACTAAGTGGACATTGTGACACCCCATTCTTTTGAACTTCACCATCATGCTCCTCATCACCGCTGCTTTCATAGTCCTTAGAATTTGGACTAAGTGGAATCTATGACTCTTTATTAATTTGAAATTCTCCATCCCCTCTTTCATCAGTGCTGCTCTCGTAGTCTTTAGAATCGGGACTAAGTGGAAGAATTGACTTTCTATTCATAGTGGAAGAATTCCCGCTATATTCATCAATATGAATAGAGTTGTTACGCGATGAAGATGTTGATGGTGTATAAACCGAAACTTCACCATCAGAGCAATCCATCACTTTCAAATAGAAAATGTTGAATGATACAAATGGAGTCTCCTAAGAATGTTATATAGCTTAAAGAATGAAATATTCCCTCCAAAGTTATTCCCTCCAAAAATTTTCGCGAAAATATTTCCCTCCAAAAATTTTCGCCAAAATATTTCCCTCCAAAAGTTTGTTAGATTTATTTACCTTTATTATTTTATTCTACAATTGATTGAAAAACGTAAACTAATTTTTTTTTATGAAATAAATCACTAAAATTCAAATTGCAAATCACAACTTGTACATTAATTATTCTAATAGTTAAAGTATATAATATTTACTTAACAGTTATTTTTTTTTAATTTTTATAATATATTCTCAAACAAATTAATCCCACATTCAATCCGTTGTAAAACAACTCTACAATATTCGCTCTATAATAATGTAAAACAAACTATCCCACATTAATCGTATGGAAAAACATCTTCGTAATTTCACTTATATAATAAATTTCACTATCACTATTACTCGCCTCACATCTAGGTTTTCTGAAGTCCCTTGAAAGACTCGTGAATTTGTGGAGCAGCGATATTGCTATCAACAATATATACAACGAAGAATTGTCGCAATTGAAAGGTAAGTTCAATTATTTTTTCGAAATTTTCATATTAAATTAATTTAATGAAGAATATTTTTTTTTTTTAATTAAAAAATTTTCCAAGCCAAATTTTAATATTGCTATCTACCTCACCCCGCCCGCCACACCTCCCCCCTTCTCCAACACTTGCCCCACCCCCCCCCCATATTTTTTTTTTAAATTAAAAAATTTTCGGAGCCCGCCCCACCCGGCACCGCCCCCACCCCCGCCCCCCTGCCCACCCCATCCCGCCCCCACCCGGCGCACGGCCCAACCCCGCCCGACCCTCCCCCTCCCCGGCACCCCGGCCCACCCCTCCCCCACCCGACGCACCGCCCCACCTCCCCCGCCCCCTCCCCGGCACCCCCGCCTGCCCCTCCTCCACCTAGCGCACGGCCCACCCGGCGCCTGCCCCCGCCCCGGCCCACCGGGCCGCCCCACCCTCCGCCACCTCCCCCCCCCCCCCCCCCCCCCCCCCGCGGCCGCCCCACCGCCCTCCCCCTCCCCCCCCCCCGGCCGGGCCGCCCCACCACCCTCCCCCTCCCCGGCCGGGCTGGCCACCCCTGCCCGGGCCGCCCCCTCCCTCCCGCCCGGCCAACCCTGCCCAGGCCGCCCCACCCCCTTCCCCCTCCCCCGGCCGGCCCCCGCCCGGGCCGCCCCACCCTCCTCCCTCCCCCGCCCGACCAACCCCGCCCCCCTCCCTCCCCCACCCGGCCAACCCTGCCCAGGCCGCCCCACCCCCCTCCCTCCCCCTCCCCCACCCGGCCAACCCCGCCCGAGCCGCCCCACCCCCCTCCCTCCCCCTCCCCCCGCCGGCCCCCCCCGCCCGGGCCGCCCCACCCTCCTCCCTCCCCCGCCCGGCCAACCCCGCCCCCCTCCCTCCCCCGCCTGGCCAACCCCGCCCGGGCCGCCCCACCCCCCTCCCTCCCCCTCCCTCGCCCGACCAACCCTGCCCGGGCCGCCCCACCCCCCTCCCTCCCCCTCCCCCGCCGGCCCCCACCGCCCGGGCCGCCCCACCCCCCTCCCCCGCCCAGGCCGCCCCACCCCTCCCCCTCCCGCGCCCCCTCCCCGGCCCCGCCCCACCCCTCCTGCCCCTCCCCCTCCCGCGCCCCCTCCCCGGCCCCGCCGCCCACCCCGCTCGCCCCCTCCGCCTGCACATGGCCACCCTCGGGCCGCCCCGCCCCGCCCCGCCCCGCTCCCTGCTCCCCCTCGGGCGGGGCGGGGCGGCCCGGGGGTGGCCCTGTGCGGGCGGAGGGGGCGGGCGAGGTGAGCGGCGGGGCCGGGGAGGGGGCGGGGGAGGGGGAGGGCGTCGCCTGCGCAGCGCCACCCCCGGGCCGCCCCGCCCCGCCCGAGGGGCGGAGCGGGGTGGCCTGGGGGTGGCCCTGTGCGGGCGGAGGGGGCGGGCGAGGTGAGCGGCGGGGCTGGGGAGGGGGCGGGTGAGGGGGAGGGTGCCGCCTGCGCAGCGCCACCCCCGGGCCGCCCCGCCCCACCCGAGGGGCAGAGCGTCGATTCCTGGAATCGACGCTTCGCCCCTCGGGCGAGGCGGGGCGGCCCTGTGCGGGCGGAGGGGGCGGGCGAGGTGAGCGGTGGGGCCGGGGAGGGGGCGCGGGAGGGGGAGGGGCAGGCGGGGTGGGGCGGGGCCGGGGAGGGGGCGCGGGAGGGGGAGGGGCGGCCCGGGCGGGGGGGCCGCGCGGGGGAGTGGGGCGAGGCGGCCCGGGCGGGGGTGGCCGGGCGGGGGAGGGAGGGGGAGGGGGGTGGGGCGGCCCGGGCGGGGGTTGCCGGGGCGGGGGTGGCTAGGGGGGTGGGGCGGCCCGGCCGGGGGAGTGAGGGGAAGGGAAGGGGGAGGGGGGTGGGGCGGCCCGGGCAGGGGTGGCCGGGAGCGGGGGTTGAGGCGACCCGGGCGGGGGTGGCCGGGGGCGGGAAGGGGGAGGGGGGTGGGGCGGGTGGGGGGGGTTGGCTCGGCCGGGGGAGGGAGGGGAAGGGGGCGGGGGCGGGTGGGGCGGCCCGGTCGGGGGAGGGAGGGGAAGGGAAGAGGGAGGGGGCGGGTGGGGGGGGCCAGCCCGGCCGGGGGAGGGGGGGAGGGGGCGGCTCGGCCGGGGGAGGGGGTGGGGCAGCCTGGGCGGGGGGGGGGGGGGCGGAGGGGGAGGGGGGTGCGGCGGCCCGGGCGGGGGGCCCAGGGGTGGGCTGGGGGGCGGGTCGGGGGAGGGGAAGGGCAATTTTGATTATACAAATAAAAATTTTATGGTATATTTTTGTTGTTAATTTAAGTTAATATGTTTTTTTATTTACTAATTTATGTGTTTTTTTTTTAGGAAAATGGCATCAAGGAAAATTTCTGTGAATCTTTCTGCACCAAGGAGTCTTAAAGGTGTATCTTCAAAAAACATTGGTGAACGAACTCCACCTGAGCTCATACCTACAAATATTTCAAGTGCTTTAAGTGATAAGAAGCTAATCTCAGGTTGGAAAAGTTCAAAAGAGGTGAACTTTCCATCAAGAGCCTGGTATGTGAAAGAAAGAGAGAGCACAACTGTGAATATATATCTATACATTGATACATGCAATAATAATGAAAATTTGGAGGTGATGGGAAAAGTCATAGATATGTGTTCGGTACCAAACACTGAAGTTGTTTACATACTTACAAAAGCTACCAAGTCACATGAAAGGATTAAATACCGACTATCATATTCATTATATGACAGGAGAGAGGTATCTACAAAGTTGTGTAAACAAATCGTAAATGATATGACACAAAACATGGTAAGTATTGTTATTTGTATTTTTATTTTTCGTTTTGAAAATGTCTCGCTATATTTTTTAACTTTGTTTATATTAACATATGATATTTTGTTTGGCAGAATTTTGTTGAAAGCTGTTCAATTATGTTGGGAGGCATTCATTTCATAGAGCATGATATCAAGAATGTTGTCAGCCATTTTTACTCAGTGTCAGAAGAAGATATGCAAAACATGGAAAATGTAGTAATTGATGATGCTACAAAACTACATCCAAAGAATCAGAAAAAAAGGCCTCTGGTGGATAAATCTAGCAAGGGTAAACAAGTTACTTTTGAGGACGATGAAGTTGAAATTGACAATGAAGCATATGTTGCCATTACTGAAGATGACATTGAAATTACGGAAGGTCGTAAAAGACCAAAAGTAACAATGCCCAAGAATAGATCTCTTGAGAATGTTAAGACGAAAAAAAGTAGAGTTGAAGATCTTGAAGTAGTCATTACCAGCAGTCAAGAACCTAGTGAAACTTCAAAAGAAAGCAGAGAAATCATTACACCAGGAGCTGATTTAGGTGATGGAATTATCAAAACAAAACAAAATGCCATTCGACAGAATTTGACAAAGAGAAACTTAATTGATGGTGGTCGTACATTTCAGTTAAATGTCAGACAAACCTATAAGGCAAGTGAAGGACAATGCCAATATCAAGTCAGAAAGCCACATCATCTGCATGTTCACAACTTGAAGACATTGATGAGGTACAATCCATATGCTCATGTGGTTAGTTATGTGCTTCTTGTTGATCCACTTCAAGTTCCCAACAAAGAAGCATTTGATAAGTCAAAATGTTTTGAATACAATTATTATGTGCTTGGGGGGAACCATTCTGTTGAAGCTCAAAGACAATTGATGGAGGAATATCCTAATAACCCACGTTTTGAAACAATGAAATGTATCATTTATGCTGGTTTAAATGAAACAGAAGCAAAGTTAGTGGCATGGGATCATAATTCAAATAATGAATATAGGATGTCTATGACTTTGATCCAAAAGGTTAGATTTATTCATAGTGAATTCCTAGAAAAATGTGGTGGGGATAAGATCAATATTACTGCAGATTTCCGAAAGGAATGTTGTATGGAAATAGGCTATCAAATTGAAGATAAAGGCAATTCAAAAAGTGGAAAAGACAACAGATCTAGCGATTTATTCAGAGGTGTTGATAACATTTTCCAATTGGCATTTAGAACTGGAGATATTTGGAATTTGATTGATGACATTTTTAGCATGTGGGAAGACATTCGCATTAAAAACCAGAGGGTCAGAAAGTCTAAGCCATTGATATGTAGCAACAATAAATCAGCGCCTGAACTGAAGCAACTTCCAGACGATATGACCATCACGCCTTGGAGGGCGATGCAAGGAGTGAAAGATGAAAAAATTGTCAAAACAATATTATCTCGTGTGAAGTCGGGGGAATTATCATTGGAAGAAATGTCTGAAGAATTTCAAAAGTAAGTTTGCTGAATTATTTTTACTTATTTCCAGGATTATAGTTATCTTTTAAATAAAACATGTTGTTATTGGTAGTATTTGTTATACATATCATTATATTAACTTTTTCTTACTTTATCTATGCAGTCACAAAGTTTACATGAAAATTCAGGAACAAATGGTTAAATTGTTGAATGAAGATAGTTGGGATGATGTTGTATGCAACTATCCAGATTCAAGTTCTACATCAACATTGAAAGCTTTTTATCTTGCATTTAAAAAGGTAACTTGATTTATACATTCAGTTTTAATCATCTGTGTACTATTTTTAATTTAAAACTTACACATACATTTGTTTGTTTGGTAAAAGATGAAGAAAGAAGATAATGGAGCACCAAACAGTTTCAAGACTTTTATTGAAAAAATAAAGATTGAAAGACTGAGAAAGCAACGTATTAAGAATGTTGAACTTGATCCAACTCTTAATCATTTCATTTGGAATGGGCTAGACACTATTCAATATCAAGTAATACAAGGCGACTGTGAAGACATTGCGAAACTCGTACCAAAAAGGGATTATGCCCTGGTTATTGCAGATATTCCCCATGGTTTCAATATTCCAAACATTTGCTATGATATTGACCCTTATACTTATCAAGCTTTTAATAAATTGGTGGCGGGATTTAAGGAAGTGACGTCATCACCATTATGGAGATTTGTGACATTTCATTCAGACACACAATTGACAATGTTATTGTCAAGTTTCAAGGGGAAAACAAATTCAAGGATGTAGCTTACATGGTAAGATGTTTAAAGGTATATTTGATTAATGTTGAAAAATTAATTTATGTACAAGTTAATTGAACTTTTACTATTTTATGTTACAGGCAAAAGTCAAATCTTCTTGACAATGAAGATCAACAATTTATAATGACTGTGAGTTCATTCATATTGATAGTTGGGCAAAAGATGATAGCCATATGTCTATGATTTTTAATCGGGTGGACAAAAAGAGTCATAGCCAAATACTGACTTATGATGCTATTGTGAGAAAACTAACATATGAAGACAAAGAAATGAAAGGAGAGATAGTTAACATTTATCAGAAACCACAATTATTGATTAACTATCTTATAGACATATGTTCAAATGAAGGAGATTGGGTTTTGGATTTATTTTCTGGCTCAGGTACGTTTTGCCACATGGAATTGAATTTCAATATGTTCTTTTTTTTAATTAATATGTCATTGTACTAATTTACTTCATTATTTTTTTGTGCTTGATAATTAGGTACAACACTAGCATGTTGCCTTCAAAAAGGAAGAAATTGCATTGCAATTGAGAAAGATCCATTACAATGCAATTTCATTCAGCAAAGAATTAATTCTCTTCAATTTCTTCCAAATGCAATGCAAGAAATTGGATTGAAGAAAGGGGACTTTAGTGAATCACGTGTGGCAAAAAAGGCAAAGGAACCCCAACCACCATTACATGGAATGTATGGAAAGACATATATTGGGGGATTTGCAGACATGAAAGACCCATTAGAAGAGGAAAATGAGCAAAATGAGCAAAATGAAACAGAAAATATTGTGGAAGAGGACAATGATGAAACTCTAGAGGACGAAGAGTTTGGATTACGTGACATTGTTGATTAAATTTAAGTTATGCTTGTAACTCAAGCTTTGCAATGTTTTGACTTTGACATTTTATGAGAAGAATAAACACTCAATTAGGGTTGTTATACATTCAATATTGGTAATATGTGATTTTTGCATTGATTTTTAAGTTAATCATTATTTTTTGAAAAAAAAGTAGTTATTATTATCTTTTTGACATGAAATTCATAAAAAAAACTATTATTTGACCATTTTTAGTTAATATTTTTGTATAAAAATTGTGATTTTGACATGTTAATTCTAACAAAAAATTATCAAAACGTTTAGTTTTTTTGTTATATTTATGTTTAAAATGGTTATTTTTTATGTCCATTGTTAAAAAATGATGTTCTTTAGAAACAATTATTTCATGTGGATTGAAAAATTAATTAAGGATGTCTAAATATGTAGATTATCTAAAATTCAAACTATCGACTTTCTAATTTAAAAACGCAAAACAATAAAAACCCCACTAAAAAAAAAATTAAGATAGAGAACAAGAAAATATGAATACAATGACGACTTCAAAAACTATCAAATTTAGAAAATAATTTTTTACATTTCACACACTAGAAAATTTAAAGTCAAAAAATAGGTCTTTTAAAAAAAGGGTGTGATGCAAAATACTCACTTTTTAAAATCAGGATGAAAATCACTACCATTCTAGAACTTAATGCACATGAAAAAAATTAAAGTTCCAAAAACCATGTTCTTAAAAAAACATGTGTATTCTGCATCAACACTTTTGAAAATCGGGTCATTTTTTTGCCACCTCTACAAAACGGGTAACAGTATCAGTTCCCGTTTCAAAGTTTACATTGTTTATATTAGAACTCATTTTTGTAGTTAACACAAATGGGCTTAGCTGGGAAAAGTGGTTTCCAAGGAGAAGCTTGCATCGAATGAATGTGTTGTAAAGGAGGAACATGATTCTTAGTGGGAAGGCCATCAGTCAGCTTTCCAAGCACCAAGGGATCACTTTGGTAGAACAAGGTGTTTAATCAGCAAGCAGCCAACAAGTGTTGGATTAGGTCAGCAGCAAAAGGAGAACATTGGTTGAAGTGCCAAGCCATTTACAAGGCAAGGCATGTCAGTGAACCCAAGTGGTTGGCATGGAGATTTTTCCAAGTATAAGCAATTGACAGAACTTGGGAAGGAGAATATTATTTATCTCTCATCAAATAACCATGTTTTGTGGGTCCAAAATCCTATTAGTGGGGAGGAGTGATTGGAATCTCGATTAGCGGCAAAAATTTGCTCAAAAATAAAAGTGCTTGGAATCGCTCAAAACCTAAATGACGCATCCGTCTTGGCGATATGATCCCAATGCAACTTGTTTCACTCAAAACGAAGCTCATATGAGAAAGATATCACGTTTTGTATGTTTTGTCAAACAAGCAAATTTTGGGTACAAGTTGACTAGGATGTTGACTAGGCATCTGTATAGCCTAGTCCGAAAAGAGAATATTCAAGGAATTTCCTTGGAATATTCTCATAATATTCCCATAGGTGGCTCAATCTGGTTAGAAAAGTGTCGACATATGATTGGTCTAGGGCATATGAGGTGGACCAATGAGAGGCTGACATGTGGCAAGCTTAGGGGCTGCCATGTGCCCTCTCAAAGGTCATGTAAAATTATTTGGGCAGGTTGAGGAATTGAACTCACAACCTCGCTGACACAATCTCCAAGCCTTACCACTATACCACAACCATTTCACTTAACATATCATGGGTGCATTTTGTATTTAAATTTTATGTGCTGATGAGTTTGGGGGAGGAGAGGGCCAACCCCATGAGCCAGCCCCCTCCACATATGACCAAACACTCAAAACTAGGAGTCGGTGCTTACAATAACCGTGTGCACTTAATGCATTAAGTGAGTTTAGTGGTAATTAAACCATACTTATCCATTAATTAATTTTGGTTTAACTTGGCGGAAGTTTGGAAGGTCTGGTAAATTCGGCATTTGCTCCAAATTTTTGTGGGGTTAACTAGAGTTTCTCTAGATTTGGTGGAGTTTCCCTAGGAAAAACTAAAGAAGCCATAACTTTGGCATATTTCGATCAATTTTTTCTCAAAAAGAGTCATTCGTAGATTATTTGGATGCTTTGAACATAATGGAACAGGTTTCAGAGGCAGAAAGACACTTCTATACGTGATTTTGCTACGTTTAATTTTAAGGAAGCCTAGGGCCACCCAAGAGAGGAGGTCAAGCCTAGATTAGCTGAAGTCCAATTTCAGAGCTTGGATAGTCATTTTTGGGGGTTTTGGGTCTTATGAATCCATTGGAGTAGGTTGCAAAGCCATTGGAGCATTGCATGTGCATGTAATCAGAGAATTGACCATTCATCCAAAGAGGGCCTAGCCATTGAAGCAGGTTCAAGGAGATGTATCCCAAGAGGGGTGAAATCCTTTATCAAATTTGTGTTATGATTTGTTTTGTTTTATTTCTCTGCAATTTACTTATCGTATATGTGTTTTAAACAGCTAATTAACGTCATAAATTTCTCTTGAAATACACTTAACGCTTGATTCATAATTCCTCACATTTTGGTTAATTTGAGACGATCCTAAACACATTATTTTTAATACTGATGAGGGATCTTTCATAGAATTAACACGTTTTCCAAACATTCAATTCACCACTCTCACTTTTTTCATGTCCTTATAGTATGCAAGTGTTTCTTTCACAACCTTGAGAAAATTAGGCTCGTGTCATGTTGAAATCATCTAGAAGTTTGATTGCTTGATCAATATGAAATTGATCTCCAACCATCACTGTCTGTTGTACTTCGTTACATGAAGGAAATTCACTACCACCTGACATTCAAAGGCATTGTTGGTGGGCCTCTATTTTCATATGATGGTTTTTGAAATTGTGCAGTGTTCATGCTACCAAGGATACATCACCTGTTCCATAATCAATGCCACAAATTTCAAAATGGATCTTTATTCTAGATTCTCCCTTTTCTAAATATACTTTGAGAGTAATTTTCTCATTGACGAACTCTTCCATTAAACTTTGCACTTTTTTTCCCAAGATACAAATACACTAGTATCAACAACTATGTCTTGTTCCACTAACAAAGAAATATCTTCAACTCTTGGTTGTTTATGAATAGGTCCCTCCACATTCACTTCAATGTTTTCAAAGATTGGTATTGTTTCCACTACATTTCAACCCTTCGTTTCCACATCAAATGTGCCTAGTTTCCCCTTGATGCCTAAAACTGTTGTATGAATTGTCCATTTTTGCCTCTTGATTTGGATTTAAAGTTAATCCATCCTGGATAAAATCAAAAGGGTATCCAACGATTTCATCATCCACAATTTCATCACAGGTTTCAACAAATGTACAACCTTCTCGACACCTGACCATGCTAATGATAGAATTCTCTTCACCGGTAGCAATTTTATAATAAAACTCCATCTGTTTTTTTCACATAAATAAATGAAAAAGTAAGTAAAATTCCACAAACATATTGGTTTGTTATAAAACAAAGTGAAAAGAAGCAAGGTATGAACTTTCAATTCAACGCTCCAAAAAAATGAAGAAATATTACTATTTGGATGAAACACCTTGATTCAAAATATACTATCGATGGATTCTTCAAATGGAATAGAGATGATTTATTGAGTCAAATATTGAAAAACTTATAGGTAATATTAGAACCTAGATCTGCCTCAATTTTTGCCTTATTTACATCATTTTTTTTGTGTCCTAAAGAGTTAAAAACCAAACCCTTGTAGCTTTTATTGTTTGCTAGTATCAAATGCATTTAATTCATTTTATTGTTCACTAGTATCTAGGGCTTGTGAGAGATCAAGGAAATTTTTATGTTTCTTGAGCTACCAATGGATAAGGATGATGCTTGATCTCTCATATAAATAACAGAAGCAATTTAGGATTAGATTAGAGTTTAAAAAAACTTTATATGCATTCTTAGCCATAAATAGGCTAGACATCTTAGCATATGAAGATCTAAATATATTATTCACATTGCGGGGCATTACCCCAAATTTGTGGAACCAGGCTCGAAGGAGGAAATCATCAAACATGTTACTATGGGGGAACTAGAGGGTACCCTGAAGTGGTTTAAGAAGGACAAAAGTCTACGACCGGAAGGTTGGTCTATGGAATTGTATCTTACCTTCTTTGACATCATTGGATCAGACCTTCTCAATGTGATCGAGGAATGCCACTCATATAGAAGAATGTATGAACCTTTAAATTCCACCTATATCTCCCTCATACCCAAGATGGATGCCCCACTATCATTCAGTGACTTTAGGCCTATATCTCTCTATAACTGCCTATACAAAATCACTATTAAGATCATTTCCAATTACATCAAGCTAATCCTATCGGACAACATATCCTTTGAATAGATCGCCTTCCTACATAACTGTCAAATCCATGAGCCCATCGGTACAGCATAAGAAGCCCTCCACTCCATCAAACAGAAGAATCTTAAAGGGGTTATGCTAAAAATTTACCTCTCAAATTCCTTTGACCGGGTCAGCTGACTATTTATCAGGATGATCCTTACACACTTGGGCTTTCCATTTTCTTTCATCATATGGATCATGTGTTATATCACAATTGTATCCTTTGGAACTTTAATCAATGATTCAACCGGTCATTTCTTTCAAGTAGAGCAAGGAATCAGGCAGGGATTTCCACTCTCCCCACTACTTTTCCTTATTGTAATGGAAGGTTTAAGTAGGTTGATTGCTTCGAAAATTAGAGCCAGGAAGCTCAAGGGCCTCAAGATCACGGAGCAATGTACTCTTATGAATTTTCTTTTTGTAGATGACATATTAATATTCTTAGATGGAGGCATTCAGGACAACACTCTCTGAAGTGTTGCAATTATTTTGTGTCGCAACAGTGATGGAAATTAATGAGGCCAAATCTACTATTACTCTATCTGCTTGCTCTCAACGGAGACCTATCTTGCACATAACAACTTCCCCTTCCAAATCCTGATGATGGAGTATGGTTTGAAGTATCTAGGATTCAGGATCAAAGTAGATGGATACAAAATAGCATATTGGACCTGGTTGATTTCCAAGGTGGAAAAAAGATTAAACAATTGGAGCCATTGGTTACTATCTAGAGTGGGTAGATTGGTGCTCATTAAATCTATGCTGGAAGCAACCTCGGTCTTCTAGATGTCCCTAACCTGGATCCCCCATGGTATATTACACAGGATCTAGTGAGTATGTTTCCATTTCTTATGCAAGGGACACAAGGATGGGAAACCCTATGCATGGGTCAAATGGAACATAATTGTAGCCCCCAAAAAATGGGGTGGTTGGGGCCTCAAAAATATTTCTGCATTCGCACAAGCACTTGCAGCCAAACTAGGATGGCTTCTCATGAAGCAAAAAGCCTTTGGACGGAGGTGGTTACCTATAAATATATCTGGCCTCATGTAATCATGGATTGGATATTGTTACCTACCTTGGAACAGGAAAGGAATATCAATGATTTGGAGAGTTGTCATATACACCCTTCCGATTATAAGAAGTGGTCTTACTTGGTGTATTGGCAATGGTATGTTTGTTCGCATTAGGACTAATCCATGGATTGGAAATGGAAACTTACACAATCTCCCTCTTGACTTGACTAATTTCCTTAATCATAGTGGATTGGCAACCATCACACAGATAGGGGACTTATTAAATACTACAATAAATCAGCAAGTGTGGCTATCAACGGAGGTCCTTGATATACTGTATCAGTGGCATATAGAGTGGAGGAGAAACACTACAACTTTAATAGAAGCCCATGTGAGACTAAGAGAAGTTGATGATGAAATAATATGGGGCCTTGCTCAGAAGGGGATTTATACACCAAAGGAGGGCTACCCTATTATATGTGTTGGCCACAAACCTAATTCATTTGAAAGATGGTGGAGTGGATTATAGAAGCTAAAGGGCCTGCCAAGAACTCGTCTCCTGATGTGGAACATAATTACGAACAAGACCCCATCTGGAACAAATCTCAGGAAATGCTCTTTTTAGGGACCTTCATGGTGTGTTCTATGTCATGGGGAGGAGGAATCAAATCAACATTTGTTTCTTTCCTACCCCTCAACTCAGCAGGTCTGGGAGTAGGTGATACATACTCTAAATATATCTCAGCGTTGGGTTGGTGATTGTATATTGAACGCCTGGAACTACTGGTGGTCTGATGCCCCTAATACAAAAACCTGAAATCTACCCTTAATCGTGTGTTGGCACATATGGATGAGTAGGAACAACAACAAATTTCGTGGAAAGCAAATAATCAGGACACTCATCATCCCTAAGATATGCAATAGTTACATGGAAATTCTAGGTGATGGACTGGTAGCCACGGTTTGTACCATCATTCTGGAGGTTATAGACAAATCACACCCTTGGGCCTACTTTTATGGTTCTACACAGGGCCAGGGTTGTGGAGGTGGCATTATCCTATATATTTCTGAGACACATATTTTCCATATTTGCATGGGGTTGGGGGATGGAAAAACTAATTTTGCAGAGCTCTTAACACTCTGTCATCTCTTATACTTTGCATTAAACAAAAATTGTAGGCATTTACAAGTTTTTGGGGACTCCAAGATTGTTATTAACTAGTTCAACTACACTTCTATATGCCATGCAAATACTCTCATAACCATATTGGATGATGTTTTGTTTTTTAAAACTCATTTTGATCATATCTCATGTGCTCATATCTACAGGGAGCACAACGAACCTGCGGATTAGCTTTCAAAAGTGGCAACGCATCATCCCAGAGGGGAATGGGTGATCCATGAGCATAGTGTAGAGAAAATCTACCAATGCTTCCATGGACTATACATCGATTGGGACCTGCAGAGGACTGACAGGCCCTAACACTTTAATTTTAGTTTTATCCATTGACTACAGAACAGTAATCAACGTGGGTGACATTTTGAAAATTTTTGAAAATATGTAAATATAATGTATATGATCAGATACAGGTTGCATATCCTTCTTTGGGTTACTTTGCATAGACTCCTTTAGATCTTAACAGATTACAGAAGACTACAGTCACTGCTATGCATATGCCTATGGAATTTACAACATGTAATTTCTCCTAATAATGGAAATTATGATAATTATCCTCGGGAAAAAAAAATATGAAGATCTAAATGTAGCCCAAATTGATTGAAAGAAAAATATTCCTAATTTTTTTCTTAAATATTTATTAGTCTTTATTAAATTAGAATTATAATAAGTTTTTTATTGTTATTAAATTGTTTAATTTTAATCCAAAGTTAATAGGTTCAAATACACATAAAATATACACTTAGTCAAGAGAATAATCAGGTTTCCAGTGTGTTTGCATGCCACTACACTATTACAAAAACCTACAGAACCAAGGTCCTTGACACAATTTGGTTAATAGAGGAGGAAGCCTTAATAAAATGGGAAGTCCTACAAAAAAATTACAGTAGGTTCCAACCTTCCATCCATAGTCAAGTATGGCTATCCTAGGAATATGAAAAGACTCACCTCCTCTAATTACCAAGGGAGACGAAACACAAATGCATCTAACTAGTGCTACTATAGAAAATTGCATTGGACAAGGTGGTAGTTTCTTTATATAAAGCTTAAAAAATGTCATAGGCCACACCCCAAGGGTCAAGTAAAAATAACTGTCATGGATGGAAAAAATTAATGGTATGTTGCCCTAATCTAATTTTTCCAACAGATTTGATCTAGGCATGCCTTTCATTCATCAAAAAGAAAAAAATAGTAGCATATGTCAGAGATTAGTGTATTGACTGGAGCATTGACAGCAACAATTGATGAGTTTCTAGTAATTGTTATGTTTATTATTGAAAATCAACCCAAAAGAACTATTGTAGGGTTATTTCTAGCAGATTTTACAGTTCACAACTTGTAAACAATAGCCTATTACAGGAAGAACTACCTAATTGAGCATGTTTTACCTTCCAACATATGCATGTGTTATACCAAACAGAAAGTAGTAAATTGGTTTAGGATATGTGCATTGATCATGTTGTTTCATGGGTTTTAACATGGTTTTAACATGACATTGGCTATATTTGTGAAGGAGAAGTGATCTAGAGAAGGTTTGGGACTTATGACTGTTGAACAATAATGTTATTGTGGAAGATAAAATTTAGGGTGAAAACTTTTTCATGATAGTTGTGCAGCATTAATCCCATCACTTGCATGTTATATTCCTATAGAGGGTATGTCTTAGTGTATTTTGGGAGCAGACATGGGTATTTTGAGAAGAATTTTTTTACATCCTGTTGGTGATTTATTTTTGGAAAAAAACAAGTCACTCAGAGTTAGCACTACATGCAGAAGTTATTAGTCCAGTTTGATCCTTTTTCCCTCATGTTTAAAAATAAGGTCCTGCAAGGAAATCATATTGTAAAAAGTATCTAGAGAGGACCATATAGAACCATTATAGTTCCAACAACCAATGCAGAAAAAAGTCCTTTCTCCCCCCACCCACCTTGACCTAACAAGACCTTCATTTAGCAGCCCCAACATGCAGAAGGAGAGTCCTGCCTAAGGTCACAATTATTGTCTTCTTTCTTGTTTGTTACTGGCCATTCTTTGGCTAACCTTAATTCTTCTACTTGCAATCTTATAAGATTAACATCTAGAAAAATCTTGTTGGGCAGTGAAGCAGGTTTCTTCTTGTATTTTCCCTTTGATGAGGAGAACTAATTGATGTGGGTAGATTCTATTGCTCTTCAAGCCCTTTCTAGGTTGATGTTTCAAATCAATGATGTCATGGATGAAAGAAAGTATTATCTACAAAGGATATGAAGAAAAAGAGGGAAGGCCATAGATCTTAAGATTCAATTCCTTAGCACATTGGAGCCTCTCTTTTGTATACTTGGATTGCACCACAACCTACACAATTAGGGGAACCTTCTTCCACTCTACCACTTGGACCCAGGATTTAAGTTCATCAACTTGTTTATCTAGGAATTTTTTATTGTCCATTGCTTGATTTTTCCATTTTTCCTTCTACGAAATAACTTAGGATTCCTATATTTGACATTTTCCTCCTGTTTATGGAGGTTTCCCATTCCTTAGCCTATCACAACCTCTCTTATGCAAACTTGATTTGTACCACAACCTCCACAATTGGGGGATCCTTCTTCACTCTACCACTTGGACCCAAGGTTAATGCTCATCAACTTGTTTATGCATGAATTAGTGATGGGTTGTTGCCTCATTTTGCCAATTTCCTGCTCCAAAATATCTTAGGCTACTTATCTTTGATAATATCCTTCTCTTTACGGAGGTTTTCCATTCCTTAAAGGTGGCTTGGAGGTGTCAGTTTCTAAAAGTTTCATTTGTTGATTAAGTTGTTGCTTTCTAACTTTGAATTCTCAAGCTTGCTCTTCGGTCTAGATTTTTTGTTCCTCTTGAGTTTATTCACTTTCCTCATGAGGGTCTTGATCCTATAGTGTCACTTCCTTTGTTAGGTTAAACACCAAAGGAGTGGTATATGTGATATAGGTTTTTTGTATCACTTGTGTTTTAAATTTTTGCATGTATTGGTATCAAATCTAGTTCAATTTGTTGATACACGGGTCCTTGATATTAACTTTTCACTATTTTCAATATCCTTTAGTTTTTTACCTTAAATATGAGGCATGTAGTTGTATGACATGCATGAGTTGCACACTATAGGTCCATGTACCATTTTGATTCCACGTGTGCTGATTTTGTAAAGTCTTGTTTCATTTATTGATATATAGGCCCTAGACATTTACCTAGAATTATTTGATATACCTTGGACTTTTTGTTTGATATTATTTGAAGTTGAGGCCTATGCTGTATCAGATGCATAAAATTGATGTGTGTCCTTTCTCTTCACATCTCATATCTCTGAAGTTTCTTTTGAATATTCTTTCTTATAAATTTTAGCTCGATTATCCCCAATGATGTTGCTTAGATCTTATATTCTTGGTGAGAGATTTCCCTAGCTTTCTTCGTCATTATGTTGAGTAAAGAGAAAAAAATGTTTCTTGTAATTTTTATTTAGTGAGATATTAATATTCTTTTTGTCTACAATTGTTAGGGGTTGATGATGAAATGGATGAAGTGGGATGTAGAAGCTCCTTTAATAGGAAAAAATAGTCTGGAGAAAAAGGTCGCATTGATAGAAAAGCAAGGTGTGTTGCTCGCATGGCTTATATTATTAAGAATCAAAATGAATATTTTTATTGTGATTTTAGAAAACAACCATCCAAAATCATTCATTCAAATACTATATATGGATTTGAAATTAAAAGAGTGGGTACCTCAAGGAGCAGTGGGATACTGAATATTCAATCTCGACCGTAATCTAATCATAGATAATTTTAGAACCCTCGATGAACCCTCAGGGATATTGCTCTCATCCCTTCACTATGAAATAATGTGCATCCTGACTGCATTCCAATGTGAGCCTTCTAGTTGTGAGGAGATTAGGTGCAATGCCTTAATGGAGAATGATGTCTGGGATGATTCTTAGACTACAGCAAGTTCATATTTGCAGATGGAAGTAGTCAAATCTTGGGCACCACCCCTTCCTGTTGATTTTCTTTCTGCCTTCTGCAGGTGGAAGACACCCACCAACTATCCTAACAAACCCTTTCCCACAGGAAGAAAAAATTGAAATGAGTTATGTATCAAAATACTTCCCCAGAAAAGACTCCCCTAGAAAAATATATAAATACTCCCCCAAACATAGTAGCATATACAATCCTTGATCCAGTTCCACATATAAGTTCAGAACCCTCGGTGACATTTCTCTCGTGCTTTCACTACGAAACAATTCACTGATGGGCACAATAGCACCATGACTCTATTTTTTTTTTTACCTACCCTTTTTTTATGCACTTAGCCACAATACTCAATAAAAATACCCTAAAATACTTATATTTCTATATGGTATATAAAAACTTAATATCCCCTTATTATATAGTCAATATAATGTTTTATGATTTTTATTTTTTTTACCCCAACACATGATATAGTATTTCTTTGCTAGTGAAGCCCTCGTTGATATGATAGAATTATTGATTGGTTATTTTATCTTTAAATCAACATACTAACTAAAACTTGATGCCTTAGATGCTTTGACATCAACATGATTATTTCATGTAAGCCAAGGTGATGGGAAATTATGTTTATTTGAATTTTTGGTTGGCTAACAACTATATGTGTGTAACAACACATAAGAAAACATCAAGGAACAAAAAGAGAAATAAGAGGATGGATATTAGAATGGTACAACATAGCATGGTCCAAGTACATCATGAGAAATAAAGGGCCTTGATAGAGCAGAAACCTTCAGGGGATTAAAAGTTGAGTTGAAGAGTTGTAAGGAAGAAAATGAAAGGCTCCTTAGAAAGAAGAAAGAGTAGGAAAGGTTAAAAACATTGTTGGTATAGAGTATGTCCTACATGAAAGGATTATTACATTATGCATCAAACCCATAACATATAGAAGAATGTCATAATGACAAGAATATAAAGAAACCTTGAAAGACTGCAAAGGAAATAAATCTAGTACAGTGTTATACTTGTGGGGAAAACCATCTCTAGAGGAATTTCCCTAAATAGCAGTAGACTGACACAAAGTTATACAGTGTACGACAAGCAACAATGATGAATGATGTTGCCTAGAACATACCACGAATTTATGTTGCACTGAATAATAGGAAGGAAAACCAACAAGATGCAATGATCTAAATGGAAGGTATGGTTATTAACCAACTTGTTTCAATTTTAATTGAGCTGGGTTCTAATTTTAATTATATCAACCCAAAGGTTGTAGAGAAATGTTAATTTTGAAAGAAAAGTCATGAAAAAATTTGGTTAGTGCAACTGGCTACAAGGGCTAATAGGTGGGTGACATACACAATGGAGTCACACCCTCTGGATATTAATGATATGACCACCACAACTTCTCTCAATTTGTTACCATTGGGATCATGTGATGTTTTAATCAGCATAGATTGGTTGGCAACCCACTGTTATAGTCCATTTTCTCACATCCGACCAATAGTCCTCCTAATGGGATCAAACAACATCATATTACCCTTTTATATCATCATTGCACAAATCCCTATGCATGACTCTCTCATTCCAGATATTTTATGCCCTAAACTACATCATCTGAGCCAGTTTTAGGATCAACGTACCTTGTCCTCTTACTAGACAACATTCACCTATAGTTTTCTCTGTTTTGTCTTGTGTTTATTACCTACAGGTTGCTCCCCTTTTCACCTACGTTGGTTCTAGAAATTCAAGAAAAATAGAGAGAATCCTAAAGCCTCCATTTCCAGAAGCTTACAGGATATGTTGTAACCATTTACCTTAGATAAAACATTCAGATCCTATCCTACCCTATCTTAGAGCTTCCATCCCTTATCCTTAGATCTCATCCTCCCATCAAGAGTGGATCTCAATTCCATGATTGGTAAAAGGATAAGAACTCCCAACTTACCCCACTCTTCTATATATTTACATCCTTCCATATGCAAGAGGTTGGCTTTTGGAGATTGATTCTACCCTTATGCTGATGTTGGGAGAGTGATATTTTGATGCATTTTGGGTGATTAGAGGTATAGTTTGTGACAAAGGAAGGATAATTCAACAACTTGGAGGATCACTTCTACAATATCAATAAGGATTATGACACACAAATTGCAAATAAGACAGACTCCCTACGAAAAAGGGAAATTATTTGGGGTGATTAGAGGTACACTTTGTGACAAAGGAAGGACCCTATGGTTTGCTGACAGAGCCTTGAATCCCCTCTTGCAACGTATGACTGCTTAGGTGCAACATAGTTTTTTACCATATCGGCCTGCGTTGGTCCTAGAGAAAAATTTTGGAACCCGAGGGCCCTCAAAAACTTAGAAATTTTGCATGAAATCATAAAATGAAACCACATAAAGAAGGAGAAAGGTTTTAGATCCTACCTAGAAGCAACAATACTTGAAATGGTCCACCAGATTAGCCACAATCAGTTGCACAAGATCGAGGGAAAAAGTACTCAGAGCTCTCATTGTTGAAGGTAAATGTGAAATGGTAAAGAAGAACAATAACTTTTGAGTATATATGGTCATATTTTCATTATTTTATTCATATTTAATGTTTTGACCTAGTCATGGTTTATTTTTACTATGCAACAGCTATGTTTAATCCTTTTTGTGTTATTCTGAGTAGGTTGACAGCTGTTAACATATTTTGTTATGCTTTAAACAGGTTATTTTGACCAAAGAGTACACTTTTATCTCTTTTTTGGGCTCTTTAAACCTATGAAAAAGGAACCCCTTAGAGTCCTCTTTCAGCTCTTTTCAGACTCCCAAAACATGAAAAGCTTTTCGAGAACATGTCTTTTCGAACTCATAAAAGTAAATGAAAATATGTCTACTCAATATAAGTTTACCCCTTTTCTGGACTGAGATAGACTAACTATGAAAAAGGAAAACCTTAGTCAAACATGGCTAAGAGGTTCTCTTGAGTATTGTTTTCTACCTTTTCGGACTGGGGAGACTATCTACAAAAAGGTACACTTGAAGTTTCCTTTTTCGCCTCTTTTTCAAACTATCTAAACATGAAAATATGTCAAGTTTTACCTTCACTAGACTCGTTAAAACATCAAACAGTGATGGGCTTGTTGAGCATGACAGGGCCGAACCACTCGTTCTTAGGATTCATTCAATATACTCAGAAGGATTCATTTGAAGGATGGACTTATAAATAAAGCATATGTATCCTCCTCAATCTTGTTAAAAAATAAAGAGGTACTGACCAGTATGGTTTGGGAGATTGGGAAAAATGGGTAATCCCTTTGTTAATGGTAGCAAGTCACCCTTGAACACAACATTCTTCCACTTCATCTCTATGGTTGGGTTGGGTAATATGTTTGTCTTTCGGTTCATCACACCTTTTCAAAGCGTCCATTTCGGTTTTGGGTCAATGCTTCCAACTCCATTCAATGTCACCGGTGTGTTCAAGAGAAGTCATTATGTTTGTTGCAATACTATTAAGCCTTCATTCCATGTTTTCCTTTCATAATCGAGTTCGATATCAGCATCATTCTATCTAAATCACGATGCTTGTGTTGTTGATTGGGGATACATCAAGGACCTCCTACGATGAGTCGCTTCCTGTCAACATCAGCCCACTTCCAGGAAGTTGACTTAGAAACACCCATTAGTAACTTGGTGCTTGCACACATCAATGGCAAGTGTCCTCTCTCTTGGTGATAGATTTACATCGTTGGCCTTCGGCCAAAATATTATGTGGTGTGTTTGACATCAACTCATTTACTCACACCATACAGACTGTACTGTAGTACCTTGAGATCCATTGACATCATCAATGGTTTCTCTCACATTTGTTAATGGCTTACATCATCAATCAGTAATTAGATGGTGTCTACCATGTTTGAACTCATCCCATTGATTCACATGGTTAAACTTTGTTGAGGGCCCCGAAATCGGGTCAACAACAAGGGGGATACCCACTCGGTCCGGAACCTGGTTGGCAGCTCCTTGCCCGTTTGATGTAGCGGGTCCGACTGGGGGTAACGGGACCAGCTTCCCGATGCATGGGATGTGTGTGTGTGTAGAGTTTGATGGTATTGATTTAGGGGTATTTTAAGCTAATTTAATTCTAATTTCTAAACTAACTATATGCTATTGTAATCTAATGAAAAACAATACATCTAATCTATGCTAACCCGGGGTAAAATTCTTTCATTATGTGATCTAAAAAGATTTCGAACAATAGCTGGTAATAAAGATCATTCAGCTATCATAAGAATATAAATCAATTAAGATGAACCATTCTGCATAAGAAGTTAGGCAAAACAGTTGTGAATAGCATATCACATAATTAGTTATTCATATGTCAAGCACAAATAAATGACTCCACCGTACAGAAGTGCCAAATGGTAATACACACATTCATACATTAACATATAAAGAACTCAGCTGCATATCACTTTAGGAATACAAGCTGAAATTAGTCAAGAGATAAAAGTACCATTTATGACTGATTTCACTAATAAACTTCAAGCAATAACGATTTATTTCTACTTGTTCTAATATCTGCTAAGAGTACAGAAGTGCAACATCAGTAACAGACATTAAAATGCAAACATAAATAAATCTCGATCCATTCATTCATCAAAAACCCCCTCCGAGGGTGCAAAAGTGCATGTTCTGAGGACAAGTTTTTTGACAGATTTCCGGACCCTTCTCCAAATGCCATGAGAAGGGTTAAATACTACTAACTAATTAATCTTAATTACACAAATTTAGGGAACGGCTTCAAATGACCGCCCTTTTACTAAAAGCAAATTTATTTCTAAAAATCAAATCTAATTTCTAACCATTTCTGTATCTGCTCCTTAGTGCTGTAAGCAATGCGCTGTTCGCCGTGAAAGAGTCGGTTGGTTGTCCTTTCCTTTTGTTCGAGCTTGAAAATTAGAAATGACAAGAGCTGGCACCTCTTTCTGACAGACTAGAAGATATTTTCGAAAACCTTTCTCTAGCTGGGTGTATTCGCTGTGCGTATACTTAGTACAACTCAGGTTCCTTTCGAACTGATTTTGCTGTTGCTATTTCGGTTTCCGGTCATGCGAATGACTCAATGAGTTAGGAGTCGCGTTGTATGGACAATCCCCTGTATCGAGAATTTCTTCCGTTCTTTGTTCCAGGCTTTTCTGGAGCGTCCTCCTTCTATTGCGTTTCTCTTTTTGCTTTACCCAGTCTGAGCTTCAAGATCTTTTGCAAACACGCTACTTTTGTGCGCCTTTGACTCTGAGTCTTAGATGGTCTATTTTCATCAGCGCCTGTTGGGTGATACTCTGGAATCTGCGGTCCTGCTGCATGTGGCATCCATTTGCGGAGGCATCTTCTCTCTGTTACCCCATTGGTGCTTTCCTCTTTTCCTTAGATGTTTCCTGCATATAGATTTATATCAGTTACATGTCTTGCAGTTTATGCAAAGAAGAAGAGAAATGACGAAAATATTGACATGAAAGCATTAAGTTCTAATGAATGCGTAATTTTGACACTCATCATGATTTGACTCTTCGAAAAACGCGATATAATCATTCTTGGATACTGAAGCATGCGATCATTAATTTCCCTTAAGGTGCGCGCTCAATTTTGGGTTTACCGTTTATGTCGGAGAATTCTTGCGATGAGTCCTTTCTGCGATTGGAATCGCAGTATCGAGGACTGCGACGTCATCAAGTGTTATCGCAAATTGCCAATATCGCAGGTCGCAGATCGCAAGATCGCAAGATCGCAAGGTTTTTGCTTTATCACTCTGTGCTGCTTATGCGACGTTGCGACGTGTGACGTCGCATATCGGCCGTCGGCGATTCCTTAGGTTTTTCCCTTTTTGAGCGCTTTTAATGCACGCGATGCGATGGGTTCTCGCATCGCTCTTTTCAGTGTATTTATGCGCTTTGGGAAAACGCTTCTCTCTACCTTTGCGACGCGATATAGCTCTTGGGGAGTTAATGCAAAAGATGTTTTAAACAAAGTATTTTTGGATTTTTTGGTTAAGGGTCCCCCTTTGCTTGATGTTATTACTAATATCAAACAAAGAGGGGGGTTTGGTGACCACAACAATGGCGATTCACTGTGAAGAACCAGTTATCTCTGCTCTTTTTCTATTGATGTTTTCAAACTTCTAAAAAAAATTTTCTCAGGAAATTTGAACTTTATTATAAAAAGATAAAAACAAATGATACTTCAAAGCGTCAATGATGTTTTGTTTCAGCTCCATTATAGCTCAATTACTTGCATCCCCAGATTGTATTCGAATTTAAATCAGTCATTACTTGGTCTTTGTAAAACATAAAAATAAAGTGTTCTCTATGTATCAGTCCTTCTTAAATATGCTCCTTTGTCGCAGGTAGAGCCACTGCTGCTAGCAGGCATCCATAGCCTTGACAGGGTTACCTATTATCTAGGAATGATCCTTTATCCTGCCTCAGGTTATTTACAACTTTTTCAGAAAGAATCCCTTTCTTGATGCTTTTTCCTTTTTTATTCTCTAAAGAACAATGTCTTGGTTTGGTGGCCAAATTATGACACAATCATTCACCTGATTTACACTTTTGCTAAGCAAGCTGGCTCGTGATGAGACCCCTTGTCTTTTGATTGCAACAATCTTGAGTCATTGCCCTGTTTTGGTAGACAGTCTTGGCAAAGTCAGCAAGTTATAATATCTGTGATCATGATAAGTCAGCTCGTGATGAGACCTCTTATTCTTTGAGATATAGCATCTTTTTTAGGTCATTCCTCTGAATGTTGTGTTTTCCTTCAGCAGGGAGGAAGTCAAATTTCTTTCCTTAAGAAAGTTCTGGACGACAATGATAGGGCTGCTTTTGGTAATGGTTGCTTTCACAGAGAATCTTTATTTTAATATTGATAGCTTTCATTGTGCTAACCTAAAACAAATTCTTCACTGAGATAGCTTTCTTTTAATTTTTTGGAGTTGAAACTATCATCATTTCTGGGTCAAAGTTCTATCGATAATAAAGATCAAATTCTCAAAAGATTTGTTGTTTATGGGAGCCGAAGTCCAAAATCTTTAACAGAGACAAGGTGTCTTTAGTAAACGTCAAATGCCGTTTAGCCAAAACAAACATTACTTGAGAGAGGCAAACATTCCCTAGGGTCATGTAGAGAATATAAATAACTTTGCCTATCAATTATTGAAAGCAAAACTAACAACCTAGCTAAATTACTCCTACTCCTATTCTAACTATATATAGGAAATAACTAAGTAAAATGATATTTCCAATGGAACCAACGATTCATTATTATTCCTAGCCGTATGAATCTTCCAAGCATCAGTAAAAAGAACCGAATTTCCCTTGGATCGAAATAGTTGGCTAGGGAATAAGAACTTACAACCTCAATTGGAATTCTGTCTGATTTTCTTTTCTCATAAGAAGTTTTTTCCAACTGAGTACCTATTGGATCATAAAAATTAGGGTGAATTTCTGATGTGAATTGGTGACCTTTCAATAGGAGGGATAACGAGTCAAATTGTGAAAAGGGTTTTTCAGTTTCGGTGGCTTGTAACCCGTTGCTTGTTGATGTTGAGCTTTTAGCGATAATGAAATTTCTCAGATATAAATCGCTAAAATATAATCTATCAAAAATTTGAAAATTTTAAAAGAAATCTGATTTTGTACAAAATGAATGCAAGTGAGAAAGAAATGATTGGGTATTTATACAAATAGTGTTATCGCACAACTGGGAGTTACTTGCAACTTTTTGCTTTTCACAAGAACTGGCCAGGCTTTGTGAATCAGGAAATAAGTCATGATTGTGAATAGGGATGGAGCTTTCCTCTTGATATGAATCATAGATCGGAGTATTGTCTTGGATAGTAGAATTATTCAAATGAGCTTTTGCTTTGAGATGAGGGTTAGATGGAATAATCCCTGATCTAAGATGTTCCTTATTAACTGACCCTAGATGAGTTACTTGTGATAACCCAACATCATCACAATTGTCAAAGCAACTATCCCGAAAGACTTTACAGTTTTCCCTAGGTTCCTCTTTTTCATTATATGTTTTCAGACAAGGGAGGTCAGGCAGCTCTCGTTTGATATTGATCAAAGGCTGTGCTAAAGTGGTCTCTTTATATTGAAAACCCAATGATGATTTGTTTGAATAACCCTCTGTGTCTGTTGAGATATGCTTGATATTATGAGGGGGGACATCGTCATCACTAAAAACATTGGGGTAAAGAGAAAAATGCGAATCTGGAATAATGCATTTAAAAACATCAAATAAATTTTGTTCATCAGATTCACTATAAGCATCGGGCTTTAGATCATACCTTTTCGTGCCGATATTTTTTGAAAGAGAAACAGTTGGTGGATCTAACCTTGGCATCAGCATTTGTTGATTTGAAATGATATTGTTTGACTCTATGTCAAAGTCATCTTCTGGTTCCAAGGTAGTCTACCTTTTAGTATTTTCGTCTTTGTTTTCTAGTACTATAGCATGCAAGACTCCTAGGCTAATCTCTGTTTGGTTAGATACAGGAGGTAGGAAATACTCGTCACAATCTGAAGATTCTTCATCTGTGAGCTCATTGTCGAGGTCATATTGTAGACATTTAAGATGAAATCGCATATTGAAATCCCTTACGGGTTCGTCTTGTTTCCGCAGATAGTTGATTTCATCATAGACCTGGTCGTATTCATAGCAATCAAATTCCAAGATGAAAGTCCTAACGAATTGGTCCCAACTGTGGATTGATGCAACTGGGAGGTTTCTGCACCATTTTCTAGCTTCCGCTGTGAATGTAAGAGTAAAAATCCTGCACAAAACGCCTTCATCAATTTTCTTAATATCAGAACTCGAAGCTCTTTGAATGAATTGCAGGGCATGGTGGAATGCAGAAGAATTATTCTTACCATTGAATTTTACCTGAGACAATAGCCTTACCACATCTGGTGGAGTGTTGGAAGAGACAGGAACATGGATGCAACTCCAAATAGGAATTCTATGAGCAGCCATCCTGTTTCAAGATTTCTAATTTAAAAACATTCCAACAGACAATATGCTCAGGCCCTCCTTCTAGCGCCAAATATGTTGAGGGCCCCGAAATCGGGTCAACAACAAGGGGGATACCCACCCGGTCCGGAACCTGGTTGGCGGCTCCTTGCCCGTTTGATGTAGCGGGTCCGACTGGGGGTAACGAGACAAACTTCCCGATGCATGGGATGTGTGTGTGTGTAGAGTTTGACGGTATTGATTTAGGGGTATTTTAAGCTAATTTAATTCTAACTTCTAAACTAACTATATGCTATTGTAATCTAATGAAAAACAATACATCTAATCTACGCTAACCTGGGGTAAAATTCTTTCATTATGCGATCTAAAAAGATTTCGAACAATAGCTGGTAATAAAGATCATTCAGCTATCATAAGAATATAAATCAATTAAGATGAACCATTCTGCATAAGAAGTTAGGCAAAACAATTGTGAACAGCATATCGCATAATTAGTTATTCATATGTCAAGCACAAATAAATGACTCCACCGTACAGAAGTGCCAAATGGTAATACACACATTCATACATTAACATATAAAGAACTCAGCTGCATATCACTTTAGGAATACAAGTTGAAATTAGTCAAGAGATAAAAGTACCATTTATGACAGATTTCACTAATAAACTTCAAGCAATAACGATTTATTTCTACTTGTTCTAATATCTGCTAAGAGTACAGAAGTGCAACATCAGTAACAGACATTAAAATGCAAACATAAATAAATCTCGATCCATCCATTCATCAAAAACCCCCTCCGAGGGTGCAAAAGTGCATGTTCTGAGGACAAGTTTTTTGACAGATTTCCGGACCCTTCTCCAAATGCCATGAGAAGGGTTAAATACTACTAACTAATTAATCTTAATTACACAAATTTAGGGAACGGCTTCAAATGACCGCCCTTTTACTAAAAGCAAATTTATTTCTAAAAATCAGATCTAATTTCTAACCATTTCTGTATCTGCTCCTTAGTGTTGTAAGCAATGCGTTGTTCGCCGTGAAAGAGTCAGCTGGTTGTCCTTTCCTTTTGTTCGAGCTTGAAAATTAGAAATGACAAGAGTTGGCACCTCTTTCTGACAGACTAGAAGATATTTTCGAAAACCTTTCTCTAGCTGGGTGTATTCGCTGTGCGTATACTTAGTACAACTCAGGTTCCTTTCGAACTGATTTTGTTGTTTCTATTTCGGTTTCCGGTCGTGCGAATGACTCAATGAGTTAGGAGTCGCGTTGTATGGACAATCCCCTGTATCAAGAATTGCTTCCGTTCTTTGTTCCAGGCTTTTCTGGAGCGTCCTCCTTCTATTGCGTTTCTCTTTTTGCTTTACCCAGTCTGAGCTTCAAGATCTTTTGCAAACACGCTGCTTTTGTGCGCCTTTGACTCTGAGTCTTAGATAGTCTATTTTCATCAGCGCCTGTTGGGTGATACTCTGGAATCCGCGGTCCTGCTGCATGCGGCATCCATTTGCAGAGGCATCTTCTCTCTGTTACCCCATTGGCGCTTTCCTCTTTTCCTTAGATGTTTCCTGCATATAGATTTATATCAGTTACATGTCTTGCAGTTTACGCAAAGAAGAAGAGAAATGACGAAAAGATTGACATGAAAGCATTAAGTTCTAATGAATGCGTAATTCTGACACTCATCATGATTTGACTCTTCGAAAAACGTGATACAATCATTCTTGGATACTGAAGCATGCGATCATGAATTTCCCTTAAGGTGCGTGCTCAATTTTGGGTTTACTGTTTATGTCGGAGAATTATTGCGATTAGTCCTTTCTACGATTGGAATCGTAGTATCGAGGACTGCGACGTCATCAAGTGTTATCACAAATTGCCAATATCGCAGATCGCAGTTTTGTATGATCGCAGGTCACAGATCGCAAGGTTTTTGCTTTATCAGTCTGTGCTGCTTATGCGACATTGCGACGTGCGACGTTGCATATCAGTCGTCGGCGATTCCTTAGGTTTTTCCCTTTTTGAGCGCTTTTAATGCACGCGATGCGATGGGTTCTCGCATCGCTCTTTTTCAGTGTATTTATGCGCTTTGGGAAAACGCTTCTCTCTACCTTTGCGACGTGATATAGCTCTTGGGGAGTTAATACAAAAGATGTTTTAAACAAAGTATTTTTGGATTTTTTGGTTAAGGGTCCCCCTTTGCTTGATGTTATTACTAATATCAAACAAAGAGTGGGGTTGTTGGTGACCACAACAAACTCATACATTGGTTGGTCGTGTGAACAAGATACAAGACCTTGGATCTAGTTTCTACCATCCAGGCTATGATTTCATTAGTATACAAGATCACTATGTATGACAGCTATGATCATATTGAAAATCATCCAATCATGGGTCCACCATAAGTCATCAGTGGACATGTATTTTGATCATTATACATGTAATGTTAGCTTATGTGTTGAGTATGAGTATGCCTCCTTAAGCAAAAGGATGTAATGATGTAAATGTATTGTAACATAATATGAAGCTCATCGGTTGTACTTGATCTCGACTTGTCACAAGGTAAAGCACTTTAGTAATCATTCATCATCCCTAACTTTTCACTTTAGGGGCCACTCTGTTATTGGCTATTTTGTCACATCCGACCAATAGGTTTCCTAATCGGATCAAAAAACATCCTATTACCCCTTTACATCATCATTGCATAAATCCTTATGCCTGATTCTCTCATTCCCCAAATATTCTTCCCTAAATTGCATCATCTGAGCCAGTTTTAGGACCAACGCACCCTGACCTCTTGTTGGATAGCGTTCCCTATGGGTTGCTCCATTATGGCCTTCATTGATCACCTATAGGTTGCTCCCGTTTGCACCTACGTTGGTTCTATAAATTCAGGAAAAAGAGAGATAATCTCTAAGCCTCCATTTCCATAAGCTTCTTGGATCTATTATAAACATTTACCTCAAATAAAACATTTGGATCCTATCCTATGCTACCTTGTAGTTTCCATCCCTTATCCTTAGATCTCATCCTCCCATCAAGCGTGGATCTCAATCCCAAGATTGGCAAAAGGGTAATAACTCACAACTTACCCCACTCCTCTATATATTTACAACCTTCCATATGTAAGAGGTTGGCTTTTGCAGAGTGATTCTACCCTTATGTTATTGTTGTGTGTTATCGGGAAAACTAGTGTCTATACAGAGCTGCTAGTCCCACTAAGGCTGGTAGCTACCTTAGAAACAAACACACTAAAAACTACTTCCGTTTTCCTTTATGAGAAATACATAAGAGAAGAATAAGGAGACCAACCTCTGTCTTGCGCTTGGTTCCTTGCTTGATTCCTCTCTCTTCTGGTAGGTCTTTGCCACTCGCTTCCTTGTCTACCCAGCTTCAAGGAGTACCTATAGAATCAAAGCAGCATAACACTATCCAAGAACATAGATCTATTATCATAAACAATATAGGTTCATATGTACATTGACCACACAAATGCATAAATCATCAATCACACAAGAATGTGGAGGAAAACATGAATAGCTTTATTGATAATCAAGAAAGAAAGAGGATTACAACCAATTGTTCTGACCCAGCATCATCCTCTCAGCAAGAAAGCCCTTCTTCACCTCATGAAAATCTTAGATCACCCAACACTATGATATTGCACCAAGAAACCAACAGCACTTCCTTACAAGATACAAAATTCCAACCCCCTGGATCTCTGGGATGAGGGATCCATATATAGATGTCTGCAAGGGAGGTGAGTCAGCTTTTGAGATTTGATTAGTGTCTTCTCTCTGATAGTTCTTGATTCCACTTGGAGATTGATGATCTCTTACTCATCCCTGGTCGAATTCAAAGAGGCAAGTGTCACAAGAGAGGTTTCTGGAAGATTCCATGCTCCTCCACCTTGCGGATTGACCCTGCCATTTGTCCCTTCTCGCCCATCGCACCCCATAGAAGGGTTTTTTGACATGAATCGCACCTACTGTGTCTATTCAAGTGGGATGCAACGCACTTTTCCTATGGAGCAGGTGAAATGGTCCAATTTTGACCAGTTCTGAGTAGTTTTTCATGGAGAACTTCTGGGAGATGCTGTAATCAGTTGACCTTGTTCTTTTAGGGGTTGGAACAACACCTTTAGGGACTTAGGAGCCCTTGGTTTATGGAAATTTATGCTTGGGTTTGCAGTGCCCAAAAATGTCTATAACAGTTGCCCACTAAAGCATGAGGTTGTTAATCTTTTGATGTCGGGTGAAATGCTTTATCATGAGGATCCGAAGTTTTTTCGAGCTGGAAGGCGACCTGTAATAAGATACAATACAATACATTATCTTCATATTATTTTCATGATACAGCTGAGCCGAGCATTCCCATGCTCAGCTTTATAAATTCATTTTCATGTACATAGGACAAATAATCGTCTGAGTGTAGACTGATGATTCTGGTAGAGCCATCATCCATTAGATTGGATGATTATCTATGCAGCAATGATGTACACTTGATGTCTTTATTTTCCTGAATATATATCGCAGCCCGGATGGATGAAACTAGATCCAGGGTCTTCAATCTCGTTTTATCTTCACTCAAAGTACAAGTCGATCCATGTGAGAGATGTTCTGGAGTCAAACATGGAAAGACATCGCCTGATTACCAGCCAATGATGTAAGTTGTTAACAAGCACAAGAGGAATCACCGATAATGATAATGATCCTCAAGGTACTACAGTACAATTCACGTGGTGTGAATAAGGGACTTGGCATTGAACACCACGCAAAATCTTTTGGTCGAAGGCCATTGATGTAAACTTGTCGTCGGAAGTGAGAAACTTTCCATTGAGGCATGCAAGCTTCAAAGTACTGAAAGGGTTGTTCCTAGATCGACTTCTTGGATAATGAGTTGATGTCGACAAGAAGCGATATGTCATAGGAGCGCCTTAGTGAATCCCACATCAATGACACGGAATGGATCAAATTATTTTAATGGAGGTGAAAATGATCTGATGATATACGGTTCAGGGTGGCGGTCATGAAAGAATGGAGCGAAAATGTATTATAGTGGGTGAGACACAGGGGAATTCTCTGAGCGACTTCTCTTGAACATATCGGTGACACTGACCTGATGGATTGGTAGCATTAACCCCAAATGTGGATGGTGTGATGGAACCATGGTGATGTGACCAGTGAATGGAACAACCCAACTTGACTCGGATGCGGAGTGAAAGTGTCATGTTCAAGGGTGACTTGCTACCAACAAAGTTTCTTCAAGTTTTCTCCCCAATTTTTCCCCCAGTCATCGCTGACTAGTACCTCTTTATTTTTTTCAAGCTTGAGGAGGATAACATATGCTTGTTCTATAATTTTCCCTTCGGGAAAACCCATCACTATGTTTTAACGAGCCTAGCGATAGTGAAACTCGTTCTTGTCTGTTATGGACAAGTTTGTTGCTATTAGGTTTTAACGAGTTTCATGACAAAGATAACTCGGTCCTTTTCAATTTTAGAGAGTCTGAAAAGGGATGGAAAGGAAACTCCAAAAATCCTTTTTCATCATCTAATCCCTTAAGTCCGAAAAAGTATAAAATAATACAAAAGGGATGAATTTTTGGTAATTTTAACGAGCCGAACAAAACAAGCGCTCGATATTTTTGTGTAATAATCCCTCAGGTCTAAAAAGATTAAAATCTAAAGGAGGGATAGCACTTCCGATCACTTTAACGAGCTAGGGAGGCCAATGGCTCGGAAATCTTTTCATATCTTACGAGTCAGTTGAAAAGGGCTTAAAGGAGACTCATTTTTTGAGGAACGAGTGATAAATTCGGGTAGCAGCTGATTCTAGGTAAGGTTTGGAATTTTTCAATCACGGCAGTGTCACAAGGATGCCTAACAAGATCACTCTTCGTAGCTGTTCCTCAAAAGGGGTAAACAATCAAGTGGAGGTGAATGATCGGCCAATACAGAGTGGAGGTGATGATGAGAACACGACCAAGGCTTCAAAGGCTGAAGTAATACATTCACGATGGTTATTTACCAGAAATTGGTTCATTTTTTATTTTAAAATGAGCTTAAACGCTGTGGGAAACACTTGCTCATTGCTTATGTTTATTTTTTAACAAGCTTGAAGTCCGCGTTAAAACTGCTCGATTAATCCAGTCGCATAATAAGGATGTCTCATATATAAAAATGACATTATTTCAAATCTTTGCCCCACATCCTTTCTTTATGCAAGTTAGGAAATGACCAATCCTACGAGTTTAAAGGGTTAGAGGACCTACAAATTTAAAAAATAAATGGTCACTCTTTGCTTGCATGCCAAAAGGTTTGCATTCCCCCAGGTATAGTGAAATAGAGTTTCGAGGTTACCCCTCAATTTGCAGACAAAACATTTGTTTTATCGGGAAAGGCCTACCTTTTTCAGGTTACCAAAGATTGTTCTATTTGTACCACAAAAAAAACACTTCTTCGGCGATGTCTACTAAAATAGACAAAGGTGAGCGGCGCAGATGCCTCCACTCACATAACTTTGATGAGGGAATCTTATTCTAGCCTAATCCCATTTTCCTAAATGGACAGGTGTGTTAGACTAGTCATATATCCTCCGTGGAAACCTACACTATACCCAAGGTTTTCCTACCGAAGCAGACCAGGGTGCATGCCCCCTGGGTTTCAGTCACACCCTCTGAATCACTCATGCTCATCAGGAGGACGGACTGGGGATTGATGAGACATTCCTTGCATGAAAAGACCATTCAGGGTTGGTATATGACTATTTTCTATGTGTGAACCGGGGAATGAAAGCTGGTCTACGAGCTTGACCACTCTTCCTTCGTGTGGAAAACACATTACTCTAAAGAGTGAGGAGACAATGGCTCCCATGCAATAAATATAGTCTCGTCCAAGGAGTAAATTATAATCTAGGGGTCCTTGGACTACCATTACATTCATGTGAACAGTTTTCCTTCTCAATGTTATCGGCACATCGGGAAGGATCCCTAATGGTCAATTGGTTCCTTTGTCAAATCCTATTAGATTTCTCATCTCAGGCAAAAGCGATGGCAAACCAAGTGCTTTCCAAGCAGTTGAGGAAATGATACTCATAGAAGCCCCTTCATCTATGATGGTACCAGCCATGACCATTCTATATATTTGAGCAATGATTCGGAATGGTACACTAGCCGGTAAACAGGGTCTGCCTAGTAGATTCCAGTCAAAGGAAACAACCAGGTTGCTTGGAGGTGGGACCGAATAGATGGTTGGGTACGACTCTGACGAACTTCCTTCCTGCGGTAAAGGAACGAAGACTGCCCCCATGTTCATCGGAGTCTGTGCTTACGAAGAGAATTTGAACGGTGTCGTTCTTGTTTTCTTCGGTGATTGTATCATCTGAAGATGGACCTTCAGAAGGCAAGACCAGGTCAACTGCCGCCTCGACCTTTTGACTTTTGTCTTGTATGTATTCAAATGGTTTATCTTCAATGATACATGCTTCGGTTGGCCATAAGGGCGTGTCAGCCAGATTTTCAACTAGTGATGGACTTGGCAAGAGTTTCTTGTATCTAGGAGGAAGCTGTAACGGTGAAACCAGATGGTCGTCCAAAACTTTTTAGCTTCGTCTGAGAAGGGACAATGGTGGACGGCATGATTGCCTTCACACAATTTACAAGGAAATTTATATTTTCCTTTTTGTCCAGGGGCTTCACTTTCACTAGTTGACGGTGTATGCTCAACATGATCGTCAGAGGTTGATGACATCGGATTGTGCAAACGAGGGGACCAGTCACTTAAGATCTGAGGGATGCAAGGAAAATCTCGATGATAGTGGTCTCCTTTGCAAATGACACATGGCGATTTAGTCCTGGTCGGTGCAGTGTGTGGATTTTCGCTAGACGATTCTTGGTTGCCCTTTTTCGCCTTTGGTTCCTTCTTCTTCTTCTCTTTCTTCTTCTCAGTTACTTGATTTTGGGCTTTACCAGCTTCATCAAGTGAAGAGGAAGGAGGAGAGGAAGAATTGGACGAAGTAGAGGGTTGGGGGGTAACTCTAATATTGTTTAGTTGCTAACTTGATTGTTCAGGAATTACGGTGTTCTGAATGACAGAAGGTGATAAGAGCCATACGAGCAAGCCGATTGTCAATCCTGGAAGAGACAATGTGGCCATATGGGGTGCACCAACATCTCCCCAAGAGGAGAAGGGACTAGGATTTCCTCCAAGGAGAATTCCTTGGTTGGTGGACTCCATTTTTCTCAACTTAAGATCAACGTAGGAAAGGTGATGATTATTCCATTTAAAATAAATTTTAGACGCTTTGACACAACTTTTTTTTTCAATTTTTAAGAGTCGAGAAAAAACAAAAGATGACTCTAGTCACCTTCGATTTTTAATGAGCCTGAAGTGACAAGTGCTCAGATGTACCTTTTCCGTTAAGGAGTCTGAAAAGGAATGAAAGGGACTTCTCTGGAAATCCAAACAGAGGGATTACCAAGCCAATCGCAAAACTGCAGAATACTTTTTAGGGTACGGCAGTCAATCTTCCCGAATGCTGTGTTCAGTGCATTGCGATCGATAGGGTGGCAGACACGACTGCCTATGGATAAAGGATAAAGCCTATTGTGGTCTCCCAAAATATACTCGACGGTACGTGGGAGCACAAGTCCGTACTGGCACTTATCGTCTCAAAGTGGAGGAATCACCCAACCAACAGCAAAAACAACAGTTACCAGGCTTTACGACGCCGGAATATGTCTCTAGCCTACACTTCTAGATGTTGTGCGTTAGGTTCCAAAGCGTTTCTAGATTCATTAAATTTATTTTATGGTTGATCTTGCTTAATAAATTTTCCTTTCAGGTTCACCACGTGATGTAGATGTACAATTCCTAAAATGCAATCTAAGATGATAAACAGTCATTGAATCTTCTTTCTGCAATGAAAATCCAAGCTACTAAAGAAAGAGAGATGGCGTTCTTTCAACAAAGAGCACAGAGCACACACTATATGCACTATACTAAATCAAGCCAAAAAACAGTCCAAATGCAAATGCACATGCACGTATTTGTTTTCAGCCTTCTTAATGTGTGAATGATAAAAATAAAGATATGCGCAAATCTGAATTATTTTCCAAAGCGACAATTACTAACAAGTTTCTTTTCAAAACAAAATGAGGACAATGACGACACTTTGTTATTTGGAATTGAAAACTTGCTTTCAACACTTGGAAAAATTACTAACTCAAATCAAATACAAGAGTAACAGTGTAATCAATTATCAAGAACAATCGGATTCTCCTCTATGACTAAAAATGACACTTGCGACACTTTCAAATCAAGAAACGACAGTACAGTTATGCTACTTCTTAGTAAAGGAGAACTAAAAATGACTCAAAAATACATGAAAACATTTACAGTTCTTTGCACAATGGGGGCGGAATAACAGCAAGGAAAGGGTTTCAAACGGAGGTGTATTGACTACAGACAGGAAAACTCTTGAATAGAGCTGAAAAGAGTGAACACAGAAACCAAAATTTAGGAACAAGGCCTTATCTGATCAGCACACCTGTAACACAGTGAAACTGAAATGCAACACACCTACTACACTTGGGAAGTGCGATGCATTTGAAGTTCACAGAACAGACAGTGCGCTGGACTAGGGACGAGACTTTGATTGGGTTCCGGGTCACAGTTTGCAGTTCAGTTCAGGGATTTAGGCCGAGCAAGTGGTAATTACTAAATCAATCACCGAGGTAGATCTAAGGAGGTTACTAGAGCCACCACGAGGGCAATTAGAAAGCTTGTAAATCAATCGTTTAATTCATAAACAAAACCCAGAGATTGGCTGAAGCAGCATTGATCTACTTTGCACTTTCATAGCAAATGCAGTTCGAAGGCTAGCTGGCTTGACTTCAGGCTCCTTCTGTAAGTTTATAAAGTAAACAAATGTAGAAGAACAAACAATCTACTCGCTCCCTAGCGGAATCGCCATTTTGTTATCAGGAAAAATAGTGTCTATACAGAGCTGCTAGTCCCACTAAGGCTGGTAGCTACCTTAGAAACAAACACACTAAAAACTACTTTCATTTTCCTTTATGAGAAATAGATAAGAGAAGAATAAGGAGACCAACCTCTGTCTTGCACTTGGTTCCTTGCTTGATTCCTCTCTCTTCTGGTAGGTCTTTGCCACTCGCTTCCTTATCTACCTAGCTTCAAGGAGTACCTGTAGAATCAAAGCAGCATAACACTATCCAAGAACATAGATCTATTATCATAAACAATATAGGATCAGATGTACATTGACCACACAAATGCATAAATCATCAATCAGACAAGAATGTGGAGGAAAACTTGAATATGTTTTTGATAATAAAGAAAGAGCAAAGAGGATTACAACCAATTGTTCTGACCCAGCATCATCCTCTCAGCAAGAAAGCCCTTCTTCACCTCATGAAAAGCTTAGATCACCCAACACTATGATATTTCACCAAGAAACCAATAGCACTTCCTTACAAGATACAAAATTCCAACCCCCTAGATCTCTGGGATGAGGGATCCATATATAGATGTCTACAAGGGAGGTGAGTCAGCTTTTGAGATTTGATTAGTGTCTTCTCTCTGATAGTTCTTGATTCCACTTGGAGATTGATGATCTCTTACTCATCCCTGGTCGAATTCAGAGAGGCAAGTGTCACATGAGAGGTTTCTGGAAGATTCCATGCTCCTCCACCTTGCGGATTGACCCTTCCATTTGTCCCTTCTCGCCCATCGCACCCCATAGAAGGGTTTTTTGACATGCATCACACCTACTGTGTGTATTCAGGTGGGATGCAACGCACTTTTCCTATGGAGCAGGTGAAATGGTCCAGTTTTGACCAATTCTGAGTATTTTTTCATGGAGAACTTCTGGGAGATGTTGTAATCATTTGACCTTGTTATTTTAGGGGTTGGAACAACACCTTTAGGGACTTAGGAGCCCTTGGTTTATGGACATTTATGCTTGTGGCTGCAGTGCCCAAAAATGTCTATAACATTGTGAGAGTGATATTTTCATGCATTTAGGGTGATTGGAGGTACACTTTGTGACAAAAGAAGGACAAGTCAACAAATTGGAGGAGCTTTTCTACAAGATCAACACCTATTCATGGTTATAACTCACTCCATTTATATCAATACGAAGAGTTCTTTGTTTCCCTATATGTGATGTCGTTATTTCATGTATTTCAATACCATGTTGATATGTTGAATAAAGTAGATAGATGATTCTACATAGATCTCACAATTTCTTGTCTTGTGTTGTCTGGTTGTGCAGGGTCTAATTTTGGCAGTTGGATCTAGGAGTGGAGCATTCAATCCAAATAAGGAGAAAAACATAAGACAGATTCCAAGTAGTTTTCATCCATTCATCTACATACTTTAAGGAAAATATTGGGTCCTTTGTCTCTCTATTGTTCTAGGTTAGCCACCAAACCTAGGGGAGATACTTTTATCTGCAATCATGAATAGCGCATAAAAAATTACCGACTCCACTAAGGAATGATGTATTCTCTTGGTGGTTTCTTTTTCCATTGTGTTTTCCTTACCTCTTTCATAGACCTTTGTTGCTTTAATCAACCAAGAAAGTACCTAGGATGTGACTTCATTGAGTCTTATTTGCAATTTCTGTATCGGTATCCTCTTCCCCTAGACAAATGCACCCTCTCATTTGCTGATAGAGCATTGTACCCCTGCCTACAGTGTATGACTACTTAAGTGCAATGCAGTTTTCAATCATATGGACCTGAGTTGATCCTAGGGAGAAATTTTGGAACCCCAAGGCCCTAAAAAACTCAAACATGGAACCACAAAAATAAGAAGAAAGGTTTTAGCTCCTACTTGGAGTAACAGTACTCGAAATGGTCCACCGACTTAGCTACAATCTGCTGCACAAGATTGAGGGAAAAAGTACTCAGAGCTCTCACTGTTGAAGGTAAATGTGAAATGGTAAATATGAATAGTCATTTTTTTAGTATACATGGTCATATTTTCATTATTTTGTTCATATTTAATGTTTTGACCTAGTCATGATTCATTTTTACTATGAAACAGGTATGTTTATGTGTTGTTCTGGGTAGGTCGATAGTTGTTTACAGATTTTGTTGTGCTTTAAACAGGTTCTTTTAACCGAAGAGTACACTTTTATCTCTTTTTCGGTCTCTTTAAAACTACAAAAAATTAACCCATTGGAGTCCTCTTTCAACTCTTTTCAGACTCCCAAAACATGAAAATATCATCGAGCACTTGTATTTTCGAACTCGTAAAAGTAAATGAAAAGACAACTACTCAATATAAGTTTACCCCTTTTCCAGACTAAGATAGACTAACTACAAAAAAGGAAAACCTTAGTTGAACATGGCTAAGAGGTTCTCTTGAGTATTTTTTTCTACCTTTTCAGAATTGAGAGACTATCTATGAAAAGGGACACCTAGAGTTTTCCTTTTCGCCTCTTTCTCAAACTCTCTAAACATGAAAAATATGTCGATTTTTACCTTCATTGGACTCGTTAAAAAATCAAATAATGATGGGTTTGTCAAGCATGACAGGTTTGAACCACTCCCTCTCAAGGTTCATTAAATATACGCGGAGGGATTCATTTGAAGGATGGACTTGTAGATAAATCATATGTTATCCTCCTTAAGCTTGTTAAAAAATAAGTAGGTACTGAACAGTATGGCTAGGAAGATTAGGAAAACAAGGTACTCCATTTGTTAATGGAAGCAAGTCACTCTTGAACACGAGAGTCTTCCACTTTATTTCTATGGCTATTGGGTTGGGTAATATGCTTGTCTTTCTGTTCATCATACCTTTTCATAGCCTCCATTTCAGTTTTGGTTCAATGCTTCCAACTCCATTTAGTGTCGTCGGTGTGTTCAAGAGAATTCATTATGTCTATTGCAATACTCTTAAACTTTCATTCCATGTTTGCATTTCTTGGTCCAATTTTGTATTAGCATCATTCTGTCTCAATCATGATGAATGTTTCATTTCGCTTATGGGGGATACATCAAGGCCCTCCTGCGATAGGTCACTTCCTGTAGACATTAGTACATTATCTAGGAATTTTACTTAGAAACACCCATTGGTACCTTGGTGCTTACATACATTAATGGAAAGTGTCATCACTCTCGGCGATAGGTTTACATCAATGGCCTTCAACCGAAAGACTATGTGTGGCATTCGACATAAACTCATTTACTCATACCATCTAGACTGTTTGTAGTACCTTGAGAGCCATTAACATCATCGGTGGTTTCTCTCGTGTTTGTTAACAGCTTACATCATCAGTTGGTAATCATATGGTGTCTACCATGTTCGACCTCAACTCATTGATTCACATGGTTAGACTCGCATGTTTGTTGGTCATGTGAATAAGATAGAAGACCTTGGATATAATTTCTAACATCCGAGCTTTGATTTTAGGATTATATAGCATCACAATGTATGATGGCCATGATCATACTGACAATAATCTAGTTATGGGTCCACCATCAGTCATCAATGGACACGTGTTTCGATCATTATATATGTAATGTTAGCCTATGTCTTGAGTATGGGTATGCCTCCCTCAACAAAAAGATGCCATGATGTAAATTTATTGTAACATAATATGAATCTCGCTAGTTTTTCTTAATCCTAACTTGTCACAAGGTAAATCACTTCAGTCATCAGTCATCATATCTAACTTTGTGCTTTAGGGGGCACTCTATTATAGGCCATTTTGTCACATACAACCAATAGGCCTCCTAATGGGATTAATAAACATCTTATTACCCCTTTACATCATCATTTTACAAAGCCCTATGCATGACTCTCTCATTCCCCAAAGTTTCTACCCTAAAATGCATCATCTGAGCTAGTTTTAAGACCAACGTACCTCGACCTCTTGCTAGATAGCATTCACCTACAGGTTGCTCCAATGTGGCTTACGTTTATCACCTACAAGTTTCTCCACTTTGGCCTACGTTTATCACCTACAGGTTGCTCCATTGTGGCCTACATTTATCACCTACATGTTGCTCCCCTTTTCACCTGCGTTGGTTCTAGAAATTTGGGAAAAAGAGAGAGAATCTCGAAGCCTCCATTTCCATAAGATTCTAGGATCTGTTATAACCATTTACCTTAGTAAAACATTTGGATCCTATAGGCTATCCTATCCTACCTTGGAGTTTCCATCCCTTATCCTTATATCTCATCCTCCCATCAAGAGTGGATCTCAATCCCAAGATTGGTAAAAGGATAAGAACTCCCAACTTACCCCACTACTCTATATATTTACAGCCTTCCATATGCAAGAGGTTGGCTTTTGGAGAGTGATTCTACCCTTATGTTGTTATTGTGAGAGTGATATTTTCATGCATTTATGGTGATTGGAGGTACACTTTGTGACAAAGGAAGGGCAAGTCAACAACTTGGAGGAGATCTTCTATAAGATCAACACCTATTTATGGTTGTAACTCACTCCATTTATATCAATAAAAATATTTCTTTGTTTTCCAATATGTGATGTCATTATTTCATGTATTTCAATACCATGTTGATCTGTTGAATAAATTATATAGATGATGCTACATATATCTCGTAGTTGTTGGCTTGTGTTATCTAGTTGTGTAGGTTCTAATTTTGGTAGCTAGAGCTAGGATTGGAGCTTTCAAGCCAAAGGAGAAGTGAAACATACGACCAATTCCAAGTATGTTTCATCCCTTCATCTACATTATTTAAGAAAAACATTGGGTCTATTGTCTCTCTGTTGTTCTAGGTTAGCCACCAAACCTATGAGAGATACTTTTGTCCGTAATCGTAAATCTCGCATAACACCCACAAAACCAAGATTGATTGTGATAGCAAAGTATTGGAGTGACTTTGTGAAAATAATGAGAATATAACACTGAAAGGGACAAAGAAATCGATCACAGTCTGGAAAATAACTTTGCTTCAATTATAGTGGTGCATCATAAAGGGTTATCCACTGTATGCAATAAACGTGGCTAAGGAATTGGAAGGCACTGGCTAGTGATGTACTCTTGTTGACGGTGCTGAAAATTCATCAACCAAGGCGGTCTCCCCAATGTGAAGTCCCAATTAGACCTCATACCGTTTGGAATAGGAGCCCCATCTGCACTATCAGCCTGATTTCCATATATTCTTATAGATTTTCCTTGGCTTTAGCTATCATCCAGAAAGAGAAGCGTGTATGTGCATTTGTGAAAAGAAAGTAAGTGTGCCTGGTGAATGTTTTGTTGCAAGTGTATCAAGGTTCTTCTAATGTAGAGGGAGGATAAGTGATCCTCTTAATAAAGAGATAATATTACCACCCTAGTAGATTCACACACAAGTGAAAAAGAGAATCACCTAACATCAAGCAGAATAGTTCACATAGATGTGGTGATTGTTACAACATTAAAACACATTTTCAATAAGATAAGCACTAAAATAGCTGAAATAGTTCAACTACTTTAGTACAGGTGAAAACAAACATGAATCATAAACATTCATAGAACATTTTTACAAATATTCACAATCCATGCATGAAAACATGATGTCCATAAAGCTTCAAGTATTAAGTAAAAGTCCCAAGATACATGTATACGACAAACATCACTAGCTCTAATAGTGGAGTATTGGAGCCACGACTTGCTCCCCAAAAGTACTAAATCTGTCTCTCTAATGCCTTATGGGAGAAGCCAAGGTGAAAATTATTTGCTTGTACAATTAGGGTGTATATATAAAAAATGAGGTGACCATTCACCTCTCTTGTGACCCTCGGACTACCCTCATGGTTGTTCAACTTCTCCATGAATTTTCACATAACATGGATGACTCTTGGACATCTTGTTTTACAATATATTTTCTAATGTTGAATTATGTATTCCATAAAATGATGTGGCAGATGATTACAGATTACATGACATGACATGACACTTGTGACATGCACTGCATGATGACATGGTAGTGTCAAGTCACTCTTTTTTGCTACTTCATTTCTGCCTTCTTGAAATATGGAACATGCTCTTCTTCTTCCTCCTCTTCATGACTTGAAGATAAGGAGTCACCAATGTGGTCTCGGTGTTAAAATTGGCAACTAGGGCCAAAATCCATGTGGGTCATCTAATTCATGGTTGATAATATTTTTCCTAGATTCCTCTCGTTGAGAGGTGTATGATTGATCTAAATATCATCCGATTCTGATAAGTATTTATGGAGATATGAATTTATTTTGATTATGGAATAATTGTCAAGCCGACCAGCAACTCATGTAGGCTCAGAAGCCCAACAGACACATCTATTCATCATCAACATTTGTATATAAATATAGAAGGTATTTTCCTCATTTGGATACACACTGATCATCACATCTCTCACTTCCACTGATGCACAGCGAAATATTGCACTAGTGCGCGGCGAAATATTGCACTAGTGCGCAGTGAAATCTTGCACTGGTGCACACCGAAATCTCATACTGGTGCATGGCGAAATCTTGTACTAGTGCGCGGCGATATCTTAGACTAGTGCACGGTGAAGTCTTGGACTGGTGCATGGTGAACAACTCACCGATGGAGACTTGACAAGTTCGATCTAGGGTTTACTGTCCTAGTTTATGGCTGATATAGGGTTTGCTACTACTGATATAAATCAGATCCTTATACTATTTCTCTCTGCTGAATTATTGAAGATAAAAGAATATTTGATCAAAGGGTTTCCCTATATTGGGGTTTGTCTCTGGCTAGCCACCACATCTTTTGTCTCTTGTCTTGGCTTGTTTTCTATCAATCATTTAATGTTCTATCTGCACTTTACTTAATGTACATGTGTTTGCTAATCTGTGGATAATAATAAGAAAAAGAAGTAAACTGCTCTAAGCATAGAACATACCATAATTTAACATGGTATCAGAGCGAGGTGAAGACAAAGCCTGAGAAAGAGAAAGAGAAATCATCGAAGAGAAGATTGGCAAGCTATCCAAAAAGAATTCATGGGGTCCTCAACGCACTTCCCTACTAAAGACAAGCTCCGTGAGAATTTTGACTACCATGGATGGAAGATGTCTCTCGATCTAACATTAGAAGAATAGGAAGTGTTGGACCATGTGAAAGGTGAAATTGCTAAGCCTCCATCAAATGCATCTGCTACTACTAGGAACAAATGGACCTAGGGGTGGAAGAAAAGGACAATGTTACTTTTGTGATAAAGAAGGTCACTATGCAAGGGAGTGCACTGATAGAAGGGACTCACACTAGGACAATGATCAAAATCCCTCTCATGGCAATCAAAGGAATGGAAAATCTAATAGCAGAGGTAAAAGGAGTGTTGGAAATCAAGGAAGAGGACAACCATTCAAGAAGGCTAGAAATTCCAGGTATGAATCTAACACTCTTGACAATAAACAAGATGAATATTATCTACCAGCTGCTCTATCTACCTCTGCTCCTTCGGACTCAATGAGAAATTGGCTTATTGATAGTGGTCCCTCAAGGCACTTCACTAGTTACAAAGAAGTTCTCCATAATCATCTAGAAAAAGAAACTAACCTAGAAATTTTCCTTGGATATAATATGAAATATCCTGTGAAAGGTGTAGGCAATGTCTCTCTTAAATTGAATCAAGGTAATACGATCCACTTACATGATGTGTTATATGTACCTGACCTCAAAAAGAACCTAGTGTCCATCTCGACAATGGAAGACAAAGGCTACAAGGTGACCTTCATCGATGGCAAGGTACGTATATGGAAAAATAATGTTAAATATGCCTTCACTCTTGGGCTTCGAGTTGATTCATTATATCAGGTTGGTGGAAGTCCGTTAGGTGTCATGTCCTGTGACACATCTCTTCAGTCCGAACTTTCGCATCGAAGGTTTGCCCACCTTCATTATAAAGCTCTACCGATGTAAGATAGATGGTAACAGGGATGCCTGAATTCTGAGTAGAGAAAGAAGGCATATGTCCAAGATGTGCCAAAGGAAAGCTAAAAAGGGGACCATTCCCCTCAAGCCAAAGCAAGACCTTCAATATATTATAACTGGTTCACTCAGACATATCTGGTATGATGCCTGTGAACTCCTTGGGAGGATATTTATATTTTACAGATGACTATTCTCGAAAGACTTGGATATACTTCTTGAAAAAGAAGGATGAAGTGTTCTATTGGTTTCGATACTTCAAAGCCTTGATCGAGAATCAAACTGAAAAGAAGATCAAGATCTTAAGGACTGATAATGGGATTGAATATGAATCTAACCAGTTTCATGACTTTTTTAAAGAGGCTGACATCAAGAGGGAGACTACTACACCATATATTCATTAACAGAATGGTGTGGCGGAAAGGAAGAACTATATGATTGTGGAAGTTGTCCGTGCCATGCTCCATGATCAAAGACTTCCGAAGTTTCTATGGGCCAAAGCTGCAAACACTGCCGTATATGTACAAAACTGATGCCCTCATCAAGCATTGGGTTCCAAGACTCCTGAAGAAATGTTCACCGATAAGAAACCTGATGTATCTCATTTTAGAATTTTTGGAAGCCCTGTATATTTTCATGTGCCGAAAGAGAAAAGGAATAAATTGGGTGCATCTGGAAAGAAAGGAATCTTCGTGGGCTATGGTGAAAATACAAAGGGCTCTAGAATATATGTAGCCACTCAAAGGGAAGTTGTGATTGGTCATGATGTCACCTTTAATGAAGATATGGCTCTCAGCCAGGTGAACAATCTTCCTACACTGAGGAGCTCTCTAGAAGTTGACACTAGGGAACCGAAAGAAATAGAGTATGACGAGATATTTTCACATGTTGCCAGATATAAAAACATCCACTCGATCATAACCCTTGTGGATTCACAAGGATGGAACCTACATCAGATGGATTTCAAGATCACGTTCTTGCATGGTTCGATCAAAGAAGAGGTCTACGTGGAGCAACCTGAAGAATTTGAGATTTATGATCTAAAATCTCATGTATGCAGGTTGAAGAAGGCTCTCTATGGGCTGAAGAAAGCACCCCGAGCATGGTATGAGAGGATCTATAGCTACTTGATGAAGCTGGGATTCACTAGGAGTGAAGCCGACCCTAACCTCTACTTTAAGGTTGAAAATGACAAACCTATCATGCTAGTGTTGTATGTGGATGACCTCTTCCTAATAGGTGCAGACCCTCTCATTCACAAATGTAAGAGGGAGTTGGCTTCAGAATTTGAAATGAAGGACCTAGGACTGATGCACTATTTCCTAGGACTTGATGTCTGGCAGAAGCCAAGGGAAATTTTCCTATCTCAAGGAAAATATGTGGTGAAGATATTGGAAAGATTCGGTATGGTGGACTGCAAGCCTGTTACTACCCCGATGGAGCTTGACTTCAAGAAGTTAAGTGGTAGTGATGCTGGACTCCCATCCAGATATATGATTTGCAGTCAACACATTAAGTCAACATATGGTTGAACCTCATCACATACATTTGATTGGTGCCAAGAATATTTTAAGATATCTTCGTGGCATAATTACATATGGGCTAAGATACACTATCGGAGATGTGAGACTACTTGTATACATAGATGTTGATTGGGCAGGCAATGTGGTGGATCGTAAGAGCACTTCTAGGTGTTGTTTCTCCTTGGGATCTGCTTCGATATCCTGGGTGAGTAGGAAGTAGAATTCGGTGGCTCTGAGCATCATTGAGGCAGAGTATATTGCTGCTAGCATGGCCTCCTGTGAGGTAGTCTGGTTGCGAAATCTCTTTAGTGAACTGTTTGGATTTACATTGGATACTACCGTGATCATATGTGACAACCAGAGTGGGATTCGTTTGTCAAAGAATCTCGTATTTCATGATCGCTTCAAGCATATCGATATCAAGTACCACTATATTCAAGATATGGTGTAGCAAGGAGCAATAAGGCTCCAACATATCGGTACAAATGAACAGGTCGCCGACATTCTGACAAAGCCCCTAGGAAAGGTCAAATTTTTTACTTTCCGAGAATGACTTGGTGTCGTTCAAAAACCCTCTGATGAGGGTCCTATATGATGTATTGAGCTTTGGGGGCGGCCACGGGGTACTTCTTGGAGAGACTTATGATCACAGGGTAAAAGAATAAAAACATTCCCTGTAACACCCCGTGGTGACTATGTAGCAGGATTATTAGTTCTCCTGTGAGGTCTGGATGATGTGTTATCCATGACGATTATGTAGAAGGATAATTAGTTCTCTTGTGAGGTATGGATGATATGTTCTCTATGATGATTATGTACCAGGATGATTAGTTCTCCTGTGAGGTCTGGATGATGTGTTCTCCATGACGACTATGTAGCAGGATGATTAGTTCTCCTATGAAGTATGTATGATGTGTCCTCCATGACAATTATGTGGCAAGATGATTAGTTCTCCTGTGAGGTTTGGATGAAGTGCTCTCCACGATGATTACGTAGCAGGATGATTAGTTCTCCTGTGAGGTCTGGATGATGTGTTCTCCATGACAATTATGTAGCAAGATGATTAGTTCTCCTATGAGGTCTGAATGATGTGTTCTCCATGACGATTATGTAGCAAGATGATTAGTCTCGATGATGTGTTCTCCATGACGATTGTGTAGCAGGATGATTAGTTCTGCTATGAGGAAAGGATTGATTAGTTCTCATGTCGAGGCATCCTACCCATGTAGTTTGGGACTCATGGGAAGTAACTCTCATTTGATCAATGAGCATGGAAATGAGGATAGGGACCATAGTGGTACTGATGGACGCATCATTGTATCAACCGTACTCCCTATGCGAGAATGACCTTCATTGATCTGGGATCAATGATACTGGTCTGGGACCAGTGGTACATACTCTAAGACTGACTTTAAGTCAGTGGAGGATGGTACTAGTTTGGGACCAGTGTAGGAGTTGTACCCACTATGATGTTGACTTTGGGTCGGTTGAGACTAGTCTGGGACCAGTCGTACATACTCTAAGACTGACTTTAAGTCAGTGAAGGACTGGTCTAAGACTAGTAGTAGGAGTGGTACCTACTATGATGCTGACTTCGGTTCGGTTGAGACTAGTCTGGGACCAGTGGTAGGAGTTGTACCCACTATGACATTAACTTCGGGTCAGTTGAGAACTAGTTCGGGACCAGTGGTACACACTCTGAGACTGACTTTGAGTTAGTATGATACATCCTCGATCATTTCTTCTTCTTCATAATTTAGACAAAGTAGAGCAGATGAGATCAGAATAGGGAAGAACAGAACAGAGTAGTGCAGGCAGAATAGAGTAGTGCAAAGTAGGGGTCAAGTTGTACAGGGTAGTGCATTTGATGGATGAATAGTAGCAATCGATACACGAATTGTGATGGAGTTCTCCCTAGTTGAGAGGGAGTGTTAAAATTGGAAACTAGGGCCAAACTCCATGTGGGTCATCTTATTCATGGCTAATAATATTTTTCCTAGATTCCTCTCATCGATAGGTGTAGGATTGATCTAAAGATCGTCCAATTATAATAAGTATTTATGGAGATATGAATTTATTTTGATTATGGAATAATTATCAAGTCAATCAGCAACTCATGTAGGCTCAAAAGCCCAATAGACACATCTATTCATCATCTGAACATTTTTATATAAATACAGAAGGTCTTTTCCTCATTTGGATACACACTAATCATCACATCTCTCTCTTGCACTGGTGGACGGCGAAATCTTGCACTGGTGCGCGGCGAAATCTTACACTAGTGCACAATGAAATCTTGCACTAGTGCACGATGAAATCTTGCATTGGTGCACGGTGAAATCTTGCACTGGTGCGTGGTGAAATCTTGTACTGGTGCGTGGTGATATCTTGGACTGGTGTATGGTGAAGTCTCGAACTGGTGCACAGTGAACAACTCACTAATGGAGACTTGACAAGTTTAGTCTAGGGTTTATTGTCCTAATTTAGGGTTGATCTGGGGTTTGCTGCTGGTGATATAAATCAAATCCTTGTATTATTTCTCTCTGCTAAATTATTGAAGATAAAAGAAGATTTGATCAAAGGGTTCCCCATATTGGGGTTTGTCCCTAGCTAGTTGCCACATCTTGTGTCTCTTGTCTTGGCTTGTTTTCTGTCGATCATTTAATGTTCTATATGCACTTTACTTAATGTACATGTGATTGCTAATCTGTGGATAATAATAAGAAAAAGAAGTAAACTTCTCTAAGCATAGAACATACCATAATTTAACACTTGGTCCTCAGTTTTTGGTTCAAACCAATGTCCCTTCGTCTTCTCTTGATGGATCAATTGTCTTTGTAGGTATAAGGGTATACTCTAGAATGGTCTCCTTCTCCATCTGCTTCATCATCATCATGTCATGACATAATAGAGTACCTGCGACTACAAACCACTCATGACAAGATGACATCAGTCCAATAAACCCCTAGCCTAAGATGCTTCGTGAAATCACTTATTAGGGCTGGAACCAGTGACTAATTGAGTGATTGACTTAGGGATTATCTAGTTCTAAAGGCCAAGGTATAGGATTGAAGCTTGAGACTACACAATGCACAGTTTAGGATGGCCATGGTCAAAGGATTATGTAGTTGAGGGACTCAAGGACTCAAGCTGGAAGCTTGAGCCTTGAGACTGCATAATGCATAGTTGAGGGAATCAAGGGTTCAAATTGGAGGCTTGAGGCTTGATATTTCACAATGTACAGTTCTGAGGGCCTGTAAGTTACTGCATAGTTGGGGAACTCACGAGGTCAAGCTTGAGGCTTGAAGTTTCCCGAGGCACAGTCTAGACAGAAGAACAAGCTCAGTGATTTTGTAGTTGAGGGGTTCAAGGGCTCAAGGTTAAGGCTTTAGGATTGAATTTCACAATGTGTATTTATAGAGGGAGAATAGTCTCAAGTATTGCACAATTGCGCATATCAAGGTGTCAAGCTGAAAGCTTGAGGCTTGACATTGCACAGTGCACATTTAAGGTTGACTAGGAGGTAGAAATTGCATAGTTTTGTAGCTCAAGGGTAAAATCTAGGAATTGTGACTGTGAAATATGTAGTTCCAAGAGGCAAGGTTAGGTCTTGATGGTTAATACTATGCAATGCACAATTCAGGAAGGTTGAGCAAGGTCAAGTTTCCCCGGAGTGAAATTTTCCGGATGAGGCTAAGTGTGGAATCAGTGAGCCAAAGTGAACAAGGGAAAAACTCAAGCATGATCACTCACTTAGAACAGTTGGAGACACAACGTTGATCACTCAAAATACATTAACAATGTACTTCCCTCAGTGCGACGACATTGAAACGGCTTCCCCAAGTGCAACACTAAAGGTACACTTTGTGATGGCAGTGACGACATTTATGTGACAATGCTTGAAATTTTGGAAATGAGTGTTAAACATGTCTAAATGATAATAAAAACTCATTATCTCAAACATTTCTCCTTGAAAGCCAAAAATCCACTTTACTCGGTAAGTAGAAAATCCCACACCAAAAGACGACACTTGCGATATTACAAGAAAATCTTGAACAACACTTGCGAGATGTGAACGACGATGAAAATAACACATGCTAGGATGAATATAACATGAAAATGACACTAATTAAAGTGAACACAAGAAAATTTACAATCATAAGCATGAAAAAGATACTTGTAAAGATGAAATTGCACGAAAGCCGACAGTTAAACAAACTCACTAAAATAGAAGTACGATCGCAAACAAAGTGAGGGACTATCAATGAGATTGCACACTGACTACCAACATGGGTTGAAAATTGCACAAGAATTTTCTTCCTGGATTGTGCCACGCCTTTTAAAGCTTGCATGAAGGAATTCTTTCATGCATGCATTATGGAAAGAGCATGTGTGATCAGGTGACTTTGACACTTACGATCCAGAAGCAAGTTCAAAGACTTAACAAAGAATAAACTAACAAGGAAGAGATTATGGAACAACCGACCGCAAGATCCATAGTAGCCTCTTAAATTAAATTACTAGAAAAAATTTGGATGGTGTTTGTCACAGTGACAACACTTGGGGACACACTGGTAGAACTCCAACTTATCTGCATCAGTAACTCTTTGTGCATTGTCTAATTCATTAGGAAGTATTGATTCATCATTCGGATTACCTTGGCTTCCTCACTTACCCTACAAATGTTTGAAATAATATTGAGAGGGCGGTGAATCAGTATTATCAAATCAATAATTTATTTTCCAAATATATTTATATACGCTACTTCAGTGAAGTGAACTAGCATGTGCACACGACTGTGCTTAAAGAAACCAACGTATATGCAGAGAACTTGTGATTTAGACATTTTATCATGTGTTGAGCTTAAACCAGTATATCATAGATTTATTAGACAATGCAGTAAAATTAGAATAAAGAATCACACATAAGAAACACACATGAACACCAAGATTTGAGGTGGAAACCCAATGTGTGTAAAAATCACCTACTGTTGTCGTCTCTGTCTTCTTTTAATAATAAGAAAATTTGTTTACAATATTGTACTGGTGCATACTCATACCAGTACACAGGCTTCTACCTGCAGAAGGTTACAACCTTCTCTCATTTTCCAACTTCTATTGGAAGGGAGCTACAACCCCCTAGCTCTTGTACTAGCCTATATGTTTACTAGTACGTAGATGCTAGCCTATATAAAAATCCACTCTTCCACCAGGGACCATGTTTCATCAAATTTTCACACTGGACCCATCAAATCCTTTTAAACTTAAACTGCATCAGCCAATATTCAGTTAATCTGAACAATAAGATCACTGACACCAGAACATTGTGCTGAACATAGAACCCTACATCATCATCCAAAACCATTTGTAACCTCAAAAATCATGCATTAGAGTGTATACGTTACTTGGTTGAACCCAAATTGCATGTAAATGCTACTTACTTTAACCCAACCTGCGTATATCTCTAAAGATACTGAACCATAAACTTCCAAACCACAAATTGTATCAATCAATGACATTCTAAAGATCTACTATCATATTATAGAGTTCAAAACTGATAGCAACAAGGATCACCCTTCCTTCTCAATCAATCAATCAATCAGACTCAATTTCCTTATACCATAGTTCTACGTTTATATCTAAGAAGACTTCATTGACAGACAATAGTAAAACAACAAAATTTGATCAGATAGATCAATCAAATATGAAAAGAAGCTTTTCTTTTTGTATATGCTACTTGAAAGAGTTGAACCTACGTGTACACGCCCTTTGGCCGAGATGAAACTGTGTACAAATTTGCAAATTTTGACTTAGAACTTTGCTACATTTCCAAACTTCAGAAAAACCCAGATCATGATAGATAACAAATAGAACAGGCAAAAAACATTAGATCTGGGCTCAACCAATATCATATCATTCAAGAATAAGTCATTTCAAGTTTCATGATTTTTGATCCAATGTTGAACTCAAGGTGCACATGAATATTTTAGATCCAGTCCCAAACATAACCTTGCAACATAATATATACTTCAGATAGAAGTATTATGTAGAATCTCATTGCTAGCATGCATTGTCCCAATGATCTTCTCCTCCTTATATACTCTTAGGCCTTTCCCAAAACCTTGGACCAAAAACCACTTAGGACCAATACCTTGGACCCAATACCTAGGGTCAATAGCTTGGACCAAATGCCTCAGACCAATTACCTTGGACCAAAATACCTTGGATCAAATACCTCAGACCAAAACTTGGTTTTCCAACATGTACGTGCTTTTCCTCCTGTGAAAGTGCGTGTATACATTATACGCTACTTTTGTTTTGTTAAACCGTGTGTATATGCGCCTTGGACAAAGTGAAACAGTGTATACCTCTCTTTCTTCATTCTTTGGAGTCTGATCTATAATCCTTTGCTATTGACCTGCGGCACTATGAACTTTCATCTGAGTGAGTTGCCATCAAGGACAACACATGTATCATAATTCCAACAATCTCCCCCTTTGGACTTGATGGCAAAAACAACACCAATACACTCTCCCCCTTTGACATCAAGGGCAAAGGGTGGACCAAGATATTCTCTCCCCTATTTTGTTCATGCTCCCCCTGAGTACATGCTGAATTGTCTAATTGAGCTCCCCTTTGTACATGTTGAGATGCACTGAAACTATCCATGCTCCCCTTGAGCACAAGTAGAGTCTGAAAAAATATTCTCCAAAAGAATAACATGACTCTATAACTCAACTATGTGAGTATGACCTTCCTATCACGAATGACTCATACATACATCCATCTCCCAACCAAGTGGGGATATACAAAATTTGACTCATCCACCCAACCAATTGGGGATATACCAATTGTTTATACATGATAGAAATATAATTACATTATTCATCCCATGAAAAGTAAATGTATGAGAAGACATATCACACCCTAGACTTTTACATGACTTGAGCAACAAAAGGTATAAATATCTGAAGCAATATCTGGACTCAACAACCATAATTCCAACAATGTAGAATGCGAGTGAAGGCTAATTCTCCCCTCGAACCTGTGCTACCTGTGAATTGTTAACAATTCAAAGATCAAGGCATCTTTGTCAGTTAGAGAAAAAATAATGAACAGACCATATCAATAGACTGTAATCATCAACATCGGTTAGAGCACCCATATCAGATCCTACCCCACTGTTTTTCTTATCTGAAAAACATATACGTTGCTTGACCCATAGAAACCCGCATGTGTATGTGACTATACTTCATGAAACACGCTTATAATAACCTTTCTCTGAAAAAAATGGATTTAACAACAGGATAATGCAACAACTACTCCCAACTTTTGTTTAAGATATTCAAATGTTTCTCTGGGTAGTGGTTTAGTGAATATATCAACAACCTGTTCTTTGGAGGTAACATACTCCAATTTGACCTTTTGTTCAAGCACTTGTTCACGTAGAAAATGGTTTGATGGGTATGTGCTTGGTCTTGGAGTGCATGACAGGATTCTTTGAAACACTGATGGCACTTGTATTATTACATAGAATGGAGACGAGTGGAGTACATGTGATTTGAATGTCTTGCAAGGTTTGCATCATCCAAAGTAGTTGTGTGCATCAAGATGTAGTAGCCACATATTCTGCTTCAGTTGTAGATAAAGCAATTGAACTTTGTTTCTTGTTGAACCAAGACACTAACCTGGAACCAATATAGAATGCACCACCACTAGTGCTTTTTCTGTCATCAACACTTCCTACCCAATCTGCATTTGTATATGCATGAAGAGTAAGATCTGCATCTCTAGGATACCATAAGCCAAAGTCCCGAGTTCCTTGAAGATATTTGAAAATTATTTTGACTGCCTGAAGGTGTGATTCCTTTAGATTTGCTTGGAATTTTCCAACTGTTCCTACTGCATGCATGATGTTAGGTCGGGTACCTGTTAGATAAACCAGACTGCCAATCATGGATCTGTAAGTTGGTTGATGTACTGTTGTTGATTCATCATTTGAGCTGAGAGTGCATCCTATTACCATTGGGGTACATACAAGTTTAGAATCTTCCATTCCGTACCTTTTCAAGATCTGTTTGAGATATTTGGTTTGTGAAAGAAAAATACCATCTTTATTTTGTTTAACTTGTAGACCAAGAAAATAGGTAAGTTCACCAAGAAAGGACATTTCAAATTCTTGCTGCATTATTGAAGCAAAATTCTAACTCATGGATTCTTCATTGCTACCAAAAATGATATCAAAAACATAAACAATAATAATTAGCAATTTATTAGTTTCAATATTTGTATATAGATTGCTATCTGTTGAAGCTTTTGTAAAACCTTGTTGGTATAGATATTTGTCAAGGCAGTAATACCAGGCCCTTGGAGCCTGTTTCAGACCATAGAGGGTAGTTTTGAGTCTACATTCAAGTTTTTCATGATTTCCAAGAATGAATCCTTCTGGTTGTTCAATATAAACTTCTTCTTCTAAATCTCCAATCAGGAAGGTTGATTTTACATCCATTTGGTATACTTTGAATTTCTGAAAGCTAGAAAGAGCAAGAAACATCCTTATGGCTTTAACTCTGGCAACAGGCGCAAAAGTTTCTTCAGAATTTATACCTTCTTGTTGAGCATACCCTTTACAAACAAGTCTAGCCTTGTTTCTAATGACTTTTCCATTTTCATTCAGCTTGTTTTTGAATATCCATTTAGTTCCTATAATATTTTTATCATGAGGTCTAGGAACTAATTCCCAACTATCATTTTTTTCAATTTTCTCAAGTTCTTCATCCATGGCCTTGACCCAACATTCATCTTTGCATGCTTCTTTTACATTTTGAGGTTTGGTGGAGGATAGTAATTCTAGATAGCTTGAGGTCCCTGTGATAGTTCTTCTTGTCTGTAAACTTGCCTCTTTTTCCCTTAAAATTTGAGTTTCTGGATGATTTTTCTGAACATACCTAACAGAGTCTTTTCTTCTACCATTATCTACTCTTCTAGTGCTTCATTGGTTTCTTCTTCAATATGATTTTGATTTGATGTGGGAAAATAATCCCCATCTTCTTCATGTCATAATCTTCTATTGATTTTATCTGTTTTGGATTTTTTCATGCTTCATCAACTACAACATCAATGCTTTCAACATTTTTTCCAAGTCTTTTATTATGACATTTATATCCTTCACTTCTAAAAGAATAACCAAGAAGAATACCTTCATCTACTCTGGGTTCAAACTTACCAATTTTTCATCAGTCCTTTTGATATAACATTTGCTTCCAAAAACTTTAAAGTATTTTACAGTAGGAGTCTTACCATACCAAAGTTCATGTGGGGTTTGAGTTTTGTTTACCCGAACATTTGCTTGGTTGAGAATAGTTACGGTAGCGAATGCACCTTCACCCCAGAAGGTTGCAGGAGTTCCAGATTCATCTAGCATAGCTTGAGCCATTTGTTGAACTGTTCTGTTCATTCTTTCTACCACACCATTTGGCTAAGGATTCCTTGCGTGGAGAATTGCCTTTTTATTCCATGTTGTTCACAAAAGTCAAAGAATTCATCCAAGGTAAATTCCCATCCTCGATCAAATCTGAGGCATTCGATTTTTTGATCTGATTCATTTTCAACCAAATCTTTGAAGGCTTGGAACTTTTCAAAAGTTTCATCTTTATGCTTTAGAAGACCTATCCAACACATTCTGGAAAAATCATCAATGAACAAAATAAAGTATTCTTCTCCACAAGGTGAATTTTTCCTTGATGGTCCACATAAATCAGTATGGACAAGTCCAAGAGGCTTACTAGCTAACCCTTCTTTTTCCATGAAGTGAACTCTAGTTTGCTTGCCAATTTGACATGGTTTGCATATTGTATTTTCTAGGATGCTGATATCTGGAAGATCACGAACAGCCTTGAATCTACATGCTTTTCTTATTTGAGAAAAGCTTAGATGTCCCAATCTTCTATGCCACAACCAGTTTTCATCATTTTTGCTTATATAGCACTATTGTTGTCCTCCCTTGAGTATGTATAAGTTGTTTGGAGTTCTTATACCTTTGATCATGGTCTTTCCTATATCAAGCTCACAAAAAACACATCCATTTGATTGAAACACCACTTCATTTCCTTGATCACACATTTGACTGATACTCAACAAGTTATGCTTTAAAACATCTACACCTTCCAGAACCCCATTGAAGCGTTTTGACAAAGTTTACCTCATCTTCTTCTTCTGAAATATGTCCTAATTCATTGTGTTCTTCCTTTCCTTTTATTGAAGATTTGAATGCGGCTTCTCTCATATTCTATGGTCCTCCTTTTCTCATCTCAAAGGTAGTTAAGATTCCGTGACGCTGCATCATAGTGATATTCTGCAGATCCTGTTTTTCTTCTATTGCAGACACTTTGGATTCAAATTTAGCAGACAAGGATCTCAAAACTTTCTCAACTAAGGAAACTTCCTTAATTTCTTCACCCAGATTCTTCATACAATTGACAACCTCATCTATTTGTAGGAAGTAATTAGCTATACTTTCATCACTATGCATATTAAGAGTTTCATACTGAATTCTAAGAGTTTGAAGCTTAGCACATTTTACCTGAGAGTCTCCTTCGTAGCTCAGAACGATTTTGTCTCATATTTCTTTGGCTGATTTGAGCTACGCGACTTTGAAAAACTCTGATTGTGACAGACTTCCCAATAAATTATTGAAAGCTTTGGCATTGGTTTCATATTGTTTTTTACCTGTCGTATCTGTAGGAATTGTTGTTGGAAATGTATATCCTCCTTCCACAATTTCCCAGACATTTGTTCCAAGCAATTGTAAATAGGCTATGGTTCTTATTTTCGAATAAACAAAGTTGCTCCCATCGAAGATTGGCGGTCTGATGTATCCCATGCTTTATTGATTATTCATTTTGATGGATCTCCTTCAAGCGATCAAGCTTCTTCTGAAGGACTGGCTCTGATACCAATTGTTGGAAATAATACTGAGAGGGGGGTGAATCACTATTATCAGATCAATAATTTTATTTTCCAAATAGATTTATATATGCTATTTCAGTGAAGTGAACTAGCATGTACACGTGACTGTGCTTAAAGAAGCCAGCGTATATGCAGAGAACTTGTGATTTATACAATTTATCATGTGTTGGGCTTAAACCAGTATATCAGAGATTTATTAGACAGTGCAGTAAAATCAGAATAAAGCATCACATATAAGAAACACACTCGAACACCAAGATTTAAGGTGGAAACCCAATGTGGGTAAAAACCACCTGCTTCTGTCATATCTGTCTTCTTTTAATAATAAGAAAATCTATTTACAATATTGTATTGGTGCAGACTCATACCAGTATGCAGGCTTCTACTTGCAGAAGGTCACAACCTTCTCTCATTTTCTAGATTCTATTGGAAGGGAGCTACAACCCCCTAGTTCTTGTACTAGCGAATATGTTTACTAGTACGTAGGTGCTAGCCTACAGAAAACTCCACTCTTCCACCAGGGACCACGTTTCATGAATTTTCAGAATAGATACTCCTGGATCACAACACCACAAGCTGAAGGCCATGTTTCATCAAATTTTCACACTGGACCCATCAAAGCCTTTTAAACTTAAACTGCATCAACCAATATTAAGTTAATCTGAACAATTAGATCACTGACACCAAAACAATCTGCTGAACCCAGAACCCTGCATCATCATCCAGAACTAGCTGTAACCTCAAAAATCATGCATTAGGGTGTATACGCTAATTGGTTGAACCCAACCTGTGTGTATACACTACTTCCTTTAACCCAACCTGTGTATATCTCTAAAGATACTAAATCATAAACTTCTAAACCACAAACTATATCAATCAGTGACATTCTAAATATCTACTCTCATGTTATAGAGTTCGAGACATATAGCAACAAGGATCACCCTTCCTTCTCAATCAATCAATTAATTAGACTCAATTTCCTTATACCATAGTTCTACGTTCAGATCTAAGAAGAATTCATTGATAGACAGTAGTAAAACAACAGAATTTGATTAGATAGATCAGTTAGATCTGAAAAGAAGCTTTTATTTTTGTATATGCTACTTGAAAGAGTCGAACCTATGTGTACACGCCCTTTGGCCGAGACGAAACTGCAGACGAACCTGCAAATTTTGACTCAGAACTTTGCTGCAATTCCAGACTTCAGACAAACCCAGATCATGATAGATAACAAAGAGAATAGGTGCAAAACATCAGATCTGGTCTCAACCAATACCAAATCATTCAAGAATAAGTCATTTCAAGTTTCATGATTTCTAATCCAATGTTGAACTCAAGGTGCACATGAATATTTCAAATCCAGTCCCAAACATAACCCCGAAACATAATATATACTTCAGATAGAAGTATTCCTTAGAATCTCATTGCTTGCACACAATGGCCCAATGATCTTCTCCTCCTTATATACTCTTAGGCCTTTCTCAATACCTTGGGCCCAATACCTAGGATCAATATCTTGGACCAAATGCCTTAGTCCAATTACCTTGAACCAAAATACTGTGGATCAAATACCTTGGACAAAAACTTGGTTTTCCAACATGTACATGCTTTTCCTTCTGTGAAAGTACGTGTATAAGTTATATGCTACTTTTGTTCTATTAAACCGCGTGTATACGCGCCTTGAACAAAAGTGAACCAGCATATACCTCTCTTTCTTCATTCTTTGGAGTTTGATTTGTAATCCTTTGTTGTTGACCTGCTGCATTGTGAACAAAAACATAAGATCAGCGATATTGCAATTTTTCGAATCAGTAAAGGGTAGCGTATTTCGTGAGATTTATATTTTCAGAGTATAGTTTTTCATCTTTGGTGTTGCTCCATTGCTAGCAGGCTTGGACAATACCCCGACAGAGTCACTACAGGAACACAAACATTGCTCCACTACCAGTGAGCCTAGATAGTACTCTGTCGAAGTTTCTTGCTTCACCTCTCTGCATAGGAAGACTTTCTCTCCTTTCACCTTTATTTATATATTTATATAGGATTGTGCATACGCACTTATTGATTTCATGGTTAGAAGAGGGATCCTGAGTTGTTGAGAGCAAGAGAGGTTGTTCCTTCATAAAAGCATATAAATACCATTGATTTAGGTTTTCTTGTTTATATTTTCCCCCTTTTCCTCTTCTACTTAATTGGATTAGCATGAAACACTGATACATAAGGAACCGAGTGAAGGCATAAGGTTTCCAAAATAGACACGGATGTCATGGTTTAACACAAATATTTCCTTACGCAATGATAATATTTTCCATCAGAACATCATCGACCAAAATACGTAAGCAAGACAGAGAAGAAGGACTGAATGTCAACCAAATTTTGTAGTTTCACAAAGCCCTTTTATATTTGGCCACATTGTATTTCAAGGCCAAATGGGACACCCTTCATGCAATGTCTTATTAACATAATAAAAAAGAAAATACATGACACAACAAGAAAGAAAACCCAAAATACAAGAAAAAGGAAGCTTAAACCAAAGCATGATGCAAGAAAAAAGTAAGAAAACAAAAGAAAGACAAGGTGAACAAATGTAGAATGAGTGCAAGAGAGAGAAAACTAGAATGCAAATAGTCCTACTCCTAACCTAAATAGCTAGAAGGTTAGGATCAAGTGTAATCAAAACTTCCAATGAAGCCACCATAGTTGTTCCTGACCTGCATATAGAAGGATGTGAGTAATTAAAACAAATATAAAACAATGTGCAATGGAAAGGGTAAGAGCTTGAATAACTTGCACAAAAATATGAAGATATTTCATGTCAACAGAAAGATATGTCATCATCACAATTTCTACCCAACCTGTAATCTTACCTTCTCGATGAAAATTATAAACAAACAAACCTCAAAATCTTCTTATGAATGTGCCTTCATCTGTGTCATCCCTCTTAGCAAGCATGAGAAAAGAGCACAACTTGTTGTTAGAAAAATGGCTTGCTAAGTAAGATGCTTCAAATAAATCATAGATTGGATCGTGAAATTCAAAACAATCCTCTTGAAAACACTGAAATCTTTGAAAAGATGAATTTTCAATTAAAATAATGATATCAAGATGAGAATCTTGTGGGGGTAATGAATCTGATCATATACAGAGGGCTCGTAAAAATAGTGAGGGCCTAACATAACCATCAACGAAGGTTGAATCACCTCACTTTCTTAACAAGTATCTAAATAGTGAGATAAATTATAAAGAATAATTGATGTGAAACATATGTCATCAGATACACTTAGGGAACATGATAAAATGAATGATAGTTAATATTATGATCAGATTGACCATTTGTGAAATGAGATCCTTGATTAGAAGATAATAAAGATAGATTAGCTTGAACAGTTTCGAAAATTCTCTAAATAATATAACCATATTCCACACATGTCGAATATGACAAACCATTTTCCTGTAACCATTGACAAACTATACAAGCATCACAATCATTGAAATAATTGAAAAGAAATGTTGGTATAGCGAAAATATGAAACTAGTCAGGATGTAATGGATGAAAAAGAGGAAGTTGATTAAACAAGTAACTCAACCACTTATTAACACTCAATAGGATTTTTGGTGTCATGAAGACATTCACAAGAAAAGCTAGGAGTTGATTATTCACCATAGCACTCAACAGATTTGAACTCTTTGGCCAAAGGTAAACTTCAAATTGATCAACTTCATGATTCTGCATATTCGTGAAAGGTGTACATTCCAAACCCAAATTTAATACAAGATATTCATATGAGGATGGATTCATTACTGCATTATGATTAGGAACCCAATCTCAAGAAATAGGAAAATTGTAACGAGAAATCCCAAAACCCATCAAGAGTGAGTTTGCATCTAGTGAAATAATACAAATGAAAGCATTGTGCAAGAAAATCCATATCTAACATGGTTCAGGAATTTTACTAGGATTGCGAGAACCTGACATAACCATCAACAAGAGTTGAAGTGCCTCGACTTCTTGACAAGTTTCAGAACTTTGAAAGGACATATAAGAAAATTTTATAAATTGAGTTAGATTGAAAATTACATGTGGATAGTTGTTATTGGTTAAGTTAACAAGATCACCATTATCTGTATCATAGCTATCTACATCACTGGTTTTATCTTATCTTTTAACTTCAAAAAACATATTACTCAAGCCATAATATTCTTCTAATCGCAAATATAAATATGTATGAATTAGAGAAATAACGTGCTCACACTGATTCGAAGAGTTTCTCCCATACAAAACAATAGATGATAAGGGATGGAATGGATGCTCTATAGTTTCATTGCTTTCTTCTTCATCATGGATATTCTCACAATCTTGTGTCATTTCAAGATTCAACTCATGACATAACAAACTTGAAGATCATTGAGAGTATCCATCACAAGTTTATGCATTCCAAAGAGTAGAGCACAAAGAATAGGGAGGTGAAGAGGAAGAAGTATTCATAAGCAAATTTTCTTTGACCAAAATAGATTTAAGATATAAATAATTTGAAACTAAATATTCTTGAGAAACTGAAAGATCACTTTGTGCACTTGGGCATTCATCATCATATGTATCAATGAAATCATCCTCATCATAATTATTTTTTCCCAAGACTTGAGATTGATTAGACAAACTGATCATATTTTATTGACAACCAAGATTACCATATTCAATATCAGCCAAGAATGAGGAAACAAAATCTTCAAATGGAGGATTTCTCAAAACATAAGAAATATTGAAATAATATTCACCTTCTTACTCCTCTACTTGTGTAATGTGGTTACCTTGAACCTAATCACAATTTAGACCAGCAACTTGAAAATTGAGCGTGCGAAAAACTAGTTTGTTAAAAATAGCAACAAGAAATTCCAATTTAATTTGTCCTTGAATTGAATTGTGAATTAAAATCAAATTCTATTCTCATAGCAACTTGTAAATAGTTAATTAAGTTAAATTGACTTAATGGAATTAGGAATTTCGATTTGAAATTCTATATAGAGTCATGTAAGTGTGATCCCTAAATTTTAGGGGTGTAGGTTGAGTTCTTTGGAGTTGTAATTAGATAACTTAGTTCAACTGAGTTATAGTTAGTTAAACTAGTTCTAACTATTGGGGGAATTAGTAAAGGTTTAGTAGTGAGTCAATGCACCAATGCATCCTCAGTGCCACACTAGTTAACTGAAGATTCAGTCACAAATAATCCATGCATGTTAATTTAGAGGAAGAACCATTTGGGACTAGAGTGCGGGGACAGTGTACTATCAGTTTTATGATTTTTCGAGTTGTACAAATCATGCATGCGATTAATTGAGGACCTAAGTTTGGATTGTGCATTTATAGAGGAAGGACTTCCCAATTAAATATGGGTTGATTCTCTCAGGAATTGCGCAACGAAATAGGGTCTTGGTAGGCAGCAGAATTGGCTAAGTGTTGGCTAGAGTGGGCTTGTGAGGTAGAGAGTTGATCATACTTGTGCAAGGATTATTCTACTGAGAGCAAGTATTGTATTTTCTTCTCATATTTCTGATTAATGAAATATATATAGTCGGGGGTTTTGATTAGTTTCTTTCCCCAGAGAAATATTGTGTTATGTGCGATTAATATTCATCCTCTTGTCAACTATTGTTTTCATCGATCATTACTGGTTTCCAATGTTGAAAGTAGAGTATATTCTTGTCTTACATTTTATTACATTACATGAGTTGTTGAATCTAGAGAAAAATATACATGGCATCAAAGCTAAAGACAATATAGAAGCGGATATTTCAGTTTGGTTGTGAAGGTGAAATTTGAATTTGCAGTTCATACTTCAGAGTCGGAAAATTTCTTTTTATGGTTTGAGACTTGATTATGCCTTGGAAGACAACTCGAATTACATAACCTGGAAGGAAAAGATGGAAGTAGTGTTGGAAGACAATGACCTCAAGGAATTCATTGATCAACACATTCCTAAGCCTCCATCCTCGGATGATAATGATCTAGCCAAATGGACAAAATGTGTGGCAAAGGTGAGGTGGATTATCCTTGAGGGAATTTGAGACCACATTGTCTTAAGTCTTCATGGCAAGGAAACTTTGTATGTTATGTGGAAGACATTGACAGACCTGTTTTAGAATAGAAGTGACCATAGGAAGTTGGAACTGAAGGACAAACTTAGAAATATTAAGATGGATAACATTAACTCAATTTTGAAATACTTGACCAAGTTCACTCATTGTCGAGATGCGCTTGGAAGTGTTGGGATTACTATTGTTGGGGATGATAAGGTGAGCCTAGATCTTCTAGGACTCCCCAAGAGTTGGCACAGTTATCATGACTCTATCAATGGGAGGGAGAAGTTGCCACATTGGGAACAAATGTGGTTGGATTTGGTATAGGAAGAGATTAGGAGGAGCACCAGGGATGGATCCTCATCAAAGACTAATGATGAGGAAAATTGTGCCTTAGTGGGTAAGGAAAAGAAAGGGAAGGGTAAGGCATACCATTCCAAATCAAATTCTTGTTGTGGAGGAAAGAAGAAGCACATGTAGAAATTCAAGTGCTTTCATCATCACGAGCTGGGACATTTTGCTACAAATTGTCTGCTCAAGAATTTCAAGAAGAAATCCCCAAGAGGAGTGATAGGTGAGGCTCTTGCCTCACAATTCGAACTTGACTTTACCCTCATCGCATCCATGGTTTCATTGATGATGGGTTGGTGTATGGTACATGTTGTCCTTTAAGATAACCTAAGGTCAATTAATTATGCCAAATCATCTATAATTTTTTGTTGTTTTAAATGATTGGATGACCAGTGAGCTATTTTATAAACAGGTGCTTTAAACTTAGATAGATTCTTAAGTAAAATAGAAGGTTGTTCTTTAACTGCACATGGTTAGTTTTATTTTGATGAGATGGATAAGTAAAGTATGGAGAGATATAATCGATTTGATATTCAAACTAAGTATTTAACCATTTATAAGAAGAAATTAAGAAAACAAGGTTTTCTTAATCAATAAAATATAATCAAACTATTACAGAGATCTAATGTAATTTATATTCAAAGAGGAATTTACAATAACAAATAGTTCTGTAAATTATTCTCTTATTTAAATTACAACTTCACAGAGGATTCAAAATGAAATTGAAATTCAATTAAATTTTAAATCGGATAGCTACAAAAGACTTAATTTATATGAAGAAAACATAATGAATAGACAAAATGAAATACAACTCACTGAGAGACAGATCATTTGAGGTAAATCCAAATCTTTTATTATTTCAAAAATGCTTCAGCTTAGTACAATTCTGCTTGATAACTTTTTCAAGGGTTCAACCCATAATAACTCAAAGGAGTTATTTATACAAAATTTTACAAAAGATCTATAATCTGTTTGAAATAGAATACCAAAATAGTACAAAATTACAAAAATAGAATAATATAATAGGAACCGGAAAACTGTTGAAGAGGTGGATCTATCCTCTATTGATGATCTAACCCGAAAACACTGATGAGTTGTCCTGAAAACACTGATGAGTTGTTTTGCTATTAAAAATGAGAAATTACTCAATTGTTTCACACAATTGACTCAATTGTTTCACACAATTGATCCCATCTTTGTTCACTTGGTATTTCTACATTTACCATCTTTCTAAATGTTTCATCCAGCTCTGTGTATCTCTCAAAATTAGGCTTGGTGAGAAACAAGTGTTGGATTTCATGTAAGATGGTTAAATCAAATTACAAGGATTCTAGAAAAGCCCTCCATGTTATATGTCTTTTAACTCCTGCAAATTTGGCTCTTTTTACTGCAATGCCATATAACTCCTTGCAATAATCATCTAATCTAATTAACTTATCATTCAAACCTACTAATCTTGGCAACCCTTTTTAATTTTAAAACATTAAATTTTGAATGAAATCTCTTAACGGAAATATCCATGGTTTGACACTTAGTTTCTAATTGATTGACCAAATTCCTTTTCTTTAATACCTTCTTGATCTCTAAGATGGTAGTTTTTTTTTCATATATGTTTATTTATTCTAATTCTTCTTTCCTCTTTGAATTTAAAACCTTGATCATATATGTGGCTTCTGTTGGCTTGGTCTTCAAGGCTGCTCTTTATTCTTCAATCATTGCTCTGCATCTAGTAATGAGTTCTTGCTGCTCAAAAATAATTTGTATGGATGGCCATACCTCTGTCATGGATTGGCTTATTTTTGTCCGAATACTTTCCTTGGCATGAGACAAAGTGTCTGCCATCAGGGACTCACTCTCCAACTTCTAGATTTTAAGTTCCAATCTATGAGATTTTTGCATTTCTTGCAAATACAAAGTATCGTTTTGCACTTTCTGTAATTCTATATTTTGGAATTTTTGAAGTAGTTTTTGGCTTTCCTACTTTTGCATTGACAGTTCATGTGCTAATCTAGTTGGATCAGCTATTGATTATGTAGACTCAATGGATGTTGATGACAAACTAGGCTCTATACTTGTAACTACTATTGGGACCGCTGTGAGTGGCACCATGGCAAGTTGTGTTGTTTCATTCTCCTTCAACAACTCCTCAATCTGCTCTTCCATTTTCTTCAACTGTATATTCTGCTCAATGATAAGCTTGAGCATATCATCCTTTTTCTATTCACTTTCTACCATATCCTTGATCAGAGGATCTTATGTTGAAGGCAACTTTAATTGTTTCTTTAATGCAGCAATGTCTGCATCCTTCTTTTTGAGTAGTTTTGCACCTTTTACAACTTTGGGATCATATCCCACTTTAATCACAAAATCCTCTAGTGATTTTATTCTGTTATCTTTAGCAAGAGAGGAAATATTTTCTAACTTAAGTTGGGACTGAACTTTTGATAGAGTAGTCCTAAATTTAGAAAGAGACATGGTTGTAGTTGTCATATTAGAAAACAACATCTCACCAGTTTGTCTGTGCATATCCATCTGGTCAATTGGATGGATTTGACTGGTGTCAAATGAAAACACAGTATTTTTGTAATGAGATGGTGATTTTGGAAATGGAATATGGGCTTGTAAGAAATCCATTTGCATCCTACCTTTTTCACTGTCAAAAGCAAAAAGAAACCTATGTTGGGAAGTTGAAGTTTTCTTCCAGAACTGGTTGTACACATTGGACTTTAAAGTCTCATTTTTCTACTTGATTTCTAGGAACCTTGAAAATATGTTTTTATCATCCGAAGTGTTGGTTCTTGTTGACTAAATAATTTCTAGAGGCTCTCTAGAAGGTGAAGTTGTAGGATGAGTGGTTGAAGTACTAATTGTGGGAGGAGTGGTTGGAGCACTAACTCCTGTTGATGTAGACACTTCTGGATCTTCTAGATCAATGATCACTGGTGGAATATCTTCTGCTAATGTGACCAAGATGACCTTAGGATTATTTTGTTGAAAAATAAATCCTTTCATAACATCTTCAAAGGATGAATTTTCCTCTCTAATCCTTTTATGTTGCTTGCTCTGAGAAATTGGAGTCCGTTCAGTGGGAGTATACACAAATTTCTCATCTGCTTCTTGAAGATTCCCATTAATCCATGCTTCTTGATTCATAATTTTTCAATTTATGGCCTTGGAGTATGGTTTTAAGAATGCATCTTGAAAGTAACCCTTAAAGCAGAAATTATGCCAAACGGATCATAGGACTAGGTGAAACTCGGCTGGAAATTCATCTTTCTCAATAATATATCTTCCTCAACACCATCTAATCTGGTGTTGCAAATAAATGACCCAATCTATGCTTTAAGCTTGAACTGAGACTTTATTTTAGCTAACACAAAATGTAGCTCATCCATGTGAATCATCTGCCTAATATATTCCAGAGAAAATATTCTCATAGAAACATATTTGGCCAACTTGTATGGTGCAAGCTCATAACCATATATTCTTATCTCAGTGTAGTTATGGTATAAATACCAATCACCAGTTTTGGTTTGTTCACTTAAGTGTAGGATCCTCTTAATTTAATCCCCAATCTTGGGCTTTGTCTAACTATTAAGGAGTTGTGCCACTAGATGTACGAATGCATATATAAATTCTACAAATGATGAGATAGTATAAGTTGCCTTGAACATTTATGTCCAGTGAATCACTGATTGATTCACTCATTGTTCATCTTGCTTGTTGATTTTAATAGGTAACAGATCACCCTATTGAAAAAGAAGCATGTGGACAATTACAGAGTTGTAATTGAACACTCCAGCAAAGTGAAGTTCATGAATTGTTCATGTATATTATCAACCAAGAATTGATTGTAATTATACATGAATGTTGGTTGTTGATATTTACTAAAGCTGGATAAGAAACCAAGGGTAGTCTCATCAACAGACTGGTCATCAAGGTATCCTAATAAATAGGAAAGTAAGGAAATGCAATGTCTAGAGGCTTCAGGAAACATGGCAGATGAGTAAGGTGGATTTCTTTTGGGCAATTATGGATCCCCAGGAAAAAATATTTTGAATATTTGGGCTCTTTGTGGGAAAGTTAACTTATGGTACATATTCATAATTGCTGCTGGTGAAAACTAAGTCAAAGAGTCAATTTGAGGAATTAAGAGCATTTCATTTAAGGTTTGAGTAGAAACAATTATCAGAATGTCTCCATTTTGAGCCATGACTACCCTTTTCATAGGATCATACATCGCTTGACACCAAGTAATAAGGTCAGGGAATTCATGTGTCTTTGGGAAACTATAGAAAGGTAACATGGATTCCCAAAACCTAATCGGATCTTGTTGGTCGAGATAATTATGTTTAAGCCACAAGTGTAGCTCATAAAAATCAAACTCACACTTGGCTTCTGCAACTTTCAACAGTGAATCAACCAGCGGGATATGGTCAAGGTCAAGCTGGGTTGTGGTAGCAGTACTTTCCTCTGTGCTTTTCTTCTTAGTTTTTGCTTTTGGGGCCATGGTGGTAGATAGGAAGAAAAGTGGTTATAAGTGATAGACTAAGCAAAAGGCAAGAAGTTCTGCAACACTGTAAACCTGCAAACAATTGAAAATAATCAGAAGATAGTGACAAAGAGGCAGGTTTTGTTTTATTTCTAAGATGTGCGAAGGGGTGATTGTTTTATTGATAATGTAGCAGCTTTTAATGCATAGGAGTAGGGCTTCAACGAGTGGATATAATGGGCATGAAAAACAGGGAAATAAGCATGTAAGGGGGTAACGGATGGGAGGAATAGGAAAAGGATATTTGAGGTGTTAGCTCGGGATTAGTTGAGGGATAACGACTTTGGCAGGGTGAAAGAGTCATTGGCGGAGGGAAACCACAAGTCGTTTGCACGGGGGGTAGTGAGTTGTTTGTGGTTTTGAGCCAGGGAGGAGGTGCGGAGTGGTGGTGGCGACACGTAAGGTTGGGGCATCCACCATGAAAACCTCTTTGCGGACCCCCCTGTCACGTTAACGAGAAACAGTCAAGGGGGATGTGAAAGCTCTCCCCACCGTTGATCTGGGTGGGGAGTAAATCAACCGTTGAATCATGAGTTATTTTTATGAAAGCTGAAAAGACCTTTCTGTCGTCTATTGATTTGCATCAAATAAAGCTTTCAATTTATAGTATAATTTGAAATGCCAAAGTTTACAACCAAAGAATTAACCCTGATTAATGAATTAATCATATGTTAACAAAATTTAATATTTTTTCGATGTGGTGCATTTAGACTAGCAGCCCTTGCATTTATTTTTTTATGAAAATGAAGCTTTTGTTTTTTTTTCTTCCCTAACATTTTACTTTTCTTTTCCTTATTTATTTAGGGAAGCTAACTCCTATCATTATATTGATATGGATGCCTATAAAATATTAAATTGTCCTAACATTTTAATTTTTATTTCTTTTGCATCCATATCCTAACTTAACATTTTAAATTTATTTTTGACTAATATACTTACTTATCAAAACCAAATAATGTTACATTAGTACCTATATAGTGGAGCGTTTTTCCACGTGACTGGTACAAAGAGAGCTTTAGTGACTTAGAGGAGAAGGATCTCCATATGCATATCGAGATGGATGATGACTGGAGGTATAGTGCTACCGGGTTGGGTACAGTTACCTTTCAGAGGGAGTCGAGTGCTCCCCTCACTTTGCGAGATGTTATGTATGTTCCTAGTTTGAAAAAAAACTTGGTATAAGTTGCCATGTTGGAGGATAGAGGCTATGATATGATCTTTAGTAAGGGAAAGGAATTCCTTTGTCACATAGCCACGGAACAGGTAATGTGGATATGGTTTCAGGTGAAGAATCTCTACAAGTTGGAGGTAGAATATTTTGTTGTCTTGAGCACAAAAGTAGAGAAGGTCTAGAGCCGAGACATTGATGAGTTGTGGCATAGGCAGTTGAGTCACTTACATCATGGAACTTTGAAAATCATGCAGAAAATTTCTACTGGTCTTCCCAAAGGTACACTAGAGCAAGTTGACGCATGCAAAGAGTGTACTTTGGGAAAATTCACCAAAGCTTCCTTTCACAACAAAGACAGTCGAGCACAGGTGATCCTTGATCAAGTCCATTCAGATGTGTGTGGAACATTCTCGACATCATCCATGGCCAAACACAAGTATTATGTTATATTTGTTGATGATTTTCTCGTAAACTCTGAATCTTTTTCATGCAGAAGAAAGATCAAAATTTTGTAATGTTTTGTGAATTTAAAGAATTGGTTAAGAAAGATACTAGCATGAAGGTTAAATCTCTCAGGAGTGATAACGATGGAGAGTATGTGTCAAATGATTTTAAAAACTTTTGTGTGGAAGAAGCGATTAAATGAGAGTTGACATCACCCCATAACCCACAGCAAAATCGGGTGGTTGAAAGAAAGAATAGAAGCATTGTAGGGGAAGCACATGCGACGTTGAATGATCAGGGCCTACCACTACACTTGTGGGCTGAGACATGCAACACAAATTTTTATTTGCAGAAAAGAAGCCCTCATCGGATTCTTGGGATGAGTACACTAGAGGAGGATTTCTTAAGCAAGAGACTAGATGTGGGTCACTTCAGGATTTTTGTCTCATCAGTATATTTCCATGTGACCAAAGATGCATCGAAGAAGCTTAAGCCAACAATAGAGTTGGGGATATTTGTGGGGTACACTAATACACCTCACAACTATCGAGTGTATCCGTCGACCAGCAGGATGATAGTGGTTCGTATGGATGTCAAATTCGATGAAGAGAAGGCCATGTGATGTTCCATTGAGAGGGAGCTTTAGCTACATGTAGTTGAGGAGCTTTTGGCTCCTAAGGAGGAACCTCAAGTTGATGTGTAGTAGCCAAATGCAGAGGATCCGATGGTGGAGACATTCACTCACACAGAGTCTTGTAGAGATGGAAGAAAGCGCACCAGAGAGGCTGAGAGGTTATTACATGTTGTGAGAGAGAATGTGGGAGCAACCACATCACATCACAGGCAGAGGAGGTCACCTGAGAGGTACGCAAGATACATGGCTCTTATGAGCGGATGAGTTGAGACAGAGCCATATTGTTTTGAGAAGGCAGTGCAACAATTGGCTTGGGTTGACGCCATGGTGGAGGAGTATGACTCCATTGTTCGTGACAGTGTTTGGTATGTGGTCCCAAGACTAGAAATCAAGTCACTAGTGAGCTCTCGATGGCTTTACAAGGTAAATAAAGTAGCAGATGGTAGTGTGGAGAAACATAATGCCAGGTTTGTGGCTCAAGGCTTTTCTCAGGTAGAGAGGATTGACTATGATTAGACCTTTTCTCTTATTGCAAGGTACTCATCAATCAAATCCATTTTGGCACTATTAGCATAGATGGGTTGAAAGATACATCAGATGGATGTAAACATAGCCTTCCTTAATGGCATGATTTAGTAAGAGTTGTATATTGATGAGGCTCAACAACAGGTAAATTATATGTGTCTTAATTCCATTCTCCAGCTTAAAATCAACTCTTCTCGCATTTCTTTACATATTTTATTATATTTTTCTAAGTCAGAAGGGTAAAGGTGAGATGTTATGTCATGTAGCCTAATATGTATTAAATGTAGGAATTTGAGCAAGTTTGGGCTAATTTAAGTCTAGGAACTCGAAGTGGACAAGAAGGAGGGATTTTAGGAGATTTGGTGCCCCTCCTTAACTCATCAATCATTTGAATATTCCTCCACTAGATCTCATTATCTTGGAGTCACAAGTAGCCAAACCAATCGAGTTCATTGGCAGCCAAGCCAGTGACAGTTGAAGACAAGTCAATCTCAATTTTGGGAGCCAAATCTCCCTAATTTTTAGGAATTCATTGGTAGCTTCAATTTGTATAAATAAGAAGGCCAAGGGCCTCATTAGGATTCAACTTTTTTTTGTAGCCAAGAGGCAATTTGGAGCTAAGACATTGTGACTGTTACTCTTATGTTATTTTTGACATTTTGATGATAATGAAAATATTTACCTCAATCCAACACTGATTTGACTCAGGGGGTTGAAGCTCTTGAGTTAGGGACCAACCCTACCAGCAGAAGTTCCTCTTTTTGTACATGTATTCTTAGGTTAAAATCATAGTTAGTTGTTGAAGTTATTTTTGCTTTTTTTAATTTACAAGTATTTGAATGATTGTTTAGTTTTTCTTCCACTATTTGAAGAAGTAGATCAGTGGTACAATAGTGAAAGAGAATACTTAGGAAAATCTTGTGACAGTGTCCTCTTCCTCATCTCCCTCATGGGATCATTGTTTGAGGTCCCCACTCTCACAGCCCCAAAAATATATTTATCTTTTGATCATGGCATAGCTTAGGGTTCCTTGTTGAAACGATCACTGGCTATAATTTCTTGGAATCACCTGTAGTTGTCATTTTGTTCCTTGAGTTTGTTGTAGTTTAGGACGAAATTTCATTCCATAAATATAGTCATTAGCCATCAATAAATTAGTTTTCTCAAATTCAACTCATTTTTTCCATATTTATATGAAGTTATGCATAAATGAAGAGAATAACATGTGTTGTTGCAGGATTTTTTTATATGCAAGGAGGAATTCATTCCACCAGCCTCGTCTAAGCCTTCTCCACCTAATGCCAAGGCCTACCAACCCCTAATCTGAATTTCTATTTTATAGCCACTGTGGGAAGCCACCTTGAGAAAACCCAACCATCTTGTAGATGGCATGCTTGTTGCAGGTTATAACATGCAGGAAATAAATGTGCTCAAAATAAAATTGGAAAGCTCATTTGCAATGAAGGATTTGAGTGCTACAAAACAAATCCTTGGTATGAGAATAACTATACATAGGAAGAATAAAAAATTAACATTGTCTCAGAGTGAGTACATACAAAAGGTGTTGAAAATATTTAATATGCAGAATGCAAAACCAGTTAATATAATTTGGCTAGCCATTTCAAACTAAGTAAGGAGGTGTGTCCCAAGACTCATGAAGAAATGGCTTATATGTCTAAAGTTCCATATGCATCAGCAGTTGGAAGCTTAATGTATGCAATGGTCTACACAAGAACTGATATTGCACATGCAGTGGGAGTTGTAAGCAGGTACATGAACAATCCAGAAAAAGAACATTAGATGGTGGGGAAGTGTATTCTCAGGTATTTGAGAGGTACCACAAATCAAGAATTATGCTTTGGTGGTTCAAACATTTCTCTATAGGGATATGTTGATGCAGATATGGAAGGTGATAGAGATAACAGGAGGAGCACCACAAGGTATGTGTTTACTGTAGGTGGAACAACTGTCAGTTGGGTTTCAAAACTACAAAGTGTTGTTGTACTCTCAACGACGGAAGCAGAGTATGTTGTTGCTACAGAGTCTAGTAAAGAAATGATTTGGTTACAAAGGTTTCTAGATGAATTGGGTAAGAATCAGGAATTGGGAAGATTATAAAGTGATAGCCAGATTGACATACATCTTGCAAAGAACTCTGAATTTCATTCGAAGACTAAACATATATAGCTCAAGTACCATTTCATACAGTCAGTGTTGGAAGATGGACAGTTGAAGCTGGAGAAGATACACACTAGCCAAAATCCTGCAGATATGTTAACAAAAGTTGTAACCAGGAAGAAATTGAGATTCTGCTCAGTTTCAATTGGTTTTCTAGTATGATGATGAAGATGAGAAACAAACAGGTCCAAAGTGGAGTCATTTTCCAGCAAATGAAGCAACGATGGAGTTACGATAATTAGTCTCCAAGTGGGAGATTGTTGGGTGTGGAGCTTAATTATCTTCTTTATTCAGAGGTATCACCGCATTGGACCCCATTTCGTAATGTGGCGGCAATGCCACCCATTATTTGCACTACAAGGGGGATCTATGGGGGGGGCATCATTAGGATCCCCCTCCCAGCGTGGGATCAAGGGCAATGCCCCCAAAGCTAAAAAATAGATGTAAAATTGCCTTGTAAAGTGTTGTAATTTTGTAGTTAATCTGGGTCATTCACTAGGCGGAAATCTGACGATAGCAGTTATGATTAATTTAAGGTTTTTTTTCCCTAGAAGGAAACCCCTCACTATATATGAGGGAATTGTATTGCATCTATGCAAATGGGTATTCTGAGCGAGAAAGAGAGAGGATATTGTGTGAGAGCAAAGCAGGAATTACATTGGATCTATTGTAGGTTGTATCTCTTCATTTAGCAGAATAATATAAAAGGAAGGACTGGTTATTTCTTTGTGCAAATAGCCCAAGTTGGGTGAACCATGTATATATGTGTCTCTCTTGTTTTATACATTTTCTATGTTTATATTTCTACAATATTTTATGTGTTCCATTTCTCTGTAATATATAATTTTCTAACAATTTGTCCATGTCACTCCTACTAACTACAACTCAAGTCATCCTGCTAATGTGGAAATTCAAATTTCTCCAATTGACTAAGGCACAAGTCAAATGAAGCCTTTTATTGCTACAATTTAACACTCCCTCTTAGTAAGAAAAGTGTTCTGAACAACCCCAATCCTGCTCCTATGGAGAAATGTACTGTAACACAACTAACACTCCCTCATTGTTGTTGTTTCTACTACAACAACTACAACTAAGAGCATCCAAAATACTAAATAAACTGTGTATGAGTTTCAATTGTCTCGTAAGTCTCTAACTACTACTAGCCTCTGCACTATCGAGCCTCTACATTGTCACTTAAGATTTGACTACATCAACTGACACTGATCTGTCTGCTACTGAATATTGTGGGTCCCTGTAACAAGGGTAATGATCCATAAGAAAATTATGTTGCAACTAATACTGCTCCCTTATGGACCCTACCCAAATATTTGCAACTTTGGTACTAAGGCTCTACATCGCCCCACCTCACTCTTGGAGTTATAATTGCATGCATGGAAAAATCTACCTCTAGCTTGTAGATATTTTTAATTTGAACACCAATTTTTTTTACTATACTAGTAGCAACATGCTTCAGATAAGCTTTCCCCTTACTAAACACCACATCATATCCATGGTCTTCAAGTATAGCTATAGAAAACAAAATTTTCATTAAAATAGTCCCATACAGTACATTCTTTAGGTGAAGATGAGAGTTTGACTCCCTCTTAAAGGTGACAATGCCAATCCCTTTGGTACTATATCTCTCATCATCTCCATGTTTTGTGGGTAATTGTAGGACCTTCTCCTTTGTTAGGGTCCTATAATAATAGGATTCATAATTTTAAATTGGCTATGGTTAGTCTTGTAATATTGTACATACTTTTACTTGCTGCAAAATGTTTTCCATATTAAAAATTAAAAGATGTAAAGAGGGTATGTCCTGAAAGAAATATCAAAGGACAAAAAGGAATAAGGAAAGATAAAAAAAGTCAAAAAATATGAACCCCAAACAAAAACAAATCATGAAAGTTTGCAATACTAAGTGCCACTACTTTTTACTTTACTATGAAAAATAATGGTTGTGTGCAGCTTGTCATAAATGCCACAACCCATGATAGTCAAATAGTTTAATCTTGACTACTTCATGCTTTAAATTTCATGTTTATAGATAGAGAATAAGGATCTAGCCAAATTGTTTAACCTTGGCAGATCAGTAGTTAGGTAGAGAAATAAAAATGTGCTCATAATCTTAATCTGAGCCATTGGAAGATATAAGGTTAGAATTAGATAGTTTACTTTTCAAAAGAAAAGGAAACAAAGGGTCTGCTAACTTAAATGCACCCAATAAAGTGAAGAAAAAATGTTAGGGTAAGTAAAGGGTAGGTACAAGAAAGGTTGTATAAGTACAAGGTTGTTAAAGCAAAAGCACATTTATCATGCTTAATCCTATGTTTCAATGTGCGGGGGCAGTTATGAAAGTAAAAATATGTTCACATGTTGATTTAATTAACTTCCCCTCATTTCATTTCACCCCCCATTACATATTTGCTAATTTCCCTATCATCACACATTTCCCTAGAAAATTACCCTCCAAAGGTCATTTCCCTACCCAAAACCCGTTTTCCCCAGTGTGAAACCCATTTCCCATTGAAAAAATCACTTTCCCCCTTATTAATTTCCTTAAAAACCCATAAAAACCCCCTTGTCCTAAGTTTAAATTTGCCCTCCGCATTTACTTAATTAACTCTGCCATTCATATATTTCCCGACAAAACCCTTTTAACCCATAAAACCCCTTTATCCTATGTTTTTTCTCCCCATCACTTTATTTAATTAACTTTGCAAAATTCACATTTTCCCGATATAAACCCATTTAACCCACCACCCTTGGTGCGGTTAACGAACCTTGCCACATTAAACCCTGGTCCCATTATATTAAACCCACTCATTCTATTTTTAACCTGCACCATATTTATTAATTAATTACAGTTAAGTGTAATTAATCCCCACGGGCCCCACAAATCTCTGCCCTTATTCCCTCTGTGCATTTCTACCATGTGACAATTGTTAGATCTTGCACCCCCAGATCTGACGGCACGCATCCATATCACGTTGATTTCTTTTTCGAGCTTTACCCACCTGAGAGCACTCGAGATTCACAGTTTTCCTCGAGCCCCTTTTGGTTACGTGCCATCTTTGGGTTAAGTCACGTGCTCTCATGGAAAAACCACCCGACTGCCAAAAGTGGTGCGATGAACCTTAATACTGCCTCCCCGCGTAGGCTGAAACCATCCACTATTCATTATGAAATTTTGTGCCAATTCTAGTCATTACCCGTTAAAATGCCGAAGACCCTCATTGTCACTCTTTTCTCTCATTTTCACTAAAAGCTGCCTAACCTTTCCTGTGCCACCCTGAGCCTCTGCAACTAAATTTCACCATTGATTACCTCGCGAACGCGCTCTGGACTCCATCCACATACATCTCAGTTTAATAAATCCATTATCACCTCCTTACCAATGTGTTCTTATTAATAATTGTTTTATTTTGCAGGTGATTACAAGGCCAGCAGCTTGGATAAACAGTTTTGATACTAGTTCCAAAACCTGTTTACTCCAAGATTCGCAAGGAAATGTATTCAAAAGGATTTATTCATAAGGAAAAGACAATTATCTGTTAGGTCCCTATAATACTCGTAATTACCCCATTACTAGTGTAGTTGTATCCCTTATTAATATTGTTGTGCCCCATAGAATCCCTCTATTGTTATTTTGTGGCTTTATATTATTATTGTTAAGTCGGCTGGGTTATATTGTGACTCCTTAGAATCCTATATATAGAAAGGAGGTTTTGTCATTTGAATCATCAAAGAATCATTCATTTGTGTAATATAAAGGAGGTTTCCCCCCTGAAGAGGCTGAATTCTAAGGCGTTGATCTATCTTTTCTATCTTTTTGTGAGCTGGTTTCATAACATTTGGTATCAGAGCTTTGGATTCTAGGGTTTCCCTGCTCCAAATAGGTGATCGTGGCATTTTCACTATAATTTTTTTTCTGCGAATGTTTCAGAAGCTAGAAAAAAAAAACATTTGAGAAGAAATTGCACTGAACCTCGAGTCCAAATTTCAGAGATTTTCGCACTATATTTGCGGAGATATGATCTGAGGAAGTTCGTCTTTTTGCAGACTCTTGAATTACATTCCAAACAGGTGACCTGGGGAAAATTGTCATAACTTTCTCTCTAAGCATCGGATTGAAATTTCATAAGAAGCTTCATAAAGAGGACATATTGTAGTTTCTTGTATATATTTTCAGAGAAAAAGGTCGAAACAGTGACTCGTGGAATGTTGTACAAGTTTGCTCTACTAAACTAGTCTATAATAAGGTCACTGTGGGAGATTTGGCATAACTCTTCCTTGGAGAATCCAATTTGGATCAAACTGGTGGCATTGGAAAGAGGACACAAAGGACTATTGCAGGTCACAATTTTAGTAATGGATGATCTGAAATTACAAAGATACATCAGAGGCAATATCGAGCTCCTACAAAGTGAAAAAAGGTGTGTAGATTTTTTTAATTTTTTTCATAAGCTTGGTTTGAAAAATTATTTTGAAGAATTCAAAGGGCATAGTAGAGAATTATTATCTGTAATTGGTGCCCCAAGGAAATAAAATGCAACCTGAAAGTGCTAGCATACTCATGAAGAAGAGGAAGAAATGCTACATGATATATCAAAATTACAAGACCAAGTGCAACAAAGGTCACTCTCACAAAAGCTAACAAAAGCTAAGATAAATGGCGTGGAATCTAAGATAAATGGCGTGGAATCTAAGATAAAGGGCGTGGAAGCTAAGATGAATGGCATGGAAGCTAAGATGGACGATTTGAAGATAGATTTGAAGACAGGCATGGAATATTTGAAGACATATTTGACAAAGTTTCTACAAGAAATGCTTACTAATGGTGAAAGGGTAGTAAAGGAAACTCATGATGAGAACAAAAGAATTGTTAATCATGATTTCATAGACTCTAATGTTGGACTGAAGACCCACCATATTCCAAAAAAATCGATATGAGGAAGTTTGATGGCAAGGATCCCGCAACATGGATATTACAAATGGAGCAATTTTTCGATCTCAATAATGTGCAAAACACACAAAAGGTATGTATTGAAACTTTATATTTGGAACCAAATCAGTTTGTATGGTATCAATGGCTTTGCTCTCGTAAAAAAATTATCACTTGGGAAATTTTTACGGAATAATTGATAGCACATTATGAGACTACAAAAAGCAACACTTTTTTTAGCCAATTGATAAGTCTCAAACAAAAGGGTTCAATAATGGAGCACATTGAGGAGTTCCAAAAATTGCACATAAGGGTAAAAAATATTCCAGAAGAGCATAGGATTGATGTATTCATAGGGACTTTAAAGGATAATATCCAACATGACGTTCACCTTTGGGAACCTGATTCATTAGAGAAGGCATTCAGGTTAGCAAGAAAAATGGAAAGCAAAATTATGGCAACCAGGAAGCATACCACTCACAACTATAAAGATGGAAGTGTTGTTGCACCTAGCCTTCCACAACCTATAAGGTTTACACCACAACAATTGGAAGAAAAAAGAGCAAAAGGGCTTTGTTACATTTGTGATAGTAAATACACTAAAGGTCATAAGTGTGCTGAGAAGAAATTATTCTACATTGATTGTGAAGAGGAAGAAGAAAAGGAGCAAGAAAGGTCAAAAGAAGAGGATATACTCCACAAACAAAGCCTAGATAAAGAAGAAATGAATCCGACCATATATTGTAATGCATTGGCTGGAATTACCACTCCTTAAACCATCAAGATAGAAGGACAAATCAAGAAGAAAAAGGTAATAGTGTTGATTGATTCAAGAAGTACCCACAATTTTATTCATTGTAAGATAGCAAAAGAATTAAATTGCTTCCTATATCTAGCACTAGAGTGTCAAGTGATGGTTGCAAATGGAGGAATGATAAATTTCTCTAGAAAGTGCCATAATATCAAGCTATCCATGGGAGAATATGTATTTAATAGCCCAATGCTTTCCATTCCAATGGGAGGTGTTGATGTTGTACTAGGAATCCAATGGCTGCAATCCTTGGGTACAATAGCTTTTAATTTTCAAGAACTTTTCATGAAATTTTCTGTGGAAGGAAAGGAAGTTGAATTAATGGGTATTGTAGAGAAACCGGGAAAGATAATCAGCTCTAATGGTATGACAAAGCTTCTAAAAAAGGAACAAAGAGGTGTAATTGCACAATTATGTTCGCTAGATGTTTCCACATTGGAATCATCTATTTCTCCAGATCTCCAAAAAGTCTTGGATAATCATTCCAAGGTATTTGAGACTCCCAAAGGTCTCCCACCTATTCTTGATCATGATCATGCTATTCATATGATTTTAGGAAGTGTTCCTCCAAACATCAGGCCATACAAATACCCCTATGCCCAAAAGAGTGAAATTGAGCATATGGTTGTAGAAATGCTAGAGGCAGGTATAATTCAACCTAGTCAAAGTTCTTTCTCTGCTCCAGTAGTATTGGTGCACAAGAAGGATGGATCATGGCACATGTTTCTGGATTATAGGGAGCTCAACAAGCTCACTATTAAAGATAAGTTTCTCATTCCTATCGTTGATGAATTACTGGATGAATTGCATGGATCAATTTACTTCACCAAGATGGATATTCATTCAAGATACCATCAAATCAGAATGAAGACTGAAGACATTCCAAAAATAGCGTTTAGAACTCATGAGCGTCAATATGAATTTTTGGTCATGCCTTTTGGCCTTACCAATGCACCTTCTACATTTCAAGGTTTGATGAATTCCATTTTTAAACCCTTCCTTAGAAAATTTGTGCTAGTATTCTTTGATGATATACTAATCTACAGCAAGTCTTGCAAGGATCATGTTGAACATGTTGACAGGGTGCTACAACTATTGGAGGAGAAACAATTATATGCAAAAATATCCAAATGCTTCTTTGGAGTACAAGAGGTGGAATATCTGGGTCATATTGTATCTCGTGGAGTTAAGGTAGACCCTAGCAAAATTAAAGCCATTAAGGAATGGAAAATCCCCACATTCATAAAGCATCTACGAGGATTTCTCGGGTTGACAAGGTATTATCGGAAGTTTGTTAAGAATTATGGGAGAATAGCAGCACCTCTAACAACAGTATTGAAGAAAGATGCATTTTCATGGACTCCAGAAGCAACAAAGGCATTCGAACATCTTAAAGAGTCAATGTGCCAAGCACCGGTCTTAGCTACACCGGACTTCACAAAAACCTTTATTGTGGAATGTAATGCTTCAGGAAATGGAATTGGTGTTGTTTTAATGCAAGATGAAAGACCCATTTCTTTTGAAAGTCATCCAATCAAGGGAAAGTTTTTACACAAAGCTATTTATGAGAAGGAAATGTTGGCAATACTCCATGCACTTAAGAAATGGTGACCCTACCTAATGGGAAGACACTTCAAGGTAAAAATGGATCATGATAGCCTTAAACACTTTTTAGAACAAAGATTATCCTCTGAAGAGCAACAAAAATGGGTCACAAAGATGTTGGGTTATGACTTTGAAATCATCTACAAAAAAGGGAAGAAAAATGTGGTGGCAGATGCACTCTCAAGAAAGGATGAGGATGTGGAAGCATTGTTATGCGCCATTTCTATTATCCAACCAGATTGGATAAACGAAGAAAGGGAGGAATGGAAGAATGATGAAGAAGTTTGGGCACTTATTCGAAAGTTACAACAAGATTCCAATACATCTGATACATTTAGCTGGAAAAATGATTTTTTATGGTACAAAGATCGCTTATACCTTTGTAAGAATTCCCAACTAAAACAAAAGATTCTTATGGAATTGCACACTTCTCCCTTAGGAGGGCACTTAGGATTTTTAAAAACTTACCACAGGATTAAGAAGGAATTTTTTTGGGATGGCCTTAAATCGGAATTCAAAAGTTTTTGGGAGAATGCTTGGTTTTCCAAAAAAATAAAGTTGAAACAATTAATACACCGGGTCTATTACAACCCTTATCCATTCCAAGCCAACATTGGGAGGAGGTTTCAATGGATTTTATCAAGGTTTACCCAAGTCTGAGGGAAAGAGTGTCATCGTGGTGGTAGTTGACAGACTTACCAAGTATGCACACTTTTTTTCATTATCACATCCATTTAAAGCCAGTACAATTTCTACTGCATTTATGGAAACAATTCAAAAGCTACATGGGAGCCCAAAGATTATTGTAAGTGATAGAGATCCCATTTTCATGGGAAATTTTTGGACAGAACTATTTTCTTGTCTTGGTACTCAGTTAGCTCATATCTCATCTTATCATCCTCAATCTGATGGGCAAACTGAGATAGTAAAAAAATGTTTGGAAGGATATCTTCGTTGCTTTGTATCTGATAAATAGACACAATGAGTCAAATGGTTGCCTCTGGCTGAATGGTGGTATAACACTTCCTTCCATACAGCAACAAAAATGACCCCATTTATGGCACTTTATGGATATCAGCCACCATCCATCACATCATATTTAAGAGAAAATTCCAAGGTTCAAGTAGTGGAACATCACATCGAACATCAACAAGAAGTCCTCCAACTCTTAAAGGATAACCTCGTGTTGGCACGGAATAGAATAAAAAAACAGGTAGATCAACATCACAGCGAAAGAAGTTTTGATGGAGGTGATTGGGTATACCTACGACTACAACCATATAAGCAAATGTCCCTCAAGCAAGCTAAGAAGGATAATAAATTATCACTAAAGTATTATGGTTTGTACAAGGTGTTGCAAAAGATTGGTACTATGGCTTACAAATTGGAGCTTCCTGCAACTTCTCGATTGCACCCATTTTTCCATGTAATGAAGGTTATAGGCAACAAGCTCCCAGTTCAAACAATATTTCCAGAACTTGACGAGTAAGGAAAAATTATATTGGAACTAGAAGCAGTCATAGAAACAAGAACTTGATAGCTACGAAATCAATCAATTTCGGAGTATCTTATCAAGTGGAAGAACTTATCCGCTAAATATTCCACATGGGAGGATGAAAATTTTATGCACAAGCATACAGAACTACTCAAGCGTCGAGGACAACACTTTTTTGAAGGAGAGGGGCATGTTAGGTCCCTATAATACTAGTAATTACCCCATTACTATTGTAGTTGTATCCCTTATTAATATTGTTGTGCCCCTATTGTCCCCATATTGTTATTATTGTTCCCCATAGAATCCTTCTATTGTTATTTTTGTGGCTTTATATTATTATTGTTAGGTCGGCTGGGTTATATTGTGACTCCTTAGACTCCTATATATAGAAAGGAGGTTTTGTTATTTGAATCATCAAAGAATCATTCATTTGTGTAATGTAAAGGAGGTTGCCCCCTCAAACAGGCTAAATTCTAAGGCGTTGATCTATCTTTTCTATCTTTTTGTGAATTGGTTTCATAACATTATCACAGAGTAGAAGGAAATAATTTACACAGAAAATATTAAAGCAGAGAAGAAATCATTTTCACCAGAACAACAAAAGATTCTTACAAACTACTCTCCAAGCAACATTATGTATTCTACATAGTAAAAATCATTTTTACTAGAAAAACAGAAGCATGAAAAATTGAGTAAGATTTATTGTAATAGGTAAAAGTAAAAGTAGGTGATAGAGCATTCATGGTAAAAGACTAAATAGAGGAGAAAAATAAAGAAATACAGTTGAAAAACAAACACTTGAAAGTGTACAAATGAAAGGTCATAAGTAAATATGAAATCCAGTGTGAAGACCAAACAACCAAGTATCTTAAAGGGAAAAAGATCAGAGACTAAAAGACAACAGAACCTAAATAACAGGGACAGCAAACAACAATTCAATAGTTGTCTCTATCTTCTTGCATGAAGATATTTCTTTTTCCTAGATTAGTTCTCAATGCAGTTTGAGATATTTTGTAAGTTCCTTTTGTATAAATACTTCATAATTCGAAGTATTGAGTGTGGATTGTTATACATTTGTAGAGTTATTTTGATCTTAAACCTAAGGGTTATTGTACCAATTTTCAAGTCAACAGACTGGAGAAAGTAATAAAAAGATTGCACCAGAGATGATCTATTGTAGTGAAGTATCCCCTTTGTCTGATTTTGTTACTTTCTTATGTGTTTCATAAACTTAAATGTTATCTAAATATGAATGAATTAACTAGAAATTTAACTCAGAATTTGTTTAAGTACACTCTGTTTTTCACAATTAATCATTTATATGTTTTCCTCTGATATCTGGATTTGAGAACCCTTAAGAGCTCTCCCACCCCGGTTGACCTCTTTCACTTCTCTTCATAATCTGGCCTAGGGAACCCTTAATTGCTCCCTGGATCCGATTGGAAACCATTTCACCATCAAGCCTTTGATATCTGTAGTAACTCCTCTATCTTTCCCTGTAGACACTATTTTTATAACTTAATCTAGTACTGTTTGTCTGACATTTGACCCCATAGCCCAATGGTAAAAGACAACCCTTTTCATCTAAGTAAGTGATCCCACCACCCAAATTAAAATAAAAAATCCAAGCACAATCATAACTAGGTAAAATCAAATAACTAAACAAAGTTAAATTAAAAGCAGAGAGCCCTCTTTGAGATTAGGAAGGCTAGATCCTGATCTCCAAAGTTGGTTTGTGGTTACCTCTATCATTTCTTTTTCTGAACAACTTGGAAGAAATTTTGGAGTGATAACATAATTGGTGACCATATTGGGAAATTTGATCCTCAATCTAATAAAACTTTAAGGAAACCTTAAATTTCATCTTAAGCCCCTTAAGGTCATTTTCTGAAGTTGTTTTTGAAAATTTTCATAAAAAGCAATTTAAAAAGTTAAAATTATGGCTCCCAAGAAGACTCATTATACCAGGGCAAACCCTGATCCAAACCTTGCTGATATAGTTGATGACCTAGACAAAATTTTAAGAAAACCAAAAAAGGTAGAAACTCAAGCAAGTAGTTTCCAATTAGTCAAAGCAAATTCACTCCCTAGGGAGTTGTCAACTTTAGAGGAAATTCCTTTTGATTTGTCATTTGACCTCTCATTGTTTAGAACTAAATATGAGAATGCAATCCATGAAATAGTGTTAGACGTTATTCAACTCATTGAATAAAAAAGGGTGATTATCCATCCAGATTTAGATAAATTTTTCTTTGAGATTTTTGACAAGTTAGAAGCTTTGACCTCCACATTGATAAGGCATATAGATGATGCTTACCTTCAGCAATCTGTTGAACTAGTTGCCCTCATTGTTGTTGCCTCTGGAATTTCTGCACAATCTTCACTCGTTGTAAATACACCTTCATTTACTACCACCTCACCAATAATATCTACCACAATCCAATCCCCTAAACTAGTTATTCATCAACCAACCTCATCATGATCATCATCTAGTTCATCTCCATCCAGTTCAATCCCTTCTTCAAGCACCAAAACTTAACCCCCTAGTCAAGCCAAAATATCAGCCATGGAAAACCGATATGCACCTCTTGTTTTACCTACACAACTCCATGCCATGCCCCAAGATTATCAGAGAAAAATATTTTTTTTTGATGCTACTGGTCAGTGCATTGCCCAACAACATGTGAACAAGATGACTAACTATTTTGAGTTGCATGAGAAGGATGAATCAGATGTCCAAATGAGGTTGTTTGCCCAAACATTAACTGGGGATGTTAAGAAATGGTTTAAAGCTTTACCTACCCACCATATTGCAGACTTAGCTACTTTTCATAGATTATTCATTGATAGATGGGAGAGAAAGAAAAACCCTCTGCAAATACTTTATGAATATGATAGCATTAGAAGAGCTCAAAATGAGTCAGTTCATGATTATTTTACTAGGTTCAATAGCATCTACAATGAAATCCCTGCTAATCTTAAGCCTCCACCTAACCTAGCGTTAATCAAGTTCCCTGGTGGTTTTGATACTGACATGTCATACCAGTTAAGGGAAAGAAACCCTGAAACATTGGAACAAATGCAAAAGTAATGTTGTTAGTGTAGAGGCCAACCTATTAGCCTAGAAAGACAGAATAAGAAATGAAAAGGGAGTTGTAATTAAAGAGGAAACTTCCACTTCTGATGGAAAAATAGATAGTTTAGCAAAAAGTGTAGAGAGAATAATGGATAGATTAGAAAACATGGAAAGAAAAACTCAATGGGAGAATCAACAACCACCCCCAATAAGAAACCCCAACTTTAGGAAGAATCCTAACACTGGAAAGAATGCTATACTAGATCAGCAGATTAGGCCTCCCTTCCAGGAAAACTATGCTGAGGGTTCACAGAGCCATGAAGAAGAAGATGACACCTCGATAAACTTGTTAGGAATAAACAATGAAGATGTTGTTTTTCTTACTCAAGAAGAATAGGAGTTGTACATGTTGCAACAATTGCAATTAGAATCTGGTGAGTCCTTTGACTTTAAACAGTGTTATGATTTAGCTATATATGAGGTTCACAAATAGTATAGGTTAATAAGTAAAAGGAAAAATGAAGCTCCCACTAAAAGATCAATCCAGACCCAAAATAAAAAGATAACATAAGCTCTTGTTACTAATATTTTACAAATCCTTCCTAGGGGAACACCAGAGACTTCTACCCCAAAAATTGTAGATATAACCTCAACTAAAACAGTCACTCAAAACATTCAAAATAGGAGTAATCAAAACAAAAATGTTGAAACACAAACTGAATTGCCTAGTACTAAGAGACAAGATAAAAACACATAGAGTGCATTTGTTAAGGAAGATCTCATTCAAACAAGCAAAGCTAAACTACCTTTCAACCTCAAGAATGAAATAGCAAAATTGAAGATATCAGTTCCCTTGACCGAGTTAGTAAAGAATGAATCCTATAGATCGCAGATAACTGAAACTTTAAATATAGGAGAGGGAGAAGATGTTGTCAATTTGAATGATGATCACCCTGAATTATTGTTTGGCTCTGAGGCGAATGGTACTCATTAGCAAGTGGGAGTCCCTCCTTTCTACATTAGCCTGAACATTCATGACAAAATATTACATAATGTTATGTTAGACTTAGGGGCATCCCATAATTTGATGCCAAAAACAATCATGGAGAGATTGAACTTAGACATCACCAGAACATATAAGGACTTCTTTTCCTTTGACTCTAGCCAAGTTAAATGCCTTGGTTTGATCAAGGATTTATGTGTCACTCTAGTCCAATACCCAGCAAAGAGTATTGTGATGGACATAGTAGTTGCAAACATCCCACCCAAATATTGAATGCTGCTATCTTGCTCATGGGGAGCAAAATTGCAAGGATCCTTGTAGTTAGATATGTCATATGCCACGATATCTATTTTTGGCAAAGAAAGGAATTGTATAGAGAGGCCTTGATGAAATACATGGTGAGCAGTGCAGAAAGACCACAAAACTTTCCTATATACTCCTTGCATTCCGATATGGACTCTTTCATATTGTACAATTTAGACCATGACAAAAAGGAAATCACAATTGAAGAACTGAAATACAAAACAACTTATAGTGAGAACATTATTCATGAGTCCCTATGGCATTTAGATTTTGAGGGATCTGTAAATAGGTTAGGGGCTGGTGCAGGAGTGTGAATCCACAATATGGAGAATAATCATTCTGAGGGACATGCATTCAGATTAAACTTCAATTGTACAAATAACATGGTAGAGTATGAATCTCTAATATTAGGATTACAAATGGTTAGAAAACTTGGAGCCAAGAGAGTTTCTATAATGGGAGACTCAGAACTGATTATTAAACAAATTAATGGTGAATACTCTGTAAACAATCCTAGACTTAGTCAATATAGGGAGACTGTCCTAGATTTGATTAAAGACCTCCTGGAAACAAACTTTGCTGCCATTCTTAGAAAACAAAATATGCAAGCCCAGAGTCTGGCTACTTTTGATAGTACCTTCAAGTTTCCCTTTCATCCCAACCATTAGTACACTATAGAAGTGATACATAGGCTTGCTATACAAGACAATTTGAAGTATTGGCAAATTTACTCCCAGGATTCTCATATTTATGATTTCATGAATGTTAAAGGTGAGTTTCAGAATTATAAAATAAATACAGATTGTACAGTAGATAGTGACATAGATAGTGACATAGATGTAAATATTTTAGATATAGCTAAACCCACTAATTTCACTAAATTAGAAGTAGATAACTTAGAAAATGTAGAAATAGAGGAAATAATGAATGATGATCCTGAAATTCTTACTCTTAAAAATATTTTTTTGCCTAAGGGATTAGTCCCCTTAGAAGATTTGTTTGATTCGAACAATGTAGCTAGGAAACCAAAAATGGAGCCTTTGAGGGTAGATATAGAAGAATGTAACATAGGAACTAAAGAAAAACCTAAACTCATTAAATTATCAAAAGCCTTACTTTCAGATGAAAAGTTTAAATACATAAATCTATTTAAAGAGTTTCAAGATGTATTTGCATGGAGTTATGAAGACCTAAAATATTATGACACCAGCATAATTTAGCACAAGATACCTATAAAAGAGGATCATAAGCCTTTTAAATAGAAACTTAGGAGAATTAATCCGGTTCTTATGCCATATTTTTGAGAAAGAAGTTAAAATAATGTATGATGCCCAAATTATAGCTCCCATTAGATACTCAGATTGGGTTTCAAACTTAGTCACTACTAGGAAGAAAACTGGAGAAATCATACTTTGTGTTGATTTCAAAAATTTAAACAAGGTCTCATTAAAATACAACTATCCTCTACCAAAAATGGACCATATCCTTCAGAGGGTAGTAGGCTCATCTAGAATTTCACTGCTTGATGGATTTTCTAGATATAACCAGATCTTAGTTCAACCAGAAGACCAAGCCAAAACTATATTTACTACTCCTTGGGGTACCTTCATGTATTTGAAGATTCCTTTTGGATTAATGAACACATGAGCAACATTTCAAAGAGCTATGGATATAGATTTTGCCAAGGAGATCCATGATTTCTTAGTGGTTTACCAAGATGACATCACAGTCTTTTCTAAATCTAATAATGAACATCTTGATCACCTGAGAAGAGTTTTCATTAAATGCAGGAAATTTGGGATTTCTTTAAATCCCTAAAAGACACTCTTTGGTCTAGAAGAAGGTAAGTTGTTGCAACATATAATATCCAAAGATGGAATTAGAATAGATCCTGCTAGAATAGAGGCCATTTTGACCATCAACCATCCTAGAAACATTAAGGAGTTATAGTCTGTTGGCTTATATGGGCTTGACCTAGGTTCAGAAGAATTATTTATCCAAACAAATCCCGCAGCTACCGACCCTTTTGGCAACAACCCATGAAGCGTGCACTGAGGTCTCACCCGAGGTAGCAGGGGAGGGTGTTGGAACCAGGTTTTTGCACCCTGGGGATGTCTTGGATGTGGGTTGGGTTTCGCGTGCTGTTTTGCAGCCTCATGCTACACCAGATCCGTGTAGATCAGAATACCCTTATCGCGATTATTACAAATTGAATCACTTATTACTGGTTTGATCTAGTTAAAACGGTCTTTAAGCAAACATTTATTACTTTTGGTTACTTCTCACATCAAGATTAACCCAGTTCACATGTATTCAACCGTAGAAAATGCATAAATCATAATAGTTTATTTATCATAAAAGAGTAAAGTCGTAATCAACACAGAATTCATAAGAAGCTTATCTTTATTATCAATCTTCCACAATACATCCAGATCCACCTTGCACACTCAACTGCAGGGGTCTACGCACATAGCTGCAGACTTTTCAGGCCTCTGTGCACACAGCTTCAGAGCCTCTACCTTCTACCCTATTCCCTCGACTCGAACTTACAGACACTTTCAAGCTATTGCCTTCAAGGACCCATTACATTTCATCTTCTTCAAAGAACTACTTTCCCTCATAGAGCCTCGCTCTATTTATACTTTCCCTTGGCCCGCGATCCCTCCATGGGCCAACTCTTTTACTATTTCTTTACATTATTTTTGGGCAAACTACCCTTTGACTCAACCTACTATAGTTTGTGCTTCGTGCTTTCGGCGGAGTCTTTTACCCTAGTATTACCCAAAATTCTGGGCCTCGCACCCCATACTCGGTCTGCGGGGCTTGTGCTACCCAACAGTCCCCCAACACAATCATCGTGACTCGTCCCGAGTCACTTAGCTGGTGCGTCCATCTTTGTGTGAAATTCATTTAACAATTTATGTGCCCTGCATGTCTCTTCAACAAATTCTGTGACAGTCCATTGTACCAGTGCCACTCGGGTCACTGATGTATTTGTGTCTAATGGGTTCGCTTGCTCAGAATCACAGACTACCTACATCTATGCTATCTTGCCCTCCATCATTGTAGAAACTGTAAATGCTTCATCGATCCATGGTTGAATGCGGTCTTTAAGTTCTGCCTCCTTTTGCCATGCAACGTCCATTTGGGCCTTGAGAGCCTGAGCTTCCCTCATCTTAGCTAGTCGTTGTGTGATAGTGACCATTTGTGCCTCTCCGCGAGTTGTATCATATGCCTGCTGCAATGTGTGTACCTTAGCTTTGATGTGCTGAACGGTGGGGTCCTCCTGTAGAGATGTAAGTAGGCCAATAGACTGATCCAAAAGTCCTGAATATTCTTAGACCATGCTTTGCATGGTTTCCATGCCTTCTTAAATCTTTGCATGACGGTGTTCATCATCGGGTTGAGGTTGCTGTGCATAGAGCTGAAGCTCTGCAATCTGTAGGGAAAGCTCTCCCTATGCTTTTGCGGCCTCTTCTTGGACTATGTGGACTTCTGTGGCCATGTGTTAAACGTTGGTTAGAGTTGGAAGATCATCAGGGATAGCTACCCTCAGAACTGTGTGGCATGTTTCTGTGACGGATTATTTAATATTCCTGTAATGCTCAACCCAGACAGCGTGTTGAAGATTGACATGTTTGATCTCAGCATTCTACTCATGTAAAGTGTGGAGGGCATGACCTTCCCTAGTGCAGAGTTCACTAGTGAGCCCCTCCTGCAATTGAAAAAGTATGCTACTAGGTAGGGCGGCCAGATCTAAATCCAAACTACCCTCATCATCGAGTCTTGTAATAGCAACGGCTAGCAATGCTATAGTGTTCGGTGCAGGCACACTCATCGGTAGCTCAGCCATACCTGTGTTGTTGGCTAGGTGAACCTTCCCCATAGATTTTACCTGCAATGTTTCCAATTGCTTCCAGATTTCCCACAACACAGTTGTCTGTTCTGTAAGTAGAGCAGGCAATGCAGGGCTTGTTGTGAATTTGTTCTCCACCCTTATTATTACTTTTGACTTTTTCCTGATACTTGGTGGGTCCTCCCACCATGACCATTTGACCTGTTCTCTGGAAGCCTAAGTGTTTGTCTCTTGTGCTGGTTCCAATTCCTTCTCTACCGAAGTCTCTTCAGCTGGCGGTTTCTGAGAAACCGATTGTTGCAAAGTGAGTTGTTGTTCCTGTCGTGCTTTTTCTACCAGATGTTGGAACCATTGTTGTTGTTATTTATCCTACTATTTGGTAGCGAGTTGGTCTAGGATGGCCTTGTCTGGAGCATGCCATTAGAGAGGCCATTTTTCCAAAACCCCATAGATTGCTTTGTCCATGGCGATGAACGGAAGTGTGGTCCAAGATTGGTTTGGGTTCTTTCATGCCCGGATGTACACATGATGCATGTCAGCTTTAAACTTGGCCATGATTTGGAGATTATTATAGGTAAAGCTCTCCTTGTGCTTTTGCCGCCTCTTCTTGGACCGTGCGGACTTCTGTGGCCGTGTGTTAAATGTTGGTCAGAGTTGGAAGATCATCAGGGATAGCTACCCTCAAAACTGTGTGGCATGTTTCTGTGACGACTTGTTTAATTTTCCTGTAATGCTCGACCTATATAGCGTGCTAAAGATTGACCTGTTCGATCTCAGTGTTCTGCTCCCATAAAGTGTGGAGGGCATGACCTTCCCTAGTGCGGATTTCACTAGTGAGCCCCTCCTGCAATTGAAAATGTATGCTACTAGGTAGGGTGGCCAGATCTAAATCCCAACTACCCTCATCACCGAGTCTTATAATAGCAACGACTAGCAATGTTACAGTGTTCGATGTAGGCGCGCTCACCGGTAGCTCAGCCATACCTGTGTTGTTAGCAAGGTGAACCTTTCCCAGAGATTGTACCTGCAATGTTTCCAACTGCTTCCAGATTTCCCCCAACACAGTTGTCTGTTCTGTAAGTAGAGTAGGCAATGCAGGGCTTGCTGTGAATTCGTTCTCCACCCCTATTATTACTTTGGACTTTTTCCTGATACTTGGTGGGTCCTCCCACCACGACCATTTGACCTATTCTCCGGAAGCCTAAGTGTCTGTCTCATGTGCTGGTTCCAATTCCTGCTCTACCGAAGTCTCTTCGGCTGGCGGTTTCTGAGAAACCACTTGTTGCAAAGCGAGTTGTTGTTCCTATCATGCTTTTTCTACCAGATGCTGGAACTGCTGTTGTTGTTCTTTCTCCTACTATTTGGTAGCGAGTTGGTCTAGGATGGCCTTGTCCGGAGCGTGCCATTCGAGAGGCCATTTTGCCAAAACCCCATAGATTGCTTTGTCCATGGCGATGAACGGAAGTGTGGTCCAAGATTGGTCTGGGTTCACATGATGCATGTCAGCTTTAAACTCAGCCATGCTTTGGAGATTATTGTAGATTGTGGGAGACATGCACGGTCGATGAGCGATCCAGATCCGTATTTGTTCTGCCATGGAATTCCAAAATGCTCAAATTGTGGAAACCCTTGTCACTTCCCTTGTTGCGCATAGTGCCATAAACTGTATGGCCTCAAGTAGGTCATCTGTAATGCTAGGGAACTCGTTATCCATTGGCAACGCACTTGTTACCAAAAATATTGATAGAAGCAGCCAAGCATAATGAAATGTCTTACCTTTGTCCTATGCTTCTCTGCAGTTGGTCAAGAACTTTGTGCATAAGAACTATTCCCAATTAAACTACACCCCCTGGGTGCACTACCTAGCTAGCGCAATGACAGAGGCTGGTACCTCATCTGCATGACACTTCCGCATGAGTTTTCCTCTGAGGAGCTGTGTAGCCACTCAAACGACATGGTCATTGATGCTAGCTATGACATATCTGCGCTTTCCTTTCACCAACTTGTATCGCGTCTTCATTGTTTCGACAAGGCCAACCTCGCTGCTAGTTCCTACAGCATGAGCGGGGTAATCTTCTTGCAGTGGTAGGTGCATTATTGGGTGGATTAAGTCAGCTATGATTGGAATCGGCTCTTCAAACCATAAGAATCCATCATGTATAAGACAAAGAAGTTGCTGGATCATAAAGGCCATAATAGTCGCACGGTGGTAGTGAGGTAGCCATTGTAGGTTGAGGATCCTGGCCCTCTTTATACCCAGCAGCCACACCTGTGGTAACAATTTATCTGTGGCCAATTCAGGGAACTTCTCACTGTCAGCCAAATCCCAATCTTCAAATTTGAGGGTTGGAACACATCCCCCCAGCGAACCTTCAATCTTTATATCATTTGGAAGAAGTGGGCTTTGAAGTTTGGCTTTCACTCCGTCTAAGTCCTTTGGTATCTTTGTTGACCCTGTCCATGGAGACAGATATGGGGGAAATGACGGAATTTGGAATGCATCTACTTCATCCTCATCGATCTAGTCAAGGAGCTCCTAAAGAGCCTCATCCTCTTCCTCATTTTCTATCGAAACGGCTTTGCCCTTATCGACTACAGCTTGCATGGTAAGGCGTGGTGAGGTTCAGACTGTGCGGGTCTTTTGCTTCATCTTCTTCCTTCGTGGTGTTCGTGGGGATTTTGGAACCTGCTGTTCTTTGCTCGTGCCTGCTAACTCTTCCTAATTCAACTGCATTTTTTCGATGAATCGTGCTCGGGTTCTGGCCATAGGACGCATGGGTTGATTTGTGGCCAGATGTGTACTGATTGATCCTGGCATATAGGGCCAATGTTCCCGTATACTCCCACAGTGATAAATTAAGACCGTCACTTTGAACAGCATTGTCCCTTTGTGTTTTAGTATTGTACCAACGTTCCCTCAAGTGATCTTAATGAATCCACCTCGGAACTTTCATCTTAATGATTCGCCGCCTGCTCCTTCCTGTTGTAGCCTAACGTCTCTGTTATGGAAAGAAGTGCTAACGATTATCTTTCGACTGAGTTGCATGATAGCGCAACCCATCACTCGTTGTTGTGATTGAGGGGACAGGGTAATGTAGGCAGAACTCGGTACGCCAGATTGGCTCCCTGCAAAATTGTTTAGGGTCCCGCACCGTCTACTTAGGGTGCTGAGACTATGACTTTAACGACTAGTCAGGTGTGCACACCATCAGTGCAGATCCGAACTATCCCTACCTCCTTGTGCTATGAGGATCATCTGAGCACTTGGTCAACTAGGGTTTTGTGCCACGCATGTGTGTGCTGTCTTGATAGCTTGGTCCTCTCTGGGTTAGTTCTAGCAATATTCGCGAGGGTTTGAGTCGTCTTAGGTGAAAAAGGGCTGAGCTTTTGTAAGCATTGCGGCGTGATATTCTCCTAAATTTAGTCCTTTCTACCATGCTTTTCTCTTCGGATTGTACCTTAAGGGTGCTATCAGTGCGGGGCCGGTAGCTACCCGGCTTCTTCTGGTTTTTCTTCCATTTCCTAATGCAGAGCCATCTAGGTCATAGTACCCTCAGCCTCCAAGAAAGTTGTGTAAACGCAGTGCTGCGATGTATGCCATCCCCTAGGTTTTTGTGGATCCTGTGGGTAGCTTCTTGTGATTCATGTTTCTATGGGTTACTCTTCTTCGTCTGTATAGCTACCAGTATCAACGTGTGTCCACGACCTCCACGCTTTAGTTTATGCTTAGTTGCGCCTATCTCTTTAATCGATGTCCAAGATTTGCAGGATGCGAATACCTTCGGCGCACCGAGTTTTGATTTCATCAAGACTACTGGTTCTTTGGCGACTTTTGTGAATGATGCGATAGCTCCTACTGCCACCATTCTCTTACAATTCAATGTGGTTACTTCGTGCAGTTGATTTTGCCATCATTCAACCTCTTCATCTGAATCTGATGTGCAAGAGCTATCGCTAGTCCATGAGAGTCGTCCAGCCATAGTTGGGTTCAATCGGTCCCCATTTCACGCGGTGAGCTAGTAGATGCAGTCTAGTTCCCTGTCACTATCGTCGTCGTGTAATGATTCAGTATAGCAGGCACCTTCAACTAGATCTAATGGAATGACTACCTGGAGTGCATTATTTTCGAAGATTATTTTCCACTTTTTGAGGTTGATGATTCCATTCATGTCTATTGCCCAGTCTATTCCTAGTAGTGTTGGATAGGGGTTACTGTCATCCATGATTTCTATGACTTCAAAATCAGTGTGCGTGCGGGCACCGTTGATATCTACGACAACTCTTTGTAGTGTTCCCATCGGCAGGATCTTTTTTTGGTTTGCCAATCGCAATTAGATCAGGGACCATCACAGTGCAGGCCTGCCCATGTGTTCCCAGGTCTGTTTTGGTAGGAAATTCGCGTTAGAACCCAGATCTAAGATGACCCAGTCCATCTCGTAATTGCCAATCTAGGCAGTCAGCCGCATCTCCCATCCGGTGCATAAGACGTGTTTGCTCAATTTCTGGATTATGCGTGGCTTGTCTTGCCCCGCGCATCTAGGCATTAATTCTTGTAACCCTTTCACCACGTTGGCATCCCACAGGAGCTTCATACAGGTTTCTAAAAAGGCCGTTACCAAGGCATTATCATGTTGTAGGTCCGGTTGTTCCTTACTACCCGAAGTCGATGCTTTTGCAAAAAAATTCTTAGCCTCCAAAAAGGTTTCCTTTGCTTGTGCAAAATCAAATTCTAGTTGTTTTGCGGGAGCCTTACGAACCCACGTATCCTCCTCCAACTTCTTCCCCTTATCTTCCCTGGTAACTGCACCACTTCTGAGCATCATGTTTATGTTGGGGCCTTCAGTGGGGGGTTCAGCCTTCATCATCTAGACGTTCTGGGAGGGACTAGCTGGGAGCACTCCTTTCTCCCTTAATTGTGCGAACAGCGTAGGGCAATTAACTGCATCGTGATCAAATTGGTAGCATGACGAACAATAGGCTCTAGTAGGATTCATACAATCTCGCACGTAATGTCCCTATCCACCACAATTATCACAGATCAATTGTCCATCGCCCCATCCGGGCCCCCATCCTCCATGACCTCATTCGCGTATCGAGAATCCCCCATGCATGAATGGTGCAGCCGAGCCTTGTCTGCGCACCTCTATTTGCATCCTATACATAGCGGGTCGATCCATCAACATGCGGCAATCTCTCTCCTCATGACCCATTGTTCTGCAAAAGTTACAAAATAAGTGTTGAGGAGGTTGTCGTACGTTCGGCAATAGATAGCAGTTGTTTTTCGCATGCTTTCCCCCTACCTGGAAAATCATGCACCAAAGTGGGGAATTCGCACTCGGTCACGTCTGTACCTCTGTTCGCAAGGTTGTTTCCCCCCTTGTTACCGCAAAATTCACTGCAACTGGACAGTGATCCTTATCGTGTCCTTAGATTCTACACGCCCTACACCATACTTCTTCCCGGACTTCTGGGCGCGGTGCCTGGTCTTATTTTAACTTCTGTATTTCCAAATACAAATTTTGTACCTATGCTTGGATTTGCTGAACTCCCAACCCTGGGTCCTATGCCGGGGTTTTGTGCAGCTGCATTGCTGCCTCCATTGCTTCTGCTTGGGTTGAGATCTTTTGCTGTGACAAAGCCAATTTCAGATATCGCGTTAGTGATGCGATGAACCAAGCGCAGTGTTGTGCATCCGTCAAGGTCATGTTGGCTTCACAAATAGTGCTTTTTAACCTCTGATCCATATCCCACGAGGTCTCACTAAGCATCATCGTGATTTCTTTGAATCCTATGACCGACTGCGACTCCAATTTTGATCGGATGAACTTCTTTTTTAACTTCGTGTAGATGTCGCTATCCTCGCCATTAGATTGATGCCCGAACATTTCATATACCATGTTAGCGCTCAGTCCTACAGTGTGCTATCTAAGATGACTTTCTTGATATCATCATTCATGATTTGTTGCGCGTTCCATACTGAATTCAATACAAACCAAAACTTTTCTGGGTCTTCACTTCCTGGTCCCTTGAATATTGGTAACTGGATGGCGCTTGCCATTACTACCATCCTGATCCTTTGTCGCTCTTTCCTCTAGCATCCATTCCTTTCACACCAGACACCCCTTAGGCAGATCTCAGTCCCAGCAATGGAACCATTTGTTGGTTTATATGGGCTTGACCCAATTCGGAAGAATTATTTAGCCAAACAAATCCCGCAGCTACCAGCCCTTTCAGCAATAGCCCGCGAAGCGCGGACTGAGGTCTCACCCGTGGTAGCAGGGGAGGGTGCTGGAACTAGGTTTCCACACCCTCGGGATGTCTTGGATGTGGGTTGGGGTTCGCGTGTTGTTTTGCAGCCTCATACTACGCCAGATCCGTGCAGATAGGAATACCCTTATCGCGCTTATTACAAATTGAATCACTTATTACTGGTTTGATCTAGTTAAAACGGTCTTTAAGCAAACATTTATTACTTTTGGTTACTTTGCACATCAAGATTAGCCCAGTTCACATGTATTCAACCATCACAAATGTAGAAATCATAATATTTTATTTATCATAAAAGAGTAAAGTCACAATCAACACAGAATTCAAAAGAAACTTATCTTTATTATCAATCTTCCACAACACATCCAGATCCACCTTGCGCACTCAGTTGTAGGGGTCCGCGCACACAGCTGCGGACTTTTTAGGCCTCTGCGCACTCAGTTGTAGGGGTCTGCGCACACAGCTGCGAACTTTTTAGGCCTCTGCACACACAGTTGTAGAGCCTCTACCTTCTACCCTATTCCCTCGACTCAGACTTATAAATTCTTTCAAGCTATTGCCTTCAAGGACCCATTACATTTCATCTTCTTCAAACCCGTGATCCCTCCGCGGGCCGACTCTATTACTATTTCCTTACATTATTTTTGGGTGGACTACCCTTTGACTCAACCTACTATAGTTCACGCTCTGCGCTTTCCATGGAGTCTTTTACCCTAATATTACCCAAAATTCCCGAGCTTCGCATCCCATACTCGTTCCGTGGGGCTTGTTCTACCCAACATAGTCATTCATAGGAAAAATCAATTTTCTTAAGAGATTCATTTCAAATTTATCAGAATTGATTAGAGAACTAAATAACATGTTAAGAAAAGATTCAACACTTAAATGGAGAGTGGAGGCCAAACAATCCTTTGAAGCCATCAAGGAAGCCCTAACCAAAACTCCAGTCCTTACAAGTCCTGATTTTCAGAGAGATTTTATAGTTTTTTCTTTTGCTTCAAAACACACCATTACAACAATCTTGTTGCAAAATAATGGCCAAGGATATTAGCAAACAATTTCATTTTTCAGTAAATCCTTAAGAGATGCCACACTCAAATACAACATTATGGAAAAACAAGCATTAGCTTCAGTAAAGGCTATCAAAGATTTCAGAATCTATATTTTATATTCTCACATTATTTCTTATGTTCCAAATTCAGTAGTTAAGGACATTTTGGCACAAAATGGGCCTGAAGGGAAAAGAGGCAAATGGATTGCCACTACACTGGAATATGACATAGAATAAAGCCTACTAAACTTATCAAAGGCCAAGGTTTAGCTAAACTCATGGCTAAATCGAACTATCAGGCCCTAGATATTAATTTCATTGGTTCCCTTGATGATCAGGAAGAGATGGAAACTCCATAGATTAGTGAACCTTTTACAAATTCACCTTGGTATGCAGATATCATATTTGTATTACTGAACTTACAAGATCCTCCTGGTTTAACAAGAACTAAAGCTAGATTTTTGAAAATTAAGTCATTAAGATATTGTATTATCGATAATGCTTTGTTTTGGAAAGACATTAGTCGTATTCTTTTGAATTATTTACTGAAAGATGAAGCTGATAAAATTATGCAAGAATTTCATGCAGGAGATTGTGGAGGACACTTGTATTGGAAGACTACTACTAACAAAATTCTAAGGACTGGTTTTTACTGGCCCGCTCTTTTTGTAGATGTTAAGAAACATGTAACCTCCTATCATAAGTGCAAGATATTTGAGGGAAAGAGAAAACTTTTACCTTTACCTCTCAAACCCATCTCCACAGAAATGCAATTTCAACAATGGGGGTTAGAATTCCTTGGAGAAATACACCCAGCCTCCTCAGCCCAGCATAAGTGGATTTTGACAACCACAGTTTATTTTACCAAATGGATAGAAGCCATCCCTTCTAGACAAGCTACAGACTCTGTTATTATCTCCTTCCTAGAAAAAAATATGTTGTCACGATTTGGATTCCCCCAAAAGCTCATTATTGATAATGGAACTTCCTTTAAGTCCAATAAAATGATAAACTTATATAACAAATACCACATCACCCTTGGCCACTCCACTGCCTATTACGCTCAAGGTAATGGACTTGCAGAATCCTCAAAATCCTTATCAATATCATTAAGAAATTACTGGAAGACAACAAAAAGACATGGAACAAAAAGTTGGTCAATGCCTTATGCGGAGATAGACTAACTACTAAGAAGTCAATTGGTACATCTCCCAATCAGTTAGTATATGGGATGGATGTTGTTTTTTCGTCCTCTTTGGGATTGGTGCTCCTGGTTGTGCCTTCCTTGCTGCTGAAACTACTATTGGTAGGGGTTTATGTTGGTTGAGCAGTGATAAAGACCATCTAAGAATTATAGGTGGAACCAAATGATACACAGAGAAGGATAAATCAGACCATACACTTGCAGCAGACCAGAGAAGAAGTATATGTAATATCACAAGTAATCCAGGACAAAATCAAAAGGATATTTGATAAAAAGACTAAATCTAATGATTTTTTACATAGGTGATAAACTTCTTAAGTGGGTTTTTGAAATATTAATGAATGACCTTTTGTAAGAAAGTATTAATGTTTCCTTCAATGGATCTGATTTGTTATTTAATGTTTGATTTCATTAGCTTAAGTTTCTAATTTATATGCTTGAGATATAAATAAATAGTCTCTTGTAAGAGAGATTTAATATTTCATGCAATCAATCAGAATTATGTTTAAGAGCTTTAATTTCATTAGTTTAAATAGTTGATTAGAAATATTAATGAACAATCTCCTGTAAGGGAGATTTAATATTTCTTCAACTAGCTTAGTTTAGTTTGTCTCTAAGTCCATATATATATTGGATGATCCTTGAAGTTTACTTACCCGGATTGACAGTAAATGAAACTCTAATTTGCATCGGCATTTTAGACCCAACATTTTGGCTTCGTTTCCCGGGAAGATGATTTGGAGATAGACTTAGTAAATTAGTTTTATTGCAATTTCTTTTTATGGACTAACTTGTGAAACCTGGTGACAGCAGGATCTTCATACAGGAGTTCAAGCTTGGAGCATTTTTTATTCTCATACATAGTTAGTTTTAAATTCAATCTTTTTAAAACCCCCTATTTCTTACTAATCCATCTACGGATGAGAAAATTGAAGATGTTGAATAGATACTTCTTGGAGAGCAAGGACAATATTGAGTATTGGTTTCAAAAGAACCTTGCACCAACTCCAAGAATAAGATAGGTTACTCACATGTTTGCAAATCATAAGGTAAAAATTTTAAATCTTGATGTGAGCATTTTTGAATTTTTAGTCCGTAGGTGGCTTCACTAGTAGCATTTTTTTACCTAGGAAATAAAAAAAATAAAAAATAAAAATAAAAAATAAAAAAATCCTTCAAGTTAAAGGTAGAATAGATTAGAAAAATAAAACGAGATCTTGTAGAGTTTTCTTTTAGTCTTGTTTTCAAAAACAAAAAACAAAAAAAATAATAATAATAAAATCATCAACATTTCCCATGAATAAATTAGTAAGAGCCACTTCATCCACGCTAACCTGCAAAAATAAAAATAAAAACAAATCAATAGAGTAGTATGCTCTCTTCCAACACTTCGAGCGATCAGGAAGATTAGAAAATCTACTAATTTATTTTCAAAAGTAATATAAAAAACTTTTGCTCGGAAATTGCACAAATCATTAAAACTACAACATTATAAGAAATCAAAATCATTTTTTTTTTAATTCGTTTATTTTTTATTTCAAATTTAAAAATGAAATCTATAGTTTAGTGATTTGATAAAAAAAATCATATTTCCTCTTAGGCTAGGTCTTGTATGCACTGGGACCATTTCTTCAAGCAAGCCAAGTCTACATATAAGCAATTTAACAGGAAGTTGAAACTTCTCTACATTTACTTTGTTCTCGGCTTCTAAATTTTTGGAACTCATAATTTCTGTAATAATGAGATCCTTCTTTGCATTTGATCTTAATTGTGAACAAAGTGTGCCATGTTGGGTTGCACAGCTGGGTCTCTTGGATCCCTTTCCCTTCATCCAATTATCAATCTTGCTTGATTTCCCATTTCGATGGTCAACCTCAATCTCAGCATCATTCTCACTTTCTTATCAATCTTGTGTCTCATTTTGTTGTGACTCTTCCTTATGGGAATCGTTGCTATCTCGATGGGTTTCAAAGTGGCATTTCATGTTACCATGAACTTAATTCCTTCCCATGAACATCACAATTTATAGAAGAATTGATGGGTTTGAAATCGAGTCGTGACCTAACTGATTTGATTTTATTATAGCATTGCCAGAAGATGTAGTAGTTTTGAAACGTAATTTTGAAACATGTTTTGTAATAAAACTAAAACAAATCAAGAAAAATGAGGACATGGGTTTTTTCTAGAACGGAATAAGTTACATAACCCAGAAATCATTTCTTTGGATTCCTAACGGTTTTAGAGAAAATTGTGGTTCTTCGGGACCCTTTCATTCATGCTTGAGTAAACGTCTTGTGTGAATGTTCTTGAGTAAATTGTGAAACTTGTTCCAGCTAGTGAACTATCAAACTTGAGTTGTAAAGGATTATTGGGTTCCTATGCTCAATAAGAATTCCAATATCACATCAAATTCACCAAGAATGCTAGCGTGCAACCCAGAGATTCATCTATGTGTGAAGCTAGCTACTGCGAGCTAGAAATAACCATCTTGTGAGACTAGCTTTGGAGCTTCAGAACTGAAGTTGTATTGGGAAATGCTCAGATGCTGAAATCGACACAAAACATAAACAATTCTATTAGCTCTTACAGCCCTAGAGCTTACAAATCTATAGTGATCAATACTGCCCATTTATCGTCCACGTGATGATGTCTACAACATACACATTTTTCTGTCGTGAACGCTGCATATATCCAGCTCGGCTCGAATATACACATAGTCGATTCGACACCATAATATATCACACAATAATACATGCATATATTTAACCTATGAATTCAAATAGACATGAATACACAAAGTGTTAAGATTTTATTAAACCCTATCAATCTAGCAATACACGGTGTCTCTTGGTGGCCTAGATTTCGAATCCAAGAAGTCACATTCCATAGTTCCTTAGAACATGTGCTCATTGATAAGAAAGTCTTCAATCTCATGAACAATTGAAACATTGAGCAGAAAGAGAGGAAATTATGCTCATTAAGCTATATGTAGTTTTATTTATCACGCCATCCTAGCTTTCCATTAGAACTGCGATACGCATGATTCCATTACATCACATCTCGCTCACCAATCACTCTTATCCTTATAGCGATTTGAGCATGCAGATCTTGAGCCACAATTTGAGCGAATTGAGCATGCATATTTTGAGAAACAATTTGATCGATTTGATGATTGCATGCATATTTTGTGAAGCCATTAATTAGAGAATATATCAATAGCTATCAACCTAACTCCTTCTCCAGTGATTTCACTCCCTCCATTGCAAATATTGAATTTGCTTTCTGGCTCTCCCTTGTGCACACCAGGCGGAGCCAAGGAGTGAATATTGTTATAGGTTAACCACTCAGATAAGGAGAAAGTATTGTTTGCAAGTCAACCTTTCAGCCACTAAGGGATGTATGCACGATAGTCACCTGGAAGCATGTGTAGAAATTTTCACTGTAGATCACCTGATACTAAAGAAAAATACTATATCTATGATCCAGGAGGATATTGGTGGCCACCTGCCAAGTCCACCTGGACCCCCACCACTGTTTCTCTCAGCATTTTCAGTTTCCTTAATTGTAGCACAACTTACTATTTTTAGCAGTTTTTCGGGTCCTGAACTTCTGGAGCCGTTTTGACGCCCTAAACGACGTTTTTTAGGAAATCTAGGGGCAACATGGGTCCATGGACTAATGTTGCCCTTCCCAAAGTGGTAGTTCTCAGATAGATCTTTCTAACAATCTATTGTACGCGTCAAACAGAGATTGTATGCCAAAGTTATGACCCTGGGAAGTTGATGTACCAATTTACCCAAACGGGGCCCACAGTTTGGCGTTTCATCTCCTAGGGTTAGGTTTTGGAATGTTAAGGGCTTTCCATTGTTTCTCAACAATAAATAGGCCTTCGAGCCTCATTGTAACACAGTTCAGAGGCATGTAGCCACCACATCTCTTCTCAGAGATAAGCTACCATCGCCCTAGCTGGTTTATTTCCATTTCTGGTTGCAAGCATATTTCAGTATTTTCCATTAATGAAATGAAGTATTATTTCTGCTGCATCTTTGTGTATATGGTTATCTCTGTAATTTGTTGCGTTCCTGTTTAAAATCTGGATCAGTGGTATCAGAGCGGTCTGCTTTTTCTCTGTTTTTCTTTGCATGTCCCCAACAAGGTCGGGATATAAGGAGTTAGGGCTTGAACTGGTCGAACCTTTGCAAGACCAGCCTCGTAAATCCTGACGGCCTCCCATGGCGGATGAGAAGAAAGATGAGGGGGCAGGAGATCCCATCAAAATCTTGCTCGAAGAAGCCCTCGAGCGACAACGGAACGCGATGATGGACAGCTTTGCCCAGATCCTTCAGCGGCTACCCAGAAGCGACGCATCGGCTTCCAGCAGCTACTCTGGAAACGCCACGCCCTTTAAGGTACAAGTTAATTTTGAAATCCCCATATTTGAGGGTCAGATAGACGCAGATGCCGTAGATAAATGGTTAAATATGCTAGAGGGTTATTTTTCTGTTCATGAATTTTTGAGTCGGGAAAAGATTGTTTTCGCTCTTCTCAAAGCAGCCCCCAACGTCAAGGACTGGTGGGAAACCTACTGCAAGCAGAAGGATGAAAGTGCTGGCTCACTATTTTCAACCGCACCCTCCTGGAATTCATTTCGGGATGCCATTAAGGAGCAGTACTACCCTGTCGGAAGCTACGAGGATGAATACATAAAGTGGACGACACTACGGCAGGGAAGGGACCAAGACGTGCTGGAGTTCACCAATCTTTTCCATACCCTTCGCACAAAGTTGGGTATCAAGGATTCGGAGCAACATTTGATACTCAAATACCGTGGCTGCTTGCACAAGTACATCCAGGAAGAAATACAATTCCTGAACATCTCCACGCTCAGCGCAGCTTACCGATATGCTGTCAAGGTCGAGCAGAAGTTTAAACAAAAGAAGCGATACTTTGGATCTGCGAATCCAAAGCAGGGGAAAGGTGCCCCTAAACCACAGAACAAAGGACAAAGCCAAGGCGGGACAGCCCAAGACAACCCGCCGAAGCTGCAAGCAAAGAACAGTGACGCAAAGTCGAAAAAGGACACTGGAAAATGGTGTGAGTTCCATAAGAGCTCCACTCACAACACAAGTGAGTGTCGAGCCAAGCAGTCACTGGTGGCTGAGCTAAAGGTTTCAGAATCAGATGCATGTTCCGACTCTGAGTCAGAACCCGATAAGGGGAATGAAAAAGGGAAGCAGATCATTGATGCGGATCCCAACGCCACTGTTGCTACCGCCAAGATCCAGAAAAATGAACCCGAAGATCCAGAGGAGGAGGAGCGTCTCTTCCACTCCCAGATGTGGGTAAAGGGCTCCCCGATACAGTTCATTGTTGATAGCGGGAGTCAAAAGAACCTCATTTCGGCAGAGGTTGTGAAGCGGTTGGGCTTACCGACCACAGCACATCCACAACCATACACCATTGGGTGGCTTCACCAAGGACGAGATCTTCGCGTGAGCCAGCAGTTTCGCCTTCCATACAACATCAAGCCCTTCACGGATGAGGTATTGTGTGACATTGCTCCCCTTGAAGTTGGTGATGTATTATTAGGACAGCCATACTTGTGGAAGCGACATGCTGTGTATGAATCAAGGCCCCGTGCTGTTATTATTACATTGGGAAATAAGTTGTACCAGATACCAGAGGTAGCACCACCTACCGCCATCTCTTTGATTACTGCAAAACAATGCAGTAAGATGATTTCCAAAACCAGGAAATTTGTTTTCCTGATGATACACCCTCAAGGAAAGAAGAAGATGGTGGTCGTGGCCTCTAGATGGGGTCCCTCTGCATGACAACTACAGATGGACAAGGTTGTGGAGGAGTACGAGGACATCTTCACCTCCCCTGCAGGGGTTCCTCTGCACTGTCAGGTCAAGCACTCCATCGATCTGACCCCAGGTGCGCCGCTACCCAATGGACCAATTTATCGGCGCTCCGTTCTGGAGAATAATGAAATCAAGAGGCAGATTCAGGAGCTCTTGTAGAAAGGTCACATCCATCCAAGTTCATCGCCTTGTGGGAGCCCGATCGTGTTGGTACAGAAGAAGGATGGGACGTGGAGACTCTGTATTGACTATCGGGCGCTGAACAAGATCACTGTCTGTAATAGGTACCCGATCCTGCGGATTGATGACCTCCTGGACCAACTAAAGGGGGCGAAATATTTCAGCAAGATCGATCTGAAGTCAGGATATCACCAGGTACCAATCAAACCCTCTGATGTGTGGAAGACTGCCTTCAAATCCAAGGAGGGCCTTTTCGAATGGTTGGTTATGCCTTTCGGATTGACGAATGCTCCTGCAACCTTCATGAGGCTAATGGATGACATCTTGCGGCCATTCACCAACTCCTTTGTAGTAGTATACTTGGATGACATTCTGATCTTCAACTAGAGTTGGGAAGAGCACCTCCACCACATCCGACAGGTTCTCCAAACACTGCGGCAACACAAGCTATGTGCCAATTTGGAGAAATGCACTTTTGGCATGACCCAGGTTCAATATCTGGGATACATCATTGATGAACAGGGGGTGCATGTCGATCCAGCCAAGATCCAAGTCATTCGGGATTGGCCATCTCCAACCACTCTAACAGAGCTCCGCAGCTTTCTAGGTCTTGCCAACTTCTACCGCAGGTTCATGTTGGGGTTTTCTCATATTACTTGGCCCTTGAGTCAAGTCACCAAGGGAGGGGCGAAAGAAAAATTATTTTGGTCTGAATCTCAACAGAAGGCATTCATGGAGTTGAAGGATCGCCTCTGCACGGCACCAGTACTCGCATTACCAAATTTACAACAACCATTTGAGGTCGAGACAGATGCCTCTGACTATGCTATTGGGGTAGTCCTTACTCAACATGGACATCCAGTGGCATATCACAGTGAAACACTTTCAGACACAGTCCGAAAGTACCCCACTTATGATAAAGAGATATATTCCATTGTACAGGCCTGCCGACAATGGAAGCATTACATTTTGGGGAAGGAAACGGTCATCCACATAGACCACCGACCCCTGCAGTTCATACAGACCCAAGGGAAATTGCAGAATGATCGCCATCAGAAGTGGTCTACATACCTGCAACAGTTCCACTTGAATATCAAGTATAAGAAGGGCAGCACCAATAATGTTGCAGATTGCCTCAGTTGACCACCGATCATGGCGTTAACCACCGTGCTCAACTCTTGTGGGCACTAGACTTCTAATTGGCCACTTCTCTACAAAAGCGACCCAGAATTCGGCCACACATACCAAACACTCTTGGAGGGTCGGCATGTTCTAGGTTTTCACCTACAGGATGCCCTGTTATGCCACTTGGGTCACCTTTGTGTTCCTTCAAGCGAGCGTGCCAAGATGATTTGGGAAGCACACTACAGTCGGGTTGCTGGGCATTTCGAGGTCGAGAAAACAGTGGCAGTACTGCAAAATTATTTCTATTGGCTAAATCTTCGACAGGATGTTGGGAAGTACATCAGATCATGTACTGCCTGTGCCATTGCCAAACCGACCATTAAGAAGAACGTCCTCTATACCCCATTGCCTACCCCTATTTGACCTTGGGAATCCATCTCCATGGATTACATGTCAATCCTTCCTTCCACTAAGCATGGAAATGACTGTGTTTTTGTGGTCGTCGACAGGTTCTCGAAGATGGCCATTATGGCGGCCTACAAGAAGAATATCACAGCAGAAGCCACTGCTAAACTCTTCTTTGAACGAGTGTGGGTGCACTTTGGGATCCCACAGTCTATCATCTTAGATCAGGACAGTCGGTTTCTCATCACATTTTGGTCCAGTCTCTGGTCAATGCTGGACACCAAACTCACGAAGTCCACAGCCTTCCATCCTCAAACTGATGGCCAGACAGAGATTGTCAATAGGATGATTGTGCACATTTTGTGCATGTATAACTCAAAGCATCCACGAACATGGGACGAGAGCCTCCCCTATGTTCAGCACAGCTACAACCGAGCTCTTCACAGCTCCACTAGCCATAGCCCTTTTCAGGTGGGTTTGGGATTCCAGCCACTATGCCCCATTGATGTGGCCATGCCACTTGCAGCTACTCACATAAATTCAGCTCATGTCCAGTCCGAAACAGATAAGGCACCAGCTTCATTGAGCGCATCCAACATATTCGCCAGCAGGTCCATGACATTCTTGAGAAATCAAATTCCAAGTACAAGCAGCGACATGATCAACATCAGGTGCCACACAAGTTTCAGGTGGGCGACAAAGTCTGGTTGCATTTGCAAAAGGAACGCCTTACTGGAGCCTATCAGAAATTGAGACCACTCTGATATGGTCCTTACACCATTACTAAGGCTATGGGAGACAATGCATTTGAGCTCAGCATTCCCCCATTCCTTGGCCTGCACCCAGTGTTCAATGTGGACCACCTTCGGCCATACTTTCCACCATTGCTAGACACATCCGACATTGCAGAACAGCTCAAACCCACAGAATTAAATCCAAATTGCATGGAAAAAGCTGCAACTGATCGGATCATGGACACACAAATCAAGAACACTCGCCAACAGAATATCCAACTGTATCGAGTTGTCAAAGTAGGCCAACTCCTTCAGCAGGGCAAGTGGCTCACCAGGGAACAAGCTCAGCAAAAGTTTCCTCATCTCATGGAGGAACTCAAAGCAATGGGGACCATTGCTTCCTAAGGGGGGAGGAATGATCCAGGTGGATATTGGTGGCCACCTGCCAAGTCCACCTGGACCCCCACCACTGTTTCTCTCAGCATTTTCAGTTTCCTTAATTATAGCACAACTTACTATTTTTAGCAATTTTTCGGGTCCTAAACTTCTGGAGCCGTTTTGACGCCCTAAACGACATTTTTTGGGAAATCTGGGGGCAACATGGGTCCATGGACCGACGTTTCCCTTCCCAAAGTGGTAGTGCTCGGATAGATCTCTCTAACGAGCTATTGTACGCGTCAAACGGAGATCGTATGCCAAAGTTACGATCCTGGGAAGTTGATGTACCAATTTACCCAAACGGGGCCCACAGTTTGGTGTTTCATCTCCTAGGGTTAGGTTTTGGAATGTTAAGGGTTTTTCATTGTTTCTCAACAATAAATAGGCCTTCGAGCCTCATTGTAACACAGTTCAGAGGCATGTAGCCACCACATCTCTTCTTAGAGATAAGCTACCATCGCCCTAGCTGGTTTATTTCCATTTCTGGTTGCAAGCATATTTCAATATTTTCCATTAATGAAATGAAGTATTATTTCCGCTGCATCTTTGTGTATATGGTTATCTCTGTAATTTGTTGTGTTCATGTTTAAAATCCGGATCAATCTACTTCTACAATCAAACTTTTTGGAAGCTTAATCAATTTGAGCTAGATCAATCAGAACACATAACAGAGAAGAAGATTCAATCACACATGAAACACAGAAGAATGCTTTGGGGAAAGCCTCAGCTAAAAACCCCGATCTCTGTATTATCATACAAGTGGAAATACCTCAGGATTACACAAAGCTTTAGCTCTCAAGCTATCCAACTCTCAGTACAATCCCTCACTACTTCTCATAGACAGAATAGACAACATCTGTGCCTTCCTTCAGTCCTCCAAGCCTCCTATTTCCTTGCATAGTTTCTCCTGGGTCCTCTGGCTGTCACCTATGTGTATTCACCTCTCGCACAACTCACCAAACTCAAAAGTAACTGCACAATCCTGAAGGAGATAATTCCTTCTGCATGGATGAGTTTCATATTTAGGAAAAATCCTCCAACTGGTAGTACATTGTCCCTTCCTCTGATCTCAACTAGGTCCTTGACTAAATTGACATGCATGAGTTATTTATGAGAGAATATTCAGTTATCTGAAGTGTAGTAGTTACATGCATGCATGCATTAACTAACTGAACTCACAATTAGTTCCACAAAATGTTGGAACTAATCTAACTAGACATAACTCAGTTAAATGAGGTAACTAATTACAACTCAAAGTACAACTCATCATAATCTCCTTAATCAAGGGGTAACTTTCTCAATCAAAGGGGAAACTGTTGCATGTCTTCACATAGACTTCATGTTTGATTTTCTACAACTAATTAATACAAGATGAATTAATTAATTATTTTACAAATAGTTGTTGAGACCAAATTCAAATTTTAATTCAAGGACTAATTAAAATTGGAATCTATCCCGAAATTCTATTTATAGCAATGTTATTTTTAGCATTTATATTTTATCATTCCTTGTTGCTATCTCCAACACTAGTACCTAAATTATTTATAGCAATGCTATTTATAGCATTTCTATTTTTAGCATTTCTTGTTGCTATTTTCAACACTCCCTCTCAACAAGAAAGGCAATCAACTCGAACCTGATCCTGAACCTTTGGAATTTTCTATATGAAACACTTCTCTCAAGTTTTGTTGCTCTAGCAACTCCAAAAACAAAAAATCTCCAACCTAAATCAGTATGATGCATCTGTCATCAAAGTCTCTGACTGCTTTTTCCTCTGTCGACTAAAAACTTTTCACCTCTGTGCTCCTCAGTATCTGACTGCTCTAGCCTCTGTCACTTTGATATCTGACTGCATCAATCCCACTGATTCCTCCTGCTGCATCCGTGCTGCTACTAGTTCTATCTTCTAGCACTACATTCGCACTGCACCTACTCTCATCATGTTGCATCATGCTACCCACTACTGAACTGCAACTCAGTTACTGAGAAGTAAGTAACTGACCTCCCTGTTTAGCTAGAAACATCCTTTGATGTTGAAGCTTCCTCTGCCACTCCATCTTCATCTGTCACTACCCACTTAGCCAATCCTGCTACTCCTCACCGGGGCTCCCATAGTAAGGTCTAATCAAAGAGGTTGGGTAACTCAATGATCCTGCCCCTATTCTAGCCTTCTTGGGACTGTCACTTCACATTGCACCACCTTCGACTTGGAGGTATGGATGCATGTGATCCCTCTGCCCACTCGGCTTAAACTTTCCCCCTACTAGAGATCTCTGCATGAGTGGATGCCTCCACTCGATCTCCTCTCAGCTTCTCCAGTTGTGGCTGCTCCACAACCTCCTGAAGCTGCTTCGCCAATTGTGGCTCCTCCACAATTGTCTAAGACTTCTTTTGATGTTGCATGTTGAGAGCTAATGTACTCTCCCTCTCAACCACCAAGTCTCCAACATTTTCCTTGCTCCTCAAGGCTTTGCATGCATCTTGAACCTCAAGAGCATATGGCTTCTTGACTCGTGAACCAATCTACTTCACATGTCTCATGGTGACGTGTCTAAGGAAAACCTTTCCCTTACTGAAGACTACATCATAGTCTTTTTCATCCATCATTGTGATCAATACCAATTTTTTCCTCAGTCCTGGCACATACTTCACATCTGTCAAGGTAATGTGAGCTCCATGATCCCTCTGAGAAACAACTGTGCCTACTCCTAAGACACTATACTTTTCATCATTACCCATCTCTATGAGTATCTGGAGATCTTTCTCCTCCAAGGTACTAAACAAACTCTTATCGCCAGTCATTTGGAATGAAGCTCCACCGTCAAGAAACCAACCACATCCCACCATGGATGAAACCATGCATGCGATGAGGGTGAAATCCAACTCGAACTGTGATGCCAGTGCCTCACCTTCTGATCCTTCCTTGGATCCCTTATTGGATTTCTTTAGTGAACAATTGTAGCAAAATGGCCCACCTCATGATAATGAAAGCATCGCACTTTCGATTTGTCAAACTTCTTCCCACCATAGGAAGAACTCGATTTGGGATGAGAATCCTTATCCTTCCCTTTCTTTGCCTTACTTGCTAAGGCACAATTTTCTTCATCCTCTTTGGATGAAGAACCATCTCTAGTGCTTCTCCTTATCTCCTCCTGCATCATATCCGACCAAAGTCATTCCCAATATGGCAGTTTCTCTCTTCCATTTACCGAGTCTTGGTAGCTATGCCAACTCTTAGGAATACTGAGGAGAGAAAGACTCACCATGTCATCATCGGCTGTCGTGATCCCTACACTTCCAATCTCATCCCTGCAGGTGGTGAGCTTGTTCAGATATGTAGAAATCATGACACCCTTTTCACACTTGATTTTCTGAGGCTTGTTTTTCAGTGCCAGATTCCTCTGATCGTTTTTGTTCTGATATAGATCTTTCAATGTTTTCCACATTGAAAAGGTGTCTCCTTCCCATGGAGACTCGAGACTATGTGGTCTCGAACTCCCTCCAAAAGGATTCTCCTCACTCTAGCCACACATTTCTTCCATTCCACCAATTCTTGGGCATTACCTACTGTGGGCTTGGGGACTTCTTGATCAATGTAGTCCTTCAAACCGTTGTCCTCTAATACTGCTTCCATGTGATCCTTCCAAGCTATATAATTCGAGCTGCCATTAAGGGCATACTCGAGTCTCAAACCATTGATCGCCATTGGTGAAATTGAGATGTGATAAGATCTTTGATTTCTATAATCAAGAACTTCAAACTTCCAACTTCTCCCTTCTTTGTATACTGTTCTTTGCTTTGATCACCTTTGCTCCAATGCCATGTAGAAATTCTCACTGTAGATCTCCTGATAATGCAATATACTAAAGCAAAATACTAGATCTACTTCTACAATCAAACTTTGCGGAAGCTTAATCAATATGAGCTAGATCAATCAGAACAGATATAACAGAGAAGAAGATTGTATCACACATGAAACATAGAAGAATACTCTGGGAAAGCCTCAGCTAAAAACCCCGATCTCTGTATTATCATACAAGCCGAAATATCTCAGGATTACACAGAGCTGTAGCTCTTAAGCTATCCAGCTCTCAGTACAATCCCTCACTACTGCTCATAGACATAATAGACAACACCCATGCCTTCCTTCAATCCTCCAAGCCTCCTATTTCCTTGCACAGTTCTTCTTGGGTCCTCTGGCTACCACTTGCGTGAATTCACCTCTCATACAACTCACCAAACTCAAAAGTAACTGCGCAATCCTAAAGGAGATAATTCCTTTTGCATGGATGAGTTTCCTATATAGGAAAAATCCTCCAACTAATAGTACATTGTCCCTTCCTCTGATCTCAATTGGGTCTCTGATTGAACTGACATGCATGAGTTATTTATGAGAGAATATTCAGTTATTTGAAGTGCAGTAGTTACATGCATGCATGCATTAACTAACTGAACTCACAATCAGTTCCACAAATTGTTGGAACTAATCTAACTGGACTTAACACAGTTAAATGAGCTAACTAATTACAACTAAAAGTACAACTCATCCTGATCTCCTTAGTCAAGGGATAACTTCCTCAATCAAAGGGGAAATTGTTGCATGTCTTCACATAGACTTCATGTTTGATTTTCTACAACTAATTAACTCAAGATGAATTAATTAATTATTTTAGAAATAGCTACTGAGACCAAATTCGAATTTTAATTCTCAATTTTAATTCAGGGACTAATTAAAATTGGAATCTATCCCGAAATGCTATTTTTAGCAATGTTATTTTTAGCATTTTTATTTTATCATTCCATGTTGCTATCTCCAACACTGGTATCTGAAATGATATTTTTAGCATTTCTTGTTGCTATTTTCAACAGCATGAAGGACCACCAACGTTGAGCATTTCGAAGGAAATTGTTGGTTTTTTTATTTTTCAGTTTTATAGGATGAATCTTTGTATTTCTTTATTTCTATAAGTTGGTGAAAGTGTTTCGTGCCAGTGATGAAAAGGAAGGTCTATGAGATCAATATTTATTGTAAAACCACCATTATCTTTGCTCCTATTTTACTTATCGTATTTGCATCCGAATTGGTTAAAGGATCTGAATGGTACTACATCCATATTTAGTACCTTCTATCGATGGGATTGGATAAGAGTATAGATGTGATGCAATGGTTGTAAGAGATCGAGAAGTGTTCAAAATATTTAGCAGAGGAATCAAGCCAATCATTTTGGAAATTCTGAAGTCCGTTGTTGCTAGAGGCTAAAAGTATTGTTAGGCTGAGATATATCTCTATCAGGCTGAATTTATTTCTCTTTTGGAGGACCAAGAATACACAGATTTGGGGAAGAATTTCATTAAGTCTTTGGAGACCGATTTGCATCATTTTAAGTTAGTCATCTCCTAGAATTTTGAGGGCCAAATCCTAATTTTTAATATGGAGTTTAATCTGTAGGTTGCATTTGAACAATTTATCCTGTTTTTTAAGCTCATTTCTCTCTTTTCCATATACTTCCAGAAATTTTGAAATTACAGTCGACATAAGGTGAAATCAACTCGAGAATAGTAAGCAGGGATAAAAAACCAATGACTAGGGTTTTATGGTGTGGAACCTAGTTTCTCTGTAGCCTTCAATATCTCTAATACCACGTTTTGCAGGATAGTCTTTGCATTAATTAAAAATCATTTTTTTTCACATGTAATTTGCCAAATAAGGCTCGAGAAAACCCTGCATATCTCCTAGTCAGTTACGAATTGGAGCAAATCATTTATGGGTTTTATAACTGCCCCTGTTCTGAGAAAAGCACACACTTTATTTTTTTGAAATTCGTTTTTATTTGGCAAGAAATCAAGTTTTAAATTGATGTGTCAAAATTGATATGCATTTCTAGCAAACTGTTATGATGAAAAACGTTTTATATCTAGAAACCACACTTTGATTCTTATTTAATCACTGTGTATGTTGATCAATTGTTAGATAACATAATTTCATTCATAAAAATAATACTAGGAAGATCATAGGCATTGCATAAGTTTTCCCATATGTCCCTCATAATGCTTGCTTCATCACAAGCTTGGTGAATTCAATTGTACTTCCCCTAAAGATATCTAAGGGAATCCTCCAAGCATTATTGGTGAGGCATTTGAATACAATCCATAGATAGAAGCATGCTTCAAATAACTTTAATAGCACCAACTTCAGCTCAACGAATGTTATATTGTATTTATTAAAGGATGGGTACTTCCATGAAGTCAGTTAAAGGTAACAATCAATAGTAAATAGACAGAAAATTTTACAAGCCAATATTCTTGTAAAATTAAACAATAAATAAACCAGGTCAAGCTCATTTCGGAAGGTTATAACCAAACATTCTTTATAGCAAATTCATATCTTGTTACAAAAATCAAAAGATAGATCATTAATTTCATGCCTTAACAAAAGAGAGCCACAATGGAACAGGGAGTTGATTTACTTTTCATGGTTATTTCTATTAAAAATAGATTGTTATTAACACCATGAACTGGACTAAAATTATGCTTTTGATATTCCTTAATCTATTTAATTTTGGCATACAATTTTTGTGTAAGAATCGGTAAGGGAATGACCATCTCTTCTTAAAAAAACTTATGTTTTTTATGCCAAGTTTTTTAGCAGGTTTCAGATGATCAACTGATCATTAAGGAGATTAAATTGTGACAACATTTGGTCTTCAAAAGACTATTTTCATGAGAAATTCTGAAGAACAAGGCCATGATCATAAGAATGACATTTCCATAAAATTACAAGTTCTTGCAACTTCCTGTAAAGATTTAATGGTTTGATATGTTGCATGACAGATGTGCAAATTCGAAGACTTGGAGGTTGTTCCTAAATGTACAAGGATGGTGAAATACCTATCCACACTTGAATTTGACATCTACAAGTGGTTCGTCAACACTGGTCAGACTCAACTATTTTAGCAGAAATTCTAGAATTAATGAGCATAATTGCTATTTTTGAGATTTTGCATGCTATAATTCATTTTTTCCTAGCAAGAGTCATTATCCATTTATCATTACCCACATTCACTTCGTTACATTTTCTTCAATCCTAACCCACCAATAAAATTAACGAAGCTCATTTACAAGCTTTTTGTTCCACTTTACATATTCATTGTCAGTTTCCTTTTCCCTACCCTTGCAAATAAAACCTTGCTTCCATACACCATTGAGTCCATAGTCCTTGAGTATAATTATTTTTATAAAAACACCTTGAAGCTTGCATGCCTTAAGGACAAACTATCATGCCGATAAACAAAGGGAATACATCAATTTCCCTTATTCATCGGATCTTCTAAATATTCGACAACAACAAATTCATTCATACTTAGAAAGATGTGTTAGGTGCATCTTGACTCTCATCTACACCAAAGATGGGAGCTCTCGTGTTGACTAGTGGCATTCATTAATGGCCACTAAGTTAACAATTTCTTGTTATGTTTGACACCGAAACATTTATTCACATGACAAGAATTGTGCCAACAAGTGTTGAAGACTTGAAGATCCATCATTTTGTAGCAGAGGAAGCAGATTTACTTTCATTACTTTTCAGTTTTTGATGTAAATGATTTGAGGAAAAGTCAATAAATGAGGCTGGGGGGAAGTGTAAATTCTAAATTTTGTATACCTTCCAAGCCTTATACATTTTCAGCTACATTCAGCAACAAATTCTGAACATTCAACAGAAGATCCAGCAACAGATTTAGCAGCAGATGCAGCAACAATAAAATATTCACTTTTTCAACTTCATCCACCATTCTCATAACCAAGTGAAGACAACTATGATAAGAATTTTTCAGCCACACATTCACAACTCTCATCCATTCTTGAAAGGGTAAGTTGAGGTATGATATTTTCTAAATTTTAACCATTTAATTCCTTGAAAGCTAGAATGATAATTTTTGGAAAAACTTCCTTTCCTCATTTCATACAATTTCCAAAACCATCAGTTTGGGGGGGAATACATTTACATTCATACTTTTTCACATTCATATTTTTCCATATTCATATATCACATTCTAAAACCCACATGCTTTCCAAGTATATTTACTATTACATCATCATGAGCATTTAATGGCTTTGTAAAAAGTACTTAAAAGCTAATTGGATACCAACACAATCATGGTTGTCACGCAAGAACCAACCATGAAGCATTCCAACAAAAATACTTTGCAATAAAAATCACATTATCATGCAAAGATCATACATTGAATGGAACAAACATAATATGGTTGAAACGTAAGAACCAACCAAGTTGTAATTCAATAAACACACTTTGCAAGCGTTAGTAAATGATATCATGCAAAGCTTAAGCCAAAAAGCTCAAGTATCAAAAGTAATGTAATAGATTGCATGAGGACATGCAATACCTTCAATTTTGGGGTATGTTGGTCTTAAGAATTATCCTTAAAATACATCCACTTTCACTCCATTCACCCATTTTCTCACCTCTATTCCACCACCATGTCACCACATCAGCGTCACTTTCATCATTAAATGGGTTACCATTGTATTTTCCAAAACATTATTAATTCTTAGTATTTTTAAGTGAATTTGTGGTTTAACTTTAGAAAATAATATCCATATACTTATACCTAACAATTGGAATGAGAAATTTGACATGTATAGGTACAAAGGAAGCTTCCAAGGCATCTGTATGTGGCACTCTATGTTCAAATTCGAATTTGAGGAGATCATGGACCTCATGGAGAAGATCATGAACCTCATGGAGGAGATCATGGAGGATAGGGTTATGTGTCACCGTTGGTTGAGAAATATGTGGATCAAAGGAGGTAATAGTGGGTCTACATTTATGAGTTTGTTATCATATCTTTTGTATAAATAGGAGTGTTATCTCCTTCATTTGTAATCTTCATTCTTTGTAATCCTAATTTTAGAATATTAGAACCTAGTAGAATTTAGAATAATTTTGGTTTGGATCATATGAGCTTATAGCCATTGTATTTTGAAAATCGTGATGAATAAAATGGAGCTTCTTTAATCCTCTAGATTTGACTTCTCTTTTGGTGTGCTTGTGAATCTTTGGAAGGATCCCCATTGCCTAGCAAGTACACTTTTGTTTTGTTAAGTTTTTATTTTATGTTTGTGAATTTTATTAGATTAAATTATTAGGTTCATATGTTTGAAATATTAATCATAATTTTGAATTGGCTATGGTTCTTTCTGCAAAATGTTTTCCATATTAAAAATTAAAAAATTTAAGATGGTATGTCCTAAAAGAAATATCAAAGGACAAAAATAATAAGAAAAGATCAAAAATTTCAAAGAATATGAACCCCAAACAAAAACAAATCATGAAAGTGTGCAAGTCTAAGTGCCACTACTTTTTACTTTACTATGAAAAATAATGGTTATGTGCAACTTGTCATAAATGCCACAACCCATGATAGTCAAATAGTTTAATCTTGACTACTTCATGCTTTAAATTTCATGTTTATATATAGAGAATAAGGATCTAGCCAAACTGTTTAACCTTGGCAGATCAATAGTTAGGTAGAGAAATAAAATGTGATCATAAGCTTAATCTGAGCCATTGGAAGATATAAGGTTAGAGTTAGATAGTTTACTTTTCAAAATAAAATGAAAGAAAGGGTCTGCTAGCTTAAATACACCCAATAAAGTGAAGAAAAAATGTTAGGGTAAGTAAAGGGTAGGTACAAGAAAGGCTGCAGAAGTACAAGGTTGTTAAAGCAAAAGCACATTTATCATGCTTAATCCTATGTTTCAGTGTGCAGGAGCAGTTATGGAAGTGAAAAGATGTTCACAAGCTAATTTAATTAACTTCCCCTCATTTCATTTCACCCCCCATTACATACTTTCTAATTTCCTCATCATCCCATAATTTCTTATGAATATACCCTTTTCCCTCCATTTTGACCCTTACCCCTTGGTTTCACACATTTCCCTAGAAAATTACCTCCAAAGGTCATTTCCCTACCCAAAACCCATTTTCCCTAGTGTGAAACACATTTCTCATTGAAAAAATCACTTTCCCCCTTATTAATTTCCTTAAAAACCCATAAACCCTCCTTGTCCTAAGTCTAAATTCCCCCTCCGCATTTCCTTAATTAACTCTACCATTCATATATTTCACGACAAAACCCTTTTAACCCCTAAAACCCCTTTAACCTAAGTTTTGTTTCCCCCTTGCTTTATTTAATTAACTCTGCAAAATTCACATTTTCCCGATATAAACCCATTTAACCCACCACCCTTGGTGCATTAACGAAACCCGCCACATTAAACCCTAGTCCCATTATATTAAACCCACTCATTATATTTTTAACCTGCACCATATTGATTAATTAATTACAGTTAAGTGTTGTTAATCCCCTCGAGCCCTGCAAATCTCCACAAGTATTCCCTCCGTGCATTTCCACCACGTGACAGCCATTAGATCTTGCACCCCCAGATCTGACGACGTGCATCCATATCGCATTGATTTCTTTTCCGAGCTTTACCTGCTCGAGAGCATGCAAGATTCGTGGTTTTGCTTGGGCCCCTTTCAGTTACGTGGCAGTTTTGGGTCAACTCGCGTGCTCTCATGGAAAAACCGCCCGACTACCAAAAGCGGTGCGATGAACCTTAATATTGCCTCCCCACGTAGGCCGAAACCATCCACTATTCATTATAAAATTCCGCGCCAATTCTAGCTGTTACCCGTAAAAATGCCGAAAACCCTCATTTTCACTTTTTTTGCTCGTTTTTCACTAAAAGCTGCCTAACCCTTCGTGTGCCACCCTGAGCCTCTGCAACCGAATTTCACCATTGATTACCTCTCGAACACGTTCCAGACTCCCTCCATAGACATCTCAATTCAATAAAGCCATTATCACCTCCCTGCCAACCTGTGTTCTTATTAATAATTGTTTTATTTTGCAGGTGATTACAAGGCTAGAAGCTTGGATAAACAATTTTGATACTAGTTCCAAAACCTGTTTACTCCAAGATTCGTAAGGAAATGTATTCAAAAGGATTTATTCAGAAGGAAAAGACAATTATCACAGAGCATAAGGAAACAATTTACACAGTAAATGTTAAAACAGAGATGAAATCATTTTCACCAGCACAGCAAAAGATTCTTCCAAACTACTCTCTAGGCAACATTATGTATTCTACATAATAAAAATAATTTTTACTAAAAACACAAAAACATGAAAAATTGAGTAAGATTTACTGTAATAGGTAAAATTAAAAGTAGGTGATAGAGCATTCATGGTAAAAGACTAAATAGAGGAGATAGATGAAGAAATATAGTTTCAAAACGAACAGATGAAAGTGTATGAGATGAAAGGTTATAAGTAAATATGACATCCAGCGTGAAGACCAAACAGCCAAGTAGCTTAAAGGGAAAAATATTAGAGACTAAAAGACAACATACCCTAAATAACAGGGACAGTAAACAATAGTTCAATAGTTATCTCTATCTTCTTGCATGAAGATATTTATTTTTCCTAGATTAGTTCTCAATGCAGTTTGAGACATTTTGTAAGTTCTTTTTGTATAAATACTTCATAATTCAAAGTATTGAGTGTGGATTTCTATACATTTGTAGAGTTATTTTGATCTTAAACCTAAGGGTTATTGTACCAATTTTCAAGTCAACATACCGGAGCAAGTAATAAAAAGATTGCACTACAGGATTCATGAGATAAGCTATTGCAGTGAAGTATCTTCTTTGTCTGATTTTGTTACTTTCTTATGTGTTTCATAAACTTAAATTTTATCTAAATTTGAATGAGTTAACTGGAAATTTAACTCAGAATGTGTTTAAGTACACTCTGTTTTGCACAGTTAATCATTTACATGTTTTCCTCTGATATCCGGATTTGAGAATCCTTAATTGCTCTCCCATCCCGGTTGACCTCTTTCACTTATCTTCATAATCCAGCCTAGAGAACCATTAATTGCTCCCTGACCCGATTGGAAACCATTTCACCATCAATCCTTTGAGATATGTAGTAACTCCTCTATCTTTCCCTGTAGAGACTGTTTTTAGAACTTAATCTAGTACTGTTTGTTTGACATTTGACCCCATAGCCCAATGGTAAAAGACAAAACTTTTCATCTAAGTAAGTGATCCCGCCACCCAAATTCAAATCAAAAATCCAAGCACAATCATAACTAGCCTAAAATCAAATAACTAAACAAATTTAAATTAGAAAGAGAGAGCCCTCTCTGAGATTAGGAAGACTAGATCCTAATCTCCAAAGTTGGTTTGTGGTTACCTCTATCATTTCTTTTTCTGAACAACTTGGCAGAAATTTTGGAGTGATAACATCCTCTAGTCTACTAAAGAACTCCTTATTTCTTGTCATATGATATGAAGCACCAAAGTCTAGGTACCACTCACTCCCTCTTACTGTTCTTTCCATGCAAGCAATGAGAGAGAAATCCAACTCGAGTTTTGATGTGAGAGCATCTCCTCCTTCTATTGTTGTAGGCCCCTTACTAAATTTTGTAACCACCCTCCCACATTTACCCAAATTCACAAGTCTGTCGGGTAAACATGAGACAATTGTCACTATGACATGACCCCACCTCGCAGTTCCAGTTAAGGAAGTGGGGCCTACAAAATAACATCCTACAAGGGCTACAAGTCATTCAAAGACTAAAAAACCACCCTAGGTGTCCAAAACCTGATATGGAACCTTGTTTAATTGACCTAGACTCACTATTGCACCCTTGAAACTACTTCCATGTGGTTATGAGACTATAACTGCACTCATAGGCTTGCCTCCATGTGGTTATGACATAAACTCTTCATTTTGAGCATGTGGTCCCCAAATTTTTGCCACCTTTCCAGGCCAGCCTCCAGACCATTGCCAAGAATTTCATGAAACTTTCTAAAATGCAATCAAAGGTAATAACAATGTTATTCAATCAAAACTCAAGCAAGAACTTGACCATGAATACATTTATGATCATATTAGTTTGAGATTCATCTGAGAATCACCAAGAAGGCTTTATTCCCTATCCACATAGTTGCAAGAACACTTATTATTCCATACATTCATCAACCAATCAATAACTAAACAATTCACGATAAGGTCTATAGATGGTACACATCATATAACCAGCATATAACTAGAAAAAAAACATCACAGAAATCATTGCAACTTAGCCATAATATCACCAACATAATCACTACAAATGCTCATAGATCATAATAGGAAAATGTCTCATATTAACATATGAATATGTCAACCAAGTCAAGGACTTCCGCTTACCACTCGACCATAGATTGGGCTTAACCAAATCTCTCTTTCAGCCAATCACCCCTGCACCATATTCCAAGAATGAATGTGGGATATCATTAAATAAGCAAAGAAAAAATTACCAGAGCTTCCAAAGGCCAAACCACCTCAACCCGCAACCATAGTGATTCCACCTCTACAATCGGACATCACTAACATCAACCAGATTGGTCTCTACCCAAGTTATCTGGGGCTTCAAGAAATAATAACTCAACCCACAACCTTCCATGGCTCTAGAGCATTTGTCCAACCCGGCTCCAAGGACTAGTATCTCAACCCACAACCTTCCAGGGCTCTAGAGAATTTCTCCAACCCCGCTCCAGGGACTAGTAACTCAACCCAAGTTGTGCCAGGGATTCCAGAGTGTTTTTCAAACCCACAGCCATAAGGAACTTGAGCACCAATCAAAAATAAAAAAATAAATAGTGGAAAATCCCACAACATCATGGCTATCCAGGAAACAACAAGGAAATCCTAAAACTATTGTTACTCTAGGAAAAAATCCAAGCTAATGACAACACATAACCAAAAAATCACATGTATATACCATGCATCCAGAAATCAACAAGGAAATCACACATGAAAAAATTTACCTACAAAGCTACCCAATTTTAGTTGTTGATCCAAATATTACCTTGCGCTTTCCTATTTTACTTTGCCTTCTTTCTCTAATCCAAGTGAATACCCAAGTTCTCCAAGAATTCTCCAAGATTTCTCTAGTTTGAAAGAGTATGAGAGAATAAAGCTAAACTAAAAAAAGGCTATGAACTAGTCCTTAGAAGCCTTTTTATCATTGAGGATGTTATTTTCTTCAAATTCCTTCATTTTTCCTTTATTTTCCCTTGCATGCAAATTTGTGTCTCTTCATCTTCATTTTCCCCTATTTCCCTTTATTTTCATAATTAAATGCAAATTATTTCCTCTTTTCCTTTGCCAATTTCCATAGCCATAAATAAACCAAAAGTGATGCTCACTAAGATGTTTTTCCCACCATTCATCTTGGAATACATATCCCATGACCTTGGACTTATTTTATTTACATATAAAATCAACCAAGGGTTGTTACAAACCCCTCCCCCTTGGGGGAACATAATCCTCGGTGTTCTATAACACCTATGACCAGCAAATTGTTAAAAATAAAACATATATCCCATGGAAATAACATAGCTCGTTATAGTATTTACAATGACCACTATTGAAAACATGAAAATGACATCATTTACTAGATCTTTATAATGTAGCTCATTACGATATTTACAATAACAACCACATATTTTCATGCACATTTGCTTCAACCAGCAAATAATTATACTATCTATGGAGCTTTATAACCACAACTTGATCCAGTATTTACAATAATATACACATATACATATGCACATTTTCTCTAACCAGCAAATAAAAGGATATGATGTTTGCATTAGTCAACAATGGAATTCAGAGGCTCACACCTCCACCCTCAAAAGTAGTACTAGGATTCACCCCCTTCCTAGGTATTGTAGCTAAAATTTTCCTATCCAAAATTAGTTAAATTTCGCATAGCCAAAATCTAGATTTTTGGGAGAGAAATGAGGCTAGCAGTCCAAATTAAAAAAGGTTATCCTTTTAAAGGTTATAGATCCTGTGGTGACAACCTATTATGTATGTTTAAACATATTTGTAATAAATACACAATATTCATGTTAGCCAAAGATATCCTTCTAATTACCACGATAAGCAGCTAATATATTTCAAGAATTGGAAAAGGTTTCAGTTGATAGGAAATTATGATCTACTAAGAGGTGAAGAATTGAACAGATATGGATTCCTGATGTTTTTATCATACAGGCTGATTCACTAGAACCAGTTACTAATTTTAAAAGGTCAAAAATGGATTCATAGTTAGAAAATATGCACATATCATATGGCATGACACGTAAACATATTGTAAATGTGGATTTTGTAAAATAAAGTGAGAATAATTGCACGAAAATATCCCTAGAGGCTTCTGAAGAAAACATAAGGCAATTAAGATACAAGTCAGGTGTAAATGAAAGTGATGCAACTAAGGACAAGATGGATGCATATTCATTTTAAAAGGACAGGTACAAGGGAAGTAATGAAGCCTCTAGCGAATTGTTTCCTGAATAAAATGAGAAGCTTGCTAGTATCCTGATATCATTAAAGGAAATGGATGGCTATGCATAAAAAAATGAGTCATTTCCAAACGTTGTTCATGAACAATTATTAGATTCTAAGGTTTCTCGGGAAGCTACAAATTTTTTAGACTCAGATATATATATAATGAAAAAGATCTTGAGGTTGATGAATTGCATAAAATTGAGCTGGAATTATTATCCAAATTGAAAAAGAACATATAATTACATGGTGGAACCATAGGAGATGGCTGAAGAGTACAAACCACAAGAGGAATCAAATGTATTTATAAGGTTTACCTTTCTCCATATGAGAAAATATTCAGGTAAATGAGTTACATGGATCAAAGTTGGAGCCTTATTGAGGATTGGCGAATTAGAAAAGATCTTGACCTAACTGAAGAAGTGCAGAAATGGTACTCAAAGCTACACTGAAAATATAAATAATTAAAGGCAAGGGAATTTGATAACATGGAAAATCAACTCCATAGATCCCACATTTTTAGTTATAAATAAATGTGGCTACCATGACATGGCTAAGAGATTCATGATAAATTCTGATGACATTTCCATGCTAAGGGAGTTGAAGTAAAAAATAAAATCCAAGACTCAGGAAAATGACATGGAGATTGTTCTCATTAAAGTCTATAACATAGCAAAGCCTTTGTAATTATTTTAAGGTATTTTATTCAAGATTAAACTCCTCACATATACCAATGCTATTGACCATACCCGATTCACCTACTCCATAGAAATGTCATCTCGGTGGAACAAAAAGCGCGAATTTTATGTTGAGTTCCCCCTAGAGTGGTTTGGTCGAAACTGCTTGTCTACAAATCGACAACTCAATTATTTCTCAACGACACTTCCTTTTCATACTAGAAACCATCACGAGTTGTCCTGGGGGCAGATATTTGGTTTTAAAAAACTATACGAGTTTTTTTCCCATTCATATGAGAGTATGACACTGGGACCTTCATTGACATATGTCTCTCAATGCACCTCCATAAAGAATTGACAAGGACTTGGGCTCAAATTCCTTTTGATTAATTCTGAACATTAAAGGATTTGAATGCATATGTCATGTTATGATAAGGAATCGAGATGTTTTTTGTAAAAAGGCTACTATAAAGTATTATATGTGTTCTTATATATATAATATTTTATAATTTGTAATTTTTATTTTAAAAAAAACTTGTAAAAAAAAACAATTTTTTATAACTATTTAAAAAAGTGTTTGGTAACCAAGTCAAAGAGTCAGTTCCAAAACTGAGGTTGTCCTGATAGTTATTTAGTTAGGCTGGAGAAGAAAATAAAAGTTAGAAATCAATAAGTGTAGAGGGTTCGGATCCTTGGGAATCTGGATTTTTTCATGAAGACACGATAATGGATAAATCTCTCATGAACTTAGTAATAGAAGTCAGTTCGATTCCAGAAGTGGGTATGATTGTAGCAATTTTTACTTTTCTATCTGTGCGATTCCATTTCCTATTTTTCCTCTTTAGAATTGTTGGGATTGGGATCCCCCAAGGATAGTTTTGGGGATAAAAGCCCATGTTTTGGTCAAATTCTGTAATAAAATTGTAAATACTTCATTTTGTGGTCGTGGAGCGTGTAGGTGTCATAAGTCATAAAGGGTTGTTTTCCCTTAGTTTTGTAAAGTAAATTCGGTTGTAAGAGATATACCCATGGTTCGTGGACCATGGGATTTTATAAAAAGAGCTAAGCTCTAAGTAGTTTTAGAGACATCAATCAATGGAAATATGATGTAAGAGAGTCGTAGCTCTGAAGTAAGAAGTCTAAGTTTTGGGTTGTAGCGTAGGTGGAGGCTCTACAACTGAGTGCGCAAAGGCCTAGGGTAGAAGTCCACAGCTAAGAGCGCAAACCCCTACAGCTGTGTGCGTAGGGTGGATAGAGTCTCTAATCACTTGGAAGATATCAATAAAGAGAAGTATTCTGCAATTTTTGTGTCTTTGTTCCAATTGATGCATCTTGTCATTTTATGTATGAATTTCCTTTATAATTCTTATGTGATGCGCAAATGTGTATAATTATGTTGGATAACTGAACACAAATAAGAGTATCTATTTACGCGGTGCTAACTGTGAGTATCTAATAAGATAAGTAAGATTCGTAAGGTAACTGGACAATCTGTGAAATTTGTTGCTTTAGCAGCACGAAAGTATCTGAGTCGTAGGATAGGGTTGTGTGAAGGTCGCTCGTACCCTTTCATGGAGGTATTGTAGGGAGGAATAAGGGGTTAGAAAGACATAGCCCTAAAACTAAGTGACCTGTGTGAAGGCAGGAACAGAAGTAATAATACGGCATCACAACCATCTCAGCATGGGGAAACTTGGTTCCAGCATCCCCCCATACTACTTCAGGTGAGACTTCGATCCGCACTCCGCGGGTTGATGCCTAAAGGGCCAGTAGTGTAGGGATTTGTTTGACTCATTAACATTGAACCTGTGTCAAGGCCCCTCAAGCCAATAAATGGTTTCGTTGTTAGGATCATAATCTGCATAAGAGATGTGTGATGTCATATCACTAGAATCCAACTAAGAAAGAGATCAGAAACTGGTTGGATAGGAAGGTCCACGAATTCAAGGCACAGGAGAACAGAAACCCCGCGACTGACAAAGGAATAGTGGTTGGATAGATACCTATATACAGAGATCCACGAAATATTTTTTTGCTCCTTTCCGATTGAGCTATACGAGTGGATCATGAAGCTAGCAGATAGTCAAGGATGGTGGAAACTTAACGGTCCTATTGTGTGGACGTGGACACCCGAGCTAGTGCAAAGGTTGGAAGCATTGGAGGATAAGATCACCTGCGTTGTCGATCATTGGCTTGATCGCGTAATAGGAGGATTTGTAACTAAATTTGTGGTCGACACCTCAGTCAGCTACAGTGAGGCGGAGCGGGACTTTTTCAAAGGACCGTGAGGTAAGTACGTGAAATCTTTGAATGCCTGGATTAAAATGTTATTGTGCAAAAATGAATTATGCAGCTATCTTGATGTTTGGGGCTACACGAAGCAGAAATACTTACAAAAAAAAATGAAAAAAGGGTCATGAATATAGTCCGTTGGTTTCACCTCCACGAGGTGATGAAGAGGGAATAGCGCAGGTTTCTCTACAAAGTGCTATTCAGTTAATAAGGTAAGGATTCCCGCGAATACCACCTCCGCCCACACCACCTCCAACTTCACCACCATCATCTGTGACTTCACCTGTACCACCTCCACCACCACCACAATTTAGTATGGAAAATTCAATGAAGCTGCCTTTGTTCAAAGGCTTGGGGAATGAGGACTCGGACCAATTTTGGTTCGTTGTAAAAGCTGTATGGGAAGCTCAAGACATTATAGCTGATAACATGAAGAAGGTGACATTAGTTAGCACTCTGCAGGATCGTGCGCTAACATGGTATATCAAGTACGCTAATGATAATCTGAATGCTGGAGTGGCAGATATCCAGACAACATTGAATAGAGAATTCAGTAGACCTAAATCTGAAGCAAAATCTATTGTAGGGTTCAAATAAATTGCGATGCAACCAGGCGAGACACCTTGGGAACTCGATCAAAGGTTGAAGTGTACAATCTGTGAAGCTAACATGAACCTAACAGATAGACAGCATCGCGAGTGGGTTGTGGCTTCGCTCCTGTCACACTTAAGGGTTGCGCTGTCACAGTAGAAGATAACAACTCAGGCAGAGGCCTTGGAGATCGCAATGAGGCTGCATGAACACTGATGCAAGCTACAAATCTAGGGGTTTATTAGATCCAGGTGAAATTGAAAAATCTTTTCCTTGAGATGAAAAGCTTAAAGCAGGACAAAACAGTTCAACTAGAGGTGCACGAAGAGGTATGGTGTCTGAAATGCAAGGGTCAGGAGCATGACAAAGACCATTGCCCAGTCTTTCTGAACTACCTGGAAAGAGGACAACCGATGCCCTTAAGGCCAAAATCTCAGGCAAGACCGAGCACGGGACCTGCGTTATGGTGGGCTATCTATCAGGTAGCAGGAAATCATGCCACGGATAACTGTCATTTGTTGCAGAAGTTTGTATACACACCGCAGCAACTATTCTGCAACTTTTGTAAGTCAGTAGGGCATGATGAGTGTAATTGTGGGAGTTATGAATTTATGATGGATAGAACTCCCACCTATAGGGTTCAAGCCAAAACACAGCCCACTAACCAGTGCACGGGGATGGCGCAGACAAGATTTCAAGGGCGTGGACGAGGCCGAGTTGAAGGAGGACCTAGCAGAGGTCGGGGACAGTTGATCTGTTATAATTGCGAAGGACCAGGACAATATGCCCATGATTGTACTAACCCAAAACGTTCATCGTGCAAGTATTGAACTCTATTTGATCATGAAATGGAAGACTGTCCTATGCTGATAACAAGGATATGTGACAAAGGGGCGCTACCACCGCATCCTACTCAGAACCTGCAGATGATGAGGTTTGAGTCGCGCGAAGAGGATACGAACATGAATATAATGCTTCGGAGTGGAATCGCAATAGGAGATGACAAGGGGAAGTAGCCAGAAGATAGTACATGGGTTCACAAAGCTCTAGCAAAGGAAACTGAGTTTAATCAGAAGATGGACCCTTCTATGCTTACAACTTTCCTGGAGACCTGTATGAAGTTACTGCGGGATAGTAAGGCTATGAAGGGGTTACAAGATCTTATAAATAGATGCGCTGGAAACACCTCGAGTCAGCCGCGCATAGTACGAAATATAGGTAAGGATAAAACAAGAACGGGACGAGAGATGAGACTGACCACGCAGATAGGAGAGTATGAGATGGATCAAGTTATCTAGGACCTGGGGTCAGATGTGAACTTCCTACCTACAAACTTGGGAATGGATGGGAGGACCTGCGCTATAGTGTTCTTTGATTCAGCTAAGGATGGTGAATCAGCAAAAGATCATCCCCATGGGGCAGCTGCAGGGGGTGACTGTAGATATTGAGGGTGGGAGCGTGCTGGCTGATTTTGAAGTAATAGAAATTGTGGATGACAGCAACCCCTATCCTGCTCTCCTTGGAATTGATTGGGCTACTGATATTAATGGGGTACTCAACCTAAAGAAGCGAAAGATGATATTTGAGAATAAATTGCTATGCATCATAGTACCCCAAGATCCTGTTGAGGGATCGTGCTATACTGAAGTAGTCCGCTATTATGAGAGTGATGATGATCTGGACTGTATCTATAAAATAATAGCATGAGACCAAGATTAGTTGAATCCAATAGTGGATTGACGAATTACCTGGGATCAGGAGAGGTCATGCACCTCCAACTATGAGGTAACCAAGCTAAGATGTAACACAATGACTCGGTCGCTGCATTGTGTGTCGTTAGAGGTAAGAAATATGCCTACTTATAAAGGCCTGAATGATGTAGTTATTTTTTTGGATGCATTTGAGAGGGAGGTACCAGAAAAGCGGTGCTTCCAGGCATTGGACTAGGCACTGCATGCTACGCCCACAAGGTGATGGGGTACGCACAAGGGAATCTTTGGTGATTGGCGTGAATGTAGGAGGATGATGAGGACACGCTTTGGGAAGCCGAAGGTGCAAATGACAGATGAGTATGATGGGCAGGATGATCCATGTGCGCACTTGGCCAAATGGGCTCAAGCTTATGGAGAGAAGCCCCAACCTGAATGGGTGCACTTGTTCTGTCATACCCTAGATATTGTTCCGATGAACTGGTATGTAGAAATAGAGCTCTGCCATTGTACAAGTGAATGGGATATTCTGTGTGAAGGCTTCATAATGACATTCAGTTTTGAAGACAGGTTTGATTTTATTGATGAGGTACTACAAGAGGTTAAAGCAGCAATCTTTAAGATACTGCAGGATCCTTTAGACCTGATTCAGCCTGAGTGGGATACTCAGTTGAGTCACGCACTAGAATTCTATAATGTAATCACTGAAGAAGAAGATAAGTATCTGTGAAATATTAACATCCTTGAAACAGAGGGTCACCGTGAGGTTTAAGGACCGTAGGTTGAGAATCTGGATATAACCGTGCCACTGAAAACGAAACAAGTAAACATTGGTATGGAGGCAGAGCCCAAATTCACGAAGATTGGAGATTACTGGGATGACACGACAATGGACAAGGTCGTTGAATTACTCCGCGAATACCAGGATTTATTCCCTACCAAGTTTACAAATCTAAAAGGGATAATCAGGGACCTAGGTGTTATAAAGATCATGTTGAAACCTGACGTGAAACCGGTTAAGCAAAGACCTTACCGTCTCAATCAGAAGTATGAGGAGAAGGTCTGCTTATAGCTAGACAAGATGCTCACGATAGGCATCATTGAACCTATGGAAGAATCTAACTAGGTAAGTCCAATGGTGGTACAGGAGAAAAATAAGACAGATGAAATAAGGATATGCATGAATCTCAGAAAGTTGAATGATGTTTGCGTACATGATCCTTTCCAGACTCCGTTCACTGATGAAGTGTTGGATAATGTAAGTGGCCAAGAAGCATATTCCTTCACTGATGGGTTCTCGGGGTACCACCAGATCAAAATCGCGTCAGAAGATAGGATCAAGACAACCTTCGCGACTGAGTTGGGTTGCTTTCAGTACACCATAATACCCTTTGGGTTGAATAATGCACCTATGATTTTCTTGCGTGTAGTCGTTGTTGCATTCAAAGAGTTTATTCATAAGTTCCTAGAAGTATACTTTGATGATTGGACTATGTTTGGGCTAGTGAAATGCCATGTAGCAAGCTTGTGCCTGATGCTGGATACCTGTCGAAGATACCAGATCGTGCTCAATCTGAAGAAGTGCTTGTTTTGTGTTCCTTTTGGGACCCTGCTGGGTCATGTGGTTTGCAGACATGGACTAATGGTAGACCCCACGAAGATTGCGGTGATACTGAACTTGGAAGTGCCAAGGAGTGTGAAACAGCTACGTGCTACCCTATGATATACGGGATATTAAGAAAGTTTATCAAAGGTTATGCCCAGATCACCATGCCTATGGAAAAATTGTTGAAGAAGGATGTCACATTCTACTGGAATGAGTTCCATGTACATGTCGATGCGTCATGTATAGCGCTGGGAGCAACACTGACACAGACTAGTGGAGAAGACCTGGACCACCCTATCGTGTTTGCAAGTAGAAGGTTATCTAAAGCAAAGAAGAACTATTCCACTACCAAGCACGAAGGGATAGCCATGGTGTATGCACTCTAGAAGTTTAGACATTACTTGTTGAGAGGCCATTTTAAGATGTACACAGATCATTCCGCATTGAAATACCTGGTTAATAAGCCTATGTTGGGGGGAAGAATCTGTAGATGGTTTTTATTGTTCCAGGAATATGATTTTGAAGTTATTGTGAAGCCTAGACAACTGAATGTGGGGCCAAACCATCTGTCGCGCATCGAAATAAGGGAAGTGGCCACTAATTTGGAGGAAGGATTTCCTGACGCGCAACTATTTGCAGTGCGCATTACAGATGGTCATTTTGAGGATATAATACACTTCCTAACAACAGGGACTACCCCAAAGGGATACACCATCCAGCAAAAGAAGGAATTAGTGGTGCGCGTGGCAGATTTCTTTGTCATTACTGGGAATCTACACAAAATGGGGTCTGATGAGATATTGCAACAATATGTACCTGAGTTTGAAAGAAGCAGCATCCTCACGAACGCTCATGGGGGCATTGCGAGAGGACATTATGCAGGAAGAGAAACTACATAGAAGATTCTACGCACAGGGTTGTGGTGGCCAACCCTCCATCAGGACTCAAAAGCGCATTACAAGGTATGCGATGTATGTCAAAGGAATGGTAGACCATCGCAGAGGGATGAGATGCCTTTGAATTCATAGATGACGTTGCAACCTTTTGAGAAGTGGGAAATAGATTTTGTGGGACCCATTCAACCCCAAGGAAAGACAGGAGCAAGGTACATTATCACTGCGATGGAGTATTTGACTCGTTGGGTGGAGACACAGCTTGTGAAGGATTGTACAGGTAGAACTGCTATGAAGTTCCTCTTTGAACATTTACTAATGCAATTTGGTTATCCAAATATTTTGATGAGTGATCACAGTACGCACTTTCTGAATGAGACGATTAGCGTGCTAACGGAGGAATTTCAGGTATATCACCAGAAGAGCACACCTTATCACCTGCATGCTAATGGGATGGTGGAATCATTCAATAAAGTACTAGAGAACGTGATGACCAAGGTTTTCAATGCTCGGTGAAGTGGTTGGGACCTACGCATACCTGTAGTACTGTGGGCTTATCAAACAACCTGCAAGAAGTTGACTAGACAAACTCCCTTTAGGCTTGTCTATGGGGTTGAAGTGGTAATTCGTATGGAATATATTGTGCCTAGTTTGCACATAGTGGTGCTGACAGGTATGACCGATCGCAAAGCCCTGGAGGAAAGGCTCGCACAACTGGATGAACTTGAGGAAGAAATATTTATCGCTAGATTTCACCAATAGGTCCAAAAGCAGCTTGAAAAAGCATGGCACAATTGGCATATTAAGTTGCGCACCTTTAAGGTAAATTGGGAGTTTTATTATATGATAGCAAGTTTGATAAATTTCTAGGGAAATTCTGAATCCACTGGTTAGGACCTTATGTCATTAAATAGATTAGTGACAAAGGAGCGGTATAGTTGGTCAAGTTGAATGGGGATCCCTTCCCAGAAAAGGTGAATGGAAGTCAGTTGAATCCATACACCGGTGGTCCGGCCATGTCACTAAATGAAGGTAGCACAGTCCTAGCGCTCTAGGCAGCTGAAAGGAGGCGAGGTACTATAAACTACACTGCCCGACTAGGGAAGCTGCACGATTGAAGGTCTGAGCAAAGCAAGGATTTATCACAAGGTTCACGGCAACATGAACGGAGCTGTGCTACCTAAGGAGAAATCATGTAGGTCAGCCAGAAATTGACCATTAAAGTCATTGTTGATGATTTGACGGTTGAAACGTGGCCAAATGGAGTAGGCAGATGACATTTAAGACGAAATTTATGGCTCAAATCCTTGAAAATCTACCGCCAATCCAACATTAATGAACCAAATTTGGGGGAAACGGTTGGATTTAAATTAAAAATGCCCTATAAATTACAAGTGGTTTTCTAGCAAAAAACACTTGGCATTTTGAGAATTGAGTTGTTGAGCTTTCAGGCACTCATGAACCGAGAATTCTTCGAAGCTTTGAAAGAGACTCCAGCATTTGCAAACTTACCTAAGACGTTACGAGTATTGTTGGAGAGTGTTATGTCAGCACCCATAGAAACTATAAATACAGAAGAAATAGTAGAGGAGCTAGTGCCGGAAGTTGAGATGGAGGTAGAAGTAGCCACTCCATAGGTCGCTGAGGTGCTTGCTGAAGTCCCTAAATCACTGAGAACGCTGAGACCGAAGCCAACCCCAACTAAAGAGACCGTGAAGGATAAAAAGGGAAAGTAACCTACCATACCGTTACATGCATCGCCAAGGAGAAACCCACCAAAACCAACTGCATAGGAGAAAGGCAAGGCCATTAACTTAGAAATGGAGAAGGAAGACATTGAAGTCATCTCGATGGAAAATGAGGATGTGGGAGCTCAAGTGGAAGAGGTTGAAGCCCAGGGTGCGGACATTATTAATCGGTTTTCAGAGTATGTCTCTTCGCACAAGCCTAAGACCAAGATACCAAAGGAAATCGATGAGAGAAAGACTCCCCTGCAAACCCCTCTGCTATCAGACAAAATTGTTTTCGTTGGTCCGCGCTTGGCATGAGTGCCGCTGCTGAAACTTGAAGACTAGGACTTGGCGGACCACGAGAAGTTCCCACACCTAGCAACCGAGTAGCTAATGCACCGCATCATTGACACAAGTATGGGAATGACCACATTGGAGTTGCGGAGGTGGCTCAAGGGAGTAGAAAAGGCAAGGTTTCTCAACCTGCTCTGGGTGCCACACTACAACCGCACCCCAGTGACAGTTTTGTTCATCAAGCAGCTGTTGTGCTTGGTGCATGATGCATGTCTATGGTTGGAGGAGCTGATACCCATCGCGGATAGGTTGATTCATTGGATAATGTGATTTTCATATACAAGAGAGAACTCGGCCATGATCTTTGGTGGAAAAGGTGTCAAGCAAGCTCTCGCATAATTAATGAAAGAAAAATTTAAACTGGTGAAGAAGTCACGTGGATACGCTATATCCAGCATCTAAGACCCCACTATGAAGGTAACCACACAGATCTTAGTGGGGAAGGTGATGAGGAAGTGTCACACCGATGAGGTGTCGGCACCTGTTATTGCACTAGCAGCACAGTGCGCTGAAGGAGTCCAATTCAACTGGTCAAACTACCTTCGCGAAGAATTCCTGGCGAACTTCCGTGAAGCACAAGAGCTCAGCAATACGTTCCACTACACGTGGCTCTTGCTGTCAATTATGCTGGTAGCATGGAAGCTACCAGAGGACAGCCAATTCCCTTTGGTCACACCATACCTCCAAGAAGTAGTGAAGTATGCTTTGATGTGGGCGACCAAGGACGCGCAGTGAGTCAAGGATAGCAAGACCTTTTGGATCTTGATGGAAATGAACATCCGGATGGCCATTAATCAGAAACCGCGATTATTGCCTATGGTGTATGCCAACGTGTAGGGCTATGATGAATTTAAGGCAGACTTCCATCGATTATCCATTATGGCACGGAAGGACCCTGCGCAAAAATGGTATGACTTGCCATATTTGGCAACGGATGATGCCATTGGTGTAGTGCTTGATCAATGGCTGGTAGAGTGGCACTCTACAACAGATTTGGCGGAGAGCAGAAGCAAGTCTGCCACCCAGAAGAAAAACGAGGAGTCCAAGCTTAAGATGACATGGCTAGCCGAATAGAGGAAGAAGGAGGCTATTGATAAGGCTGAAGCGAAGCACAAGGCCACGCAGTAGATAGGGAAACAGACAAGTGGGACATAGTGAGGCTCTGATAAAGGTGCGAGGTCGCCTTGACCTGAGACCGAGGAGGTGACAGATGAGCAGCACGACGCAAACCCTCAGGAGATGTCTTCCCACATCAAGCACCCAAGGGAGCTATAGAAGGGAGGGCCTAGGAAGAAATCAAAGGCAACCAAGACGTCACTGTATCCCATCACATTAACAGAGGGTGACTTGCATGATATCGATGACACAGTGAGGGATTTCACCGCGAAGGCCCTGCAAAAATTTAAGCAGCAACATCAGATCATCTTGGGGGCTATCAAGATCGGTTTGTAGGAGTTGCAGACCCGCGTGTCACAAGCTAGCACGGTATCTACCAGCCTGGCCATTGGCACGTCATAGGCTGTCGATATGCTACACGTGAAGGCCTCTAGTTCAATAATGCTGCCTGATGGAGCATTGACCATAGAGAATGAGCCTGACAGGCCCACTTTCAGCACCTTAAAGGGAGTCGAGTTGAACCTGGTAGCGCTCCCATGTGAGGCACTCCACCTCTTGCAAGATGTAGTAATTACAGAACTGAGGGCCCAAGAGCACCACGCCCTCTAGGTGATCAGTGAACAGTGGATCAAAAACGAGAAGATGGCCTAATAGAGAAATGTTTACATCGCCACCAAGACTGAGGTGACCAATCAAAGAAAGCACATTATGCAAGTCGTTGAGGAGGCATGCCAAATGGTTCAAAAGTTTGCCATTCTAAAGGAGGAGCTAGTCGAGGTACGCATCCGTAAGCTGGCCACAGGGGTGTGTGACACTCAGACTTAGATGGCGTGGGTTCAACTAGAGTTGAACCTACAAATTACTGAGTTACAATTGAAGGCCTAGCCTTCAACTCTGCCAGCAGTGAAGGAACAGTAGGTGACCGTTGTCCCAGAAGTAGTCACAGTGGTGGATAGTGCAGTAGCAGACTACACGCAATTATTTGAATAGTCATTTGAGGTCCTGACAATCTTGCAGGAGGACCTCAATGTACAGAGGCTAGAGATGGAAGTGAACAAGATACAACAGCACTATGATGATTTCAAGGGCACAGCATGAACCATCGCGCTAACACAGAGACTAGCCAAGCTACATGAGGCCAAGAAGCTGAAGGAACAGGTGGATGCAGCACTACACAAGGAAGCAGTGCTGAAGGTAAGACTAAAGCCATGGATAGATGAGGCTTACATAGTGACAGGATCTATCAAAGGCAAGATTTTGACTCTGCAAGTGATGCAGCAAAAGCTTCAGGCCGACAATGCAGGAGCAGTGACCGAGTAGACAGTGGAAGACACGAAGCAGGCGACCGCACATTGCAAAGTTGAGGTTGCGGTCATATGAGTTGAGCTGGAAGGGCTTCGCACAAAGATCTTCGTGCCTACTGAGTGATGCAAGGGTAAGTCACGATTTTTGTGTTGGGGGCCTGTTGGGAGTGGGATACCCCAAGGAAAATTTTGGGGCTAAAAGCCCATGTTTTGGTCAAATTTTGTAATAAACTTGTAAAGACTCTGCATTTTATGGTCGTGGAGCGCGTAGGTGTCATAAGTCATAAAGGGTTGTCTACCCTTGGTTTTGTAAAGTAAAGTCAGTTGTAAGAGATCTACCCATGGTTCGCAGACCATGGGATTGTATAAAAAGAGCTAAGCTCTAAGTAGTTTTAGAGACATCAATCAATGGAAATATGATGTAAGAGAGTCATAGCTCTGAAGTAAGAAGTCTAAGTTTTGGGTCATGGCATAGGTGGAGGCTCTGCAGCTGAGTGCATAGAGGCCTAGGGTAGAAGTTCGCAACTGAGTGCATGGACCCCTGCAGTTGTGTGCGCAGGGTGGATAGAGTCTATAATCACTTGGAAGATATCAATAAAGAGAAGTATTCTGCAATTTCTGTGTCTTTGTTCCAATTGATGCATCTTGTCATTTTGTGTATGAATTTCCTTTATAATTCTTATGTGATGCGCAAATGTGTATAATTATGTTGGATAACTGAATGCAAATAAAAGTATCTATTTATGTGGTGCTAACTATGAGTATCTAATAAGATAAGTAAGATTAGTAAGGTAACTGGACAATCTGTGCAATACACTGCTTTAGTAGCGTGAAAGTATCTAAGTCGTAGGATAGGGCTGTGCAAAAGGTCAGTCATACCCTTTCGTGGAGGTATTGAAGGGAGGAATAAGGGGTTAGAAAGACATAGCCCTATAACTAAGTGACCTTCGTGAAGGTAGGAATAGAAGGAATAAAATGACATCACAACCATCTCAGGGTGCGGAAACTTGGTTCCAACATCCCCCCATACTACTTCAGGTGAGACTTGGGTCCATGCTGCGCAAGATAATGCCAAAAGGGCTAGTAGTGTAGGGATTTGTTTGGCTCATTAACGTTGAACCTGGGTCAGGCCCCCTCAAGCCAACAAGAATGGTGTATGATGCAACAAATTATTCCAATTTAAACTTGTGAATTTACTTTTTGTACTCATGTGATTTAAGTTTGAAACCCTTAATGAGTGCTCCATGTTCCAAAAAATTCATTCACAATTTCCTTCTCTATTCACTATTCTCTCTATAGGATTGAGGCCCAAATTCTTAATTACATATGTTGAAATCTTGTCTCGTTTGTTTTCTTCTACACCACATCTTTAATCTACACTCATTATTTTTTACCATTCTGGTTCTAAGGCTAGTTTTCTTGAATTAGGTAATTCATTACAGAACTCATGGTCTACCCCTCTGACCACTGATTTTCAAAATTTCCATCAATCTTGAGATGTCTTGGGCACTGGTTCCCCCACAACTAGGAATTGTCTACAGGGAATAACCTTAAAATGGTGCCATTGTCAAGGAATAGAGGAATGAAGGTAATTTTCCCTAGGTAATGAGATCTACTTCTTGATGGAGAAAAATATTTAGATATCAAATCTTGGTTGTAAATCATTCATCTGGCGACTCTACTGAAAAATATTTCAATGAAGGAAAAAAAAATGTTCATAAAATTAAGAGGCAACGCGGAAAGTCCAGGCACAGGATGCTGGAATATTTAAAATAATTTTTATTCTTTATTACCACTTATGTTATCTATTTTCCCATATATGTCAAGAGGATCGTTTCGTGTCTTGTATATTTTTATCGGTTTAAAACCTAAGTTGTACATTTTTCCTCGAAGCAAGAGAATTCATCTTCTTCTTGCATTGTAAATGTTGATTCCTTTCTTTCCTCATGGTCCAAAGTCCAAAATCTTGTTTGCATTACAATCCCTCGTGAGAATAATTAATATTTCCAACTTCAACATAAAAATTTGGGTTCATTATCTTCTGTGATAGACATTGTTGTGCCTTCTAATCAACCCACTGATATTCAATCCAAAATCTGGGAAATTTTTAAGCCCCTAATGTTGCCACCTGTTCTTCATGATTACCCTCTGAGATGTTTTAAATATCTGCCTCATTTCAGTGGAGAAAGTTTTATTATTTCATAGCAGCATGTGTTGGCTTTTGAATGCTTTCTAGACAGGTTTGTAATTATTCATGAAGATGTGGCTTTGAGGTTTTTTTATCATTCATTAACTAGAGATGCTCAACAGTGGTTTCAATGTTTAAGGCCAAATACAATCAATTCATGGAAAGAATTTCAAGATATATTCCTGAGGTATTGGGGTGAACACAAATCTCATGAACAATATCTTTCTGAATTGTATGCAATGCATAGGAGAAGAAATGAAATAGTAAGTGAATTCAACAAGAGATTTCAAAAACTTTACTTCAGCATGCTCGAAGAAATTCTCCCTCCTGAGGTTCCTGCCATAGTATACTATTTAGCAACCCTTCATCCTAATGTAGCATTTTATCTCAGGGAGAGGGGATCCAAAACCCTAGAGAAAAATGTTCATTGATGCTCAAGAAGTTGAGGATAACCTTTGGGCCTGTGGGAAGTTTCCAGATCAAAATATCCATGCAAATCTAGAAATAAATCAACAAAAGGAGGAGTCAAAAAGACAATCATCTCATTTGAATCTAAACTTTTCTTCTTCTTCAAATTTTATAGGTTGCAAGTCAAATTTTTCTGAGTCAAAAAATTTCCTCAACAAATTAATATTACACCTACAGTAGATGATTTTCCCTTTCATGAGATGATGGATGGTTTTGACATAGTGTTTCTTGAGGATGATATTGCAGAAATTGGTGGTGTATGCACACATTATATAGAGCATTTTGCTGACAGTAATCAAAATTTTCTAATTTCTGGCCAAAATTTGTCACATTACCAATTTGTTGAATAGGAATATATGTCACATTCTCCAAATTTTTATATTCATATTAATTATGCTTATGTGGAAGAGTGAGAAATTGAACAAGCAGTTGTGTGGGCACATCTCTAAGGCAAAAGCATTTTTGTCTGATTGTGCAAAGAAACCAACTATGATACAACCGAAAGAGAAAATCAAAGTTGTTGAACAAGAAGACATATTCACTGATGCTTTCTATAACCCAATAGCTAACTATATGGATTTTTTCTTTGGTCAACAATAGTTATCAATATTGGGGTATGTATCAAGTTTCTTGTTTGAAATTCTTATATGGTGCATGCCAATTTTAATTTCTAAACTTTAGCAGCATGAAGGCATAAGGTCCAGTACTCAAATGTTGGCTCGATATGAAGGAATTCAGCCAAGTATATAAACATAGCTTTTAAATAAATATTCTCAACCAATGTGCATTCTATTTCCAGTTGCAGTATTTCTAGTTCAATATTTTCAATTCAAGAATAAAATCCTAGAAGATAGAGGTTTCAAGGAGATTGGAATTTCAAAAATTTCAAATTGGGATTGGTTTCATTTTTTGGTCTAACTCCATGCCCAACATAGGCTATTGGTCTGCAGTTCTCAACACTTTATAGGAAAATTGTTTTCCCTAGTTGGAGCCAGGATGTTGTAGCTAAATTTTGTATATCCAAAATTAGGTAAATTTCGCATAGCCAAAATCTAGATTTTTGGGAGAGAAATGAGGCCAACAATCCAAATTGAAAAGGGTTAACCTTTTAAAGGTTATACATCTTGTGGTGAAACCCTATTCTGTATATCTAAATATATTTGTAGTAGATATGCAATATTCATGTTGGTCAAAGATAGCCTTCTGATTGCCACGAAAAGCAGCTAATATATTTCAAGAATTGGAAAATATTCTAGTTGATTGGTAATTACGATCTAGTAAGAGGCAAAGAATTGAACAGATAGGGGTTCCTAATGTTTTTATTGTAAATTCAGACTCATTAGAAGTGGTTACTAAAGGTAAAAAATGGATTCATAGTTAGCAAATATGCACATATCATATATCATGACAAGTAAACATATTGTAAATACAAATTTTGTAAAAGAAAGTGAGAATAATTGCAGGAAAACATCCCAGAGGCTTCTGAAGACAACATAAGGAAATTAATATATAATTCAAGTGCAAATGAAAGTGATGCAACTAAAGACATGATGGATGCATCTTCACTTAAAAATGACATGTACAAGGGAAGTAATGAAGCCTCTAGAGAATTGTTTCTGTAACAAAATGAGAAGCTTTCTAGTATCCTGCTATCATTAAAGGGAATGGATGGCTTTACATCCAAAATTGAGTCAATTTCAAAGGTTGGTCATGACCAATTATTAGATTCTAAGGTTTCTGGGGCAGCTACAAATTTTTGAGACTCAGATATATGCAATGAAAAGGCTCTTGAAATTAATGAATTGCATTAAATTGATCTCGAATTATTAGCCATATTGAAAAAGAACACAGAATTACATGGTGGAACCATAGGAGATGGCTGAAGAGTATAAACTACAAGAGGAATCAAATGTATTTATAAGGTTTATGTTTCTCCAAATGAGAAAAGATCCAAGTCAACGAGTTACATGGATCAAAGTTGGAGCCTTATTCAGGATTGGAAAATTAGAAAAGATCTCGTCCTAACTAAATAAGTGCAGAAATGGTACTCAAAGCTACACTGAAAATATAAAGAATTAAAGGAAAGGAAATTCGATGACATGGAAAATTGACTCCATAAATCCCACCTTTTCCATTATAAATAAAAGTGGCTACCACGACATGGCTAACATATTCATGATAAATTCTAATGACATTTCCACGCTAAGGGAGTTGAAGCAACAAATAAAATCCAAGACTTAGGACAATGACACGGAGTAAGCTCATTAAAGTATATAATGAAGCTAAGCCTTTGGAGTTATTTTAAAGTCTTTTATTCAATATTAAACTCCTCACAAATACCAATGCTATTGATCGTCCCCGATTCACCTACTCCATAGCAATGTTATCTCTGCATTGATGAATTCACCCCTACATGTGATTTCCAACAAAAAGATTTCATTGGATCTAGCATTCCGTGGAGGACAAAGGTTCTTATTTCTCAATTAATAACCAACTCGCATCAACTACGGTGTGAAACGGGAAGGTGGAAATGGCCTAAAGAATCTTGGGAAGAATAGGTGTGTACATTTTTCATGTCTGGGGCAGTGGAATCGGAAAAACATTTCATTTAGAAATGTGATGCATTCAAAGACATAAGAGAAAGTTATGGGAATATGTTAGCATCGGTTTCTTGGCATTGTCTTTTCAATGAGGGGATTGTTGGAAAGTTGTACCAGCTCATCATCAATTTTAACAAGAAAAGGATTGCATTGCAAAAGATGAAAAGTGGGGAAATAATAGTCCCATAGACTATTTTTAGTCTAGTGGACGTTAAAATATCATTTCATTTCCAAGTGGCATAAAAATCATGAAGTTTATGTTAAAGAGTGCCTCCGAGAATGGTTTGGCCAAAACTTCTTATTTACACTGGGACCTTCATTGACATATGTCTCTTAATGCACCTCCATAAATCATTGACAAAAACTTGGGCTCAAATTCCTTTTGATGAATTCCAAACCATGAAGGATTTGAATGCATATGTCGTGTTAGGACAGAATCAAGATGTGTTTTGTAAAAAGACTACTATAAAGTATTATATGTGTTCTGATATATATATATATATATATATATATATATATATATATATATATATTATTTTATAATTTATAATTTTTATTTTAAAAAATAAACTTGTACAAATAAATGGTTTTTATAATTATTGAAAAAAGTGTTTGGTAACTAAGTTGAAGATTCAGTTCCAAAACTAAGGTTGTTCTCACAGTTAGTTAGTTAGGCTGGAGAAGAAAATAAAAGTTAGAAATCAGTGATTGTAGAGGGTTCAAAGTCTTTGGAATCTGGGGTTTTTCATGAAGACACTGTAATGGAGAAATCTCTCGTGAACTCAGTAATTGAAGTCAGTTTGATTCCAGCAGTGGGTATGGTTGCAAGCATTGCTTACTTTTCTATCTGTGTGATTCTCTTTATTTATTTTCCTCTTTGGAATGGTGTATGATGCAGCAGGTTGTTCCAATTTAAACTCATGAATTTACTTTTTTTACTCATGTGTTTTAAGTTTGAAACCCTTAATGAGCACTACATGTTCCAAAAAATTCATTCACAATTTCTCTCCCTGTTCATTATTATTTCTATCGGCTTGAGGCCCAGATTCTTAATTGCTTGTACTGAAATCATGTCTCATTTGATTTCTTCTACACCACATATTTAATATACACTCATTATTTCTGGCCATTTTGTTTCTAAGGCTAGGTTTCTTGAAATATCCAATTCATTGCAAAATTCGGACATGTCCCTCTAACCACTGATTTTAACAATTTCTATCAATCTTGAGATGTCTTGGGAATTGGTTCCCCCACATCCAAGAACCATCTCCAAGAAACAACATTAGGAAGACCAAAATCCATGGCCAAAGTCAAACCTGCATCCAATGTCCAGCACTACGATCCTTACACTACTTGCTCTCTCAATGAATAGTCACTGGCTCATTGTTCTAGGGCACACTTCTGATGTGCCTCTGATTCCATCTAGAAATGATAATGAACAAAACAAATTCACTCCTCGACCTTCCCTTATTTGCTTCACAATCCCTCAGGAAATCTGGTCACTCCCTTCCGTGCAGTCACACACCTTCTAAATTTCATTGGCATCCCTTTCTTTTTTACATAGTCTCTTGGGAGATCCATCCCTTGGAAAGTTTTCCTCGTATAGAAAGGTCCTAAACTAAGGCATATCCCTACCTCAAAACCATCATATCATTCATAGCATGTTCATGGCAATCAATGGACACTATTGGATATGAGTGTCCCATAATGGCCCTACTCCTGAATTATTTTACTATCATATTGTTGCACATTCCAATTCCTTTCACTATTGTTGCTAACATTCTCTAGCAGCTAATTCCAAACACCCAAACTGGGCATTTTCAACCACCAAAACCTGAGTATTTTCCATGCTTTCCTGTACCAAGCACATAATTTCCATTAGATCCAAAAGCAATTGAAATAAATTATAATCATGCCTCATTGGTGGCCCATAAATAAGGTACACTTGTAATTATGTTTACTTCTTATCACAACAAGTCAAACTAGCTCTTTGATCAAATCATCATGTACAAACATATCATGTCCGGTTAGCTCAAAACTCAACATTCATAAATCAAAATCATAGATTACATGTAACTATCATAAATCAAAGTCATAAATCACATGAATAATTAAAACTTAAATAAAATACGAATACTTATTTTTCAATTGGTTCTTTTCTTCTACCTTTTTTCTTTCTCCTTTTCATACACACACCGGCTCGGTTGCCACACCCATCAAGCACCCAATGCTCTTTCTTCTCTTTAATAACGTACACATACACATAGTTTACATCACAACACATACACCCACACATGGTGCACCACACAATACATACACTTACAATCGATGTACAACACAATACATATACATACACATAGTACAACACAAAGAATACACATTTCACAATACAACGACTACACAATACACATAATGCAATACCACATGTACACAACACAACATGTACACAACACAACATGTACACATCACAACATTTACACAACACCACATGTACAACATGTACACAACACCACATGTACAACATGTACTCAACAACACATGTACACATAACCACATGTACACAACACCATATGTAAAACATGTGCACAATGCCACATCTACATAGCACCACATGTACAACATGTGCACAACACCACATGTACATGGCAGTAGTACTGCACATCTGGAGACCACAATGTCTCTACCAGGAAACCTTGCTTCTAGTGTCTTTCCCAAGCCTTATTGTGTGCATCCACAATCCCAATTATGGGTTTGTGGTTCTTTCCACTTATCCATGCTTGTCACGTCTTGTCGCAAATCACATCTCTTTCATTTTGTTGATGTATCCTTCAACATTTCCTGTCATAGCATAAACATAGGAATAGTTATAAGCACATAATATGAAATCATATCCACATGATACTAACCTCATAGATATGTCAGGGCTATTCTTCCCACTTGATTCCTCATAAACCAGAGAATCTTCATGTCATTCACCTGAATAAGAAATCATTCCTCCATAAGCATGATCCCTAACAACCCTTTTATACAATGGCATACATACATATATATATATATATATATATATATATATATATATATATAAACATCAACATAATCATTATCACAACATAATTACCAGATATCATAAGATCAAGGTTAAGAGAACTTCCTTTATCTATGCAACACATGCACAACATTGAGAACAATGGTTCCCAACATAGCCAAGGCATATGATGCCTCAAGTCCATTTACTTTACCGTTTATGTTACCTTTCTCATGATTTTCTTGCTACCTTCCATTTACCCCAATGGACACAACCAATCCAACTTGTTGTAATCTTCTTGCCTTCGGTTGCACTTATACATGCACTGGGCTTCATCTAGGTCTTACATTACTTGTTGGGTTTCATTCAGCTCTCCCTAAGCTCCATTAACTTTCCTTTTTTCCCCAACCAATTCCCAAGACCCTCAAGACATAAAAGGAAATAACAAGAAGAAAACAAGGAGAAAACCAACAACAATACAACATCACAAACAAAGTGGCATGGCCATGCACTAGACACAAAAAAAACCACAAATTAATCAGAAACAAATCAAAAAGCACTGAAATCAAAAAACTTTCAACATACACCATGACTCAATCCCCTTGGGTTCCCAATGATTCCAGAGAAAAGCTCAACCCAAGACTTCTTCAAGATTTCATGGCAGTCTCTTTTGCTAGTAATCCCCAACATCATAATACCATAACACACAATTGTCAGTGCATAAATAAACATAATAGTATATTGGTTACCTTAACTTTTTATACCCAACACACTAACCTATAACTAAACACGTACATATATCATCTCTCAAGGGACTCCATTTCCTTAATGAATCCAGCCATAACTAGAAACCAGTTGTTATACTTCTCAAATACATGTTCATGAATATAGCACATATCCACATAATGTCAGACAAGGATAAGAAAATTTCTTGTATTATGGAAAAGCACTCATTCATTTGGAATTATGATTTCCAAACATAGCCAAAGGAATTCTCACCCAATTCCTTTCTTTTACCTTTTTCCTTGCTAAAATTGAGTCTTATTATGTGTTATCACATCACACAGTTGTTAGTTATATAAACAAATCAATTGTTACTTTTTCATACTAATACCAAACATGTTGCCCTACAATTTTTCACACATGTTAGTCACGTGTTCCAAAGATCAAGACATTGTGTCAATTAATTTGAAATCGGCCTTTACCGAAACTAATAGCCATGTCATAATATGAAATTAACTCATAGTCATTAGTCATAATGTTACAACTATCACCCACTTGCACTCAATTGCATATCAGCTATCTCAGAACATATTGTGCCAGTACAACTGTCTTAAAACAAGATCATTCCTTCATGTAATCTTATAGACACATACTCATATCATGTTATTAATCAAACATTTCAATAACCTGTAAACATACCATGTTAGATAAACCAAACAAATGGCATAATCAAACTCATATCTCAATGTATCTTAGGCAAGGCTATCACATCTACACAAATTAGTCCACATTAGTACGACACAATATCACAAGTATATCAAATCATACTTGAATATCATAACCATAACAATTTGCACAGGTAAATCTAGATTAGCACAATATATATACATAAAGATCTTAAATGAAATGGCCATAATCATCATGTGTATGACCACAATGAATATAAAAAGTTAACTACCATGCATGACTAACTGATGCATGTGCATATGACCACACTGATTAACTAGCATCTATCATGCATGTAACCACAACAACAATAGAATAATAGGCATGCATATAACCACAATGCATATAACAACAATTAACCATCATACATGTATGCCAAACATACAAACTTATATGATGATCTTCTCTTACCCTCAAGGCCCAGTGTTGTAACATCACTCTGATAATCTGCATCTCCTACTCCATCTCAACCAACATATCAACATCATAACATACCAACAACATCATGATGACACAAATTGCATAATGACCACCATGATGCATGTCTAACCTATTATGCATGCATAACCATATACATTTAGCCCATCTAGTCCAAGTGTTTGAACCTGGAAGATTTGATACCACTATGTGCTATCAAGTATCACCCAAAGAGAACAGAACTCACTCTAATACCACCCTATAACCGCCCCTCCCACATTGACTCAAATTCACAAGCCTACCCATGTAAACATGAGACGAGTGTCACTATGACATGACCCAACCTCCCAGTTCTAGTTAAGGAAGTGGGGCCTGTAAACTAACCTCAAACTGACATCATACAGGGGAAACAAATCATTCTAAGGTTGAACAACCACCCCAGGAGTTGGAACCATGTTTCACTGACCGAGACTCACAACTACACCCTTGAAACTACTTCCATGCGGTTATGAGGCTATAATCACATTCAAACACTTACCTCCATGTGGTTATGGCTTGAACTCTTCATTTATGAGCACATGGTCCTGAGAGTTATGCCACATTTCAAGCCAACCTACAAACTACTGCCCAAAATTTCCTGAACTAGAATGTAATCAAAGAACTAACAATGCTAGCAATCAAAACTCAAGAAAGAACTTGACCCAAAGATTCCTAATCCATAATAGATATTCCAATAAACACATGGAAAACATAGAATTTACATGTCATGAATGCATATCTTATCATATTAGTCTGAGATTCATCTGAGAATCACTAAGAAGACTATATGCCCTCTCCACATAGTTGCAACAACAATTATTAGTCCATACATTCATTAACCAATCAATCACTAAAAAATTCATGACAAGAGACATAGATGGTACACATCATATTACCAGCATATAACCGGAAAATAACTAGCACAGAAACCATAGCAACTCAGCCATAATATAACTAACATAATCACTACAAATTCTCATAGATAATAATAGGAAAATGTCTCATATTAACATATGAAGATAGAACCAAGTTAAGGACTACCACGTACCACCCAAACATAGATTGGGTTGAACCAAATCTCTCTTTTAGCCAATCATCCCCGTGCCATATTCCAAGCATGAATGTGGGATCTCTTGGAATAAACCAATACAAACCAACTAGGGCTTCTAGAGTCCAAACCACCTCAATCCTCAACCACAGTGATTCCAACTCTACATTCGGACATCACTAACATCAACTATATCAGTCTTCACCCAAGCTATCCATGGATCCAGGAACTAATAACTCAAACCATAGCCTTCCAAGGCTCTAGAGAATTTGTCCAACCTGGCTCCAAGGACTAGTAACTCAACCCACTAAGGGCTCGAGAGCATTTGTCCCAACCTAGGCTCCAAGTCTAGTAACTCAACTTGAGCTATTCCAGGGCTTCCAAAGTGTTTGTTCAAACCCATATCCATAAGGAACTTGAGCACAAATTAGAAAAAAAAAATTGTGGAAAAACCCACAACACCATGTTCATCCATAAAACAGAAAGGAAAGGTTAAAACCATTGTCACTCCAGGAAAATATCCATGCTAATGACAATATATAACCAGAAAATCACATGCATATACCATGCATCCATAAATATACAAGTCAACCACACATGCAACCAATTACCTTCAAAGCAATCTAGTTGTACTTGTTGATCCAACTATTCCCTTATGCTTTCCCTCTTTCCTTTCCCTTCCTTCTCCAATCCAGGTGAATACCTGTGCTCCAAGAATGCTCCAAGATTTATCTAAGTGTGCAAGAGTATGAGAGAATAAAGCTAAACTGATAAAAGGCTATGAACTAATCCTCAGAAGCCTTCTTATCATTGAGGCCTCTATTTTATTCATTTTCATTCTTTTTTCCTCTATTTTCCCTTGCATACAAATATGTGTCTCTTCACCTTCCTTTTCTCCTATTTTCCTTTATTTTCATAATTAAATGCCAATTATTACCTCGTTCCCTTTTCCAATTTCCATAGCCATAAATAAATAAAAATTGATGCCCACTAGGATGTTTTTCCCACCATTAATCTTGGAATATGTGTCCCATGTCCTTGTTCTTATTTTATTTACATGGAAAATCAACCAGGGGCTATTACAGGTTTCTTGTATGAACACTTGGTTGCATAATTTCCATAATAATGGCAATGAAAGCATTTAATTTTGTTGAGATATTTCTTCTTTCCATGGTTCTATTTTGATTATGCCTTGCCTGGGGCCTTATGTTATTTGGCATTCTTTCCTTTACCAACTAGATCACAGTCTTCTTCCTCATTAGATCTAGAGAGACTCCATCTCTAGTGTTTCTTATAATCTCCTCCTGCACCAAGTAAAACCAAAGTCTCTCCCAATTTGGGAGCTTGTTGTTGGGTCAAGAAAAAGGTATGTTTTCTCTTCATAAATAGATTTATTCAACATTTATCATCACATGATTATCTTTGTTTATGGATCAAAGTAAAGGAAATAACAGCTAAAGTTGGGTAAAAGCACTTGGTAACAAATTAGATAAATCTAGCACGAGAAACTGACTTTTTGCTATCTTTATATGCAGAAGACATGGATTGAACAATAGTTGTTCAATCGACAGAGCAGCATCAGGCCATAAAAGGAAAAAGATAGCGTCTAAGGCAGGCAAGGCAGCGAGAGACTAGGCAGACTGATGCTATTTCATGACAAGATTAGATTATGTATAGCAAAATCCTCAGGATCCCCTGATCCTGAGGATTCACTTTTATCTATTTATTTTCTAAATGTAATATATAAGGCCGAAAGGCAAAACTGCACAAAGTTCAGAATTTCATAACTTGTAATTATTCTTTTGAGACATATAATATTGTTACCTCAGTGATGTTGTAACCATGTTTCTTATTTTAATGAAGAAAGACTGTGTTTGATCCATACCTATATTCTGAGTATTTCCTAGTGGAGACTTATGGCGACTCTGGGCCGAGTCAAGAGAAGTTCTACTACTTTCTTGTGTTATAATATTTTCTATTTAGTCGTTGTTGATTGCTAATGTTAAGTTAATATCATTTCTCTTATTTGTGAAGATTGGCAATTCTGATTCATATTTCCATTCATTTAGATTTAGACTTAGTTGTGTGATATATCTGAGTAACGCTTTGATTGGATTGGTTATGTTAGTTTCAGTAGTAGATTTTTTTTCATTCTGAGTTATGTTATCATAGATCTTAGAGATAGCATTAATTAATTTCCATAATTTTCTTATATAAATCATTTTTTGTTTAAATATCATTTATCATTATATGCTCGCTTGTTGTTCAATTATCAGTTGTCATTCAATTGAGATTTGTTGTTCAATTAGGATCTGTCGTTCAATTAGGATTTGTTGTTCAATTCAGATTTTCTATAGATTACCATTGATGTTCAGTTGTTATAGTTCTCTTTCTTGATTAAATGAGTTAGTCTTAATTCTATTTGAAGATTGTGGAGCATGATTCTTTGCACTTAAATTCATATTCATTTGATTTCAGAATAAGTTAAATAGAGTTGCAGAGTTTGTTAAGAGTTCTTTCAAGAGTTATTTCCTCCATAGTTATTTCTTTCAAAATTGTTTGGAGTGAGTTGAAAAATAGTTATTAGTGATTACGACGATTTATCATTAGATAACCTCTAAATTCACTACACATATACTGTTGACACTCTTGAGATAAAAAGACTTACCTTGGGTTGATGACTAATGTAGGAATTAAGATTGCTTGTAAAAAGACATCTTAGTGGACCAACATTTTGGCATTGTTTCCAGGGAGAGTGTTTAAAATTGATTTCCTTTTTATCTTGCTGCGAAAGAATTGGGTTTTAAAAATGGAAGGTAAGAACCTGCATACCTAGCAAGTAAAGTGCTTTCTTACCAACCCACTTTTCAGAAAAAACTTAGAGGTTAAATAGGAATTGGCTTTTATGATTGAATAGGAATAGAAAGATAAATAAAGAGAAGAACCCCCCACCTAAGTCCACAAAACCCAAAGGATCGGTGAACCTTGGGAAAATGACCTTTATAGATGAAATCATGAGAATAGCAGAGTCTCAAGCATTAGTAGGATTTCGGCCATTAATTGGAAAAATTCCTATTGTAATCCCTCAAGCAGCAAGCTCACCATCTGCAGCTTACACTAAGATTCAAAGCCAAATTGGAGGATATGAACAGAGTCTTTAAGCTATAATCCTCTCCAAGAGGGAAAATCATGTAACTTAAGAGAACGAGAAGGAGAAGGAGAAACCAGTGGAACTGCTAAGGTAGAACTACAACTATCTAAACAGGGGTCTCTTGTGATCCCAGATCTAGGCAGTGTTGTAAAGCCAGCTCAGGTTGCTAATTCCCTGCTTACTCAAAAAGTACCCCCTAAAATTCCAGAAGGTTATTGGCACATCTTTGATCAAATGGCAAACCAACCACCTCAAGGTCAAACCTCAACATTAGAATATCCCATAGTCGATCAAGTGGCCAATGCCCCCATGAAGGCTATTCCTCTGCAGAGCATCCCAACTTTTCACGGGATGATCACAGAGGATCCTGATGCCTTCTTGTTTGAGTTTGATGTCCTCTGCAGAGGATATGACTACACCACTGACCCCCAAAAGCTAAAATTGTTCCCCTCTACTCTGAAAGGAGCAGCCTTAAGATGGTTCATGGGTCTAGGTGGACGAACTATTAATTCTTGGGACGATATGAAAACCTCCTTCCTCACAAGATACCAGGACTTTTGCAAGACTAGGGAGCTAAAAGATGAAATCTTTAAGATGACTACAAAAGATAATGAAACTCTAGAAGAGTATGTCAAATGGTTTAATTATAATTTGCAGAGATCTCCACACACCACCTTACCTAAAGAAGTCCTAAGAGCTATCTTAATTAAAGGGATGAAAGAGGAATGGTTAGAAACTCTAAATTTAATGGGGAAAGGAGATATTTCTCAGGAATATTATGATGAAATAATCTGCTTGTGTATCAGGTGTTCACGAGGAAGCACACGCACAGGAGCAGGAAGCTGAGATCCCATGAGTAGGGTAAGCAAACCACATAGTGGAGGCGTAACACAAATAGATATTGGCAACCTCCTAGAAGATTTCAAAACAGACATCTTGGGCACCCTCATGACGTAGCTGGACATCTTACAGGCTAAACAAAAGCAAGCCTTAGCAGAACAAAACTTGGCCATATTCTATCCACATCTTTGAAATAAGCACAATCAACGAGAGTGTCCATTAGACATGGTCCAGACATGCGCTATCTGCACCAAAGATCACGCCACTAAACAATGTCCATCACTGCCAGGGCTGAAAGCAGTATTCAAGGAAGCAAAAAAAGAGACAGAGCTGATGTATCTAATGAACCAACATCAATAGTGGCAGGCTAAACATATAGGTATGTCACAAGATGCATCCCATTTCCTTCCTTCTTCACAGTTCAATCAGCAACAAAACATTGGGGCAGCATGGCAAGGCTAATCAACTTACCCAAATTGGCAAACCTAGCCACTCCCTATGACATCCTGGCCAACTCAATCCTTTCTAGGTAATGGCTGGCCAAATTCTCCTTTTACTCCTATTTGGCAGGGCAATCCCTATGAATCCCAGTGGCCTGCCTCCACCTCTCAAAATACGAACTGGTCTCCAAATTGGAAACGATCGTTGGGGATATCCAATGCACCTATGGGGATAGGTCCTTAGCCTCAACCTGCACTATTAGCTCCATATACATTACAGCAAAATCCTCAACCTCTTCTACACCCTCAATTGCCAGCTCAGCCGAATCCGAATCCTAATAATATATCAGTCCAGTTGGTACAAATTATCGAAATATCAGATTATGAGATTGAGCAAAAGAATGTAATGAACTTAGATTGAGGTCAGGGCGTATCATCACCCCTGGGGAAAACAAGGATCAGCCATAAATTGAAATTGAAACCCCACTTGTACATATACCACCACCTATAATTAATACTAAACTAAACCAAGGGGAAGAGATAGATCAGCGTGAAGACCCTAAAAAACTTACAGTCACTTCTCCCTCGTTCCCCGAAAGGTTAACGATACCCAAACCTACTGTTTACCTAGATTTTGATCTTGTAGGGGAACTAAAAAATCTTTGTATTAAAATTCCTCTCCTCCAAGCTATTCAAGATATTCCCATCTATGCTAAAACAATCAAGAGCTCTGTGTAAAGAACCCTGTGAGGAAAGCAAAGACTTCAGCCACCATTCACGTTGCAGGAACCTTGTATGATTTACTCTTGGAAGGGGAAACTTTGGTAAAGTATGAAGATCGTGGAAATCCCATAGTCACAGTTCATATATATGGCCACTCTTTTCCCGATACACTAGTTGATCTCGGTGCATCCATTAATATTTTAATAGCAGAAACTTGTTAAGCACTTGGTATTACAGCCCTAGAACCAACCACCACTTTATTAGAACTGGCTGATCGTTTGGTGGTAAGGCCAGAAGGGACCTTACAGGATTACAGTTTCTATTGATTTATGGGAATATCCAGTAGGATTTCTTGTTATAAACCCAAAGAGTCAATTGGATGGGCATCCTATGATTCTAGGCCGACCTTGGTTGGCGACAGTTGATGCTTACATCGGTTGCTGAGAAGGCAGCATGACTATTGCAAAGTGGGATGCTGTAAAAAATCTTGTGTTATATCTATAGGTTTTAACCCCGTACAGAAATTACCTGCATACGAATTCTAAAACATAGAAAATAAACAATGCGAGAGCATAACACATATACACAAAGATTTTCCCCTGGATCCCAAAACTGGGACTACTAGCTTGATTTTTCATTATGTTCCTTTCAATGTTACAATACATATTTATACATGCTGAAGCATCCAATACCATGGACCGAAAACCATCGCGTCCAAAACCATGGACCAAAAACCATCGCATCCAAAACCATGTGCAAGAAATATGCAGAAAACCATAGGTAGGTCCGCCCAACCTAATATAGGGTCCAAAGTACAAAATTTTCTAGGGTTCTACCCTAGACCCCATAGAAGGGGGTTACCTACACCCCTCAAACCCCCTGTGACACCCTCACTATGCAATCGGTGTAGCGAAGGGGGGGCTCTGCCACCCCACTAACCCCCCGATTAACTACGTGGCCTAGTCATGGAAATAATATAACACAACCCAACATTCTCCCACTTGTTGTTTTCTTTCCATAGGGGGCCGCAAGAGAGCTTAGTCATTCATCCAGCCCTGTAACGCCCATTGTTTCTCTACACCAAGAGAACTTCTTAGAGCTCACAAATTTTGTCAATCCATCTGCAGTATTCTTCAAAGTGTCCACCTTTACTAGCAACACCTTTTTGTCTTCTATCATATCCCTCATAAAGTGATACTGAACATCAATGTTCTTTGTCTTTGAATCAAGGTTCTTTGCCAAGAAAATTGCACTTTGGTTGTCATAGTCTATCCCTATAGCTCCATGTACTAACCCCATACTTGAACACAATCTCTACAACCAAACTGCTTCCTTGCTTGCATGAGTGGCTGCCATGTATTCTACCTCTATAGTTGCTAGTGCAACTACAGATTGCTTCTTACTCATCCAATTGACTGCACCTCCAAATAGGTTAAACCCATACACACTTATAAATATTATCTGATCCAGATCTCCAGCCCAGTCTACATCAACAAAGTCGTGAATATCCAACACTCTGCCCAATCCTAGTCTTCCTTGGTAGCACAAACCATAATCACTAGTGCCACGCAAATACCTAAAAACCCGCTTCACTGATGTCCAGTGATCCTTCCCTGGTTTTGACATAAACCTACTCAATACTCCCATTGCATGTGCAGTGTCTAGTCTAGTACAGACCATTGTGTACATTAGGCTACTGACTGCACTTGCATATGGAACATGGGACATGTCCTCTTCCTCTTCTTGTGTCTTGGGACACTGCTAAGAAGATAACCTCACACCTACAGGAATAGGAACCTTCACTAATTTACTATCCTGAATATTAAACCTTTGCGGTATTGTCTCGACATACTTCCTCTGGTTTAACCAAATATTCCTCTTTTCCTAGTCTCTTTTAATTTCCATGCCCAAAATATAGTTTGCAGTACCAAGATCTTTCATGTTGAATTTGGAGGAAAATTGGGTCTTCAAATCCTGGATAATTTCTTTGTCATTTCCAACCAGCAACATATCATCCACATACAAGACCAGATAAATAACATGGTCACCATTTAATTTAAAATACACACAGTGATCTTATTTGCTTCTGGTGAAGCAAGTCCTCGTATAAATGTATCAAATTTCTGATACCACATCCTTGGTTACTTGCATACCAGTTCTTTCTTACCCTTCACCAGAAAGCCTTCAGGTTGCTTCATGTAGATTTCTTCTTCCAGATCCTTATGAAGAAATTTTGTCTTCACATCCATCTGTTCTACCTCAAAATCAAAAGCAACAGCAACAGATAAAACTAATCTAATAGAAGTTACCTTGGCAACAGGAGAAAAAATGTCACCAAAATCAATTCCCGACACCTGGGAATAACCTTTTGCTACCAACCGAGCTTTGTACTTCTCCACCTTTCCTTCTGCATTTGTCTTCTTATTGAACACCCATTTTCTTCCAATGGGTTTCCATCCAGCTAGCAACTCCACCATATCCCAAGCCTCATTTTTGTGCAAAGATGCCATTTCATCAACCATGGCCTCTTTCCAGAGTTTTCCATCCTCTGAATCTACTGCTTCCTTCACAGTTCTGGGATCATCATCAGTAATAGATAAAGAAAAATTTGAACAGAAAGCAAATGGACTATATTACCTTTATGGCTGCCTGATCTTCTCACACCCAGAGCTTGTGGCTCTTCATATTCTGATTCCTCCTCTGTTGTAGAGTCTAATTCTTCCTCCTTTATCTCAAACTCTATCTTTTCAAGCTCCTTTGGTTGGACTTCATGTTTAATAACATATTTTACCTCAATGAACACCACATCTCGGTTGTACAAAACCTTCCTTGTTACTGGGTTCCAAAGCTTATAACCCTTTAAACCATCCTTATACCCTAAAAGATGCACTTTTCAAATTTACTATCCAACTTGGTTCATTTCTCCTTTGGAACATGTACATATGCATCACATCTAAATACCCTCAGATGTAAAATAGAGGGTTTCTTACCAGTCCATACCTCTTGTGGAGTCTTATCCTCCAACGCTGATGAAGGTGATCTGTTGACCAGGTAACATGTTGTCTCTACCACCTCTACCTAGAATTCCTATCCTAACCCGACACCACTGAGCATGCTTCTTGCCCTTTCCATCAACATCTTGTTCATTATTTATACAACTCCATTTTTCTCAAGTGTGTATGGAGTAGTCTTCTACTGTGGTATACCACAATTCTTACAAAATTCTTCAAATTCCTTACTGCAAAACTCTCCACCGTTATCTGTCCTCAACACCTTTATCTTCTTCTCTGTCTAGTTTTCCACCAGAGCCTTAAATTCTTTAAACCTGTCAAAGACTTCAGATTTCTTCTTAGGGAAATATATCCATGTATTCCTTGAGAAGTCATCTATAAATGATACATAGTACACAGAATTACCCAGTGATGGAACCTTCACAGGTCCAAACACATCACTATGCACAAGTTCTAATATTTGTTTCGCCCTCTTACCACCAAAGGGGAAACTCACCCGATTCTGCTTCCCATATACACAATTTTCACAGAAATCAAAATCTAGAGAGATATTACTCATACCTTTACCATGAAGTATTCGAAGGCCCTTCTCTCCAATATGTCCAAGCCGTTGATGCCACAGCATGGTCTTCTCTCCAGAGACCACTATATTTTCTGCTCCACTTTCAAGAACCACATAATTGTTGCACCCATCAACAACAATGCTACCTTGTAGCTTGTACATAGTTCCAATCCAAACTCCCCACATCAATACCAGTGCTCCCCGAACCATCTTGCAGGTATCCTTCTCGAACACTGTTTTTACACTTGCATCATCCAGCTTGCTTACAGAAATCAGATTTCTGGCCAATGCAGAACACTCGAAAGTTTTCTAACCCTACCACCTTGCAACTTCAACTTTACTTTTCCGCAACCAACAATTCTAGCCTTCCTATCATAACCTAAGAAGACATCACCACCATCGCATTTCTCATACTCGCAAAACTACTGTCTATGGGTAGTGAAGTAAAAGGATGCACCTGAGTCAATCAACCATGTCTCATGATCTACATGTGTACTTGAAGAAGCCAAGTACACATCCCCACCTTCATTTGAGGTGGTTTTTGCCTCTGCAGAAGGAGCATCATCAGATCCTTTTCCTTTATCAAGAGATTTAGATTTATAGTCCCTTTTGTAGTGACCTTCCTTTCCGCATTTCGAGCACACCACCTTTACAGGTTTTCCTAGAGATTTGGATCTCCCTCTAGATTTATATCTCCCACTCAATGACTTATTTTTGTTTCTATTATGGGACCATCCTCGTACAAACAAGGTATCACCATTCTGGCTCTCCATATTTTTCCATCTCATCTCCTCCATCAGTAAGGATGAGACTATTTCATCAAATTGCAAGGCAATTATATTGCTACCTATTGCAATAACCAGACTATCCCACGAATCTGGTAGAGAACACAACAAACTGATGCACTTATATTCATCTAAAATTTTACTATCAACAGATAATAACTAACTTACCATAGTATTAAATGCATTCATATGCTCTGTCACTGAGTCTCCATCTTTCATCCTCAACTTATATAGCTTTTTCTATAGGAATAGTTTATTCACCAGAGACTTAGATTGGTAGAAAGTCCCTAACTTGTCCCACAAAGCCTTCATTATAGCTTCCCCTGATACATTCAAAAATACTGAATCTAAGACACATAATCATATTGTTCTCTTTGCCTTCCAATCCAACTTCTTCCATTCTTCGTTGGACACTCCCATTGGTTTAGTACCTGGATCTACCATGATCCACTAATCTTTATCCACCAACAGATCCTCCATCTTGAGTCTCCACAACTCAAAACTCTGACCATTAAATTTCTCGATCTCTATCTTTCCACTGCTCGCCATCTTCTTTCACCACCAGAATCGATCTCACAGATCTCCCACTAAATCAGGGTCTACCACAGGCCCAAGAAAAACCCCTCAGCAACAAAGGCGTCCCTTGAAGCCAAAACAGCTATGATACCAAATGTAGGATTTAACCCCGTACAACAATTACATGCATACAAATTATAAAACACAAAAAATAAACAATGTGAGAGCATAACACATAAAACACATATACACAGATATTTCCCCTGGATCCAAAAACTGGGACTACCAGCTTGATTTTTCATTATGTTCCTTTCAATGTTACAATACATATTTATACATGCTGAAGCATCCAATACCATGGACCGAAAACCATCGCGTACAAAACCATGTGCGAAAAACATGCACAAAACCATAAGTAGGTTCGCCCAACCTAATATAGGGTCCAAAAAACAAAATTTTCTAGGGCGCTCCCCCAAATGCCATAGAGGGGGGTTACCTTCACCCCTCAAACCCCCTGTGACCCCCCCACTACACAATCGTTGTAGTGAGGGGGGGCTTTGCCCCCCCTTTAACTCCCCAGTTAACTACATGGGGTAGCCGTGGAAAGAATATAACACAACCCAACATCTCCTGCCAAGCCTAGTCTGACCATTGTAAAAATATGTAAACAACCACCAGCATACCTAGAGGAAAGCATCCACTCACCACTCACAGTAGCAGAGGCACTGGAATTCAAAGATCATACTGAAGATGACATTATCAACAATTTTATCAATCAGCCAGCTGATGTGAGCAATGTAAAGTGTCAAATGTTGAAAGAAATCCTTGATAATGAAGCCATGGAAGATCCTTTGAAGGATACCGATGACCAGCATATCCATATGACCATTGTTCATAAACGCGTAGGCCAAAAAATATCTCATGTGATTTCTACCGAAAGACTTTGTTTAATTCATTATGGATCACAGAAGCTTGAATACAAAAACAGCAATCCTGTTGAGATCGAACCAGGCAAAGTTCTAAACATTAATGATAATCTGGATAGTGATCAGCAGCAAAATCTCATACAGGTCTTGCAGAAATATAAAGGGGCTTTTGCCTGGGATTATCCTAACATGAAGGGTATAGACCCACAACTATGTACACACCACATTTATATGTAGAAGGATGTTCAACCCATCTGGTAGCCTCAACGAAGATTGAATCCACATCTCAAGGACATTGTGAAAGAATAGTTACAGAAGTTGTTGGATGTTAACTTCATTTATCTTGTGTTGGACAGTAAATGGGTCTCTCCAGTAGTGGTCGTCCCCAAGAAAAATGGGAAGTGGCGTATATGTGTAGACTACCAGGAATTTAACAAGGCAACACAGAAAGATCACTTCCCCCTCCCATTCATCGATCAAGTCCTTGATACTTTGGCAGGGAAGTAGTTATTTTCCTTCCTAGACGGTTTCAGTAGCTACAACCAGATTCAGCTCACCCCTGAAGGCCAAGACAAAACAACCTTCACCTCTCCCTAGGGTGCATTCGCATACAGAGTATTACCATTTGGCTTGTGTAATGCCTCAGCTACATTCCAGAGAGTTATACTCAGCATTTTTGTTGATTTGATAAATGAAGGACTTGAGGTGTATATGGACGACTTTACTCCATATGGGGATGACTTCGACCAAGCATTGCAAACATTAGAAAAAATTTTAGAATGATGCATTGCTACCAAGTTATGTTTAAGCAATGTCAAGTGTCACATGATGATGACCGAGGGCGTAATCTTGGGAAATTATATCTCTGCAACAGGGATATAGGTAGATTCAGCAAAAAATCAAGTAATTTTTTTATTGCCTACTCCCTGAACTCAAACATAGGTACGTAGCTTCCTGGGATATGCAGGTCTAAAAAAACTAGTCTCAACAACACTAGTATTAGGTGGACCAAACTGGCAGCTGCCTTTCCACATATCCACGGACGCATCAAATGTAGCTATAGATGCTGACCTTGGCCAGGAGGAGGATAGGAAACCTTATGCTATATATTATATTAGCAAAAATCTCACTTCTGCAAAACTTAATTATACAATAACAGAAAAAGAATTCTTAGTTGTTATTTATGCAATAAACAAGTTTAGACATTATATAACTGGCTACCAAGTCTTTCTGTATACTGATCACTCTGCCATTCGGTATCTAACTAATAAACCTATCACAAATGGTTGAGTGACATGGTGGCTATTTCTTTTGCAGGAGTTCAACATTACTATCAAGGATCGTCTGAGGAAGGAAAACCCAGTCGTTGATTTTCTATCCTGAATTCTGAAGGTGAATGATCCACTGTTATTAGATGACCAATTTCCAGATGAACATCTATTTTTCATAACATTCAAGACGCCATGGTACACAGATGTGGAAAATTATCTGGCAGTAGGGAAGCTACTGAGGCATTTGATGACAAGAGAGAGGATATAGATCGTTCAATGTAGCGCCCTATTCTCTTGAATAGATGGATATCTTTTTCACACAGGGGCGACATGTGCATATGCAAATGCATTCGCAAGAATGATATTTATCACATCCTAAAAGCTTGCCATGACAAGCCCTGTGGGGGACACTTCACAGATCGTAGAACAGGGCATAAGGTATTGCAGATGGGCTATTATTGCCCCACTATTTTTAACGATTCTAAGAAATATGCCCAGGCGTGTGATAGATGCCAAAGGATGGGCAGGCCTGGCCAATATGATGAAATGCCTCTACAACCCCAATTATTCATAGAACCCATCGAGAGATGGGAATTGGACTTTTTTGGCCCATTCCATCTGCCATCTAATCAAAAGGCCTACATACTAGTTGCCACAGATTATGTGACAAAATGGGTGGAAATAGTATATTTACCAAGAGCCAGAGGAAGCTGTGATTAACTTCCTTTTTGGGCTATTTGTGCGGTATGGTTTACCACGATAAGTGATCACAGATGGGGGAGGGAAAGTCATAGGACACAAGAATACTGCCACTATCAGAAACCATCATATTACGCACAGGCTCACTTCCCCGTATCACCCGCAGGCGAACAGGTAAGTAGAAAGCACCAGTAAGGTCAATGAAGTGATTCTGACCAAGACAGTCTCAACATGCTAGAGAGACTAGGTTGCTATACTACTAGAGGCCCTGTGGGCCTATCGCACGACTTGGAGGAATACTACTGGATACTCTCCACACCAACTTGTGTTCAGCAAAGAACCTATTTTTTTGATCGAATTCAAAATAAAGATTCTAAGAACAGCTCAGGAAGTGGGGCTGGATCTAATAGAAGCCCAAACCAAGTGACCTCAATAGACCAATGAACTAGATTAGGCTCAACTGCTTGCTTTGCAATGGACCACAATTATTCAGAAACAAAGGGAAAAGTGGCACAATAGCCTTATCAAGAGGAAGACGTTTCAAAAAGGGGATTGGGGACTCCTTTACGACTCTAGATTCCAGGATTTTTTGAGCAAATTGCAAACAAGATGGCTCAGCCCTTATGAGGTTCAAGAAGTGCATAGAAATGGTACTCTTACCTTGACTACCATTGATGGATCTGCCCATTCTTTTAAGGTGAATAGGCATCGAGTGCATCTCTATCACAAACCACTCACCAAGGAGTATTTCTGCGAGCAGGTATGCGAGGACTCCTCCATGCAAATCTTAGCTATAGGGAGTGATGACCCAACAACTTTTCTTTCAAAAAATTGAGATTTCTTTAAATTATAAATAATGTATATATTCTCTTTGATTGATTGCAATTTAGATTAGGAATCACCATGTAAATATGAGGATTTTTTTGAGTGCTTGATAAGTGTTATTCAATCGATTGAACAATTGTTGTTTAATCGATTGAATAACACTTTTACAATTATAATTTTTGTTGTTCAAACGATTGAAAGATTGTTTTTCAATCGATTGAGCAACACTTTACTTTTTGTTTCTTGTTGTTCAATCGATTGAATAACACGTTTACATCTTTGTTTTTCATCGTTCAAACGATTGAACAATTGTTGTTCAATCGATTGAACAACACTTTCTCATTTTTGTTTTTTTTTTCAAACGATTGAACAAATTGTTGTTCAAACAATTGAACAAATTGTTGTTCAATCGATTGAACAACTCTTTTAAATTTTTGTGATTTTTGTTATTCAAATGATTGAACAATTGTCTTTCATTCGATTGAACAACACTTTTGTGTGTTTCTCTTTCTGTTGTTCAAATGATTGAACCATTGTCGTTCAATCAATTGAACATCACTTTTGTGTGTTTCCCTTTTTTTTGATCAAACGATTGAACGATTGTTGTTCAATTGATTGAACAATATTTTTTTTGTGTTTCTCTTTTTGTTGTTCAAATGATTGAATGATTTTTGTTCAATCGATTGAATAGCACTTTTGTGTGTTTTGCTTTTTGTTGTTCAAATAATTGAACAACACTTTCACATTTTTACGATTTGTGTTGTTCAAACGATCAAACGATTGTAGTTCAATCGATTGAACAACACTTTTGTGTGTTTCTTTTTTTTTGTCGTTCAAATGATTGAACGATTACTGTTCAATCGAGTGAACAACACTTTTACATTTGATTTTTGTTGTTCAAATGATTGAAAAAATTGTTGTTCAATCGATTGAACAACACTTTTACATTTTTTTTGTGATTTTTGTTGTTCAAATGATTGAGCAAATTGTTGTTCAATCGATTGAACAACACATTTATATTTTTTCAATTTTTTTTGTTAAAACGATTGAACGATTGTCGTTCAATCAATTGAACAACACTTTTGTTTGTTTCACTTTTTGTTGTTCATACGATTGACAAAATTGTTGTTCAATCGATTGAACAACACTTTTACATTTCTACGATTTTTGTTGTTCAAACGATTGAATAATTGTCGTTCAATCGATTGAACAGTACTTATGTGTGTTTCTTTTTTCTGTTGTTCAAATGATTGAACGATTGTTGTTCAATTGAGTGAACAACACTTTTATGTTTGCTTTTTGTTGTTCAAACGATTTAACAAATTACTGTTCAATTGATTGAACAACACTTTTACATTTTTTTCGATTTTTGTTGTTCAAACGATTGAAAGGTTACTATTCAATCAATTGAAAAACACTTTTTCATGTTTTTGTTTTGTTTTGTTTTTTGTTTTTTTTTTTTTTTTCAATCGATTAAATGATTGTTGTTCAGTCCATTGAACCACACCTTTGGTTTTTTTAAATAGGACAAACTGTGAATTCTTTAATTGTTGACCATTGTGGCATCCTTGTTTTTAATTTTATGTTTTGAATAAACACCATTTGAATGGATTTGTGCCTAATAAAAGAAAAAATAGTAATGATAATATCATTATGACCTATGAAGCCTTTTTATGGTTATCTTCATTCAACAACTAATACAGTGTATCTTTATAATGACTAGTTGAACATCTCTTCTTTGGACACATCATAAAATGATTCACTATTTTCAAACCATGTTGGCTTATGTTTATACTTTCAAATGGATAAATCCTATTGATAAAATGATATGGGGTAAGAGTATAAACCTTCATTGGCATCTTTTTACTTCTTACACCATCCCTGATTCTTAAGGCGCAAATGAGCCTCACTCTTGTTACAATAAAGATTTCAAAAGAAAAAAATGGAAATAATGAAATATGAAAATACATCAAACATTCTCTTAAAGAGGATAGGGGGTCTCATCTCGAGCCAACCTACCATGCTCATAAGGATGTAATGGGGGACATTCCAATTTGGCCACCAAACCAAGGTAATGACCTTCTTGATGATTAAAATTATCAGAAGGACAGGGGGTCTCATCACGAGCCAGCCTGATCACTTGTTATATCCTGGTGAATGGCACTATGGTCATCTGGTCACCATGCCAACATAGTGGTCTCTTTATGACAAGCAAAGAAGAACCATTTCTACATTAAAAGGAGGAATCTAGCTCATTTGTGGGGTTAAAAAGCAACCCTGTCGAGGCTATGAACGCCTGCCGGCAATAGCAGCTCTGCTTGTGGTATGGGAGTATCATCTTACACTGCCAAATGATTTCTATCTATTACCACCTATGGATTTGTTTCCAAAGGGAATTTCCCATTTGAACAGCACTCTTCCAAGCCAAACTACATGGTAACTTATGTTATATATTCATCATATTTTAATTGTCCAATCATTTTATGACAGTCATTAATACATACCGTTGATTATGCCTTTGTTATTAATATCGCTTACGGTGAAAATGTTTTGTCATAATGAATTAAAATCTTTGTTTTATTTATTTTTTTCAGCCATTTCACATCTAATGACGTGTATTTCTTTAATTTCCTTACCGATTAGCATGCCATTATTTTCGGAGTGGTTTTTGGCATTTATGAATTGTTAATGCTTTCGCTTTCATTTCACATGCTTAAAGGACATGGACACCCTTTTCTCATTAGAGGGGAGATTGCCTGCGTATGAATGACATGAGTGGTAATTATGGATAATTGTGTGATAATCATTTGAGTTAACTTTTGGGTACGAAATGCATGATGATTATGAATGCGTAATAATTAGCAAGTATTTCTGGTTGGGGAAAGGATGACAACCATTATGGCTGGCATGCAGACGTAAATCTGGAGTTAAGTGTGGTTGATGGGAAAAAAGACTTAACTAAATATGATATTAATTCTCAAGTCATTGTCATTTCTCTGTTAATTTCTCTAAATTTCTCTGTCGTTGTTCTGAATTGCGAAAGTGTAAAAAAATTGCATACAAGTGAACCAGTCACATGTATAGTAGCCATGGGAGGAAGAGCTATCCGAAATGAGCCCTCAGTACTCAAGGTATTAGACCAGGCTCGGGAAATTCTCGAGCGCGCAAGATGGCTGCAATATCTAAATAAATTGTAAGGATTTCACGAAGAAATGGCACTCGAATTCTTTGCACAACTTGCAGAACGACAACACCATAGTCAAACGTAAGGAGATAATAGTTTTTGAAGTGGTCATATCCAAAGTCACTAGACTTCAAACTAAGGGAACCAAATTGACATAAAATCATGTCCTTCTACACAATGCGGTTGCAGTGTTCCAAGACCCGGATGAGCAGTTAGCCAGAACAGGGAAAGGGATTCACCCTTCAACGTTAAGACAGCCTTGGCAGGAGTTGGCAGTCATCGTGCAATGGTATATCACATGCGATGGTCACCAGGATGTGGTAAATCCCCGTCAACTCAAATTGTTAGCCATCCTAAAACATAAAATTTTAGTTAATTTGTCATTTTATTTGAATTCTCTATTGCATGATGTCACTCGACGAGTTAGGAAATCTAAGGACCCACACACTGTCATCAGTCATCATGGACTAATTAAATTTCTTATCATACATGGACTGGCCTAGCAGTAGTTAACTTGGGACAATATTGTAAATCCTACTTTGGCCCCACCTCCAGAAAACACAGCAACAGAGTAGCAAGGGCCAAGAACCCTAGGTCCAAGAAGGACACTGAAAAGAAAGAATTCCTCTGTGCCCCTGAATCCAGCAAAACGTAGGCGCTCTGTGTGGGTTAGAGCCCAGCAACGTATCCCAATTCAAACAAACGAGGTTGGACCATCCTGCACACCACCTCCAAGTCCGCAAAATTCCCCTTTGCAAGACTATGAGGAGGAAGTAGCCAGGGTATTGGAGAACATGGGGATATTTGGCGAGGGTAGAGAAAAATCTGGGAATGTTGAAGAACAGAATTGTACCCCCAACCAGTCTGCCTCTGCTGACAGCCCTAGTCGTGAGAAAACCTTGCCATTTACTGATACCATGGAGGGACAGAGGGAACCAATCCCTTCTGTGGAAAAACCCCTTGAAGCCGAGATCCATGAAGAGGAAGTCATTAGAGAAGAAAATTAGACAGTAGATACTGGTCCAATGGACCCCCCAGCTGAAAAAAATGAATAAATAAATATATATATATATATATAATAAATAAGAATAAAAATAAAAAAATAAAATAAAAATCCTGCAGATAAAACCCTAGGAGATATAAATAAACCAGGTAACGCTATTCTTTCTAAGTCCCTTGAGGATGAGGCCTACCCAAAAGAAAATTTGGAGAATGAAAATTGTTCAGGAGACACCATTGTATTGGGATCTCCTGAAAGAGAAATCCATGACAAAGAGGAGCTAGAAGGTGAAGCTCCATCGCTTGACACAGTTCCAGTTGGAACCCTCCTTGATGATGACACAATGCCACCTATACAGGAACCATAGGATAATGCAGTCAACCCACCACCGGTTGGAAGTCCCAGAATAAAGATGTCTGACAAGGATAGGCTCAGAAAAATGCTTAAGAAGTATAGAAAACAAAAGTGAATAATTTGGAAGCTAAGGCAATGGTTAAAAGAAGCCATTAAAGCTAGTAATTTGAAAGTAGAAAAAAGAAACCACAGGCACACAGACAGAACATTGTTCTGGAAAGGATGTTGAAACCCAGACTGAGGATCCTTTGGCCTATCCAAAGGAAACTTAGATAAGGCCATGTCTTGTAAAACACACCGAAATGAAAACTAAAGACCCCTGTGTTTTCTCACAGGATACCCAAATGGACTACCCTACCGTGAATGCTGCTATTCAAATAGATGCTGAAGAGGGCATTCAAATTTGTCATTGCATGGCTCAATAGGTAGTTGAAGCTACTGTTCAAACCGATCCCATGGAGACCTAGGATGGAGAAACCGAAACAGAGGAGACACCTACTTATATTCCCCTAGTAAGGGAGGCATTTATTAGCAGACTGTGGAATGAACTACTGAAGGTTCAACAGGAGTTATCCCAACACAAGAATGAGGTAGTGCCCCTACAGATACATCAAGAGTTAAACAAAAATATTGAGGCACTTATAGTGACTGAGGATGAGACCTTTTCTCAGTACAAGGTTGAACAAAAAAGGGTTGAGAAAGCACGGGAAAAATTACAAAAGGCTAAAGTGCAGTTGGAAATTGTCTGCTCTCTTTATTCAGATACCTTGTCATGCAAAGCCCCTGCTACAAATTATACCTTATTCCTCCTGGAGAGATACCTCCTGCTAAAAGTCAAAGCTGTTAAGGCTAGAAACTCTGTGGAAATCAAGACTACCCTGGATTTTGTCAAGTGCTTCAAAGAACAGAATGAGTAGGTACAGCACCTCCTCTGTGAACTTTATATGCACAAGTTAATTCTGGAAGATGACAGAGATAATAACCTTGGCCCCTTTATTGGGGATGTACAACTCCAGTCATTCCTCTCTTTTGCCACTAATCAACTCAAGTGGGCCAAGGCTCACAATACTTTTAGGAAGCGTGAAGAAGGAATCGACCTATGGGTGAGAGGGGAACCAACCAAACCCCTGCATCTCTCGGTCAGACACAAGCAATTCATGAAGCGAGATGGTGTTGTGGGCCAATTGGGGCCATTTCACACAGATATTATACAAGCTGGAAAGGAGTACTTCCAAGAGATTAAGGAGGAAGCCTTGTCTATAGCCAAACAAAGGTGGGAGGTCTCCAACATTATTGTTAGAAATCGAGAACCATTTGGATACTGGAACTTTAAAGTTGCCTCCTCTCGTTTCTACAAGTACAGTAACATGGTCTTAACCATGGGGCCTGAATGGATAGGATGTCGGTATAGGACTCCAATCATATGGTATCCTCCAGAGAAGTATCGTTGTGACTACACCTTGAAGGATCAAGACATTACCCAGGATTTTTCTATACTAAAGAAGAAAAATGGCTTCAGAAATTATAAGGAGGAGGTATATCCTACTTATTCCCTAACTCAGCTACACATCAACTATTTACTTACATGAGGAAATGCAACAAGGTAAGCTGGGGAGTATGTTGGGTCAATCAAAAGGTATTTTTCTCTTCATAAATAGCTTTATTCAACATTTATCATCACATGATTGTCTTTTTTTATGGATCAAAGTAAAGGAAATAACAACTAAAGTTAGGTAAAAGAACTTGGTAACAAATTAGATAAATCTAGCACAAGAAAATGACTTTTTGCTATCTTTATATGCAAAATATTTGGATTGAACAATAGTTGTTCAATCGATAGAGCATCATCGAGCCGTAAAAGGAAAAAGACAACTTCTGAGGAAGTTAAGGCAGCGAGAGACTAGGCAGACTGATGTTATTTCATGACAAGATCATATTATGTATAGAGAAATCCTCAAGATCCCCTGATCCTGAGGATTCGCTTTTATCTATTTATTTTCTAAATGTAATATATAAGGCTGAAAGGAAAAACTGCATAGAGTTCAGAATTTCATAACTTGTAATTATTCTTTTGAGACATATAATATTGTTACCTTAGTGATGTTGTAACCGTGTTGCTTATTTTAATGAAGAAAGACTGTGTTTGATCCATACCTATATTCTGAATATCTCCTAGCGAAGACTTGTGGTTACTTTAGGCCTAGTCAAGAGAAGTTCTATTGCTTTCTTGTGTTATAATCTTTTCTATTTAGTCGTTACTGATTGTTAATGTTAAGTTAATATCATTTCACTTATTTTTGAAGATTGACAATTCTGATTCATATTGCTATTCATTTAGATTCAGACTTAGCTGTGTGATATATCTGAGTAATGCTTTGATTGGATTGGTTATGTTGGTTTCAGTAGTAGATTGTTGTTCATTCTGAGTTATGTTATCATAGATCTTAGAGATAGCATTAATCGATTTCCATAATTTTCTTACATAAATCATTTGTTGTTTAGATATCATTTATCATTATATGCTCGCTTGTTGTTCAATTATCAGTTGTCATTCAATTGAGATGTGTTGTTCAATTAGGATCTATCGTTCAATTAGGATTTATTTTTCAATTCAGATTTTCTATAGATTACAATTGATGTTCAATTGTTATATTTCTCTTTCTTGATTAAGTGAGTTAGTATTAATTCTATTTGAAGATTGTTGAGCGTGATTATTTGCACTTACATTCAGATTCATTTGATTTCAGAATAAGTTAAATAGAGTTGCAGAGTGTGTTAAGAGTTCTTTCAAGAGTTATTTCCTCCATAGTTATTTCTTTCAGAATTGTTTAGAGTGAGTTGAAGAAATAGTTATTAGTGATTACAATGATTTATCATTAGATAACCCTCTTAATTCACTGCACATATAGTGTTGACACTCTTGAGATAAAAATACTTACCCTAGGTTGACGATTAATATAGGAATTAATATTGCCTATAAAAGGACATCTTAGTGCACCAGCACTTGTCTCTTCCATTAACTAAATCCTGATAGATGTGCCAGGATTTCGAAAGACCAATGAGTGGTAAGATAACTAGTTCAGAGGATAGCATATTCTCTCCTATTTCTCTAGTTTTATCTTTGGCTTTAGTGAATCTGGATAGGTATTGAACAATGGTTTCATTTTTCTACATTCAAATGTTCTTGAGCTTATCTTTCAATTCCAATTTCTTGGCATCACTCCTACTTTTGAATAACTTTGTGAGGGTTTTCACATTTCATAAGTAGTCTTCTTTCCATGCAAACTCGAAATCACATGGTCTTGAACTCCCTCTAGGATAATCCTCCCAACTTTTGCAATGTCTTTCTTCTACTTATCCAATTGTTCTGCATCTGAAGTTGTTGGTTTTGAAATTTCAATTTATGTGTACTCCAATTCTCCATTGTCATCCAGCATAGCTTCCATTCTATCTTTCTGAAACGAAATTTGAAGTTCACTCTAATGCACACTCAAGCCTCAATCCATAAAAGGACATTGTTCATGCACTAAAGAATACCTGCACCACAAATATGCTATTCAAAATTTCTTTGAGAGATGATCAAGAATTTGGTTTCTATGTAGTTTTCAATAGCTCTAATACCATCTATAAATAACTCAAAATTTATAGTTGCTAATGAATTCAGACTGAAAACAATAGACACGATTTTCTTCTACTCAATCAATGGAAGGGAAAACATACAATATAAACACATGTATGCATTCATTCACAATGAACACAGTATTTTTATTAGGGAACCCAACTAGAAAAAAACCCTCCTCCGTTTTTATTATATTAGATGAGAATATTTATCTATTACAATGATTGCTTCAATCCTTGAAGCTCAATCTTCACTGAAATATTAATCTCCTTCTTAGTCTACTTTGGCCTATACTTAGCCAAAATAGGCCTTTTTCTTCCTCTGATTTCCTTGCAGCTCACCTACTATATGCAAACTTTGTACACTCAACAGTGTACAACAATAAATACAATTATGCCTTTTTTCCTCCACTCAAACAAGTAATTCAAATTGCTTGAATGACTAGGGATATTTTTAATAAATTGACTAGTTAACTAAGAGTTATTTGAGTTAAAAATAGTTAAAACTACTCAATTAAACTCATATTGACTCTATTCATGACTAGAGCTTAGACCATTGAGTTTCACTAACTATAAATCCACTAGATTGCTAGATCTTATAAATCAACTCATGTGCAACTCTAGTTCTTTCCCACAAACTTGAATTAACGGACTTAACTGAGTGATTTGGCCATGCATTCTTGCTAACCGCAACTCAAGTCATCCTCCTGAAGTGGAAATTTTAATTTCTCCACTTGACTAAGGCAGAAGTTAAATGAAGCCTTTTATTGCTATAATTTAACACTCCCTCTTAGCAAGAAAAGGGTTCTGAACAACCCCAATCCTGCACTATGGGGGAATTTATTGTAACACAAATAACACTCCCTCTCACTGTTGTTATTTCTATTGCAACAACTACAACTGAGAACATCCAATATATTGAATCAACTGTCTCTCTGAGCTGCAATTGTCTCCTAAATCTTTGAATGCTAATAGCCTCTGCACCATCACTCAAGATGTGACTGCATCAACTATCATTGATCCTTTTGCTACTGAATACTGTGGACCCCTGTAGCAAGGGTAATGATCCATGAGAAGATTATACTACAACTACTATTTCTCTTTTATGAACCCTACCAAAATCTTTACAACTCTAGGACTAAGGCTCTACATAACCCCACCGCTCTCCTAGAGGTATAGTTGCATGCATGGAAAAATCTACCTCTAGCTTATATATATTTTTAACTCGAACACTGATTTGTTTTACTTATCTAGTAGAAGCATACTTCATATAAGATTTCCCTTACTGAACACCACATCATATCCATGGTCTTCAAGTACAGCTAAAAAAACTATATTTTTTTTCAAAGCATACACATACATCACATTCTTTAGGTGAAGACGAGAGCATGAATCCTTATTAAAGGTTGCAATGCCAATCCCTTTAGCAGTATATCTCCCATAATCTCCAAGCTCTATGGGTAAATGTAGGTCCTTCTCCTCTAGACTACTGAAGAACTCCTTATTTCATGTCATATAATATGAAGCGCTAGAGTCTAGGAACCACTCACTCCCTCTTACTGTGCTTTCCATGCAAGCAATGAGGGTGAAATCTAACTCAAATTGTGATGTGAGAGCATCATCTCCTATTTTTGTTTCAGACTCCTTACTAGATTTCTTGTGTGGACACTTGGTTGCATAGTGTCCATACTCACAGTAGTGAAAGCATTTAATTTTACTGAGGTATTTATTCTTTCCATGGTTCTAGCTAGATTATGCCTCACCTTGGGCCTTCCTGCCTTTGACATTCTTTCCTTTTCCAAATAGAGAATAGTATTATTCTTCATTAGATCTAGATGATATTCCATCTTTAGTGTTTCTTCTAATCTCCTCCTGCACCAAGTCAGACCAAAGTCTCTCCCAATTTGGGAGCTTGCCTCTTCCATTAACTAAATCTTGATATATGTGTCAGGATTCAGAATACCGAGTGTTAAGATCACTAGTTCAGATGGTGGAACTATTTCTTGTACTCCTCCAAGTTCATCGTTGACATGAGTGAATTTGGATAAGTATTAAAAATGGTTTCACTTTTATACATTTGAATGTTTCTGAGCTTATCTTTCAATGTTAATTTTTTGTCATCACTACTGATTTCCAGTAACTTTGAGAGTGTTTTCCATATTACATAAGCAGTCTTCTTTCCATGCAAACTCAAAACCACATGGTCTCTGACTCCTCCAAGATAATCCTCTTGGATTTTGCAGTATCTTTCTTCCACTGGGCCAAATTTTGTGCATCTGATGTTGTTGGGTTTGGAATATCAATTTTTGTGTACTCCAATACTCCATTATCATCTAGCACAACTTCCATTTTATCTTTCCAAGAAATGAAAATTGAAGTTCCCTCCAATGCATACTCAATCCTTAATCCATAGAAGGACATTGTTCCGGCACTAAAGAATACCTACACTACAAATCTGTTATTCCAAATTTCTTTGAGAGATGATCAGAAATCTGGTTTATATGTAGTTTTCAATAGCTTTGATACCATGTAGAAATAACTCAAATTTTGCAATAGCTCATGAATTAAAACTGAAAACAATAGACACAAATTTATTCTACTCAGTCTGCAGAAGGGAAAACGTAAAAAAGAAACGCATGCAATCATTCAATCACAATGAACACAGCATTTTTACTAGGGAACCCAACTTGGAGAAACCCCATCCTCTGTTTGTATTATATCATATGATAATATTGATCTACTACAATGACTGCTTCAATCCTTGAAGCTCAATCTGCGCTAATCTCCTCCTGAGTCTTCTCTAGTAAATACTTAGCCAAAATAGGCCTTCTGCTTCCTCCTATTTCCTTGCACAATTCCTGAGGAAATTAGCTCACTTTCTACATGAAAACTTGGTACACTTAATAGTATACAACAATAAATACAATTATGCCTTTTCCCTCCACACAACTAGGCAATTCGAATTGCATGCATGAGTAGGTCTATTTTAGTAAATTGACTAGTTAACTAAGAGTGAGTTGAGTTAACAACAGTGACAAATACTCAACTAAACTGATACTGACTCTATTCATGACTAGAGCTCAGATAATTGAGTTTCACTAACAATAACTCCACTAGATTACTAGATCATAGCAATCGACTCATGCACAAAGCTAATTCTTTCCCACAAGCTCAAATTGACTGACTTAACTGGGTGATTTGGCCATGTCACTCCTACTAACTACAACTCAAGTCGTCTTGCTGAAGTGTAAATTAGAATTTCTCCATTTTGCTAAGGCATAAGTCAAATATGGCCTTTTCTTGCTACAATTTAACATTTAATGATAAAATTTAATGTCACGTAGTGTCTCCCTTTGAATGTAGTATGTAGTGGTCAAATAGGCTTAGGAACTATTGACGAGGCATAGGATGGAAAATAACCATGTTACCCAATGTGAAAGTTCATGTTGCACCATCCTCAATTTAGCACATGACATGCTATATGGTGGTGCAGTGGGGGGACAGGAAGATCCATGTCCCAGGGAACAAAGCATTTCATGTCAAACCTTAAATTTTCATATAGCGTGAAAACATAGTTTTTCATGAAGGGCTTGACCCTATGGGGTTCATGGCATATGCCACAGTGTCAGGTTCCATGTAGGCTAGGAAAGGCTACCTGTACACCACATGGATGGTGACATGGAATACTGATGACATGGAAGCTATGTGGCATGACACATGGAAAGTTGAATTGGCCTTGTTGGATGGCCAAAGAGTGCATTTTTGGATGACTTGTGGCATTGTCATAGGATTCCACATGTCAATATTACATCACCCTAACATCAACAAGGAGCATGGGAGACAATTGACGTGGTGCTGGATGATGTGGCCACTAGGTGGCGCCATGGGTCTTGCCACATCAAAGGTGACATAAGGCACATTGTCAAATAAAGACATTAAGAGATGGGAAAGTTCCTATTAGTGCCTAACATAAAGAGTTAGACAATAAATCCTCTGACAATTAACGTAAATGTTCACATCTCATTGCACTAGTTTGGGTATGGCATTCACCTCTTGCCTTTGTACGATGGCGTTGGGCGTGTTGACATGGTAGGATCCACATTGGATTTTTAGTGTGTAGTAGATCCATATATGTCATTCATCATTTCCATGTAGCATTTGCATGTTGATGTGGTAAGGGTTTAAAGAGTTAAATCTTCAAATGGGCATAAAATTACAATCTGGAAGTGAGATTGCGATAAAAAATTATATCATCGGAAATATCTTGACAAGATGAACATGATGGTGGATTTTTTTTTAAGCTTCAAGGAGTTTGTAAAAATAGGATTTTGTGACCCCATATTCATAATAGACTTTGGAGATTTGGTTAATTTTGATGTAACACCTTCTGCTTCCCAAGAATAACCCAAAGGGGTGGAAAAGTGTGTTACATATGTACCTCAATTAGAGATTTCTATCACTCTTTCTTTGAATTGCATGTTTATTGTAAATCTATTTTATTTTTATTTGTGCAGATTCATATAAAGCATGAAAGTTTCATTAAAATTGGAAAATTTGTATCACATAGAAATTACTGAAACTGAGTTTCTTAGTTATTTTGAAATTCTAAATCCACTATTTAATTCCAATTTTAATGAAATATGTGTTAATGTTCATTGAATCACATTTTACTTGTAGTCCATCAAGGGTTTAATTTAGGTTTTCCTTCCATATCTCATTCATCCAAAAATATAACATTGATAAAATCATAACATGACAACTAAGTTGAAAAACAAGATGGGACTATCATCCCAAATAGTGTGAAGCATAGTTGGGGCCTCACACTAGAGAGATTCCCATAAGAGTGTAAGTAGTGCATCCAGTGTTGTCAACACTTGTTTCCATACTAGGTTGTAGAGCACCCCTCAATGAAATGAAGTTTTTAATTTCATTTCATTTTGAGTGAAAAATATTCATTTTTCATTCAATTACAATTGATTATACACCTTTCAAAAAAATACAATTAAATTTATTCAACTTCTATAGTTGAGAGTTCACTACAAATTATCTCGTACTCACCTAATTGATTGCTCCTCCAAATAGGTTAAACACATACCCACTTGTAGTTCTTCTACAATCCAAATTTTCATCCCATAATGCATCAAAAAAACCATGTATTTCCATCACTATGTCCAATCCTGGTCTTCCTTGGTTGCACAATCCATAGTTCATAGTGCCACGCAAAAAACTAAAAGCCCTCTTTACTATTGTCAAATGTTTCTTCCCTAGTTTTTACATATACTTGCTCAATACACCCATTTCATGTGTAATGTCTGGTCTAGTATAGACCATTACATACATCAAGCTTCCAAGTGAAATGGTATACGGAACATGGGACATGTCCTTGTCTCCTTCCTTTATCTTGGGACACTAATTTGCAGATACCTTTACACCTATAGGAATAGGCAACTTGACCAGTTTGCATTCTTGCATGTTAAACCTCTACAACATTGTCTTGACATACTTCCTCTAACTTAACTAGAGTTTCTTGTTTTCCTTATATATTTTAATTTCCATGCCAAAGATAAAATTTTCAGTACCAAGATCCTTCATGTCAAATTTCTAGGACAACTAAGTTTTCACTTCCTAGGTGATTTCCATATCATTTCCAATTAGCAACATATCATCTACATAAAAGACCAAATAAATAACAAGATCACCAAGTAATTAGAAATACACACAATGATCTTCTTTAGTCCTTGTGAAGCCAAATCCCAATATATAAGTATCAAATTTTTTATATCACATTCAACATAGTTACCTATCAAACGAGAAAATTATCTAGTACCCGTTTTTTTAAGGTAGCAAAAAAAACCCAATTTTCAAAAGTGGTTATTCAGAGTAACCTTTTTTTAGCATATTTTTTTCACTTGCAATTTTCTTATGAACATTTTTTTTAAATGTGACTGATTTTCATGTTGATTTTGAAAAGTGTTAATCCAACATCAACCCCCTTTTTTAGAAACTTTATTTTTGACACTTTACATTTTCTAATGTCTTCTTTTTCCCTGAGATATTCAATTTTAAGTGTGTTTAGGTATTTGTGTTTTTTTAATTCTTCTTTTCAATTTTTTTTGGTAATAAAATCTTCATTTTTTTGAATAGTTAAAAAAATTAAAAAATGGTGATTGTTTTAAAGTTAGGATTTTCTATATGTTTATGCATTGTTAATTAATATTTCAATGCACATCAAATAATTGTCACTAAAAAACCAATATTTTTAAACATATGAATAACAAATACACATTTCAATATAAATACAATGAAAAAATACACATTTTGAGATTTTTTTTTATTAAAAATGACATGTTGTATGGAAAAATCATAACAAAAAAACTTTAAAAAATATCATCTTTTTATGAATTTTATGTCAAAAATGAATACTAATCATAGTGTCTTTTTTAAGTAATGATCCACATAAAAAGTAAAGTGAAAATTAGATAACACAAATATTAAACATATAACAACAATAATAAAATACTCATTTTTCTTCCATTACCTCACAAATTAGAAAAAACTTCAAACACCAAAACAATTTTTTTTTAAATTAACTCAAAAAATACATATAAAAAGCTAAATTAAAAATTAAAAGAAAAAAAGTTAAAAATAATAATTAAAAAAAAAAAAAACACAAAAAATAATTAAAAATAATAAAATATTAAAAAACATTTTTTTAAAATATTAAAAAAGAACAAAACATTTAAAAACAATTAAAACAATTCAAAATTCAAAATTATATTAAAAAAAAAAATTAGGCTCTGGCAGCCGCCCACCCAAGTGGCCACAGGGCCTAGCCTTAGGTGAGCTGAGAGTTGCCCGCAACTCCTAGCCTGCCTAGGGCCAAGCCCCGCTGCCTCCTATGCGAGGCAAGTCGATTCTGGGAATTGACTTCCCCCGCATAGGGGGAATGCGGGGCTTGGCCCTACATGGGCGGGGAGGTGTGTGCAGCTCCCTACTTGCCTAGGGCCAAGCCCCACGACCCCCTGGGTGGGCGGGCAGCTACCCCGACCCAATTTTTTAAATTTTTTTAATGTTGTTTTTTTAATTATTATTATTATTATTATTGTTGTTGTTTTATATATATATATATATATATATATATAATTTGGTTTTTTTTATATGTATTTTTTTCAATTGATTTATTTTTTAAATGTTTTATTGGTTTAATTTGAAAAAGAAAAGAAATTGTATTAATGTTTTTTTTAAATTTTTTTTTGTTATTATTCTGGTTTTTTTTGGTATTTTTTTCAACTCTTTTTTTTTTAATTTGTTATTGTTACTTTAAATCTTATCTAAAATAAAAATCTTTTGAAAAAAAACACTTAAAATGTCATATTTTTAATCATAAAATTCATAAAAATAAAAAAATCTTAAAATTTGTTATTTTTCCAAACTTTTTATTCAATTTTTTTAAAAAAATATTTTATTTAACTTCTTGTTTTTAGCTCCTCCTACGCTCAGCTCTGCCGTTTTGATATTTTTTTTATTAAATATAAATTTTTTTAAACGGTTTTTTTATTTAAAATGTTTTTTTAAGATTGTTTTAAAATGTTTTTTAAATTATTATTTTTGTTATTTTTAATGCTTTTTTAATAATTTTTAATTTATTTTTTTAGTGTTTTTTATTTCTTTATTTTTTTATAAGTTTAATTATTATTTATTTTTTATTCTCATCAATAATATTTATTTATTTTAACGTTTCGTTAAAATTTTAAATAAAATTCTTAAATTATGTTTATCTGAAATAATTTTTTTTTAATGGTTTTTTAAGTTGATTGTGTTTTTTTTTATTTTTTCTTTTTCTTTTCTTTTTGTCTTTTTCTTATATATTTTTATATTGTATTTTTTTTCATGTTTTTTATGTTTTAATATATATTTTTATTTACTTATTATAATTTTTTTAATTTTTTGTGTTTTTTTTGTTATTGTTTTTATTTTTTCAATGTTCTCATATTCCCAATATATTTTATTAGATATATATGTCAAAATAAAAAGTATGTAGACATAATAAGTCTAGGAGAACATTTTTTTGTTGATGGTGTACTTCTTTTGCGGCCAAAAGGTTTGTGGAAACGACAATTTTTTTTTGTGTAATCTTCAATATGTTTATTATTTTATTTATTAAATTCAAAAGAAATATTATTTTAATATTGATGATGATGATAATGGTTAACGTCCACTAAGACCAAACGTTGGTCTATCGGGCCTAAAGAAACAAATTATTTATTTTGATTTAAGATTTTATTCCTATGCTCAAAAAGCTTAGAGAGAAGCCTCCCGAGCTCACTATAATTTTGACATTGTAAAAGGCTAGGAAGGTTAGTATTGTAACAAAGATTGTGAAACTGAGATCTAATGTGGTTGTACGCGGGGCACTCTAAGAGGAAGTGGTTTCCATCCTCGATGTTCCTATTCTCACATATATGGCAGATCCTTTCCATCCATGGCGTTTTAGGAACTGCCCAACGACCTATTTCACTATGGAGCTCATGAGAATTCATTCTAATATTTGCTATATTAATTTTCTTCTTTGAGCTAGTTAAAATAGAGAGATACTTTTGATCTTCTAGGGTGGGGTTGATGACCTTCTTATAATAACTTTATTTTCTTTTAGCCGCTAAATCTTTCTCACACCACATTTTTTCTTTGAACTTAGAAGTAACAATATCTTGAATGTTATTTATGTTTTGCAATGCATCATTTTCGTTGATCTCCCAATAGTTTAACTAGGCCCTTGTGTCTTTATGCCACCCATGATTAAGCCTTAGGTGGTTTTGGCTGAAATTTAAAGCTAGCTTAGCAAGTCTATGATCGTCTATGTTATTGAGTTTGTGCTTGTACAGCAGAAACATAATCATAGTTAGGCTCTCAATAGTGGAAAGGCCTGCTTCTATAAGGAGAATAGGATAGGGTGTATTACTTTTAATTTTCAGGTTATAAGTTATAAAACGCTTCTGGATTTGTTCAATCTTTCTCCATGATTCTTTGGATATGCTACAACCCAAAACCTCACAGCCATATAAGATAATAGGAGTGACTAAAGTTTCAAAGAGGAACTTATTTTTATCTCACATTATGAGGTTTGTTGTTTTACAATTATTTTCAAGACCAAAATAAGCTTTCCACCCCCCATTAATCCTTTTCTCAATGCTATGGTTCCAGTTGAGCTTGTGATGAATATCAATTTCTAGGTACTTGTAGGAATACACTTCCTCCAAGTTATTATTGTCATACATAAAATTAGCGTAAGTGTCCTTCTTGGATTTGATAATCATAACTTTTGTTTTGTCAGTGTTAACAGTCATACCCATGGTAGAGCAGAAATCCTTAAGAAGCCTGAGTTGCTTATCAAGATCAGATGGGCACCTTGCCAAAAGAACAATATCGTCAGCATACAAAAGAAGGATGACGACTATCCCATCTAAGATTGTGCCATCACATCCTGCTTCCTCTAAATAGCCTTCAAGCTTATCGATGTAAATGCCAAATAGGGTAGGGGAGAGGGAGCAACCTTGTTTAACTCCAATGTTACACTTAATATCTTTCGACGACCCCTCATTGCTCTTTAGCTTGGCAATTACATTCTCATATAACCTTATAGCAGCAACTCTCAACTCGAGAGGAACCTTTAGCTCTTCTAATCTATTCCAAAGATTGTATCTAGGAACCGTATCAAAAGCCTTATTAAATCATTATTATTATTATTATATATAAAAATTAAATTGAAATATATATATATTTCTTAATTTTGAAATATAGTTTTTAAAAACCAATTTGCAAATCGCAAAATCTTAAAATTATTTAAAAATAAAATATTTACACAAATTTCCAAAAAATCAAATGTTTTAATGTAGAGAGTATAAAATACTTCAAAATCACATATAAGTTCATTTGCTTTGTAAAGTTTTTCATTCATCATAACTGACGTGTTTCCTATCCAATGAATTCAATACATTATGTAAAAAAGACATTATATTTAATAAATTGTTATTAATATGATAAACTTAAAATAAATTAAATTATTATAAATTAAATAGTAATAATTTTTTAAAAGAATATTAACACCATGGCTGAAAATTTTTGGAATTTTAAGGCTTTTCATAGAGGTGATATTTTATCTTTAATTCCATGCCTGAAAATCCTTGGAATTTTAAGGTTTTTCAGAGTCATGATATTTTATCTTTAACGTCATTATTAAAAGATGTTGAGAATTTACCCGGAAATATATATATATATATATATATATATATATATATATATATATATATATATATATATATATAGATATAGATATAGATATATATAGATATATATATATATATATATTATTCCAACATCAACGTTTTTCATTTTCAGGGTGTATTTTGCACAAAAAAAATGACTTTTACTTCAATTTTTAAAAAATGTTGAAAATTAAACGTGAAAGAAAAAAAAACAAAACAAAACAAAACAAAAACAAAAACAAAAAAAACAAAAACAAAAACAAAAACAAAAACAAAAAACAAAAACAAAAAAAACAAAAACAAAAAAACAAAAAAACCAAAAACAAAACAAAACAACACCTTATTCCAGCATCAACACTTTATGTTTTCAGGGTGTTTTTTCATTTTTTTTGGGGGTTTTTTTGTTAGAGTTCTCGTTTTGAGGTAATAGTTCTCATTTGATTAGTAACTTTGTTATCCTTGGTCATTGTTTTAACCCATACAAGGAATTTTTCAGCTTGCGTACCAGCTCTTTCTTTCCTTTCACAGAAAATCGTTCAAGCTACTTCATGTAGATTTCTTCTTCCAAGTACCCATGTAGGAATGGTGACTTCACGTCCATTTGTTCTACTTCAAGATCAAAAGTAGCAACATCAGATAAAATAAATCTAATAGAAGTGAACTTAGCAACAAGAGAAAAAAATAGCACCAAAGTCAATTCCCTCTACTTGTGAATAACCCTTTGCTACTAAACAATATTTGTATTTCTCCACTCCACCTTTTGCATTCAACTTCTTCTTAAACACCCATTCAATGACAATGGCCTTTCTTTCAGCTAGCAACTTCACTTGATCCCAAGCCTCATTCCTGTGCTAGATTACCAGTTCTTCAACCATGATCTTTTCCAAAGTTCTCCATCCTCTAAATCCACTACCTCCCTAACAGTTATAGGGTCATCATCAATAATAACAAAGGAAATTTTCAATGGAAATTAGGTGGAGTATACTTTTCTAGTTTCCTTCTTTCCTAAACCAATCTCCTCAATGTTGGAGTCAGTGGTTCTTCTTCTTATTATTCGTGTTCTTTTGTAGAGTTTGATTCATCATCCTTTAATTGAAACTCTTCTTTTCTAATTATTTCTCCAATGGTAGGACTTAATGTTTAGTAACATCTTTGACTTCTCTAACAACCACATATTGAATATACACTACCTTTGTAGTTTCTAGGTTCCAAAGCTTATAACCTTTCAAACCATAGTTATATCCATTAAAGATACAATTTACAACTTTACTAACTAGCTTACTCATACTCTCCTTTGGAACATGTACATAAGCATCATATTGAAATACCCTAAGATGTTTAAGATAAGGTTTCTTACCAATCCATACCTTATGTGGAATTTTATCATCAAACAATGATGAGGGTGACCTATTTACCAAGTAACATGTAGTATATACTACTTCAACCCAAAATTCATGTCCTAACCTAGCACCATTGAGCATACTAATTTTTTTCTCCATCAACATCTTGCTCATCCTTCTATAAATACATTTCATAGAGGTGTTTATGGAGTATTCTTTTTCCTTGTTATACCACATTTCTTACAAAATTCTTTGAATTCATTCAGGAAAAATTCTCCCCCATTAAGTCCTCAACACCTTAATTTTCTTCTCTATATGATTTTCCACAAGATCCTTAAACTCTTTGAATTTCTAAAAGACTTTAGATTTATTCATGAGGAAATAAATCCATGCATTCCTTAGGAATTCATCTGTAAATAAGACATAGTAAATATATTTACCTAGTTATGGAACTAACATAGGTCCAAACATATCATTGTGCATTAGTGATAATATCCCCTTTAATCTCATAGAACTAGACAAGAACCTTACTCAATTTTGTTTCCCATATAAACAATGTTCACATATATCAAAATCCATAGAATAATTAGACATACCTTCTACCATATCATTACCATGCAGTACTTGAAGACCCTTCTCTCTAATATATTTTATAATTTAATGCCACAACATTGCCTTTTTATCAAAGGCCATAAGAGTTTTCCCTTCTTCAACTCCACTCTTAGGAATAATGAAACTATTGCATCCATCACTAATAGTGTTTCCCAATAGCTTATGAAAAATTTGAATCCGAACTCCCCTTGGAAATACCATTGCTTCTCGAACCATCCTACCCCTTGGAAATACCATTGCTTCTCAAACCATCCTACAAGTACCTTTTCCAAACACTATTTTTACACCCATATCACTCATCTTACTTTCAAAAATCAAATTTCTAGTCAATCCTAGGATGTGCACTACATCGAGTGTTCCAATCCTTCCACCCATGATCTTCAATTTAGCTTATCCCCATCCTGTGATTTTGGCTTTAGATTAATCTCCTAGGAAAATATCATTGCCATCATATTTTTCACACTTGCAAAACCACTCCCTATGAGGATTCATATGAAAGAATGCACTTGAGTCAACCAACCATGCCTTGTGATCTACATGTGTACTTTAAGAATCAAATTACACATCCCCTCCTTCATCTCATAAGGATTGTTCTTCTATGAAATAAGCTTCTTTATATCCTCTCCCTTTCTTGATAATTTGAGATCTACAATCTTTCTTATAATGCCCTTCTTTTCCACATCTCCAACATATCTTTACAAACTTTCTTGAAGATTTAGATCTTCCACTCAAGGACTTGTTTTTATTTTTATTCTAATAGAATCCTCTTACATAAAAGGCATATCCATTCTAGATTTCAATCTTTTTCCTTCTCATATTTGTAACCACCCCTCCCATATCTATCCATTTTCATCGACCTGTCAGGGTAAACATGAGAGGAAGAGCTACTATGACATGACCTAACCTCCTAGGTTCCATTAAGGAAGTGGGACCGACTATGAAAGACAAACTAACATCTCATAACATTATGTAGGGGCTACAGGTCACTAAGAGGTTGAGTAGTCACCCCAAGTGGCCAAAACCTAAGCTAGACACCCTTTTCTCTGACCTGGGTCCCCAACTGCACCCATAACAAGCCCTCCATGTGATTGGAATCCTCCAATCGCATGCACAAGCCTTCAACCATGTAGTTGCAACCCAATTTTTCCAGTTAGGAGGATATGGTCTTGAGATCTAAGCCTAGATTCCAGGTCAACCTCTAGGCCATTTCCCAAAACTTCTTGTAACTTCTCAAAATCAATGATGGCATGACAACAATGCTAGACATACAAACTTTAATGCATAACTTGACCTATATTGCCTAGAACATAATAGGAATTTTGTCAAACATATTGTAAACAAGTAAGCTACATAAAATAAATGCATATCTAATCATAAAAGTATGAGATTTATCTGATAATCATCCAAAAGGTCTTATTACCTCTCTACATAGTTGCAACACCACTTCTTATTCCATATATTCATCACCGATCTATAGCTAAATAATTCATGGTAAGAACCATAGAAGATACATACCATATAAACAACATATAACCCGAAAATAACCAACATATAAACCATGGAAACTCATCCATAATATCACCAAAACATTGCCAATAAATATAAATAATTCACAATAGAATAATAAATCTTATTAACATTGGAAAATACCAACCAAGTCAGGGACTTCAACATACCACCTGACCATAGATTGGGCTGAACCAAATCTCTCTTTCAACCAATCACCCCGGCACTATATTCCAAGTGTGAATGTCGGATCTCATGGAATAAACCAAATAAAATAAAAAAATAAACCATGGATTCTAGAGGCCAAACTACCTCAACCCTCAACCAGTGATTCCACCTCACGGTCGGACATCATTCACACCAACCAGATCGGTCTCTACCCAAGTTGTCTAAGGCTTCAAAGCATTTGTTCCAACCACGGCTCCAAGAAATAATAACTCATCCCACAACATTCAAGGGATCTAGATCATTTTTCCAACCCGTCTCTAGGACTAGTAACTCAACCCACCAAGGGCTCTAGAGTGTTTGTCCAACCTAAGCTCCAAGACTAGAAACTCAACCAAAGTTGTTCCAGTGCTCTAGAGTGTTTGTTCCAACCAATGGCTCCAGGAACTAGTAACTCAACCCATAGCCATAATGAACCTAAGCACCAATCAGAAAACAACAAGTGGAAAAACCTACAACACCATGCATATCCGTGAAATGGCAAGGCTAGGAAAAACCACTGTCAATCTAGGAAATCCTCCATGCCAGTGATAGATCATAACCAGATAATAACGTGTATACACCATTCATCCATAAATAAACAAGGAGATCATACATGAAATGTGTTACCTAAAAAGCAATTCAGTTGTAGTTGTTAATCCTGTTGTCCCCTTGTGCTTTCCCTCTTTCCTTTTCCTTCTTTCTCCAGTCCAAGTGAAACTAGAGTGCTCAAGCATGCTCCAAGAATGCTCCAATATTTTTGTAAGTGTGCAAGAGTATGAGAGAATGAGAGAATAGAGAGAGAGCTCCACCATAGAACTGTCAAAAGTTGTGAACTAGTCTTCAGAAGCCTTTTTATCATTAAGGCCTCTATTTTTCATTCAATTTTCCTCACATGCAATTTTGTGGCCTTTCACCTTCCTTTTCTCCTATTTTCCATTATTTTCATAAATAAATGTCAATTAATGCCACTTTTCATTTGTCAATTTCCATAGCCATAAATTAATTACGAGTGATCCCAATCACTATGTTTTTCCCAACATTCAACTCGGAATACATTTCTCATGACCTTGGTTATTATTTTTATTTATTTACATAGGAAATCAACTAAGGGTTGTTACAATATCCTTTTATAATAAAGATGAGACTCTTTCATCGAATATTAAAGTAGTTGTATTACTATCTACGGAAACAACCAAACTATACCATGAGTCTGGTAGAGAACATAATAAACTCGTGCACTTATCCTTATCTAACATCTTAATATCAAAAAGTAATAGCTTACTTACCATGGTATTGATGGCATTCAGATGCTCTGTCATCAAGTCTCCATCTTTTATCCTCAAGTTGTACAATTTTTTTCATAAGAATAATTTTTTCACCAAGGACTTAAACTGATACAAATCCCCTAACTTGTCCCACAACATACAATAATACTAAACTTGAGATGCATAATCATATTGTGCACTTTTCCTTTTGATCCATCTTCGTACAATCTTTTGTTTAAATCCTCGTCGATGCAGAACTAGGATCCACAACAATCCATTAATCTATGGCCAACAACAAGTCCTTCATTTTGAGCATCCGTGGCTCAAAAAATTTCCCATTAAATTTTTTGATCTCTATCTTTGATAAGCTTTCCATTTCATTTCACCACAAGAATCACTTTCATAGATCTCCCACTATAACACAACCTACCATAGGTCCAAGCCAAACACCTTAGTCACAAAGGCATCCCCCTAAAACTAAACCTAACCCTGATCCTAAATGTAGGTTTTAACCATGTACAATTAATTACTGCAAACAAATTCTTAATAAAATAGAAAAGATGCAATGGTGAACACACATATTAATGCAAAAAAATTGTCTTGAAAATCGAGCAAGATTTTTTAGTATATTTATTCTATAGATTATTACAATATAATATATATCATGTGGCATCCATAAAATGTAAATCCAGTTATATTGTACTACAATACAACCATAGCTCCTTGACAAAAACTACAAGACAATGGGAAAAACCACCATGCGCCACAAAAATGCTTTTAGCAAAAACATTGTGCCAAAAACTACAAAAAATAGATGTGAAAAACTACCCAATTTTTTTCAGGGAAGCTACCCCCAAACCCCAACACAAGGGGGTTTCCACCCCCTCATTGTGCATCACACATGATACAATGTGTGGCGATATTTGTGAAAATAATATAACACATACCCAATAGAATTTTATTCTTATTTAGTAAGTATAACACCACTAGAAATATGTAGTTGTTCTTCGACATTGGTTGCATCTTCTTTGATAAATTCAAGAACACAAGCTATATGGCTCATATTGTTGTTAACTTGTCGACATTATAATACCCCTGATCCTATGTTTATGCTCATGGAAAACAACACATTTTTCAAGGCAATAGTTAAGCCTCAATCCTTCCCTTATATGTGTTTTGAGGGACCAAAATCTAAGCATGTTCACCAAGGAACTCAAATCTTGACATCTATTGAGACTTGTAGTCTAACATGATTTCTTTGGATTTAGATGGATGACTCTTTGTTTCCCTTCAACATTTTACATGCTTTGGCTCATGATCATCAGTGTGTTGTTGTTCTTTCTTTTTCACAGGTACATGAAGACACTACAAAGGCATCCCATACCAACCATAGCTTATATATGTACATTCCAATGGATCACATTCCAAAAACCATGCATATAATGAAACTACAGGACATCAATCCTATCCAACAACACTAGAAATATCTAATGATAGTTGAGCAAATACACCACTACAAGCATCAATGCTCCCCCTCTCACTCATCAACACAATTTTGAAATCAGCACAGTGAGCAGATTACTTTCCTCCTATGTAAATTACTACACATTCGCACTTAGAAAATGTACAGTCAAAACTCAAACAATATTTACTTGACACACATACAGATGCACAATAGTAAATGATCCACTCAATAGAAAAAATGAAAACAATTTACACTCTTACACTAAATTTACCAAATACGTATAGAGGATAACTCTCAAAACTCTCTCATGTTCTTGGGCCCTCTAATGAGGGGGTTAAGTCTTAACCAACTCTACTACCATGATAGAAAATGAGAGCATAAACATTGTTTTCTCACACCAAAAGAAAACATTAAGTATATTATGACTAATTGATATAATTATGATAGGTTGTGACTCCATTATATAGAGTTCAGTATTTCTCATCAAATTTAACTTATTCTTAAAGAGAAATTTAGAAAATAACTCAACTATCTCTAACTACTTAATTTTCCTAGAGATGCTCTACATCCCATTATGGGAGAGAAGTGTAGGCATTAGGAGTAAAGAAAGATTGTGTCAACCTTTTTTAATGTAGCCTCTATTATAATTAATTAAAAAGCAACACAATTTAATGTCAATGTCATATAAACCATACAATCAATACCTCAATCACTCAATCTGATTCATTCCAAACTCTTCGCTCAATCTTAGCAATAGATCGCATATAAACAAGTGATTCAAATAATATATGCCGAAAAAATATCATTTCTTTCCTTCCCTACTACAGGGAAGCATCCTTCTGGAGTGACACGACATTGGTCAAATTGAGCATGATCAAACATGCCTAATTCCCCACATATTTTATCATCAATCTATGCACTTACAATGTCTTTTTCATCATCCTTTCAAAATAAAAATAAAAAGTTATATAAAAATATCTCTCCACTCTTAGCGTAAATGATATGGGGTTAGCATAAATGACCAGAACGTTAGAAAATATGATGTGTTGATGCATGCATTCCAACAGTGATGGAAGTATAATGATTCCTCATTAACTATACCTTGTTATTCACCTTAACTTGCTACTCCATTTTTCCTCCATTGAGTGGACATGCTCGAACATTTTTGTGACAATGAGGCCCAAGAGATTGTCCTGCTACCGCTACTTCAAAAGAGGAATGAACAACACTACTTTTAAATGGTGGTGGCATTTTTGGAACATAGATGTCAGGGTTACCATTTGGAATTGATTTTCTTAGACCTAAATCTATATTGTTTCCATCACTTCAATGGAAGAATGAACAATAATGCTTTTATCCATAATCATCTGTCTTTGCCTAGATGTGGCAAAGGCTTCATTAAATAAGAATGTCATCACCAGGAAGGTGAGAGTAGCGGCTACAAAAGCAGGCATAGCAGAGTAGGAATGTATGACCACCATTAGTATAATCGACTCAACATCCCTTTGGGTAACCCAAGAAAATCATTTCACTCTCCTCTCGTGTTGATTTGACTACATGTTTCCATAGGGTCGATATGTAAAACTAGCAATTGTCCAAAAAGGTACAAAGAGAGGCCGATAGGATTATTAAATTGGAATTGTTGAATTTTTCTAGAAGAGATGTTGGTTCAAGCCTAATGGATGAGCAATTTGAGCTAGCTAAAGGCTTTCTAATTGTTTTTTATTATGGTAAAATTATATTGATAATTCATTGGTTTTACTTTCAAAAGCTTGAAGGAATTTGAAGAGCAGGTATAGAATTGCTATGTGGGATTTGATCCCAAAATCATTGATTTGTAAATACATACTCAATGAAATGTTATTTGGTTGAAACCCTACACAAATGTTTGATATAAGAAAATAAGCCGAAAAGGTTGAAATGCTTAGTCCATATATTTATTTGTGTTGGATGTGCAGTCAAAATAATTTCAATCTCCTGTGACATACAAGCTACCGGAATTAGCAAACAATTTAGAAGAAATGCAACAAATTTAGTCAAAGTTAAGTTGAGATTAAAACCTTCTCACAAACAGCATTGTAGAATTCTTCAGGAGATGTTCCACTCTGAATCATCTTGTTGATTATGTCATCACATGACTTTCACAACTGAACAATATTTTTTATTCTGCATACCCTGTAGAAGTGTATGAATTTGTGCATATTAGGCCAGATTATGGAATCCCAATTTCCCAATGGGCAATTCTGTGTATGGCATTTGTACTTTTGATGACTCCAATGACAATGAACAAGTATAATCAGTTGGAAAGCATCAAGGGAAATGATAGACCAAATCCACATTTTCCCAAATTACAAGTCAAACAACAACCCACATAAGGAAACAAATTTATCAACCATCACTTACTTCAATTTGAAGGGTACCTTACAGTGTGTATGCAAGATTGCAATGGATTCTATCGCAAAAAATGCTACTAGATCTAAACAAGCAGAGCCATAAACCTAAAAAAGAATCAATAATAGGACCTGCTTGGGACAAGCATAATCCTTACTCCACTCCAAATAAGAGTTGCAGTATACGGATTAGGATACTACGCAGGAAAGCATGCCTTATGAATAGAAAAAGTAAAAGATAACAGTGTTTTAATTGCCATATGCAAGACCTTCATAGATTACCCCATGACAACATAAAAGGAACTAACAATATAAAACACGTGTCCATAATAGCAAAGGTAAAAGAGCAGCAAACATGCATTCATCCAAAAAATTGCAGCAGGGAAATAGCCAAACAGTATATATCTTCTTCCATTAATCATAGAATTTAATAATAGTGTGGTGACATTTAAATGGGGGTTATAGTGGTGGGTATTGCTAAATTCTATCACCACACTATTATTAATGCATGTCACCACACTATTAGTATTGCTAATTGCAATGGGGGTTATAATTCCGAAATCACACTATTAGTATTGCGAATTGCAATGGGTTAAATTTCTGAAATTATTGTACAATAGATTTAAAAAAATAATAATAATAAAAATCAAGAATATATTATTTTTATGTTTTATTTAAAAAAACACGAAAAAAAACTAAATAGAATGAAATTGATATTTGATTTTAAAACTCTAAAATGTCCAAACACTCGCTATGGAGATGACTCCTTGTTAATTAAACTCACATCATGATAGTGATTCATTTGAAATTCAAGAGAGTGTTGAGCTTGGCTTGCGCCCATCCTCGGCTTCTTGACACCAATTTCGCCTAATTTCTTGGTTTATTTGATACTTTGTCTATTCTCTCTGACGGCATATTTGAAACGAGGGCGATACCCATCTTCTTGATGCTCGTCGAGATTCTCGGTTCGAATCCAATGGAAAACCAGGAAGCGGGAGTGAGCCGAGAAGTTGTGAGTGGAATGAAGCTAGCGTGTAGTCTGGTGGGAATATTTGGCGCAACTGGGATTTTTAACTTGGTATAAGTTTACACCCAGGAATTAGGCGACATTGCTGTCAGAACAAAGAGGAAATACAAGGTGGAAGTGACAATGTAGAGAAGTAGGCAAGAGCAGAGAGCTGACATGCCTATTGGACCTCTTCTGGAGGGACCCATGGGCTCCGTCGCCAAAACAAAGGACGATAAACCTATGCCAATGCATGTTATGCCCGTCAATAGATGGAGTATCAAATAAACCCATAAATTTAGCATCAAGGAGTCAAGGATAGCGTTGTCGGCGCAAGCCAAGCTCAGCGATTCATTATAGTGATTCATTCGAAGATTGTATGAAAAGATAAATACTATCCATTATCTTGAACATAAAAGAATAATTCAATGCATATAAACAAGTTTTAGAAATACCTGAGGCGGTGAATGAAGTTGTGCACCTATGAAAGCAGTTATTGGCCCCACTGAACAGCAGCATCCATATCCATCCTGACATCTATCAGTGAGCGTTACTTCATCTCTTCTCAACAAAAAGAGATACAAAAAGAAAAAGAAAAAACACGATAGAAGATATATTTTTCTTAAAGTAGACAAGTGAGTATCTGTTTTCAATACAATCATATTAAAAAAAAAAAAATCTAACAATTTTCAACAAAAAAGTTCTATGATTTTGCATTCTATTTAATTTTAAACTAGTACAAAAACACATAGGTAGTTTTTGACATCTTCCATAATGGAATGGGATCAGCCACTGATCATCCATATTGAACAAGACATTGACGACTCATACACAGAATGTTGGAAGGACGATTTCCAAAGACATGCTCCTATCTGTTATTATTGCAACTATAGAATATCTAAGAATATTCAATAAGAAGGTTATAAGATCTTGAATTCTACTCAACATGGAACTACTTTATTTAAATTAAAATTTGGACAGAGATACGAGTAGTTTTGACCTTTTCCAAAATGGAATTGGATCAGCTCTGTTGAGCAGGACACTGACAATTTGTGCTCAGAATATTTGAAGCACGAATTCCAAGGAAAAAAGTTACAGACAAAGTACTAGGTCTCATGAAAATATTATGTCTAATTCTTTATCTGCAAGTATTTCCATTTCTGTTCTAAGTTATTGGAGAGGATCCAAAGGTTAAGAAAGGAAAAATCACTATTTTTTATGAGCTTTTTCGTGCTTTCTTGATTTTCTGCATAGAATCTTTTATCGTAACTTTTGTGTTTTCTTGACTTTCCGTGTTTTCTTGATTTTCCGTTGTTTCTTTTTCTGGTTCAGATCAACGGTTGAAAGTGTCTCACCTGATCGAACCGAGCAGGGTAAAAGTGTTGACGAAGAAGTTGATGCATAAGAAGGCCTATCGACCTAAATATGTCTAGAATATAAAAAATAGTTTCAAAAGGTAATTTAGAAGCAGTGAAGGGAGCATTACTATAAAATATAATCTCGATCAAAATATTGCACGATCATTTAATGTGGGGAAGGGAGATATATTTAAGTATTTTATTTTTGGATTAAAAAGTAGTTATATAAATATTTAAAAAGTGTGCATAAATATTAAAATCATATCAATAAATTATGGCATAAAATATGTGATGCAGTTATCTATATGACATTATATTATGCAAAAGCTACATTAAGACTTTCAAGCAATGGTTCAATCAAATATTTGAAAAATAGTTTTTTGATAATATTAAAAAATAAATATTTATTTTTCAAAGTTTAAAAGTATAAGTTGCAATGGTCAACTAAACTAATAATGGGTAAGTTATGGTCCAATCAAATGTTTGAAAATTAGTTCTTTTAATAATATTAAAAATAAATATTTATTTTTCAAAGTTAAATATTGTAAGTTGCATTGGTCATTGCTAAAGAAATATTGGTCAAGTTATGGTCCAAGCAAATGCTTGAAAAATAATTTTTAATAATATTTAAAAATAAATATGTATTTTTCAAGGTTAAAAATTATAAGTTGCATTGGTCAATGCTAAACTAGTAATAATGGTCAAGTTATGGTCCAATCGAAGGCTTGAAAAATCATTTTTAATAATATTAAAAAATAAATATTTATTTTTCAAAGTTAAAAATTATAAGTTGCATTGGTCAATGATAAACTAATAATGGTCAATAACCAAATTGATTGCTAGAGTCCTACCTTGGCAGAGACTAATAATAATTTTGTAAACGTATTTAAAGTTAATTAATAAGCACATAAAAACTTAATCCTTCCAATAAACTTACAATATAACAAGATTATTAACCATGGATATTTAACCCCACTTTACCTTATATTAGTAACTTGTAAATAGACTTTGTTACAATACCATGGGTCAATATCAAGGCTTATCAATACCACATGCCCAAAAACCATAACTCATTTCACAATCAAAATATTCTATAAATATTTTATTTTAATTTAATTTTATAACAAAAAGAAAAAAAGTTATATGATATATATATATATATATATATATATATATATATATATATATATATATATATATATATCAACTCTCTACCTCTACTACTAAAAATATTGTGGATATTCCATAGAGATTAAATCAAGGTTTTAATCAAATGGAAAGTGAGAGTATATATAGAGATGTGCATTTTATATAATGCCATCTAGATCCATCTTAACTCTCACTCATAATACATGACTTCATTACATTGACTTAAATACCACCCTAGATCCATCTTAACTCTGGATCTATCAAGCGCTGAGAGAGATCAATCTCTTGAAGTGCAAACCTTTTTTTTGAGTGCAAAACTTGAGAAAAGGTTTGCACCTTGAGATATTTGATCCTTCTCCGGACTTGATAGATCCGGAGTTAAGATGGATCTAGGCTGGTTTCAGTCGTGTGTAGCCAAAGAAAATCTAACGAACAGATGATTGATTTTATCAATAATATGTAAAATCATCTAATATTAATATAATCATTTTAAATATGCTAAATATGTCTCAGATTAATCTGGTCATTTTTAAATTTTCTTAGTTACCTTAGTTTGTTGAGATGATAAATATTGTGAATAACTTTAATGATGAAAAATGATGAAATAAAAATTTTGAATGTAAAGTGACAATGTAATAGTGTTGAATGATAGAAAATGTGAATAATAAGAATATAGTCAATTACAAATAGTCTTCATTGTGATTAATCTCAAACTATTTTCTTCTACTATTTTTATTGTCACCCTTGCTACTTTTGTCATTTTTTCATATCAATTATATGAAAAGAACAGGTTAAATCATAAACCATTTAAATCTTTAACTCGAGATATTGTAGTAAACATCATACCTTGTATCTCTTTATCTCCAATATTAATAGGTTGAATTACTATAACACAAAAATCAATGTACATTGTCAATAATTTTTTATGCTTACATTGAAATCAATGCACAATATTAATCCAATCACTTTAAAATTAATGTACCATCATACATCAAATTACATCAAATCAAAAATCAACATCTACATTGAAATCAATGCATCTAATGCAAGAAATCAAATATCATTAGAAATCAACATTTACACTCAAATCAATGCATTTAGTGCAAGTAATAAAATAGGTTTATAAACCAACATCTACATTGAAATCAAAGCATCTAGTACAAGTAAGAAAATAGGATTATAAACCAACATCGACACTAAAATCAATGCATCTAGCGCAAGCAATCAAATAGGATTAGAAATCACCATCTACACTGAATCAATGAATTTAGTGCAAGAAATAAAATAGGATTAGAAATCATTTTCATTGAAATCAATGTATCTAGTGCAAGCAATCAAATATTATTAGAAATCAACATCTGCATTGAAATCAATGCATCTAGTGCAAGCAATAAAATTGGATTAGAAATCACCGTCTACAATGAAATCAATGCATTTAGTGAAAGCAATCAAATAGGATTAGAAATCATCTACATTGAAATGATTCAATGCATCTAGTGAAAACAATAAAATATCATTAGAAATCAACATCTATACTAAAATCAATGCATCTTGTGAAAGCAATGAAATAGGATTAGAAATCACCATCTAAATTGAAATCAATGCATCTAGTGCAATAAATATTCTTCCCTCTCTCCCCCCTCCATCTATATATATATCTCCCTCCATCTCTCCTTATTTGTCTCTCTATATCAACCCCCCAAACACACACAATCTCTCACTCCATATCTATCAATCTCTTTGTCTCTCCCTCTCTCCCCCCATCTCTCGCTTCTTCCCTCTATTCACTTTCCATCTATATCTCTATCTCCTTTTGTCTCTCTATATCACCCCAAAACATACACTCTCTTTCTCCAATCTATCTATCTATCCCTCCCTCCTCCTCTCCCTCCCTCTCTCTCTCTTCCCTTTCTCTCCCTCTCCCCTGCTTCTATCTCTCTTCCCTTTATTATCCTCTCTCCCTCTCTCTCCATTTTTTCTTATCACTCCCTCTCTCTCTCTCTCTCCACCTTTCTCTCTCTATTTCTTTATTCTTACCTCCCTCTCTCCCCCTCCAACTCCATCTCTCTTTCCCCCCTCTCCACTCCCTCTCTCGCTCTCTCTCTCTCCAACTCTGTTACTATATCCTTCCCTCTCTCCTCTTTCCTTCTCTCCCCCATTCCCTCCATTTATCCTTCTTTGTCTCTTTATCTCACTCTAAACATACACACTCTCTTCCCATCTCTCCCTTGTCACTCCCTCTCTATTTTCACTTCTCACTCTCAATGTATGTCTTCTTCCCTCCCTCTTTCCTCCTCTCTCTCAATTCCACTCTCTCATACTTCCTCTCTCTCCCTTTATCTCCTACCTCCCTTTATCTTCCCCCATCACTCTCTCTCTTTGCCCTCCAATCCTCTCACTATCTCCCTCCCTCTCTCCTTCTCTCTCTTCCCCTCCATCTTTGTGTCTCCCTTTCCCTCTCTTACCCTTCTCTACATCTCTCACTTATCTCCCTCTCTCTCTCTCTCTTCATTCCTCCTCTCCCCTATCCTTAAGTTTATCTCCATCTCTCCCTTGTCACTCCCCCTATCTCTCCACCTCTATCACTCTATGTCTTTGTTCTTCTCTCCTATATATATCTACAATTAATATATATCATGATATATTAATATATATTATAATATAACAAATTTAATATTGTATTAATCCAAAGTTATTAAATTTAATAATATTAATATTATAATATATTAATATGAATATTAGATTTAATATTATTATTATTATTAATCTTTTAATATTATATTTGGGTTAATAATGTATTTTTTGTATGCTATTAATAATAATTTAGCCCGTGGTATTTGGCCCATAGACTTCACCTAAATAAAACCTATTTTTTTTAGTGTTAGTAAGTATAAAGAGGTTTATGGAATAAATATAAAAAGAGGTTTTGTTTATTTACCAAACCTCTAGTTTATATATATTTTTAGTTATTTATCATATCTTTTTTATTTACCATGGTATTTGGCCATAGGTTTGGCATATACTTAGATGTTGATTTCTAATCCTATTTGATATATTTTTATTTATTTATCATACCTTTTTATAGCTCTTTTATATTTATATTTTTATTTATTTACCATACCTCTAAAGTAAATATAAAAAAAGTTTTATTTATTTACCATACATTTTTTTGAGTTTAAACCTCTTTATATTTGAAATTTATATTGTGTTTATACATACTAATAATTAGACTAATTTTTAAATAGTGTCGACATTAGATTAAAAATGTTAAACATTACGTTTACATTTACATGTTTATGTTTTTATGTGATATCCACCCCATACTCGGTTATTTACATTTACGTTTACATTTATGTTTTTATGTGAGATCTACCCCCATACTTGGTTGTTTACATTTATATTTTTATGTGAGATGATCTACCCCCATACTAGACGTTTACATTTAGGTTTACATTTTTTATGTGAGATCTACCCCATACTGGGTTGTAGAACGCCTCTCGGTGCAATTAAAATCCAACAAATTTTCCACATATTATATATGACTTAAAATATTTATATATTATATTATTTTTTTATGTATTTTTTGTATCTATAAAAAAAAAACTTCTATTAATTCGTCCAATGATTACGCCATACTTGTTCAGTATTCCTAGCTATTTTGGCCTCACTCCCATCAGATTTGTTGACCAGAACAGAAACGCAAAAGGTAATTACAAAATTCACAGAAAAGCTAATTACAAAATGCAAAGAACAAAAATACAAAATCTAATTACAAAATGCCATAGACTACTGAGAACCCAAAAATGAAAACACCAAAAGGCCCAAAACACGCTTAAGATGAAGATACAACCCACATACATAATGGAACATAAGGATTTACTACAGCTGGATTTTTTGATCCATTATGTAATATACCAAACATTAAATTTTTTTAATAGATCTAGTACACTCTAGGTGTTCTAATAAAATTCTTGCAGTAAAAACACTAAACACAAGAGATCTGAGAATGCAACATCTTATTTATGTAAAAAAAAAAAAAAAAAAAAAAAAAAAAAATTACATGCCCACACAAAACCTACTAAAGCATGTGCTTATGGCATGTATCGCTACCCCAACAACATAGAAACTAAAGGTACTTAAGCACAATCATGGACCCTAGATGGAACCACCAATGAAATTCACCACAGGGTTTTCATCCTGGGATCAAGCTAGAACCGGCCACGCCAAGTTCTCAACAAAAGCATAATAAGATACAACAAAATCATAATAAGATAGACAAATTCTAGATGATCCAAATGCTTAGCTTCTATCCCCTTTTATAGGCTTGATGGACTCTCTAAAGTCCCTATTTTATTATTTTCCCTCGAAAAATGAAGGCAAATACCATGGGTTGATACCATGGGAAAATACCACGTTAAATGCCATGGACAGATTCTGTCCATTTTGACCAGATCAAGAAAGGGAGTATTACAAATCCTCTTACCCAAAGATTTTTTTCCCTCAAGCAATTTACTTCTATCCACAACATAAGCATTGATACGAGGATCCCATACAACCCAATGTGATATTCCATATCACCATGCTACATTATCATGAATGGATCCTTCGATACCTGGATCCCAAACAATCCTCTGACCAATTCTTCCCTTTGATAGATTCATCTAGATCCCAAACCATCCTCCGACTGATGTTGTCCCTAATGGATTCTCCCACTTAATAATAAATAATAAAAATAATAAATCATAAATGTTAAATAATAAATGATATTAAAAATATATACAAAGAAAATAAATAAAAATAATAAAAATAAAAATAGTAATAACCATACTAAAACTATAAATAAGAATAAATAGAAATAAAACAAGAAAACTATCAAAAAGAAGGAAATAAAACAAGAAAAGCTAAAAATCAAAAGAAAAGTAAAGAAATAAAACAAGAAAGCTAAAAATCAAAAGAAAGTTGCATGTAGACACATGGAGTGTGTGCATGTGGTTCCCCTTCCAATGTTGTTCTATTTAATAGGTCGTGAGGAAGATGAGAGGCATTCCAAGATTCTATCTAGCATTCTCTTGGGAGAATGGAGTTCTAAGACTCAGGAGTCACTGGCAGTAGTACGTTGATTGAGGGCTCGGGGGTGGCCAGTTGTAGCAAATCCTTGCACAATTGAGCCTACGGTTGGGTGGAGAGTCATCCCCAAAACCTTGTTGTCATCTGGCAGACATTGATCACAGATAATATAGGTATGTACTTATTTTTTGATTCTAATTTTAATTAGGAAATTAATTTTATATTTACTTTGGACTGTTACATCCTAGATCCCAATGCCACCTAAGTCCTAGGACCTGTGGGTTATGGTACCATCTCAGGCCCCCATCACTACCCGTGCCAGAGGGCCCAAGCTACAATATGCTCTTGGCTAAGAGTATCCCATCAATAGAGTTCCTGCTCATAATCTCTAGCCAATCCATCTCGTGGGGAGGATATAATGCATGAATATCTGCACATGGAATAAGTCTACCATGTTGATGTTGTCTGATGCTCAACTCATTTTGCTCCACTCGGTCATCCAACATGATACATTTGGAGAATTTTACCCTACTCTCCCTAATGCATAAAGGTGGGTTGGTAGTGTTGCAGGCCTTATCTATGTACTCCTGTAGAGAGATACTCTAGAACTCCCAACTGTACTGCTCTTGTTGCCATGTGAGGAACTTGAGTTGTTCCTCAACACTAGACAATTGAGTTTTTGATTCAGCACATACTCCTATGAGCTCCTCAATTTTTCTATTCTCCTGTAACACAATGTCTGGAACTGTCTAGAATTTCTGCTTCAACATCATAATATTTTGCTTGAAATGCATGATCCTTCCTTGAAAGTCCTCTATTACAAATTCTCATTCCCTATTGAATGTCTCTGTATATGTTTGCACCAGATGCCCCATGACCACAGCTTCAACTTGAACTTTTGACTGACCCTCTAGAAATGGCTCCTCCTGCATACTATATTTGTCATGTTTCCCCACATGATCATGCTCATTATGTCAATTTATTATTACTGGATCCTCATTTGATTGTCCTTGAATTTCTTCTTCTTGGCCTTCTCCACATGTGGGGATAAGTTGTCCACCCTCTCTGATTGTCAAACATGGATGTATTGGTGGACTATTATCTATATCTGATTGCCCATACTCTTTATGGATGTTCTCATGGATATCTATAGACTCAACTACCTCATCATCAAGAGGAATACCCTCCTTCCTCTCCCCATGTACTTTGTCAAGCTGACTAATTATCATCGGTTTCTCTTAAAAACATGGTTTTGTTGTTCATCATTTGTACTTGCTTGGATCCATCATAGGTTCTCTTCTGAAAACCGGTGAACCAAATAATGGATTAATTCCCATGATCTTCCCTTGTTCCCTCCTCATCACCTGGACATGAATGGTTAAGGTCCCAAGGTCCTTTGGAGATAAAGCATAGTCCTCTTCTCCTTAGTTCATTCTTGCTGCAAATTTTTTTCTTGCTTCCTTCATCAATACTTTTCAACTCCTTCCTAGTTAGCACCCTTCTGAGAAATTTTATGTTTTTCCTTACCAACTTCTCGACTAGATCATAGGCAACTGGTGATCCTTGTGGTTCCTTCCTCCAAATGGTCAACAATTTGGATCTTAGTATCTTGCAGATGTCAACATTGCCTTCTAAGAATAGAGAAACAATCTTTTGCATGCTTGTTTTGACATGGTCTGAATGAGATGATGTAATACTGGTGTAAAATTTTTGGAGCAACTGAAAGATCAACTCATCACATTCCAGATTCAACATGAATGTTCCAAAGCTGAATTATTCCATGAGTTTTAAAATTGTGCACCACTTCTGAAAGGTAGGAAGCATGATGTTATTCAATCCCTGAAAGTATTCTACTATCAGTTGTAGTATATATCTCATGAGATCATTGGTGTATGGCAGTAGTGGCAATGTTAGAGCTATGATCCTACTGAGACAAGAAGCAATTGTGATCCTGAACTCTTCACAAGGATGTTCCTAAAGTTTGGGTTGAATCAACAGAAGCATGGATGGCTTGAGAGCCCAACTGAGTTTCTTCCATTCCAGTTGCCCCACCTCAGACAGACATGTGTCTTTTTCCTCTAATTTATGAAGGTATATGATTGACTATGTTCGTTGCAATTCAAATCCAAGTGCGAAGAGCTTAGCTCCTCTTCCCTGTCTTTCCTTCACTTCCCATGGGTACTTTGACTGCAGAATGACATGGACTCTTTTTTATAATGTTTTGTTGATTTGACCATCATTTTGGTCTAAGGATGTATTGCTACGTAAAGGACCATATATTCTCACTAGTTCATCAAGAAGTTTCTGAGTCGTGCCCAAGGTCTCTTCAAGATGGTCCATCTTCTCCCATACCAAAGAAAGAAACTAGACAAGAATACACTAATTCTTCATAGGAATATTTCATCAATCATGCCATCCCAAATATTTTCAACAGATTTAACCCAAAAATATTATTATAGCCACAAATTTAGAAATTATTCTTTGTTTTCTTTCCCTATCCTTTTTTTCTTTTTACATAAACCCTTATGTCTCCAAAAATTTAAACCCAAACTAGGAAAAGAAAAAAATATGTATATATATATATATATATATATATATATATATATATATATATCAGACCCTTATATCAGACCCTATATTAGGTTGGGCGAACCTACATATGGTTTTGTGCATGATTTTCGCACATGCTATTGGACGCGATGGTTTTTCGGTCCATGGTATTGGATGCTTCGGCATGTATAAATATGTATTGTAACATTGAAAGGAACATAATGAAAAATCAAGCTGGTAGTCCCGGTTTTGAGATCCAGGGAAAAATCTCTGTGCATATGTGTTTTATGGGTTATGCTCTCGCATTGTTTATTTTCTTTGTTTAAGAATTCGTATGCAGGTAATTTCTGTACAGGGTTAAAACCTACATTTGGTATCAAAGTTGTTTTGGCTTCAAGGGGATGCCTTTGTTGCTGAGGGGTTTCGCTCGGGCCTGTGGTAGACCCTGTTCAGTGGGAGATCTGCGAGATCGATTCTGGTGGTGAAAGAAGATGGCGAGCAGTGGAAAGATCGAGATTGAGAAGTTCAATGGTCAGAGTTTTGAGTTGTGGAAACTCAAGATGGAGGATCTGTTGGTCGATAAAGATCAGTGGATCGCGGTAGATCCGGGTACTAAACCATCGGGAGTGACCGATGAAGAATGGAAGAAATTGGATCGGAAGGCAAAGAGCACAATACGATTGTGTGTCTCAGATTCAGTATTGCTGAATGTATCAGGGGAAGCTACGGCAAAGGCTTTGTGGGTCAAGTTAGGGACTTTGTACCAATCTAAGTCTCTGGTGAATAAACTGTTCCTGCGGAAAAAGCTGTATAACCTGAGGATGAAAGATGGAGACTCGGTGACAGAGCATCTGAATGCGTTTAATACTGTGGTAAGTCAATTACTATCTGTTGATATTAAAATTTCATATGAAGATAAGTGCATCAGTCTATTGTGTTCTCTACCAGATTCGTGGGATAGTCTGGTTATTGCAATAGGTAGCAATGCAACTGCTTTGCAGTTTGATGAAATAGTCTCAGCCTTGCTGACGGAGGAGATGAGACGGAAGAATATGGACAACCAGAATGGTGATGCCTTGTTTGTACGAGGACGGTCCCAGAACAGAAACAAAAATAAATCATCGAGTGGGAGGTCTAAATCTAGAGGGAGATCTAAATCTCCAGGAAAACCTACAAAGGTGGTGTGCTGGAAATGTGGAAAGGAAGGGCACTTCAGAAGGGATTGTAAATCTAAAGCTCCTGATAAAGGAAAGGGATCTGATGATGCTCCTTCTGCAGAGGCGAAAACCACCTCAGATGAAGGTGGGGATGTGTACTTGGCTTCTTCAAGTACACATGTAGATCATGAGGCATGGTTGATTGACTCAAGTGCATCCTTTCACTTCACTCCCCATAGAGAGTGGTTCTGCGAGTATGAGAAATAAGATGGTGGTGATGTCTTCTTAGGAGATGATAGGAAGGCTAGAATCATTGGTTGGGGAAAAGTAAAGTTGAAGTTGCAAGGTGGAAGGGTTAGAACACTTCCGGGTGTTCTACATATTCCTGCATTGGCCAAAAATCTGATTTCTGTAAGCAAGTTGGATGATGCAGGTGTAAAGACGGTGTTCGAGAAAGATACCTGCAAGATGGTTCGAGGAGCACTGATATTGATGCGGGGAGTTCGGATTGGAACTCTGTACAAGCTGCAAGGTAGCACTGTTGTTGATGGGTGCAATAGTTCTATGGTTCCTGAAAATGGAGTAGAAAATCTAGTGGTCTCTGGAGAGAAGACCATGTTGTGGCATCAAAGGCTTGGACATATTGGAGAGAAGGGCCTTCGAATACTTCATGGTAAAGGTATGGTAGAAGGTATGAATGATAGCTCTCTGGATTTTGATTTCTGTGAAAATTGTGTGTATGGGAAGCAGAATCGAGTGAGTTTCCCCTCTGGTGGTAAGAGGACGAAACAGATATTAGAGCTTGTGCACAGTGATGTGTTTGGACCTGTGAAGGTTCCATCACTGGGTAAGTCTGTGTACTATGTATCATTCATAGATGACTTCTCAAGGAATACATGGATATATTTCCTTAAGAAGAAATCTGAAGTCTTTGACAGGTTTAAAGAATTTAAGGCTCTGGTGGAAAATCAGACAGAGAAGAAGATAAAGGTGTTGAGGACAGATAATGGTGGAGAATTTTGCAGCAAGAAATTTGAAGAATTTTGTAAGAAGTGTGGTATAGCACGGCAGAAGACTACTCCATATACACCTCAGCAAAATGGAGTCGCAGAAAGAATGAACAAGACATTGATGGAAAGGGCAAGAAGCATGCTCAGTGGTGCCGGGTTAGGACAGGAATTCTGGGCAGAGGCGGTGGATACTGCACGTTACCTGATCAACAGATCACCCTCATTAGCGTTGGAGGATAAGACTCCACAAGAAGTATGGACTGGTAAGAAACCCTCTCTTTCACATCTGAGGGTATTTGGATGTGATGCATATGTACATGTTCCAAAGGAGAAACGAACCAAGTTGGATAGAAAATCTGAAAAGTGCATCTTTATTGGGTATAAGGATGGTTTAAAGGGTTATAAGCTTTGGAACCCAGTCACACGGAAGGTTGTGTACAGCCGAGATGTGGTGTTCAGAGAGGTAAAAGATGTTATTCAATCTGAAGTCCAACCAAAGGAACCTGAGAAGATAGTGTTTGAGCCAAAGGAGGAAGAATCAGACTCTGCAGTAGAGGAGGAATCAGAAGATGAAGAGCCACAAACTCCGGCTGTGAGAAGATCAGGTCGAGAAAGAAGGCAGCCAGAAAGGTATAGTCCATCTGCTTTCAGTTCAAATTTTGCTTTGTCTGTTACTGATGATGATCCCAGAATTGTGAAGGAAGCAGTGGATTCAGAGGATGGAAAACTCTGGAAAGAGGCCATGGTTGATGAAATGGCATCTTTGCACAAAAATGAGGGTTGGGATCTGGTAGAGTTGTCGGCTGGAAGGAAACCCATTGGCAGCAAATGGGTGTTCAAGAAGAAGACTAATGCAGAAGGAAAGGTGGAGAAATACAAAGCTCGGTTGGTAGCAAAAGGTTATTCCCAGGTGCCGGGAATTGATTTTGGTGATATTTTTTCTCCTGTTGCCAAGGTAGCTTCTATTAGATTACTTTTATCTGTTGCTGCTGCTTTTGATTTTGAGGTAGAACAGATGGATGTGAAGACAGCATTTCTTCACGGGGATTTGGAAGAGGAAATCTACATGAGGCAACCTGAAGGCTTTGCGGTGAAGGGTAAGAAAGAACTGGTATGCAAGTTAAAGAAGTCTTTGTATGGGTTAAAACAGTCACCAAGGATGTGGTATCAGAAATTTGATACATTTATACGGGGACTTGGCTTCACCAGAAGCAAAGCAGATCATTGTGTGTATTTTAAATTAATTGGTGACCGTTTTATTTATCTGGTCTTGTATGTGGATGATATGTTGCTGGTTGGAAATGACAAAGAAATTATCCAGGATTTGAAGACCCAATTGTCCTCCAAATTTGACATGAAAGATCTTGGTGCTGCAAACTATATTTTGGGCATGGAAATTAAAAGAGATCGGGCAAAGAGGAAGCTCTGGTTAAACCAGAGGAAGTATGTCGAGACAATACTGTAGAGGTTTAATATGCAGGATAGTAAACCAGTGAAGGTTCCTATTCCTGTAGGTGTGAGGTTATCTGCTGAACAGTGTCCCAAGACACAAGAAGAGGAAGAGGACATGTCCCGTGTTCCATATGCAAGTGCAGTCGGTAGCCTGATGTATGCAATGGTCTGTACTAGACCAGACATTGCACATGCAGTGGGAGTATTGAGCAGGTTTATGTCAAAACCTGGGAAGGAGCACTGGACAGCAGTGAAGCGGGTTTTCAGGTATTTGCGTGGAACTAGTGATTATGGTTTGTGCTACCAAGGAAGACCAGGATTGGATAGATTGTTGGATATTCATGGTTTTGTTGATGCAGACTGGGCTGGAGATCTGGATCAGAGAAGATCTACAAGTGGGTATGTGTTTAACCTATTTGGAGGTGCAGTCAGTTGGATGAGTAAGAAACAATCTATAGTGGCACTATCAACTACAGAGGCAGAATACATGGCAGCCACTCATGCAAGCAAGGAAGCAGTTTGGTTGCAGAGATTGTGTTCAAGTATGGGGTTAGTACAGGGAGCTATAAGAATAGACTGTGACAGCCAAAGTGCAATTTCTTGGCAAAGAACCCTGCTTATCATTCAAATACAAAGCACATTGATGTTCAGTATCACTTTGTGAGGGATATGATAGAAGACAAAAAGGTGTTGCTGGTAAAGGTGGACACTTTGAAGAATACTGCAGATGCATTGAGAAAATCTGTGAGCTCTGAGAAGTTCCCTTGGTGTAGAGAAACAATGGGTGTTTTAGGGCTGGAAAAATGACTAAGCTCTCCTATGGCCCCCTGTGGAAAGAAAACAACAAGTGGGAGATTGTTGGGTTGTGTTATATTCTTTCCACGACTAACCTACGTAGTTAAACGGGGGGTTAGAGGGGGGCGGCAGCCGCCCTTCGTTGCGCCGATTGCGCAGCGGGGGGGTCACAGGGGGGGCGGCAAGCCCCCCTGTCCGGGGGGTTTGAGGGGGGCGGGTAGCCCCCCTCTACGGGGTCCAGGGCAACGCCCCGGGAAATTTTTTTTTTTTGGACCCTATATTAGGTTGGGCGAACCTACCTATGGTTTTGTGCATGATTTTCGCACATGGTATTGGACGCGATGGTTTTTCGGTCCATGGTATTGGATGCTTCGGCATGTATAAATATGTATTGTAACATTGAAAGGAACATAATGAAAAATCAAGCTGGTAGTCCCGGTTTTGGGATCCAGGGAAAAATCTCTGTGCATATGTGTTTTATGGGTTATGCTCTCGCATTGTTTATTTTCTTTGTTTAAGAATTCGTATGCAGGTAATTTCTGTACAGGGTTAAAACCTACATGCTCCTTCTCTAGGCCTCCTACCACATAGTGTCTGGGCACACAAGGCAATGCTCTATGAACTATTATCTCCCCTATGTGGCATCTGAAGAGTTTATATGTCACAACCTTGCAGTAAATGACACAGTGCCCTACATAATCTTGGATCTTGTTGCAGATGATACGACGCATCCAATAAACCTTTCTATGAGAAAAGAGTCCTCAACAATTGGTTCTCTCCACGTCTATATGTCCATGCTTATGTTCCCTGGTGACTGTCTGGAAATACTCACACCATGACTAGAAGGATGGCTCGTTGACCTCGCATTTCAGTGTTTGGGAAGCTAAGTTTGTGGAAGAAATTTTCCCCTAACAATGCTTTAAAGATTTGTAATTTAATATGCTATGGTTTACACTATTTGGAAATCCTTCTTTACATAGTAGGCATTCAACCTTATAAATCAGACGGTTGTGCAATGCCTTTTGCTCATGTAGATCGTCTTTCCCTTCCTCTTGACTAATGACTTGATGTTGCTATGATTATAACTTCTCTTGGCCCTTACAACCCTGGCATGTTGTCAAATCATCCCAGAATTATATTATTATATTGGTCCAATGTATAAGGAGGGTGTTTAAATTAATTCCACTTTAGTTGAATTACTATTGCTGGACGTGTTGATGGATTAAACCCCGCTGAATTTGCACATAGTGGTAAGTCAGGAGTGGAGGAGCTCAGCCCTGGGCTCTTTTGTAAACAACAGATCCTACGATGAGGTTAGCATTGTTCACCAGTTCGATCTACCGACTCTTGTTTAGATGCTTTAATAATCTCACCATTTTTCTTGATATAATGGTGCTCCTTCTGCAGATGATGATCTGTGTTGCAAAAGACTCCACAATCCCTGCATTTCAACTTCTTGGTCAATGGTGCACCCCACGGTCCCTGATTTCGTGACAATTTGTCACTGCCTCCAACTCATTATCTCTCCATATCGTGATGGCTCCATGACTGTTGGTCGAAGCCTTGGGTTGGTGCAAGTGGCGGACTCTGTGACAAGGTGGTTGGTCACCTCACTACAACTAGAGGCCTCAAGCAATGATCACCCCTTGATTCTATCATCCATGTCTAGGGAGATGCTAAGACAATGTTAAACCCTTCAAGCGATCAAGACACTACAGATGAGGTCATTTTTCACATTCTTCTTCTAGATGATAGTCTGCTACCCATGCAAATTGAATCGATTTTTTTCTCATTATTGTGCTCCCTTTCTAATGTTCTACATTATCTTTCTTTACAACTTACTTGCAGATGTGAATGGACTCTACCTGGCCCAAATGTTGGCTCTGTCTCTCCACTTGAAAACTTTCAATCTCTTTCACCAGAGATGTGGATCCTTTCGAAGAAATGTGATCTCTTCTTTACAATTTCCTTTAGTCAATTTCGTCCCCTCTGCTAACACTCATGGCAGTCAAGGGTCTAATTCCCTAGCCTATAAACAATACAATAATGGATCTGCTTCCTAAACATTAAAGAACTTGGCATGTTCATAAAAAAAGTAAATTCTTCTGCAACCAATGTCTGTCACAAAAATGCCCTGAAGAAAAAAAAATTGAACCCCAGAAATTTCAATAATAATGAGCTAATTAGGGTGGTTATATAGAGCCACCGAAATTACCGAGATTCTAGTTAGGAACACATATTTCATTAAATTTGGAATTAAATGGTGGATATAGAATTTCAAACTAACCAAAAAAATCGAAGGCTAGTGATGTCCTTGTAATAAAAAATTTCCAATTTTAATGAAATATGTGTTTAGGGTGAAATCACCTAAGACTAGTTTCTCTTGAAACCCTAGATCACGATCTTTCTTTGAAGTTGATCTATCATAAACCTTGATTCTGACAGGATGCATAGCTCTGATACCACTGTAATATCCCAAACATTAAAATTTTTAACAAATTTGGTACACTCTAGGTGTTCTAATAAAATTCTTGTAGTAAAAACACCAAACATAACAGATATGAGAATGCAGCCTCTTATTTATGTAAATAACTGAAAACAAAATTACATGCCCACACAATACCTACTAAATCATGTGCCTGTGGCATGTATGGCCGCCCCAAAAACAAAGAAACTAAAGGTACTGAAGCACAATTGTGGACCCTGTATCGAACCACCAGTCAAATTCACCATGAGGTTTTCATCTTGGGATCAAGCTAGAACTGACCACACCAAGTTCTTAATAAAACATATTAAGATAGAAAAATTCTGGCTGATCCAAATGCTTAGCTTCTATCCCCTTTTATAGGCTTGATGGACTCTCTAAAAACCATATTTTATTATTTTCCCTCGAAAATTAAAGGCAAATACCATGGGCTGATACCATGGGAAAATACCACGATAAATACCGTGGACAAATTTCGTCCATTTTGACCAGATTAGGAAAGGGAATATTACACATTACCATGTGAATCTAGAGGTTTGGGATCACCATGGATTTGAAATTCCATATGAGCCAACCTCCCCTCCATATGCTCCATTTGCTGAGACATTCTCTTGTAGCGTCATTGTAACGAAGCTAATTGAATCCTACATGTGCCATTAGTTATGCTATAGATCATTCATAAACCTGATGGCAACATTGCGATAATCATGTCAATCTTGTCCAGCCTACTCTAGAAGAGTAATGATGTGTCACTACTAAGTTTCCAAGGCATCAAAAGGAGGAGGAAGATAAACTCAACCAAGAGAGGGAACTAGCATTAGAGAAATTTTGATGTCAAAAATGGGCCTGAAAACAAAATGTACAACTGAAATCAACTTTATAAGAACCAATAGGATTCAATATGATGATGTCAACCATGGGGGATGATTCACCACTTTTGGAGTAAAAACATAAAAAAGATAAAAAAAAATAAAAGAATATAAAAACTACTTTTTCAACTCATATTTTCAACTTATATCCCTACGATTTTATTTAAATTTTGAGTAGGAGCACTCGTTGGATGCAAAATTTAATTCTTCATCCAAGGAGTACCCATGTGTGCATACTTTTGATGGACCACACCACATGAAAAAACAGAAATACATGAAAAACATGATTGCAACCACATGTTTTCATGCATTTCTCATTCTTCCTATAGAAAGTTCCATCGAAAGTATGCAACATGGGTACTCCTTGGATGAGGAATCAAATTTTTCATCCAACGAGTTATCCTACTCGAAATTTGAGTAAAATCGTAGGGAGATAAGTTGAAAAAATAGTTTTTTTCTTTTTTCCCTCTAAAATTTTATGATGTAATATAATCTTGTTTTATTATTTCCACTATTATTTTATAATATTATTTAGGAGTCCTATTTTAGACCTCAAAATTTCCCAAATAATAATGGGTCACCTCCTCCCCCATCTCTGCTTCATCCTTTTATCCTCCCTCAACTCCATGTCCTCCCCTCTATGCTCCACCCTTTGGTCCCTTGGGCCCAATGCCTCTATGTGTTGTTTCGTGTTGCTTGTGCATTGTCGAACAAACCACAACCTATGAAGGCCACCACCTAGACTACAACATCACATCCAGACCCCAATCTGCTATGATACAACTCACACAAGGCCAAGTCATAGTCTCTCATGGCCAAAGCAACCCCTGTTGAGAGATGCCTCCCTTGACTACCACATCGTGTCCAGGATGTAGCAATATCCACCATACCCCCAATGGCCTCATCTCCCACCAAAGATACAAGACACATCAGTGATGGCACCACCATCCGACAAACCCTATAGAAGAAGAGCATATCCATAAACTCAAAACAAGGGTCATGTTGATAGTGTTGGAAATCCATTAACTAAGGGGGTCTCCCTGATGTGAAGTCCCAATTAGACCTCACATCGTTTGGTGTAGGAGCCCCATCCAGAATATCATCCTGGTTTCCATATATCTCAAAGATGTTCCTTGGCTCTAACTATCATCATAGGAGAGGGCTGCAATGGTGTCTTCAAAAAGCAAGGGAGGTGTGCCTGGTGAGTGTGCAGTTGCGACTGTGTCAAGGTTCTTCTATTGCAAAGGGGGAGAAAAGTGATCCTATAAGTGAGAGGTAGTAGTACCACCCAGGAATAGACACACATGAACTAGAAGGATTTGTCTAGCATCCAGAGGAATAGTCCATAGCAGATGTGATGGTCATTATGACCAACAAATAGGGAAAGATATTTCTAATATCCTGCGGAATATTCCACAAGGATGGGGTAGCAATAACAACCATTAATGAATATTCTCAATAAGATAAGCATTAAAATAACTGGAATAGTTCAACTATCTTAGTACATGAGAAAGCAAACATGAAATACAAATGTCCACAGAATAGTCTTACAAACATTCATAGTCCATGCATGAAGAACGTGTTGGCCTTAAAGGCTTTTGTTATTAAGCAAAATTTCCAAGACACATGTTTACAATGTACATCACTAGCCCCAATAGTGGGACATTGGAGCCACTCCTTGCTCCTCAAAGAACTAGTTGATCTCTCTAATGCCTTGTGGTAGGAGCCAAGGTGAAAATGCCTTTGCTCATATAGTGAGGGGGTATATATAACCAAGGGGTGATGCTTCCCCTTTGTGACTCTTTAACTACCCTCATGACTGTTCAGATTCCTATTACTTTTCAACTTACATGACTCTCCATATTCATGTGTGTCCTTTGGACTTCAACTTTACAATACATTTGAATATAATATACATGGTCCACAATAGTGATGTTGCATATGACCACTCATAACATGACATGACATGACACTACTAACATGGACCGTTTGGTGATGTGGCAATGTCAAGTCATTATTATTGCTCAATGTTGTATGTCTTCTTGGATATGATTTCTCTTCTCCTCTGCATGGCTTGGTTATGTGGAGTCTTCAATGATCTTTAGTCTTGGATGGTAGTTGCAAACTTGTGTCCCTTTGCTTAATAATAGAAGCCTTCAAGGCCAACATGCTCTTCATGCATGGACTATGAATGTTTGTAATACTATTTTGTGGACATTTGTATTTCATGTTTTCTTTCACATGTACTAATATAGTTGAACTATTTCGGTTATTTTAGTGTTTATCTTATTGAGATTATGTTTTAATTGTTTTTATTGTTGTCCCATCCTTGTGGACTATTCCATGACATATTAGACATTCTTTCCCTGTTTGTTACTCATAATTACTGTCGCATCTATTGTGGACTATTCTGTTGGATGCTAGATGGATCCTTCTGGTTCATGTGTGTCTCTTCCTGGGCAGTACTACTACCTCTCACTTAAAGGCTCACTTTTCTCCCCCCTTTACGGTAGAAGAACCTTGACACAGTCGCAACTACACACTCACCAGGCACACCTCCCTTGCTTTTTGAAAGCACCATTGCATCCCTCCCCCATGCTAACAATTAAAGCCAAGGCATATCTTTGAGATATATGGAAACTAGGCTGATATTACAGATGGGTCTCCTACTCCAAATGGTGTGAGGTCTAATTGGGACTTCACATTAGGGATACCCCTTCGGTTGACGGATTTCGAGCACCATCAAAAAAATGGCACTAGAAGGAGGGCCAGATGACAAGATGATCCCATTGCATCTAGTTGGAATCTCTTATATAAAATGGATCATACATAAATCATGCTCCCGAGGTGTTTCTCCAAATTTTCCCTTTATCAATTTTCAGTCCCTAATAAGCCTCTCAATCATTTTTCTCAGTTAAAGTTTGATGGTGAGGATGGAACATCCATAACTAAGCACATTTGTGATTTTCTTAAATTTTGCGAATATTTCAAAATCAATTATGAAGATTCGACTTGTTTTCTTACTCACCCTTGAAGGTCATGCTAATTAGTGGTTCCATACCTTTCCACCTGCTTCCATTCATTCCCTTTGTCACTTCCTCAGGGAGCTTCATCAAGCCTTCAGTGGGTATAATTACTGAAATGTTTGTAAAAGAATCAATCTCTTAAGAATGGAGCCTAATGAATCAGTTGATAATTTTTCTGATCGATTCCTTCACCTTTGCTATGAAATTCCAGAAGAATATTTGAATTGGGAATTCTTGAAATAAGAGTTTGAGCGCTTGGTTCTTATTGCTTCACGCAGTGAACCTGAACCCCCTAATTTTTTTGCTTCCCCAACTCTTGTGAATCATGAGACACCTCTAATTTCAAAGGAGGAATTTATTGTTCCTTTTGTTATTTTTCCTCCTCCTTTTCCAGTTCTAATAAGGGTGCCTCTTTTTGATAGTAACAAAGTTGTGAAGTCCACATATCAAACTCCCAATCCATATTCTCATTATTCTCCTACTTTTCATGACTCATATTCAATGGAGGAATTTCCAGAATTGCTTATGCGGCCTATGGTGAAGACTAACTTATCCATTCTACAAGATGATGTCATTGTTTGTAACTCTAGTCTTAAATTTGATATGTATTTATGGTATCCTCTTTTATCTACAGAACATGACTCTTTCTAGCATTATCCACTTGAGCAATCCGTTCTACCAGCTAGTCTTACATGTTCTCTTGATTTTCATGTTGTTGGTTCAAATTGTGATCAGGTGTCAGGCGGAAAGAGTCGATTGTGCAGACACAACCAACCTCCCTAGGAGCCTAAGACTCTCTAGTGACAAACAAGACAAACAAGAGCAATCCTTCTCTAAACATGCATTTACTATATAAGAAATCAAGTGTTTAGATCCTACCTGTAATCCAACGCTGTTGTAGCAGTCCAGCTCCGCTGACCCGGATGAGCTCCTCCTTCACTTTGAAACCTGCATACACTAACAATCAAACGATTAAATAGCACTTGATAATCTCATAGAATAAAACATATTTAACACATAGACCAAGGAGTACATGAAACAACTCATAAATAACAAGTTATTGAGAAGAATGGACTCATTTGCATTAATAGGTAACAAAAGGAACAAATACAACCTGAGCCTTGGTGTTGTGCAAGTCCCTCCCAAGGTCCATCAAGAGTTCTCCTTTACTTTGACAAAGCTCACCCACTTCCAAATAGAACAAGCAAAGATGGCAATCTCTCCTCACAAGCTTCTAAATGGGAGTCCTAATTCCAGCAGCATCTACCCTTAGAAATGTATAGCTTCCAACCTCCCCTCCTTCTGGCCCAATGCCTGTATTTATAGTGCTCAAGAGGAAGTTAATCAGGTCCACCATCAATGGGATAATACCCTCTTTGGATGGGATAACTCCCTTATTGATGGGATAAGTTCCTCTTTGGTAGGGGTACATGAACCATCTGGAGGCGCTCAATACACGTCGAACAACCTTCTAGAATGCTCTAGAAATGACCACAAGTAACTTTTTAAAGATCAAACTTGCGCATTTTGACCTTTACAGGGGGACGCACCTGCCCCTTTACATACAGAGCGTCCAAAGACGCAGCTTTTGTGAACATTGGGTGCGTACCCGCAGGTAAGGTTGAGAGAACCTGTGTACCCAGAGATAAATACATTTATAAAGACTTTCTCTCTTTTTGGAGTTTGACATGGAGAGCAGAGGCATAAGACTTGCCTAAGAGGATAGCATGACTGTTGATAGAGCCATACTAACTGTAAATAGTCATGGTGACATTTTTTAGTGTAATAGATTGCCCCCTAAAGTGCGAAGCCTGTAATAGATTAGGGTTTTGTATTATCTAGGAAGGGTGAAGCGCTTTATCATTTCAAGGATTATCTCGTGGAGAGCCTGGTCAGAACCTGCAATTTTCAACACAAAATACATGTATAAGATTATATCATCACTGAGGTAGGCATTCCCATACTCAGATCAAAACTTTAACTAACAGACTAACTACTCTGATACAGGAATGATCTTGCAGTACATCATAATCATAGACTTTTGTAGACACGGTATGGGCGCAGCCATCTGTTTATGATTAGTCTACTTAGATAATGAATACAAAACTCCTCGCAGCCTGGATGGTGGAAACTAGATCCAGGGTCTTCATTTCTACTTCCCGAATTGGTACGATTCTAGCCATGCGAATAAATGAGCTGATGTCGAACATGGTAGAAACCACTTGATTACCAGTCGATGATGTAAACTGTTAACAAGTGTGAGAGAGACCACCAGTAATGTCAATGGTTCTCAAAGTACCCAGTACAATCCATGAGATGTGAATGAATTAGTTGATGTCGAACATTTCACGGAATCCTTCGATCGAAAGGCAATGATGTAAACTGACGTCAAAGGCGAGAAACCTGCCATTGATGCATGCAGACTTCAAGGTACTGACGATTTCTAAGTCATCTCTCTAGATAATGTGCTGATGTCGATAGAAAGCGACCCGTTGCAGGCAAGCCCACAACACGAAATCATTGTTCAAGTTGAAGAAATGTTGCTGTAAGGACTGACTCAGGGATGGTCAAATGGATGACAAGTATTTTGCAGATGAAAGTTTTGCTTGCAGACCTCTTGAACACATAATGACACGACAGATGGCTTGGTGATGAATAACTCAAAGTTAATCCCCGGAACCCGGCTGAAGACTTTCAAAGTGGTTTGATCAACTGTGAGGTAAAGAATTTCCCAACCCAGGTGAATGAAAAGTGTCGTGTCCAAGAGTGGTAATAAAGTTTCTTCTGAGACAAAAGATAACAAATAGGCTCATTCTTCTCTCTTTTTCCCCCACCATTTCTGGCAAGTACCTCTTTATTTTTAACAAGCTTGAGGAGGATAACATATGCTTGATTATAAGCTCATCCTTCGGATGAGTCCAACCTAGTTTTGATTCGAACCCTAGGAAGGAGTGGTTCGTTCCTGTTTGTAATTGAACAGGTCCTTCACTGTGAAATGTTTAACAAGCCCAGTATAGGAGAAACTCGGCGTTTTTCATTTTTAGAGAGTCTGAAAAACTTAAGAAGACTCCAAGTTGAACTTTTTCGTAGATTTGTGCCCCTCAAACCCGAAAAAGTATAAAATAATACCTGGGGGAACCGCTTGACCTTGCGACCAAGGAGTACTTTCATAATTAGTGCCACTGACCTGAAAAGTAAAAAGCGATCAAGGACACGTCGTTTTATTTCCAATATCGAGTTTGAAACGACAAAAACCCGGCAATCTTTTCCTGTTTTTACGGTCAGAAAAGGGCTATAAGGGGACCGTCTTTTAATTTCGTTTTAACGAGTGTAAAAGAAACGCTCGGCAATCTTTTCATATTTTAGGAGTCAGAAAAGGGCTTAAAAGATGACTCTGATATTTTGGTTCGTGAAAAATGACAATTTTCCCTCTAAATCCCTTTGTCCTGCACAAAAACGACACATTACTCATACCTGTTTAAGATAGGCAAAAATACATTGAAAAATATCCTTCCATGGTGAAAAATGAACAAACCTAGCATTCATTCATCCAAAAAACCTATAAAAAGACTTTTTACCATGTCATTTTTACCATTTTATTGTTGAGGTTGAAAAAAGGGCTTTTGGCAAGAAACTTCCCGTGGTTGCTGCAGAGAATCCGACTGTCAGAATCGAACGCCGTCTCTTCCAGGTATTTCACAACATCCTCCTCTTCAATTTCATCCGATTAAAATTTTGTTTTAGGTTTTAGTTTTGATTTTTGGGGGTTTTTTGGGTTTCAAAAATCGCTCTACGGGGTACGCAGGTGCCCTTAGGGTGACCTGCGTCCCCCGACTTTTTCCACACAGGAAAAAGGTCGGGGGACACAGCCCACCTTCAGGCCAGCTGCGTCCCGACGCTCTGTGTCCTAAACGCGGGGTGTGTCCCCCGCGAAAGGCGGAAATTGAAACCCCAAACTCCACAAACAACCATTTCCCAAATCAATTCTAATCTTTGTTTCTTGGTGTGTAGGGCACTCACCATGTTGGATTGGAGAGAAAGAGAGCACGAGGACGTTGATTTAGCCGCAATTAATCATCAACCTTCCATTGATGCCCTAAAAGCATGCGGACTATATAAATACTGGGCCATACCTGGCATGAGGGCTCAGGTGAGATTCTTGGAGTGGCTGGTTGAGAGATGGAACATTCATGAGCAATGCTTTTACATCGGAGGGCACCAGCTCGAGATAAAGCCCTCTGACATATACTTTCTCACTGGCTTGCCAAATAGGGGCGAGCAACTCAATCTAGCCGGGACTAGGCCGGGTGGCCAATCCCTTGCTAGTCTCCGGGCAGATTAGTGCACACCCAATTCACACCATGCGAAAGGCGTAGAAATCAAACACATCTCTCTGCCTGAACTCAAGGTTATAGCTTTCACAGTTACCAGAATTTGCGGTGCAGCTGCTTTACATATTGCCACCGGGTCCCAAATGCGGATGGCGATTGACTGTTTCCAAGGCACCATTTTCAACTGGTGTGATGCTGTGTCGGCCAATATGAAGGGCCAACTGACTAGGGCAAAGAACGGACAACTGAAGACCTTTGGATATGGGCCTCTAGTTGTGAGCTTTGCCTTAGAGAGAGTTCCGATGCTGATCCCTCAGCAACTCACTGTTGATATCTTGGGTCCTCGGGAGCCAAAGCTGATACGATGGGTTACGGTGATGGCCCGGCATCCTGACGAGGGCGCGGCGGTTGTTCGATTCCCTGATAGTTATTTTCACTGGTTAGAGGACCAGGTTTTTTCGATCCAGGACTTTCCGTATGCCGGAGTAGATTTTCGAGGTGATCCGGACATGGTTCTTCCACAGGGAGAACAATGGGACGACAGAGGTACTTCATTTTCCACAAGTTTTCAAATTATATATATTTTTTTTTTTTTTTTTTTATATATATATCGTCTCAAAACTGACAGTAAAAATTTTCAAAATGCAGATGTTGGTCCACAGCGCCCAGCCAACCTCCGGCCTTTTGAGAGGAGACATCCAGTTGCACCGGTACCGGCCCCACAGGACGCGGCTGCAGAGTCACTAGCTGAGTTGGAGCAGGATCTAGAGCGTCTGACGGTGGATATACCCGAGACTACCATAGATGATATTCCTATCAGGCTTCAGCGCTATGTAGTCGCAGTCCCTGGACCGTTTAGGAGGTTTTTGTGTAAGGTAGCCCGTGCAGTGGTGTCGTATAGGGAGCACCACCAGTGATTGGCTAGTCACTTTTGTAGACACATATGACATTTTTGGCTTTTTGTACTTATCATTTTTGCCGATCATAAGGTGTTTTTCAACCTATGATCGAAGATGATGTATATTTTTTGACACACTCCTATCTATATATATATCATTATTACCGGTTTATCTTGTTTAACATATGTGATGAAATGTTTTTAAATTTACTTGCATGATTATTGTAAATGTCTGTCCAACATTCGAGAAGCAATTGCATCTGCTAATGTATTTAAAGACCTTGGAATATGCTGATATTCAATGTAATCAAATTCACGTTCCAAGAGACGCACTCTCAAAAACAATCTTAATAACACAGGATTTCTAATGGCATATACTCTATTAAGCTGTAATACAACAAGTTCAGAATCTAACCTCACTATCAAACGTCGAATTCCAAATGTAATAGATTCAGACAATAATTCAACCACTGCGCTGTATTCTGCAATGTTGTTCGTCGTTTGACCGAGGCTTACCCCATGCATAGAAACTAACTCGTCAGAGGGCGAATAGATAACCCAAGCTGCAGAAGAGATATTCCGTGTACTACGACAAGCACCATCAGCAAATCCAATGTATGTTTGGAGAGGCGTCGACATCTGCAATATCAAGAGTAAAACCAAGATAAGCTAGAATAACGACGAAAAACACACTCTCTAAGCTAAGCACACTAACTAAACTAACAAACACACTAGCTAGAAAGAAAACCTAACTTAACTAAAAATTCTCCATACCCACCATTTAAGCATAATACCTCTTTAGGTAAAGTCCATTTCTGGGTTTACCCAAAGAGTCCCCATCAAAATCTACCAGCTCATAGGCCCCTTTTGCTAGCTTTCGCTTTACAATGTAGGGTCCATGCCACATAGGAACGAATTTTCCAGCACCTAGCTTATCGTTAGCTTGATCATATAATAGCACTAGGTCTCCCTCCGAAAAACTTCGAGGGGTCACATTTCTATCATACTGAGCTTTCATTCGCTTCGCGTGAGTCTCGATTGCCAATGCAATGTCACGTCGAGTCTCATCTAATTTAGCTAAGTATAATAAGCGTTTCTCCTCTTCGGAAGTAGCTGGAAGTAATTCGACAGCCATTTGAAGTGATGGGATTTCGCATTCAATGGGTAACACAGCTTCCAAGCCATAAACTAGCTGGAAAGGAGTGAACCCTGTTGAAGTTTTCACTGAGGTTCAGTATGCCCATAGCGCCGAAAATAACATGTTGTGCCAATTCGACCGATGAATACCAATGGTTCGTCGGATCATGATAACCAGAACTTTGTTGATAGACTCAACCAAACCGTTGGCTTGCGGATAATAAGGAGTAGAGCTATCGTGGCGCAAACCAAGCTGGCTTGTAAGCTCAGTCATCATGATGTTTCGAAAATGGCTCCCATGGTCACTAATGATTGCTTGTGGGACACCAAACCTAGTTATAATATGATTGAATACGAAAACTGCAGCTGTTTTGCCGCTTGCGTCGAATGTAGGCATCGCCTCGGCCCATTTAGTAAAATAATCAACCGCGAGGATGATATACGCATGCCCCCCGGCCGAGTGAGGGTTACAAGTAATAAAATCGATACCCTATTTGGCGAATGGACCAACGACAATTATAGGGTGGAGAGGAGCAGGTGGTGCGCGCATCTTGCGATCAAACACTTGACAGTTGTGGCATTTCCGGACTGCAATGATACAATCTTTAAACATAGATGGCCAGAAGTAGCCAGCGCGCAACACCTTCTGAGCTGTGGCATACCCAGACATATGACCGCCACATGCTCCAGAGTGACAATCATTCAAGACCCTCTCAGCCTCTTCGTGAGTTAAACAACGTCGAACAACTAAGTCTGCCCCCCGGCGATAAAGTGTATCTCCAATAATTTTGTATTGCTGGGATTGAAACCGAATTTTTCGACGTTCCGACTTTGAAGCTTCAGGCCGAAAGGTTTGGGTTTGGAGATAGATGATTATATCCCCGTATCACGGATCTAAAGTACTGATAAGAAACAAAGATTTGTCCGCAATGGACTCCTCTGCCACAGTTTCTGTGTCAGCACGCGGGAAATCACACATCAATTCCGCAAAAACTAAGGATTTCTTAGACTTGGACTTCTCAAACTCCAAGTCGAACTCTTGCAGGATAACGATCCATTTAGAGTACTTGCCCCCTAGCAGTTGTTTTGTCAAAATATAAATCATAGGGTTGCAATCCAAAATAACTGTAGTTTTACGGAGAAGAATGTAGTGACGAAAACGCTGGAGAGCTTGAACGGCTGCCAGGGCCAATTTCTCCACATGCGAATATTTTAACTTAGTGGGATTTAAGGTCCTACTAAGATAATATATCATATGTTCCTCTCCGAATTCATCTTCTTGAACTAACACCATTCCAATAGTGGAATGCGAAGCTGCGAGGTATAAGAAGTAGTCCTGGTTGTAGTTGGAAGGATGCAACAACGGTGCATGGGTCAACGCGTGTTTTAGTGCATCAAAAGATTGTTGGGCAATCTCGTCCCAAAAGAATTGTGCGTTCTGTTTCAACAACTATGTAAAACCTTTAGTGACCTCGGCGTAGTTTGGAATGAATCGGTGTAAAAAGTTCGCTTTCCCTTGCAAACTTTGGAGTTGGCGCAAACTCGAAGGAGGAGGCAATTTGATGATAGCTTCAACCTTCGAGGGATCGACGCGAATGCCGGCTTTTGAAACAACAAATCCCAGCAATCGACCCGTCTCTATACAGAAAACACATTTGTGGGGATTCAACCGAATTCGATAATGCCTACACCTCATAAAGATTGCTCGTAAGTGGACAAGGTGATCAGCTCGATGTAAAGAATGAGCAGGCAAATCATCGAGGTACAGTTGCACAATGTGCTTGATGTCATGAAATGCATAAGACATCGCCCGTTGAAAAGTGGCCCCGGCATTCTTAAGTCCAAAAGGTAATTTGCAATAAGCAAATGTCCCCCATGGACAAATGAATGTCGTTTTTGGCTGGTCGGCAGGTAGAATATTGATTTGATTATAGCCCGAAAAACCATCCATAAAGGAAAACATTTCACTTCCGGCACAATCATCAATAATTTGATCGATATAAGGCGTAGGATAGTTGTCTTTTGGACAAGCTCGATTTATATCCCTATAATCGATACAGATTCTTATTGTTCCTTGTTTCTTGTTGACCGGAACAATATTCGATACCCAATCCGTTAACGGGATCGGATAAATGAAACCTGCTTTCAACAGCTTTTCGACTTCTGCTTTAATCGCGGCCGCTTTCCGAGGGTGAATCTGACGCAACCGTTGCCGGACGGGTTTAGCATCCGGGTAGGTCTTTATTTCATGAACAAAAATGGCAGGATCGATTCTCGGCATTTCCTCGTAAGACCAGGAAAACACATCGCGGAATTCTTGGAATAGGGCCTTGTAAGTTTGGATTTCATCTTCTGTACATGAGGCACCTATATGAATGTTTTCCTCAATTCTGGGCTTCACTGAAATATCAATGGGAATAGTGCGAGAAATATTCCCTAAATTCAACTCTGAATCAGAATGTTTCGTTGGATTCTGAGCGTCTTTGACATATTCAGCGGTAAAGATAGATGAAAAATCATTTTCAAAAGCATCATCCTTAGGTAAAAACGAAGATCTGTGATGGAGATCTTCCCATGGTAGATCGTCTACACTCAGGATTTCGCGAAGTTGTTCGTCAGATGACACGACTTCGGGAAACGCTATCCGTTCTAAGGTTGAGGTGAAAAGTGATTCTTCACTGACCACATTCATTTGGTCGAGCTGGGTTGAACGCGAGTCGGTAAAAGACATGACAGCTTCATAAGCAATTTCATATGGACTCAAAGGCATAGCATCACCGAATGAGTCTATCTCAGATTCAGATGGGACAATCCAAGGATCATCATAAATAATGTTGTCTGATGTAATCATATGAATTGATGCAAATGAAGGGTCTGCGTTGATTGGAGGGAAAGGAAAGTTCCCAGTAAACCAGAATCTTTAACTAAACCTACGCCAACGTCCCTATAAGGGATTGTCGTCTTACCGACATGCTGGATACTCTCTGAAGAGGCTGGGTCGGATGAAAAGTATGTCAGCTGATCAATAGTCACGATCTTACCGTTATATGGAAACTTAATTACTCTGAAGACCGATGAAACGACCGCTGTCATAGCATATGACCAACTTCGACCCAAAAGAAGGTTGTAGTCTAGAGGGGCATCAACCACTTCCACATCCAGACTAACAGTTTTACCTTCTACCCCTATAGGCAATTCCTGTAGAATACCAAACGGACGGAACCCACGGCCATCAAAGGCCTTAAGGATGGTCTGGGATTGGTTCAATGAAGGAGAACCAAGCGATCTCCAACATTGAATCGACATAATACACGTAGAAGCTCCCTCATCAATCACAGTCCGATGAATAGGCCTGTTTTTTACTATCATTGGAATTTGGAAAGCCATTTGATGGGGGAGACGCGGTCTACTATTTTCTAGATCGAAGATTATTAGATTCGGGTCCTGAACATCAACAGCTCCGATAGCCGATAAAAGTAATTTTCGTTGTGCTGGGCATGATTGCAGCACTTCTAAAGCCGACATTGCTAAGGGTGAAACAGCTAAGTCCTCAACAATGTTGTAATTCTGGGCCGCTCTCGCATGTGGATTGAAAGCAGACCTTCGAAGTACACCCTTGGCGGGCGGTTTAATTACTAAGTCCGGGTTAGGTTTCTCGATCTGTAGTGGATCGGAACCAGGAGCTGAGGTTGATGGGTTAGAGTGAGAAGATTCTGCTTCTTTACCATCAACAGGATTCTTACTACCATAATCTTGCGATCGAGTCACAATCCTTACATGAGACATCATCAAAATGGGTTCTTCACTGGCATTCGAGGAAGAACCTATCATCTTATTCTCCTGCTCTGGAAATGGATTTTTTAACACAGCAGGAGTGGGAGAACCTTTGACTATTTTCACAACCTCGGCCCGATGAGGGCAATCTCTTGTAAAATGATCCTCTTCACAAATAAGACAAGGATATCGAGGTTTGCGCTTTTCGTCATTGGTTTCTGACTTTTCCGTTTTCTCCTTCGGAGCCTTGTCTGCTTTAGCCTTCTTCTTTCCTTTCTTCTTTCCACCGTTTTTTGATTTGGCCGTAGATGACTCTACAGCGTGAATATCGGCGGTAAGTTCAGGAGAAGACTCTCCTGTCGGGGAATCGGGCAAAGTGATTATAGGAGTAGTTGAAGCCTTGGAAGACTTCTTCTTGCTCTTTGTATTCACGATACCAATCATACCATCAGCGGCATGAGATCTCGAAGGAGCAGCAGCGATTTGATTCGATTTTGGAAGATCCAGAATCTTCTCGTGTAACGTACCTAACTGAGTATAAACTAAGTCAAGGTATTGCGCCTGAGCAATAACTTGCTCCTCAGTAACTACTCCGGCCTTAGCTACATCTTCAGTAATCTTCGGTAATAATGATTTAACAAACCATTCAGCTAAGATTTGGTCCAGGATAAAAACTTTCACAAACCTTCTTCGACGCCTCCACTCATGAATGTGATCAGAAATATACGTGGACGTCGATTGTTTTAGTGAAGTTAATAACTCTGTGTCGTTATCGTATCTGACCGGCAACTGAAAGTGAGTTAGGAACGAGGTAGCTAACTGGCTAAAATTGCAAAAAGAGGCCCGTGGTAACTCAATGTACCACTTGGCCGCGAGACCAATGAGTGTACGCTGGAAAAGACGTAAGCGGATCGAATCATCCGAGATAGAATTTGAAGCACACCAGAGGTGGTAAGTCATCACATGATTGGATGGATCCTCTCCAGACTTACCTTCGAACTTGGGTATATCACTGGGCAACTTATTTGGCATTGGCGGCCAGAACTGAAGATATTGAATTGGATCGTTCGTTAGGCGCGTCAAGTCTGGTAAATCCAAAGTTGCGATAAACGGTAACTGCCGGTTAGGATCTCTAAAACTCTGGGTCACAAGACCAGTCCCAGGAGGAGGATATCCAGGATAACTAGGAACAGGAGTCGCATTTGGGATATTATATCCTCCTGGAAAACCAGGATTAACCGGACCGTACTGGGGTTGTTGAGGTTGTTGATAGGTGTACCCAGGATACGGTTGATACTGGTAAACTGGTTGTTGGATAGCTTGCCCAGGTTGGTACTGTACCTGGTACGGTTGTTGAACAAATTGAGGTTGAGTAGTGACAGCCGTACTTATACCAAGCTGACCTGTAGGCATCTGGACCGTGGTTTGAATCGTAGATCCAAACAACGGTAAAGATGTCTGAGGCGTGGTTGCAGAGACAGTAGAAACTGGAGCTGTCGATACTCCAGAAGTAAGTGCGGCAGATGTAGCAGTAGTTGCAGCAGCCGTTTGAGATGGAGTACTAGGCGCAATTGGCGGCTGAGTAACTACCGAAGTTACAGAAGTTTGAACATTTGACTGGACAGGTTGCGGTTGCTGGGGTGGACCAGAAACTACGGGTTGTCCAGCTTGAGGTACCAACTGTGAACTTGGCTGCAACACCTGTTGACCCTGTGATGGATCCCACACTAACATTCCGGGGTATTGACCCGTAACAGGTTGAGGATACTGAGATCCATAACCGGATTGAGGATAGGATTGATAATTGAAAGGTGCAGTTCCCATACCTGGAACATATGACTGACCTTGAGGTGGTTGATAACCTTGACTTGAGTATTGACCTTGAGGTTGATAACCTTGAGGTAAATACGAATACTGGGGTTGACCTTGGCCTTGAGGTTGATAGCCTTGAGGTTGATACCCTTGGGGTTGATACCCTTGAGGTTGCCATCCTTGAGGTTGCCATCCTTGAGGTTGATATTGATACTGAGGTTGACCCTGGGGTACATATTGAGGCTGGGGTTGACCTTGAGGCATGTATTGCACCATAGGTACATACTGACCTTGAGGTTGCCCCCCAGACACGATTTGTGTACCTTGAGGTTGCCCCCCAGGCGTTAACTGAGGTTGCCCCCCAGGCGGTAATTGGCCACCTTGAGGTTGGGAAACGAGAACTGAACCTGACATCATGTAAATGTCTCCTACACCCAATGGTATATTACCATTGTTTCCAGTAAATAACCCATGATCAATGGGTTGAGGAGATGCCCCCGCAAAGGTACCAGAAAGTGATTGATACCCGGTGGGAACAGAAGGACCGCCGTGTAAGAAAGATTCAGGACTTTGAGTAAACACGGACGACTGACCAGACATATTTACAGGAGTATAAATACCTCCAGGTGGAAAAGGAGTACGAGGTGTAGAAAAACCTACCCCTGAGTTGTCTAAATAATTGGTTAACGAAAGGTACCAAGTAGTACTTCTAGGAGGACTGTAAAAGATAGATTCACGCTCCCTTAGATCAATAGTAAGTTGATCTTCAAGGTTAGAGACGCCTATTTCTTCCTCTGGAGCAAGTTCTTCAATAGCAATCAGACCAGTAGGGAGATTTTCGGTGATAACTCGTTCTATTCTTGGTGAATCTGGAACACTAGAAGTTGGAGTAACAGGTTCAGATATTTCAGGTTCTTCGCCTGTATCACTAGCAGACAAAAAACTACCAACAAGTTCGGAAACTGTAACAGCTTCGGGATTATAACCTGTCTCTAGACTTTGGTAATCTGGATGGACTACCAAGGAAGATTCTCCTTCTTCAGGTGAACCTACTCTACTGCCACTAGGAGGAGTTACAAGGACCTTCAGCCCTTCGTACTGACCCGGAACGTCTTCAGGAGATCCACCCCGCAATCTACGGAGTTTCCTCAACAAATCTGTTCCGGTAACAATCTCAGGTGACTTGCCCCGAAGTCTACGGGACTGTCTCGATAATTCCGCCACAGCTAAAACTTTTAACTACTACACACGAAAACAAAATAAAATCTCAAATCAAACCACCTAAAGTCTCTAAAGAACCAAAAAAATTTGAATCACACGCCTAAAGAATCTAGGGCGTCAAACCAAGCACAAACAATAGCCTTCCAGACCGAAAACGCTAGTTGGAGATGAAACCCAACATCGCCGGATTCAGTACAGAAGTGGCGGGTGGAACAGTTACCCCGGCAACCTGCTTAATGAATAGACCGGCACAAGTTCCTCCACTTTAACCTTCTCGAGTGAAGTGAACCCCCCGGAAAATCCAAGTGAGTCTAGCCGACGTCTGCTCCAGGTACAGTGGGATCTTCCCTCCACCGTCACCTCGGTAGAATCCTAAAGATAATGGTCTCTAAGGTTACCAACCGCAACAAATGCACCTGGGGGAACAGTCTACACTCCGACAGCACGCAAGGGCAGAGTATCAAGCTCAATCCCCTTGCCGATTCCTTGACAATAATCCAAGGTTTACCGACAAGTGACCCCTGGCTCCTCGACAATGGTTAATCCGAGGTTTACCGTTTGTAATACGTGCGTGTCTGGCGTCGTTCCCAACGAGGGAGGATTGATCCCCTCACTGGTTCGGACATGAGCTCGTGCTTCTCCTTTAAGAGGAGCTTTCCCAGAGTACAAATGAGACAATTGGATTTATTCTATCACAAGATAAGCTACTTGTTTGGTTTTGTTGTCTTGTAGAGTTAATTACTCTCCTACTCCAAGACACTAGCCTGATCTAAATTGGTGTTTCATAGCCCTAGTAAATAAAAGTTACTACGTTGATTTTACTTTAAGCGTTAATTTTATGGTTTTTCTTAAAGACAAAAGGTAGCGGAAGTGAAACCAATGGTGTGTAGACTCGACTCAAACCACTACAAAGATGCACCTAAGATGATTTACGCTATTTTTCTCTTTCAATGAAATTCTTAACTAAGAGAGTTGAGAGATGCAAATTTTATAGAAAACAACTTTCTTAGTAAAGACAATCAAAGAAACAATTCTCTTTATCTTTCCAAGCATACAAACATGACCACTCCTTACGTGCACGAAAAGCTCTTTTTCTTTCAAAACTCTTCAAAGCTACTTGAAACAAAACTTTTCAAAGGAGATGTTTTTGTATTTTCTTTATTTAATAAAGCATATAAATCTATTTTAACAAAAATCAATCTCAAAAGCTATAAAATCTATGAAAACTTCACTCACAAGCAAATCAAAAAGGAAATTACTCTAAGCAAACCTAACGAGGCAAAAGCCTACAAAGATGATTCTAGGTTGTTTTACTTGACCAAAATCAAGTCAAGGACTAGCTAATGCAGAATCAAAAGACTAGACAAAACAAAACTCAAATCTTTTTGTTCTTTTTGTAAAATGGAATTCAATACCCAATCAACAAGCACTTCGAAATTTGCCCAAGAGACCAATCAAAGGTAAGTTGCTCTCACAGGTAGACTTTATGACAGGTCTGACTTCTAAGAATGCTGACAAAACCAGAGAGATCTAAGGCTTGACAACTTCTACCGCCAAAGTCACTACAAGACCTACTCAAAAATCAAACCCTAGGGCTTAAACTTCTATGAAATCCACTAAAACACTCAATGCTATCGAAACAAGTTCAGGTGAAGATCTTTGACAAGAGACTAATGGATCTGGGTGGTAAAAACTAAGAAAAAGCAAAATCTAAGAGAAAAAATGCAAAAAATGGAATTTTCTCAAATTTTAGCAGGGGACGCAGGCAACCCGTTAAGACAGGTGCGGGCCCGCTCTGTGCACACAGCGACAGTGCGTCCAGGGACGCACTGTGCAATACTTAGAGGGTGCGTCCTACTGGAAAACTCAAGAAAAACTAAAATGAAACTAACCCTAAGCTAACCCACCCAAAAACAAAGTCACAGAGCCAAAAACCAGAAAAATAAACCAATTTTCTCAGAGCAAAGTTCATACAAAGGAAAAGACTTTCACATCAATGGATTCCCCAGTGGAGTCGCCAATTTGTCAGGCGGAAAGAGTCGATTGTGCGGACACAACCAACCTCCCTAGGAGCCTAAGACTCTCTAGTGACAAACAAGACAAACAAGAGCAATCCTTCTCTAAACATGCATTTACTATATAAGAAATCAAGTGTTTAGATCCTACCTGTAATCCAACGCTGTTGTAGCAGTCCAGCTCCGCTGATCCGGATGAGCTCCTCCTTCACTTTGAAACCTGCATACACTAACAATCAAACGATTAAATAGCACTTGATAATCTCATAGAATAAAACATATTTAACACATAGACGAAGAAGTACATGAAACAACTCATAAATAACAAGTTATTAAGAAGAATGGACTCATTTGCATTAATAGGTAACAAAAGGAACAAATACAACCTGAGCCTTGGTGTTGTGCAAGTCCCTCCTAGGGTCCATCAAGAGTTCTCCTTTACTTTGACAAAGCTCACCCACTTCCAAATAGAACAAGCAAAGATGGCAATCTCTCCTCACAAGCTTCTAAATGGGAGTCCTAATTCCAGCAGCATCTACCCTTAGAAATGTATAGCTTCCAACCTCCCCTCCTTCTGGCCCAATGCCTGTATTTATAGTGCTCAAGAGGAAGTTAATCAAGTCCACCATCAATGGGATAATCCCCTCTTTGGATGGGATAGCTCCCTTATTGATGGGATAAATTCCTCTTTGGTAAGGGTACATGAACCATCTGGAGGCGCTCAATACACGTCGAACAACCCTCTAGAATGCTCTAGAAATGACCACAAGTAACTTTTTAAAGATGAAACTTGTGCATTTTGACCTTTACAGGGGGACGCACCTGCCCCTTTACATACAGAGTGTCCAAAGACGCAGCTTTTGTGAACATTGGGTGCGTACCCGCAGGTAAGGTTGAGAGAACCTGCGTACCCAGAGATAAATACATTTATAAAGACTTTCTCTCTTTTTGGAGTTTGACATGGAGAGCAGAGGCATAAGACTTGCCTAAGAGGATAGCATGACTGTTGATAGAGCCATACTAACTGTAAATAGTCATGGTGACATTTTTTAGTGTAACATCAGGTACAAGGAAATCACTCTACATGGGTAGAATAGAAGTAAGGTGAAGGTGCTTTCAATATTTCTTATGTTTTTCAAGATCCTTCATGTCAAGATGATGTGCTTCCATTCTTGGATGATTGTCAATCTTCCAATCCTGGTACTGAATTAAATGTAATAAATTCTTTCAATCAATCAGTAGCCTTGGGCAACAATCATTCTGATGAATATAATTTTGCTGGTATACGTGATAACAAATGCCAAAGTGCATCATTTGATGTTTCGATTTCTCATGAAGATCTTACCTTTGATCCAAAATTTGATTCGGTTAAAGAAGGTGTGTTTATCAAAACTTCTTATTCATCTCACTATCCCTTGTGCTCTACCATCCATGATACATCTACTTATGACAGAGGTAATCCATGTTCTTCAAGTCCATCATTCGATGAGTTAACCTCCCAATTGGCACAAATTGGTGAGATTATCCATGGCACAAATGAAAACAATCAATTTTTTTAGTACTCTTCCCAACCCTCGTCATCCCTTTTCGTGCATGAAGACAACTCTTCAAATCAACTTGCTCATGAGATTTCACTGATTCATTCATCTCTAAATTTGCAATTAGAAGAATCTTATGACTGATGTAATCTGGTTGTTAAATTTGGAAAATCCGGTAAAATCAGTAACAAAGATGGTTGTTACCCTATGAGCAATGTTTTTATTGAAACCACTGGTAGTAGCTATCCTCGTGCTATGTACGATCTGGTTTGGCCTTCAAAATTTGATTTTTCAATCCTGGAACCTTCAAGAGAGTCAAGGCACTTCAACTTCCATTGATGGTTATGTCAGGATCTCGTGACTCTAGTAAGCCCACTGAACTAATTCATATCTGGTTTCTCATGCAGAATCCTTCTATTTTCATGGTAACACTCAATGTAAGTCTCTTTCTCAAAGATGTTTGGTATTTTGGATGTAATTTTTCAAACTTTTGATATTTTACTTCTGACTGGATTCAAGAATATTTTTCGGTTCATTCATCTTCATGCAAATCTCTTGCATCAAACTCAAGTTTGGGCTGTGTATCTCTCATGGAGTCATGGAATTGTGAAGTTCAACATTCCAAAGGCCATATTTGGTTGAAATAATCATATCTATTATGTTTTTTTTATGATGAGCAGCTCCTAGCTTTCCTTGTGAATATCATATCACAAATTTTGTCCTTCATCGCACTTGAAATCCTCTTGAGTGTGAATGAATGCATGAATTATTGTGCAAATCAAATTATTTTGTTCATTCCATCATGACTGGTGTCATTTATATGTTGTACTAGCCTCGCTTCCCACTTATCCTGATGATTATGATGTTAGTACAGTGCATCACCAGTTACGAAGAAATATATTGTCATATTCATCACGCGAAGAAGATGATTATATTATTCAAAACGTTCACAAAATTGTTCAAATTGATTTATCTTCATTTATTACAAACTGTGAATTTGATGCTTCAATTAGCCTATCTGATCATTATTTTTTCCTTAATGTCTGTCATTTGTTTTATCATTTCTCCCCAGTACATCTAATGACAATTGTTCCACATCCTTCGATATTCATCATGTGACATCTCTCTATTCGTATTTTTTCCAAATGATTGAGGCACTCCAGCCTTCGTTGATGGTTATGTTAGGTCCTCACCAGCTTGGAATGCATGTTGAATATGATCAGATCTATTTTCCCTTACAATAAATAGGCAGTCACATTCATCACGCGAAGAAGATGATTCTATTATTTAAAGCATTCATGAAATTGTTCAAATTGGTTTCCCTTCATTTATTACAAAATAGGAAATTGATGCTTCAATCAGCCTATTTGATCATTATTATGTCCTTAATGACTGGTCATTCATTTTATCATTTTCCCCCATAGTATGTCTAATGACATTTGTTTCACATCCTTAAGTATTCATCATGTGACATCTCGCTATTCGGATTTTTTCCAAATGGTTGAGGCACTTCATCCTTCATTGATGGTTATGTTAGGTCCTCACTAGCTTGGTATGCCTATTGAATATGATTGTATCTATTTTCCCTTACAATATTCTCATCTTAATCACGTCCTTCTGATTGAAAATTTGTCTTGTCAAAGATTTCAGGTTTTTCAAGAGGACCATCATGAAATTTACGATCCAATCGTTGAATGGTTGGAATGGTCTTACTTAGCAAGCTCTATCGCAAATAACAAGTTTCAATCTTTCCTCATGCTTGCTATAAGTTTGGTGTAGATGGAGACACATCCATGAGGAGCTTCCAAGGTTTGTTGAAGGATGGTATTCATAAAAAATATAAGAATGTGAATTGGATGAAAGTAGTGGTTGTGACACACCTCTTTGCCCACAAGCAAGGCCATCAAAAAATTTTGCAAGATATTCAACTTATTATATTTTCTATTACACGTTTCTTTATATCCATTTTAATTGTTCGTATATATGTGGATGCAGGTCGAGAACAATTATGCTAGATTCACTAGAAATTTAATTATGTGTGACCCGACCTACTAGTCGTTAGGTTAAGAGTAGGATTAGTTGCATCATTAGTTTTCATTGTCTCGCAGCCATCCCATTTTTTTCCCTTTAGTATCTCTTGTCTTTTCTCCCTTTTCCCTTGCATTATGCCATGGTTTAGTCTATTTTGCTGATTTTTGGTTTTGATTCCTTGTCTTTTCTTTTGTCTTTCTTTCTTGTTGATTATTTCATTATGTTTGCACCATGTGAATAAGTGTTGTGACTGGACCTATTTTGGCTTCTTAGTATGTGTGTGGCTAAACTATAAAGAGTCTTGTGACACATCAGCATTTGGATAGCCTTTTGCTTGTCTTCCTTGTTTTGGTTACATATTTTTTCCAATGAAGTTCCGACGGAAAATATGATCCATCCATAAGGAGACTTTTGGTCCAACCATGAACCCATGTCTAGGCTGAAAACCTCATGCCCATACTCGATTTTTCTGCTTTGGTGTTCTCAAGCTTATCCAACTAGTAAAAACAGAGAAGGGGAAAAATCTAAACGAGCAAACCTAAATCAAAGGTCTCTATATGCTTCTCTGAAGAAACAACCTCTCCTTCTCTCAATAACTCGGGATCCATCTTCCGCCCCAAAATAAATAAGTGTTAATGCATAGTTCACTTTAAATAAACAAATAAAGGAAAAATAAGAGAAAGGCTTCATGCGGAAAGAGGTGAAGCAAGAAACTTCGTCAGGGTATTTTCCAGGCTCGCTAGAAGTAGAGCAATGTCCGTGTTCCTGTGTGACTTTGTTGGGGTACTGTCTAGGTCTGTTGGCAGTGGAGCAACAACAGAGATGAAAAATTATACTCTTAAAATATTAAGCTCGCAAGCCACACTACCCTTCCCAACTTGAAACATTGTCATTATGATCAATATTATGTTGTGTTCGGCTGAGAAGGTATAGAGGGGACCATGTCTATTCATGGGATAAGCAGAAAGGCCAAGGTAATATGCACGATGAATCAACACTCCCTGAAGAACCAAAGCCCTGCACAAAAGAAGCTAAACAAGATAGAGAAGTTGAAGTTCAACCAGTGTGTCACCAAGTGTTGTAGTTGTTGCAACACCCTCCAAAATTTTTTGCTTACACTCAAATTTTGAAGCCTTTCTTGGTATTTTCATTGTTCTTACAAACACTAAAGCTCATTTCATGAGCTTTCTCAAAGCTCATTGGTCCCTTTTTCATGTTGGGTTAACTTTCATCTTTTGGCATGTTCGATTGTCGTACAATGTTTGAGAGCCTTTTATGATGGTTTCGAAGGTTGATATTTGTGTATTTGAGTTTTCCCAACCATGTAAATATTTATCGCATCCATACACAAAGTATTGGTCATTGTCACACAAGTGTCGTCACAGTCATCCTAAAGACTATCTTAAGTGTCGTGCTTATTGTATTTTTTCATGAGGTAGTCACACGAAGGGAGATGTTTTTTTTACATGTTCTAATGATCTATGTTGTCCTGTCGTCAAAGTATGCTAAGTGTGTGATCACATTCAAGTTTCATCACAGTTCATTACCCATCCCACACAGCTTAACTAGGCCCTGAATGAACTTCGCATTACAGAATCTCATTTACCGAATCTCATCCCTCTAAGATGTGACCTTACTTCTTGGAACTGCATAATGCACAGTCCCTACCCTCCAGGGCTATCATTTTGCACAATAACTGAGCCCAACTCCCGATATTGACCTACAAAATTGTGTAATTGACATTATGTTGGTTACATATTTTGGCTGACGAAGTTATGACGGAAAATACAATCTGCCCATAAGGAGAGTTTTGGTCCAACCATGAACCCATGTTTAGGTCGAAAACCTCATGCCTATACTCGGTTTTTCTGCTTTAGTATTCTCAAGCTTATCCAACTAGTAGAAATGAAGAAGGGGAAAATATAAATGAGAAAACCTAAAATAAGGGTCTTCGTATGATTCTCTAAAGGAAAAACCTCTCCTTCTCTCAATGAGTTGGGATCCCTCTTCTGCCCCAAAATAAATAAGTGTCAATGCACAGTTCTCTTTAAATAAAAAAATAAAGTCAAAAGAAGAGAAAGGCTTCATGCGCAAAGAGGTGAAGCAAGCAACTCCATCGGGGTATTGTTCAGGCTTGTTGACAATAGAGCAATGTTTGTGTTCTTGCGTGACTCCACCAGGATACTGTCTAGGTCTGTTGGCAGTGGAGCAACAACATATATGAAAAGTTATACACTAAAAATATGAAGCTCACAAGCTACACTACCCTTCCCAACTCGAAAGATTGTGATTATGTTGAATATTATGTTGTGATTGACTAAGAAGGTATAGAGGGGACCATGTATGTTCATGGGATAAGTGGGAAGGCTAAGGTAATATGTACGATGAATCATTACTCCCTGAAGAACCAAGGCTTTGCACAAAAGAAGCTAACCAAGAAAGAGAATCTAGAGCTCAACCAGTGTTCACCAAGTATTGTAGTTGTTACGTCACCCTCCAAAGTTTTAGCTTACAATCAAATTTCAAAGCCTTCCTTGGTATTTTCATTGTTGTTGCAAACACTAGAGCTCATTTCATGAGCTTTCTCAAAGTTCTTTGTTCCCTTTTGCATGTTGGGTTAACTATCGTCTTTTGGAATGTTCAACTATCGTACAATGTTTGTGAGTCTTTTCTGATGGTTTTGAAGGTAGGTCTTTGTGTATTTAAGTTGTCCCAACCACGTAAACATTTTTCGTATCCATACACAGAGTCTTGAGCATTATCGCACAAGTGTCGTCACAGTCATCCTAAAGATTATCTTAAGTGTCGTGCTTGTTGCATTTTTCATGAGGCAGTCACACGGAGGGAGATGGTTTGTCTACATGTTCTGATGATCTATGTTGTCATGTCATCAAAGTATGCTAAGTGTGTGCTCAAATTCAAGGTTCATCATAGTTCATCACCCATCCCACACTTAGCCATTTTCCGAAAATCTTCCTAGCTGAGAAACTTAGCTTCACTGGGCCCTGACTAAACTACGCACTGCGCAATCTCATCCCTCTAAGATGTGACCTTGCTTCTTGGAATTGCATAATGTGTAGTCCCTGCCCTCCAAGGTTTTTTCCTTACGTAATTCCTGAGCCCAACTCCCGATCTTAACCTCCAAAATTGTGCAGTTGTGTCTCCCAGTCTCCCTTGAACTGCACACTTCACATCTTCAACCCTCAAGTTTTTCCATTATCTGCTGGAACTGCACAATGCATAGAAGCCCAGTCTCCCTTGGCACCCAAAACTACAGAGATTCTTCTCCCAATGTCATTTCCTAAGTCAGACCTCACTGCCTCCAGAAACTACGTAGTTCTATCCTTCAAGCCTCCCTGAGCTACACATTGTGTAGTCTCAGTGTCCAGTCCCCCTTAACTCCTGAAACTACGTAATTTTTCCTCCCAGGGCCCTATCCTGCAGCCTCCACTTCCTTCTTGAACTATGTAATTTTTTCCCTCAGTGGGCACTACACAATTTTTCCCTTAGTTGGTACTAATCAAATTGTTTCCTTGGTGGGCATTGCGTAAATTCACCCCTTAGTGAGGACTACACAAAAATTTCCCTCAGTCTGGCCTGAGCTACGTACTGCGCAGTATCAGTGATATACCTTGACCCTTGGCTACTTGAAATGTGCAATTGTGTAGTCACTGGGCCTTCTCCCTTAACATGTCACCCAGTTCTAGCCTAGTTCATGAATCCAAATGATCTATCTTAAGCTATGGGTTTTCAAACTAATGTCATATCATCATGAGTGAGTTTCAGATGCAGGTACTCTCTTACACCATAATAGGATGATGAACAAGGAGATGGAGAAGGGGATCATGCAGAAAAACATCTTTGCAGTTGAAACATGCAATCTCATCTATCAAACCAAAGCAAAGGGACACAAGTTTGCAACTACCATCCAAGACTAAAGATCATTGAAGACTATGTATCACCAAGCCATGTGGAGGAGAAGAGAAATCATATCGAAGAAGACATCCAACACTTAGTAACAACAGGGAATTGACATTACCACATCACCAAGCAGTCCATGTCAGCAGTGTCATGTCATGTCATATCATGAGTGGTCATATGCCACATCACTATTATGTACCATGTACATTATATTCAAATGTAATGTAAAGTGGAAGTCCAAGACACGCATGAATATGGAGAGTCATGTAAGTTGAAAATTCATAGGAAGTTGAACAATCATGAGGGTAGTCAAAGAGTCACAGAGGGGAAGCATCACCCCTTGGTTAGATATATGCCCTCATTGTATGAGCAAAGGAATTTCCACCTTGGCTCCTCTCGCAAGGAATTAGAGAGATCATCTAGTTCTTTGAGGAGCAAGGAGTGGCTCCAATGTCCCATTATTGGGGCTGGTGATGTACATTGTAAATGTGTGTCTCCAAAATTTTGCTTAATAAAAGAATCCTTTTAAGGCCAACATGTTCTTCATGCATGGACTATGAATGTTTGTAAGGCTATTCTGTGGACGTTTGTATTTCATGATTTCTTTCACATGTACTAAGATAGTTCAACTATTTCAGTTATTTTAGGGCTTATCTTATTGAGAATGTGTTGTGATGGTTGTTATTGTTGTCTCATCCTTGTGGACTAATTTGCAAGATATTAGACAGATCTTTCTCTATTTGTTGGTTGCAAAGATCATCGCATTCATTGTGGATTGTTCCTCTAGATGTTAGGTGGATCCTTCTGGTTCATGTGTGTCTCTTCCTAGGTGGTATTATTACCTCTCACTTAGAGGTTCACTTCCCCCCCCTTTGTTGCATAAGAACCTTGACACAGTCACAACTACACACTCACTAGGCACACCTCCCTTTCCTTTCGAAGACACCATTCCATCCCTCTAGCATGCTGACAATTAGAGTCAAGGTATATCTTTGAGATATATGGAAACTGGGCCAATATTCTGGATGGTGCTCCTACACCAAACTGTGTGAGGTCTAATTGGGACTTCACATCGAGGATACCCCCTTGGTTGAGGATTTCCATCACCATCAATAGGTCAAAATACCAAATTCACCAAGACTCAAGAATGAAACTACCCACAATTGCTACAAGTTGAGGTTCCTATCCTTCCACATTCACCACCTTTAGCTAGGAGGCTTCGAATATACAGACAAGATGCCCATAACTCAGTTTTAAACCACATAAACCATACACATGTTGTAGACCCCCAATTGCAACCTGAATTTAACTTGCAGCCTTGAAATCCTAGGCTTTCTACAACAAGGGAAGAAAACACTAAACTACAAACATACTTTGAAGACACAAACACCCATATAGAAAAAGGATAAGTGTGGGATAACCCTCTAAATGGGTTGAGTGAGCTCACCAGTGTAGCCACTGCAAAAAACCATATCAAAATCATGCAAGATACCTTCAAATCTAGTTTTCACCTCACCAAGGCTGAGCTCTCCTAGCAACAGAGCAAGCCCCAGCTATCAAGCTCTCAAGAATCCCAGACTTGGAGCTTCTGAACTTTCACAACACCATGAAGGAATCCTCGCTTGCATTCGAAATTTTCCTCCAAAGAGTACAATATCCAAGGAGAAAACATAGTTTGGCAACCTATGCAACCAATTCAAGACCTTTTTCACCTTCGCTAATGCCCATAACCAAATTTTCAAATACCGAGACCAACCTCACCAACCCGCACATAAAACTAACACCCAAGATTTGGAAGTTTATCTGCATAAATGATTGCATCCACTGATGTGACACATGTAGCATCATGCAACATATAAGAGAGGGGAAAGCCCCTCCCCCCTCCCTAGTATGACCTTGTTGTTTTGGAGAATTTTGTATCTACGGATAAATAATAATTCCCTAGATAAGTCGTTGTATCTAGAACAATAGTTTAAAGTGTTTTAGTATTTTCCTATAAGCAATAGATAAGATGAGAAGATGAGAAGACCTACTTGTAGTTCCTCTTTCCTCTCGTCTCCCTTGTATTGATCTATTCACTCCTTCCCATACTTAATACGCTTGAGTAGTACCTATAAATACAACAGAAAACAAAGAATCAATCAAAGCACATGATCTATTGAATATAAGTGAAAGGAATCAGATACAATTCACACATATAAGCATTATGAAACAATACAAACATATGGGAGAAAGGTTCAAACACTTTATTGAATAGAAGAAGGAACTACAACCATTGGTGTCTGATTCAAAGCCATTCCTCCAGCTTGGATCCCATCCACATCACATCAAAGGCATGACAAACTTGTAGCATTACAATACTTGCTTCAAAGCCAAATCTCATAGCATCATTATCTCCTTACAATTCAACATAATCTAGCCCCTGAACACTTAGATCAGTGGTCAATTTATAGGAAGATGAAGGAGGTTTTGTCATAAATTGTGGCATTGAATGGCCTTCCATACTTAGAATTAGTTCCATGGAGGAAGGGATGAGAGGATAGGATGCACCTTAACTCATCCATTTTTGAGCTCATAGGAGTTGATAAGTGAGGGAACATTCTAGATGACTCCAAAAGATAAGAATATTCCCCAAACCTTATGTGAATTTCACTCAATATCGCCTAGCATATGTGAAAGGAATCCTAAGTGCTCTGCAGAGCACCCTGGCAGTGGACTTAACTGCTCTGCAGTGAACCTTTACAAGGGCTTACCTGCGCTGGTCCTTCTAGAGGCTATTTCTTGATGTCTTCAAGTCATGAAACTATCTGGGAAGTAGGCATTCAAAGGGGTGACTTGTTTAGGGCATGAAGAAACTGAAATTAGGGTTTGATGAGCCCTAAAACAATGATCTAGATGATGGGATTGATGTTCCCAAATGGATCTGTAACAGCTTCCCCCTAAAGCATGAAGTCGGAAAAATGCCAATGTCAAATGAAATGCTTTACGATGTGATGAGGAAGTTTCGAAGTGGAAGGTGACCTGCATCAGTTACAATACATATATCATGATATTTGATTTTACATGAATTGTTGAGGGAAGGCATACCCATGCTCAGCTTATAAACTTTCATTACAAGTACATAAACAGTAGTCTACAACTATAGACCCATGATCTGAATGACTATCAATGTAAAGCCATTGTACATATGATTTAGTACTCCTGAAATTGCAGCCAGGATGGATGAAAATAGATCTAGGGTCTTCTATCTCATTCAATCGTTTGCTCAAGTATTAGTCTAACCATGTGAATATGTGATCTGAAGTCAAACATGGGAAGACACCATCTGATTACCAGCCAATGATGTAAGCTGTTAATAAATGCAAGAGAAATCACCAATAATAATAATGATCCTCAAGGTACTGTAGTACATTTTGCATGGTGTGAATGGATGATTTGATGTCGAACACCATACAAAGTCTTTCGGTCAAAAGCCACTGATGTATGCCTATTGACGGAAGCGAGAAACCTGCCATTGATGCATGCAAGCCTCAAGGTATTGGAAAGGTGTTTCTAAGTCAACTTCTTAGATAATGAGTTGATGTCGACAAGAAGCAACTCGTCGCAGGAGGGCCTTGATGTATCCCACATCAATGACATGAAATGAGTGTAGTGATTTTAGAGATGGAATTTGACTGATGACATAAGGTTTAGGAATGACAGTCATGAAAATGAAGGTTTATGCTATTGCAAAGGATGAATTTTGAATAAATGAATTCTCTTGAACATGTCGGTGACACTGAAATGAATTGGTATAAATGACCCAAAATAAAGTGATGGATGATATGATATACCAATGGTGTGATAACCATCAAGCTAATAACTCAACCCAGATAGTCATGGTGATGGAGAGAAAGTGTCATGTTCAAGAGCGACCTACTACCATAAAGTGTTTCTCCCCTTTTTCCCATTTTCCCTAGTCATTGTTGACCAATATCTCTTTATTTTTATCAAGCTTGAGGAGGATAACATATGCTTGTTGTATAATTCCACCCTTTGAGTGAATCCATCACTATTTGATGTTTTAACGAGTATAGTGAAGGTGAAACTCGGTCTTGTCTAGATGGACAAGTTTGTCACTATTTGATGTTTTAACGATTTTAACGATAAAGATAATTCAGTCCTTTTCATGTTTAGAGAGTTCGAAAAGGTACAAAATAAAACTCCACAAGTTCTTTTTCATATTAATCTTTCAAGCCCGAAAAAGTGTAAAATAATACAAGAGAAATATTGTTTCCAATCCGTTAACAAGCTAGAAAGGACAAGCGCTCGACAATCTTTTCATGTTTAGAGAGTCTGAAAAGAGCTTAAAGAGGACTCCAAGGGGGTTCCTTTTTCATTTTTAGCAGAGCTCAAAAAAGAGATAAAAGTGTGCTCTGTGGTGAAAGGTACAATTTACAATCGAGCACGTCAAATTTTGTAAGTCAGTTGCAAAACTTGCTCAAAACACCACCAAATGGATTAAAAATACCTATTTCATAGGTAAAAATAGGTAAAGAATAATGTTTACTAACATGAAATAAACATAAAACAAGTTTTTGCCATGGCATTTTACCATTTGGAACTTACCATTCAGTTTTGTGCTCTGAGTTAGTTTTCTACCTCGATCTTCATCAACTAATTGTGAGAGATTCTGCGGATCATTTCTCAAGCCATCTGGACCAGGTAGGAGCTAAACCTCTCTTCTTTCTTTTCAAGTCATTATTTTGTCATTTCATGCAAGTTTTTGGGTTTTTGGGGGGCCCTAGGGTTTCATTTTTTTCGCTCTGGGATCATCGTAGGATTTCACATCGAAAATTGCACTAAAGAGGACCCAGATAGAAACCTGCATGCTCTACAGCGCTCTGTCTATGCCTGGGCTACACTGGCTGAGTTTCCCAAGTTTAATTTGGTTGTTTGCTCCAAAATTTGTCCTGTTTTTGGCATGGAAAGGATCCTAACTAAGCTTTTGATTGTGTTTCAGGCTTTCATCGGATCAGAATGCCGATTACATGGCGAGAAAGAGAGCACAAAGAACAAGACATGGTTTCCCTAAACAATCTGAGTACAGTTGAGGCCCTCAAAAACTGCAGGTTACTCAAATACTTCAATTTGTCTGAAATGAGGTAACAAATAGAACTACTGCAGTTCCCTGTTCATGCACGGGATCCAACAGATCAGAATTTTCACATTAGGGACGAGATGGTCCCTATTACCATTGATGATATTTACTTTCTTACTGAACTGTCGAGGCGAGGTGCCCCATATCACTTTTTGGTTTTTTCCCGTGGAGGTGAATCGGTGAGAGATTATATTAGACAGTTTTGTCGACCAGGTACACAGCCTAGCAAGGATGAGAAAATAAACATCAGGGATGTAGTTGATTTTCCTTTGAGAACGATCCTCTTCATAATCGTAAAATTGGCTGGCAATGCGACACTACATCTGTTGAATAGATCTTATACGTAGTATGCACTGGAGCGTCTAGAGCCAAAAGTTTTCAACTAGTGTGAGGTTGTGCTTTCCTCACTGAAAGAATAACTGACCAAGGTAAAAAGTGGTAAGGCAAAGAATTTCTGTTGTGGTTCGATCTTCATCTCTTTTACCTTAAAGATAATCCCATTGATGTAACCACAGCGTGTATCACTAGGTGTAGTTGGTCCTAGAGATCCACGTATGTAGAGGTGGGTCGAATTGATGGCTCGACATGCGGGTCAGTCAACAATCATTTTTTCCACTACATTTTTCAGTTGGCTCGAGCAATAACATCTTCTCATCGAGGAGCATTCATACTCAGGGATGGATTTCCGTGGAGATCCAGGTTTGATTCTACTAGTTGGAGCATAATGGGGTGCTATGGGTAAGTTGCTTGACCAAAGTGTTTTTTGATTTTTCAAGTTTCTACATGTTTTTTTTGTTTTTAATGTTTCCAAGGCTAAACTAAAATCACTCTTATGCATGCAGATGTGGGTATTGTTTGACCTGTGGAGCACTAATAGGTTGCAGATGGGCAACGCGGAGAAACATTGGGAGAGCAATTCTCCAGGACTTGGATTTGGCCAAAACCTTAGCAGAGTTGCAGGATCGCATAGAGGGATTAACCCTTGGTATTCTGGATGTCTGGATCGAGGAGTTACCTATGATGTTTCGGCACCACACTATTGGTGTTCTCAGCTGTTGGGCGAGGCTTTTGCACATGATAGCACAAGCTGTGACCTGTTACCATGAGCACCACTAAATCTACTTAGGATATTTTACATGCATTTTGAGTTTTTTAAGTCAGATGACCAAACACGTCTTAGACACAAATTTTGTAAAAAAATTTAAAAAACCTATCTATTTTACTTTCAGAGTTTTCTATGGTTATATGAAATCCTCTTCAACTGATGATGTGAATTGAAAATATTACTTTTACATGTGTCGTAAATGTCTATTTAACACATAATTCGCTAGAGAATCAGTTAATGTGTTAAGATTTCTGGAAATATGTTGATATTGAATGTGTTCAAAACATCTTTCCAAAATTTGAACTCTAAGGAACACATGAAAAATTGTTGGATTTCAGAGTATAAATGTTTGTTAGTTGTAGTACAATGAGTTGTGAGTCCATCCTAACGATGATTCGGTAAATGCCAAGTGAAATGGCATCAGATAGTAGTTCAATCAATGCGCTATACTCAACGATGTTGTTCGTCAATCGACTGATACAAATCCACTGAAAACTCACTAACTCGCCACTTGAAGCGAAAATAGCCCATGTTGCAGAAGACAAGTTCTTCATACTATGACTAGCACCATCGGCGTAACCAACAAAACGTTCCAAAGACTCCGACATCTGCAACAAATGCAAAGCGGATTACTAACCAGATAAAAAATTATAAAAGATACACACACACACACACATTCAACGATAGCATATATACTGTGAGTTTTATTACACTTAATTAAGCATAGTAACATTTGAGGTACAACCCATTTTGGGGTTGCGACAATGGAATCCCATCATAATCTACTAACTCCTAGGTACCTTTTGCCAGAACACGCTTGACAATATAAGGACCCATCCACATTGGTTCGAATTTCCCTACTCCAAGTTTATCAACTTCCTGATTGTAAAGCAAGACCAAGTCTCTTTATGAGAAGATACGAGGCTTGACATTTCTATCATATTTCACCTTGATTCATTTCTTATGCACTTCATTAGCCAATGTGGCATCACGACGGGTTTCATCCATATGGATTAATTCTAAGAAACGCGCTTCTTCTTCAAAATTGTTGGGTAATAGGTCAATCGCGAGTTTGTGCGATGAAATTTTACATTATATTGGTAAGATTGCTTCCAAACCATACACCAACTGAAAGGGTGTGAATCTAGTTGCATTTCTCATTGAGGTTTGATATGCCCACAAGGAAGAGTACAGGATTAAGTTCCAGTTTTTCTTATGAACCCCTATCATTCTCTGCAACATCCACTTCAGGACTTTTTTGATGGCCTCAACTTGTCAATTCACTTGCGGGTAATAAGGGGTAGAACTATCATGTGATAGTCCTAACTTAGCAATCAACTCAGCCATCATGTGATTGCAAAAATGTGACCCATGATCTATAACTATGGCTTGTGGTACACCAAACAGGTCAACCACATGGTTAAAAAAGAAAGGAGCAGTTGTTTCACCATTGTTGTTCAATGTTGGCATCGCCTCGGCCCATTTGGTAAAATAGTCAACAACAACTATAATATACCCACGCCCCCCAGCCGAGGTGGGGTTACATGTCATAAAGTCAATTCCCCATTTGGCAAATGTGCCAACAAAAATGACTGGATTCAATGGTGTAGGTGGTAATCTGGTTTTTTAGTCATATATCTGGCATGCGTGACAACTTCTGACAGCAATAATACAATATTTGAATATAGTTGGCCAGAAGTAACCGCACGGAGAATTCTCTACGTAGTTTCATATCCCAATAAGTTTCCACCACAGGCACTTGAATGGCAATCATTCAATGCTTTCTCGACTTCCTCATGCGTGAGGCACCTCCATAAAACCGTATCGATACCACGACAATAAAGAGTGTCGCCAATGATCAGATAATCTTTAGCTTGGTATCAAATACATCGTTGTTGCGAGCGAGAGGTATCAGGCTAGAAAGTTTGGGCTTGGAGATAGATCAGTATATCTCCATACCACACGTCAGATGACGATATTAGAAACAGAGACTCATCCAAAATCAATGGTTCAGACATTGAATCAATGGAGGTCAAGGGAAGGTCATAGAGTAACTCAACAAAAACTAGAGATTTCTTCAATTTGGACTTGATAAATTCCAAATCAAATTCCTGCAAAATAACTATCCATTTTGAGTATTTTCACCCCAACAATTGACGTGATAAAATGTATGTCATAGGGTTGCAATCTGAAATGACAGTTGTTTTCTGTAGCAGGATGTAATGGCGAAATCTTTGAACATCTTGCATAACTGCCAAAGCTAGTTTTTCGACATAAGAGTACTTACTTTCTGTATTTTTTATATTACGGCTCAAATAATAAATCGAATGTTCAATATCACTTTCCTCTTGGACTAAAACCATGCCAATGGTTGTATTTGCAGTGGCGAGATACAGGTAATAGTCATTTTGATCATTTGGAGAGTACATTAATGAAGCTCTAATCAAGGAATATTTAAGAGCATCAAAAGAAGCTTACGCAACCTAATCCCAATGGAAGGGTATCTCCTTTTTCAAAAGACGTGTAAAACCTTTAGCCATCTCAGCATAATTTGGAATGAACCTCCTCAGAAAGTTTGCCTTCCCTTGAAGTCTCTATAACTGTAAAAGACTTGAAGGTGGAGGCAAATCCAAAATTTCCTGAACCTTTAATGGATCGAGTCGAATCCCCTCTCTAAACACTGAAATCAAAGCAATTGGCCAGAACCAACACAAAACACACATTTGTGTGTATTGAGTCGTATCTTGTAGTGTCAGCACTGTAAAAATATCACTCTCAAATGTTGTGGGTGATTAGTCTGCTTTCGTGAATGAGCAAGTAAATCGTCAAGGTAAGGTTGAACATTGTGCTTGATGTCATGGAAGGCATAGTTCATTGCCATTTGAAATGTGGCCCCTGCATTCTTCAAACCGAATGGGATTTTCCTATACGTAAACGTGCCCCATGGACAAATAAAAGTTGTTTTCAATTGGTCTCATGGGCGGATATTTATTTGATTGTAGCTAGAAAAACCATCCATAAATGAGAATATTTTTCATCCGGCACATTCATCAATAATATGGTCGATAAAAGGAGTAGGATAATTTTCCTTTGGACATGCTTGATTTACATCCCTATAATTGACGCACACGCAAATTGTCCCTTGTTTCTTCATGATAGGAACAATATTGGAAACCCAGTAAGTAAGAGGTATAGGGTAAATGAAACCAGCCCACAAGAGTTTTTCAACTTCTACCTTAATTGCAGCAACTTTCTTTGGATGAACAGGTCGAAGCCACTGTCGAACTGGCTTGACATCAGGGTACATTTTGATTTCATGTTCAACAATACTAGAGTCAATGCCTGGCATCTCCTCATAAGACCATGCAAATATATCTCTAAATTCATGAAAGAGAGTACGATAACTATCAATTTCTAATGGAGAACAAGATTTTCTGACATGAATGTTCTCTACAACATTAGGCTTGGTTGAAATGTTAATATAAATCATTTCTTCAATATTTGATAGGTTTTGCTCAAATTCTATTGTGTCTATGAAAACTGAATTTGTAAGGAAATCAAGAACTGAAAGGTGGATTAGTTCATTTGAATAATCTTTGATGTCATCTAGAAGATGGGAACGACGATGATAATCTTCCCAAGGTTCTTCTCTTATCATCATTGACTGGACGATTCCTTCATTCGTAGAATGTATACATGAGAAAGGATCCGAAGAAGTACCATATTCTAACGAACGGTCTACCCATACAATTGGTGAATGTGGATTTGGGTTTTCTGCACAAGCCCGAAAAATTAATTGCTATGCTAATTCAAAGGCGCTTAGCGGCATTACCTCAATATTACTATCAACTTCAAACTTGTTGGTAATCCTCCTTAAATTAGATGAGGTGGAGGAAATCATGTTGCAAGTCTCTACTCTTGCCACTTTCGCCAAATCAGATGGTGATGGTAGTGTAAAAGTACCCATTAGGGAAGGATCTTTAAAGATACCTACTCCAACACTTTGAAGTGACAACGGGGGTCCGTGTACCAACGGAATGCTTCTCGTAGCCTGTGAACTATTGGCAAAGAATGAAAGCTGATCAATGACTGTGATTCCACCCTTATGAGGGAATGCAATAGTACGAAAGTACGTGGAAACCATAACATCCATAGCATATACCCATGGCCTTCCCAGTAAAATGTTGTAATCGAGGGGTCCGTCAACTACCTCAACTTCAAAAGTAACTTTTTGCCCCCAGTTCAATTTGCAGGTTACTCAAAATCCCACAAGGAGTATATGTTCATCCATCAAAAGCTTTTAACATGGTTGGTGATCATGACAACGACAGTGAACCAAGTGTTTTCCAATAGCTCATTGACATAATGCAAGTAGATGCCCCCTCATCAATAATATTTCGGTGAACATTCTTATTGAGAGCTTTTACTTGAATTAGGAAAGCTAACTGCGCTGAAATCTATGGTGTATATCCCGCGTGGCTAAAAACCACAAGATTGGAATCCATAGGGTCTATTCCGCCAATTGCTGACAGTAAAGCTTGCTTCTGGGAGGGATAGTTTTGTAACACCTCGAGTGTTGACATAGCAGAAGGTGATTAAGCACGATCTTCCACTATGTTATAGTTCTAAGCTACGCGAGCCTGAGGGTTAAATGTCGATTTATGCACAACTCCCTTTGGTGGTTTTATTGTTAATTCTGGTGCAATAGGTGGTGGAATATTTTCAAATGAAGTTGAAGTCAAAGGATTAGGTTGATCAGTGGCCTAATTATTCGACGATGATGGTGGATTTCCATAATCTTTATTTCTTGTTAACACCAAAACTTTGTTTTGTGGCTTTGTGAAGGATAACATCAGTACTTGGGATGTGCAAGCACGGTCTGTCACAACCAAATTTGTCTCCAAGTTTGGAAACGGATCAGTCAACACTGCAGATGTGTTTGAAGTCTTTAAAAGTTTAGAGACCTCTGAGCGATGTGGACAATCTCTTGTAAAATTCTTGTCATTACATATTAGACATGGATAACGAGGTTTCCTTGCCGAAGTAGAGGAATCAGATGATTTCTCTTGAGGGGAATTATCTTGTTTCTTCTTGTTTTTCCCCTTTTTCTTGCCTCCTAGTTTCTTTTGATTTTTGACTTTGTCAGATGACATGGCATTAACTTCGGAAGCAAGAGTGTTTTCTGATGCATTGGTAGTTTGATTGGTAATGGAAAGAGTTTTACCAAATGGTCTTCCTTCCATTTGTTTGCTCGAAGAATCGATCACAGCATCGTCAGCATGAGAGTCCTTACACGATTGTGGAGGAGGAGGAATAGTGAAAGCTGGTCGGGGTGCATTCGGAATTTTGTCGTAGAGCATGTCGGATTGTGTGTAAATCAAATCCAAGTATTAGGCATGAGAAATTGCTTTCTCTTCTGTGACAACTCCACCTTTTGCCACATCCTTCGTGATTGATGGCAACAATGATTTTATGAACCACTCAGCCAAACGCTGATTGGGAACATATGTCTTAACCATTCGACGACGACGCTGCCACTCATGAATATGATCTGATATATGGGTAGAAGTAGTCTATTTAAATTTGGTTAGGAGATCCATTCCAACCTCATATCTAATAGGTAACTGGATGTGGGTCATAAATATGGTGGCTTAAGTTGTAAAGTTGTCAAAATAAGCTCTTAGTAACTCAATATACCATTTAGCAGCCAGACCAGTAAGTGTTCTTTCGAAAAGATGAAGTTTAATCGAATCATCATTTAATGATTTTGATGAACATAATAAATGAAAGGTCATGACATGATTTGATGGGCCTTCTCCGAGATTTCCATTGAGTTTTGGAATGTCAAAAGGTAACTTATGCGGAATCACCACCACCAAGGTGCATATAAGATTAGATCATTAGTGACCCAGTTTCAATATCGTAATTTTAAAGTTGCTACAAATGGCAACTGTCGATTCAGGTCAGGTTGAGCATACCCAAGATATGATGGAATTTCCTGAGCAATAGGTATTTTCATACCAACATAGGGCATCTGCATTTGGTAACCTTGATAAGGTTGTTGTTGAACAAATCTGGCATAAGGTGGTTGTTACACTAAAATTTGTCACCATGATTATTTGCAGTCAGTATGGCTCCATCAATAACCATACTGTCCTCCTTGGCAAGTCTTATACCTCTGCTCCTCATGTCAAACTCCAAAAAAGAGAGAAAGCCTTTAAAAAATCAATATAACTCTGGTTCCGCACTTTCTCTTACTCTTACCTGCGGGCCTGCACCTCAAGTACATAATACCTGTGTACTTGTACGCTCTGTCTGTAAAGGGGTGGGTGCGTGCCCCTGTAAAAGTCAAAAGGCGCAAGTTTTACTTCAAAAAACTTGCTTGCGGTCGATTCTAGAGCATTCTAGAAGATGGTTTGATGTGGATTGAGCGCCTCCAGATGGTTCATGCATCCCAATGAAAGAGGAACTTATCCCATGAAGAGGGGAGCTATCCCTTTGAAAGAGGGGCTTATCCCATTGATGTTGGACCTGTTTAACTTCCTCCAAAGCATTATAAATACAGGCATTAGGCCAGAGGCAAGAGAGGTTGAAAGTTGAACATTCCTAAGGGTAGATGCTGCTGAAATTAGGACTCCCTTATAGAGCTTGAGAGGAGAGATCACATTCCTTTCTTAGCTTCATTTGGAAGTGGGTGAGCTGATCAAAGTAGAGGAGAACTCTTGCTGGACCCTGGGAGGGACCTGCACAACACCAAGGCATTGGTTGTAAGGTTTCTTTTGTTTCCAATTAATACAATTAAGTTCATTTTTCTCAACAAGTTGTTATATATAATTTGTTTCATAAACTCCTTGGTCTTTATGATGAATATGTTTTATTATATGAGTTATTCAGGTGCTATGTAATCGTTTGCTTGTTTGTGTATGCAAGCTTCAAGGAGAGGAGCTCATCTGGATCGAAGAGGCTTGGCCGCTACAAACAACGTTGGACTAAAGGTAAGCCTTAAACACCTAGTTGCTTTTATTTTAAATGCATATTTAGGGAAATATAGTTCTTGATTGGTTTGTTTGTCACTAGAAAAGCCTTAGTTTCTAGGGAGGTCAGTTTTGTCCGCAAAATTGACTCTTTCCGCATGACAAAATGGCGACTCCACTGGGGAATCCATGGATTTGATTGATTTCTCTTTTGATTGATACTTTGACTTGAGAAATGTTGATTTCTTTCTAGTTTTTGACTGATTGACTGTGAATTTGGGTAGAATAGCTTAGGATTGAGTTAGTTTTTTATTTTTCTTGTTTTTGAGAGAAGTACGCACCCTTTAAGTTCAGCATAGTGCATGCCTGTATGCACTTCTGCTTTGCACACAGAGCGGGGCCGCACCTGTGCAAACGGGCTGCCTGCGTACCTTATCAAAAGTTTAGAAAATTTTAATTTTTGTTTTCCTTTTTTACCTATTAGATCTTGTTTATAGCTTATTTATTTCTGCCCAGATCCACTGGTTACCTGTCAGAAGTTTTCATCTAGGCTTGTTTCATTAGCATCAAGGGTTTTAGTGAAGTTCATAGAAATTCTAGCCCTAGGTTTGATTTTTGTATTAGTCTTGTAGTGACTCTGGATTTAGAAGTTGTAGAAACCTTGGATATCCCTGGTATTTTCAGTCTTCTTAGGAGTTAGACCATTCGTAAAATCCACCTTTGTTTGAGAAACCTACTGTTGTGTTGTCTCTTTGCGGAATTTCGAGAAGGCTTGTTTGTTAAGCTGTGAATTTCATTCTTAAGAAAAAGAACAAGAGCTTTTTATTTTTGTTTTTGACTGATTTATGATTTTGCATGAATTAGTCCTTGGTTGAATTGTAACTGAGTAAAACAACCTCGAATTATATTTTGTAGGCTTTTACCTCATTGGATTTGCTTTTAGGTAAATTTCTCTTAGATTTTCATAGATCTTGAAATTGATTTTTGTTAAGTAGTTTTACATGCTTTGTTAAAATAGGAAAAATACAAAATCTCTTTTGAAGAAAGTTTGTTTTAGTAGCGTTTGAAGTCTTTGAAAAAGAGAAAGGAAGTTTCGTGAAATAATTAGTGGTCTTGTGTTGTGTGCTTTGGAAAAGATAAAGAGATTTTTTCTTTGATTTTCATTACTAAGAAAGTTGTCTTTATAAATTTTGCATTCTCCAACTCTCTTAGCTAGGGAATTCATTGAAAAGGAAAGATTGTTTTGTTTTTCATCCTAGGTGCATCTTTTTAGTGGATTTGAGTCGAGTCTACACATCATAAGTTTCATCTCCGCTACCTTTTGTCCTAAAGAAAAGCCATAAAAAATAACGCTTAAAGTAAAATTAACTTAGTAACTTTTTATTTACTAGGGCTCTGATACACCAACATAGATCAGGCTAGTGTCTTGGAGTAGGAGAGTAATTAACTCTTCAAGACAGTAAAAACAAACAAGTAGCTTATCTTGCGGTAGGATAAATCCAATTGTTACATTTATGCTCTGGGAAAGCTCCTCTTAAAGGAGAAGCACGAGATCGTGTCCGACCCAGTGAGGGGATCAATCCTCCTTCATTGGGAACGACGCCAGATATGCACGTACTACAAATGGTAAACCTCGGATTAACCATTTTCGAGGAGCCTAGGGTCACTTGTCGGTAAACCTTGGATTATTGTCAAGGAGCCGGCAAGGGGATTGCGCTTGTTACTCTGCCCTTGCGTGCGTATCTCATCCGGATTTAAACAGGAACGCAACAAATTACAGAGATAACCATATACACAAAGATGCAGCGGAAATAATACTTCATTTCATTAATGGAAAATACTGAAATATGCTTACAACTAGAAATGGAAATAAACCAGCTAGGGCGATGGTAGCTTATCTCTGAGAAGAGATGTGATGGCTACATGCCTCTGAACTGTGTTACAATGAGGCTCGAAGGCCTATTTATTGTTGAGAAACAATCGAAAACCCTTAACATTCCAAAACCTAACCCTAGGAGATGAAACGCCAAACTGTGGGCCCCGTTTGGGGGTAAATTGGTACATCAACTTCCCGGGGTCATAACTTTGGCATATGATCTTCGTTTGACGCATACAATAGCTCATTAGAAAGATTTATCCGAGCACCATCATTGTTGGAACAGGCAACATCTCCATTGGAATGGACCGATGTTGCCCCTGGATTCCCCAAAAAACGTCGTTTAGGGCCTCAAAATGGCTCCGGAAGTTCAGGACCCGAGAAACTGCTAAAAATAGTAAGTTGTGCTACAATTAAGGAAACTAAAAATGCTGAGAAAGACAATGGTGGGGGTCTAGGTGGACTTGGTAGGTAGCCACCAATATCCACCTAGATCATTCCTCCCCCCTTAGGAAGCAATGGTCCCCATTGCGTTGAGCTCCTCCATGAGATGAGGAAACTTCTGTTGAACTTGTTCCCTGGTGAGCCACTTGCCCTGCTGAAGGAGTTGGCCTGCTTTGACAACTCGATACAGTTGGATATTCTGTTGGCGAGTGTTCTTGATCTGTGTGTCCATGATCCGATCAGTTGCAGCTTGTTCCATGCAATCTGGATTTAATTCTGTGGGTTTGAGCTGTTCTGCAATGTTGGATGTGTCTAGCAATGGTGGAAAGTATGGCTGAAGGCAGTCCACATTGAACACTGGGTGCAGGCCAAGGAATGGGGGAATGCTGAGCTCAAATGCATTGTCTCCTATAGCCTTAGTAATGGTGTAAGGACCATATCAGAGTGGTCTCAATTTCCGATAGGCTCCAGTAAGGCGTTCCTTTTGCAAATGCAACTAGACTTTGTCGCCCACCTGAAACTTGTGTGGCACCCGGTGTTGATCATGTCGCTGCTTGTACTTGGCATTTGATTTCTCAAGAATGTCATGGACCTGCTGGCGAATATGTTGGATGCGCTCAATGAAGTTGGTGGCCTTATCTGTTTCGGACTGGACATGAGCTGAATTCATGTGAGTAGCTGCAAGGGGCATGGCCACATCAATGGGGCATAGTGGCTGGAATCCCAAACCCACCTGAAAAGGGCTATGGCTAGTGGAGCTGTGAAGAGCTCGGTTATAGCTGTGCTGAACATAGGGGAGGCTCTCGTCCCATGTGCGTGGATGCTTTGAGTTATACATGCGCAGAATGTGCACAATCATCCTGTTGACAACCTCTGTCTGGCATCAGTTTGAGGATGGAAGGCTGTGGACTTCGTGAGTTTGGTGTCCAGCATTGACCAGAGACTGGACCAAAATGTGCTGAGAAACCGACTGTCCCGATCTGAGATGATAGACTGTGGGATCCCAAAGTGCACCCACACTCATTCAAAGAAGAGTTTAGCAATGGCTTCTACTGTGATATTCTTCTTGCAGGCCATCATAATGGCCATCTTCGAGAACCTATCGACGACCACAAAAACACAGTCATTTCCATGCTTAGTGGAAGGAAGGCCTGACATGTAATCCATGGAGATGGATTCCCAAGGTCGACTAGGGGTAGGCAACAGGGTATAGAGGTTGTGCTTCTTAATGGTCGGTTTGGCAATGGCACAGGCAATACATGATCGGATGTACTTCCCAACATCCTGTCGAAGATTCGGCCAATAGAAATAATTTTGCAGTACTGCCACTGTTTTCTCGACCCCGAAATGCCCAGCAGCCCGACTGTAGTGTGCTTCCCAAATCATCTTGGCACGCTCACTTGAAGAAACACAAAGGTGACCGAGGTGGCATAATAGGGCGTCCTGGAGGTGAAAATCTGCAACATGCCGACCCTCCAAGAGTGTCTGGTATGTGTGGCCGAATTCTGGGTCGCTTTTGTAGAGAAGTGGCCAATCAGCAGTCTCGTGCCCACAAGAGTTGAGCACGGTGGTTAGCGCCATGATCGGTGGCCGACTGAGGCAATCTGCAACATTATTGGTGCTGCCCTTTTTATACTTGATATTCAAGTGAAACTGTTGCAGGTATGTAGACCACTTCTGATGGCGATCACTCTGCAATTTCCCTTGGGTCTGTATGAACTGCAGAGGTCGGTGGTCTGTGTGGATGACCGTTTCCCTCCCTAAAATGTAATGCTTCCATTGTCGGCAGGCCTGTACAATCGAATACATCTCTTTATCATAAGTGGGGTACTTCCGGACTGTGTCTGAAAGTGTTTCACTGTGATATGCCACTGGATGTCCATGTTGAGTAAGGACTGCCCCAATAGCATAGTCAGAGGCATCTGTCTTGACCTCAAATGGTTGTTGTAAATCTGGTAACGCGAGCACTGGTGCCGTGCAGAGGCGATCCTTCAATTCCCTGAATGCCTTCTGTTGAGATTCAGACCAAAAGAATTTTGCTTTCGCCCCGCCCTTGGTGACTTGACTCAAGGGCCAAGAAATATGAGAAAACCCCAACACAAACCTGCGGTAGAAGTTGGCAAGACCTAGAAAGCTGCGGAGCTCTGTTAGAGTGGTTGGAGAGGGCCAATCCCGAATGACTTGGATCTTGGCCGGATCGACATGCACCCCCTGTTCATCAATGATGTATCCCAGATACTGAACCTGGGTCATGCCAAAAGTGCATTTCTCCAAATTGGCACATAGCTTGTGTTGCCGCAGTGTTTGGATAACCTGGCGGATGTGGTGGAGGTGCTCTTCCCAACTCTGGCTGAAGATCAGAATGTCATCCAAGTATAATACTACAAAGGAGTTGGTGAATGGCCGCAAGATGTCATCCATTAGCCTCATAAAGGTTGTAGGAGCATTCGTCAATTCGAAAGGCATGACCAACCATTCGAAGAGGCCCTCCTTGGATTTGAAGGCAGTCTTCCACACATCGGAGGGTTCGATTGGTACCTGGTGATATCCTGACTTCAGATCGATCTTGCTGAAAACAGTGGTAGTACTGCAAAATTATTTCTATTGGCCGAATCTTCGACAGGATGTTGGGAAGTACATCCGATCATGTACTGCCTGTGCCATTGCCAAACCGACCATTAAGAAGCATGGCCTCTATACACTGTTTCCTACCCCTAGTCGACCTTGGGAATCCATCTCCATGGATTACATGTCAGGCCTTCCTTCCACTAAGCATGGAAATGACTGTGTTTTTGTGGTCGTCGACAGGTTCTCGAAGATGGCCATTATGATGGCCTGCAAGAAGAATATCACAGCAGAAGCCACTGCTAAACTCTTCTTTGAAAGAGTGTGGGTGCACTTTGGGATCCCACAGTCTATCATATCAGATCAGGACAGTCGGTTTCTCAGCACATTTTAGTCTAGTCTCTGGTCAATGCTGGACACCAAACTCACGAAGTCCACAGCCTTCCATCCTCAAACTGATGGCCAGACAGAGGTTGTCAACAGGATGATTGTGCACATTCTGTGCATGTATAACTCAAAGCATCCACGCACATGGGACGAGAGCCTCCCCTATGTTCAGCACAGCTATAACCGAGCTCTTCACAGCTCCACTGGCCATAGCCCTTTTCAAGTGGGTTTGGGATTCCAACCACTATGCCCCATTGATGTGGCCATGCCCCTTGCAGCTACTCACATGAATTCAGCTCATATCCAGTCCGAAACAGATAAGGCCACCAGCTTCATTGAGCGCATCCAACATATTCGCCAGCAGGTCCATGACATCCTTGAGAAATCAAATGCCAAGTACAAGCAGCGACATGATCAACATCGGGTGCCACACAAGTTTCAGGTGGGCGACAAAGTCTGGTTGCATTTGCAAAAGGAACGCCTTACTGGAGCCTATCGGAAATTGAGACCACTCCGATATGGTCCTTACACCATTACTAAGGCTATGGGAGACAATGAATTTGAGCTCAGCATTCCCCCATTCCTTGGCCTGCACCTAGTGTTCAATGTGGACCGCCTTCGGCCATACTTTCCACCATTGCTAGACACATCCGACATTGCAGAATAGCTCAAACCCACAGAATTAAATCCAGATTGCATGGAAAAAGCTGCAACTGATCGGATCATGGACACACATATCAAGAACACTCACCAACAGAATATCCAACTATATCGAGTTGTCAAAGCAGGCCAACTCCTTCAGCAGGGCAAGTGGCTCACTAGGGAACAAATTCAGCAGAAGTTTCCTCATCTCATGGAGGAGCTCAACGCAATGGGGACCATTTCTTCCTAAGGGGGGAGGAATGATCCAGGTGGATATTGGTGGCCACCTACCAAGTCCACCTAGACCCCCACCATTGTCTTTCTCAGCATTTTCAGTTTCCTTAATTGTAGCACAACTTACTATTTTTAGCAGTTTTTCGGGTCCTGAACTTCCGGAGCCGTTTTGAGGCCCTAAACGATGTTTTTTGGGGAATCCAAGGGCAACATGGGTCCATGGAATGGACCGATGTTGCCCATTCCAACAATGATAGTGCTCGGATAGATCTTTCTAATGAGCTATTGTACGCGTCAAACGGAGATCATATGCCAAAGTTACGACCCCGGGAAGTTGATGTACCAATTTACCCCCAAACGGGGCCCACAGTTTGGCGTTTCATCTCCTAGAGTTAGGTTTTCGAATGTTAAGGGTTTTCAATTGTTTCTCAACAATAAATAGGCCTTCAAGCCTCATTGTAACATAGTTCAGAGGCATGTAGCCATCACATCTCTTCCCAGAGATAAGCTACCATCGCCCTAGCTAGTTTATTTCCATTTCTGGTTGTAAGCATATTTCAGTATTTTCCATTAATGAAATGAAGTATTATTTCTGCTGCATCTTTGTGTATATGGTTATCTCTTGTAATTTGTTGTGTTCCTGTTTAAATCCGGATCAGTAATGATCCAGGTGGATATTGGTGGCCACCTACCAAGTCCACCTGGACCCCCACCATTGTCTTTCTCAGCATTTTCAGTTTCCTTAATTGTAGCACAACTTACTATTTTTAGCAGTTTTTTGGGTCCTGAACTTCCGGAGCCGTTTTGAGGCCCTAAACGACGTTTTTTGGGGAATCCAGGGGCGACATGGTTCCGTGGAATGGACAGATGTTGCCCGTTCCAACAATGATGGTGCTCGGATAGATCTTTCTAATGAGCTATTGTACGTGTCAAACGGAGATCATATGCCAAAGTTACGACCCCGGGAAGTTGATGTACCAATTTACCCCCAAACGGGGCCCACAGTTTGGCGTTTCATCTCCTAGGGTTAGGTTTTGGAATGTTAAGGGTTTTCGATTGTTTCTCAACAATAAATAGGCCTTCGAGCCTCATTGTAACACAGTTCAGAGGCATGTAGCCATCACATCTCTTCTCAGAGATAAGCTACCATCGCCCTAGCTGGTTTATTTCCATTTCTGGTTGTAAGCATATTTCAGTATTTTCCATTAATGAAATGAAGTATTATTTCCACTGCATCTTTGTGTATATGGTTATCTCTGTAATTTGTTGCGTTCCTGTTTAAATCCGGATCAGTGATCTTGTTCAGCGCCCGATAGTCAATACAGAGTCTCCACGTCCCATCCTTCTTCTGTACCAACACGATCGGGCTCCCACAGGGCGATGAACTCGGACGGATGTGACCTTTCTGCAGGAGCTCCTGAATCTGCCTCTTGATTTCATTGTTCTCTAGAACGGAGCGTCGATAAATTGGTCCATTGGGTAGTGGCGCACCTGGGGTCAGATCGATGGAGTGCTTGACTTGACAGTGCAGAGGAACCCCTGCCGGGGAGGTGAAGATGTCCTCGTACTCCTCCACAACCTTGTCCATCTGTAGTTGTCGTGCAGAGGGACCCCGTTTGGAGGTCGCGGCCACTGTCTTCTTCTTGCCTTGAGGGCGTATCATCATGAAAACAAATTTCCTGGCTTTGGAAATGATCTTACTGCATTGTTTTGCAGTAATCAAAGAGATGGCGGCAGGTGGTGCTACCTCTGGTATCCTGAACAACTTATTTCCCAATGTAATAATAACAGCACGGGGCCTTGATTCATACACAGCATGTTGCTTCCACAAGTATGGTTGTCCTAGTAATACATCACAAACTTCAAGGGGAGCAATGTCACACAATACCTCATCCGTGAAGGGCTTGATGTTGTATGGAAGGCGACACTGCTGGCTCACGTGAAGATCTTGTCCTTGGTGAAGCCACCCAATGGTGTATGGTTGTGGATGTGCTGTGGTCGGTAAGCCCAACCACTTCACGACCTCTGCCGAAATGAGGTTCTTTTGACTCCCGCTATCAACAATGAACTGTATCGAGGAGCCCTTTACCCACATCTGGGAGTGGAAGAGACGCTCCTCCTCCTCTGGATCTTCGGGTTCATTTTTCTGGATCTTTGCGGTAGCAACAGTGGCGCTGGGATCTGCATCAATGATCTGCTTCCCTTTTTCATACCCCTTATCGGGTTCTGACTCAGAGTCGGAACATGCATCTGATTCTGAAACCTTTAGCTCAGCCACCAGTGACTGCTTGGCCCGACACTCACTTGTGTTGTGAGTGGAGCTCTTATGGAACTCGCACCATTTTCCAGTGTCCTTTCTCGGCTTCGCGGCGCTGTTCTTTGCTTGCGGCTTCGACTAGTTGTCTTGGGCTGTCCCGCCTTGGCTTTGTCCTTTGTTCTGTGGTTTAGGGGCACCTTTCCCCTGCTTTGGATTCGCAAATCCAAAGTCTCGCTTCTTTTGTTTAAACTTCTGCTCGACCTTGACGGCATATCGGTATGCTGCGCCGAGCGAGGGGATGTTTAGGAATTGTATTTCTTCCTGGATGTACTTGTGCAGGTAGCCACGGTATTTGAGTATCAAATGTTGCTCCGAATCCTTGATACCCAACTTTGTGCGAAGGGTATGGAAAAGATTGGTGAACTCCGGCACGTCTTGGTCCCTTCCCTGCCACAGCGTGGTCCACTTTATGTATTCATCCTCATAGCTTCCGACAGGGTAGTACTGCTCCTTGATGGCATCCCGGAACGAATCCCAGGTGGGTGCGGCTGAAAATAGTGAGCCAGTACTTTCATCCTTCTGCTCGCAGTAGGTTTCCCACCAGTCCTTGACGTGGGGGGCTGCTTTGAGAAGAGCAAAAACAATCTTTTCCCAACTCGAAAATTCATGAACAGAAAAATAACCCTCTAGCAGATTTAACCATTTATCTACGGCATCTGTGTCTATCTGACCCTCGAATATGGGGATTTCAAAATTAACTTGTACCTTAAAGGGTGTGGCATTTCCAGAGTAGCTGCTGGAAGCCGATGCGTTGCTTCTGGGTAGCCGCTGAAGGATCTGGGCAAAGCTGTCCATCATCGCGTTCCGTTGTCGCTCGAGGGCTTCTTCGAGCAAGATTTTGATGGGATCTCCTGCCCCCTCGTCTTTCTTCTCGTCCGCCATGGGAGGCCGTCGGGATTTGCGAGGCTGGTCTTGCAAAGGTTCAACCAGTTCAAGCCCTAACTCCTTATATCCCGACCTTGTTGGGGTCATGCAAAGAAAAACAGAGAAAAAAGCAGACCGCTCTGATACCACTGATCCGGATTTAAACAGGAACGCAACAAATTACAGAGATAACCATATACACAAAGATGCAGCGGAAATAATACTTCATTTCATTAATGGAAAATACTGAAATATGCTTACAACCAGAAATGGAAATAAACTAGCTAGGGCGATGGTAGCTTATCTCTGAGAAGAGATGTGATGGCTACATGCCTCTGAACTGTGTTACAATGAGGCTCGAAGGCCTATTTATTGTTGAGAAACAATCGAAAACCCTTAACATTCCAAAACCTAACCCTAGGAGATGAAACGCCAAACTGTGGGCCCCGTTTGGGGGTAAATTGGTACATCAACTTCCCAGGGTCGTAACTTTGGCATATGATCTCCGTTTGACGCGTACAATAGCTCATTAGAAAGATCTATCCGAGAACCATCATTGTTGGAACGGGCAAAATCGGTCCATGGATGTTGCCCCTGGATTCCCCAAAAAACGTCGTTTAGGGCCTCAAAACGGCTTCGGAAGTTCAAGACCCGAAAAACTGCTAAAAATAGTAAGTTGTGCTACAATTAAGGAAACTGAAAATGCTGAGAAAGACAATGGTGGGGGTCCAGGTGGACTTGGTAGGTGGCCACCAATATCCACCTGGATCAGTATCGGATCATAGACTGTTCCCCTAGGTATATTTGTTGTTGTTGGTGACCTTAGTGACTATTATCTTTAGGATTCTTCCTAAGGTGACGGTGGAGGGAAGATCCCACTGTACCTGGAGCAGACGTCGGCTAGACTCACTTGGATTTTCTGGGGGGTTCACTTCACTCGAGATGGTTATTAGTGGAGGAACTTGTGCCAGTCTATTCATTAAGCAGGTTGTCGGGGTAACTGTTCCACCCGCCATTTCTGTATTGAACTCTGCAATGTTGGATTTCATCACCAACTAGCGTTTTCAGTACAGAAAGTTATTGTTTGTGTGTGGTTTGACACCCTAGATTCTTTAGGCGTGTGATTCGAATTTGTTTGGTTCTTTAGAGAATTTAGGCGGTTTGCTTTGAGATTTTACTTTGTTTGCGTGTGTAGTAGTTAAAAGTTTTTAGCTGTGGCTGAATTACCAAGACAGTCCCGCAGACTTCGGGGCCAGTCTCCTGAGGTTGTAACCATGGCTGATTTGTTGAGGAAGTCCCGTAGACTTTGGGGCCAACCTCCTGAAGAAGTCTCGAGCCATTACGAAGGTTTGAAAGTCCTCGTAACTCCTAGTGGCAGTAAAGTTGGGTCACCTGAAGAAGGAGAGTCTTCGTTGGTTGTTCATCCTGATTACCAAACTCTAGAAATAGGTTATAATCCTGAAGCTATTTCGGTTTTCGAACTTGCTGGTAGCTTTTCATCTACTAGTGATATAGGTGAAGAACCTGAGATATCTTAACCTGTTACTCCAACAGCGGGGTTTGTCTCTCCAACTTCTAGTGCTCCTAATTCACCTAGGGTAGAAAGAGTAATCATCGAAAATCTTCCTTCTGGTTTGATAGCTATTGAAGAGCTTGCTCCGGAAGAAGAAATAGGCATCCCTATCCCTGAAAATCAACTTGTTATTGATCTAAGGGAGCGTGAATCAATTTTTTACAGTCCACCTAGAAGTACTACTTGGTATCTTTCTTTAACTAATTATTTGGAAAACCCAGTGTTAAGTTTTTCACCACCTCGTGCTCATCCTAGGGGTTTTTATACTCCCGTAAATATGTCAGGTCAGTCATCCATGTTTACTCAATCGCCTGAAACTTTTTTGTACGGTGGTCCTTCTGTTCCCTCTGGGTATCAGTCACTTTCTGGTACTTCTTCGGGAGCATCTCCTCAACCCATTGAACAAGGGTTATTCACGGAAGCAATGGTGCAAAGCCGTTGAGCATAGAAGAAATTCTTATGATGTCAAGTTCTATTCCCAATTCTCAACCTCAAGGTGGCCAGTTACCGCCTGGGGGGCAGCCTCAATTAATGCCTGGGGGGCAACATCAAGGTACATAATTTGCATCTGGGGGGCAACCTCAAGGACAGTACGTGCCTACGGTGCATTACGTTCCTCAAGGTCAACACCAGACTCAATATGTACCCCAAGGTCAACCCCAGTATCAATTTATACCTCAAGGTCAACCCCAGTATCAGTACATGCCTCAAGGGTATCTACCCCAAGGTCAGTATTCGAACCAAGGTTTCCAACCACCCCAAGGTCAATCTTATGTTCAAGGAACGGGAAATGTACCTTTCAATTATCAATCCTACCCTCAACCCGGTTTTGGATCTCAATATTCTCAACCTGTTATGGGTCAGTACCCCGAAATGAACATAGTGTGGGATCCATCGCAAACTCAACAGGTGTTGTAGCCAAATGTACAGTTATCATCTCAAACTGGACAACCCTTAGTTTCTGGTTCACCCCAGCAACCAGTCCAGTCTAATATTCAAACTTCTGTACCTTCGGTAGTTTCTCAGTCTAGGCCTACTGCGCCTCGTACTCCATCTCAAACGACTGCTGCAACTGCCGCAACATCTGTTCAATCTACCCCACCTACTTCTGGAGTATCGACAGCTCCGATTTCTACTGTTCCTGTATCTACTCCTCAGACATCTTTACCATCGTCTGGATCCACGATTCAAACTACGGTTCAGATGCCTGTAGGACAACCTGGTTTAAGTACGGTTGTCACAAGTCAACCACAATTCACTTATCAACCGTACCAGGGACAGTACCAATTCGGTCCTGTTGTCCAGCAGCTAGTTTATCAGTATCAACTGTATCCTGGGTACACTTATCAACAACCCCAGTACGGTCCGGTTAATCCTGGTTTTCCAGGAGGATACAATATCCCGAACGCGATTCCTATTCCTAGTTACCCTGGATATCCTCCTCCTGGGGCTGGTCTCATGACCCAGAATTTTAGGGATCCTAATCGGCAGCTACTGTTTATCGCAACTTTGGACTTACCAGACTTGTCGTGCCTAATGAATGATCCAATTAATTATCTTCCGTTTTGGCCGCCAATGCCGAATAAGCTGCCCAGTGACATTCCCAAGTTCGAAGGTAAATCTGGAGAGGACCCGTCGAACCATGTGATGACTTACCACCTCTGATGTGCGTCTAATTCCATCTCGAATGATTCGATCCGCTTACGTCTTTTCCAGCGCACTCTCATTGGTCTTGCGGCCAAGTGGTATATTGAGTTACCACAGGCCTCTTTTTATAATTTTAGCCAGTTAGCTACCTCGTTTTTAACTCATTTTCAGTTGCTGGTCAGATATGATAATGGCACGGAGTTACTAACTTCATTAAAGCAATCGACGTCCACTTATATTTCCGATCATATTCATGAATGGAGACGTCGAAGGCGGTTAGTGAAAGTTTTTATCCCGGACCAGATCTTAGCTGAATGGTTTGTTAAATCATTGTTACCGAAGATTACTGAAGACGTAGCTAAAGCCGGAGTAGTTACTGAGGAGCAAGTCATTGCTCAAGCACAGTACCTTGACTTAGTTTATACTCAGTCCGGTACGTTACATGAAAAAATCCCAGATCTTCCCAAGGGGAATCAAATAGCTGCTGCTCTGTCAGGGTCTCATGCTGCTAATGGAATGATTGGTACGGTGAACACTAAAAGCAAGAAGAAATCCTCCAAGAATTCTTCTCCTATTATAACCTTACCAGATTCCCCGACGGAAGATTCTTCCGCTGAACTCTCCGCCGATATTCATGTTGTAGAGTCATCTACAGCTAAATCAAAATCCGGTGGGAAGAAGAAAGGGAAGAAGAAGAATAAAGCAGACAAAACTCCAAAGGAGAAAACTGAAAAATCGGAAACCAATGATGAAAAACGCAAACCTCGATATCCTTGTCTTATTTGTGAAGAGGAACACTTTACAAGAGACTGCCCTCATCGAGCAGAGGTTGCGAAGATTGTCAAAGGTTCCCAAACTCCTGTTGTTTTGAAGGATCCATTTCCAAATCAAGATAGCAAGATGATAGGTTCTTCCTCGAGTGCCAATGAAGAACCTATATTGATGATGTCCCATGTAAGGATTGCGACTCGATCGCAAGATTATGGTAGTAAGAGTCCTGTTGATGGCAAAGAAGCAGAATCTTCTCATTCTAATCCATCAACCTCAGCTCCTGGTTCCAATCCACTACAGATCGAGAAGCCTAATCCAGACTTAGTAATCAAACCGCTTGCCAAGGGTATACTTCGAAAGTCCGCTTTCAATCCACATGCGAGAGCGGCCCAGAATTACAACATTGTTGAGGACTTAGCTGTTTCTCCCTCTGCAATGTCGGCTTTGGAAGTGCTGCAATCATGCCCAGCACAGCATAAATTACTTTTGTCGGCTATAGGAGCTGTTGATGTTCAGGACCTGAACCTAATAATCTTTGATCTAGAAAATAGTACACCGCGTTTGCATCATCAAATGGCTTTCCAGATCCCAGTGATAGTCAAAAACAGGCCTATTCATCGGACTGTAATTGATGAGGGAGCTTCAACGTGTATTATGTCGATACAGTGTTGGAGATCGCTTGGTTCTCCTTCACTAAATCAATCCCTGACAATTCTTAAGGCCTTTGATGGCCGTGGGTTTCATCCTTTTGGCATTCTACAGGATTTGCCTATAGGGGTTGAAGGAAAAATGGTTAGTCTAGATGTGGAGGTGGTTGATGCCCCTCTAGACTACAACCTTCTCTTGGGTCGAAGTTGGTCTTACGCTATGACAGCAGTCATTTCATCAGTGTTCCGAGTAATAAAGTTCCCACATAATGGAAAGATCGTAACAATAGACCAGCTGGCTTACTTTTCATCCGACCCAGCCTCTTCAGAGAGTATTCAGCATGTCGGTAAAACGACTATCCCATATAAGGATGTTGGAGTAGGATTAGTTAAAGATGTCGGTTTACTGGGAACTTTTCCTTTTCCTCCAATCAAGGCATCATCTTCATTTGCAACCATTCATATGATTACATCAGACACTGTTTTTTATGACGATCCTTGGATCGTTCCTTCTGAATCTGAAATAGACTCATTTGGTAATTTTATGCCGTTGAGTCCATATGAAATTGCCTATGAAGCCGTGCAGTCTTTTATCGACCCGTGTTCAACCGAAAAAGACTTAATGAATGTGGTCTGTGAGGAATCATTTTCACATCAACCTCGGATTTAACTACGTTTTTTGAACTTGTTCACTCTGATGAGCAAATTCGTGAAATCCTATGTGTAGATGATTTACCATGGGAAGATCTCCATCACAGATCTTCGTTTTTACCTGAGGATGATCATTTTGAAAATGATTTCTCATCAATCTTTACGACTGAATATGTCAAGGAACCTCAGAATCCAATGAAACATCCCGATTCAGAGTTAAATTTGGGAAACATCTCTTGAACTATTCCCATTGACATTTCGGTTAAGCCCGGAATTGTTGAGAACATTCATATAGGTGCCTCATGTACAAATGACGAAATTCAAACATACAAGGCCCTATTTCAAGAATTCCGCGATGTGTTTGCATTGAGCACTGGCTACTTCTGGTCATCCTTGTTTAAAGATTGTATCACTGCGGTCTGGAAATGCCACAACTGTCAAGTGTTTGATCGAAAGATGCGCGCTCCACCTGCTCCTCTCCATCCTATAATTGCCGTTGGTCCTTTTGCCAAATGGGGTATTGATTTTATTACATGTAACCCTCACTCGGCCGGGGGGCATGCGTATATCATCCTTGCGGTAGATTATTTTACTAAGTGGGCCGAGGCGATGCCTACATTCGAGGCAGACGGCAAGACAGCTGCAATTTTCGTGTTCAATCATATAATTGCTAGGTTTGGTGTCCCACAAGCGATAATCACTGACCATGGGTGCCATTTTCGAAACGTTATGATGACAGAACTTATAGGCCAGCTTGGTTTGCGTCACGATAGTTCAACTCCTTATTATCCACAAGCGAATGGTCTGGTTGAGTCCATCAACAAAGTTTTAGTTATCATGATCCGACGAATCATTGGTATTCATCGGTCGAATTGGCACAACATGTTATTTTCAGCGCTTTGGGCGTATCGAACCTCAGTGAAAACATCAACAGGGTTCACTCCTTTCCAACTAGTTTATGGTTTGGAAGCTGTGCTACCCATTGAATGCGAAATCCTGTCACTGCAAATGGCCATCGAGTTACTTCCAGCTACTTCCGAAGAGGAAAAGCGTTTATTATACTTAGCTCAATTAGATGAGAATCGACGTGATGCTGCATTGGCGATCGAGACTCACGCAAAACGTATGAAAGCTCAGTATGATCGAAATGTGACCCCTCGAAATTTTTCGGAAGGAGACCTAGTGTTGTTATATGATCAAGCTAATGATAAATTAGGTGCTGGAAAATTTGTTCCTATGTGGCATGGGCCCTATATTGTCAAGCGAAAGCTAGCAAAAGGGGCCTATGAGTTGGTAGACTTTGACGGGGACTCTTTAGGTAAACCCAGAAATGGTCTTTACTTGAAGAGGTATTATGCTTAAAAGAATGGGTATGGAGATTTTTAGTTAGGTTAGTTTTTCTTTCTAGCTGGTGTGTTTGTTAGTTTAGACAGTGTGCTTAGCTTAGAGAGTGTGTTTTCGTCGTTATTTCTGCTTATCTTGGTTTTACTCTTGATGTTGCAGATGTCGATGCCTCTCCAAACATACATTGGTTTCGCTGATGGTGCTTGTCGTAGTACACGGAATATCTCTTCCGCAGCTTGGGTTATCTATTCGCCCTCTAACGAGTTAGTATCTATGCATGGGGTGAGCCTCGGTTAAACAACGAACAACATTGCCGAATTCAGTGCAGAGATTGAGTTATTGTCTGAATCTATTTCATTTGGGATTCGGAGTTTGATAGTGAGGTTAGATTCTGAACTCGTTGTATTGCAGCTTAATAGAGTGTATGCCATTAGAAATCCAGTGTTATTAAGGTTATTTTTTAGAGTGCGTCTCTTGGAACGTGAGTTTGATTATATTGAATATCAGCATATTCCAAGGTCTTTAAATACATTAGCAGATGCAATTGCTTCTCAAATGTTAAATAGACATTTGCAATAATCATACATGTAAAATTAAAACCATTCCATAACATGATTTACAAGATAAGCCGGTAATAATGATATATATATATATAGGAGTGTGTCAAAAAATACATCGTCTTCGATCATAGGTTGAAAAACACCTTATGATCGGCAAAAATGATAAGTACAAAAAACCAAAATGTCACATGTGTCTACAAAACGACCATCCAATCACTGGTGATGATCTCTATATGACACCATTGTACAGGCCACCCTACACAAGAACCTCCTAAAAGGTCCTGGGATCCCGACTACATAGCGCTGAAGCCTGATTGGAATATCATCTATAGTAGTCTCCGGTATATCTGCTGTAAGACGCTCCAGTTGACTTTCCAACTCAGTCAAAGTCTCTGTGGCCTCGTCCTGTGGGGTCGGTGCCGCTGCAGCTGGTAGTCTCCTCTCGTAAGGTCGGAGATTGGCTGGACGTCGTGGGCCTACATCTGCATTTTGAAAATTATTACTATCAGTTTTGAGATGATATAAAACAAACAAAAATAATAGATAGTTTAAAAAACTTGTGAAAAATGAAGTTACCTGTATCATCCCATTGTTCTCCCGGTGGAAGAACCATGTCCGGATCTCCACGAAAATCAACTTCGGCATAAGGAAAATCCTGTATAGCAAAGACCTGGTTTTCTAACCAGCAAAAGTACTCCGGAGTAAATCGGACGACCTCCGTCCCCTCATCAGGATGACGGGCCATAACTGCAACCCATCGCATCAATTTGGGCTCTCGAGGAAGCCCAACCTCAACAGTGAGCTGCTGTGGGATCAGCATCGGAACCCTCTCTAAGCCAAAACTCACAACTAAAGCCCCATAACCAAAGGTCTTTAGCTGTCTGTTTTTGGCTCTAGTCAGTTGGCCTTTTACATTGGCCAATACAGCATCACACCAGTTGAAAATGGTACCTCGATAGCAATCAATTGCCATCCGCATCTGGGATCCAGTGGCAATGTGTAAAGTGGCAGCCCCGCAAAGTCTGGTAACTGTAAAGGCAATCACCATAAGTTCAGGATGGGATATAGTTTTGATCTCTATCCCCTTCTCCTAAGACTGAGTGTTACACCACTCTAGTCGGAGACTAGCGACAGACTGGCCACCTGGCCTAGTCCCGAACAGAGTCAAGTGTTCGCCTCTCTTGGGAAAACCAGTGATAAAGTAGATATCTGTCGGCTCCATCTCAAGCTGGTTCCCTCCAATATAAAAACACTGGTCCTGAACGTTCCATCTTTCTACCAGCCACTCTAGAAAGCTCACTTGGGCCCTCATGCCAGGTATGGCCCAATATTTATAAAGGTCGCATGCATTCAAAGCATCAATTGACAGTTGATGATTAATGGTGGCCAAATCAACATCTTCGTGCTCTCTCTCGTGCCAATCAAGCATGGTGAACAATCTACATACCATAAAACATTCATTAGATTCCATAAAATCAAAAAAAAATGGTCCATTTTGGAGAATTTAGGTTTTAAAAACTCGTTGAGCGGGGTACGCGCCCCACCTTTAGGAACAGAGCGTAGGTACACAGGGTCCATGAAGGCAAGGTGCGGACCCCTGACATTTTTCCAACTGAGAAAATGTCGGGGTCCGCGGGTCCCTAGTGTGGCGCCTGCGTACCCCGAGAGGCGGTTTTTGAAACCACAAAACCTCCCAAAAATGAAATCTGGGGCCTAAAAAAGAATTCTAAACTGATGAAATTGAAGAGGAGGATGTTGTAGATTACCTGGAAGAGACGGTGTTCGATTTCAACGGTCGGATTCTCCGCAATGTCCACAGGAAGTTTCTTGCCAAAAGCCCTTTTTCTCTCCTCAAATAGTAAAATGGTAAAATTGAATTGGTAAAAGCCCTTTTTATTGGTTTTTTTTGGTAAATAAATGGTAAGTTTGTTTATTTTTCACCATGAAAAGGTATTTTTCAAATTATTTTTATCTATCTTCAACAGGTATGAGTAATGTGTTGGTTTTTGTGCAGGATAAAGGATTTTCAGGGAAAATTGTCATTTTTTACAAACAAAAACATCAGAGTCATCTTTAAGCTCTTTTCTGACTCCTAAAATGTGAAAAGATTGTCGAGTTTTCTTTTTAGCTCGTTAAAATGGAATTAAAAAGACGATCCTCTTACAGCCCTTTTCTGACCGTAAAAACATGAAAAGATTGCCGGATTTTTGTCGTTTCAAATTCGATATTGGAAATAAAACGACGTGTCCTTGATTACTTTCTACTTTTCAGATCAGAGACACTAATCATGAAAGTACTCCTTGGTCGTAAAGATCAAGCGGTTCTCTCAAGTATTATTTTATACTTTTTCGGGCTTGGGAGACACAAATTTATGAAAAAGGTCAACCTTGGAGTCTTCTTAAGTTTTTCAGACTCTCTAAAATTGAAAAACGCCGAGTTTCTCCTATACTGGACTCATTAAAATTTCACAGTAAAGGACCTGTTCGATTACAAACAGGAATGGACCACTCCTTCTTAGGGTTCGAATCTAAACTAAGTTGGACTCATCCGAAGGATGAGCTTATAATCAAGAAAATGTTATCCTCCTCAAGCTTGTAAAAAATAAAGAGGTACTTGCCAGAAATGGTGGGGGAAAAGAGAGGAAAATGAGCCTATTTGTTATACTTTGTCTCAGAAAAACCTTATCACCACTCTTGAACACGACACTTTTCATTCACCTGGGTTGGGAATCCTTTGCCTAACAGTTGATCAAACCACATTGAAAGTCTTCAGCCGGTTTCTAGGTATTAACTTTGGGACAATTGTCACCAAACCATCTGTAGTGTCGTTATGTGTTCAAGAGGAGTCTTGCAAATAAACCATTCATCTGCAAAATATCTGTCATCCATCTTGACCATCCCTGAGTCAGTCCTTACAGCTACATTTCTTCAACTTGATCTATGATTTTGTGTTGTGGGGCTTGCCTGCAACGGATCGCTTTCTATCGAATTCAGTTCATTATCTAGAAAGATGATCTAGAAATCATCAGTACCTTGGGATCTGCATGCCTCAATGGCAGGTTTCTCACCTTTGACGACAGGTTACATCAATGACCTTCGATCAAGGGATTCTGTGACATGTTCGACATCAACACATTCATTCACATCTCATGGATTGTACTGAGTACTTTGAGAGCCATTGACATCACTGGTGGTTTCTCTCACACTTGTTAATAGTTTACATCATTGACTGGTAATCAAGTGGTTTCTACCATGTTCGACATCAACTCATTTATTCGCATGGATAGAATCGTACTATTTCGGGAAGCAGAAATGAAGACCCTGGATCTAGTTTCCGCCATCCAGGCTGCGAGGAGTTTTGTATTCATTATACAGTAGACTAATTATAAACAGATGGCTGCATCCATACTGTGTCTACATGTGTCTATGATTATGATGTATTGCGAAATCATTCCTATATCAGAGCAGTAGTTAGTTTGTTAGTTAAGTTTTTGATCTGAGTATGGGAATGCCTACCTCAGCGATGATATGATCTCATATATGTATTTTGTGTTGAATATTTGCAGGTTCCAACTGGGCTCTCCACAAGATAATCCTCGAAATGATTAAGTGCTTCACCCTTCCTAGATGATATAAAACCCTGATCTACTACAGACCTCGCACTTTAGGGGGCAATCTGTTACACTAAAATTTGTCACCATGATTATTTGCAGTCAGTATGGCTCTATCAATAACCATACTGTCCTCCTTGGCAAGTCTTATACCTCTGCTCCTCATGTCAAACTCCAAAAAAGAGAGAAAGCCTTTAAAAAATCAATATAACTCTGGTTCCGCACTTTCTCTTACTCTTACCTGCGGGCCCGCACCTCAAGTACATAATACCTGCGTACTTGTACGCTCTGCCTATAAAGGGGTGGGTGCATACCCCTGTAAAAGTCAAAAGCCGCAAGTTTTACTTCAAAAAACTTACTTGCGGTCGATTCTAGAGCATTCTAGAAGATGGTTTGACGTGGATTGAGCACCTCCAGATGGTTCATGCATCCCAATGAAAGAGGAACTTATCCCATGAAGAGGGGAGTTATCCCTTTGAAAGAGGGGCTTATCCCATTGATGGTGGACCTGTTTAACTTCCTCCAAAGCATTATAAATACAGGCATTGGGCCAGAGGCAAGAGACGTTGAAAGATGAACATTCCTAAGGGTAGATGCTGCTGAAATTAGGACTCCCTTATAGAGCTTGAGAGGAGAGATCACATTCCTTTCTTAGCTTCATTTGGAAGTGGGTGAGCTGATCAAAGTAGAGGAGAACTCTTGCTGGACCCTGGGAGGGACCTGCACAACACCAAGGCATTGGTTGTAAGGTTTCTTTTGTTTCCAATTAATACAATTAAGTTAATTTTTCTCAACAAGTTGTTATATATAATTTGTTTCATAAACTCCTTGGTCTTTATGATGAATATGTTTTATTATATGAGTTATTCAGGTGCTATGTAATCGTTTGCTTGTTTGTGTATGCAGGCTTCAAGGAGAGGAGCTCATCTGGATCGAAGAGGCTTGGCCGCTACAAACAACGTTGGACTAAAGGTAAGCCTTAAACACCTGGTTGCTTTTATTTTAAATGCATATTTAGGGAAAGATAGTGCTTGATTGTTTTGTTTGTCACTAGAAAAGCCTTAGTTTCTAGGGAGGTCGGTTTTGTCCGCAAAATTGACTCTTTCCGCATGGCAGTGGTTGTTAATAACCAGGTTGAATTTGTGGTTGTCCATAACCTACAAAGCCTTGTTGACCAGGACCTTGGTAAGCTTGATATTGTCCAAACCCAGGTTGAGCCTATTGGGCAAGTCCAAATTGGGGTTGGAATTGCTGGAATTGGGGTTGTTGAAATTGAGGCTGCCACGGTTGTTGAATCAACTGTTGTTGTTGTTGGTACAACTATTGTTGATTTAATGGTTGTTGTTGCCCAGCAATGAAAGGTTGGCCAGGTTGTGAATAAACTATACCAGTGTAAGCTTGGGTCAGTCCAGATAAGGGTATACTAACCTGAGGTTGTTGTTGAACCCCGGAAACAAGTGGTTGTTGTATAACAACCTGAGAAACTTGAACTTCTTGACCCAAAACTTGTGGTAGCGAGGTAGAAGGACTAATTTGTACCAGTTGAGATAAAACAGTTTGAACTTGTGACTGTGGTACAATAGTAACAACAGGTGTAGTAGGAATAGCTGACACAATTTGCATTGGTTGTGTTGGATACACAAGCCTTGGTTGAACTGGTATTGTTAGTTGCCATTGACAAACTCAAATTCCAGGTTGACCTGAATACTACGGAATATTACCATATGATGGTCCTCTAGAAGAGGGAGGATAAGGTGAATAAGCATATTGCTCTCCATATGATTGAAATCTAGTATTTAACGGATACATGGGTCTTTTTTGACCAAATTGCCTAGCTTGATATTGATATGAAGGATCAAACTGTTGAGTTCCTGTTAAAGAAGAACCAGGTAGAATTCTGATTGAGGACATGGATGATGACCATGGTGGAGAAGAAACCCTTGAGTGGGTTCCAGATAAAGATTAGTAACCAACCGGGACTGACGATTCACCATATAGGTGCGACTCAAGTGTGGTAGAAGACATCGAATAAGTTGCAACAGAATATTCTGCTATAGCTGCATCAGATGATATATTCTAGGATGTTGGCGGCTGTTCAGCCATAGTTAACTAACCCAAAATTTGTCTTAAAGAATCGACGGGTACTTGAAAATAAGCAGGATCAAACAGAGCAGTAAAATGAGGAGTATCAGGGTAAAGATAAATCCCAACTCCAAAGTTGAATGAGGTTCTAGGTGTAGAATCTTCTTCCAATTCTTCTTCTATAGCAATTAAACCATGTGGAATAACTTCACTGTTTGGTCCCTAAAATATTTCTGGTGTTGATAAAGTTGAAGTTTCAGTAGTTACTGATGCCTGAGGGGTAACCAGTTGATCATCTTTTGGTAAAGTAACATCTTCTGAATGTTCAAATTTGAAGTCCAGATGTTCAAGTAAAAGAACAACAGTTTCAGAAAGAGGTTCCTGAACAACTTCATGTTCAGATGTAACTTTTGTTTGAACTGTAATAGGTTCTGGATTAACTTCTAGTTGAAATGATTCAAGTTCAGAAGTAATTCCTTGTTGAGCAACTTCAAGTTTAGGATCAACTTGTTGTTTAACAACTTCGGTTATTGTTTCAATAAGATCAGTGCTAATGTCCTCAGGGAATTGTGAAACTTCTCCTTTAGAAATGGATGTACCAGAAATGGTTGGAGTAACTGGAGTTCCAGTACTTACTAAAATAGATGATTTAGGTAATTCAGATGAACAACTAGGAGTTCTTGATGTACTTGACTCAGTTAGGTGAGACTGCTTTGACCAAATAGGTGTAGCTTTGGGTGGAAAAGGCGGTTTGCTCGCTGCTCTCCGTGAACGATGGGGTAAGGTTTGATGTTCCTCCATGGTTGCTGATTAATTTTATTATCAAAAAAGAAATAAACAAAAAGGGATAAGCTAGGAAAAAGGTTTACCAAGCAACTGTGAACTGCAGAATACCTCCTGGTGAACCAAGAAGTATGGGCAGGCGATCTCCCCGAATGCTGTGTTCAGTCTAAAATAGTGTACAAGGCAGCCGACTCGGTTATCTAAGGATGGATAGCAACCTAGTGTTGTCCTCCCATATATACCTAAAGGTACGTGGAGGCCCAGTCCATATAAGTGTTGTCTAATGCAAAACCACACAGTGAGAGCATTCCCATATACTTTACATACTATAACACCACCCAATATACCCGAAGGTACATGGACGAGCTGCAATATACTCACGTACGTGGAATGAGGTATCACACTTGAAATGTATTGTAGACAAGTTAGCAACAGCTGCTTTGTTTTACGATGTCAGAACACGTCTCTAGCCTAGAACCACTAAATGTTTTCGTTAATGACAATGCTCCATTAGGTAAATTGATGTTAATTTTAAGTTGATCTTGCTTAGGAATTTGCCTTTCAAGTTCACCACGTGATGTATTCTCAAATTCCTAGGAATGCAAATATCATGATAAGAATTCTTTCCATTCAATTTAACAATGAAAATCCTAGCTACTTAGGGATAGAGTAATCAGATTTCTTTCAATCAAAGGGAAAAGAGCACAATCTAATGCAATTTCCCTACACTATTCCTTTGAGCACACACAAACTTTTTCAATGCAACATGCATGTATTTATTTTCGATTTCCTTAATGTGAATATGAGAAAAAGGAAATATGCACATACAATCAATCAATCTTTCATAAGAACGAAGACTTTTACAACAGTTCTAATTCGAAGGAAGAGAAGACTTTACGACACTTTCTTTTGAATGAAGATTAATCAACTATATTCTAACTTTGACTATCGATCGATAATGACAAAGAAAACATCAAGAAACATTAATGAATCAAATCAAATTTAGGCTAGACAAGGAGATAGAAACTTGTTCTTTGAGACATAACATTCGTTGATCAATCAGTAAACAAACAAATAGAGAAAAGTTGGCAAAAACACTTTCCAAAGGTGGGAAACTGACCCTAGGAGGATCAGCGTAGCCCTGAATGGGAAGTGCACTGTCCCTAAGCCAGGGGTGCTTTGCAGCGCACTGTGTCCCTCACAAACCTGCGCTAGTGACAGTGAGCCATTTCAATAGGAAATTTGACATAGTTTTGACCAATTTTTCAATCTAAAGAGCTAAATTACAATCTATGAACACAAATAAGGTCTGTAAGGATGTCCTAGGAGGTGGATAAGCTACTAGGAAAGAGGATTTTCCCTAGCGGAGTCACCAATTTGTTTTGGAGAATTTGGTATCTATAGATAAATACTAATTCCCTAGATAAGTAGTTGTATCTAAAACAATAGTTTAAAGTGTTTTAGTCTTTTCCTATAAGCAATAGATAAGATGAGAAGACCTACTTGTATTTCCGCTTTCCTCTCATCTCCCTTGTATTAATCCTATCGCTCCTTCCCATACTTAGTACGCTTGAGAAGTACCTGTAAATACAACAAAAAACAAAGAATCGATCAAAGCACACAATCTATTGAATATAAGTGAAAGGAATCAGATACAATTCACACATATAAGCATTATGAAATAATATAAACATATGGGAGAAAGGTTCAAACACTTTATTGAATAGAAGAAGGAATTACAACCATTGGTGTCTGATTCAAAGCCATTCCTCCAGCTTGGATCTCATCCACATCACATCAAAAGCATGACAAACTTGTAGCATTACAATACTTTCTTCAAAGCCAAATCTCATAGCAACATTATCTCCTTACAATTCAACATAATCTAGCCCCTGATCACTTAGATGAGTGGTCAATATATAGGAAGATGAAGGAGGTTTTGTCATAAATGGTGGCATTGAATGGCCTTCCATACTTAGAATTAGTTCCATGGAGGAAGGGATGAGAGGATAGGATGCGCCTTAACTCATTCTTCATCCATTTTCGAGCTCATATGAGTTAATAAGTGAGGGAACCTTCTAGATGACTCCAAAAGATAAGAATATTCCCCAAACCCTATTTGAAATTTGCTCAATCTCACCTAGCGCAGGTGAAAGGAAGCTTAAGTGCTCTGCAGAGCACCTTGGCAGTGGACTCAACTGCTCTGCAGTGCGCCTTTACAAGGGCTTACCTGCGCTGGTCCTTCTAGAGGATATTTTTGGAGGTCTTCAAGTCATGAAACTTTCTGGGAAGGAGGCATTCAAAGGGGTGACTTGTTTAGGGCATGAAGCAACTGAAATTAGAGTTTGATAAGCCCTAAAACACTAACCTGGATGATGGGATTGATGTGCCCAAATGGATCTGTAACACTTGTGCCTCCACCAATCAAAGTTATTTATTTAAGTATTTATTAAACAAAAAATCATTAAGCTAGAGAAAATGTGTGGCAAAAATACAGAAATACTTAAATATAAAGAATGATATACATAATTTTAACTAATAATAATTTTATTTAAAGATATTTATAATATATATCTATATATATATATATATATATATATATATATATATAGATAGATAGATAGATAGATAGATAGATAGATAGATAGATATCATTTTTATAAATGTTTATAATATATATATAGATAGATAGATAGATAGATAGATAGATATCATTTTTATAAATGTTTATAATATATATCATGTTCTTCATTTATTTGACTATTTCATATTAATATCAAAATTATAATTATATATTAAATTGTTGTTTATTTTACTTTATATTAATTTTTTAAAATAGTGAATATGCATTCTTACTCATACTATTAATTAATATATTTGAATAAATTAATAATAATTATTTTTATTATTTATAGGAAGTAGGAGTGGCACGGATGATCTTTTGTCGCAAAGAACATGGAGAGACTATATTCATTTAGGATTTAGGCACAACATCAAACAATCATGTAGAATTTCTAGCATTATGGAAATGACTTGATGTCGCTAAAAACAAAAGAATAAGAATGGTTAAAATCCTCAAGGATTCGATGATTGTAATAAGAATGATCTCTAAGGTGATATGAAACCAAGCCTCTTCTTTCCCATCTCAGATAAGAAGAATAACATTACAGTTAGAAAATTTCAAATAATCCTCCATTTTCCACATTCTTCATCAACTTAATGAAGATGCAAATTAAATGGAAAATTGTGGGGTGGAGCTTGATCCCATAATCCTTGTAATAAATAATGAACAAGGGATTTTAACTATAGTGCCTTAGCATAAACATTGTTTACATGTGGAAAAAATAATCATTATTATTTACAGTCTCTCAAATAGTGAGTCGATATCAATTCATCTCTGCATGATCATTCGAATCGAAATGCATATCAGCATTTATCCACTTGGAGGCTATCATGAAAGCTAGACTTCACGAGGTAATCCAAAGTACTTTCTGCTCCCTTCCAAGCACATCAATCATAGGAGGATGAAAAATGGAACGATTCGATATTTGGAATTAATGGTGTTCATTTGGGTTCGTTAATATTGTAGAGCTGACTGTATTTCCACATTCTATCATTCTTAAATTCATAGGGAGGCATGTTGGTCCTATACATAAAAAAGCCAAAGTTTGCATAATTTTTTTGGATCTGTGGAGATCTAGTTTTAATGGATCCATCAGTGCCTCACCTCGATAGAGGTGATGAAGATTGGTTATTTATGGAAATAAATATTGGTTTATGGTCATCGTCTTCTCTTGTTTCCTGGTGCATTCATCATCTCTATTTGAATTTGGAGCGTATAGTAATGGTGTTTAATGAGGGACAAGATTCACAGCTTGAGTTGGATCATTGGAAGAAATTTGTGGAGAATTTATTGAAAGTGTTGATGGGAATGGTTGAGCTCATTTCCAGAAGGTTAAAGCTCATTGAAAGTGAGAGGGAGGCAAGAGCCAATCTCATCGAGAAGAAAATTGAACGGTTACAAGCAAGAATCAAGAGGAAGTTTGCACGCCTAGAGGCTGAGTTTTTCTATAAAATAAGTTCGAGGTAATATGCAATGAGATTGTCACAAGCATTCAGGACATTAATGTTGATGAGTCATAATCTAATGTAGAAGCAAAGAAGGAGCAAGTCGGTGGTGCTTCATCAAGCGCTAGAATGTCATGGGAAAGAGGTGCTTTAGTTTGGAAATGATGAGGTTAGACCTTCCAAGCTTGTTTTATTTTTCTTATTGTTATTCTACTACAAATATGTTAAGATTTTGGGTCAATTATGTAGAGTGTATGCAAGGTATGAATCTAGAATTTTAGTCCAGAGGGCTCGAAGAGGCAAAAAAACTATGTTTTGGATTTACTAGAACTCTGAAGCTGCTAACATCACATAAGCATGTTTTTGTAGATTTATATGTAAATGGTTTTGGCCATGAAATCCAGAATATCTAATAGAAAACTACATATTATGTATATATATATATATATATATATATATATATATATATATATATATATATATATATATATATTATTAGTTAGATTAATAATTTATTTTAAATTGTCTTATCTAATAAATGTGTGCATACTCTATTCTTTATGAATTTAAACTTGTGAAATTTTATAAAGAAATAAATATTCTTAACCATTAGGCTCATTTATATTGTATACATATTCTTCACATTAAAAAGTGAGATTTTAAGATTTATTTTTATATTCCATTATTTTATTTCTTTATATAAAATATGTTATTTAATAGGGACATCAAAATGTTTTATTTATAATTGAGAGTGAATATTTTATTTATGATTGCATATCTTTCCTATTAAGTTTCATATATATATATATATATATATATATATATATATATATATATATTATTATTATTATTATTATTATTATTATTATAAACATTATATTTTTACTTAGCAAAATTTTATTTTTATTTTTAAAAGTACACATATTAACTCTTAAATATTTAAAGAAATTATACATCTCCCTCATATTAAACTAGACTGTGAAATGCACCTCCAAACACAATTATGATAAATTTCCCTATTATTTCAAACAAAAATAAATATATAAAATATTTTCCATAATTTTGATAAATTTCCCTATTATTTCAACAAAATAAATAAATAAAATATTTTCCATTTCAAAATGTATGTTCTTTATCATTAGGGGAGGGATGTCATTAGTCAAATGCCCCCCAGTCGACCCTCCAAATGCCACGTCTGCAACCTCATTAGCAGTAAGACAACTCACCAGCACATGCAGCCACCTGTTGGGAGGCTATGTTGACCAATTCAAATGGTTTTGGGCGATTCAGGGTTTTGTTCACCATTTGTTTTGGAGGGTTCTCGATTATGCAGTCTTATTTTGCTCAAGGTTGGTTGTTGAGTGTTTCATCCCCCGGTACTTGCATGGCCCTACTGCAATGTTGGTCACAGCCATCACCATTTTTGGCACTGCAAAGAGTGGGTTATGGGGCATGACAGTTCCTTGTTTGTGTTGGTGTTCAGTTGTTATCTGTTATTTTGTCTGGTTTACTCGGTTGGTTGTTCTTCCTCGTCGCACACAGAAAATTGGGATAGTTGTCTGCACTCAACTCTTTAGGGGATTTAGCTCGGATCGGTGTTGGATATAGTTGTTTCCTGCTCCAAAGGGTCTTTTTGCAGGTAAATCGACAATTTCAAGAAAATTTGGAGCATTTCGTTTGTTTTTTGTTGGTTCTCACAAAATTTTAACCCCATATAAATTCACTTATTTGTCTTGCAAGTCACTTTGTGCGATTTGGAATTGTAGCTAAGGGTATTGGATCATCTAGGGTTCTTGTGGTGTGCGAGCATGGATGAAGCGAAGAAAATGAAACACAAGTAGGATTTTAATCCTACCATCTTCTCTGCTTGTGTTTTTAAACACTTTCAACCAGTTGGATTTTGGTTGCCTTTGAATTTTTTGCTTCTTGTGCCTTTGTTCAACTTATTTTGCCTATGTTTTTAAACACACTGGAATTTATGCACTGAATTCAGGATAGAGTTCAAATTTTTGCTAGTTATAATTTAGGATAGAGTTCAAATTTTTGCTAGTTTAGGGTTTCAAATTTGTTGTTTAGGGTTTCCTGGTTGCCATTCTTTCCTGGAAGTGTCTCTCCAATTTCATTGTTGTTTTAGGGTTTAGGTTTCCTCCTTATCGACAAATTCTTGTCAATTGGTTCCTCACATATATCATGAAGACCAGAAGAAAGTATATCTTTGTATGTCTCAATCTTCATAGGAGATGGTACGTTTCTTCATCATCCAGGCCTTCCATAAGCTCCCATGTATTAATAATATCATTTTTTTTATCCTTAGATTTATTATTTTCTAATTCTTCCTCTGCATCTTTGCAGTTTATTTTATTTTTCTCTTTCAACAAACTCGTCGATTGTAGATCCAAGTTTACTATAGCATGGGTTTCCACACTCATAAGCCTTTCACCTAGAAATTTTCAGTCGTTAATTTTGAGACCTTGAATCAAATTATACTTATGGAAAGCCAGAAATGTGAAGATTGAGAATCAAAATAACTAGGGGATTAAATTTTCAAAAATTAAAAATAGAAAGGCCACCCATACACAAAATGGCTCTACTATTTGATAGAGTATATCATTTAGATTTGTTGAGAGAAAAGTAAAAATTATTAAAAGGGTCTAAGAAAGCACGAAAATGGCTCACCTTCATTATCTTCACTGATTAAAGGAAGTGTATTCTCTAGCTCAGTGGGAATGAATTTATTAGCAACATTATTGATCTTGTAAATCATAGTCGTATGGATATTTCTTAAAATTGACAACTAGGGCCAAATTCCACTTTGGACAAGTTATTTGGTGGACATAATTATTGCATTGAATTCCTCTTTATGAGAGGACAAAAATCGACGTAAAGATCACTAATTTGGACAAGGATAAATATATTTTTGAGGTCAAGCCCACACATGTGTAAATTGTCAACATCAGCCACATCATCATGTAGGATCATGAAGCCCAATCGACATGTTTTTTGACCCTCAATGACTTGTATAAATAAGGATGACCTAAAACCTCATTTGGAACCTCATCAACTCACACATCCTTCTCTCTCCTCATCTAATTGGTTCGTATAATTATGGGGTAGCTATTTTTTCTCACACGTGTGGTAGAAAGGAGGATGAAATTTACAAGGTCGAAAATCTAAAGTTTTTCTATAGTTTGACCAAGGTTTGACCAGCATTGACTTTAACTTTTTGGCATCTTTTGACTTTGATTTTATGGGAGTATCATTGTCTCAGTAGGACACATTTATTGGCACAAAAAGCCAAGGTGATCTGGGCATTTTGACCTATGTTGATTGTAGGCCTATTTGACTGCACGGTTGACTTCAATTTGACTAAATTTGACTGTAAATTTGTTGATTGTTTTGGGTTGACTTTAACCAACAAGAGAGGTATAGTTCCTATCTCCTTTGACTGAGCTTTTTTGGGGAATTTTGGCCAAACTTTGACTTTTGTTGACTTTTTGGTTAGGGTTGATTTGACTGTTGTTGACTGAGAGCAGAATTGTAGACTTGATAGGGTTGTTTTGGATGGTGATTTGGCAAGTCAATTTTGACTTTCACTTTATATTATTGTACTCTCTCTATGTTTCACATTTGATATAATTAATAAGAAGAATTAATCAAATGGTTTTCTCCATATTGGGGTTTTTCCCTAGCATTAGCCAAATTCCAGTGTTCTCTTGTCTTGGCTTGATTTCTATATTTATTGTTTATGTTCTATCTACAGTTATTGTCAATGAGATTAATGGTTAATGTGATTGGTATTGGTAATTAAGTGGAAATTTTCATTGGGCTGATAAAAGTACATTGAAGTAATTGTTACAAGCATAGAACATACCATTATTATCTAAAATTAACATTATTTGTAAGGAGCAAGTCATCTATTATGAGAGGGAATGGCTGGTTTAGTTTCTTTTGGAGGTTATTTACTCTAAAAACCTTCTGGGAAGATCCACAACCCATTCTGAAAGTGTCAATTCATATTTTAGCCATTCTGAAACAAGTAACTTTGTAACAGTCAGGATTGAAAAAGTAACTCTGTAACAGTTTTTTGTAACTCTTTATGATTTTTGAGTTGGTTTAAGTTTAATTTGTTAGCTTAGGATTCTTTGATTGATTATTTTTTATGTTTCTCATAAAGGTGATGGTCACTGTGTAAGATAATTTCTTTACCAAGGGTATATTATTGACATTACTCAAGTGTTTAGATGAGTGCATGAATATCCTTATCATAGATGTTGTAGTTGGATCTTGACATGGGAATAAGGCTTCTAACTGATATGGAATCATCTGCCTTTTATGCTTAAGAACAACATCTATGTCATATAAATTGGTCTTTTGTAGTGTAGCTTCTACTTTGAAACCAATCCAAAAGGTGTGCTCCATGGACATAACAAAGAAAAGGTCCAATTCCTTCCCTAAATTTAGCAATAGCCTTAAAATTAACTTAATTTTACCATTCTTAGCTACATGTTTGATGTTTTTAATTTGTTAACTTAGGATTCTTTGATTGATTAATTTTTATGTTTCTCATAAAGGCAATGGTCATTGTGTAAGATAGTTTCTTTACCAAGGGTATATTGTTGTCATTTCTCAAGTGTTTAGACCAGTGCATGAATATCCTTGTCATAGTGGTTATAGTTGGATGTTGACATGGAAATAGGGCCTCCAACTTAACTAATATGTCATCATGTGTCTTCTATGTTTAACAACAACATCTATGTCATATAAATTGGTCTTTTATAGTGTATCTTCTACTTTGAAACTAATCCAAAAGGTGTGCTCCATGGAAATAATAGAGAAAAGGTCCAATTCCTTTCTTGAATGCAGCAATAGCCTAAAAATTAATTTAATTTTAACATTCTCATGTACATTTTTTATGTTTTTAATATGTTAACTTAGGATTCTTTGATTGGTTAATTTTTATGTTTCTCATAATGGCAATGATCACTATGTAAGATAGTATCTTTACTAAGGGTATATTGTTGCCATTGCTCAAGTTTTTAGACCAGTGCATGACTATCCTTGTCATAGTTATTGTAGTTGGATCTTGACATGGAAATAAGGCCTCTAACTTAACTGATATGTCATAACATGTCTTCTATGCTTAAGAACAACATATATGTCATATAAATTGGTCTTTGGTAGTGTAGCTTCTACTTTGAAGCCAATATGAAAGGTGTGATCCATGGACATAATAGAGAGAAGGTCCAATTCCTTCCTTAAATGTAGTAATAGCCTAAAAATTAACCTAATACAAAAAGTGTTTTTAGAATTGCTTACCTAATCAATGAACGATGAACTATTATATTAATCATGCAAAATCTTAACCATGAAATGGACCATGAACCATGAACTATTATACTACCAACGCAACATATTGCACCCCTACAAAATCCACTTTGCAATGTGGTTACAAAAATTAAGTCATGCCACCCCTATGCATGATGACCTCCATTTCTTGCATTGTCAGAACTTGGTGAGTTTCCTACCTGACCCAAGTATGGTGGCCCACCCAAGATTGGTTGATTAGGATGTTCCTGAATGTTTCCATACTCTTGAGTCCAATTTTCTCCTTGTAGCCATGGAGGTACTGAGTAACCCAAGTGTTGTTGGGAAAAGTATCTATTCAGAACGCCCCTATCCCACTCTAAGGTGTGATAGTGCCTTAGCAACAAACAAGGAAAACTACTTGAGTATTCTTCTTTATGAAATGTAAATGAGGAGAAAGGATGTAACTAACCTGTGTCTTCCACTAGTTTGTTGATCCAATTGCTCCTCTCTTCAATAGCTCCCAGCTCCCTGCTCCCTTACCGGCCCAGCTTCACCGAATTCCTACAAGATCACAAGAGAGAGAAACTACACGAAGATATAGATATACATTCATAAAAAGCTCAGGATCAGATTAAGCTAAACATGCAAATATAACAAAACATCATTGATACACAGCATGTAGGAGAAACTCAAATAATTTTATTGATATGATAAGAAAGTCTAAGAGGAGATACAACCAAGTGAGTCCCGATCCAGCATCTACCTCCCAGCAAAGGAATCCCTTCCTCTCCTCCAACAAAGCATAAATCACCCAATGTACTAATCTCAATCTCAAACCAACAGCAATTCTCTGCAAAGTACCAAATTCCAGCCCCTAGATCTCTGGGATGAGGGATCCATATATAGATGTAAGCAGAGAGGATGAGTCAGCTTATGTTTTGACTTGTGTCTTCTCTCTGTCAGTTCTTGCTTCCACTTGGAGACTGAGAGCCTCTTACTCATCACTTGGTCGAATTCAGTGAGGCAAGTGTCATTGGAGAAGATTCTGGAAGCTTCCATGGTCTTTCCACCTCGTTGAATGACTCTGCCACTTGTCATTTCCCGCTCAACGCACCTAGGTAGTGCATTCAAGTGCATTGCAACGCACCTAGCCAGTGTATTTGGGTGCTTTGCAACGCAGGCAGCTAGTGGAGCTTCTGAATTGATCCTGATTTGACTAGTTCTGAGTGGTTTTTAGTGGAGAACTTCTGGGAGAAGCTGTCATTGGTCGCCCTTGCTCCTTTAGGAGCTGTAACAACATCTTTAGGGACTTTGGATCCCTTGGATTATGGACATTTCATGATTATAGCTGTAAGGCACAAAAATGTCTATAACAGTTGCCCCCTAAAGTATGAGGTCGTTTATCGGGTGAAATGCTTTATTAGGAGGATCCGAAGTTCATTCAATGCTGGGAGGAGACCTGTAATAAGATACAATACAATACATTATCTTTCATACTGTTTTCACGATCTAGCTGAGGCAGGCATTCCCATGCTCAGCTTTATAAACTCATTTTTTATGAACATAGGACAGACAATCGTCTGATGGTAGACTGATGATTCTGATGAAAGCATCATCCTTTTGGTAGGATGATCATCTGTTCTGCAATGCTGTACATGTCAATGTCTTTATTTTTCCTGAATATATATCGCAGCCCGGATGGATGAAACTAGATCCGGGGTCTTCAATCTCGTCCGATCTTCACTCTAAGTACAAGTCGATCCATGTGAGAAATGTTTTGAAGTCGAACATGGAAAGACATCGCTTGATTACCAGTCAATGATGTAAACTGTTAACAAGCGCGAGAGGAATCACCGATAATGATAATGACCCTCAAGGTATTGCAGTACAATTCATGTGGTGTGAATAAAGGACTTGGCGTCGAACACCACACAAAATCTTTCGGTCGAAGGTCATTGATGTATACCTGTCGCCGGAAGTGAGAAACTTGCCATTGAGGCATGCAAGCTTCAAAGTACTGAAGGGGGTGTTCCTAGATCAACTTCTTGGATAATGAGCTGATGTCGACAAGAAGCGATCTGTCAAAGGAGGGCCTTAATGTATCCCACATCAATGACACGGAACAGAGCAAATGATTTTGATGGAGGTGAAAACGATCTGATGATATATGGTTCAGGGTGGCGGTCATGAAAGAATGAAGTATAATGTATGGTAGTGGATGGGACACGGTTGACTTCTCTGGATGACTTCTCTTGAACATATCGGCGAAACTTATGTGATGGATTGGTAGCATTTACCCCGAAGGTGGATGGTATGGCGAGACCATGGTGATGTGACCGGTGAATGAAACAACCCAACCTGACTCAAGCATGGAGTGGAAGTGTCATGTTCAAGAGCGACTTGCTACCAATAAAGGTTCTTTGAGTTTCTTCCCAATTTTTCCCCAGTCATTGCTGACCAGTACCTCTTTATTTTTGTCAAGCTTGAGGAGGATAACATATGCTTGTTCTATAATTTTCCCTTCGGGCAAACCCATCGCTATGTTTTAACGAGCCTAGCGATAGTGAAACTCGTTCTCGTCTAAAGACAAGTTTGTCACTATTAATGTTTTTAACGAGTCTAACGACAAAGATAACTCGGTCCTTTTCATTTTTAGAGAGTCTGAAAAGGTACGTAAAGTTAACTCCGGAAGTCCTTTTTCGTCATCTAATCCCTTAGGTCCGAAAAAGTATAAAACAATACAGAAGGGATGAATTTTTGATAGTTTTAACGAGCCGAAAAAAACAAGCGCTCGATCTTTTTGTGCAATAATCCCTCAGGTCCAAAAACATTAAAATCTAGAGGAGGGATAGCTCTTCCGGTCGCTTTAACGAGCTGGAAGGCCAAAACTCGGCAATCTTTTCATATTTTACGAGTCAGATGAAAAGAGCTTAAAGAAGACTCGTCTTTTGAGGAACGAGTGATAAAATGGGTAGCATCTGATTCCAAGTAGGGGTTGGAATTTTCCAAGCACGGCAGTGTCACAAGGATGGCTAGTGAAATCACTCTTCGCAGCTGTTCCTCAAAATGGGTAAACAATCAAATGGAGATGAATGATCGGCCAATGGAAAAGTGGAGGTGACGGTGCAAACACGACCAAGGCTTTAATGGCTGATAATGTTACATTCACGGTGGTCATTTACCAGAGGATAGTTCATTTTTTAACGAGCTTAAACGCGGGTTGAAACACTTGCTCGATCTTATGTTTATTTTTTAACGAGCATGAACTATGCGCTAAAACTGCTCGATCTTATGTTTATTTTTTAACGAGCATGAACTATGCGCTAAAACTGCTCGATCTTATGTTTATTTTTTAACGAGCATGAACTATGCGCTAAAACTGCTCGATAATCCAGTCATATGATAAGAATGTCTCATGTAAGATGCCATTTTTATGGAGCTTGCGCCTTACAAAGATATGCCCCGCATCCTCTCGTTATGCAAGTTCAGAAACGACTAATCCTACGAGTTTAAAGGGTTAGACCTACGGGTTTAAAGGGAGGACCTAAAAATTTAAAAAAATAAATAGCCGCCCCTTGCTTGCATTCCAAAAGGTTTGCATGCCCCCAAGTATAAAATAGAGTTTCAAGGTTACCCCTCAATTTGCAGGAAAAACATTTGTTTAACCGAGAGAGGCCTACCTCTTTCAGGTTACCAAAGATTGTCTCATTTGCGCAGCAAACAAAACATTTCTTCGGCGATGTCTACCGAGATAGACAAAGGTGAGTGACAACGAGCGCCAAACACATAACTTTGACAAAAGAATATTATTCTAGAACAACCCCTCTTCCAATCACGGACGGGGTACGGACTAGTCATATTCTCCCGCAGAAACCTACCTTATACCCAAAGTTTTCCTGCCGAAGCAGACCAGGATGCATGCCCCCTGGGTTCCAGTCATATCCCTCTGAATTACTCGCGCTCATCGGGAGGACGGACCGTAGGTTGAGACATTTCTTGCGTGAAGAGACCATTTAGGGATGGTATATGACTATTTGTGATGCGTGATCCGGGAAATGAAAGCTGGTCCACGAGCTTGACCACTCTTCCTTCGTGCGGAAAACACATTACTCTAAAGAGTGAGGAGACGATGGCTCCCATGCAATATATATAGTCTCGTCCAAGGAGTAGGTTATAATCCAAGGGTCCTTGAACGACCATCACGTTCATTTGAACGGTCTTCCCTTTCAATGTTATGGGCACATTGGGGAGGATCCCTAAAGGTCGACTGGTTCCTTTATCAAAGCCTGTCAGATTTCTCATTTCAGGCAAAAGCGATGGTGAACCAAGAGCTTTCCAAGCAGTAGAGGAGAGGAAAGGATACTCACAGATGCCCCCTCATCAACGATGGTGCCAGCCATGACCATTCTGTATATTTGGACGATAATTCTGAATGGTATGCTTGTTGGTAAACGGGGTCTACCTAGTTGATTCCAGTCGAAGGAGACAACTAGGTTGCTTGGAGGTGGGACCGAGTAGACGGCCGGGTACGGCTCTGACGAACTTCCTTCCTGTGATAAAGGAATGGGTAGGTTGCCCCCGCGTTCGTTAGAGTCTGTGTTGATGAAGCGAATTTGGATGGTGTCATCCTTGTTCTCTTCAGTGACTGTGTCATTCGAAGATAAATCCTCTAAAGGCAAGACCGGGTCAACTGCCGCCTCGAACTTTTGACTTTCGTCGGGTATGGATTCAGCTCGTTCATCTTCAATGACCGGCGCTTCAGCTGACCACTTGAGCGGGCCAGCTGGATTTTCAACTAACGAAGGACTCGGCAAGAGTTTTTTATATCCAGGAGGAAGTCGTAACGGTGAAACCAGACGATCATCCAAAACTCTTTTAGCTTCATCTAAGAAAGGACAACGGTGGATGGCGTGATCGCCTTCGCACAGTTTACAGGGAGATCTAGCTCTCCCTTTTCGTCCTGGGACTTCACTTTCGCTAGTTGACGGTGTGCTTTCAACATGGCTATCAGAGGTTGACGCCACCGGATTGTGCAAACGGGGAGACCAGTCCCTTAGTATCCGAGGGATGCAGGGACAATCTCTGTGAAAGTGGTCTCCCTTGCAAATGACACATGGCCATTTAGGCCTGGTCAGTGCAGTGTGTGGATTTTCATTAGATGACACTCGTTTGCCCCCAGTCGCTTTTGGCTCCTTCTTCTTTTTCTCTTTCTTCTTCTTTTCCTTCTTCTCCTTAGGAACTTGGTTTTTAGCTTTACCAGTCCCGTCAAGCGAAGAGGAAGGAAGAGAGGAAGAATTAGAGGTAGTATAAGGTTGGTGGGAAACTCTGGACTCGTCTAATTGCTGATTCGACTGTTCAGGAATAGTGGTGTTCTGAACGACATTGGTTGAGAAGAGCCTGACCGGCAAGCCAATTGTCAGTCCTGGAAGTGACAATGTGGCCATATGGGGCGCACCAACATCTCCCCAAGAGGATAAGGGACTAGGATTTCCACCAAGGGGAATTCCTTGGTTGGTAGGCTCCATTTTCTCAACCTAAAGATCAACGCAGGAAAAAGGGTATGAATATTCCGTTTAAAACAAATTTTAATGACTCTTTGACACAACTTGCTTTTTCAATTTTAAAGAGTCGAGAAAAAGAAAAAGATGACTCTAGTCTCCTTCGATTTTTAATGAGCCTGAAGTGACAAGTGCTCAGATGGACCTTTTCCGTTAAGGAGTCTAAAAAGGAACGAAAGGGACTACTCTGGAGTTCTAGGTAGAGGGTGTGCCAAACCAATTGCAAAACCGTAGAATACTTTTTAAGGTACGGGCGGTCAATCTTCCCGAATGTTGTGTTCAGTGCATTGCGATCAGTAGGGCAGCCGACACGGCTTCCTATGGATAAAGGTTTTATGCCTATAGGGCTCTCCCAATATATACTCGACGGTACGTGGGAGCACAATCCGTACTGGCGCTTATCGTCTCTCAGGAGGAATCACCCAACCATCAGTGAGGCCGACAGTCACCAGGTTTTACGATGCCGGAACACGTCTCTAGCCTAGACCTCTATGTTGTGTGTTAAGTTACAAAGCGTTGTTAAGTTCATTCAATTTATTTTAGGTTGATCTTTCTTAGAAGTTTGCCTTTTTGGATCACCACGAGATGTAGATACAATTCCTAAATGTAGTCTAAAGATGATAAGCAAGCTTTTATCTCTTTTCAACAATGAAAATCCTAGCTACAAGGGGAAAAGAAAGACACAATCTTTTCTCAAAGAGCATAGAGCACACTGTAAATGCACTTTTCCTAAATCAAACCATACAAACTATCATTATGCAACTGCACATATGCATGTATTTGTTTTCACTTTCTTAATATTGATGCCTAAAAAGAAAGTTGTTGTACAAATTTGAATTCGATTTCAAGTGAAAAACACAAACAAGCTTCTTTTTGAAATCAAAAAGACGATTACGACACTTTATGATTTTGAAGTAAACACTTGTTTCGACACTTGAAATTCACAAATTCAAACCAAAAGACAAAATTAAAAGCGCAATCAACTGTCAACAGCAAACAAACTTACTCCTAAGATCAAAACGACACTTATGACAGCTCTAGATCTAAGGGCGACAGTATGACTAGTTTACTTTTGTAATGTGAAACTGCAAATGATGTAACAAATACACAAAAACAAATACAGTTTCTTTTATACAACTGAGGCGGAATTAAGGTAGAGAAGAGGGGTTTTCAGATAGGTACACACACTGATAACAGCTGCAAAAAACAGAGATAAAACTGAACACAAGGATGCAAAGAACCACAGCTGCACAGGGCAAAGGCTGATCAGTGCACCTGTTGCACAGAGAAACTGAATTGCAGCGCAGGTAGCCCTTTCGGGACCTACGTTGAAATGCAGAGTCTTTTCACAGATCCTGCGCTGAAGCAGAAACGAGAATTGTCTCTGGGTTCTGGGTCACGGTTTGCAGTTTGATCTGAGGTTTTTGGCCAGATAAAAGCTATCAATAAGGTACAATTAGAAGGATGATTTAAAGGAGGACTAAGAGCTATCACAAAGGGCAGTTAGGGAATTTGTGGATCACCTTGTTCAGATCATAAACAGGCCCAGTGAGTGGACTAGAGTGGCAGATCTCTACTTTGCATTTGTAAATGGCAAATGCAATTCGATTCGCCACTCCTAAGTTTATGAGAAGAACAACAATAGAAACACAAATAAACTAACTAGATACGGTTCCCCAGTGTAGTCGCCAATTTGTTGTTGGGAAAAGTATCTATTCAGAATGCCCCTATCCCACTCTAAGGTGTGATAGTGCCTTAGCAACAAACAAGGAAAACTACTTGAGTATTCTTCTTTATGAAATGTAAATGAGGAGAAAGGATGTAACTAACCTGTGTCTTCCGCTAGTTTTTTGATCCAATCGCTCCTCTCTTCAATAGCTCCCAACTCCCTGCTCCCTTACCGGCCCAACTTCACTGAATTCTTGCAAGATCACAAGAGAGAGAAACTACATGAAGATATAGATATACATTCATAAAAACCTTAGGATCAGATTAAGCTAAACATGCAAATATAACAAAACATCATTGATACACAGCATGTAGGAGAAACTCAAATAATTTTATTGATATGATAAGAAAGTCTAAGAGGAGATACAACCAAGAGAGTCCTGATCCAGCATCTACCTCCCAGCAAAGGAATCCCTTCCTCTCCTCCAACAAAGCATAAATCACCCAATGTACTAATCTCAATCTCAAACCAACAACAATTCTCTGCAAAGTACCAAATTCTAGCCCCTGGATCTCTGGGATGAGGGATCCATATATAGATGTAAGCAGAGAGGATGAGTCAGCTTATGTTTTGACTTGTGGCTTCTCTCTGTCAGTTCTTGCTTCCACTTGGAGACTGAGAACCTCTTACTCATCACTTGGTCGAATTCAGTGAGGCAAGTGTCATTGGAGAAGATTCTGGAAGCTTCCATGGTCTTTCCACCTCGTTGAATGACTCTGCCACTTGTCACTTCCCGCTCAACGCACCTGGGTAGTGCATTCAAGTGCGTTGCAATGCACCTAGCCAGTGTATTTGGGTGCTTTGCAACACAGGCAGCTAGTGGAGCTTCTGAATTGATCCTGATTTGACTAGTTCTAAGTGGTTTTTGGTGGAGAACTTCTGGGAGAAGCTGTCATTGGTTCATTGGTCGACCTTATTCCTTTAGGAGTTGTAACAACATCTTTAGGGACTTTGGATCCCTTGGATTATGGACATTTCATGCTTATAGCTGTAAGGCACAAAAATGTCTATAACACCAAGTTTCCACTTGTGTTACTAAACCCATCACTAAGTGCAAGTGTCATATAAACCTACACTGGTAGGGGTATAATAGATGGGCATAACCCCTGAATGATAGCGGGGCACTTGGATGTTAATTAGGTTTTGGTATGATGGTGTATGCTCTGCAGTGTGGTCCAAAGTGTTAGACATCATCCTATTTGCCTTAAATTGGCTTGGACCATAGTCTTCCTTTTCTATCACCCCTCTTCCTTTTTTTAGCACTTGTTGAACCTTTCTTGCCTCCCTCTCTTACCTTTCCAATTGTTTTTGTTGTTCCTTATCTTCCCTTGTTTTCTGTCTTTCCAACCTTTCCTTTGCTTGAGATTTTGTTGTTGCAATCCTTGCAACTCTCTTTTCCTTGGCCAACTCCTTCTTTCTATTTTTAGATTCCTTAATTTCATTTTTTTTACATTCAGGATTAAACAATAAATTCATATAGTCTTCAGAGATGAGCAACTGTGAACTCCTCCCTAAATGAAGACAATCTAATGTTTAGTGCCTTGATGAGGCCTTCACTCTCTCTACTAGTAGCTTTAGGAACACACAAATTATTCTCAGCTTTGTTGTCACATGATCCTCAGGTCATAACACTTTCCTTTCAACCTCCAGGACAACTAATTTCCCCTAATTGTTGTCTTCCTTTGGTACTTCATGTTGAACAGATTCTTTTTCCAGTGATCCATTGTCCGCAAAATAATGAACAAGTTCAGTGTTCAACTCTACTAATTGTGAAGGCATTTCCATGCTTTCCTCATTGGTGGATGACATATTATGTGTGTTGATATTCATTATGTACTTTTCCAACCATGATGGTGGGCTTACTTGGGTTGGCATGCTCAATTTCTCATTGTTTAATCTTGTTGCATTATCATTTGAAATCAAGTTTACATTTTCATTCACATGATCAACTGCCTCACATAGAATATTACATGTAGAATTGGTAGGTGGTTCAGTGGGTATGATAGCCTCCATGCTATTGACAATTGGTTCATGATTGAATTGTGTCTCACTCACATGTTCATCATCATCACCATAGAAGTTCCCTTTAGAAAGGGACATTATACCTTCAACAGTAGTGACATCTTCCTAGCCATCCACATCTTCTTAGGCATCAACATGGTCTTGTAATTTCTCTTCTTCTTTACCTTCCACATCAAATGCCTGGCTACAACTAGTATTATGCATAAGAGCATCAACATTCAGTGGCCATAGACTTGTCTTCGTAAATCTAGCCTTGATATTAGAAGGTGTGAGAACCCTTTTAAATTTTTTACTTGCAAGCTCAACTAGCTCAAACCTTTTTACCTTTGCCCCTGGATTCTTTTCCATCCATGAAGACCGCTCAACCCTGAAATAGTTCTTGAAAGTCACAATCATGCTAACATCAAGGGGTTGTAATATGTGAGTGGTATGAGTCGGCAATGTTAACAAGTCAATAACCAAATTGTTAGCCTCCTCAATTGTCTGCACAACCATGTGGCTTCATGGCCATCTAAAACTAGTAGGTGTTTGTTTTTAGGTGAGACAACACCTAGTACAGATGCAGAAAAGTGACAAAACCAATTCAATAATAGTTCCTTTGTCATCCAGGCATGGATATGTGCATCCATGCATGCACCTAGTTCACAATTCTATATATAGTTTTTTAGTTAATTTTTACCTTTCAATAGATAAAATCTCGGGATTAAATAACTAATTTCATTGACACAAAAAATAATAGTGATCTACTCATTTCTATTAGGCAAAATGTTAGGAACATTTCTTCTCCCTCTCTTGGAAATTACCCGCATACCACAATTCCTTCATGTATGTAATCTTGTTTCGTCATAGTTCCATATATGGTCTAGGGCATATGATTGTTGCTCATATGTAGCAGAAAGAGTGTCATAAAACTTGGACACAATTGTAGGGCGTAGATTTAAATCCTTGTCTCTGTAAAGGCCCTTGGTTGTAAGTAACAAATGTCTAAATGCCATTTTTTTGTAGGTTTTAACCCTATACAGAAATTACCTGCAAACGAATTTTAAAACAAAAAAATATACAAAGATCAGAACATAAAACAAATATACACAAATATTTTCCCCTGGATCCAAAAACAAGGACTACCAAATTGATTTTTCATTATTTTCCTTTCAATGTTACAATACATATATATACATGTCGAAGTATTCATAAACCCCAATCCACTAACCCTGGATTAAAACATAGCTGTAGTTCCCTTGACCGGATCTACAAAATACCATGGGCAGAAAACCATCATGCCCAAAACCATGTGCAAACCCCATGCACAAAACCATGGGTAAGTATGTCCACCATCTTTAAGTCTACCCCCCATCCTTGGTTCCGCCCAATTATTATTGAGTCTACCCCCCATCCTTGGTTCCGCCCAATTATTATTGGGTCTACCCCCACTGCACCTGAGACAATGTACAACACGTGGGGCTAGTCATGGAAAGAATATAACGCACACCTAACATTCTCCCACTTGTTGTTTTCTTTCCACACAGGAGGTCGTAGGAGAGCTTATTTATTGGTCTAGGCTTACAACGCCCATTGTTTCTCTACACCAAGAAAAAATTTTAGTGCTCACAAACTCCGTCAATGCATTTGCAACATTCTTCAAAGTGTCCACCTTAAATAGCAACACCTTTTTTTCCTCAACCACATCCCTCACAAAGTGATATTGAGCATCAATGTGATTTGTATTTGAATGATAAGTAGGGTTCTTTGCCAATAAAATTGTACTTTGGCTTTCATAGTCTATCCTTATAGCTCTTTGTACCAACCCCATACTTGAACATAATCTATGCAACCAAACTGCTTCCTTTCGTGCATGAGTAGCTATCATGTATTCAGCCTCTATAGTTGGAAGTGCCACTACAGGTTGTCTCTTTCTCATCCAACTAACTACTCCTCCAAATAGGCTAAACACATATCCACTTGTAGATATTCTCTGATCCAAATCTCCAACCTATACTACATAAACAAAGCCATGTATGTCCAAAACTCTATCTAAACATGGTATTCCTTGGTAGCACATACCATAATCATACTTCACTATTGTCCAATGCTCCTTCCCAGGTTTTGACATAAAATCAATCAATAATCCCATTACATGTGCAATGTTTGGTCTGGTGCAAACCATTGCATACATTAGGCTACCAACTACACTCACATATGGAACATGAGACATGTCCTCTTCCTCTTCCTGTGTCTTGGGACACTGTTTAGCAGATAACTTTACACCTACAGGACTTGTTGCCTTGACCGGTTTACTATCATGCATATTAAACCTCTATAATATTGTCTCAACATACTTTCTTTGGTTTAACCAAAGATTCCTCTTTACCTAATCTCATTTAATTTCCATGCCCAAAATATAGTTTGTAGCACCAAGATCCTTCACGTTGAATTTAGAGGACAATTGGGTCTTCAAATCCTTGATAATTTCTTTGTCATTTTCAATCAGCAACATATTATCCACATACAAAACCAAATAAATAACATAGTTACCAATTAATTTAAAATACACATAGTTATCCACTTTTCTCTTGGTGAAGCCAAGTCCCCATAGATATATGTATGTATGTATGTATGTATGTATGTATATATATATGTATGTATATATATATGTATGTATGTATATATATATATATATATATATATATGTATGTATGTATATATATATATATATATATATGTATATATATATATATATATATATATATATATATATATATATATATATATATATATACATACATACATACATATATATATATATATATATATATATATACATATATATATATATATATATATATATATATATATATATATATATATATATATATATATATATATATATATATATATATATATATATATATATGTGTGTGTGTGTGTGTGTGTATATATATATATGTATATTTATCAAATTTTTGATACCACATACTTGGTGACTATTTTAACACACAAAGATTTTTTTTAACCTGCATACCAGTTCTTTCTTACCCTTCACTACAAATCCTTCTAGTTCCTTCATGTATATCTCTTCTTCCATATCCCCATGAAGAAATTTTGTCTACACATCCATCTGTTCTACCTCAAAATCTAGTGCAACAACAATAGATAAAATTAATCCAATAGAAGCTAACTTGTCAACAAGAGAAAAAATATCACCAAAATCAATTCCCGACACCTTGGAATAACCCTTTTCTACCAACTGAGATTTGTATTTATCCACCTTTCCTTATGCATTTATCTTTGTCTTAAAAACCCATTTGTTTCCAATGGGTTTCCTTCCAGCCAACAACTCCACCATATCCCAAGCCTCATTTTTTTTCCAAAGACATCATTTCATCAACCATGGCCTCTTTCTAGAGTTTTCCATCATCTTAATCCACTTCCTCCCTGAAATTTCTGGGATCATCATCAAGAATAGAGAAACCAAATTTTGAACATGAATGAGATGGACTATACCTCTCTTGATGATTTCTCTCTCAAACTGATCTTCTCAAAACTAGAGTATGTGGCTCTTCCTCTTATGATTCTTGTTATGTTTCAGAGTTCGATTCTTCCTCCTTTAGTTTAAACTCTATATTTTTAGGTTCCTTCGGTAGTAATTCATGTTTAATAACATATTTCACCTCTCTTAACACCACATCTCGTTTTGTACACAACTTTCCTTGTTTTTGAGTTCCAAATTTTATAACCTTTTAAACCATCGTTATAACTAATAAAGATGCACCTTTCAAATTTATTATCTAACTTGGTTCTTTTCTCCTTTGGAACATGTGCATATGCATCACAGCCAAATACCCTAAGATGTAGGAGAGAGGGTTTCTTACCAATCCAAACCTCATGTGGAGTATTATCCTCCAATGTTGATGAAGGTGATCTATTAAACACGTAACATGCAATATCCACTGCCTTTGCCCAAAATTCTTGTCCTAACCTAACACCACTAAGCATGCTTCTTTCCTTTTCCATCAACGTCATATTCATTTTTTCTGCGACTCCATATTATCCTCCAATGTTGATGAAGGTGATTTATTAAACAGGTAACATGCATTATCCACTACCTTTGCCCAAAATTCTTGTCCTAACCTAACACCACTAAGCATGCTTCTTTCCTTTTCCATCAATGTCATATTCATTCTTTCTGCAACTCCATTTTGTTGAGGCATGTGTGGAGTAATATTTTATCAATCTATACCACACTTATTTAAAAAATCTTCAAATTATTTCTTGCAGAAATCTCCACCATTATCTGTCCTCAACACCTTGATCTTCTTCTCTATCTGATTTTCCACCAAAGCCTTAAATTGTTTAAACTTGTCAGAGACTTCAGATTTATTCCCAAGGAAATATATCCATGTATTCCTTGAAAATTAATCTATAAATGATACGTATTACATATATTTTTCCAAAGATGGAACAGAAACAGGTCCAAACACATCACTATGCACAAGCTCTAATATCTCTTTCGCCCTCTTAGCACCTAAGGGGAAACTCACCCTATTTTTCCTCCCATATACACAACGTTCACAGGAATTAAAATCCAGAGCGAAATTAGACATACCTTCTATCATACCATTACCATGCAGTATTCAAAAGCCCTTTTATCCAATATGTCTAAGCCATTGATCCCATAGCATGGTCTTTTCTCCAAAGTCCACTAGATTTTCTACTCCACTTTCATGAACCACAAAATTATTGCACCCATCAATAATAGCGCTACCCAAAATCTTGTACATAGTTCCAATCCGAACTCCCCGCGTCAACACCAGTTCTCCCCAAACCATTTTGTAGGTATCTTTCTCGAGCACTGTTTTTACACCTGCATCATCCATCTTGCTTACAGAAATCAAATTTTTGTCCAGTGCGGGAATATGTAGAACACCAGGAATTGTTCTAATCATTCCACCTTGCAACTTCAGTTTGAATTTTCCACGTTCAATGATTTTGGCCTTCTTGTTGTCCCCTAAGAAGACATCACCACCATCATATTTCTCATACTCGTAGAACTAATCCCTATGGGGAGTGAAGTGAAAGGATGCACCTGAGTCAATTAACCATGCCTCATGATCTACATTTATACTAGAATAAGAAGCCAAGTACACATCCCCACCTTCATCTTAGGTGGTTTTCGCCTCTGCGGAAGGAGAATCATCAAATATATTTCCTTTCTTAAGAGCTTTAGATCTACAGACCTTTTTCTAGTGTCCCTCCTTTCCACATTTCCAACATGCCTTTACCACTTTTCTTGGAGATTTAGATCTCCCACTTGAGGACTTATTTTTGTTTCTTTTCTGGGAAATTCCTCATATAGACAAGGCATCTCCATTCTAGCTCTCCATATTTTTTTTGTCTCATTTCCTCCGATAACAAGGATGAGACTATTTCATCAAACTTCAAGATAGTTGTATTGCTACCTATTGCAACAACCAGATTATCCCACAATCTAGTAGAGAACACAACAAATTGATGCACTTCTATTCATCTGAAATTTTTGTATCGATATCTAACAAATAGCTTACCACGGTATTAAAGGTGTTCAGATGCTCTTTCACTGAGTCTCCATCCTTCATCCTTAGGTTATACAACTTTTTTCATAGGAACAGTTTGCTCACCAAAGACTTAGATTGGTACAAAGTACCTAACTCGTCCCACAAAGCCTTCAACATAGCTTCCCCTAATATATTCAACAATATTAAGTCTGAGCGACACATTTGTATTATGTTCTTTGCTTTCTGATTTAACTTTGCCCTGTCTTTTCCAACATTCTTGTCGGTGTCATACCTGGATCTACAACAGTTCACTGATCTCAGTCCACCAACAAATCCTCCATATTAAGCTTCCACAAATAAAAAATCTAACCATTAAATTTCTCGATCTTTATCTTTCCATTGTTCACCATCTTCTTTCACCACAAGAATCGATCCTATAGATCTCCCACTTAACAGGGTCTACCATAAGCCCAAGAAAAATCTCTCAGAAGCAAAGGCATCTCCTTGAAGTCGAAACTTGTATGATAACAAATGTAGGTTTTGACCGTGTACATAAATTACCTGCAAACAAATTCTTAAAACATACAATATACAATGGCGATAACATAAAACAAATATACACAACGATTTTCCCCTATATCCCAAAACCGATACTACCAGAATGGTTTTTCATTATTTTCCTTTGAATGTTACAATATATATGTGTGTGTGTGTATGTGTGTGTGTGTGTATGTTGAAGCATTCATAAAGCCTAATCCACTAACCATAGATTAGAACATAATCGTAGTTCCCTTGACCAAATCTACAAAATACCATGGGTAGAAAACCATCATTCCTAAAACCATGTGCAAACCCCATTCACAAAACCATGGGTAGGTATTTCCATCATATTTGGGTATGCCCCCCATCCTTGGGTGCGCCCAACTATTATTAGGTCCGCATAAACAAAACAAAACAAAAAAATGGACCCCGTGCCCCCAACTGGGGGGGGCGGGGGGCGCTTCCACCCCCCTGTGTGATCCAGGTGGATATTGTTTGCCACCCGCCTATTCCACCTAGACTTCTAGTTGATTTCATCAATTTCCTTGAGTATAACACAATTTACTATTTTTAGCAGATTTTCAAGTCCTGAACTTTTGGAGCTGTTTTAACGGCATTTTTTTTAGGTTCGCAGTAGGCCTGTAGCTATTGGATGGGGCCTTCTATAAATATTATAGTACTCAAAGAGATATTTCTAACAAGGTATCGTACGAGCAAAATGGAGATCACATGACCAAGTTACAACCTTGGGAAGTTGGTTGTCCAACTAACCCCAACAAGGCTAACAAACTCTTGGCATTCCTTCTCCTATGGTTAGGGTTTTGGTTGTTTATGGTTTCCCTTTATTGTTCAACAATAAAAAGGCCCTTGAGCCTCATTGTATCACATTTCAGAGGCATGTAACCACCACATCTCTTCTCAGAGATAAGCTACCATTGCCTAATCTAGTTTATTTCCATTATGATTGTAATATTTTTTTATTACTTTGTTATTAATGAATTGAAATTTTGTTTTCAAAATATCCTTGTGTTTCTATTCATATTTGTATTTCATTTCATTCTTCATAAATATGGATTAGTGGTATCGGATCAAATTTATCTTTCTTTGTTTTTATGTGCATGTCCCCAATGAGGTCAGGGTCTGAGTTAGGGCTCGAACTAGTTGAACCTTTGCAAAACCAACCTCACTAACCCCAACGACCTCCCATGGCGGAATAAAATAAATATAAGGGAGCAAGAGATCCTTTCAAAATATTGCTCGAAGAATCCCTTGAGTGACAAAGGATCACGATGATGGACAACTTTATCTAAATCCTTTGGCAGATCCCCACAAGCGATACCTCTTCATCCAACAGCCACTCTGGAGGTGCCAATCCATTTAAGGTACAAGTCAACTTTGACATTCCCATATTTGAAGGCCAGATAGATGCAGCTGCCATAGATAAATGGTTAAATCTTTTGGAATGAAATTTTTCGGTTCATGATTTTTCCAATAGGAAAAATATTACTTTTGCACTCAAAGTCATCCCCCACGTTTAGACTCATGGGAAACCTACTATGAGCAAAGGGATGAGAGGTAAACCTCACTATTTTCAACCACACCCACTTGGAATTCTTTCTGAGATGCCATCAAGGAACAGTATTGCCCTGTCAGGAGCTATGAAGACAAATACATAAAATGGACTATGTCTGGCAGCAAAAGTATCAAGATGTAAATGATCTAATGAATTTTTCCATACCATGTGCACAAAGCTAGGTATCAAATATGTTGAAAAACATATGGTGCTCAAGTACCATGGTTGTTTTCACAACTACATTTAAGAGGAATTGGAGTTCCTGGACACCTCCTTAGTGCAATATATCAATACGCTGCCAAGATTGAACATAAATTCAAGTAGAAGAAGTGAGACCTTGGATCTGCAAACCCAAAGCAGAGCAAAGGTGCCCCCAAGACATAGAGAAAAGGGTAGAGCTAGGTCGTGACCCCCTAAGACAACTCCTTTAAGCTGCAAGCCAAGAATAATGGGAAGGCAAAGAAGGACACTGACAAGTGGTGTAAGTTCCATAAAAATCCCACTCACAACACAAACAGATGTTGCGCAAAGCAAGCGCAAAAGACTCAGAGATGGATTCTTGGTCTGATTCTAAGCCAGAACCTAACAAGGGAACAGAAAATGGGAAGCAAATCATTAACGCAAAACGCACTACAATGGTAGCCACCACCAAGCTCTGAAAGGCAGAACCTAAGGATCTAGAGGAGGGGGAGCGCCTCTTCCACTCGCAGATGTGGGTAAAGGGTTCATCAGTGCAATTCATCGTTAATAGTGGGAGCCATAATAGCTTTATCTTAGTTGAGGTTATTAAGACATTGAAGTTTCAAATGATGTCACACCCACCCATCGGGTGGTTCATCAGTGCAATTCATCGTTAATAGTGGGAGCCATAATAGCTTTATCTTAGTTGAGGTTGTTAAGACATTGAAGTTTCAAATGATGTCACACCCACCCATCGGGTGGCTCCACCAAGGCCGAGATCTCTATGTCAGCTAGCAGTGTCGCTCTCCTTATAGCATCATGCCCTTTGTAGATGAGGTAGCGCAATGTTGCCCCTCTTGAAGTCTTTGATGTTTTATTAGGTCAGCCATACCTATGGAAACACCATGTTGTATATGAATATAGACTTCATTATGTTATTATTACTTTTGGTCGGAAATTGTACAGGATACCAGAGGTAGTGTTGCCTACCACCTTTTCTTTTATCTCTACTAAACAATGCAGTAAGATCATTTCCCAAACTGGGAAGTTTTTCTTCCTCATGATTCACCCTCGGAGCAAGAGGAATATTTTGGCCACATCCACAACCTCTAAGCGAGGCTCCTCTGCACAGCAGTAACAAATGGACAAGTTCATGGAGGAGTGCAGGGACATCTTCACCTCACCCACAAGGGTACCCCTACACTGTCAAGTCAAGCACTCCATTGATTTGACCCTAAGTGTGTCACTACCCAATGGACCAATCTATCGATGCTATGTTTTGGAGAATAACGAAATCAAGAGGCAGATTCAAGAGCTATTGTAGAAAGGTCGCATCAGGCCATGTTCATCACCCTGTGGGAGCCCGATTGTGTTGGTACAAAAGAAGGATTGAACCTGGAGGATATGTATTGACTATTGAGTACTCAATAAGACCATTGTTCAGAACAGGTGTCCAATCCCACATATTGATGACATTTTGGACCAGCTCAAGGGGGCCAAATATTTTAGCAAAATTGACTTAAAGTTTAGTTATCACACAAACCTACATTCAATGCACATTAGTCCACTAGGCAAAATATCTCACTTTGACTCATCTCATTAAACAAAATATAATCAAAACATGTAATAAATTGTAAGAAGAGTTGATTTGACTAAGCTAGGAGGTGAATTAAGGTCCATATAGTTACCCAGTGATGAGGCTCATCATCACCCCCTACTGAAAGTGTTTCTCATCCTCTTAGCAACTCAATCAATATCCATATCTTTCATAGCCCAAGTGGCCTCCCTGACATCCCATGGTTCTGCTATGGTTTCCTCTTCTTGACCATAGAATCCTACCTTCCTTTATATCTCCATCCACTGCTTTCTTTCTTTCTCTTCCTTCCTTCCTTCTAACATCCCCAAGAGTAGTGGTGGACTGAGTCTCAAGCCAATCCAATTGACTTTGAGCCTTTGGATGGTTTTCTTGTACATGGGTGTCATGTTCAATGCTTCTCTCATTCTTTGAGGAGAATGGTACTCTATGATTTTCAAACTGTATGGCAAAGTATTCCATCTCCTTTGGCAAGCTTGCATGCTATCATCCCCTAACAGCCTGAACATATCCTCAAAATGTGTAATTTCTTGCTCTTGGGCAGCAAGATACCTGGGTGCAAGTTGAGGATCATTTGCAATTAAATTATGTGTGCTAATGACAACCATTGGATTTGACTGCTCAGCTCTTATCATGAGAGGCTCTATTTGTTCCCTTGCCAATATCTTCTTCATTTCTGTAGCCCTTGCTTCCTCATGGTTCATCCATGATGCCAAAGCCATCAATTGTAAATCCCTTAGTTTTGCATTAGGGTCCCATACATTCAGATTTGTCAAGGCCATGTTATGCAAGTAGAAATCACCCTATCCTCCAATGTATTTTGATCACAAAGATAAATGAACTGACTATAATCTTGGAATGGCATAGTGCCTCTTTGTGCTAGGGTCTTGATTTGGAACTATAGCCATTTTTCCTTAAGGTATAATGCATAAGACTTAGCTAGCATCCTGCACTGGATTGCCTCTAGGGATAGACTGGCCATGGTTGCCAATTGATTCTCTCTTTCTTGTAGTTGTCCTTTCAACCATGCATTTTCTGCCTCCAACTGAGCTTTCATTATGGCCTCTCTGTCCCTCAAGCTACTTAGTTCTCTGCCCATCTCTTTGAGCTTTTCCTCCATGTGACCTATGTCCTCCACTCCCTTGGACTTGGAAATCTGCATCCATCTATGTGCCCTTGCTCTTTCTTTCTCAAGCTCAAAGAATAATGGGATGGAAAAATTTTCTGGAATGACCCTACCAACTTCAATAAATCTGTAGTAGGAGTCAAGGTTAGGTTGAGGACTAGGTTCCCTTAGCTCTGGGTCCTCCTTCTTTATTTCTTTCTGCATACTCCCTTCCTTATCCAATTTTTGAGTTTCATGTAGGTTTAGCAGAGTTTCCTATAGGATTGCCTCTACTTCCTGTAGGTCCTACTGTGTATCATGTAGGATGTCTTTTCCCTTGGAGGAGGCAGATCTAGTCACAGGCCTTCTCACATAGGTGATAGGAGACTTAGGGGAGGTTTGTCCTGAGGATCCTTCTCCTTGATTTTTTATAAGAGGAGCCATATTCTCTTGCTATTTAAGCGAGTCTTCAAGAAAAATGGGAACCTTGGTCGGAGTTTGAGGTTTTCCCTACCTTATTCTTGTACTTTTTATTGTTCTAAAGTACAAAGGAGTTTGTCTCTGTCTTTTTCCTTTTTGTTTGATAGGGGTGCTAAGGGCAGTGAGGGCAACTGCTGCCTCTTTCTCAGTGGGTTCTGGAGACACCTTGGGTGACTCCTCCTTGTCTTCTGCCTCCTCTTTTCCATTGCCCTTTTCATCTTTGTCTTTCTCCTCTTCTTCTCCCTCTAGTTCCTCACCTTGTTCATCAGTTTCCTCCTTGGCATCTTCTTTTGTTTCTTCACCACTTTCCTTCTCTTTCTCTTCCTCTTCTTCCTCATCTATTTCCTCTTCATCCCTCTCTACTTCTCCTTCATCTGTTTCAGTTTCTTCTTCATCCCTTTCACTGGAAGTAGGGCTCTTGTCATATTCAAGGGCTTTTATATCCTCCCATGTTGGCATGTCTCTAAAAATTGTCCATGTGATAGGGATTCTAAGGTTTTGGAGGGAATCTTCTATGATGAGTCTAATTAACCCATGATGGGCTAGCTGTTGGTAGTTTCCTTCCTGCACCTTCATGCTCATATCTATCAGTGATTGAAGAAGGAAGTAGGGTATGTTGAGTCTGTGGTGAGGAGGTGTATCTACTCCAAACCTCAATTCTTCAAGAATCCTAAAGTGGTATCCATATACTACACTGTACCTACCTTCACATGATCTATATTTTATAAGGTGGTAGCTTATTTCATTCTAGGAGTATGGTAGGCTTGCTCTTCTTACTCCATTTTTGTCTTCCATGGTCTCCTCTCCCTCTAAAAAGAATTTATTCTTTGCAGTTTACCTATTGCCCTTGTATTCCTTTCTCCAAGGCACTCCTAAGGGGAGTGTGGTAATTTTTCTTATGATTTTAGGGATCAGCTCAGTGGAGAGGCCTCTCACCATAACAGTGGCAAGGGTCCTAGCCAGTGGAATGAGGGAGAGAGAAAAATCTATGGCTACTTCATTGTCATACCCCCTCAATTTCTCAAAGAAAACCATCCAATTATGCCTTGTGAATATTTCTAGCACATGAGGGTGTTGGTGAATCCTCATGGTGTTGATGGGCTCCCTTCTATTAAACCCCCCTGCCATTTTTTCTGATGGATGGAGGACCAAAGATGTCTGATACAAAATTTTAATGGAGGAAATTGAACTAAAATTTTTGTGGATATAATTCCCTTTTACTGCAATCAATTTCAACAAACCAGAGGATTTTTTGTTCCTTTCACTTGGAAAAATAGGAGGAAATGTAGAGCCTACCTCCTTACAATGCTTGATGTAGCCAACTCCTATTTTTCTCCCTCTGAAATTTCTCACTGCCAATCTTATAGATTGCCTAACTGTATCCTATAGGATTCCTATGGGATCCTGTAGGAATCCCTGTGGGATCCTGTAGGAATCCTTATGGGATCCTGTAGGAATCCCTGTAGGATCCTGTAGGTGGTCCCGCGCAGGAAAAAAATGAAATTTACCTCTCCTGTAGACTGCTTGAGGGCCGAGAATGACTTTCCTAGTGTGATCCTCGAGAATGTGAATGCATATATCGATGGGGATCAATGTTTATTTCCTCTTGTGGTTGATTTCAGTGAGGTGGTGTGCTAGCAGCCAAGGTACGAATATCTATTTTTGGACCGTTGGTCCCACTACCACATCATCATTCTCCTCACCTCGTAATCAACTCCCACTTCAGGCATTTGTAGCTTAACTTCTTTCGACCTCATCCTCCTTTTCTTCGACTTGACTGATGGCACGTGTGTGAGGACTAACTATTTTTTCCTCGCTGACTGAACGAAGGTGGCCAAGTTAACTAGCCACCTTTCACTTATAAACCAACTCATTCACAATCTTTACATCTTTTGATCACATTATGCAAATGAGAGAGTGGAAGTGAGATACTTACTTGTGGTAACAATACCTTGCTACAGTTTGTTGTAGAAATGTGGTTTTTTTTGTGTGTTGGTTGCATGTGATTTCTCCTCTCCTTTTTTTATGTTGTCCTTTGATCATTTTCCTTGATGTGCAGGTACCTAGTGTTGATGATGATGATGTTGTTGCTGCTAGTATGCCCTGGAGGAGCTTCTTTTACCTTTGGATCTCCATGCTTGAAACTTCTGCAAGCTATGATTTATCTTATGTGGGAGAGGCTACTGTAGGATGTTCTGTAGCTGCTTCTCCCTCAAAAAATTTAATCATATTCTACTGCTGGGATCTAAGGATGATTAGAATGGGGAGGAGGTCTAGGTATATATATATATATATATATATATATATATATATATATATATATATATATATATATATATATATATATATATATATAAACAACTGGTCTACCTGCAAGGGGTTTTCATCCTAGCTGCTTGCCCAGGGCGCCTCAAGAGAGGTTTTCACCCAGAGATATTTTTATTTCTCTCTTTTTTTGTTTTGACACCATTGGGTCGCCTCAAGAGGTTTTCAACCCAATAGTGGGACTAAGGTGCCTCATGGAGTTTTTCACCTGAGTCTCCTTATTTTTCTTTTTCTTAGTGACTTGATGAGGTAGGTGCTGAGACTTGCTCCACCACCATCAATGTTTTGTTGATACCATCAATGGACTCTTTCTTTGACAATGGCCTTTTATAAACTTTCAATATGTGCCCATTAACAACTAAAGGAATGGCATCTGCATCTATGGTTCTGATTTGCACTGAACCATTATCATGACATTTCTCTATGACATAAGGCCCTAACCATCTAGTCCTTAACTTGCCCTTAAAGTCCTTATATCTAGAATCATATAAAAAAGCCCAATCACCTTCTTGAAATTGCTTGTCTTTGATGTTCTTGTCATGCCTTATCTTCCTCTGAATTTGAGTTACCTCTGTGTGTATGTTGGGTTGTGTTATATTCTTTCCATGATTAGCATATGTAGTTAACTGGGGGGTTAGAGGGGGGGGTGCGGTGGGCAGGGGGAAGCCCCCCCTTCATTGCGCCAATTGTGTAGCAGGGTGGGGAGGGGGTCACAGGGGGTTTGAGGGGAGCGAGTAGCCCCCCTCTATGAGGTTTGGGGCAGTTCCCCGAGAAATTTTTTTTTTGGGCCCTATATTAGGTTGGGTAGACCTACCTATGGTTTTGTGCATGGTTTTCGGTACATGATTTTGGACGCAATGGTTTTTGGTCCATGGTATTGGATGATTCAGCATATATAAATATGTATTGTAACATTGAAAGGAACATGATGAAAAATCAAGCTGGTAGTCCTGGTTTTGGGATCCAGGGGAAAATCTCTGTGGATATTTGTTTTATATGTTATGCTCTCGCATTGTTTATTTTATGTTCTTAGAATTCGTATGCAGGAAATTTCTGTATGGGGTTTCGCTCGGGCCTGTTGTAGACCCTGTTCAATGGGAGATCTGCGGGATCAATTCTGGTGGTGAAAGAAGATGGCAAGCAGTGGAAAGATAGAGATCGAGAAATTTAATGGTCAGAGTTTTGAGTTGTGGAAACTAAATATGGAGGATATGTTGGTGGATAAAGATCAGTGGATCGCGGTAGATCCGGGTACTAAACCAATGGGAATGTCCAATGAATAATGGAAGAAGTTGGATCGGAAGGAAAAGAGCACAATACAATTGTGTGTCTCAGATTCAGTATTGTTGAATGTATCAGGGGAAGCTATGGCGAAGGCTTTTTACCAATCTAAGTCTGGTGAATAAACTGTTCCTACGAAAAAAGTTGTATAACTTGAGGACGAAAGATGGAGATTTGGTGACAGAGCATTTGAACTCATTTAATATTGTGGTAAGTCAGTTATTATCTATTGATATTAAAATTTCAGATGAAGATAAGTGCATCAGTTTTTTGTGTTCTCTACCAAATTCGTGGGATAGTCTGGTTATTGCAATAGGTAGCAATGCAACTGCCTTGCAGTTTGATGAAATAGTCTCATCCTTGCTAACGAAGGAGATGAGACAGAAAAATATGGAGAGCCAAAATGGTGATGCCTTGTCTGTATGAGGATGGTCCGAGAATAGAAACAAAAATAAGTCATCGAGTGGGAGATCTAAATCTCCAAGAAAACTTGTAAAAGTGGTGTGCTGGAAATGCGAAAAGGAAGGGCACTACAAAAGGGACTGTAAATCTAAAGCTCCCAAGAAAGGAAAGGGACCTGATGATGCTCCTTCTACAGAGGCAAAAACCACCTCAGATGAAGGTGGGGATGTGTACTTGGATTCTTCAAGTACACATGTAGATCATGAGGCATGGTTGATTGACTCAAGTGCATCCTTTCACTTCACCCCCCATAGAGAGTGGTTCTGCGAGTATGAGAAATATGATGGTGGTGATGTCTTCTTAGGGGATGATAGGAAGGCTAGAATCATTGGTCATAGAAAAGTAAAGTTGAAGTTGCAAGGTGGAAGGGTTAGAACACTTCCGGGTGTTCTACATATTCCTGCATTAGCCAGAAATCTAGTTTTTGTAAGCAAGCTGGATGATGCAAGTGTAAAAATAGTGTTCGAGAAAGATACCTGCAAGATGGTTCAGGGACCATTGGTATTGATGCGATGAGTTTGGATTGGAACTTTGTAGAAGCTGCAATGTAGCATTGTTATTGATGGGTGCAATAGTTCTATGGTTCCTGAAAGTGGAGCAAAAAATCTAGTGGCCTGTGGAGAAAAGGCCATGCTATGGCATCAAAGGCTTGGACATATTGGAAAGAAGGGCCTTCAAATACTTCATGGTAAAGGTATGGTAGAAGGTATGACTAATAGCTCTCTGGATTTTGATTTTTGTGAAAATTGTGTATATTGGAAGCAGAATCGGGTGAGTTTCCCCTCTGGTGGTAAGAGGGTGAAACAAATATTAGAGCTTGTGCACAGTGATGTGTTTGTACCTGTGAAGGTTCCATCACTGGGTAAGTCTATGTACTATGGATCATTTATAGATGACTTCTCAAGGAATACATGGATATATTTCCTTAAGAAGAAATTTGAAGTCTTTGACAGGTTTAAAGAATTTAAGGCTCTAGTGGAAAACCAAACAAAGAAGAAGATAAAGGTATTGAGGTCAGATAACGATGGAGAGTTTTGCATCAAGGAATTTGAAGAATTATGTAAGAAGTGTGGTATAGCATGGTAGAAGACTACTCCATACACACCTGAGCAAAATGGAGTTGCAGAAAGAATGAACAAGACATTGCTAGAAAGGGCAAGAAGCATGCTCAGTGGTGCTAGGTTAGGACAAGAATTCTAGGCAGAGACAGTGGAGACAGCATGTTACCTGGTCAACAAATCACCTTTATCAGCGTTGGAGGATAAGACTCCATAAGAGGTATGGACTGGTAAGAAACCCTCTCTTTCACATCTGAGGATATTTGGATGTGATGCATATGTACATGTTCCAAAGGAGAAAAGAACCAAGTTGGATAGTAAATCTGAAAAGTGCATCTTTATTGGGTATAAGGATGGTTTAAAGGGTTATAAGCTTTAGAAGTGTGCAGCTGAGATGTGGTGTTCAGAGAGGTGAAAGATGTTATTAAATATGAAGTCCCATCAAAGGAACCTGAGAAGAAAGAGTTTGAGCTAAAGGAGGAAGAATCAGACTCTATAGTAGAGGAGAAAGCAGAATATGAAGAGCTATAAACTCTGGGTGTGAGAAGATCAATTCGAGAAAGAAGGTAGCCAGAAAGGTATAGTCTATCTACTTTCTGTTCAAATTTTGATTTATCTATTACTGATGATGATCTCAGAACTGTGACGGAAGCAGTAGATTCAGAGGATGGAAAACTTTGGAAAGAGGCCATGGTTGATGAAATGGCATCTTTGCACCAAAATGAGGCTTGGGATCAAGTGGAGCTGTCGGCTGGAAGGAAACCCATTGGCAGAAAATGGGTGTTCAAGAAGAAGACAAATGCAGAAGGAAAGGTGGATAAATACAAAGCTTGGTTGGTAGCAAAAGGTTATTCCGAGGTGTCGGGAATTGATTTTGGTGATATTTTTTCTCCTATTGCCAAGGTAGCTTCTATTAGATTACTTATATCTATTGTTGCTACTTTTGATTTTGTGGTAGAACAGATGGATGTGAAGACAACATTTCTTCATGGGGATCTGGAAGAGGAGAACTACATGAAGAAACCTAAAGGCTTTGTGGTGAAGGGTAAGAAAGAACTAGTATGCAAGTTAAAGAAGTCTTTGTATGGGTTAAAACAGTGACCAAGGATGTGGTATCAGAAATTTGATACATTTATACAGGGACTTGCCTTCACCAGAATGTTGTTGGGAAAAGTATCCAATACGGAATGACCCTATCCCACTCTAAGGGTGATAGTACCTCAGCAACAATCAAAGCAAAGCTATTCGAGATTACTTCTTTATGAGATGTAAGAGAGGGGAGAAAGAGATCCACTAACCGTTGTCTTCTGCTAATGATTGATCTAATCTTCTCTCTTTGTTGCTTGCTCCCAGCTCCTTGCTCTTTCACTGGCCCAGCTACACCAAGATCCTGCAAAATGGCAAGAGAGGGAAACTACAAGAAGCATACATTCATAATTGATTCAAGGATTAGAGTAAATCAAATACACAAGTATAGCAATACACCATTGAGACACATGCATATAGAAGAACCTCAAATGCTTTATTAATGGAAGAAGCAAAGTTCAGGAAGTAATACAACCATAAAAGGCCCAATCCAGCATCACCTCCCAGCAGAAAGAAATCTCCTCTTCACCTCCTTCAAGCAAATCACCCAATAGTTCTATACTCAAACCAACAGCACTTCCTTACATTCACAAGATTCCAGCCTCCCTAGACCTCATGAGAGAGCTCTATATATAGGAGTTTTGGAGAAAGGATGAGTCAGCTTGAAGCTGGCATGAAGCTGACTAGTGTCCTCTCTCACTTCAGTTATTCTTCAGTTCTTGAGTCCACTTGGAGGTTCTTGCTACCACTTGGAGATCTAGACCCTCTTACTCATCACCAGTCGAATTCCTTGATCCAAGTGTCATTTTGGAAGCTTCCTGGGCATTGACACCTTGAGGAATGACTGTGCCACACGTCCCAACTCGCCCAGCGTAGGTAGCCTTCTTTGCAGTTGACATTCAGCGCAGGTAGACAGTGGAGCAGTTGACATTCAGCGCAGATGCTCAGTGGAGCAGTTGACATGATCCAGAATTGCCTTGTTTTTTAGTGTTTTCAGGTGGAGAACTGATATTCAGTGCTGTGGTTTGTTGACCTTGTTCCTCTAGGGGTAGGAACAACATGTTTCGGGACTTTGGATCCCTTAGATTATGGACATTTCATGCTTCATGCTGTAAGGCACAAAAATGTCTATAACAGTTGCCCCCTAAAGTATGAGGTCGTTTATCGGGTGAAATGCTTTATCAGGAGGATCCGAAGTTCATTCAATCACTGAGAGGTGACCTGTAATAAAATACAATACAATACATTATGATTCATTCTGCTTTCATGATCTAGCTGAGACGGGCATTCCCATGCTCAGCTTTATAAATTCATTTTGGTACATAGAACAGACGATCGTCTGATGGTAGACTGATAATTCTGTGCTGAAATTATCATCCTTTGAGTAGGATGATCATCTACTGCAATGATGTACATGTCAAATGTTTTTATATTTCCTGAATATTTATCGCAGCCCGGATGGATGAAACTAGATCCGGGGTCTTCAAGCTCGTTCGATCTTCACTCTAAGTACAAGTCGATCCATGTGAGAATTGCGCTGAAGTCGAACATGGAAAGACATCACCTGATTACCGGTCAATGATGTAAACCGTTAACAAGCGCGAGAGGAATCACCAATAATGATAATGACCCTCAAGGTACTGCAGTACAATTCACATGGTGTGAATATAGGACTTGGCGTCGAACACCACGCAAAATCTTCTGGTCGAAGGTCATTGATGTATACCTGTCGCCGGAAGTGAGAAACTTGCCATTGAGGCATGCAAGCTTCAAAGTACTGGGGGGGGTGTTCCTAGATCAACTTCTTGGATAATGAGCTAAAGTCGACAAGAAGCGATCCGTCAAAGGAGGGCCTTAATGAATCCCTCATCAGTGACATGGAACGGAGCTAATGATTTTAATGGAGGTGAAAACAGTCTATGACATATGATTCAGGGTGGCGATCATGGATGGATGAAGGATAATGTATGGCAGTGGATGGGACACGGTTGACTCTTTCTGAACAACATCTCTTGAACATATAACGACACTGATGCGATGGATCGGTAGCATTACCCCAAATGTGGATGGTTTGGCAAGACCATGGTGATGAGACCGGTGAATGAAACAACCCAACCTGATGTGGTACGGAGGAAAAGTGTCATGTCCAAGAGCGACTTGCTACCATTACAGCTTTGAGGTTCTCCCAATTTTTTCCCCAGTCATTTCTAACCAGTACCTCTTTATTTTTTTCAAGCTTGAGGAGGATAACATATGCTTGTTCTATAACCTGCCCTTCGGGCAAGCCCATCGGTATGTTTTAACGAGCCTAGCGATAGGGAAACTCGTTCTCGTCTAAAGACAAGTTTGTCGCTATTTAATCATTTTAACGAGTCTAACGACAAGGAAAACTCGGTCCTTTTCATTTTTAGAGAGTCTAAAAAGGTACAGAAAGTTAACTCCAAAATTCTTTTTTCGTCATCTAATCCCTTAAGTCCGAAAAAGTATAAAACAATACAGAAGGGATGAATTTTCGATAACTTTAACGAGCCGAATAAAACAAGCGCTCGACCTTTTTGTGCAATAATCCCTCAGGTCCAAAAAGATTAAAATCTAGAGGAGGGATAGCTCTTCCGGTCTTTTAACGAGCTGGAAGGCCAAAACTCAGCAAACTTTTCATATTTTACGAGTCAGTTGAAAAGAGCTCAAAGAAGACTCGTCTTTTGAGGAACGAGTGATAAACAGGGATAGCAACAGATTCCAGGTACAGGTTGGAATTTTCCAATCACGGCAGTGTCACAAGGATGGCTAGGTGAAATCACTCTTCGCAGCTGTTCCTCAAAATGGGTAAACAATCATATGGAGGTGAACGATCGGCCAAATGAAAGTGAAGGTGGTAGGTGCACATACGACCAAGGCTTTTATGGCTGATAAATTTACGATCACAGATGGTTATTTACCGGTACTGGGTTCATTTTTTAAAGAGCTCGAATGCGCCAAAACACTGCTCAATCTTATGTTTATTTTTTAACGAGCATGAACTATGTGCTAAAACTGCTCGGATCTTCGCTTTTCTATTTTTTAACGAGCATAAATTCCGCGGTAAAACTACTCGAATCTTGCGTTTATTTTTTAACGAGCATGAACTTTATGCTAAAATTGCTCGATGATAAGTTTGCATGCCCCCAGCATAATAACGCAAATCGAGGTGCACGCCCCCCAAGCTTCATTGTATTCAACTCGGTGGTTGGAATGAAGGTTTACCTCTGAGAAAGGGGATTTGTTTCATTTTTTAATGAGGTTGACACGAGGTAGGAACTATCCTCGACGTCCAGATCCATTAGACATAGAAGGTTTCATATTCCACTATGGCCACTTCCGCCAGATTACTTGGAGGCGGTAGGGCAAAAGTACCCATTAACGCAGGGTCTTTTAGGAGACCTACTCCGATATTTTGGAGCGAATGATTGCTTCCATGGATCATTGGGACGCTTCCCGTAACTTGTGAACTGTTGGGGAGAAAATTTTGTTGGTCGATGATTGTAATTCCACCTTGGAAGGGAAATGCAATCTTCCTGAAGTAGGTCGACACAACCGCGGCCATGGCATAGATCCAGGGCCTTCCTAGTAGGATGTTGTAATCGAGGTTTCCATCAATTACTTCAACATCAATTCCTACTGTTTTGCCCCCCAGTTCAACTTGCAAGTTACTTAAAATCCCGTATGGAGTGTATGATCGTCCATCAAATGCTTTTAACGTCGTTGACGATTTCGACAAGGGTGGTGAGCCTAAATCTTTCCAGCAACTCATCGACATAAGACATGTAGATGCCCCCTCATCAATAATTGTTTGGTGAACAGTTTTGTTGAGGGCTTTCACTTGAATAAGGAAAGCTAGTTGAGCTGGTAATTGAGGGTCATATCCTTTATGATCAAAGGCCACAAGATTGGAATCCATTGGGCCAATCCCACCTATTGCTGATAATAAAGCTTGCTCTTGGGAGGGGCAATTTTGCGGTACCTCAAGTGTCGACATAGCAGACGCCGTTTGGGCCAGGTCCTCTATTATATTATAATTCTGTGCTATTTTTGCATGAGGATTAAATGTCGATTTGTGTACTACTCCCTTTGGCGACTTTATCACTGGTTCAGGAATGATGGGTGGCACAACTTCGGTCAAAGTTGTTGTCGAACTACTAGGTCGTTCATTAGCCTTGTTGTTCGAAAGCTTTGGATTCCTATAATCCATATTCTTCGTCAAAGCATTATTTTGCTGCTTTGATACAGACAACATAAGCACTTGGGATCGGGAAGCATTTTGATTAGCAACCAGATTTTGACCTGGATTAGGAAACGGATCAGTCAATACTGCTGGGATTTTTGAACTCTTAAAGAGTTTCTTCACTTCGGCTATATGTGGACAATCTTTCGTCCAATGATCCTCATCGCATATATGACACCCTGCTGGGGGTTTCCTTTTTCTCCCTTTCTTTTTCTTCTTGCCCCCTGGTTGCTTCAGTTGTTTTCCCTTGTCGGTCGACATGGCATTTACTTCCGAGGCAAGAAGTTCCTCATTTGCATTTTGACTAGAGATTTTGTGTTTGCCAAACACGCCATCGCCGGCGCGAGAGTCATTGTTTGATTTAGGAGGAGGAGGAATTGAGAATTCCGGTCTAGGGGCGTCAGGTATTTTGTCGTAGAGCGTGCCGAACTGAGTATAGACCAAGTCCAGATATTGCACACGAGCGATAACTTTCTCTTCCGTTACGACTCCCCCCTTTGCCACATCTTCCGTGATGGCAGGAAGTAATGACTTGATAAACCATTCAGCTAATAGCTGATCGGGAACGTATGTTTTTACCATCCTACGATGACGTCGCCACTCATGTATATGATCAGATATGTGGGTGGCGGTCGTCTGTTTGAAGTTGGTAAGGAGTTCTGTTCCCGTTTCATACCTTATCGGTAATTGAAAATGGGTTAAAAAGGTTGTGGCTAAGGTACTAAAGTTGTCGAACGAAGCTCTAGGCAATTCAATGTACCATTTTTCCGCTGGACCCGTTAACGTCCTCTGAAAGAGGCGAAGTCTTATCGAATCATCATTCAGGGTGTTTGATGAACACCACAGATGAAATGTCATCACATGATTCGACGGATCTTCACCCGGATTTCCATTAAATTTAGGAATGTCAGATGGAAGTTTATGAGGAATCGTTGGCCACCAAGGGGCATAAGCAATCGGATCGTTGGTTAACCGGTGTAAATCAGGTAACTCTAAAGTTGCCACGAATGGTAACTGTTGATTCAGGTTAGGCGAAGCGTAACCAGGGTACGATGGAATCGCTTGAGCAGTGGGCCTTTGCATACCAGCATAATGTAATTGATGTTGGTATGACTGATACGGTTGGTGGACTTGACCACTGTAAAGTGGTTGGTTTTGACCGTTTTGGATATACGATTGTCCACTGTTCGCAAAGATCTGCTGCTCAGAACCTTGGTACACTTGCTGGAATTGTGGTTGTTGGTATTGCACTAGCCATGGTTGTGAAGCCATGTTCTGTTGTGCTATGCTAACCGTTGGACCGAGGTGTGGGGTAATTGTACCCGTTTGGACCTGTGTCGCCCCACCAGTTGGCGATTGTGGTTATGACCCATGTTCAAGAGGCTGTTGCATTACAACCTGAGAAATCTGAGGTTGACATGTAACAGGTATCGCTTGAACTTGTGACACAATTACAATAGTCGGTGTGGTTGGGATGTTCATCACAGGTACACACTGTTGCATAGAATATACAACCCTTGGTTGTTGAGGTAGCATAGGTACCCAACTACTCGATGCAATTCCAGTATAACCTGAATACTGTTGAGAACTGCCATATGGATATCCTCCCGGAGGAGGTAATGAAAGGGCATACTGCCCCCCATACGGTAGCAATCCGGAACTCAGAGGGATTGTTAGTCCTTGAGGACTGGATGGCCCAAATTGACCTCCATGAGGATCAATCTGTCGAGTTTCAACGTAAGAGTTGCCGGATATTACTCCAGATGAACAAACTGGAACAAACCATACTGTCGAAATAGTCCCTTGGTGGACTCCTTCTAGCGATTGAGAGCTAGTTGGGACAGCTGGTATGCTGGCAAACATCGTCGGAGTGACGGCAGGGGCTTCTGCTGTCGCTGTGTCATTTGACACAGTCCTAGATGATGACGGTTGTTCAGACATCTTAAGTCTATCCAATAGATTGCCTAGCGATTCTACAGGAACTTCCACTTGTGGTGAATTAACTTCTGATGAAGGAAATAGAGTGACCCCGACTCCAAAATGAGTTGGAGTACTTGCTTGCGGATCCTCTACAATTTCCTCTATCGCAATCAAACCCGGTGGAAGAGGAAGACCGTCAGGTCCATAAAATATTTCTGGTGCCGAAGAAGTGGTTGCTTCGACAGCGACAGTTGTTTGAGGAACAAAACTCTCTGGACCGGTTACAGATGGAACTGGTTCAGTTATACAAGTATTTGCCCCCAGACTAGGATCAGTATTACTGTCCTTCTGTGGCTGTTGAACTTCTTCTATAGAGGCAGGGTTTCCAGAAATGTTAGGATTAACCGAAACCTCAGATGCAGTTGGAACACTTGTTCTAACTTTTATAGGAGATTTTGAACCGGTTAAACGAGTTCGCTTCGTCCGTACTGTTTTCGATTCCGGAGACAAAGACGGTTGACTCGTAAGCCTCCGCGAACGACGGGGTTTCAATTGACTTTCTTCCACGATTGCGGATTACTCAATCAACCAAAATATTAAAAGGGGAAATTTGTGTTTCCGAATTGAATGAATTTTATTAGACGCTCTTTAGACACAACTTGCTTTTTCACTTTTTAAGAGTCGAGAAAAAGCTAAAGATGACTCTAGTCTCCTTCGATGCTTTAATGAGCCCGAAGTGACAAATGCTCGGATGGACTTTTTCAGTTATAGAGTTTGAAAAAGGCCAAAAGAAACTACTCTGGAGATCTAGGCAGAGGGTGTGCCAAACCTTTCTCAAAACCACAGAATACGTTTTACGGTACGGGTGGTCGATCTTCGTGAATGTTGTGTTCACTGCATTGCGATCAGTAGGGCGGCCGACACGGCTTCCTAAGGATAAAAGATATATGCCTATAGGGGTCTCCCAATATATACGCGACGGTACGTGGGAGCACAAGTCCGTATTAGTGCCACCGACTCTCAGGAGGAATCACCCACCTTCTTCGAGATCGACAGTCACTACGTTTAACGACACCGGAACACGTCTCTAGCTTAGACCTCTATGTGTTTGCGTTATGTTTCAAAGCGTTGTTAGGTTCATTCAATATATTTTAAGTTGATCTTTTTAAAGTTTGCCTTTCAAGGTTCACCACGAGATGTTTGATACAAATTCCTAAATGCAGCCTAAGATGATAAGCAAGCTTTTCAATCTTTCAACTTTGAAATTCTTAACTACTGAGGGAAAAGAAAGACATCATCTTTTCACACAGATCATAGAGCACACACTAATGAACTTTTTCCTAAATCAACATGCAAACTGTCAAAATGCACATGCACAATGCAGGTATTTCTTTTCTCTTTCTTAATGTTGATGTATTACAAAAAGAAAGCTGTTGTATAACTTTGAATTCAATTTCAAGTGAAAGCAAACAAGCTTGTCCAAAATCAAAAGACACCTTAAGATTTACTTGTTTCGACACTAGAAATATATAAATTCAAACCATATGACGAAAGCAAAAGCTCAATCAGCTATGAACAGCAAACAAACTAACTCTTAAGATCAAAGCGACACTTATCACAGGTCTAGATCTAAGAGGCCACAGCAAGACTAGTTCACTTTCGTTATGGGAAACTGTAAATGATATAAGAAATACACAAAGAACAAACACAGTTTCTTTATACAACCGAGGCGGAATAGTGGCAAGGAAAGTTGGTTTCAGATAGGTACATTGACTGGTAACAGGCTGCAAAACAAGGATGAAAACAAGGCAATAAACAGCAGGGAACCCCAATAGCACTAGGCAAAACTGGTTCAGCGCAGGTAGTACACTGGCAGTTTGACCTTCAGCGTAGGTAGCCCCTTCGGGAACTGCGCTGAAATGCAGACTGCCTTCACAGTGCCTGCACTGAAGAGATAAACTTTCGTTTTTCTCAATTTCCGGGTCACAGATTGCTCAAAAATTCACAGTTTTTGGCCAAATCAGAAGCTATCAATCAAGTACACACTAAGGGATGAAAAGAAGGATGAAAAGCTATCACTAAGAGCTGTTCAGAGTCCTTGTGGATCAGCTCTTCAAATCATAAACATGCCCAGAAACTGAGCTAGAGTAGCTGCCCTCTACTTTGCATTTGAAAGATCCAAATGCAGTTCGATTCGGTACTCCCTGTATTTATGAAATGAATAGCAAAAACACAAACAACCAACAAGATACGATCCCCAGCGGAGTCGCCAATTTGTTGTTGGGAAAAGTATCCAATACGGAATGACCCTATCCCACTCTAAGGGTGATAGTACCTCAGCAACAATCAAAGCAAAGCTATTCGAGATTACTTCTTTATGAGATGTAAGAGAGGGGAGAAAGAGATCCACTAACCGTTGTCTTCCGCTAATGATTGATCCAATCTTCTCTCTTTGCTGCTTGCTCCCAGCTCCTTGCTCTTTCACTGGCCCAGCTACACCAAGATCCTGCAAAATGGCAAGAGAGGGAAACTACAAGAAGCATACATTCATAATTGATTCAAGGATTAGAGTAAATCAAATACACAAGTATAGCAATACACCATTGAGACACATGCATATAGAAGAACCTCAAATGCTTTATTAATGGAAGAATCAAAGTTCAGGAAGTAATACAACCATAAAAGGCCCAATCCAGCATCACCTCCCAGCAGAAAGAAATCTCCTCTTCACCTCCTTCAAGAAAATCACCCAATAGTTCTATACTCAAACCAACAGCACTTCCTTACATTCACAAGATTCCAGCCTCCCTAGACCTCATGAGAGAGCTCTATATATAGGAGTTTTGGAGAAAGGATGAGTCAGCTTGAAGCTGGCATGAAGCTGACTAGTGTCCTCTCTCACTTCAGTTATTTTTCAGTTCTTGAGTCCACTTGGAGGTTCTTGCTACCACTTGGAGATCTAGACCCTCTTACTCATCACCAGTCGAATTCCTTGATCCAAGTGTCATTTTGGAAGCTTCCTGGGCATTGACACCTTGAGGAATGACTGTGCCACATGTCCCAACTCGCCCAGCGCAGGTAGCCTTCTTTGCAGTTGACATTCAGCGCAGGTAGACAGTGGAGCAGTTGACATTCAGCACAGATGCTCAGTGGAACAGTTGACATGATCCAGAATTGCCTTGTTTTTGAGTGTTTTTAGGTGGAGAACTGATATTCAGTGCTGTGGTTTGCTGACCTTGTTCCTCTAGGGGTAGGAACAACATGTTTCGGGACTTTGGATCCCTTAGATTATGGACATTTCATGCTTCATGCTGTAAGGCACAAAAATGTCTATAACACAGAAGCAAAGCAAATCACTGTGTGTGTTTTAAATTAATTGGTGACCATGTCATTTATCTAGTCTTGTATGTGGATGATATGTTACTGATTGGAAATGAAAAAAAAATTATACAGGATTTGAAGACCCAACTGTCCTCCAAATTTGACATGAAAGATCTTGCTGCTACAAACTATATTTTGGGCATGGAAATTAAAAGAGATCAGGCAAAGAAGAAGCTCTGGTTAAATCAGAAGAAGTATGTCGAGACAATATTGCAGAGGTTTAATATGCATGAGTAAACCGGTGAAGGTTCCTATTCCTGTACGTGTAAATTTATCTACTGAACAGTGTCCCAAGACACACGAAGAGGAAGAGGACATGTCCCATGTTCCATATACAAGTGCAGTCGGTAGCCTGATGTATGCAACGGTTTGTACTAGACCAGACATTGCACATGCAGTGGGAGTATTGAGCAGGTTTATGTCAAAACCAGGGAAGGAGCATTGGACAACAGTGAAGCAGGTTTTTAGGTATTTGCGTGGCACTAGTGATTATGGCTTGTGCTACCAAGGAAGACCAGGATTGGACAGAGAGTTAGATATTCATGGCTTTGTTGATGCAGACTAGGCTGGAGATCTAGATCCGAGAAGATCTACAAGTGGGTATGTGTTTAACCTATTTGGAGGTGTAGTTAGTTGGATAATCTGTAGTGACACTATTAACTATGAAGTAGAATACATGGCAGCCACTCATGCAAGCAAGGAAGCAGTTTGGTTGCAGAGATTGTGTTCAAGTATGGGGTTACTACAGGGAGCTATAAGGATAGACTGTGATAGCCAAAGTGAAATTTTCTTGGCAAAGAACCCTGCTTATCATTCAAAGACAAAGCACATTGATGTTCAGTATCACTTTGTGAGGGATATGATAGAAGATAAAAAGGTGTTGCTGGTAAAGGTGGAAACTTTAGAGAATACTGCAGATGCATTGACAAAGTATGTGAGATCTGATAATTTCTCTTGGCGTAGAGAAACAATGGGCATTGCAGGGCTAGATAAATGACTAAGCTCTCCTCTATGGCCCCCTGTGGAAAGAAAACAATAAGTGGGAGAATGTTGGGTTGTGTTATATTCTTTCCACGCCTAGCCTACGTAGTTAACCGGGGGGGCCCCCCCTTCATTGCCCCGATTTCATAGTGGGGGGGTCACAGGGGGTTTGAGGGGGGCGGGTAGCCCCCCTCGACGTGGTCTGGGGTAGTGCACTAGGAAAAAAATTTGGGACCCTATATTAGGTTGGGTGGACCTACCTATGGTTTTATGCATGGTTTTCACACATGGTTTTGGACACGATGGTTTTTGGTCCATGGTATTGGATGCTTTGGCATGTATAAATATGTATTGTAACATTGAAAGGAACATAATGAAAAATCAAGTTGATATTCCCGATTTTGGGATCCAGGAGAAAATCTCTATGTATATGTGTTTTATGTGTTATGGTCAAGCATTGTTTATTTTATGCTCTTAGCATTCGTATGCAAGTAATTTTTGTATGGGGTTAAAACCTACAGTGTATGACGGCCTACATTCTAAACTCATCTAACCCATTCAACTAGAGAAATCTCTCTTTTTGTGCACTGCTGAGATCTAGATCTAGTTGGGTTTCCGTCCTCAATGTATTGTACTCAAATTCAATGGACAGCAGGGCCTTTTTCCCATAGACCAACTCATAGGGTGTGAATCCAATGGTGGTCTTCCAGGTGGTATTATAGGCTTAGGTGGCCTCAACTAGTCAATTTGCCCAATCTTTTCTGCTGCTGCTAACCACTTTGGTTAGGATGCCCTCCATTGCTCTATTGGTCACCTCCACTTGCCCATTAGCTTGTGGGTGATAGGGAGTGGATGTCCTATGCTTGATCTTGTGCTGGTTTAACAAGTCTTCAATCATGTTGGATGTAAACTGGCTGCCTTGATTAGTGACCAATTCTCTAGGGTACCCAAACTTGTAAAAAACATTTTCCCTTAAGAACTCAACCACCTTCTCCTTTGTTGCTGCCTTGATTTCCTTGGTCTCATCCCACTTAGTCAGATAGTCAGTGAACACAATTATGTATTGTTTTTTCTTGGAAGGAGGGTCAATAGGTCTAATGAAATCCATGCCCCACTTGTCAAATGGCTCGAAAGTCGCTTGAGGTTGTAGAGGCATTTCATCCTTTGGAGTAGGATTTCCCATCCTTTGGCACCAATCACACTGACTAGTATATCTTTTCACATCCTCATGAAGAGTGGGCCAATAATAACCAACTTGTAACACCTTGAATATTGTACTCTTTGCTTCAAAGTGACCTCCATAAGGACCATCATGACAGCCACAGGTCAGAAGGATGTCAAAGACTTCCTCCTCCATGACACATCTTCTTAGAATTTGATCTGGGCCTAGTTTGAAGAGGTTCCCCCAATCCAAGTGAATGGGGCACTCTTCCTCACAATCTTGTTTTTCTCTTTGGAGGACAAATTCGATGGGAACTGTGCAGATACCAAATAGTTTGCTATGTCAACAAATCATGGAGAGAGAACTGAAATGGTGAATAAGTGTTCATCTGGTAACTGATCATCAACCATTCCTTCCTCACCTGCAGGAAAAGTTAATCTGGACAAAAAATCTACAATAACATTTTCCTTGCCAGGCTTATCAACAATGGTTAGATCAAACTATTGTAATAAAAGTAACCATCTAATAATCCGAGTATTCACATCAGGTTTATTCATCAAATATTTGATTGCAGCATGGTCAGTATGTACAAATGTTTGATAACCTATAATGTAATGTCTAAATTTGTTCAATGAATGCACAAAAACCAGGAGCTCCTTTGCGATTACTATGTAGTTCAGTTCGGCCTTTGACAAATTCTTATTGATAAAGAAAATGGCATAAGGCAATTTTTCATCTATCTGGCCTAGAGCTGCTCCTATGGCTTTGTGTGAGGCATCAACATGTATATGAAAACGAAGGGCCCAATTTGGGCCTCGGAGAATTGATGCAGTGGTTAACTTGTCCTTCAAGGTGTCTAGGGCCTCTTGACAACTTTTTGACCATACAAAATCAAAGTCTTTGGCCAACAACCCAAATAAAGGAGAAGCTAACTTGTTGAAGTCTTTTATAAACCTTCGATAGTATCTAGCTAACCCTAGGAAACTTTTGACATCTCTCTACTTTTGTGGAGGTGGGACCCTTTGGATGATAGCTATTTTGTTTGGGTCCACCTACAGTCCTTGCTAGGATATTGAATGACCTAGCACAATCCCTGCAGTCATCAAGAACTCACATTTTTCGGGACTAAGAGACAGGTTCATTTCAATGCATTTGTTCAAAACCTTACCTAAGTTGAACAGAGCCTCCTAGAAATCACATCCATAAGGTGTAAAATCATCCATATAAATCTCTACTGCATCATGGAATAACTCAGCAAAGATACTTAGAACAACTCTTTGGAAAGTGGTAGGAGAATTACATAGGCCAAAAGGAAGGACCCTATAGGTGAAAGTACCCCAAGGACAAGTGAAGCTGGTTTTATCTTGGCCTTCTAAGCTGATCTAGATTTGATTGTACCCGTTGAATCCATCTAGGAAAGAGAAAAAAGTTTTCCCAACCAGGCCATCTAACACTTGGTCGATAAAAGGTAGAGGGAAATGGTCCTTCTTTGTGGCTTTGTTTAACTCTCTGTAATCGACACAAATCCTCCACTTACCATTTTTATTTGGAACCAACACTAAAGGAGAGACCCACCCATTTTTGAAGATAAGGTAAATGAATCCTGCATCTAGAAACTTTTGCAGTTCTTCTTTGACTATATCTTTGAGAGTTGGATTCGTCCTCCTTTATAGTTGTCGAACTAGATTTCAACCTTCTTTGATATAAATGTGGTGAGTACACACTGAGGGGTTCACTCCCTTCATTTCTTTGTAACTCCAAACAAAGGCATCTAGGTGTTCCTTTAGCATGTTGCACAACTTTTCTTATTGGTAAACAGAAAGAGATGGGTTGATTTTTAAAGTTCTCTCAGGGCCAAATTCTATGGTTTTGACAAGGATAGGGTTGGAATCGGCTAAGCATAGATAAATCTGATGGTTGTTCTGGGTTTTCTATACTACTTCTTCTAAGAACAATGTACTTGGAGTTGGACTTTGGAGTATGTGTTTAATCAAATCATCTTCATCTGATTGTCCCCCTCCCATAGTTGTTTCTAAGGTATAGAGCTGGGCAGAATAAACTTCATCTTCTTCCTCCTCTTCTAGCCATAAAGGTAAGTCATGTTCTAGAGATGGCTGAGAAGGAGGATATAGGACTAACTACTTGGACATATGCCCATTCTTAATAGTCATATTTCCAGCCCTGCAACTAATATAGGCATCGACAGTGGCTAGCTAGGGCCTCCCAAGGATGAGAGGGTAACCAGTAAGCTTGGCCTTAGGCTGGAGAACTAGGAAATCTGGGGTATTCTCAAGAGTCAAAGGAGACCATCACATCCTCCACAATCCCATCAAGGGTCACTGTGGAGTGGTCTGCACGTTGTTGAACTGTTGTGGTCTTTCTCAATGAACCCTGGAGTTTGAGCTTGAGCACGGTGTCCTTGGTCATCACATTAATGGCAGCCCCAAAATTAATCAAAGTGTGTGAGACAATGGTGTCATTGATGTGTACATCTACTTACAGGGCTTCCAGGGTGCAAATACTTTGGATAGATTACCTACCCCAGCATTAAGTCAGAGAATTGTCCAATGACATTAATGGTAGGGGCATCTCTTCTTCGCCTCCCTGGATGCTTGAAGCACTTCTCCTTGATCAACTTGTTGTAAATAGGCACATATTTTATAGCTTGGAGAAGTGGAATTTTGACACATTTATTTTTCAATTCTCCCAAAAGTTTAGTCTCTTCTAGAGTAGGTTGGAGTGGTTGGATTAATCTCTCAGGAAAGGGTGGTGAATTTAATTTAGGAATGCTTTCCTCTCTTTCTTCCTCAACCTCCCTAGGTGGAGGTATAGGTTGGTTGTCCAGGAGTACTCTCCCACATCTTAGGTTGATTTCCTAAATTTCCATAGCATAAGATGGATAGGATGTCTCTCCACTGTATATTGGTTGTCCCTGTCTATTGTTTGTGTTCAGATTTGGTTGGGCAAGCATCTGGGGTTGTTTAGGTGGAGCATAGTGTAAAAGTTGTGGTTGAGCAGGTGGTGAAGGCAATAAAGCTGGGGCATTGTTGTATGGGGACCTCCACCCCTAGGGCGGTGTATTCCACTGAGGTTGTGGTGGAGAATATGGTTGAAATGACTGGCTGGTTGGCTAGGAATGATATTGAGGTGTAAAGGACCAAGGAGGAGGTGTAAACCAGGAAGGATGAGTAGGGGGCCCCCAAGAGGGAATGGATGTGATCTGGTTGGGATTGTAATATGCATGGGATGACCCTTGCATGCCTTGTTGGTATGGCCTAGGCCCATGGGGTCTCGTTTTTTTTATGTAGCAGAGTTGTTCAGTCACCCCTTCAGCTCCTTGATATACAGCTTTTAGCCCAGGTAGAGAAGGGCACTTGTATGTGGAGAGGTTTTCTTCACAGGCTAAGTAGATTTCAATTGAATTCAATGGACATTCATTCCTAGGGTGCCTCCTGGTGCATCTAGGGAAGAAAATGGCTAAGGCTCTCTTTGCTTCCTCTTGTTTTCTCTTAATGTGCATAGTGTCCATCTGCTGGGCAAGGGTTTGCAGCATCTGACTCTTGAAATCCTCCAGCATGTTTCCAATTTCACCCTTGATGGATGCATTAGAAGAGGATGGACTGACCATCGGTTGACAACCCCTACCCTTTTTCCTAGCTGCCCTAGAATGGTTTCTAAAGACAATCTTGATATCCTCATAGGGTAACTGGTAGATGCCCCCTCCTACTAACAAGTTTAGGGTATCCAGAAGACCTTCCATTACTCCTCTAAGCAGGACTAGCTTCAGTGACTTAGGGTCAAGTGTGCACCTGGCCCTTTTGTAACTAAGCTGAAATCTTTCTTCATAATATTTTAGGGATTCATCATGCCCTAAGGTCATCCTAAAACTTTCCTCTTTAGTGTCTTTAGACCTACAAAAGTCTCGATACTTGTTGTTGAAGGCTTGCTGCATCTGAGCCCAAGTTGTGATGCTATCCCCGGGTAAACCCATGAACCAGAGCAAAGCTATATCCTTGAGAGTGGATGGGAATAGTTTCAACTTCTGCTCATCATTGGTGTAGTCATAGGTTCGGCATATGACAACAAATTCAAATAAGAAAGTGTCTAGATATTCTGAGGTCGGGCCATGGAAATGAGGAAGGGCAAAGGGGCTTATATTCTTCATATTAGTATCGCCATTGGTTTCCATGATGGGGAAGGCACCCTCAACTCTTTCTCTATTCCTTCTGTCATTTCTATTTTCAGCCATTGGATCAGTATGAATGGGTTCTTCTTCTTCTTCTTCCCCTGTAGGTTCTTCAAATATTTATGGTTGTTGATGAGCCCCAGAAATGGGTAATTATATGGGCTCAGTTTGCCTCCTAAATTAGCTTAATCCACCATTCTCATTAGTTTATTGCATGTTTTTATTATATTTATGCTAATAGAGTGAATTGGGTTAGTCATTATGCCATGAAGTCTAATGTGTGCTTTATGTAGATTTTTGGTCAATTTTGGACAAAGTTAAAGGATTAATGAGCATTTGGTACCAAATATTTGAGGAAAACAAGGGAGAGGATTTATAGGAGGGTGTCCCCCTCATTTATGACTCCCTACCTTGAATCCTCCATTAGAAACTCAAAGCACAAACAGCCACATCGATGCATCCAAGGGGCAACCGAGCAAGTCAAGAAGAACTGTTGTCTATCTCTAGTTCTAGAAAGCCGAGCCCCTTGATTTTAGGAGGGCTGTTGGAGGACTCCATTTGTATAAATAGGGGGGCTTAGAGCCTCAGTATTTTAGCCAGTTATTAGTATAACTTTCGCACTTTTGTGCAGCTCTTATTCAGCTCATTTTCGAGCTTATTTTTGTGAATAGTTTGTGTAATGTGACTTTTTATTTTGATAATGGAGATGATAGATTTTTTGAGCCAGCACTGAATTCTTTTAGAGGGCTGAAGCTCTTGGGTTAGGGCCCAACCCAAGCTACCCAACACCTCTTCCTTTGTACTTATATGCTTTTTCTTCAGTTCATGAGTTAATTTCTATTACATAGATTCATTTTACCTTGTTCAGAATAGGTTGCTTTTGATGGTTTACATAGCTACTTTTGTTTCAGTTGCTCAAGTAGGTTAATACAATGATAGGATAAGATTCAAAAAGGCCAACAACAGGCGCTAATCTCCTTTCTCCCTTCCTGGGACCATGATTTGAGGTCAAGACACCATTGTTGCCACCAAAAACACAGTTTTGTTTCTTCCATGCAATTTCTAGTGTGATGATTTGATTTGGAAAGTTAAAGGGTTGCTTCAGATTCATTTTGCCAAGATTATTTCTTGTTTCTGTAATAAATCTCTTTGCAAGTTTTTCTATTCGTAGGGTATTTTTCAGCACTTTATGTTTCTAGGTCAGAAATTAGGTTAACAAGAGATATGGTTCCTTTTTCTTGATATAGCTAGTCCTTTTCTTGCTCAGTTTTGGTAGTTAGACATGTAAATATCTTACAAAACACCTCAGCTCACAATACATCAATAAAGCAGCCAACATCATCTCATTTCTCACAGGTTTCACAAGTCATTCATAGTCCTTCACGAATCTGCCCTAATTTCTGCACTTTTTCCATAAGATTTCCTCTAGTCATTTGAACAAATCCAACCATCATTTTCTTTCATGATCCTCCTTGTTAAGCCGCAGACACCTAAACACATCCCTCTAGTATTCAACTGCCCTTTCCCACCATGTTTCCACTCTTAAAACCTCTAAAAACAGCTCTCGGCATCCTCCTATAGATCCCCTCTAACCTCCTGTAGAATTTCCTATGAGTGATTTTTCAAAGTCTAATTGCAAGGGAAGTCTTCAGAAGGTTACCAAAGGCTTCTTAGGACCCCTCCACATTTTCTTACACCTCTGCAAGAACCAAATATTCCTTCCTTCGCCACCAAACCTCTGCCACAGTCACAAAGATACAAAATCTCATGCATAACAATTTCACATAAAACACATAAAAACACAAAAATATGTTCTTTTCTCATTTTATTTTGGGAATAGCTTAAATAGATGTGATTTACCTTTTTAGTAGTCAATGGCACTCATTTCATCATTTTTCATCTTTTTTCTGCAAAAGTAGGTTTAGTTGGAAAAATTAGGGTTTGCGTTACATTCTAGTCTTCTTTCTCTTTCTGCAAATAGAATAGTCTTTGTAGAGTTACCTTTCTTTCATCATAGTTAAAAGCTTCTTCTAGAAACTCATAGAAGTTTTCTTGAGCTCCTAGTGATCTTGCGCCAACTAACCAAGTGACAACCTACAATAAGAGCTAGTACTTGTGCATACAGCACCGTCGCTTCCAAGTTTGTTATAAAAGTAAAGTAGGAAGCCCTAGGAGTTGCAACATTATTACTACAATACTGGTGCTCACCACTTTTTGGCGCCATTGCCGGGAAAGCGTCAGAGTATTATGTGATTACTTCTTTTCTTCTATTTCCTACTGCAACATTATGCTAAGTAGTTTATTTCAGCAAAAGTAGAGTAGTTGTTTCTTTCGGTTTCCGCATTTCCCTGCTTTCATTTTCAATTCTGCAATTTCCATTTCAGCAAAAGCAGATTAGTCATTTCCTTTCTTTCAGTTCTGCATTTCATTTTCCTTCCTTTTCAGATCTGCAATTTCATTTCCACAGTTTCCATTTCAACAAAAGTAGATTAGTCATTTCCTTGCTTTCAGTTCTGCATTTTATTCGCTTTCCTTTTTAGTTCTGCAATTCCATTTCAGGAAGTTCATTTCAGTTAGTTGCAATTTGTTTGTTCAATAAATTTCAGTTTTGCAGGTGCAATCAATGGAAAAAACAAAAACCAACCAAAAATATTTCCTTTCATGCCTCGTAGGAATAGAGATAATTCAGGAAAATGTTTGCCCAACACCCCCATTGCTTCACACAGTCAACCTTCTCTCTTCTTCGGTGGCCACAATCAAGAAAAATCTTACGTAATAGCCAGATATATTTGAAGAACCTATAGGGAAAGAAGAAGAAGAAAACATTCCTCTAGAGCCAATGGCTGGAAACAGAAATGTTAGGAGCAGTACCTTTTCTTCCAACTCATCCATTAAAGGTGAAATTGGAAACATGTTGGAAGACTTCAAGAGTGAGATGTTGCAGATTCTTGCCATGCATATCAAAAGAAAACAAGAGGAAGAAAAGAGGGCTTTGGCCATTTTTTGCTCTAGATGCACCAGGAGGCATCCTAGGAATGAATGCCCATTGAACTCTATAAAGGTTTGTTCAATCTATGAAGAAAATCATTCTACAGACAAGTGCCCGTCCTTGCTTGAACTTAAAGTTGTATACCAAGGGGCCAAAGTAGTCACTGAATAGATTTATTACATAAACCAAAAGAGGTTGCATGGACCTAGACCATACTAGCAGGGGATGCAAGGGACATCTCATGCATACTACAACCCCAACCAAGTCACATCCATACCTTCTTAGGGCCCCCCTGCTCATCCTTCCTGGTCCACGCCTCCTCCTTGGTCCTTCACATCTCCATATCATGCCCAACCAGCCACCCATTCATTTCAACCCTATGCTCAGTCGTAACCTCAGTGGAATGCATCTCATCAGGGGTGGAGGCCCCAGTACAACTCTCCTCCCGCTCTTTTGCCTCCACCACCTATTCAACTACAACTATTGCCTCCTGCTCCACCAAGGCAACCCCAAATGCTTGCCTAGCCGAACCCAAACCTGAACAACAGACAGGCCCAACAACTATATAGCGGGGAACCACCATTTCCAAACCTGCACATTGGAGTAGCTCAATCCACTTACAATGCTGAGGTACATCACTTCCAAACAACTCCTCTTGAGCTCAATGATATCCACCATAACTCAGGAAGAGTATCGCAAAAAGGATATTATATTGATATCATTGAAGGACCACATCCAGCAGAAGAAGATGCAAAAGAGAACATCAAAGAACCATGGGCTACACTTGATGAAGAAAAGATATCAGAATCAAAGATTGAGAGAGCTCCCTCATGGTTACCATCAAATCCTCCATGTATCAAGAGAAAAATCAACAAAAAGAGGAAGATGTGAAGATCATGATAGAAGAAGACATGAAGAATGACCCAAATCAGCAAAAGGACCAAGGACATCACAACTATATTCAAATATGGTTCCATACAGTCATTAAGTTGCAATAGTACTCTCTTCCTCAATTATGCTTGATCCCTTAAAAGTCAAATCATTTGGTCTCTGAAATATGGATACATCTCAAAGCATACATTTCAAGGCTCCACATCATTTTGTCTATCATCTCGATGTGCACATGGCTCCATTGGAAGTATTCTTATACTTGAAAATGATTTTGTTTTTCAAGTAGGGTAGGGTAGAGAAAAAATAAAAATGAAAAATAAGAGGGAAAAAATAAAAATCTAAGGTGAAAACCTCCTCGGAGGCACCTCAGATTGGCTCATTGATTGAAAACCTCCATGAGGTGGTCAATGGGTTGGAAAGAAGAGAGAAGAAAAAGAGAATAATATCCCTAGGTGAAAACCTCCCTTGGAGGTGCCCAAGGCAGGCAATTAGGGTGAAAACCTCCTTGAGGCGTCGTAGCTGTTTTCAAAAAAAAAATTGAGTTGTATTGCAGGTTTGTAGGAGAACTTCAGGAAGCAGTAGCAGGTGCCAAGAAAGCTCTGTAACTAATACCAACACCTATCCTACCTTCCCACACCTTTATCCATCATTCTTGGCATTCTTTTTACCTCACTGTGCTTCTTTTTTTGAAAATTGTGTTTTCTACAAGAGGCTCCTGTAGAAATTACAGAGAGCCAGAAATGGATTTTAAAAGCAGTTTGGGGAACAGGGAAGCTTCATAAAGGGTTTATAAATACTCCTGCGGTCTTTAAACCTCTCTTCCATCATTTCCAAGCCTGCATCACACCCCAAGCTCATTTTTCTTTCTATCCAAAAAACTGCAGGATGCTCTGATACAAAAATACATAGAGCATAAATTTGTTTTTTCTCTAACTTAAAAACCGTGCATCCATTTAAAAATCTGTTTCATGGGGAGTTGCATATGGATGATGGTAACATGCTTAAGCAATTTTAGCAACTTCCAATGCATGGTTACCAAGAAATTGGCCTCCATTACCTTTAGCCATTTTTGCATTTTCTCCGTATCCATGCATCCATTTAAAAACCTGTTTCATGGGGAGATGCATATGGATGATGGTAACATGCCGAAGCAATTTCAACGAATTCCAGTGCACGGTTTCCAAGAAATCGGCCTCCATCACCTTCATCCATTTCCAGTTTTTCTTGAAATCCGTGCATCCATTAACCAAAATTTTTCTTTGGGAGGTTCATAATGATGATGGAAACATGCTCAAAAAATTTCAAGTCAATCTAGTCTACCGTTTGGGAGATATCGACAAAACAAGTCACTATCCCATTAAAATCTAGCATCAGCAGCATGAGGATGCAAATCTGAAGGTTGAAGCAGACATTTGAAGCTAGATCTAGCCATAGGATACATGTACAAAGAAAACAACCGCACATCAAAAAGCAGAGAGCATGCAGCAAAGGAAATACAAGCATGCAACACTGAAATCTGAGCATGCAGCAGCAACAGAACCACGCATCACCACAACACGAGCATTCGACCTACAGGTAAGTGTCTAACCCTTTCCTTTATTGCATCTGTATAATTCAAAAACTGTATGAACAAATGAGATGGTTGGGATTAAACCAGAAAGGTGGCCAGTTAACTAGCCACCCTCATCTATTTCGATGACACTCATCTGGAGATCCAAAGACACGTGTGTCTAGTCAACTCACAGAAAAATCCAAAAGACAGATAGTGGTGAATGTTTAAACTCCAACGCAAATTATGGGAATTGATTGCGGGCAGAAAGCATAAAGACTCATGATGACACAGCAATGGGAACCAACAGTATGAATAATGACAACGTACCCTTTTTTCCACCTCACATCATCACCGGAGATATCTCCAATAAACATAAGTACTCTGCCTCAAACTCATTCACCACCTTTGTTTCCATTTTATGATTGTCCCCGCAGCTGCAGAAAGCTCCATACCACCTCCATAACCTCAAAACCATCGTTCTCTATCGTTTTCAGTCCTCCTCCTCTTATTGCGTTCTGCAGGATCATTATAGGGTTCTACCGGAGCCATAATAGGTTCTACAGGAGAGCCTACAACTGTTTCTACAAGAGGTCTAGTAAGTATTTTTGCAGAAGAAAAATAGGATTTTCTCTCAAATTCGGGCCTAAAGAGGTAGGCTCTGTATAAACCCACCTTGGATATTCATATATGTAAGGAGTGATGCAATTTTAAGGAAGGATTGAGCCTGACAAAGAAGAGGAATTGCATTCAAAAGTCTACCTGTTTCTTGAAAAAAACATAGTTTTTATCTGTTTCCTGTTTTTGCAAAAGGAAGTCTTGTCTCCTTCTCCACCATTGGGTACTCACATATACAGGGAATGATGCAATTTTAGGGAAGAATTAAGCCTGAAGAGAAGATAAATTGCATTAAAAAAATTTGTTTGTTTCTTAAAGAAAAACACAGTTTTTTTCTCTGTTTCTTGTTTTTTAAAAATTTTTGTCTTCTTCTCCACCTAAGGTATTCCGAAAGATTATAAACATAATGATAGGGGGATTCATGAGGAAGGAACCCCTAAATTCAGTCAGGCTCCATGAACATCCTGAGGTAGTAGCCATTTTTACCAGAGCCAATTGGATGCCATTTTTCGAAAAACTTCGAGGGTATGATGAGGAAGTGACTCAAGAGTTTTCCCTTTCCTTGGTACCCCACTCAAAGACCCATGCCACTGCTACTTTCAGGGGTCTCACCATGGAAATCACTCCAGATTTTATTAGTAGGGTTACTAGTCTTCCACTTGGACTACCCTGGAGCAAAGAAGAAAAGCCATTGGGTCAAGTTGCCAAGAAAACCTTCTTCCAACCAAATGAGCATCCTATAGAGGACAAAAATGGCATCAAAAGGACAAGCATACCTTACCCTTGGGATGAGGTCAGTTACCAAATTATCAAGTACATTTCCTATGAAGGGAGGTATAGCATAGTTTATGGTTACCATTTCAGACTTCTGCATGAGCTAAGATATGGCATGGATACTCCCACACCCGAAAAACTCAGTATTCCCTATTTTCTCCTACAGACCCTTATAGATTCCAGCATTAAATTAAAGGCAGGAGGTCCAGATCAATTGGCTCACCATGGACTAATTAAACCGCTGGTGGAAGAAGCCCTCCACACCTTCACAATCCCCATAACTTGGGAGATTTTTAGAAATATGACAAGGGAATATGATGTGAACGCCCTCACATATGACCTAAGTGCATTTGAAAGTGAGGGATAAGAACAAAAAGGGGAATATGAGGAGGAAACTAGAGACGAAGAAGAGAAAACACAAACAGAGAAAGAGGAACCTGAAACAAGGAAGGAAGAAACCCAAACAGAGGAAGAAAAACATGAAATAGAGAAGGATAAGACCACAACAGAGAAGAAGAAAGAACCCGGGACAAGAGGAAAAAGGACTAAAACAGAAAGGAAAAGGACTAAATCAGTGAAGATAGAGACTACATCAGAAAGGGAAGAAACAAAACAAGAAGAGGAGGAAATTAAAACAGGGATAGAAGAAACAAAACCTGCCGAGGCAAAAAAGACAAAAGAAGAAGAAAAAGAAGCACCAAAGGCATAAGTGTCTCTTGAAACACTAGAAAGGGAGGCAACAATTGTTCTTGTTGCACTTACCACCCCAGTTAAGCCCAAACCAAATAGAAAAAGGCAACCATCCATGTATTTCAAGGCTCGAAAGAGCACCAATATAAAAAGATGGAAGCCACAACCACCCTCAAAATAGCCTATCACCATTGAAGATTATCCTACTACCAAAAAGGAGGAATCCCTAAAACTGAAATGTTAAGAAAATAGCTGCAAGAAAGGGAAACCCTGGTAGAACTAAAGTGTTGAGAAAACAACTGCAAGAAAGGGAACCCCAGGCAAAAAATGAAATATTAATATTAAGGAGACAGCTACAGGCAAGAGAAGCCCAATTAGCCTGCATGGCCAGCTGGGCTATGGAGGCACTACAGTGCAGGCAACCAGCCAAATCATATGCAGTATACCTCAAAGATCAGTGGCTACAATTCCAGATCAAGACCTTGGCCCAGAGAGGCACCACACCTTTTTAGGATTATAGACAGTTCATGGATCTATGTGATCACAGTTCAACAGAGGACAAGGCAAAGTTGGTAGATTTTTATTTGCATAACACGGCCCTCATTGATATGAACCTATGGGACCCCAATTCTAGGTTAGGGGACTTGCAGCTGATGGCCATGGCATCATGGATGAGTCTTGAGGAGAAAAGGGCAACATAAGTCAAGAAGTTGATGGCAAAAGAACAAAATGAGCCCCTAATGATTAGAGCAGAGCCATCAGACCCTATGGATCTCATTAGAACCCACTAGCTACTTAAAAATGATCCTCAAAGGGCCCCTAAGTACATCAATGATCAGGCCCAGGCTATTGCACATTTTGAGGACATGGAACGATTGCTTGGAGATGACTGTGTTCATGCCTGCATGAGGAGGTGGAATACACCGCCACATAGCTTACAGATCAGGGCGTATCACTCCCCATCCAGGATGAAAGAAGCATTGAGGAGAGTGCCACTGTATAAGCACTCTATGAAAAATTTGAGGGCCAATTGGATTGGCCTCAAACTAAGTCCCCCAGTGCTGCTAGGACTGCTAGAGGGCAGAAAATAGGAAGAAAAAAAACAATAGTGGGAAGAAGTGGACAGAAAGGTAGGATTCCGTGATAAAAAAGAGGATCTATTAGGCCCCTATACTACTAGTGTGACCTCTTATTGTTATTAGTACAACCCCCTTATTAATATTACATCTTCATATTTAGAACCAAATCAATTTTTATGGTATAAAGGGCTTTGTTCTCGTAAACAACTTGTTACGTGGTCAATTTTCACAGAGAAAATGATAGCACATCATGATGATACAAAGAGAAACAACTTCATTAGAGCAACACCCCAAAGGAAGTCTACCCCTCACAACTATAAAGATGGAAGTGTTGTTTCTCCTAGCCTTCCACAACCTACAAGGGTTACACCACAACAATTGGAAGAAAAAAGAGAAAAAGGGCTTTGTTACAATTGTGATAGCAAATGCACTAAAGGTCATAAGTGTGCTGAGAAGAAATTGTTTTACATATATTATGAAGAGGAGGAAGAAAAGGATCAAGAAACATCAAAAGAAGAGGATATACACCAGGAACCAACCCCAAAGAAAGAAGAAATGATTCCGACCATATCTTGTAAAGCATTAACAAGAATCACCACTCCTCAAACTCTCAGGATAGAAGGACATATCAAGAAGAAAAAGGTTCAAGAAGTGAAAGATCACATCGAGAAAGAAGAAATGAATCCAACCATATCCTGTAATGCATTGGCCAGAATTACCACTCCTCAAACTATCAAGATAGAAGGACATATCAAGAAGAAAAATGTTCAAGAAGTGAAAGATCACATCGAGCATCAAGAAATGAATCTGACCATATCTTGTAAAGCATTGGAAGAAATTACCACTCCTCAAACTCTCAAGATAGAAGGACATATCAAGAAGAAAAATGTTCAAGCAGTGAAATATCACATCGAGCATACACAACAAGTTCTCCAACTTTTAAAGGATAATGCCACTTTGGTGCAAAATTGAATGGAACAACACGTAGATCAACATCGCAGTGAAAAAAGTTTTGATGTAGGTGATTTGGTATTTTTATGGCTACATCTCAAGAAAGCTATTTATGAGGAGGAAATTTTGGCAATACTACATGCACTTAAGAAATGGGGACCTTACCCAATGGGAAGAAACTTCAAGGTAAAAATAGATCATGATGGTCTTAAATACTTTTTAGAACAAATATTATCTTTAGAAGAACAAAAAAATGGGTCACAAATATGTTGAATTATGACTTTGACATCATCTACAGAAAAGGGAAGAAATTTTTTGTTGCAAATGCACTCTCAAGAAAGGATGAGGATGTGAAAGAATTGTTTTGTGCTATTTCTATTGTCCAACCAGATTGGATAAACGAAGCAAGAGATGAATGGAAGAAGGACAAAGAAGTGTGGCCACTCATTCAAAAGTTGCAGAATATCCTAATTCAAACAATATTGCCAGAAATTGAAAGGGAAGGAAAAATCATATTGGAACCTGGAGCAGTCATAGAAACAAGAACCCGACAACTACAAAATCGATCAATTTCAGAGTATCTCATCAAGTGGAAGAACTTACCTACTGAAGATTCCACATGGAAAGGTAAGAATTTTATACAGGAGCATCAAGAACTACTCAAGCATTGAGGACAACACTATTTGAAGGAGAGGGGCATGTTAGGCCCCTATACTACTAGTGTAACCCCTTATTTTTATTATTACAACCCCCTTATTATATTGTTGTACCCATGTAGTCCCCATATTGTTATTATTGTGCCCCATAGAAGCCCACTATTGTTATTATTGTGCCTTTACATTATTATTGTTATGTCGGCTCTGATCATATTATGACCCCTTAGACTCCTGTATATAGAAAGGAGGTCTTGTCATTTGTGTCATTAAAGAATTGTTCATTTATGTAATGTAAAGGAGGTTGCCCCCTCGAAGAAGTTGAATTCTAATGCGTTTATCTCTCTTTTCTATCTTTTTGTGAGCTGATTTCATAACAAAATCTCACATAAAAAGCATGGGATTTGAGGGAGGCCATTAGGGCCATCAAAGATGAAGAGATGGACTAGTTGCTCAGAGGATGAGCAACACATTTAGTAGGGGGTGATGATGAGCCCCAAAAATGGGTAATTATATGGGCTCATTTTGCCTCCTAACTTAGCTTAATCCACCATTCTCATTAGTTTATTGCATTTTTTTTATTATATTTATGCTAATAGAGTGAATTGGGTTATTCATTATGCCATGAAGTCTAATGTGTGCTTTATGTAGATTTTTGGTCAATTTTGGACAAAGTTAAAGGATTAATGAGCATTTGGCAGCATATATTCGAGGAAAACAAGAGAGAGGATTTGTAGGAGGGTGTCCCCCTCATTTATGACTCCCTACCTCAAATCCTCCATCAGAAACTCGGAGCACAAACAGCCACATTGATGCATCCAAGGGGCAGCCGAGCAAGTCAAGAAGAACTATTGTCTATCTCTAATTCTGGGAAGCCAAGCCCCTTGATTTTAGGAGGGTTGTTTGGGGACTCCATTTGTATAAATAGGGGAGCTTAGAGCCTCAGTAGTTTAGCCAGTTATTAGTAGAATATTTTCACTTTTGTGCAACTCTTGTTCAACTCATTTTCGAGCTTATTTTTGTGAACAGTTTATGTAATGTGACTTTTATTTTGATAATGGAGATGATAGATTTTCTGAGCCAGCACTGATTTCTTTCAGAGGGCTGAAGCTCTTGGGTTAGGGCCCAACCCAAGCTGCCTAGCACCTCTTGCTTTGTACTTATATGTTTTTGCTTCAGTTCATGAGTTAATTTCTGTTACATAGATTCATTTTACCTTGTTTAGAATAGGTTACTTTTGATGGTTTACATAGCTAATTTTGTTTTAGTTGCTCAAGTAGGTTAATACAATGATAGGATAAGATTCAAAAAGGCCAACAACAGGCCCTAATCTCCTTTCTCCCTTCCTGGGACCATGATTTGAGGTCAAGGCACCATTGCTACCACCAAAAACACAGTTTTGCTTCTTCCATGCAATTTCTAGTGTGATGATTTGATTTGAAAAGTTAAAGGGTTGCTTCAGATTCATTTTTCCAAGATTATTTCCTGTTTCTATAATAAATCTCTTTGCAAGCTTTTCTATTCGCAGGGTATTGTTCAACACTTTATGTTTCTAGGTCAGAAATTAGGTTAACAAGAGATATGGTTCTGTTTTCTTGATATAGCTAGTCCTTTTCTTGCTCAGTTTCGGTATTTAGATGTGCAGATATCTTACAACACACCTCAGCTCACAATACATCAATAAAGCATCCATCATCATCTCATTTCTCACAGGTTTCACAAGTCATTCACAGTCCTTCATGAATCTGCCCTAATTTCTGCACTTCTTCCATAAGCTTTCCTCTCGTCATCTGAACAAATCCAACCATCATTTTCTTTCCTGGTCCTCCTTGTTAAGCCTCAGACACCTCAACACATCCCTCTAGTCTTCAGCTACCCTTTCCCACCATTTTTCCACTCTTAGAACCTCTAAAAACAACTCTCATCATCCTCCTGTAGATCCCCTCCAACCTCCTGTAGAATTTCCTGTGAGTGATTTTTCAAAGTCTAATTGCAAGGGAAGTCTTCAGAAGGTTACCAAAGGCTTCTTAGGACCCCTCCACATTTTCTTACACCTCTGCAAGAACCAAATATTCCTTCCTTCGCCACCAAACCTCTGCCACAATCACAAACAGACAAAATCTCATGCATAACAATTTCACGTAAAACACATAAAAACACAAAAAGATGTTCTTTTCTCATTTTCATCTCTTTTTCTGTGAAAGTAGGGTTAGTTGGAAAAATTAGGGTTTGATAGGGTTTGCGTTACATTCCAGTTTTCTTTCTCTTTCTCCAAATAGAATAGTCTTTGTAGAGTTAGCTTTCTTTCATCATAGTTAAAAGATTCTTCTGGAAACTCATAGAAGTTGGCTTGAGCTCCTATTAATCTTGCGCCAGTTGACTAAGTGACAGCCTATAGTAAGAGCTAGTACTTGTGCATACAACACCATCGCTTCCAAGTTTGTTACGAACTACCGTGTTGATAAAAGTAAAGTAGGAAGCCCAAGGAGTTGCAGCGTTATTGCTGCAATACTTGTGCTCACTACTTGCTCACCTAAGGGTTCCTCCAATTCACAACCACTAAAGAAGAGGGAAGGTTGGTTGTTTGAAGCAGTGGGGGTATTTGGCAAAAAATTCCCTAAGTTATCCCTATTCCTACGAGGCATGAAAAAAATGTTTTTGTTTTGTTTTGAGTTTTTTTTTCAACCTTTGAAAGTGATTGCAAATTTGAAATTATAGAATGAATGAAAATTAACTGACTGAATGAAAACTAACTACTTGACTAAAATCTTACTTGCATAATGGAAAGGAAAGCAAAGAATGCAAAATGGAAAAGAAATCAACTAAATTACTCTTACAAAAATGAAACTAATAGCATAATACCAGAAACAAGAAATTGAAGAAAGAAAGCAGTAATCACATATTACTCATACACCTCCCGAAAACGGTGCCAAAAGAAGTGATGAGCACCAGTATTGTAGCAAGAATGTTGCAACTCCTAGGGCTACTAGATTTACTTTATCAACCCGCGATTCATATAAACTTAGAGGTGACAGTGCTATATACACAAGTAAAAGTGATGGCTCTACCATTTGTCACTATTCAGCTGGCGAGAGACCACTATGGTTTTTCAAGCCAACTTCTATGGATTCAGGAGAAGATTGATTATTGATGAGAGAAAGATAAATCTACTCTAAGAGAAATCTTGTCTACTACAATAAGGAAAAACATTGAAATCCAATGCTAAAATCACACCATTTTCTAACTAATTGCTAAGATACTATGCTTCAGAAAGAATGCTAGGTTAACATGTATGAAATTCTGCTTTCTTAAGCATTTAAATTCAAAACATTGAACATCTTACTACTGTGCTTGTAAATGACTTAAAATAAATCTATTTTTCCTTGTCTTTCTTTCTATGGAAAAGTGTGAAAGCTAATCTCTTTTGGTGATGTGGAAGGTGGCTTAGGAATGTTGTTGGATGGTTGGAAGGTTTGGTATAGCCTTAGGTGACCTTGTCTGACTTCCTAGAGGCTTTTCCCTCAATTCGGCTTCAAAACAGGCCACTACAGGAAAACCTACAGGATGTCCTAAAAACCTACAAGATTCCCTGTATTTCTACAGGATACAACCGAGAGAAAAATGATGGGTGCTGAAGGTGATGGAAGGCTTAGGGAAGGTGTTTGGTGGATGGAATGAAGCAAGAAAATGCCTAGGATCACTTAGAACTCAAAACCAAGGTTTGGAGATGGTTGGATTTGCTAAACATGCTTGGAGAAGTTTCCTTGTAAAATGATGAAATTGGTGAGGGTCTTAGTGAAGGCAAGGAATGATCATGGATGGATGAAGTTTGAAAGAGGTTGTTGGCTATGAGATCTCTCTTTACTTCTGAAACACCTGCACTGCATCAAACATTGATATTTTCCCAAAAATCATGTAAACAAGGAGAATTTCAATAAGCTAGGAAAACATAGTTTAATGAGCTAGTTGTCTACTTCATGCATGAGGAAAACTTGTAGAATAAGATGGAATCATTGATGAGATCTACTGTAGGACTAAATATGGAAGAAATGATGACTAGATCCTACTTTTTCAAACTGATCAAACGCTGGCTTAAGTACAAAAAACTCTAAATTCTATGAGAAAGTAGAATTCTATCTTTTTGGGGTTGCATAGGAGTCCTTTCCTCAAATCATAATCCCTGAAGGAATAAGTGAGGCCAAAAAAACTATTGGAAACTTTTTGACGTTCCTTTATCTCTTCTAAACCATTGTTGAAGTAAAGCACAAATGGAAGCAAACTAATAAACAAACTAATCAAATCTACACCACTTGCAATAAAATACTTCTAAGGACAATTTAACCATGAACCTATGAAATCAATCTAAGTATACAAATACAAGAAGAGGAGCCTTTTCTACTAGGGTTGGGCCCTAACCCAAGAGCTTCATCCCTCTAAGTTAACTCAATGCTAGATCAAGAAAAACCTCATTCTCATTATCAAAACAGAAAATTACATAGCAATGTCTTCCACCTGTCTAGGCCTCTTTATTTATACAACTGAAGTCTCCAACGACTTCCTTAGATCTAGGGAGGCTTGGCTCCCAAACTCGAGATAAACTAACTCTTTAACTGTGAATTGCTCGACTGCCTTTTGATCTTCATGACTTGGTTGCTTGTACTCCGAGCTAGTGTGATTGATGGAGGAATATTCAAATGAGGGAGGAGTAAATGAGGAGGATTTACCTCCTACAATCTCTCTTCCTTGTCCCATTCAGTTTTCAGCCTTTAATCTTGCTAAAATCCATTATTTTCTCTCACAAACCTGCATTCAATGCACATTAGTCTACTAGGCATAATATCTCACTTTGACTCATCTCATTAAACAAAACATAATCAAAACATGAAATAAATTGTGAGAAGATTTGATTTAACAAATCTAGGATGTGAATTAAGGTCCATATAGTTACCCAATGATGAGGCTCATCACTTGCAACAACCATTTGAAATTGAGACAAATGCCTCTGACTATGCTATTGGTGCAGTTCTTACCCAGCAAGGGCATCCAGTGGCATATCACAGTGAGACACTTTCACATACCATCTAAAATTATCCCACCTATGGCATAGAGATGTATTCCATTGTGTAAGTCTGCTGACAATGGAAGCATTACATTTTATGGAAGGAAATGGTCATCCACATAGAGCACCGACCCTTGCAGTTCATAAAGACACAAGGAAAGTTGCAAAATGATCGTCATTAGAAGTGGTCCACATATCTACAACAGTTCCATTTGAACATCAAGTACAAGAAGGGTAGCACCAATAATGTTGTAGATTGCCTCAGCCGACCTTCAGTTATGGCACTAACCAATGTGCTCGACTCTTGTGGACACGAAACTTTGGGATGTTCACATCTTTACAAGAGTGACCCATAATTTGGCACCACATACCAGATTATCTTAGAAGGAAAGTAAGTTCCAGACTTTCACCTCTAGGACACACTGTTATGCCACTTGGGACACATTTGTGTTCCTTCAAGCAAGCATGACAAGATGATTTGTGAGGTGCACTACAATCAGGTCACTGGACATTTTGGGGTAGAAAAAACAGTCACAATGTTGTAGAAGTATTTATATTAGTCAAACCTTTGACAAGATGTTGGGAAGTACATCAGATATTGCACTGTCTGTGCCATTTCCAACCTACAATCGAGAAGCAAGGCTTGTATACTCCTCTTCCTACTCCTAGCCCACCCTAAGAATCCATCTCCATGGATTACATGTCAGACCTTCCTTCTACCAAGCATGGAAACGACTGTGTTTTCATGGTCATCGATAGATTCTCTAAGATGGTCATTCTAACAGCCTACAAGAAGAGTGTCACAACAAAACCCACTGCTAAACTCTTCTTTGAACGAGCATGGGTACACTTTGGGATCCCACAGTCCATTATCTCAAATCAGGACAGTAGGTTCATAAGTACATTATGGTCAACCCTTTGGTCATTGTTAGATACCAAGCTCACTAATTCTGCGGCTTTCCATTATTTGAATTGGATCATTATATTATTTATCATCCATATTGATGCATTAAGAGTGGAAAAAGTGGAGGAATCAACTCACAAGACCATTTTTACCAGCAAGACCTAGTTTGGCGAAACAAGGTCTGAAACCTTCCCGGAGTGTTTTGAGGCACCAAATGATGTTTTTTGGGGGTAAAACTTTGTTTCTTAGGATAAACACTTTCTCATGTTATTCTACGCATAGGGATATTTCCAACGGCACGTCAATCAAAGATCGTATGCAAAATTTATGCCACTCAAAAGTTTACCTTCCTGTTTTCACACCTATAATTCAGGGCAATGTTGCGTCAGCCCACATTATTCATGGAAAAGGGGATAACCATGTGTTTTTGATGTAAAAGACTATAGAAGAGTCCATATTGTAACTCTATTTAAGATTTGATGTAGCCAAACTTAATCACTAGTAGGCTATCAAGCTGTGTTATAACCGGGGCACTAAGAGGAAGAGGTTTTCCATTATTTCACGAGAATTCCATTCCATAATTGAGCAAAGATAGTTAGGAGAGATAGGAGGTAAAGCAAACAAAGAAGATTTGTGCACTGTAGCATCCTATGGGCCATAGGAATTACTTCTTTGTATCTATAGCCCTATTTTCCAGATAGAGAAAAAGAGAGAAGCACTCTCACCTTTCAGCTGGGTTTTCTCCCGAAAGGGTTTCCCAGAGCATATCTTGTGTATGTTGTGTGTATGTGAGCTTATTTTGTTGTTCTCTACTTTTTTGCATAATTTTTCGTTTGCATGCATGCACTAATTATAGTTAAATTTACATAAATAGAGGTTTAATAAAATTGTATTAGTGTAAAATTTCAGAATTTAAATATATTATTATCATATTTGTTGTGACGAACTATCCAGTGGAATATCCACGGTAATTTACAAATCATCCCACCCCCAAACTAATGGCCAAACAAAGTTCATCAATAGGATGGTCATGCACATCCTGTGCATGTACAACTCGAAGCATCCACACACATGGGATTAAAGCCTCCCCTATGTCCAACACAACTACAACAGAGCTCTCCACGACTGAACTGGCCACAACCCCTTTCAAGTGGGGTTAGGATTCCAGCCATTATGTCCCATTGATGTTGCCATACCACTTGTAGCTACTCAGGTAGATTCAGCTCATGTCTAGTGCGAAGATGACAAAGCTACCAGCTTCATTGAATGCATTCATCAAATCTACCAACAAGTCCATGACATATTGTAAAGAGCCACTGCTAAGTAAAAACAACGTCATGATCAGCATCAGGTGCCACACAAGTTCCAGGTGGGAGACAAAGTTTGTTTACATTTGCACAAGAAGCGCCTCTTTGGGGTCCACCGCAAGCTTTGCCCACTTCGATATGGGCCTTACACCATCACTAAGCTTGTAGGAGACAATGCTTTGAGCTCAACATTCAACCGTTCCTTGGTCTGCACCTAGTATTATATGTGGACCGGCTGCAACCATAATTTTCCCCATTATTGGACACATCAAATATTGCTAAGAAGATGATACCAACAGAGCTCAACCAAATTTGTATCAAACAGGCCACAACTAATAGGATCATGGACACATAGATCAAGAACACTCACTACCAGAGGATCCAGCTATATCGAGTTGTCAAAGAAAGCCAACTCCTTCACCAGGGCAAGTGGCTCACTAGAGACCAAGTTCAACAGAAATTTCCTCACCTCATGGAGGCTCTACACATAGTGGGGGCCATTGCTTCCTAAGGGGGAGGACTGATCCAAGTGGATATTGGTGGCCACCTGCCTATTCCACCTGGACCTCTAGCTAGTCTCATCATTTTCCTTAAGTATAGCACAATTTACTATTTTTAACAATTTTTTGGGTCCTGAACTTTCAAAGTTGTTTTGACCCCCTAAACGACGTTTTTTTAGATCTACAGTAGGCCCATAACTATAGGTAGGGGCTTCAAATAAATATTGTAGTACTTGAAGATATCTTTTTAACAAGGTATCACATGTGCCAAACGGAGATCATATGACCAAGTTATGACCCCAGGAAGTTGGTTGTCCAACTAACCCTATCGGGGACCACAAACTCTTGGCAATCCATCTCCTAGGGTTAGGGTTTTGGTTGTCTAGGGTTTCCCTTTGTTGTTCAATAATAAAAAGACCCTTGAGCCTCATTGAACATAGTTCAGAGGCATGTATCCATCACATCGCTTCTCAAAGATAAGCTACCATTGCATGAGCTAGTTTATTTCCATTTTGCTTGTAACAATTTTTAAGTACTTTGTTATTAATGAATTGAAGTTATGTTTTCGTTGTATCTCTATGTTTCTGTTCATATATGTATTTCATTTCATTCCTTCATAAATATGGATCACTATGACCCCCCTGGTGCACCTGATGCAATGTAAAGCACGTGCGTCTAGTCATGGAAAAAATATCACACACAACCAACATTTTTAAAACCAGCCCACCTTGATTTACTAGGAAGCCCATCTTTAAAGGGGTTTGGCCTCCCCTAATAGATTTGAGCTACTGTGGATTTAAGTTGTATCAGCTCTAACCCATGTCCCAATTGGGACATATTCTTACACCACTCAACCACCTCGTCCACCTCCTCTTCAGTCATAACTATAACATGCCCTCTACGCTTTGTATGAGTCATCCCATTTATCCAATAATCTATGTTAGATGTAGAAATCCCATGTTTTTTGCAAAGGCGTGAATTGAATATCCCCTGAACTTTGTCATCAATTGCAGCTAGCATGTCTTTCTTTGTCCAACCTCTTATGACACTGATATTCTTGGTTGAACTTGCACTTTGCATTGTGGTTGACAGTGGCTCTGTGGTTGATGGGGGGACAACATGATCTGCCACCACAGTGTCATTCTCAAAGACATTGTTGGGAGCATTGGGAGCATTCACATCACCCCCCTTTTCCTCATCTAATGAACTGGATCACAGTTAGGCCCTCTTGTTCCCTCGCCTCGTCTTGTTCCTTGTATAAGATGCAATAAAAACTCTTGCCATGGCTGCAACAACCTACAGATTTACCACGAAACTTTGATTAACAAAATGTTGATTTTGCTTAGTAGATCACCAATCATTCATGCATTAGCAATTTCTTAGTGAAAATGAGGCTTATTGCATGGAATTTGATGTATATTTTCAAGGTATACAAATATGATATGCTTGATCCAAAAACAAAATTGTTGATCTCGAAATTAACCCAACTGGACCAGCTAATCTAACCAAACAACAATCCTGCATGGAATTTGATGTATATTTTCAAGGTATACAAGTATGATATGCCTGATCCAAAAACAAAATTGTTGATCTGGAAATTAACCCAACTAGACCAACTAATCTAACCAAACAACAATCCCAGTTCACTACTCATTATACCCTAATTGCTACAAGCCGAAAGAACCAAAACCCACTAATCCTCTAGTCAATTACAGGTACACAACGCTTGCAAATGAGTATAGAATGAATAATACCATGTAGTATTAGCAGACAAGGTAATTTATTGGGATTTGTAATCAGTATGATACAACAATCAGTGCTTTAGCTATGTACTATAACTTCAATCTAACATTTCCTTTTGCTGAATTCCAAGACTATGTGTGTGGTAAGCCATGCATCCCTAAACAATTCTAGGTTGCAAATAATTGAAATATGTTTTTCTCTCTAGCTAGATGATTAGATGACCAAATAAAAAAAAATCATTGTTTACAGCTTGATCGTAGTTACTTCTTTGATAGATTAAATTATATGTGTGGCTTATAAATGAGGTGTATAAACAATAGCATAGCTTGTACCAGAGAGCATACGTCACTAGTGTAGAAATCTTGAATAATATGACACTTATTCAACAGAGATTATCCCGATTATACACTATTGTGGAAAACATGCATAATACATAAGCTCCTCTACATTGATCATCAATTTACAGAAGCAGAAACAATAACATGCACACATAGAAGCATCAATCACACATATCAACACAGTATTTTCCCGGGGAAAGCATCTCGCTAAAAACCCCAACTATCTATATATTATATTGATTGAGAACATGTAACAAACATAGTACAATACTCCTCACAAGTACTCAGTACTATCTCCACCTGTTACACACAATACAACTCAGATCTGATCTCCAAATCTCCTCCGCTGCTTGCCTGCCTCCACTGCACAATACCTACTGAGAATGAATGAGAATCGCTGATCCAAACTCCTATTTACCTTGTGAAAATCACCCACACTGTAAATCACGTGAGCACAAGCTATATTTCACTTGGTATTGGCCCACACTACGTAGAGATTATTGGCATAACTCAATCCCATGCATGTGCACAATCTCATGCACAACTGATAGCAATCTCAACCTCTAAAACCTGTCTCCACTGAACTGTACATGCACTGAGTTAACTGATGTATCCTTCAGTTGCATTATGAGTTAATAATTAATGAATTAATTAATAACTAATTCACACAACTCATCACTTAGTCTATTGATCAGTTAGACTAAATACAACTAGTTCAACTAAGTCAAACTGAACACAACTCCATTAACTACTCATCCAACTCCATAGAACTCAACCACATGAGTTCTAACTGATGTCCTGCAACAATAGCTCAACTGACTCATAAGAAAATGTATTTCCTTATGACAACTGCATGTGCCACATCTGTAGCTCAAACTGAAGTGCTCCAAGAGGATAAGATAAAGTTTATAGTCTAAATATTATTATGAGACAATAATATTTGACTTTTCTATTTTTGACTAGCAGTCTAAAAATAGACTCTGATCACTCCTGCTGTGATCCAAAAATAGACTTTGTGCCATAATTTGCCTGCAGGGCCACTTAGTGAAGGTGACTCCTTTCCACTAAGCTCCATCATCTTGTTGCATACTCAACAAGCATTTCTTGTTGCACACTTTTCAACACTCCCTCTTAACAAGAAAGGCTTCCTCTCAAACCCAATCCTGTAACTCTGGAATGTTCTGCATGCAACACATCTGCCCGGTCCACTTTGCTCCAACAACACTTGGAACAAAAACACTCCCAACTGACCACTTTGTTGGGCTAGGAACATACTCTGATGCTGAAGCTAGACCTGCTGCTGACAAGTGCTCCCTCTCTGACATCTGCGCTACTGCAACATCTCCATGCATCTCGCACCATTGCACACCTCTCTGTCCCACCTAGCACTGTGAAAAACACTTGTGTCTATCGCATTGCTGCAGCCTGCATGCTATGCGCTGTTCTTGGATTCCCTACACTATCGCTCTCTCTGTCGCTCCATCCGCATTTGTCTCTACCCAATCAGTCAGTTCATGCTACTCCACATCGGGGCTCCCGTAGCAAGGTCTCATCCAAGAGGTTGGGTACCTCAAGGATCCTGCCCCTCCTCCTTGGGACGACCACTCTATATCGCCCCACCTCCTACCTGGAGGTATGGCTGCATGCGATCCCTCAGCCCATCTGGCTCGAAGTTTCTCCCTGCTGGAGGTCTCTGCATGAGTAGATGTCTCTACTCGATCTCCACTCAGCTTCACTTGTTGTGGCTGCTCCACTACCTCCTGAAGCTGCTACACCAATCGTGGCTCCTCCACAATCGTCTGAGACTTCTTCTGGCTCTGCATGTTGAACGGTAATGCACGCTCCCTCTCAAGCACCAATTCTCCATCAGTTGCCTCGCTGCTCAAGGCTTTGCATGCATCTTGAACCTCAAGAGCATACAGGTTCTTGACCCGTGAACCAATCTGCTTCACCTATCTAGTGATGATGTGTCTAAGGAAAGCCTTTCCCTTACTGAAGACTACATCATAGCCTTTGTCTTCCAGCATCGCGATCGACACCAAGTTTCTCTTTAGTCCTGGTACATACTTGACATCAGTCAAGGTAAGGTGAACTCCATGCTCCCTCTGAAAAATAACCATGCCTACACCTGAGACACTATACTTCTCATCATTACCCATCCCTATGAGTATCTGGAGATCTTTCTCCTCCAAAGTACTGAACAAACCTTTGTCACCGGTCATGTGGAAAGAAGCTCCACTATGAAGAAACCAACCACTTCCCATCATGGATGAAACCATGCATGCGAAGAGTGTGAAATCCAACTCAAACTGTGAAGCAAGTGCCTCACCTTCAGATCCTTCCCCGGATCCCTTCTTGGACTTATTCTTTGGGCAATTAGTAGCATAATGGCCCAACTCATGACAATGAAAGCATCTCACCTTCGACTTGTCAACCTTCTTCCCATCATTGGAAGAACTGGATTCGGAAAGAGAACCCTTCACCTTCCCCTTCTTCGCCTTACTCGCTAAGGCACAGTTCTCCTCATCATGCATAGATGAAGAATTGTCTCTGGTGCGTCGTCTAATCTCCTCTTGCACAAGATTCAGCCAAAGTCTCTCCCATCCTGGCAATTTCTCCCTTCCATTCACCGAGTCCTAGTAACTATGCCAACTCTTAGGAAGGCCAAGGAGTGCTAGACTCACCATATCCTCATCCTCAACAATTACCCCCACACTTCCCAGCTCATCCTAGCATTGGGTGAACTTCATGAGATACTGGGGCATACTATCTCCATTCTCAGCTTTGATGTTTATGAGTTTATCCTTGAGTGCCATTCCACCAACTCAAAACTCAACCACTTCTGATCTAAAATTGGTGAGAACAAATTATTTCTCGTACAGAGATCGACTGTATGGGAATTCACCGAATATATCACCTTCCAAAAGAAGGATGAATCCAGAGGCTACATGGCCCGATTACAGACTCTGCCTGAAGAAATAAAATGTAAACACTTTCTGAATAATAGATCTGATGATCAATCCCGCTTTGATATCCTATAGAACTTTTTCTACAAATCAACCAGCTCCGATACCATGTAGAAATTTTGAATAATATGACACTTATTCAACAAAGATTATCCCGATTATACACTATTGCGGAAAACATGCATAATACATAACCTCCTCTACATTGATCATCAATTTACAGAATCAGAAACAATAACATGCGCACATAGAAGCATCAATCACACATATCAACACAGTATTTTCCCGGGGAAAGCATCTCGCTAAAAACCCCAACTATCTGTATATTATATTGATTGAGAACATGTAACAAACATAGTACAATACTCCTCACAAGTACTCAGTACTATCTCCACCTGTTACACACAATACAGCTCAGATCTGATCTCCAAATCTCCTCCGCTACTTGCCTGCCTCCACTGCACAATACCTATTGAGAATGAATGAGAATGGCTGATCCAAACTCCTATTTACCTTGTGAAAATCACCCACACTGTAAATCACGTGAATACAAGCTATATTTAACTTGGTATTGGCCCACACTACGCAGAGATCATTGGCATAACTCAATCCCATGCATGTGCACAATCTCATGCACAACTGATAGCAATCTCAACCTCTAACACCTATCTCCACTGAACTGTACATGCGCTGAGTTAACTGATGTATTCTTCAGTTGCATTATGAGTTAATAATTAGTGAATTAATTAATAACTAATTCACACAACTCATCAATTAGTCTATTGATCAGTTAGACTAAATACAACTAGTTCAACTAAGTCAAACTGAACACAACTCCATTAACTGCTCATCCAGCTCCACAAAACTCAACCACACGAGTTCTAACTAATGTCCTGCATGCAATAGCTCAACTGACTCATAAGAAAATGTATTTCCTTCTGACAGCTGCATGTGCCACATCTGTAGCTCAAACTGAAGTGCTCTAACAGGATAAGATAAAGTTTATAGTCTAAATATTATTATGAGACAATAATATTTGAATTTTCTATTTTTGACTAGCAGTCTAAAAATAGACTCTGATCACTCCTGCTGTGATCCAAAAATAGAATTTGCGTCATAATTTGCCTGCGGGGCCACTTAGTGAAGGCGAATCCTTTCCACTAAGCTCCATCATCTTGTTGCATACTCAACAAGCATTTCTTGTTGCACACTTTTCAACAACTAGAAAGAAAAAACATGTTGATTTTTCTCAGCCTTCTTTTTGTATCAGTGCATACTATATTGGTGAACAATCTATGTGGACTTGGGCATGTAACTATGCAGTTCTTGTTTTCTTCCTATGTGTTTTCTTCCTTCAGATAGGGTGTAGTCTTGAGCTTAATTCCTCTCCTACATGAGAATAGGGAGCCCTCAATATCAAAATAAGGATAAGAAGTGTGGCAGAGTAATAAGGGTTCCTAGGTTCCATGGTTGCTTGGTTATGTGTTTTCGCTATTCGTTTTCTGGGTGCTTTCGTTGATTAAATATTACCTCTAAGGTGTGTGAACTTTGTCTTTCAAAGAATGCATGATGTTAGAATATGTCTATCAAAGAATATATTGCGTAAACATTATGGGAATGCTCCTATTTGTGTTTTCTTGTTTTTCATTTTCTAGGTGCTTTTTCTGATTAATATTACCTCAAAGGCGTGTGAACTATGTCTTTCAAATAATGCATGATGTTAGAATATGTCTATCAAGGAATATATTGTGTAAACATTATGAGAATGCTTCTATTTGTGTTTTCTTGATTTTTCTTCCTATAAGTGATATATTATTGTGTAATTTGTTGAGTTTAATCCATAAAATAGAACAAAAGAGGGGAGAATAGAAGACTATTTATAATTTCTTATTGGGTTGTTTGTTCTTATATGTGGGTTATTTGGGACTTAAAATACAACTTTTGTACTTGAAGCTGCATATTGTCTACAATGGTAATTGGTGAAGAGACTATGTGGAATTGGGCATGTAATTACACAGTTCTTGTTTTTTCTTCCTACAGTTAGGGTGGTCTTGATCTTAATCCCTCTTCCGCATGAGAATAGGGAGCCCTCATTATCATAATGAGGATAGGAAGTGTCACAGGGTAATAAGGGTTCTTGGGTTTCCTAGTTACTTGGTTATGTGTTTTAGATACTCATTTTCTAGGTGCTTTTACTGGTCAAATATTACCTCTAAGGCGTGTGAACTTTGTCTTTCAAAGAATGCATGATGTTAGAATATGTATATTAAACAATATATTGTGTAAACATTATGGGATGCTCCTATTTGTTTTTTCGTGTTCTTTCTTGCTATAGATGATATATTATTGTGTAATCTGTCGAGGTTAATCCATAAAATAGAACAAAAGATGGGGGAATAGAAGACTAGCTATAATGCCTATTGGTGTTGTATGTTCCTATAGGTGGGTTATTGGGACTTCAACTATAAGTTTTGAACTTGGAACTGCATATTGTTTGCAATGGTAATTGGTGAATAGTGTATGTGGATCTCGTGCATCTCTAGTCTCTGATCCAGTCTCTGCTCTAATCTCTGCTCTAATCTCTGCTTCAATGGATGAATCATATAAACAATAACAACAATAAAATTAATCAAAATTAATAGCAACAAAATCAACATGATAACATTATTCAACAAAATTAAACCTGATAGCACTGCGCATACACTCTGATTGTATGTCTCTAGCATCTAATGAATAGAATGAATGTAACATTGTGCACACACTCTGAGTGTACGTCTCGAGCAGCTCATGAGTAGAATGAATGTTTCAAATGCAATTCAGTAAGGGTTGAGGTTTTTTATAGTTTTTTATGTAGAATTTGATTGGTAGGGAAGATTGGCATGGATTGCCATCTCCCAAATTCAAATGTGTGTTCTAGATTGATTTGTACATGATCCAATAGCTGATAAACTTTCATGGTTGATCCTTGTGCTTCCTTGTGTTTAATTCTTGAATTGAAAGGGTTGGTGTAATTTATTGTATCTTGTAAATTAATTCCTAAATTGAATGGTGTCATTTATTATCTTCATTAGGTTGAATGGTTGAACACACATTTAGATATGGTTGACACACATTTCACTTATTCTTGTGCATGTATTACCTAGCATTGGGATGTGTTGCTCCAGTCGAAATCAGTGGGTGCTTGTTTGATGGGATAGGGGTATTGCTAGATAAAATTTAATGGAATGTTTTATAGTGCATTTTGACTTAATTGGTAATTCAAATCTAGATATAGTTAGCACATGATGTCTTGTCAACTTGTTATGTTAAAGACTTAGTATTTGATAGTTATTGATCCAATCAATACATGAACTTATTTTTGACATAATTTAATGACTTATATAACTTAATATTAACTATTTATATAATTTTTTTAATATTTTATTATGAATTTTTGTATAGATATGTGAGAACAATATTATAACCACCACAATAGAACCCTCTTACACCACAATAGAACGGAGTTGTCTAGACTTTTTGGAGATTCGGGTGACGGAATCCGGTGGAAAAAATTGAGGTTAAATCTTGATTTGTGTTATTTAAAATGGTTTTTAACTGCATATTTGGATTCAGCACCCTGAAAAACCTGGGACACTTTGATTGTGCAGAAACTAGTTATCAAACCTGGGATTCCAATAAATTGCTGCCGGATTTTGACCGAAAAAACCCACCAAAAAAACTTCTAAAAAGTCGCATTATAAACAACGGCCACTATAACCCTCTCCCTATGTCTTCCCTCCATCATAATTGTTTCATTCATGAGATTCATTTCGGCGTTTCCATTTGCTGATTTAACAGGCGTGTGCTACTCGAAATCTAAGATCTGGGAAGGCGTAACTCCACTTTGGATCACATTTTTTGGTTTTTAACTGAGTCAGGGTGGGAAGGAAGAAAGCAGCAGCAGCAAGGATGACATGGCAATGTGGCAGTCATTTTGCATTCGGAAACGGAAGAAACTAATCTTTTTCTATCAACACAACATTATGGTTTTCTTCCCACCGAAGCAACACCAGCATTCCCATTCCAACAACAAAAAAGATCGCTGCTTCTTCTCCACTGGTATTGGTATTGACATGAGCGCAAATGGAGGTGTGAAATTGCTTTGCAAAGAGGGGCGATTGCAGCAGGGGGTTTTACATTTGATGGACCAACATGATATTTGCTCACAGTCTTCTTCTTCTATGTATGCTTGTATCCTGCAACAATGCCATGGTAACATAGCGGATGCTAAACTAGTGCATGCTCACATAATCCAGACCGGATTTAAACGCACAATGTATTTACAAACGAAACTCGTTACATTGTACGCAAAATGCCAGAATATGGAGAATGCTCGCCGAATGTTGGAGCAAATGCCCAAACGCGATGTGGTTTCCTGGACTGTCATGCTTACTGCTTACTCCAAGCAGGGAAAGTACCACCAGATATTGGAGTTATTCCACCAAATGCTACAATCAGGCGTCCAACCCGATCGCTTCACATTCCCCATTGTTATTTCAGCATGTGCCAACTTGGCAGCTCTGGAATGCGGCATATCTATCCATGAAAACATAATTAGAAGTGGATTTCAATTCGATGTCTTCGTGGGAAGTGCCCTTGTAGACATGTATGTTAAATCTGCTAATATTGAGGATGCACGCAAAGTGTTTGACAAAATGGCTGAACGAGATGTAGTCTCTTGGACTGTTATTGTTGCAGGGTATGTACAGAATGGGCATCTTGACGAGGCAGTGAAAATCTTCAGGGAAATGCCTGAACGTAACGTTGTCTCGTGGAATGCAATAATAGCAGGATATGCTCAGAATGGATATGTCGATAAGGCCTTTGAACTCTTTCAGAACATGCCTGAACGAGATGTTGTCTCTTGGAATGCAATGGTTGCAGGATATGCAAAGGAAGGACGTGTTTATGAAGCAATGGAGTTTTATCATGAAATGCCAGAACGAAACGTGGTCTCGTGGAATGCCATAATTGCAGGATTTGCTCAGAATGGGCATTTTCAACAGGCTTTCAGTTTCTTTAGAGAAATGCAAGAAACCAATGTGAGGCCAAATTTGATCACCTTTGCCAGTGTTCTTCAAGCATGTGCCAACTTAGCAACTTTAGAATCTGGCAAGCAGATCCACGCACATATAATTATAAGTGGATTTCAGCTTGATGATGTTGTAGAGAATGCTCTTGTAAGCATGTATGCCAAATGTGGTCATCTAGATGAGGCACGCAGTCTATTTGACAAAATGACTAGACACAAGATGATCCCCTGTAATACAATCGACTCGCAATACGGTCAGAGTGGGCATTTTGATGAGGCTGTAGAAATCTTTCAACAAACACCTGAACAAGAAGTAGTCCTATGGTGTACGATGATTGCAGGATACGTGCAGAGTGGGCATTTCAACGAGGCTTTGAAACTCTTTCTACAGATGCAGATGAGTGGTGTGAAGCCAAACTCATTTACCTTCACTAGTATTCTCCCAGCATGTGCAAACTTGGCAGCTCTAGAACATGGCAAGCATTTCCATGGAAATATAATTAAAAGTGGCTTTCAGTCGAAAATCTTTGTGGGTAATGCCCTTGTAGACATGTATGCCAAATGTGGAAGTATAAAGAATGCAGTAAAGGTGTTTTCCAAAATGCCTGAAAGAGATACAGTCTCATGGAATTCAATGATTGCAGGTCATGCTATGCATGGGAATGGCACAGAGGCTTTCCTACTCTTTGAACAAATGGAACAATGTGGGACAATGCCAGACACTGTCACCTTCATAGGTATTCTGTCTGCATGCTGTTATGTAGGCCTAGTGGCTGATGGTTTGCGATACTTCACTCGCATGAGTGACGATTACCACATCACACCTACAGAGGAGCATTATTGCTGCATTGTTGATCTTCTAGGTCGAGTTGGGCGTCTGGATCAGGCCTACAACTTTATCGAAAGAATGCCAACAAAGCCAACTGCTGCTGTGTGGCGGTCTTTGCTTGGTGCCTGTAGAATCCATTCCAACATAGAATTAGCGCATCGTGCAGCAGAGTGTCTACTTGACTCAAACCCGGAAGATGATGCACATTATATATTGCTTTCAAACATATATGCAACGGCTGGCAGGTGGAATGATGTAGAAAGGGTGAGAAAAATGATGAAAGAAAGGAGGATAAAAAGGAATCCGGGGTGCAGCTGGATCGAGGTGAATAACAAGGTGCATCATTTTTTCACAGGAGACAGATCACATCCAAAGAGAGAATATTGATGCAGTGTTAGAAATACTGTCTGGAACTATGAAAGAGGCAGGTCATATACCAGATGCGATTTTTCTGTTGCATAACATCAAAGATGAGCAAAAGAAAGATCTTAGATATTCTGTCCCACCACAATGAGATGCTGGCCATTGTATTTGGGTTATAAATGCATCTTTTGGAACACCTATCCGGATTGTCGAGAACATTCTAGCATGTGGGGACTGCTACTCTCCCACCAAGTTCCTCTCTAAGAATGTTGAAAAAGAAAGTTCTATGAGGAATCCAGCCATTCACGTCATTTCTAGGATGGTCATTCTTGCAGGGATTATCGATAATTTTAAGTGAAACAACATGATTGGGACACGCTCGAGCTGCAATAAACTAATATGTATCACATTCTATCATCAAGAGCCAGAGAATAGGACCGAGGTATTATTATTATCTCAAAACATGCCATGAGTAAAAATCCTGTCAATCTTTAAAAACATTTAGTTCATTTTTTCAAATTTTTATGCTCTGAATCGCCTCACAACACTGCACTCTTTATACCAGAATCAAATCCTGTTTGAATAAATACCTCATTCTGCTCACATTCTCATCAGAATTATATGACCAGTTTGAACAGAAAATGGGATCTGCCTTTTATCTTCATTTTTAACAAAACACTTTTTTTTTAACTTGCTTTAAATTTAAATATTTTCATATCCAAAATAATTATTTGGTCTCTATACCAACAGAAAATTGTCCAGTTACTTGTCAAAATTATCAAGGCAACGATTTGATAAGTATAAGCATCATTCAGGAAATGCAAAGGTCCTGAAATCAGTTGATTATAATACATGTTGAAACCTCAAACTAGTAAATATTCATTATTTCCTACAACCTTATCAAGAAATAAATCTTTTCAGCAGGCTGTGGGAGAGGTGCGTCAAGAACAATACACAAATTCGATCTCATTCCGAAATTTAGGTGTCTGTGAGCTTAATTTATGATATCTAAAAGTTATGCCCTGTTTAATAAAGCAAACCCAGTAAAGAAGTGTTCTTGGTGTGATGACTCTCTAATCTGTGCCAATCTGTATATGCAGTTTATTGTGCAGGTGAATAAAATCAAGCTGGATGTGGTGCATCTGCTCTACCTCCTGCAGTATTTGGTGGTGCTCCACGGGCAGATTACTGTGTAGGTGCAAAAATCAAGCTGGATTTGGTGCATCTGCTCTAGCTCCGGCAGTATTTGGGGGTGCTCTATGGGAAGATTGCTGTGTAGTGCAAAATTCAAGCTGGAAGTGATGCAGCTGCTTTAGCTAGTGCACTATTTGGGGTGCTCCACGCACCATTACAAGGGAGCTGCCCATCGACTCTCTAGCCCATTTGGCCTGTTCTAGACAGTTTCAGCAACCTGAAGGAAGGCCTCTCCACATGGCTTTCTGGGCTGGTTGTGAGAGGAGGGAGCGTCACCATTATTGGCTCCCCTTGTCCCTGCAATATAATGATAAGTTCCTACAGCTTACTCTTATGATGTTCAAGATAGATAAGCCTCCAGAGGAGCTCAAGCAGGGTAATGATGGCTAGGTGCTTGCCATCTCAGATCCAAAGCAGGGCATGATAGATGAAGTAACCCACCTCCAACTTCGAAGGACAATGATAACCCCTCACTTGATACAAGGCTCATCCCGTCAAATGCCTGCATTATGCTTATTAATTGCGACACCCCAGTTTTGATCTCCAGATTAGCAATGTATAGTTGTAAATATAATGAATGGATGAAGGTCATATGATATAATATATAAACATTGTACATGGAAATAAAATAAAATAAAATGCATTGCCAGCTACAAGATGGACATGGACATGTTAATTTGGCAGCTTAGTGAAAAATTCCAACCATGGGATTAGATTCTTCTTTTCAAGAGGACCAATTTTGACTTATTGAAGCGCTCAATTAGGACAAGGGAAAGTGTACTTATGAAGAAAAACCCACATATGCACATTTGGACCGTAGTTTTAAAAACCGGAGCCGGTGATTGGACCCGTCCAACTAATACACCGGGTTTCAAACCAGATCCGGTCAAACTGGGACTAGTCAAATCTCAATGAACCGGTTTAAAAAAAATACATTAAATAATTATTTTTTAATGAAAAAAATATTTTTAAGATTTAAAACCATGATTCCAAACCAATAGAGATAAAATATGCAAAGTTTGCTCAGCTATATACCATGTAAAGGTGAATATATCAAAATGACACCGAGAACAATACATATCATCAACAAAATACATAAGCAATGAGACTCTAAATGGCCTATAAAGTCCAAAAACAATGCTACAAACTATGAGGCCATTGGCCTATTACAAGACTACAAGTCTACACATGATCAATTATCAAATTCATCACCACTACTAGACACAGGATCATCAACAAGAGCTACATAGACATCATTTGCGTCAGAGTTTGAGTATGCCTCAACCTTAGTAGTAACATTGCCACCAATAACAATAGAAGTGGACCTAATGGAAACATGAGTCGGTCGAGTTGCACGACTAGTGCCTTCCATTGGTTGTTTGTCTTCACTTGATGCGGCTACTAATCCTGGTTCTGATGGCGCTACCAAATTTGTTTCATCCCCCCCAATGCCATGTCAATATCAAAATCAGCATCAAACACAGAATCTTCAGTCTCCTCCACCCATTCTAATGTTGAATCAATATTGTCCAACACAATGGGATCTAGATCAAATGTTTTGTTCATCATTTGGTTGTGCCTTAGTCGAAGGTTGTATTGCACAAAAACAAGATCATTTAATTGTTTTTGTTCTAAATGGTTTCTCTTCTTCGTGTGTATGCGCTCAAAAATAGACCAATTGCGCTCACAACCTGAAGCACTGCAAGTTTGGTTAAGGACTCTAATTGCAAACTTTTGCAATTGAGGACATTGGCCGCCAAATGACTCCCACCAATGTGCTGCAAAGAAAAAGACATTAATTAGTAACTTAGTTCATTTCATTACTTATTTACAAATTACAAGTATTTATAGATAATCTAAATTGGAAATTTGTAGACGATTTTACTTGAAAAGAAAAACAAATTGGAATTGCTTACCTGGTTGATCCACATCTCTTGCCATCTTTGCCAAGTTTTTGCCAAAGGTACCAGTTGCCATACTAAAAAGAGTAAGTTGTTTATGTATTTCCAACTAGTCTGCATGGATAAGGATCATGCACTCCATGCAATCAATCAATCGATCTCTGACCTCCCCAACCTACAGATCTCCTAGCCGAGCTTTATAATGATACTTTGAGTTCAAAAAATACTCAACTGCATGTATAAGATGATGGAGTTGATTGTTCCATTTGTTATCAATGATCTACATATATGGCCATATTTAGCTAACTTATCCTTGTAAGTTGCTCGTATCTACTCCTTTGCTCGATCCATAGCCTCATAAATGTAGCTCATAGCCAATTTTTTCCCATCCACCACCCTTAGCACCTTAACAAGGGGTTTGGTAATTTTTACAAGCTCTGCAGACCTTTTCCAAAAATAATTGTCAAAAACTTTCTTTTTGGTGTCTTTGTCATATTATCTACGAGCCCACCAAGATTCAGTCCAATCATCAGAAGAAAACATTTTCTGTAGGTTTTTTTTGTTGAAAATTGAGACATTGCAATGTGAGGAAGTGAGTTGCAAATATTGTGGTTGCAAACTTAACAAGCTTTTTGCCCCCAATGTTTTTTCTCATTATGTGCAATACCCATGAGTGGTTGTAGATGTATTTTGTAATGCACTTCTCATGCTCCACAATGTTTTCTAGCCACTCCACTTTGTCTATGTCCCCAAGCATGAGGGGTATGCAATGTGCAACACATGAAGTCTAAAATATGGTCTTATATTTGGACTCAAGCATATTTCCAGTAAGAACATAGTTTGAGGCATTATCTGTGATGACCTGCACAACATTCTGCTCCCCCACTTCCTGAATAATCTCATCCAAAAGCTCAAATAGAAGGGTTGCATCCTTCACCTTATCAGATGCATCAACTAATTTCAAAAACATGGTTCCTTGAGGGCAAGAACAAGAAAATTAATGAAAGTGTGGTTCTTTCCATCGGTCCATCCATTTGACATGACGGAACAACCTGTTTTGACCCATGACTCTCTATACTTAGCCAAATACTCATCAATGGAAGAAATCTCTTTTTGCAAAATAGCTCCCCTCAAGTCATGCATAGTAGGGCCTTTGAAGCTCTTTCCTGGAACTATAACAGAGTCCCACATAGGTTGGTAATAAGGTGAGTGAGCAACATTAAATGGGATATATGCATCATACCACCATCTAGCAATGTATTGATAAGAAGTTTCTTTGCATTGTTTTTTCCAATGTTCATCCAAAGTGGATTGATGACTTGGCTGGGAGGAAGTGGGATTAGCAGAAGCAATGGTGGCAGAGGATGAGAAATAACTTTGGATGTTTGTTATCTATGTTCCTTTAGATTGTTGGCCAAGAGCGGGAGGAACATAATGAAAGGGGTCATTGGTGGAAGGGATAGAAGAGGAGTCTTGAATCTCATAATCATCATACCCACTCTTTTTCATGGCTTGTAATAATTCCCTCTTCCTTGAAATTTCTTCTTGGATGGCCTCTCCCTAGCATTATTCTCTTCAAAATTTTCAAACTTGGCAAGGTTTTCTGACCTAAGAGGACCTAACACTTTCTTTAGTGCTTCACATGACTTTACTTGGCCTCTTATCCTAGCCAAGTGTTGTTTCAACCTGAGAATACCCCCACCTCCAATAGATTTATTGCAAAATTTGCATGTCATTTTTCCATCAAGCACATCACAATGAGCCCATGTAGTGTCCTTGGCTTTTGGAGCCATATTGGCTTGAAATAATTAAAATTTGCAAAGAAAGTTGCCATTTAAAAAAAAATGCAGCTAAGAAAAATGGAAAACTCAAGATAATTTTAGGAAAAAAATGCATATGTAGCCTACAAAATTTGATAACATAGAACTAGAGATATGATAGCATAGAACACATTATAAATTTTAATACATAGACAACAGCGAAATGAAGAATTTTTCAAGTGAAAATCCTTACCTGGAAATGCAAGCTAGCTTCTTTAGCTTCTTCTTGAAGATGCAACTCTACTAACAGCTCCAAACTATCTCCAAAATAGCTCCAACTTCAACTCCAACTCCAAGCTTCCAAGATGACTATCCCAGCAAAAACTCAATACTCTCCAAACTCTTAATCGAACTCACAAAAACTCCAAATGAGATGCATGAGACAAATGAGAGGGGTGAGCTCCTTTTAAAGGCTTGGAGAAGGTGTTTTTGGAGGGAAACAACTCCTACTTTCCCTCCAAAACACCCAAGAAGTTTTCTAAAATACGTTGTGTGTGTCTGTCACGGCCTTGGCTATGAACAAGTCAGTTTAGGATGGAACTAGCCAATTTGACCATAAACCGGCCGGTTATGTCCTAAACGAGTTGGTTTGATCTGTTTTTGTGGTTTTTAGGAGAAATAGGCCCTTAAATCGGGATTTTTGTCCTATTTGAACCTGTTGCCTAATGAACCGGCATGTTTGACTAGTTTCTGGTTCATGCCTGTCGGTTTTTAAAATGATTTGGATAGGTTGGCCCTAACAGGGAATTCGTCAACCTTAGAAGCCTATAAATACAAGTGACATCAAGCTCATTTGGACATCAACAAGCATCATCTTCTTCTTTTCTTCATTGATTGGTTCACACAAGTCTGACGCTAAATCGAGAAAAGATGTTTGCACAGGTTCGAAATTACAAGGTTTGAAGCTCACACGTGTTTTAGGGTTTTGGTTTCCAATCGCAGGCTCATCAAAGGTAATTTTCGACTATAACCGCAAGCTAGCAGGTTCAATGGTGCGGTTGGAAGGTCTCAACTGCATGCACAACACTTCCTCCATGCGGTTGGGCTCTAGGGCTAAATTTTGACATCTAACTGTAGTTGACTGTTGTTGACCGCAAACAGGAAAAGTTGTCTCTGATATATATTGATATTGGGAACATATTTCTGAATGTTGTTGGGTTAATTTTGCTAGATGATTTTGTATTGGGCTCATTGTACTCTCTGTTTAACATTTTATGACAATCTAATTGAAGAAGAATTTTCAAAAGGTTTCCCCGGTCTTTGACCAAATCTGATGTCTCTTCTTGATGTGTTGATTGTCTCTATCATTGCATTTACTATTCTATCTTCAATTATTGTTGTTGATTGGAAAGATTAATTGTTATTGAAAATATTGTTAATTGAAGTATTGAATTTGGGCTAATAGTGATTAAAACATCATAGTGCAGTGTGAAAATTAACATGGTATCAGAGCCAAGGTGAAGGAAAAACCAAAAAGGAGACGCTCATTGAAGCAATCATCTTTGGAAAGTTGAAGGAACCTATCTAGTCAAGTCAATATGTCTTCCTATTTCATCAAGGAACATGAGAAATTATGTGACTCATTTAACTTTGCTACATGGAAGATGAGGTTGGAAATTATAGCTAATAACAATGATGTTTTGGAATACATTCAAGGAAAAGTACCCGAGCCTCTGGAGAATGCTTCCATCTGCGAAGAACAAGCACACGAAAGGTGAGTTAAAATAAAAACAAATTATAGTTGATGGTTTACAAGATAGTTTACTTGCATATGTTGGAAATTTAAGGAAGTCTAAAGACATGTATGATAATATAGTTGGCATGTATGAAGTCAACAATTTGAATAAAATCATCTCTTTGAAAGATCAACTTAAAGACATAAATATGAACAAAGGGGAGTCCATGAAATCCTACATTATGAGGATATCTTGTCTTAGAAATTTATTGCAAAGAGTTTGGAAAAATGTGCCTAACAGGAATTGGTAATTATAACTCTTAGAGGTCTCCCTCCGATGTGGGAAAACTTCATTACTGCTATAAGCAATAACAATATATTCCCGTCATGTGATGATATTTTTGAAAAGCTCACTCAAGAAGTATCAAAGATGATATCTAGAGGAAGGATTCAAAAGCATGAAGAGAGAGGGTTTGTTGCATTCGTCACTCGAAACAAGAAGAAGAAAGGGAAAAGAGGTCCATCAAATTCAAGAAAACCTCCTCTTCAAAATACAAAGAGAAGGAATGATAGAACATCATTTCACATTGAATGCTACAATTTCCACAAGAAGGATCATTTTGCTCGAGAATGCCCCAAGAAGAAAAATGGTCCACACTACAACACTAGAAGCAACAACGAAAAGTTTGATGATCGGAGAAGAAGAGATGGTCAAAGGAATTATCACAATGGAAGAGATGAAAGAAGAAGAAGAGATGCTTCAAGTGACCATGAAAAATATCGTCATCCTCAAAAGAAGTCAAGATACTCCAGGTATGAAAGTAATGTTGGTAATCAATCTAAATATATTCTTGTTTATGCCCTTACTAGTTCCTCTCCTTCGGATTTGTGGGATAGTTGGTTGGTTGATAGTGGGGCCACTCATCATTTCTATGGGTATAAAGAAGTTCTCTCTAATTTACTATAGAGGGAGTCAAATTTGAAAATTATTCTTGGAGACAACTCCACTCATATCGTTAAAGGATTTGGGGTCATCAAATTTCATTTGAATTTTGGGGAACCTATTTTGCTCCATGATGTGATGAATGTTCCAGATTGAAGAAGAATTTGGTATCAATATCTACTTTGGAAGACAAACCAATGAGGGTTTCCTTCATCAGGGAAAAGGTTCTTACTATTGAGAAATCTAGAGCAAGAATAGTAGAAAGATTTATCTGCTTGATAATTGCTTGTGATATACTTTTACTTCTCAGCTTATAGTATTTTCTTCTTTATGTTATTATTGTGTTCTTTTCGTCAAGACAATTACCAATATGCACAATAAAATACAAGTGGCACAGTACGCAGGCTTGTCAGCTAGGGCCAAAACCTCTTACTTCTTGAGAGGAAAACTTGATCAAAATATTTCTTCTAGATCTTCAATTGACGCGTACCAAGACCATGACACGGACCCTTGACTCTAGTATCCTCCCAAGAACCTTGTCACTAGCCTTGATGCTCTGCCTCTTCACTTCCTCGACTTTCTTTTTGATCTCAAACTACTCTCCTTGCTCCTTCTAGAGAAACTTAGTCTCTATACTTCACACTGCTTTGACTTCTCCTAGAGAACCTCAATCTCTATGATCTCATTGACTGTCTCTAGAGAATCTTGGTCTCTATATCTCTATCTCAGTTATCCAGAGAAAGTATCCAGAAACATCCTTTCTTCGCTTCCATAGAAGAAACCTCCTTCATTGCCCCAGAAGAAACCTCCTCTTCATTTCCCCAGAAGAATCTCTTCTTCGCTTCCCTAGAAGAAGCCTCTCTTTGTTGATCTGGAAGAAAACTCTTCTTTGCTGCCCGAGAAGAATCTCTTCTTCAATGCCCTAGAAGAAAACTCTTCTTCACTGTCCCAGATGAAAACTCTCTTCGTTGATCCTAGAAGAAACCTAATTCGCAATACCCAGAAGAATATCCTTCTCTATACCTTCTTCTTACTTCTTTTGTTGGACTCTACTTCACACTTCTTCTTTATCAAATGCTTGTCGAGTTACTTGCTCAAAGGCCAATGATGAAAACTTATTGTCGGATGTGAAGAACTTTCCATTAAATCATGCAATCTCTAAGGTACAAAAAGGGAGTTTCTAAATTATCTTCTTGGATAATGAGTTGAAGTCGAGAGGAAGTGACCCATTGAAGGAGGGCCATAGGGATTCCCTCATCATCGACATTAAACAAGGAATAAAGTGGAATGAAAGAGTATGATCCAAGACTGTAGTAAAGGGTTAGAAAATGTATAGGTAACAAACTGCATATAGGACTTCTTTTGAACATCAGTGACGCGACTCCAAAATGTGGCAACATTTGACTCAACATAGGACCATGGGTCATGATGACGAAATGGAATAGTCAGATGAGAGGCAAAATGGATCACCCAAACCCGGAAAGCCAAGCGGCTAAGCGAGGATATCCCAAACCCGACACGAGAAACATATGAGTGTCATGTTCAAGAGCGACATGCTGCATATACAAGATATGTTTCACTTTAATTTTCCCCACTATTTCTAGCGAGTAACCCAATTATTTTTAATCACAAGCTTGAAGGTGATAGCATATGCTTGTTGTATAAGTTCATTCTTCGAATGAATCCATCCTAGTAAGTTTTACGAGTTCCAGGAATGAGAAACTCGGTATTTTCATGGTGACAAGTCTTTCGCCGTTTAATTTCTTACAAGTCCGAAAAAATAATAACATAGTATCTTTTTCATATTTAGAGAGTTTTAAAAAGAGACGAAAAAGAAAACTCCACCACATCCCTTTTTGTAATTTGTCTCTCGAACCCGAAAAGGTAGAAAACAACATTCGAAAAAACCTCTTGACCATATCGACCAAGGTGTACATTTTTCGTAAATAGTCAATCTCGGCGCGAAAAAGGGGTAAACATATACTGAGATGACGTCAATTCATTTAATTTAACGAGTTCGAAAAGACAAGTACTCGACGACCTTTTTATATTTTGAAAGTCAGAAAAGAGCTTAAATATGACTCCAAGGGGGTTCCTTTTTCGTTTATTTTTTAACGAGTCTGAAAAAGAGATAAAACAAAAAATCATTGAACCAGTAAAAAATCATCATTTTAACCACTAAAAAGAACCTGTAATTGCACAAAGACAACCACACATCACTGATATCAAGGAAAATAATAAAATATTGGGAAAAAAGTGTTTAAAAACTTATAAATAGACCAAAAGTAAAAACATTTTTACCATTTCACTTGGAGTAAATTGGAGAGTGCATTTTACCATATTTTCCTTGATTCTTTAGGCAAGCAGTGTGAGAGATCCAGGGCATCATTTCACGAACCATTAGTTGCAGGTAAGAGATCTTCCTTTTCCATTGCTTTTCATTCTACTTTCATGCTATTTCTTGGGATTTTTGTTGGTCAAAAGGGAGGATTTCAAAATTTAAAATCGGGGGTGATCAACGCGAGTTTTCTCATTGGATCCATAGTGATTGCCCCTGAGCCTAAAAGGCTCTCGCGCTTTCAACACAGAAAGAATTAAAACAGAAAATTGAAGAGAAATCTTCCTTATTGATCAAATTTTTTGAGTTTTTGATCCATGAAAAGGCATTTAATTAATGTAAATGGTTGTTTTGCAGGAGATTTCAACAACATGGTCATTGAATGGAAGGAAAGGTGCCATGAGGCAGAAGATTAGTAGGCTGCCCAAAATGCTGAATGTGTCAATGCTTTGAGGAACTGCGGGTTATTGAAATTCTTTAGAACCCTGGGACTTAGAGCTCAAAATGAGCCACTACACTATCTGATCAGTCTATGGGATGTTGATCGACATATTTTTATCATTGGAGACCAAGAACTAGAGCTGGAAGTAGTTGATATCTACTTCATTACTGGATTGTCTAGAAGAGGGAGTCCAACTCTTTGGATCCCGTGGTGGAGGTGAGAGCACCAATGCCTTAATCAGAAGGCATTTCTCGGGTGTAGAGACAACAGTGAGTGGGAAGGTGAAGATACCGACCATCGACAATCTTCCCTTGAGGACAATTCTACACACCATGGTCGTTATAGCTAGGTCACAGGCTTTGCACGAGGTCTCAAAATAACAATTCCAGTGTGCAGTGGATTGCCTTACTCCAACAGTGTTCAACTGGCACGAGGGACTGCTGGTCAACATGAAGAAGCAACTGACCAAAGGCAAGTTGAGAAACTTGAAGCAGTTCGGTTTTCGTTCAATTTTGGTCACTTTCTTTTTGGAGTGTGTGCCCCTATTTGAATACCAGTGGAGAGAGGTGGCAAATCCTACTCCACAAGATCTGAGGTTGCTCAGATGGAGAGAGATCATACCTCATGGAAGAGGGGGCCAGCAGATGAATTTTCCTCTGTTGTTCATCAGTTGGATACGTCAACAACTGATCGTTGTGGATGATTATGCCTATGTAGGCATAGACTTTAGAGGGGATCCAAATCTATCTCTATCAGCGGGGGAATAGTGGACTAGTGCAGGTAAATTTTTTTTTTGGAATTTGCAAGTTTTATGAGGCTTTTTTTGTTAAAGTGTATCTGACAGTTTACATGTGGTAAATGTGCAAATGTGGGACCAAAAAGGCTTCCTGGCATGTCCCCAATAGAATGGTGAGTAGCACGTCAGATAGAAGATGCTCCATACGAGGAAGAACAGATCCTATGGTAGAGATGGAACGGACTCTAGAAGTGATTACCCGAGGGATTCTAGAATATGCGACTATAGATGGCATGCCACTGCAATGCCAAAGGCACACAGTAGGAGTGTCTACAACACTGTATCGGCTGTTGGGCTGAGTGATTAGATCAGTCTCATGTTATCATGAACATCATGTGGGTGAATAGCCTTTTCTAGTCGTGTTTTTTGCACTATTGTAGGCTTTGAAACCATGTGTCCCAGAACACTTATTTTTTAAAAATTTTATGAACAAACTTTGACAGACGCGATATATACATATACATATACATATACATATACATATACATATACATATATATATATTTGTGCATGTTTCTATCTCCTACTTATGTGTTCATGTATCATGATGATGTGATCAATTTTATAAGTTATACACATGTCTATCGAGAACATAATTTGCTAATGCATCTGTTAATGTATTCAAATTCCGTGGAATGTGTTGATATGTGATATAATCAAAATTTATTTCCAGTAATGGAACACGTAGATACATACGCAAAAATTGTGGGTTCCTTACTAAGTAACGACTATTCAATTGTAACATAATGAGTTGTGAATCTAACTTAACAACTAAATTTCTAATACCAAGAGCAATTTCTTCTGATAACGATTCAATAACTGCACTATGCTCGGAAATATTCTTAGTCGTTTGTCCCAGGAAAATACCTTGTAAATCAATCAACTCGCTGTCAAGGGAAAAAAGTGCCCAAGCCGAGGAGGATAAGTTTTGTGTGCTATGACAAGCACCATTAGAAAAACCAACATAATGGTTTGATGACATCTGCAAACCGAGTGAAACACAAGGTAAATAGAAGGAACATGTCTGCAAAGCAAACAATCACACCAACAAATCAAAATTGCACACCAATGAATTCACACACTAATGTAAAAAAGTAATTATACGGATGATCACACGTAAAAAGTGCAGATGGAGCCCATTTTCGGACTTCGGTAATCGATCAACAAAGAATGAAACCAAAGTTTCACCATTGGCATGACATTTAAGTCGACTCGATAATGGAAAAATGGTAAAGGCTCGGTGAGAAAATATCATGAAAGGAGGCGAGAAAATCTTAATCTCATGACGAGAAAAAGTTTCCCCCAGTTGAAAGATTTTGAAAATTTCAGGTTGGACCGAAATGTCAATAGGCAAGGTTGCAGTAATATTTCCCATATTACCTTTGGACAAAACTTTGTGCACTAGAACAGGTGTTTGAAGTGGATGCGTCGGGTTATGAGAAACAAAAGCCTCGAGACACGAGGGAATATCACTTAGACTTGGAAGAAACAAAGAATGATGATGGGAATCATTCCAAGGAGTTTCGTCAAGAGACATAACCTCAACAATACTCTCATTGGTAGGGAATATCTCCTTCAAGGGATCCAGAGAATCCCAATAACCAAGACAAGGAGTTTGCGAATAGGTATCTAGGTGCATGCTAAGAACAACATGACTTTCTGAAGCGGTCATCGAAGTCGAGACAATTTATTGATAAGCTTGTTCTAGAGGAATTAGCGACATAGCATCACCAAACGAATCAACCTGATTTGGAGAGGGAACAATCCACGGGCCAATAGAGATAGAGATCATGTTGATCGAAGTGACATGCAGAGACAGGAGAGAAAAAGTTCCCATTAAGGAAGAATCTTTGAAAAGACTTGCCCCCATACTCTCATATGGAATATCAGTATTTTCTACATATGGGATGTTTCCATTTGAAGCACTGGAAGAGAAAAAGGATAGTTGATTGATGGTGACAATTTTCCCTTCATGAGGAAAACAGAACACCCGGAACAAAGAGGAAACCACACAAAACACGGCATGGGTCCAACTTCGCCCAAGTAGAAGGTTGTAATTCATATTCGCATCTACAACTTCCACTTATAACTTGACAGTATTCCCTTCTAAAGTGATAGGAAAACTAGTGAGAATACCATAAGGACGGGAACCTCTGCCATCAAAAGCCTCCAAGGTGTTTAGGGACTAGTTAAGAGGTGGAGAGCCAATAGCTTTTCAACATCAAACAAACATGATGCGGATGGAAGCACCTTCATCAATGATAGTCCAGTGGATCATCTTTCCTTTTATAACAACTTGAATAAAAAATGCAATTTCACGAGGAAGACGAGGAACATGTTTTTCTAGATCTAAATTTATTAAATTTTAGTCAACAAGATCGATGCCTCCTATAGTAGACAATAATTATTTTTTCTGCGTTGGACAAGTTTGGAGAACTTCGAAAGAAGACATCATGGAAGGCACTTGAGCTAAATCTTTGACAATACTGTAATGTTGAGCAACTATAGCATTCGGATTATAGGATGACTTTCAAAGCACACCTTTTGGAGGCGGTCAGATGAAGGATTCATTGTTAGGTCTCTCGATATGGAGAGGACCAGAGCTAGGTGGTGACAATACTGTAATGTTGAGCAACTCTAGCATTCGGATTATAGGATGACTTTCGAAGCACACCTTTTGGAGGCGGTCAGATGAAGGATTCATTGTTAAGTCTCTCGATATGGAGAGGACCAGAGCTAGGTGGAGCAAAAGTGGAAACTATATCAGTGGCTTCCTTTTCCACCGTCTGCTTTTGAAATTTTTGATAGTCTTTTGATTGAGTGGCTACAGAAATAGGTATAGAACCCATCATCATGCAAACTTGAGAACCAGATGAGTCAGAGGATTGCAGTTGGTCTACCAACTAAGTCTACTGAGATGGAAAAGGATATTTCAATACAGCTGGGGACCCTTTCAATAAACGGCTAACTTTTACATGTGGGGGACAATATTTGGTGTAATGATCTTCCTCACAAATGAGGCAAGGATATTTCGGCTTTCGTTTGGAGGCATCAACAGATGACTTAGGAGTATCCTATTTTGGGGTATCACATTTTGCCTTACCTTTACCCTTCTTCTTATCTTTCGAGGCTTTGTCTGTCGCGGTAGACTGGACGACATTAACCTCGGAGGTTTTACCAAGGTTATGTGGGTTTTTTGAATTAGGATTAAAACCAGTATTCAAAACCTATTTTTGCTTCGAAGAAGCTTTGGTAAAGGTTTGAGATACTAATCCAATTATACCATCAACAGGTGGTACATCTGGAGACTTCAAAGATGCAGGATCCAAAGATGGCCTTGGATCATTAGGAAAAATTTCATATAGCGTGCTAGATTGGGAATAAACCAAATCCAAATACTAATCACGGGCAATAATTTGATCCTTGGTAACACAACCTCCCATTTCTATATCTTCAACGATTTTGTTTATGAATGACTTGGTGAACCATTTAGTTAGCCACTCATCAGGGATTTCGAATTTGATGAGGTGACATCGACATCTCCATTCATGGACACAATAGGAGATATGGGTCGCGGTATCGTGTTTGAGAGATGTAAGCAAGTGGGTGCCAGTTTCATAGTGAACCGGTAACTAGAAGTGGGTGAGGAAGGCCATGGCCAATGAATTGAAGTCTTCATAGGTACCTTGAGGCAACTCATTGTACCATTTTGTTGCAACACTTGTCAAGGTTCCCTGAAAGAGGCGGAGACAAACATAATTTTCAATGTAAGAATTGGAAGAACACCATAAGTGATATGTCATCACATGGTCTTGAGGGTCCTCTTTAACTTTTCCTTCAAATTTGGGGCAATCACTCAGAATTTTAGTGGGAACTGGAGGCCAATAAGGCGAATGAAGAATTGGATCATTAGTAAGCCTCGAGACATTGGGCAGTTCCAACGTCACTAAAAATGGCAATTGCGGGTTAAAAGGCATATAAGGCCTTTGATGAGGCCCATTCTGTGGGTTCCAACCTTGTTGGTAAGGATTATGCCCCCAAAGTGGAGGATTTTGACCATAAGGGGCTTGATTTTTCCACCGTTGACTAATACCTTTACCATAGGGTGGATTTTTTCCAGGTAAGGGTTGATATTGACCTTCCATAGGTCGTTCATAACCATAAGGAAGATAAAAATTATGTGCAACATATGGATTATAAGGTTGTTGCACCTGCTGACCCTGGTAATAAAGTTGTTGGCCCTGCTGTTACAGGGGTTGACCTTGTGTCTACAAGGTTTGACCTTGTTGAAATATAGGTTGGGCTTGTTGCTGCAAGGGTTGACCTTGTTTCTATAATGGTTGACCTTACTGATATAAAGGTTGGTTGGGTTTTTCGACAAACTACATTTTCTGTTTCAAAGGTTGTTGAAATTGCTGCAAAGGTTGCTCCTGTTGCTGCAAAGGTTTCCCTTGCTGCTGTAAAGGCTTTCCTTGTTGGAGTAAAGGTTGTTGAACATTTCCTTGAGGGATACCCTATTGGTACTAATAAGTTGCAATTGGTATTTTACCATATGCACCAAGAATAGGATTTTGACCAGGTTGAACATGAGGACCAACTTGCGGAATGTAAGGTGGATTTTGCAGTGCTTGTGAACCATATGTAACATAAGATTGTTGGAGAGGTATCTAGGCCGTGTAAGGTTGTTGATACTAGATATTACCTGCCCCAGATGGATCAACAGGATTAGGAATACCACTAGGATTAGGTTGACTCACTCCAACCATGTGAGGTTGTGATCCACTCACATGGGTTCCACCAGACACAAGAGGAAAGTTGGGATTCCCCCCCCCCCAGGTTGTGAATGAGGAGGTGGTACATTCTGTTCACTTGATGGAGGGACTGAGGAACTTACAGACATATAAATTGAAACGGTCAATTTCATCGGAATGGAAGGTTGAAATGACGGTAATGGTTGTGAAGGAATCGTTGGTTGAATCAGAACTGAAGTAATGACAGTTTGCACATGGATTTGAGAGGTCACGTTAGGAATAAACGAACCAAAAGTAGGCATATCACTTGATTACCAAATTGGATTTTGGTATAAAGAAGAAGCACTAGGAGTTCATGAAACTAATTGAGCCAAGGCTGTATAACCATGTGGGAGCATAGGCCCACTGTTTTCAGGAAGCGGTTGGGATGGAACTCTTCCTACATAAGGAAAGCTTTCCGGAGGAAAGTCGTATTCGAATTCATTATCAACACTAGGAGTGTGAGTAGTAGAAACTTCCAGAGGACCTCGAGGAGAGGTTGGAATCTCACCTGCTAAAGCCATAGGTGGAAACAACTAGCGAGGAGTAATCTAAGATGGATGAGGAGATAAATCCAAAGGAACACCCAGTTTATCGTAAGAACTATAGGGATGTTGAGGAGATATAAAAAATGGATCAAATAACGGATTCAGAGGATATAAAAAAACCCTCTGTGGAATTTCAGGGGTTTCTAGATCAGACTCCTGAGATGACAATGAATCTCAAGGAGGAGGACGAGAAGTAAGGGGTTGGATGCTTGGGACAATCCCAAGTTCAAAGAATTAGGATTCAAGTGACTGCGAAAGTTCAAGATGAACTCCTTGGGAAGACCCTTCAGTATCAGATGATGAAGGTGAACTATGAGGGGAACTCAATGGTTCAGCCACAATGACTTTCTCTCAAGAGCAAATGGAGAGGAGATGATTCGTTGAGGGCTGCTTAAAATTAAAATTTACAAGGAATTACTCAATGTGAGGCCAAGAAGCAACTGCATGGGTTCAACATATTATTGTTGGTAGTTAATTCTATGACACAAAACAACAAATAAATCAAAACGGGTAATGCTAGGAAAGAGGGTTTAAAAGTATCCGTGAATCGTTATATACACCTTAGCTGAAACCAAGGACTTGAAATATGACGACCTATCTACCCAAATGTTGTGTTCGTTGTATCACATTTACAAGGAGGCTGAATCAGTTACCTGTGGCTGAAAGATAGCAACCTAGTGGGGTCTCCCAATATATACTTGACGGTAGGGGGAGCACAAGTCCGTGTTAGCATTGTCAAATTCATAACTGTTTGATGAGAGCATCCCTATATACCTTCCATACAGAAGTGCCTCATTTATACATGAAAGTACTGGAGAACCTTCAATATACTTCCATACTAAGACGAGATTTCACCCCTAGGATACAATGCAGGCAGCTAGCGACAACTATTATGTTTAAACATGTTAGAACACGTCTCTAGTCTAGACCTCTAAATATTTACATTAGGTTACAAATTCTCCTTAGGTTGATTGAGGTAAATTTTAAGTTTATCTCCAATTAAGTTTCAGTTTGATGGCTCAATGATGTCACCTGAATTCCTATGATACAACTAAATGATAAAAGTGAAATATTTTCATTTGATGAAGGCTAAATTAATGAAGGAAGAGAAACAACTAAATAATGTATCAATCAAGCAAAATGCATCAAAACACAACTCTTTATCTTTCTAATCCAAAATGCAAAAATGAGATCTAATCTTTCACTTTCACAATCAAATGCAATGCCAAGATGTAATCCTATGAGAAACAAAAATCATTTTTCTTTCACTAAGATGCACTAATCTTTTTTTATTTTCCTTTCACTTTGATTCAATATTGCAAACTAATGCAATGAGTAAAGGAAAAATCCAATCTAAAACAACTAAAATGAAAATTTCATTCACTTCTAGTTTTGAATGCAAATTGTTTAAAAAATACTTAAATGAGGAAATATTTCACTTTCCTTTTTGAAACAAAGAAATCAAAACAAGCATTCACTTTTAGTCCTACCAAAGAAAACAACTGTAATCTATGTTTGACAATGGAACAAAAGCGATTTTCAAAGTACCAACACGACTCAATACTAATGAAAATAACTTCACAATCACGAACCAAAAGCAACTTGAAAACAATTTCCTAACTATAGTAAGACTCCTGAATGGAAGAAATCAATATCAGATAGGTAGACCAAGCAATGAGAAAAGGGAGACCTAGAAACTCTATAAACCCTAAAAAGCACTCAAATTCAAAAACACTTCAGCAAATCCAAGAGACAAATTGCAATCATACAAGGATGACAATCAAGACAAACACATTGTAATCACATTGGAAAATCACTGACAAAGGTAAAAAAACACTGAAAACAAGAAGAAACCCTAATTTTCTTATTTCCCCTAGGATTAGTGCACCTATTATAATCAAAATGGCGATGAAAGGTAGATCAACACAACTGTAATTGGAAAATCAGCATTGTCAACACTTATGTAAAAGAAGAAAATGTGCTGGGTGAGAAAACTAAGGAAAGAATAAAAAATATTCAAGACCAAAGCAAGCTAAAAATTCTCGGGAAATAACTAGTGACTACAAATAGCTACAGTGATGCACACAAGCCAAGAAATCGATGCTTGGTCAAACTCATCAGAGAGTATGATCGAAGGAATGGATGGAAAGGGTTATAGGATCCCCAATGGAGTCGCCATTTTGTTGTCTAGGTAAATCCTCTCTGTGGACAGAGATGATCCCTCTAGCCCAATGAGTGGGATTAGCAAAGTATGTGATAATCTACAAGACACTTTCCTAAATTTCAATCGAAATGAGAGAAGAGGGAGATGGCCTACCTTTTGTTGATGCTATAACAAAATCTTTTGTTGAAGATCTCAAATCTCTTGCTCCTCAGGCTCAACTCTACCATTCACAACATTTGGATACCTGCACAAGAGATCAAAGACACAACGAAGCATACAATTGCAACAAGCATAATTGAAAGTAATCTACTTAACAGATCAAAGAGCATTAAGATAAATGATTCATTAATACAAGCATTTATGGAAAGTGAAACAACAGTTGTTTATATTAATAAAATAAAGGAGGAAGCATACAACCAAGCCTTGATGTCAATAAGCTCTCCTTGAGTGAATGTCTAAGTCCAAGCTCAAGCTCTCCAAGCACTCCTTCTCCAAGCCAAATGAGTATCATGTAGGCATTATCTCAGCATAAGGGTGAAAATAACCAGAGGCCAAACATTTGGGAATGAGAGAAGATGAATATATAGGAAAATAAAGGAAGTTAGGATCTTCCAAAGATAGGAGAAGGCCCTCATCTCATGGAGGTAACTCATAGGGATAAGATCAAAAGGCAATATTGGGAGAATTCGACCACATCCACACCGAAAAACCTCCATCTCGTCGTTCTGGAAGCCTCTAGATCGTGAAGCTTCTTGTCCTCTTTGGGAAAATTTCCTTTTAGGGATCAATTCGAGTATCCAAGTAAAAAGGGCACTGACAGCATGAGTCCAGTATAGTGCAACTCGTCATCAGCACTAGTTGCCAGTGTCAGGGTCGCGCTAGTCTTGAAATTAGGGTTTTAGAACTTGCTTCTTCAGGGAAGGCTCAAGACATGTTTCCATTAGTGTTTTAGGGAGGATCTGAACTATATATTAGGATGGGTACATTTCATGATTGACAAGTTTTGGGCACTTTAGGGTATGCCACAGGGAAGTGCAGGAGGCGTGACAAAATACTGTGTAACAACTATTCATAATGGTACTTGGACTTTCACAATCTAAAGTTTCTCATAAGAATAAATCGGATTGGTAACTCATTTGTATAACATAATATCAACCAACATTGTTACATAGCATGGACTTGACTAACAACTCCTTATCTCCACAATATCTCAGCTCAATGCTGGTGATACCAGTGATTTATAGACACTCTCATCATTGTCTCTCTCAGAACATCCCCTACTCAGCTACTCAAGGTATGTTCCATGAGGACTATTCTTATCTTGGACTTCCCAACCCTCAAAGAGTATCAGTCCTCCATGACTACTCTTTTGTTGGATTCCCTGTCTCATCCTCAAAGAGCATCGATTACCCAATCCTCCATTCTATCTTCTTAGGTGAAGACCAGAATGACATGTCTATCTCTCCCTCTCAAATAGGGAGGACATATTCCAATAAATGAATGTATTCATTCCTACCAAAAGGAATGTACCTAAGCTCCCTATTCGCTTAGGAGTTTCCAAGTTTCTTCCTAAGTGTTAGAGTCTTATAATAGGAATCAGTGGTGTTAGCCTCTCACTATTCATTGTGGTCAATTTAGCCTATGAATCACTAGGTGTCATAGCCTAAAGGTTTGCTTGTCCAAGGATTCATTTTGTACTTGAGGTCTTGTGGTCTAGATAGGGAATTTTAAAGTCCTTTTTAAAATATCAAAAGGACTCAGAGCTTCATCGTACACTTTCCATTGGAAAGTTCTCGAAAGCAACTTTCCAACGGTATATAGAACTCCCCAAAACGACCCCAGAATCAAAATTTATAGCAGTTTGAAGTTCCCCTTTCAAAACCAGAAAACAAAGGGAAAATGCCTAAGTATGGGTCCCAAAATCTCGCATCCCACAGTTCGGAGGTGAATGGATATATCAGCGATCAGAGGTCCCAAGTACCCCACATCCCACATCTTGGAGGTTCATCATAATCAAGAGACAAGCAAGGTCCTGGGCTCATTCGCACATCACCAATTGGTGATTCACAATGGAGACAGGGTGGTCACAGTTTGAAATTGTCGAGATTGTGACATAAATGAGCCTCCCATGTTAAAGTGTTGGGAAGGCCAAAAACATATTAACAAAGGAATTGCTCGCAAAAACAATGAAGCTTGGGCCTTTTTCTCTCTCCTCCCAAAGGGACGTGTGTCAGCAAGAGATTGGTTTCGATAAAGGAAACGTGGAGGATGATGTTAGTAATGATGTGGTCGTATGGTGGACACTTGGAGGATGATGTCAGTAATGACGTGGCCATATGGTGGACACGTGGTAGGTGGATTCGGCATTTTCAAGGGTCAGAAGGGGCCAAAAATGGGTGACAAGTGTCACCGTTCTCAGGATGCCACATGGTGGTGATGCGGCAGTGATGACGTCAACAATCACATATCGACGATCAGAGGTTAAGGCTTGTTGTGCATCGGAGTGAAACCTATGATTGAAAACCTCCAAGAGAGGGGCTTCGATAAGAAGGCTGAATGTGGGCACATAAAAAGTCACAGGACCAAGGGCTACACACAAAAAGTGATCGATGATCGAAATTGGTGAAATGTAATGTGTGTACCAAATGGAACCGCTGATTAGAGATTGTCAGGAGAGGGGATCCTATACAGGGATTGGCTTATGGTCATGAGAGGAGCCGAAGGACCAAGGGCTTAACATAGAAAAGGTGATCGACATTCGTAATCAACAGAGTAAACATGTTGTGCACCAAAGAACATCCACCAATTGGAAATTGCTGATTGAGGGGCTCCAATGTTAGAGCTAACCCACTTTGCAAAAGGCACAAGGAACCAAAGGTCGGGGCTGGTAACCAAATTTTATCGTATATGGGTTTTCACAACTTTTGGGGTGTGTGACCAAATGCACCACTATGAAATCGCCGATTGCGATATTTCGATATTACAAAAGCCCAGATGCATATGTTTAGGTCCCATGTGGGGACTATTTATAACACTGTATTTCAAAGAATCGCCCCTTATCCCAAAATAAAGGGCTTAACCCCAGATGATTGAGCCTATAGTCACAACCTATACTCCACCATTTTTTATGGTTCTAACTGATTGGAAGTGACCCAATAAGCAGAAGGGGGATGAACCATAGCATCAAAAGGATTTTTCGCAGGTCTTTTGGCATCACAATAGGAAATTTGGTACATTCTAGAGGTCTACCAGCATATGAGGATGAAGATGATTTTCTGAGTTAATACTTTTCTGTAATTAACCTGAATCTTGTTGCTTCTATTAGGATTTAATGAAATGTATCTAGCCTTAGGCTTAAATAATATAAAAGGCTAAATGTGTGATCTAATAGAGGATGGATAATTGTTGAGAGGAGAGGCATTTTATGTAAACATTTTAATAAAGCTCAAAGCATACTTAGTTATCTGTTTCAGAGATTCTTGTGGTGTGTGGTTTCAAGTATTTGTTTCCTCTATGTTAATCTAATATCCATTTCTGAAGTTTTTGTCTTGAATTCATTCCTGTATGCTCAAGATAATTGTGGATATAATACATGATATAATTCTTTATTTCTCTTTCATGTTTCTTCTAAATATTTGGTTATAAGTTGTGTAGCAGAATTCATAACCTTATGCTCTGTTACATTTAACTGAATATTTATGTGTTTCCCTCATTCTTCGCTATACTACAACCAACAATTGACTTGAGATATGTGCCTACCTTGCCTCTGTTGTCTTGATGGCTCATGCATGCCCTGATGTGTTATAATCCTATACTTCTATGGCTCTCACTCCCAACAATTTCATCAAATATTTATATCATCTACCTCTTAAGATTAATAACTAAATCCATATCCTATCAATCTTTTGAGTGATAGTTGATCTAGCGAGAGAGACCTCTCCAAGGTTAAGGGGACTGTACCTTAACCTACAAGTGGTTTGTGGTTACCTTTGGGATTGCTTTCTTTAGCCTTAAGATATTTATGGAGTGCTAACATTCCGGTGCTATTGTCGGGGACCAAAGGTTTCATTTTCCCTGGGAGATATTGTCAAATTTGCAAATCTTGTTGTTGATGGTGAACAACAAGCAGAAATAGGAAAGGTTGGATCATTCACCCGGTGACTCCAAAATTCAAAGGATCTAGAAGATCAAGCATTCACAGTGACTCCACTAATCAAAGGACATTAATTTTGGTTGATTGTTTTCAAAATGGATTCTGCATGAACGAATGCCAGGTATGCTCCCATGGATAGATCTTGCATTCCTAGTTTTCCAAATCCTATGCCTCTTGTTAATTGGTCAGCCAATCTCCAAATATTCAAATATGGAAAGGGAGAAGATGTTGCTATTCATTTAATTAAATTCCACATGCATGTACGTAGACTTGACATTCATTTTCATGAGGATCCATTGATGAAAATGTTCACGGAAACCTTAGAGGATAAAGCCAAATCATGGTATGAAGGTTTTCCAGTTGCAAGTATATGTTCTCTGATGGATTTCTATTTAGCATTTTGTACAAATTTTAAACAAACTTATCCTTCTATAGTGTTGATAGAAATATTTTGTGGAAAATTAGATGATCTGTTTTAGCTCATGGGAATTGAAATCTATGATCAAGATGTAATGATAGATGAAATTGAAGAAGCCTTTCTTGAGTTGTCTTTTCCTCAAGAAGAAACAGAAGAGGTATGTTACCCAGATATTCTTGAAGATTCCCAACAGGTAACAATTTTTGCAGTTGAAGATGAAACTGATCAGACAAAGATTAATGAAGAAATTCAGTAGACCGAGCCAGATCAAGAAGAGGAGAACAGTGAAAGAGAAGGGGTTGTTTTAGAGCCTCTTGCACTTGAAGATCTGCCTCTAGGTTCAAAAATTGAAGAATCTGCTGAAGAAGAGAAAGTTGTCCCGGATCCTATAGATGTACATATTACTATTGTGGATCTGGTTGCCTTAGTTGAAGAGAGAAAAATTGATGAACAAAGTGCTCAAGTGGAGGTAACTAGTTATGTTTTTAAGGATTCTTTTGTTGGTCTCTTGGAGCCTGCAAAAGAAGAGTTTTATTATCCCATGGCCAGTATGTTGCAGGAGTTATGGGAGCTTGCACTCTTTAATAATGTTGGTTTTCAAGATCAGTTGAATTTTGGGTTGCCACTCTTTTCCTTCTTCTGCCTTCTCATGGGAACTATGAGAAGAACTCAGTCAAGTAGCCATTTGCTTGATTGGTTACATTGGGAGGAGGAGATCACCTAGTGTATATATTCTCAACAGCAGCAAACAACTCTCATTGAGGTTTGAAACCCAAGGAGAAGGCCCTAAGACTTCAGTGATATGCTGTCAAAATTTACTTATTTCCTTTAAAGTTTTCAGCTATGTCAGTCAGCTTGTAGTCATTTTGTTTTAGTGTTGATTCCATTTCCCGATGGTTAGGCTACTAGTTTTCTTTTTGTTCTTGGCACCTCATGGGGAGGATGCCATCCACGTTGGAGCTGATTTTAGAGTCCTATAATAGGAATCAGTGGTGTTAGCCTCTCACTATTCATTGTGGTCAATTTAGATGATGAATCACTAGGTGTCATAGCCTAAATGTTTTCTTGTCCAAGGAGTCATTTAGTCCTTGAGGTCTTGTGGTCTAGATAGTGAAGTTTAAGGTCATTTTTCAAATATCAGAAGGACTCAGAGCTTCATTGGACCCTTTCCATTGGAAATTTATATGACGCATATTTCCAATAGTATATAGAACTCCCCAAAAGGACCCCGAAATAAAAAGTTATAGCAATTTGAAGTTCCCATTTCAAAACCAAAAAAAAGAGGGAAAATGCCTATGTATGGGTCCCAAAATCCCGCATCCCACATTTCGGAGGTGAATGGCTATATCGATGATCATAGGCCCAAGTACCTCGCATCCCGCATCTCGGAGGTTCATTGCAATCAAGATACAAGCAAGGTCTAGGGCTTGTTCACACATCGACGATTGACGATTCGTAATGGAGGTATGGTGGTCATGTTTTGAAATTGTCGGGATTGCGAAATAAATGAGCCTAAAGTGTTAAAGTGTTGGGAAGGCCAAAAATAGATTAACAAATGAATTGTTCACAAAGCCAATGAAGCTTGGGCATTTTTCTCTCTGCTCCTGGCGGGACGCGTGTCAGCAAGAGATTGGTTCTAATAAAGGACACGTGGAGGATGATGTCAGCAATGACGTGGCTGTACGGTGCACATGTGGGAGGTGGATTCAACATTTTCAAGGGTCAAAAGGGGCCAAAAGTGGGTGAAACATGTCACCACTCTTAGGATGACTCGTGGCAATGACGTGGCAGTGATGACATCAACAATCACATATCGGCGATCAAAGGTTGAGGCTTGTTTTGCATCGGCGTGAAACCTTCGATTGAAAACCTCCAGGAGAGGGGCTCTGATAAGAGGGCTGAATGTGGGCACATGAAGAGTCCCAGGACCAAGGGCCACATGCAGAAGGTGATCAATTATCGCAATCGGTGAAATGTAATGTGTGTACCAAATGGAATCGCTAATTAGAGATCGTCGAGAGAGGGGCTCCGATATGGGTTATGGGTTATGGTTACAAAAGGAGCTGAAAGACCAAGGGCTTAAGACATAAGTGGCGATCGACATTCACAATTGGAAAAGTAAACATGTTGTGCACCAAGGAATATCCATCGATTGGAAATTTCCAATTGAGGGGACTCCGAAGTGAGAGTTAGCCCATGGTTGTGAAAGGAAAAAGGAACCAAAGGCTGGGGCTGGTAACCAGGTATTATAGGATATCGGTGTTCACAACTTTTGGGGTGTGTGACCAAATGCAACACTATGAAATCGTCGATTGCGATATTCTAATATTACAAAAGCCCAGATGCATATGCTTAGGTCCCATGTGGGGACTGTTTATAACACGATATTTCAAATAATCGCCCCCCTGTACCAACCTAAAGGGCTTAACCCCGGAATATTGAGCCTATAGTCACAACCTATACTCTGCCATGTTTTATGGTTCTAAGTGATCAGAAGCAACCCGATAAGAAGAAGGGGGATGAACCAGAGCATCAAGAGGATTTTTGACATCACAGCAGGAAATTCGGTATATTCCAGAGGTCTATAGGTAGATGAGGATGAAGATGATTTTTTGAGTTAATATTTTTTTTGGTAATTAACCCGAATCTTGTTGTTTCTATTAGGATGTAATGCAATGTATCTGGACTTCGGCTTAAATAATATAAAAGGCTAAATGTAATATGTAACAGAGGATGGAGAATTGTTGAGAGGAGAGGCATTATATGTAAAAATTTTAATAAAGCTCAGAGCATACTTAGTTATCTGTTTCAAATATTCCTGTGGTGTGTGGTTTCAAGTATGTGTTTCCTCTATGTTAATATAATATCCATTTCTGAAGTTGTTTTCTTGAATTCATTTGTGTATGCTCAAGATAATTGTGGATATAATACATGATAAAAGTATTTATTGCTCTATCATGTTTCTTCTAAATATTTGATTATAAGTCATGTAGCAGAATTCATAACCATATGCTTTGTTACATTTAACTTAATAATTATGTGTTTCCCTCATTCCTCACTATACTATAACCCACAATTGACTTGAGATATGCGCCTACCTTGCATTTTTTATATTGATGGCTCATGCATGCCCTAATGTGCTATAATCCTATACTTCAGTGGCCCTCACTCCCAAAAATTTCATCAAATATTTATATCATCTACCTCCTAAGATTAATAACCAGTCTAAAATCCATATCCTATCAGTATTTTGATTGAGAGTTGATCCAACAAGAAAGCCCTCTCCAAGGTTTGGGGGACTGGACCTTAACCTTCTAGTGGTTTATGGTTACCTCTGGGATTCCTTTCTTCAGCCTTAAGGGATTTTAGAGTTCTAAAACTAAGTAAGAAACTTCTTTTTGTAGGCTCACTCTTAACTACTGACCTACAACAGCTCCTCATGTGGAACAACTAGCTGCCTAAAGAAATCCTTTCTTCTTTGATGTCATCAATTTATTTTTTCATGGAGTCTTCATCTTTCATGGACTTATTCATAGGGAACATACCATCCATCACTTTCATTGATGAGTTAGTCATGTCCTCATTTCATCCAAAAGTAATCCATAAATTTTCCATTTAGCTTTGCTTCATGCCATATTTTTTGGAAGGATCTTAGATCCTTCAATATGGTCCTCTTGGAAGTCATCCACAGATCTTCCATTTGAAAGTCCTACATAAGCCCATCCATATATTAGTTAAAAAATAATTAATGAAAACTTAAATCACACATTAACTTTGTGATGGCCTTTCATCATGACATCTTCCTATAGGTATCAACATCTTGTATGTAGATTGACATATTTCCCAAAGATATCTATTATCAAGGGTCTTTATCTTTTTCCAACTCCTATTAGAGTCTTTATATCTTTCGAGGAGATATGCTAGTCAAATATTATTGGACTTCAGATGTTGAATGCCTTCTTCCTTTGTTGCATATTATTTGATCTCTTCCTTTCTTTTCACACACTCCATTCCTAAGAGCTTCCCAATCAGAGTTACTCAATTGTAGTTAGATTCCCCATGATTCATATGAAAAAATATTATGTTGATTTATTATGCAAAATTTCAGAGGATGAGATCCTTTCTTCATATTTCCCAAGATGGAAATAGTGATCCATATTATCTGCAACCATATGACATGCCTTTCATAATAACCTATGTAAGCATACATAACTCATCTTTCCTTTCAGACATCTAGACTTCCTGTAGTAGCTTTATTTGAATGAAAGAACTTTAACTTTTAGACCTAATTTCTTTTGATGCCATCATACCATCATCCCTTGAATCCCATGAGTTGGAATTCCTTATGAAACTCTTTCTTCCTTTCTAGATCGGTGAATCCTTTGATGAGGATTCCATTAGAGAAGGTTGAGGATCTTTCATATCCTCACTTGGCAGATGTTTCCTTATTGACTATAATGTAATGATCCCTATCGATGATTACCTCTACTTCTTTTGAGATTTCAATGAGGTTTCCAAGAGCTCTCATTCTTTGTAAACAATAGAATTTGTTCCAAAAAAAAATTATGCTTCCCATGTCACGAGCTATTACTTCTAATTCTTCTATCATGATGTTATTTTATAATCTGGTTCATCCTATCTTATTTACATTGCTTCCTATCTGAAAATTACCTACTAGTGAAGAAGAACATCTTAGTCATAGTAGAGATATTTTACTTCTTCATTCTTAAGTTTCTTTGACTCAGGTGCTTTCACTTCTTCAGTTTTGTGGGCTTCTTCCTTATTCCTCTTGTCCTTACTACGTTTAGGACAATCTCTTCTATAGAGACCAAGTTCTTGACATCCATAACATCTTATCTTATCCATTTTATTCCTTTTCTTTTGAGGACTAAACTTTCCAAATTTCCCTTTTCTTTTTGCCATAGCAGCATATGCTTGATTCTACTTATTTGGTCCAGCATCAACCTTTGCCTTAAGTATGGTTTCTTTGATCTTACAGAGTAAACATAGATATTGAAATGGATTAGTATATTTCTTCCCATATAAACTTGAAGTGAAGTTACCCCATTCTTCCAGTAGTGCATTCAGTACCACTGTGGTCATCTCTCTATTATAAATGACTTCTCCTAGTTCTTGCATTTGATCTCGAATTTATGATATCCTCATAAAGTATGAGGCTATTCCATATTCCTTGGATATATTTAGTTTTTAGAGTTCTTTCCTTAATGAGATTACCTCTCCTGCAGTACTTACAGAAAACAACTCTACCAATTTTTCATATATAGCTTTTGCAATGTACAACTTTGATACATATGGGATTAGAGAGTCTTTTATAGATTCTATAAGAATCCTCTGGGCTCTTACTTCTCCCTTCATGAATATATCATGTGCTTGAGTATATTCCTTTGGAGGTTGGGTTATCGATCCCTTGATGTGATCCATGACCTCATTCTCAATAAGATTTAGGTCTATCTTTTTCTTCCATGCAAGGAAATTTACGGCCCCAACAAATTTATTGTTTTCTTTGCAAAAAGACATTTTGTTATTATTAGATATAGTCATAGACTTACTTGAGATATTTATGCTTGCTTCCTCCTTAATTTTGATGTGGATAGAGTATTTTATTCTTGAGATATTGATAAGAGAGAGCTTGATTCATGATCCTCCTTGAATGCTTTAGTCTTCCTTCCTTCTTGAAGATAGTTTCAAGATTCTTGTTGGTGTAGATTTCTTCGATCTATGGTTTTGAATATATTGCCCTTGGTATCACTTGCATTTTCTATGATCCTTCTTTGAAGTTTGATTCTCGTGTGTATACTTGATTTAATGCCCCTTCTTGACTTCAACACCTAAGCTCTGATACCATGTTGAGAAATCTAGGGCATGAATAGTAAAACTATTTCTCTGCTTGATAATTTCTTGTGATCTACTTTTACTTCTTAGCTTATAGTATTTTCTTGGTTATGTTATTATTGTTTTATTTTCATCAAGAAAATTACGAAAATGCACAAGAAAAGACAAGTGACACAGCATGTGGGCTTTTCATCCAGGACCAAAACCTCTCATCTATTGAGAGGAAAACCTTATCAAAATTATACTTGTAGATCTTCAATTGAAAAGTACCAAGACCATGACACATACCATTGAATCTAGTATCCTCCCAAGAACCTTGTCTCTAACCTTGATGCTTTTCCTCTTCCCTTCCTCAACTTTATTCTTGATCTCGAACTACTCTCCTCGGTTCCTTCTAGAGAAACTCGGTCTCTATACTTCACACTGCTTCAAATTCTCCTAGAGAAACTCGGTCTCTATGATCTCATTAACTGTCTCTAGAGAATATCGGTCTCTAGATCTCTATCTCAGTTATACAGAACAAGTATCCAAAAGGATCCTTTCTTCGCTGCCATAGAAGAAACCTCCTTCATTGCCCCAAAAGAGACCTCCTCTTCATTTCCCCAGAAGAATCTCTTCTTCTCTGCCCCAAAAGAAACCTATCTTCGTTGATCCAGAAGAAAAATCTTCTTTGTTTCCCCAGATGAAAACTCTCTTCGTTGATCCTAGAAGAAACCCTAATTCGCAATACCCAAAATAATCTCCTTCTCTATACCTTCTTCATACTTCTTTGTTGGTCTCTAATTCACACTTCTTCTTTATCAAATGCTTGTCGAGTTACTTTCTCTAAGTGAGGCTGAGTGTGGCTTATATATACACCTTTCCTCATGTCCTTTATGCTGACATGATCACTTTTAGTTAGGCCAACTTCTTCTAGCAGTTTCTTCCATCGTTGTAGGCTGACTTGAAGAGGATAAGTGATAAGGTCTTGGAGGATACTTTTCATAGACAATTTTGACCTTTTACAAAGTGTAACATGACTTCATTACATGACAATGAATCTAACATTTTATGAATAGATGAAAAATAAATCCTAAAGCCTCTCAATGGGAGTCTTGACTTAAAAATAAAATCTCTTGCTCATGAAACCCATGAAGCAAGTCAATACAATAATTTTATTTTTTCTTCTTTACATCCCATTACATAAAATCATAATTACATGTCATTATGAAGACCAAACTTAGTTACACTTTTCAACACTTACTTGGTCTGTTGGATCACCCATGAGAGATGCATTCACATTGGGATCGATATTTGAAGGACTCTACAGGGTTACTGGAAGACCTTTTCTAGCATTTCTAAGAAGGATATGACATCAAAGATTGGCTCATCTACATTATGACAGTCTTCCAAATTTAAATAAATTGTTCTCTAGTATTCCTGATGTTCAATCCCAACATGACAGAGTATGTCCAGTTTTTTCTAGTGGAAAGAAGACAAGGGGACCATTCCCCTCTAGCAAGAACAAGACAAATGACATCCTCCATCTCATTCAATTTGACTTATGTGGTATGATGTTCGTACATTCTATTGGTGGCCATCTATACTACATCACCTTCATTGATGACTTTTCAAGAAAGACATTGATATATTGCTTGAAGCACAATGATGAAGCCTTCAAAATGTTCGAGTTCAAATTAGCTTTGGTAAAAAATCAAATGGGAAAGAAAATCAAGATATTTAGGTCTGACAATGGTGGAAAATACATTTCAAATGAGTTCATTGATTATTGCAAGGAGGAAGGTATCAATAAAGAGACGGTTGTACCTTATACTCTTGAACAAAATGGAGTAGCTGAAACAAAGAAAAATTCTATGGTAGAAGACGCTTGTTCCATGCTCCATGATCAAAATTTGTTGAAGGTTCCTTTGGGGAGAAGCAACGAGTGTTATTGTATATGTTCAAAATAGGGCGTCTCATCAAGAATTGGATAACAATACCCTTGAAAAAGTGTTCATAGGTGTCAAGCCTGATTTTGGCCATCTCTGTATCTTTGGTTGCCCCATATATTTTCATGTGCCAAAGGAAAAAAGAAACAAGTTGGAATCCACGGGAATAAAAAGAGAATTATATAGCCTTTAGAATATATTCTTGTTCAAAGGAAGGTTGAAATTAGCAGGGATGTAACATTTGATGAATATGTTTCCCTTGGGAAATCAAGGGACCTTCATTTGCCTCCTCCTCCTCCTAAAAAGAAGAAGGATGATATGGATATTTTAGATGGTCCTTCCATGCCTGAATCTGAGACAAACATTTTTGTCGATCCCATGGAGCCCATGGATCCCTTAGATCCTCCTCCAAGTGATCCTCCAACCAAGAAGAGGTCACTTTGGCTCTGTGACACATTACAAGATGATGAGAGACAAGTTCCTATTCGAAGATCATTTAGAGAAAGAAATAAGCCATGTAGGTACCTGGGATATGTTGCATCCATGAGCACTATGATTGAAGTCAAAACTCACACCTTTGAAGAAGCCACGAAAGAACAAGTTTGGAAGGATGTTATGGTTGAAGAATATGAATCAATTATGAAGAATGACGTATGGGATGTTGTGCTAAGACCGAAGGGGAAATTTGTGGTGACTTCAAAGTGGCTATTCAAAATCAAACATGGCATTGATGGTAGCATTCAGAAAAATAAAGCAAGCTTCGTGGCCCGAATATTCTCCCAAAAAGAGGGAGAATATTATGATGACATATTTGCACCTGTGGCTCGATATACAACCATTCTTTTGATGTTTTCTCTTTACACAAGTCAAGGATGGACCCTACATCATATGGATGTAAAGACAACATTCCTCCATGACGTGTTACAAGAAGAAGTGTACGTTGAGAAGCCACAAGGATTTGAAGTAGAGGATTGAAAGACACATGTTTGTAGACTAAAGAATACATTCTATGGTTTGAAGCAAGCCCCCAGAGCATGGTACGCCCACATAGACAGTTATTTGGTGACTTGGGATTCACTAGAAGTAATTTCGATCCCAACCTCTACTTCAAAGTATTCCAACGTATGCTATTGATTTTGGTTTTATATGTTGACGATCTATTCTTGACAGGTAGTGAGCCTCTGATGATCAAGTGTGAGAGGGAGTTAGCCTCTGAATTCAAGATGAAGGACCTTGGACTCGCACTATTTTCTAGGCCTTGAGATGGGGCAAAGGCCCAATGAGATTTTCCCTCACAAGGAAAATATGTCATGAAGTTATTGGAGAGATTTGGAATGACAAAATGAAATTCCTTCCCCACAACGATGGAAATGAATTTCAAAAAGTTATGTGGAGAAACTGCAGGACCTGATTTGGAAAATCCATCCAAGTATATACAATTGATTTGGGCTCTCATGTTCTTAGTGAACACCCGTCTAGACATATGATATAAAGTGAACACGTTGACTCAGTTCATGACAGACCCTCTCCATGCTCATTGGATTGTTGCTAAAGTCATTTTGAGATATTTGCATGGGATGATCACCCTTGGTCTGAGATATACTGTTGGAGATGTTAAATTTCATGGATATATCGATGTTGACTGGGCAAGAAACATTATCGACGGGAAGAGCACACCTGGATGTTGTTTTAGTCTTGGATATGCCATGATATCTTGGATGAGCAGGAACCAAAAATCTATAGCATTGAGTAACACTAAAGTAAAATACATTTCTGCTAGCATGGCTAGTTGCGAAGCGGTTTGGTTGAGGAAGCTCTTTGGAAAACTATTTGAGAAGGTCCTAGAAACTACAATGATATATTGAGACAAAAAGAGTGGGATTCATCTGGAAAATAATCTCATATTCCCTGAAAATTCCAAGCACATAGAGATTCAATATCATTTCATTCGAGACATGGTGCAGAGAGGAGTCGTTAGACTCCATCATATATCAACATATGAGCATATTGCAAATATTCTCACCAAGGCTTTACTGAAAGGGAAGTTCTTGGTCTTCAAAGAGAAGCTTGGATTAATGGATTTGTCTCCTCTTTATAAGGGGCATAACTAATTGAGAACACTAAGCCAACTCTTCCCCCTGTCCAAGCTCCTAGGGTGAGGAATTGAGATAGAGGGCTCTTGGGGTTGAAGGATCTCTGTACAATAGGCCCATAGATGTTTCTCCCCTATATGTTACCAATAGGGTTGGAGATGTTGCTCCCCTATCTGTTACCCATAGGGTTGGAGATGTTTATCACCTATCTTGTTCTTTGCATAGTATACCCCAGTTGGCATCATACCCACAAGCTCGAATTTTTGGGATTACCTCTCCCCATTTAGCCAACGAGTTGAGAGTGTACTTGGGTGTGTGCAACCCAGTTTGATTATGATGCAGGTGTTCTACCACATGACTCTTGAGGGTCATTTTTGGGAAGATCAATGGGAAATAGGATGGGTTGAAATGTGCTCCCCTATATCACCTAGTGCTCGATATGGGGTTGAAGATGTTTTTCTCCCCCATGATATTTTTGGTTGAGATATGCTCCCCAATGTAGGTTCCAGGTTGAGATGTGCTTCCCAATGTATATTCAGGTTGAGATGTGATCCTTGATATTATTTTTGGATTGAAATGTGCTCTCTAACGTTATAGAGGATGGTAGATAATTCTCCCTAATTATTATTTCCTAGATTCAAGAATGTCTCAATAGATAGTGTATTAATGTTGGGCTCATTGTGTTCTCTGTTGAACATTTTATGACAATCTAATAGAAGAAGAATTTTCAAAGGGTTTTCCCTTGTCAGGTCTTTCCCTGGTCTTTGACCGAATATGGTGTCTCTTGTTGATGTGTTGATTATCTCCTTTGTCATTGAATTTATTGTTCTATATTCAATTATCATTGTTGATTGGAAAGATTAATTGTTATTGAAAATATTACTAATTGAAGTATTCAATTGGGCTCAAAGTAATTGAAGCAACATAGAGCAATGTGAAAATTAACAGAACATGGACAAATTCATGGGGGTTATGATTCCAAAAGAAATGGGACCAAAGAGGAGTCCAAAGGGAAAATCCCCATGTCTAGAATCCTATGTCATTTTCCTAAATGAATTTGTTGTTTCCATATAATCTGCCTTTAACTTATTAAAGGTAATCATTGAATGCATGTGTGAGATTCATAAAAGAGTAATCTCAGCTAGTTGTTGAAACATGGAGCTAAATACACTAATGTAAGAGGTTGGTGGGAATTTCATCTCGCATAGTGATGACAACATGTGTTAAGTACAATCAACTTCGAGAACCCATATAGTCAACCTTATATGGAAAAGGAAATTTGAGTAGAATATGTGAACAATGCTTACAAACAGTGAGAAGTGAAGGAAAACATAGTTTTTGGTGCTACAGGAGGTTGTCATCATACACTATTTTGAAAACCATTTTTTAGTGTTGGGGACTAATGATAGGAGAGCCAAGCCAACATTCTTGTGAGGAGTTCTCATTCAAAAATTACCCAATATCCTATGTAAAGGTTTTTGTGTGCACTGTTGCAATAGTTGGATTTCTCGGAGCCCTCAATTAAGGGATTCTTAGTCAATATATTCCCAAGTTGTAAATACCTAAAGGTATATTCCAACCCCTTCCCCCTTACCCCCTCCCAAAATCAAAGTTGTCTAACCACAATGCCCATTTATGTATTCTTGAATGACTCTCAGTAAGAATTTTCTCAGACTTTAGCATTCGTGGGAAAAATCAATCCTTATCAAGAAGTGAACATTCTTTACATGTAACTTGAAAGGGAAACTACGTTTTTAATGCAAGCAACTCTTTGTAGCTCGATGGGAAATAGTTTAGTTCTGTGCCATGGAATGAACCTTAAGCATAAGAACAAATTGTTTCTTTTCCTTCAAGCTCTTCAATTACTACACTAGCCCATGTATTCTTTGATGCATTTATCTCAATAATATATATATCTTCATTTGTGAGGAGAGATAAGGGAGGAAAATCTTGAACTTTCTCCTTAATCCTTTTTACTACATCAGTTATAGTTGTATACAAAACAGGAGGATTTTTCTTCAACCTTTATTGCAATAGCAAGATATCTTATGCTTGTCCTTTGTAGAATGGCCTCATGTAGTTCAATCTACCTAAAAACCTTTGCAATTGAGTCGTATCAACGAAACAATTAGGGAACTTATCAAAGAATTTCAAAATATGTTCCTACAACAAAACTTGGCCTTTTGTTATTGTGAATCCTAAGAATCCAATCTGAGTCTTCCCAATTTCCTTTTTTGTCTTAGAAAGCGCAAGACCATGTTTAAAGACCATGTCACGAAATTGTTGCAAAATTTTTAGATGTTCTTGAAGATTTTTGGAATAGATTAAGATATCATCAATATAGACAATTATCCATAAGTATTATTTGAATATATATTCCATCCTTTTTCTAAAATTCTCTTAAAGCATTCTTCATTCAAAAGGTTGCTTACCTTCCATTGGTAGTGTCCATGGGGAACTACATGTTGAACTTTTCAAGACTTTCTAATATGATAATTACTTCTAATGATTCTTTAGCCCATTCTTCTTGTGACACATTTTTCATTACATGTAGAAAGTCTCAATAGTGAAACAATAATGATAATAGGATCATGAAGAGACAACTGAACATAAGGGACAAAAAATTTTACCTTGGGAAAACCCTAACTAGGGAAAACCCGACAACCTTCTCTTAAATAAATTGTCCAATTTGAAAAGAGATACAATCTAATTTCTGGTTAGAAACAAGGTCAAAATGACCACAAACATACCTAGGTCATACTTGGTTAACCAGAGACAAATTTGACTTTCTGAGACAACCTCATAAATTTGGTCAACTTGACCTCAAAATTCAGACAATTATGCTTTAGAAGATTTCCTGCTACCTTAGAAGAATCTCAATCTACTAACTCATAATTCTTTCTTCTAAAATCCCACATGTGAACAAAAGATGAGTATATGTGATTCAAATTTTTGCTTTGAGGAGGAGGATGAGTAGCATTTATATAGTCATATAATGAACCTGAATTGGTGTGTCATGTAGACTAGCCAACTTGAACTTGTGGAGACAATTAATTTGAATTTCAAAAATCCAATCTCACTCTTTTGAAGCGGAATTGAAGTATACATTTATACTTATCATTTGTTTCATATTTTTAGGGATAAAACAATTTATGAAGACTAGCCATAGCTACAAAAATTCAACAAACCCTCTTAACTAGGGAGGTATTCTTTTTTAATGCTTTAGGTGTTCCCTTATTGAAAAAATTATTTGTCCCAAGAAAAGGTTGAATGATCTAGCTATGTTGATGTATCTATCCACTTCATGTTCTATACCAGAACCATGTGGAAAACATCCTACATCAACGTCATGCAAAGGAATCTAGTCACCCACTAGATACATCCCCTTTGCAAATGGATCTAGTCACCCACTAACCAAAGGCCTTATGATATTAAGACTAGTCTTCATTCACCAATTATCCAAGTCTCACCTAGAACCTTGTCAACACCAGTGACCTATGGTGAAACCTTGGGCTATTACCATCCTTGTGTTGTAGCATTTTTTGGTTTTGATAAGATAGAATAAATTAATAAAAAAAAAATATTAAGTTAGAATATGGACATAAAAATATTGAATAAAATGTTTTTGAAAATATCTTGATGATGATGTCCATATCAAAGAAAATTTTAGGTTAGATGTAAAAAAAAAATCAAGAAAAAAGGAAAATGTTAGGTTAGAAATAAAAGAAAACAAATAAACTCTGAAAGTGAGCAAGTCTAAATGCCACTACTAATTTTTCCGAAAAATAATGGTTGTGTGCAACTTGTCATAAATGCCAGAACCCATGACAGTCAAATAGTTTAATCTTGACTAATTCATGCTTTAAATTTGATGTTATAATTAGAGAATAAATATCTGGCCAAACTATTTAATCTTGGCAGATCAGTAGTTAGGTAGAGAATAATAAGGTGCTCATCATTTTAATCTGAGCCCTTGGATGTTATAAGGTTAGAATTAGATAGTTTTCTTTTTAAAAATAAAAAGAAAGGAAAAGGGTTTGCTAGCTTAAATGCACCCATTAAGTGAAGAAAAAAATGATAGGATAAGCAAAAGGTAAGTAGAAGAAAGGTTGCAGAAGTATGATGATTGATTGGAAAAAATGTACATTTATCATGTTTTACCATATGTTTCTATGTCCATGAGGCAATTACACAAAGCAAATGAAGGTCTACAAGATCAATTAATTAACTTCCCTCATCCCCATTCATCTCTATATTTACTAATTTCCCCTTCCCACCTTCATACAGTTCATATTCATTCATTTTCCATAAAAACCCCTTTTCCTAAGGTTAAAATCCTTTTTGCCTAGGAAAAGTGAAAACCCCATGCTAAATCCCCTTTTACCCAAAAACCCACAAAAAGATGTTTAGCCTAAGTATTGATGTATACATGTGAAAAGCAAATAACTCATGAAAAAGCATTATACTTAGTGTTTTTCCCCTTTTCGCTTATGTTTCATATTAATGCTAACTTATAGTATTAAACCCCTAAAATTTCACTTTCCCGTATATTATTAACTCCCTTTACTAACTATCCCGAAACCATAAGTTTTATTATAAAACTATGTATTCCATAACATATCGCATATTGGCGGATTGTAAACTTTTCAACGTACATGCACTCTCCTCCGCATTACGATATGCGATGCACAATGGACCTGGACCCGACACAAATATATTTCAACATTCATTACCCATTTTGCATCCGCTCCTCATCGCAAGTCCCGATTGAAACATACACCCTCCGCCATTGCGATCTCCGATATGCGATGGGAACTCGAACCTGATTGTAGCATTATCCATGATTTATTTTCCACATCGCGTCCGGCCCCTATCGCATTCCTTTGCGATGGGCCTTCCTTCACTAAACTGCTATTGCGATATGCGATGAACCGAAACCCGACATCATTTATCCGCCCAAATTAATACTATTTCAAGTTCGCTATACCTTGTTTTGCAAAGGATTTCTTTGTTAAAATGTTTTTATGTTTTAAACAAAGAAACAACCTAAACCTCTATTTAACCATAAAACCTCGCTAATCTCAGTTTTAACCCACAATAAAGCCCATACCACCATGATTAATCATTGGGCCCCTCCGTTTCTCTTTCCTCTTACCTCCGCGCTACTCTTTCGCTCCACCACCATTTGATCAAATGCATTCAAATCCAACGACCCTCAGCTATTTTGGGTTGGCTCTCTGTCCAAGCATTACCCACTCGAAAAAGCATTATTCCACCGACCTCCCCTTGCTACGTGTCAGGATCTAGACTATATCGGGTGACTCTTCCCAAAAGCCACCCGCGCCTCATAAGCGGTGCGATGAAAACCAAAACCACCTCCCGCATAACGACAAAATGGCCATTGTTCACTTTATGCCATAATTCAAAAAGTAAATTGTTTTTACGTGTAAATGTAAAAATCATCATTTTGCTTTGTTTCACCCATTTACACACTGAAACCTCCACAAACTTCTGCGACCAATAAAACCATTGTTTTACCTTCCGATACGCTATGGACTCCTTCCAATATTCTTTCGAGCTCAATAAAGCCATTGACGACCTTCTCTATCACCTATGTTTTTCTTAACAATTTTTGTGTTTTGCAGGTAAAAACTCCTGTTCCAGGCTTACAAATAAAAAAGCCTGCATACAGTTAGAAGACAAATACGAAGATCATATCAAATCACTTTACCCTGTAACATAAAATCTAAAACAATTTATTGTTGAAAAACATAGTAAAAACCTGAAATGCACAGTAAAGGTAAAAAGGAACACAGTAAAGGCTACTCAGCAGGGTCAAAGGATATTCACAGAGTTTAAAGAGTATCAGATGAAAGATCAAATGAAGGAATCAACCAATGTAAAGGATACAAACAATCAAGTAGCTTAAAGGGAAAAATATCAAACAACAAAGCCAACACAACCTGAATAAAAGGGACAACAAGAAGCAATTCAATAGTTGCCCTTATCTTCTTGCATGAAGATCTTTCCTTTCCTAGAATAAATCTTAATCAGTTTTAGGATATTTTCTTAGTTTCATTATTGTATAAATAACTCTCTTCTCGAGTTGTTAATGGTTCAAGGTTCATTGTTCATTGCTTGTTAAGTCGTGACTATTCATTCTACTTTCACCCTGGTTGCACCTTTGAACGAAACTTTTCTAGACACTTGATGTACTCAGTCTTTCTGGAACCTTAATACAAAGAAAAGGATTATAAATTTGGTTTTACACAGTTTGTGTTATCCTGTAAGTTTTTCGAATTATCAATCATTATATTTTTCTTCATATTCTTATGACTTATAGAGATATCTAGGTAGGAATAATTGTGTCTCAATTTATTCCTATAAACTCCTGAAGTGATCATATATTAAGAGAATGGATTATTGAACTGTCTATTTAGCTAATCCCCTCTAATCAATAAATCATCAGTATATTTTGTAAGCTTAAGTATATTTCCTTGAATCTTTGGAATGTAGTTTAGAAGGTTTTCATACTTATGATTGTTTTGTTTTACAGTCTGGAAACTGTGATAATCATATTATTTTTTGTCTTCTTCTCGCCACTATTTGATCTATATCAATGTGTAAAGCTTTATAGCAGCCCTTTGCTGAGATATTAATATTATCCAAAGGATTAAGTATTTCAATTCTACATCTGTCTTCATTCATTAGTCTTCCAAAACTAAAACCAAAACCCCAAAACAATTATTTTAGATGCTCTAGCATTGGTAGCTAACCTACTACTATCTTAGAGGTACAACACCCTGCATGCTAATTGAATGATAACACATTTGTCTAATGCTAAAGGAACTCACTCTACCCACTAGCCAAGTACCTCCCTACAATATGGGGGAGCACTTTGGGCCTTGATGCTCTCTAATTCATTCTCCCTAGGCACATTACATGGACCTTGGTCAATATCTTTGAATTGTTAATATCCTGTCCTAGGGAGAATGTATGCCCCTTGATTCTACAACATCAACATTCTCTTTAACCAAGGAAAGCATTCTCAACCACTCCAAACTTGTCTTTAAACTATATAAACTTCACTTTGGGACAAATGCTTTGTGAGAATGTCAACATCCTACTCGACTGTCAAAATGAATTGGAGCCTCATTTCTCCCTTTTGTACCATTTATCAAATATAGTGGTACTCAATTAGCTTTCACCTGTCATCACGGTCGTCTCCTGCACCTGATCATCTGTACCATGTCTCAGATATAGTGGTACTCAATGTGATTTGACCCATCATCATGGTCGTCTCCTACACCTGATCAAACAATCTTGCAAGTAGATTTTGAAGCCACATTACTTCACAACTTGCAAAACTATAAGCAATATACTCAGCCTCAGCAATTCTGAGTGTGAAAAATGTTTGCTTCCTTCCCAGGTAGAATCCAAATTGGATCATCATCCTGATGTAATCTTCCTATCTTCATTACTCTCTACCCAATTTGAATTTTTATATACCTACAGTTGTACTTCATCATTTGAGACATATTTCAATCCATATCTAATTTTACCACATTGGTAGCCTAACACATATGCCATAGCTACTTTTTGATCATCCTAACTGGGGGCTCCCACTAACACTAAAATAGATCTTGTTGTGGCAATCATGGCTGCTCTCTCTGCCACATGAATCCTTTTGCTCTCATTAGAAATAAGTCATATGATAATAAGGACAACCAAGACTCATTAGATATCCATCAATCCAATAATACCATGCCCAAGGTCAGTACAATGCCTTCTTTAGTCTACAAACATGAGATTCCCTCTCATGCACCTCAAATACCTAAGGTAGATCTATGTAAACTTCTTTTTCCTCAATTACGCCATTGAGGAAAGCGATATCCACATCCACCTAATGTAATTTCTAATCCATAACAAAAGAAATAAAAATAATAATTTTAATAGAAGTGTACCTTACAATTAGAGCAAATGTGTTTTCATATTCCTCTCCCTCTATTTAGGATAATCCTTACAAATCTCGCTTTGTACATCTCTATGATTCCATTCACTGCATACTTGATATTGTAGATTCGCTTTGAATTCACCATTGACTTCTCTTCAACAAAATTTCCTCCACCGTAGTATCCTTCAAACTTGATGGCCCATTTGCTCCCTCTGAACTAGGAGTTCTTCTGGTAATTAGGAATGGTTCTAGATAACAGTAAAAATTTTCCCTCTTGAAAAAAAATCACTCTGGGAGAATCCTTTTGTCACATGCTTTGTTTCGTTCTTATGAATTCTTTCATATACATACATAGCCTTGGAAGCCTTCATGATGTACCTGCAACCCTCATTAGGAGGTCATGGAAGAAATGATTATAACCAAATAAAACATGAAAATACAAGAGGATGACAAAAAAAACAATAATAGCCAAGGAATAAAAATACAAAATGCTTATCTTTCAATCTTAAGGATTGCAAGGAACATTTCAACTCCTTCTTGATACTTGCCTTCTTGCAAAAACCATTAAGTCCATATGAAAACTCATCATTTTTTTCCTCATCATTAGCCATTAATGCATGATGCTTGACTTTCCTTCCTTGCATGAGCTAGATTTTCTTCATTCAGCGGAATCATCGACTTTCAATACTTTGGATCTAAATCTATGGTTTTTTCCACAAACCCTAGGGTTTTCTTAATTATAACCTTTAAGGTTTTTATAGGGTTTGCAAACCCTAAGGCTATTAGTTCTTCCAATCAAGGCTCATAGCACAAGTTTTAAGACTTCTCTTGCTCTATGTGTGAGAGCCTTTCTTCTTAGCTCCCTCTAAATATGGAGTAACTTTCTTGAATCAAATCAAATCGATCATGTCTCAAATGCTTGAAGGAAAACTCTGCCATATAATAATATGTTCTAGCAACAACTAGAATCAAGCAATGGCATGTTAACACTAGTAACAAATCTCATCCCATACAATCATTATCACACAAGATATTTCATAGTAGTCATACAAGATATTTCCACGACAGTATAAAGTTTATAGCATTAATATTTTAGCACTTTGCTTTTGAACACATATATTACAGTATAACGCAAACAAAGAAAATATCCCTACACGGGTCCATACAAAAAATTCAATCTAACATATCACACTTCAAAAGTGTATGGAACATACTTGGTCCATCCTTAGTAGACCTTATCTTTCCTTTAGGCCTTTTCAAACTTTGAACCAAATTCAAAACTATGATGATGTCATTACTTCTTGAAATACCAAGACGTCTTATATGCTACAAAAAAACAAGTGTAGTGACCTTACAACATCTTCCTACAGTGCATTAGCTTTTTAGCATATGACATGAAGTTGTCCACAAATCAAACCAAGGAATCTTCCATCTAGTCCAAGCAAATATCAAGTGATTCAATATAACCTTTGTAAGGTTTGCAATCTGCCTCTTTGGTGACTAGTATCATGTCAACAAAAATATTATAGGTAAATAAGGAATGCTTCATAAGGTGTTTCAATGTATTCCATAGAAATCTCCCATGAGAACTCGCTCCATCAAACGATATTTAAATTTCATGAGCATGTGATACTTGAAATTATCACTTCACACTTATCAACCATAAAATGCCATTGCCAAAAGCATTTGATCCCAAATGATATTACATAAAAAATTTGTAAACAATGGTATAACTGCAGAATCAAGATCAATGGAACTACTGGGACCCAAAAGTCACACTATGTTATGCTATAATGTCGAGCTGGGGAACAACTAAATCTGATTTTAATTCGTTGTTTTAGTTTTATTTCACACTAGAAAATTTATGTGTAAAAACACCAAACTTATTTCAATTATGTTGAATGAGTTTCCACATATTTCCAAGTTTTAACATTCATGCGCTTTGGTTTCGGTATAGGGTTTCAAAAAGAGAAAATATAAATGTAGAGGAAATATGGCAAGAAATTAAATCAAGTTTTTTTTCTTTTGGTTTTATACATTTGTACCTGCTGAGATGAAAATGTAAAGTTTACTCTAAATTCTGTTGGTATTTATGTGTATCTTCAAATCTGAACATTCATGCATTCTAGCTTTAGCATAAAATATGAGAAAGAAAATAGAAGATAAGAAGAGCATATTATAGTCAGTCCAATCATATTTTCATTTTTTTTATGATTTACTTTCTTCTGATAATTTAGGGCGAAAGTGTCAACAACTCATAAAAGTTTTGATGAGTATGATTTCCACATGTTTTCAGGTTAGTGCATCCATGTGCCTTGGCTTTGACATAAGAACAATGAGGATTTGAGTAAGAAAAATAAGATACAGAGAACACATTTCAACAAAACAAGATGAGCAATTAAGGATTCATTTTTAACCTACTGATATCCAATGAACAACTGAACAATTAAGAATTTAGCTGTGAGAAACATAGTAATTTGAATTCATACATTTTCATTCCAACTCATGTAAAATTTCACCAAAATAACAAATATACTCTTCATAATCTTGATGAATTTAAAAAAAATAAAGAAAACAATCTTACAGATTCATAATTCTCTTTAATTCCAATCACATTCATATTCCATACAAAAAACAATTTTACAACATGATCTACCATGCAAAAAACTTTGCAAATATATTAATATTAAGCAAATTTCAAATTACAAGGTGGATTTTCAAAATCACATGACAAGAAGCATTGACAACCCAAGACATACTTCATAATTCCTCCTTACAACAACTTTAAAAATCCCCAACATTTCTAGAAAAAAATTAACGAAGTTTCCCCTAAGCTAGAATATTTTTCTCCCTTTACAACATCAATATGAGTCCTATATATAATCTCTCAAGACCCAATATCATAACCCTAAACCGCTAATGGCATTCAGTAACCACTAGGAATCTTTTACTAGAATGATTATTGTTGTGTAACTAACTTATTCTAGAAGTTTCCATAAATGTGCTAGTTGTATGGTGGGTACCATTTGCTTTGGTTGTAGTGGACTCATCTCTCTCTTTCTTGCTCCTACGTTGGGTGCTTTCTCTCTCTTGTTTAGGCGTTGGATGTAAGGTTGTGAAATACCTTGACTGGGTCATTAGTGGGGGGCACATGTACTAAGCTGGCACCTATGGCTACATCTATAGTTGTGTTTTTTGTTGTTGTGGTGGTTGGGAACTAGAGCCCACTTCTATCAAAGACACATGTGGCATTTTGCCCCCAACATACAACTGTATAGGTCCCCTTTGAGTGGTCAATTTGTATAGTTCCATTAAACTCTTCCACTCCTTGCCAAAGGGAATATCACATGATTGCACATCCAAAATGAACCCTTCCATATTCGTGACAACATCATAATCCATCTTTCCTTGTTCTTTGAAGAGGTTCTCTAACATGAACAAGATTTCAAATTGATCCCAGTACAAGTTTACAATATCTTTTCCTTGTAGGGCATGATCCTCCTCCCCAAAGCCTTTCTGGTTTTATTTAATTTCAATCATCCTGTTCATGAGGGACTCCTTGGAATATATTTCCCCATAACCATCAAAGAATGTTGGGAGTTTCCTCTTGTAAAACATCTCACATTTTCCCTGAAGTGTTGTACTTCCTTTGCTAGTTCCTTTGCTTTCTTCTTGACCAATGTCACCATTTTTTGTTTTCTTTTCATCTGATTGACCCTTGCTATGAACTCGGATCTATCAAAATTCGACTTCATGACATCCTCCTTAGGAATATGATTTAGGAATGTAGAAATTATTGTGTAGATTCAAAACTACTCATGAAATTTACTAAATCACAAGACTTGAAGCTACTCTACAGATCCGTGGAAGTTAATTCACAATCTAGAACACAAATCATAGACATGCAAAAGGAAACATCACAAATGCACGGAGATTTATCTAGGGGAAAGAAACTGCTCAAAACCCCTTACTATCTATATTGCATTAATTAGAGAATAGAGAATAAATATATATGTTTTCTCAAGCATGAGCACACCCTGTAAGTGTATAGTCTATCCCACTTCTTGACTGACTGACTTTTTCCAACACTTAATCAATTTTTAAGCCCTCCAAGCTCCTAATTCCTTGTGTTGTTTCTCTAGTAAATTGGCCCCTATTAATTAGGAAATTCCCTCTATTTGATTATGCAATTATTATAGGTCCTTCCTATGACTACATGCACCATCTATACACATTGGAATATGCTACAACTGATAGTACACTACCTTGGAATCTCCATCCCAACTGGGTAACTCGAATTCTATGCATGCAACAATTATTTTGGGTTGATTGATTAGTTAGCTGGTTGATCACTGAGCGTGGTTGAAGTTCCACTTCCACAACTTGACCTCCACAAGTTCTTCTAACAGTTAGAACTAGTTTAACTAACCATAACTCAATTTAACTAAAATAGATTGCTACAAATTAGAAATCAATCATAATGAACTAAACTCAAGCTTCCCCAACACAAATTAACTGAGCTAGACCCCTATTTTTTTAGGAATAAACATAAGAAAATTGAACTTCCACTCATTATCTCGAATTGAGGGTTCTTAAATGAGTGACAAGAGCCATTTCACCTCAGTTAACTCCTCCAAGTTGTCTGTTGATCTAGAATTTCAAATTTCCTCAATTTTAATTAAGGCAAAAATTAATATTGAGACTTTCTTGCTGCATTTTCAACACTCCCTCTCAACAAGAAAGGGATTATCAACCACCCCTATCCTGCACCTGTGGAATGTACTACATGCAACACCTCTCACTATTGTTGTTGCTACTGCAACATCTGCAACTAAGAAGCTTCCAAAAATAAATAAATTAATCAACTGTGTTTGCAACTGTCTACCAGGAAAATTGTGTTGCTACTAACTCTGTTACTAAACCTCCTACTCTTTTGTTAACACACCTCTACACTCCTCAGTATTTGAATGACACTGATCATCCTGCTACTAAATACTATGGATTTCCTGTAGCAAGGTAATGATCCATGAGGAGAATGCCTCAATGGACCCTACCTAAATTTCTACACCTCTTGGTCTAAGGATCTACATCGCTCCACCTCACTCCTTGAGGTATAGATGCATGTGCTTCCTCTGCCCACTTCGCTCAAACTCTCCCCTTGTTGGAGGTATCTGCTTAAGTGGAATTATCCACTATGCCTCCTCTCTTCTTCTCCATTTGTGGCTACTCCACAACTTCCCAAGGCTTCTTTTGATGTTGCATGTTGAGAGGTCTAACATGCTCCCTCTCAACCACCAAATATCTAATCTCTGCGTTGCTCCTCAATGCTTTTCATGCATCTTCTACCTCAAGAGCATACAGGTTCTTGACTCGAACCTCAATTTGCTTCACCTATCCCATGGCTATGTGTCTTAGGAATTCCTTTCCTTTTCTGAAGATGACATCATAACCACGGTCTTCCAAAACTGCAACGGAGAGAAAATTCTTCTTTAGACCTGGAACAAACATCACATCCTTGAGCCTGAAAGGGGAGCCTGACTCCCTCTTAAAGGTGACCGTACCAATCTTGGTGGCACTATACCTTTTTCCATCTCCAAACTCAATGTTCATCTAGAGATATTTCTCCTCCAAGTCACTGGATGTATCCACTCTGCCTCCTCTTTGCTTCTCCATTTGTGGTTGCTCCACAACTTCCTAAGGCTTCTTTTGAGGCTGCATGTTGAGAGGTCTAATATGATCCCTCTCAACCACCAAATCTCTAGTCTTTGCCTTATTCCTCAAGGTTTTTTATGTATCTTCTACCTCAATTTCATACAGTTTCTTGACTTGAAATCCAATCTGCTTCACCTATCCCATGGCTATGTGTCTCAGGAACAAACAATAGAGACAAGATTCTTCTTTAGCACTGGAACAAAAATCACATCCTTGAGCCTGGGAGGGAAGCCCACTCCCTCTGAAAGGTGATTGTACCAATCTGTTGATGCCTCGAAAATCGCTGCAACAACATTGGGGGATAACCACCTGGTCCGGACCTTAGTACAACTCCTTTTATGTTTGGAATGGTGGCTCCGACTGGGGATAATGGGACCAGTTTCCCAGAAATGGATAAACAGGATGAATGGATAATTGATTAACTAATCTATTGATAGGCGAATAGCTAAATCTATCAACAAAATACAAGAACTATGACTTATCCCGGGAACTATTGAGCTTTGAAGTGTAGCGCTTGATGATCTGTGTCTATGGACAGGCATATAGATGACTCCACCTCACAGACATGGACATTAATGCATTCATGGATTACTTTACTTAAATAGTTAAGCAAAGCGATTAAAGCAATATTACTACACTTTTCATTTATATCACCGACACATATATGATTAAAAGGAAAGCACACCATAAACATCCAATAGTGGAAGGAATACAGAACTGCTATTAAAACACATACATATAATCGATAATAGCAAAGATAATCAAATAACAATTCATATGAAAGGAATGAATTCAGACATAGATAGAAATACCATATGAGCTGTTTGACACTCCCAATATCAATCGCTACTTGTGATTCTTCCTTCAACGCAGAAAGACTTTCAAACAAAGACAATAGTGCACAATTGCATAAAAAGCTTCCTTGTCAAATTTAGAACAACTGGTCTAGTTTCATAAAAGAATATGACTGAAGCAAAATAATGCAACTTTAGTCTTTAAGTCAGGTACAAAACTTTACGACCCTTTCCAAAACAATGAAAGGGTCTATAAATACTTAATTAATCTACCTATCTATAAAACAGAAATCCTACTTAATTGGTATCAATAAATTTTGATCCTATTTTCTTCAGCAATCTGGCAGTCGGCGGCATGATTCATCAAGTAGGCTGCTTGCCTTTAAATCTGAGCTGACTTATCGCAAGCATCAACTCCACTTCAGGTGGTTTGTTGAGGCGCGAGCTGAGCTGGGCGACATAGGTGGCATCCTGAATGTTGGGGATAATATACCCGATTGCATCCAAAAGGCACTTGAGGGCGGCTCTCTGTGTGTGCGGCTTTACCAAGAAGAACCAATAGGTGTCCCAGGTTAAACTGTTAATCCTAGCGATTAATCTCCCCTTTTCTTCTAGATCTGGATAACATGATTGCTCCAATGTTTTCATCGTTGTCAACTTTCCTGGTGTGCATTGGGAAATCATGTTTGATAAGTAGAGAGTGTTATTGACTAATTCAACTAAATTGCTAGAAGTTGATTTACATCTTGAAACCGCCCTCTATGCTTTCATTAACTGGGACTGCCATTCTGTGAAGAGTATATCTTTATGTGATTCTAAGATCCTGGGTAAATTCACCACTTGTCCTTGATCAAAATCTTTCCAGTCGAGAAATGCAGCTATTCTTTCTTCAGCTTGATCCAATTCAGTCCTTGCCTTGTCTACTTGCTTACTTATGGATGCCGTTAATTCACATAGTGTCTCTGCCTGGGCGATTTGTTGACATAGAAGCTTAATTTGGGATATTAATGCAGTATTTATTTGTAGTGCTTCTACTCTAAATTCGGCCACTTGTGGAACGCCCTTTGTTTTCTCGAGCTGTGATGATAATTGAGCAATTTGCTCATATTTTGTTTTCACCATTTGCTCATTTGCTGCCTTCAATTGTGCCAATGCCTCTGATAATTCTTTCTGCTTCTGGATTGCGCTTTGGTCAATCCTTTGTTTTTCTGCCTGCAATTGTTGAGTTAGTTGACTGTTTAATTGCTGTTGCGTCAACAATTGCTGCTCTGCCTGCTCCGCTTTCTGCTTTGTTTCAGTTAACTGTGCCTGTAACGAGAAAATCTCCTGATCCTTTGTTTTCAGTAAAAGGCTTACCTCTGATGCCTTATCTATTTTCGCTGCCGAATAAGCTCCAGCATATTGTGACAATTTTGTCAGGTCATCGGAGGGGTCAAATTCCTCCTTCCAAACCACATTGCCCGTGACAGTTTGCTCTGGGAAAAGGGAAGGTTGATCAGTCCTTCTTCTTTTCCTTTGTCGTTTAACTACAGCTTTATGCCTTGGGCTGTAGAAGACATCCAGGGGAGGAATATCTTCTACCTGCAAAATGATTTGGTCGGAGGGGTCCTTCGGTATTATATCTACCTCTTTAGAAATGGGTGGGCCGCTGGTTCCACTTAGAACCTGTGGTGAAGTGATTTCCTATGTGTCTGTTGCCTTTGAAGTGTCTGTGTCCTTTGAACATTCCAGAACACTGATAATGGAATCAAATTTCTTCCATTCCTGGAGCAATTTAGGGTCGATATGAGTATCCACATTAACATCAATAGTGGTATGTTTTTCCTTTTCAGTTTGGGTCTCCCCCCGCACTTTTTCCTGCTCTCTCTTCTGATTTTCCTCCTGTTCTTTCTTTTGATTTTCCTCCTGTGGCTTCTCTTGTTCTTTTGTTGTAACTGGAGGTTCCTTTGACTGTTGCCGATCAAGTTTGCTTGACGATGTTGCTGGGGTTGTCGCTAGTAGATCTAGAGGCAGAGTTTGCAACCTATGTTCTCTAAGTCTGTTAAATTCAGTCAAGCCTTCATCATGATATTTCATTTTGGCCAATGATTTAACCTGCATTATGGACTCAGCTGAAGAGAACAGGTCGTCAAACATATCTTCTTTATGATCGAATTTTGACAATTTGGCCTGTTCTAGTGCATTATAGGCAACTTTGTTTGGATCAAATTGCCTATTTGGGAGAGTCGCCAGAGTTAATGATTTAATCTTTGTAGCTTCCTTTTCTGCATGTTTGAGATCATGCAGAGTATAGACATCGCATCTCAAAAGAAAAGAGGGCCAGCCCTGCTTCTTATTTTTCTTGAGAGTCTATGTAACACTCTCAGCAATAATCTGGTAAGAGATTTCCCTTGCCAACAGTTTATCCGGTATGTATAAAGGGAGAACATGAGGTTCGGCTTGGCTACCGAAAACTCTTATATAAGTGAACTTCTCCTCTCCAAACCATCTCCCTACTATTGTTAAATCAATCCCAGCTTGGTAGGAAATCTTGGGAATGGGTTTATCAAAAATAGAATAATAAATAGGCAACATAAAGCCATTGCAGACTTGGTACAGATGGTGCTTGTAAGAGGATTTCCATAATTTCTGGTGGTAAATGTGAATAGGCATGGATTCTTGTGGCATCCACCTCCAGCCGAGCATAGGAAATTCAGAATTAAAACACAAGGTATCTAAAATATAGGCACTGTAATAAAATGGGGGAATTATCCTTTCAGAGATGCGAGTCTTATTCCTAAACTCAAGAACAGCTTTGGCTAGTTTATCTGAGAGAATAGTGGCCCAATCCATTATTATACTGTTGCATGCAGCTTCCATTAAGGGAACCATTTCTATAGTGAAATTAGAAGAGTCATGCAATCCCCACAATCTACACATCATTATTCCAGCGTAGCAATAAGGAGAAGCCAAGGAATCAACCGAGTACTTACCGGAAGATTCATGTTTGTGCTTAGCTGGATTTTGTCTCCAATCCCGGATGGGTTCGGATTCAACTTTGTTCTCGTTTCGGAATTTTTCCAGGAACGCCTTATTGTATGTCTTCTCTGGCTCAGGCAAATGATACATTTGCCTTAGATCATCAGCTTTGAACGACCCGAAAATTCTCCCGTCTCTGGTGCTGAAGGTTCTATCCAGGATTGGGATTTCCTCAATTGCCCACCGCACTACATCTGTGTATGGGAGAATTTGTTCCCTAGCTGCTATCTGATGAAGGAAGGAGTCAGCTAAGTCCTTTAGAGTGGCATCAGATTTCTGAGTAGAATCTACAGTAGCTTCTACTGTTGTCACTTTGGGTTCTTCAACCTCAATCAAGTTGTAGGTGCTTTGCCAAGTAGTTCTGCCGAGACCAGAACATGTGGTATCCGAAATCAATCCTTTCTTTTTGTTTGAGGGATCAGCGACAGCTTGTCCTGCAGCTGGCGCAACAGAAGCGCCTGTGGTCTTCTTGGATTTCTTCCCCATTTTGCTTGAGCTTTCTCCTTTGGATGAATTCTGCACAGAGGCGAAAATAAACGTAACACAGAGAATTGGCAATGAAAACTTCAATGTGATGAGATATATTGACCGATGCGTGATAAGAGATTAACTTTTAAAATGGGCGTAGATACAATCCATGGGAGGATTTTAGGACTTACAATTACATTAAATGGCCGTTTAAAACCTGCCAATCCTTAAATGCCCATTATATCATTAATCGGCCGAATGATTCATTTAAGCGTGCTGTAGATGTTTTGGCGGTTGAGCGCAGGTGAATCATTGTTGGACGGATCAAGCTTTTAATATGAATTGATCGTGATATCCCTTCATTTTAACGGCTTTCTTGAAATCTGCGCTTTATCGCAATCGGCCATCGGGGAAAGTTTAACCTCTTATATTGATACCTTTTGAAAACCCCGATCGCCGATAGCGATATCGCATCGCATCGGGAGCATTGGCATTATATGAGACATGTATAGTATATCGCCGATCGCCGATAGCGATATCGCATCGCATCGGGGCGAATGGCATGGGGCGCTTTAAAAATGTGCATAGAGTATTGCTGATAGCCGATAGCGATATCGCATCGGCGGAAACCAATGTGCCACTTACTTATGTACCTTATGTCATTGCAATATGCGATCGTGCGATCGCTTTATCGCAATGATAAAGATTGATTTATTTGATGAAAATGGGATTTTTAAAAAGGGTTTTATAATGTTTTCATTTGGTTTTCGGACCCTTTTAAATAATACAATATTGATACCAATCAAACTCTAGAGGGACCCATTTCATATGATATTTTTGTGAATAGAATGATATGAAATGGGGGGTTGTTGTAGAGCACAACAATTAGCGATTCGCTGGAAGAAACAGTTATCTCTGAAAAGTATAGAAATACTTAACCTTTTTTTTTAAAATAGAGTTCTAATCAAAGGGGAAAATTCTAATATAACTAGGTATAAATGCATTCCGAGTAGAATGAAACTATTTTGTTAATTTCCTCTCTTTTTAAAGACAATAGATACATTCTAAGTTTTAAATAGGCCTTTATTGGTTTATAATGATAAAACAGAAAACCTTTCCAAATCAGCTTTTATAATGAACTCATCTGTCATAGGTAGAGCCTCTGCTGCCAGCAAACGTTCATAGTTTCGACAGGGATACCTTTTAACCATGTTATTGTCCATTGTCCCATCCAATTTAAGAGTGTGATTAACAGCATGAATTCAAAATATGTTTTCATATTTTGTATTTCTTTCTTTTTCTGTTATTGATAAGATAAAAAGCCATTGTCCTGGTGTTATAGACATTTTTGTGCCTTACATCATGAAGCATGAAATGTCCATAATCTAAGGGATCCAAAGTCCCTAAACATGTTGTTCCTACCCCTAGAGGAACAAGGCCAGCAAACCACAGCACTCAACAAAAGTTCTCCACCTGAAAACACTCAAAAACAAGGCAATTCTGGATCATGTCAACTGCTCCACTGAGAATCTGCGCTGAATGTCAACTGCTCCACTGTCTACCTGCGTTGAATGTCAACTGCAAAGAAGGCTACCTGCACTGGGCGAGTTTGGACATGTGGCAGAGTCATTCCTCAAGGTGTCAATGCCCAGGAAGCTTCCAAAATGACACTTGGATCAGGGAATTCGACTGGTGATGAGTAAGAGGTTCCAAATCTCCAAGTGGAAGCAAGAACCTCCAAGTGGACTTAAGAACTGAAGTGGGAGAGGACACTAGTCAGCTTCATGCCAGCCTCAAGCTGACTCATCCTTTCTCCAAAACTCCTATATATAGATCTCTCTCATGAGGTCTAGGGGGGTTGGAATCTTGTGAATGTAAAGAATTGCTGTTGGTTTGAGTTTAGAACTATTGGGTGATTTGCTTTGAAGGAGGTGAAGAGGAGATTTCTTTCTGCTGGGAAGGTGATGCTGGATTGGGCCTCTTATGGTTGTATCACTTCCTGAACCTTACTTCTTCCATTAATAAAGCATTTGAGGTTCTTCTATACACATGTGTCTCAATGATGTATTGTTATACTTGTGTATTTGATTTATTCTAATCCTTGAATCAATTATGAATGTATGCTTCTTGTAGTTTCCCTCTCTTGCCATTTTGCAGGATCTTGGTGTAGCTGGGCCAGTGAAGGAGCAAGGAGCTGGGGGCAAGCAGCAAGGAGAGAAGATTGGATCAACCATTAGCGAAAGACATCGGTTAGTGGATCTCTTTCTCCCCTCTTTTACATCTCATAAAGAAGTAATCTTAGATAGCTTTGCTTTGATTGTTGCTAAGGAACTATCACCCTTAGAGTGGGATAGGGTCATTCCGTATTGGATACTTTTCCCAACAACAAATTGGTGACTCCACTGGGGATCGTATCTTGTTGGTTGTTTGTGTTTTTGCTATTCATTTCCTAAACACAGGGAGTACCGAATCGAACTGCATTTGGATCTTTCAAATGCAAAGTAGAGGGCAGCTACTCTAGCTCAGTTTCTGGGCATGTTTATGATTTGAAGAGCTGATCCACAAGGACTCTGAACAGCTCTTAGTGATAGCTTTTCATCCTCCTTTGAATCATCCTTTAGTGTGTACTAGATTGATAGCTTTGATTTGGCCAAAAACTGTTGATTTTTGAGCAATCTGTAACCCGGAAACCAAGAGAAACGAGAGTTTCTCTCTTCATTGCAGGCACTGTGAAGGCAGTCTGCATTTCATCGCAGGTCCCGAAGGGGCTACCTGCGCCGAATGTCAAACTGACAATGTTCTACCTGTGCTGAACCAGTTAGGCCTTGTGCAACTGGGGTTCCTTGCTTTCTGTTGCCCTGTTTTCATCCCTGTTTTTGCAGACTGTTATCAGTCAATGTACCTATCTGAAACCACCTTTCTTTGCCACTATTCCGCCTCGGTTGTATAAAGAAACTGTATTTGTTCTTTGTGTATTTCTTACATCATTTGCAGTTTCCCATAACGAAAGTGAACTAGTCTTGCTGTGGCCTCTTAGATCTAGACCTGTGTTAAGTGTCGTTCTGATCTTAAGAGTTAGTTTGTTTGCTGTTCATAGCTGATTGAGCGTTTGCTTTCGTCATATGGTTTGAATTTATGTATTTCTAGTGTTGAAACAAGTAAATCTTAAGGTGTCTTTTGATTTTGGACAAAAGCTTGTTTGCTTTCACTTGAAATTGAATTCAAAGTTATACAACAGCTTTCTTTTTGTAGTACATCAACATTAAGAAAGAGAAAAGAAATACCTGCATTGTGCATGTGCATTTTGACAGCTTGCATGTTGATTTAGGAAAAAGTGCATTAGTGTGTGCTCTATGATCTGTGTGAAAAGATGATGTCTTTCTTTTCCCTCAGTAGTTAAGATTTTCATAAGTTGAAAAGATTGAAAAAGCTTGCTTCTCATCTTTAGACTGCATTTAGGAGTTGTACCATACATCTCATGGTGATCCATAAAGGCAAACTGCTAAACAAGATCAACCTAAAATAAATTGAATTTACATAACAACGCTTTGAAACATAACGCAAACACATAGAGGTCTAAGCTAGAGACGTGTTCCGGCGTCGTTAAACGTGATATCTTAGCGTTGAGTGGTTGGGTGATTCCTCCACGGTGAAGCGATAAGTATCAATACGGACTTGTGCTCCCACGTACCGTCGCGTATATATTGGGAGACCCCTATAGGAACAAAGCCTTTATCCATAGGAAGCCGTGTCGGCCGCCCTACTGATCGCAATGCAGTGAACACAGCATTCACGAAGATCGACCACCCGTACCGTAAAACGTATTATGTGGTTTTGCGAAAAAGTTTGGCACACCCTCTGCCTAGAACTCCAGAGCAGTTTCTTTTGGCCTTTTCAAACTCTATAACTGAAAAAGTCCATCCGAGCATTTGTCACTTTGGGCTCGTTAAAACATCGAAGGAGACTAGAGTCATCTTTAGCTTTTTCTCGACTCTTAAAAAGTGAAAAAGCAAGTTGTGTCTAAAGCGTCGTTATAAAATTTATTTTAAAACGGAACATAATCACCTCCTATTCCTGCGTTGATCTGTAGGTTGAGAACATGGAACACACCAACCAAGGAATTCCCCATGATGGAAATCCTAGTCCTTTCTCCTCTTGGGGAGAAGTTGGTGTGCCCCACATGGCCACATTGTCGCTTCCAGGACTGACAATTGGCCTGCCAATCTGGCTATTTTCAACCAATGTAGTTCAGAACACCATGGTTCCTGAACAGTCGAGTCAACAGTTAGATCAGTCTAGAGCTGCCCACCAGCCTTCTACTTCCTATAACTCTTCCTCCAATCCTTCATCTTCGCAAGGTAGAGCCGGCAAAAGCCAAGCTCCCATGGAGAAGAAGGAGAAAAAGAAGAGAGAGAAGAAGAAGAAGGAGCCTAAGGCGACTGGGGGCAAGCAAAAGACATCTGACAAAAATCCACACACAGCACAGACCGGGCCTAAATCGCCATGTGTCATATGTAGAGGAGACCATTTCCATAGAGATTGTCCCTGTATTCCCCGGATACTAAGGGACTGGTCCCCTCGTTTGCACCATTCGGGAGCATCAACCTCTGATAGCCATGTTGAATGCTTACCGTCAACCAGCGAAAGTGAAGGTTCAAGACAAAGAGGGGGAGCAAGATCCCCCTGCAGACTGTGTGAAGGCGATCACGCCATCCACCGTTGTCCCTTCTTAGACGAAGTGAAGAGAGTTTTGGAAGATCGTCCGGTTTCACCGTTGAGACTTCCTCCTGGATACAAAAAACTCGTGCCAAGTCCTTCGTTGGTTGAGAATACAGCTGGCCCGCTCAAGTGGTCAGCTGAAGCGTCAGTCATTGAAAATGAACCTACTGAATCCAGACCGGACGAAAGTCCAAAGGTCGAAACGGCGGTTGACCTGGTTCTCCCTTCAGAAGTTTCATCTTCAAATGACGCCGTCACTGAAGATTCATCTTCAAATGACACCCTCACTGAAGAGAATAAGGATGACACCATCCAGATTCTTTTCATCAACACAGACTCTGACGAGCGTCAGGGCAATGCGCCCATTCCTTTATCGCAGGAAGGAACATCGTCAGGGTCATATCCGGCCATGTATTCGGTCCCACCACCAAGCAACCTGGTTGTGTCCTTTGATTGGAACCAACTAGGCAGACCCCGGTTGCCAGCCAGTATACCATTCAGAATCATAGTCCAAATATACAGAATGGTAATGGCTGGCACTATCATTGATGAAGGGGCATCTGTGAGTATACTTTCCTCTGTTGCTTTGAAAGCACTGGGTTCCCCGGCGCTTTTTCCTGAGATAAGAAATCTCTCGGGTTTCGATAAAGGAACCAGTCGACCATTAGGGATCCTCCCCAATGTGCCCATTACATTGAAAGGGAAGGCCGTTCAAATGAACGTGATGGTCGTTCAAGGACCCTTGGATTATAACCTACTCCTTGGACGAGACTATATATATTGCATGGGAGCAATAGTCTCCTCACTCTTTAGAGTAATGTGTTTTCCACACGAAGGAAGAATGGTCAAGCTCGTAGACCAACTTTCATTTCCGGGATCACGCATCGCAAATAGTCACATACCAACCCTGAATGGTCTTTTCAATCAAGAAATGTCTCCACCCCCAGTCCTTCTTCCCGATGAGTGCGAGTGATTCGGAAAGATGGGACTGGAACCCAGGGGGCATGCATCCTGGTCTGCGTTGGGCAGAGAAAACTTTGGGTATAGGATAGAATTTCCGCGAGAGAATATGACTAGTCCGTACCCCGTCCGTGGGTGGAAGAGGGGTTGTTCTAGAATAGGATTCTTTTGTCAAAGTTACGTGTTTGACAACAGTCATTCACCCTTGTCTATTTCGGTAGACATTGCCGAGGAAGTGTTTTGTTAGAAAAGTTAACGAGACAATCTTTGGGTAACCAGAAAGAGGTAAGCCTCCCTCAGTAACACAAATGTTTTGTCTTTGAGTAGTGTTCTTCTCTTGTCACAAGTAGCTGCTCTCTTGTCGCAAGTAGCTGCTCTCTTGTCGCAAGTAGCTGTTCTCTTGCGATCTTGTGAAAAATCTATTAAAAGTTGGGCTGACGAGAAGACAAGTATCGTATAGACCCTTTAAAATTAACGAGAAGACAAGTATCGTTAAAATTGGACTAGCAAGACGACAAGTAGCTGTGAACACCCAAAGAAAAGCAGAGGTGAGAAGGAGGAGGGGCAACCTTGAAATCTTATTTTATACCTGGGGGCATGCAACCCTTTTGGAGTGCAAGCAAAGAGCGGTTATTTATCTGTTTTTTGGATTAGCCGTTTCCGAACTTGCATAAAGAAAGGAGCGGAGCAAAGCTTAGTGAGATGAAGCTCCATAAAAAATAGAATCTTGAGGGGACATTTCTTATCTTATGACTGGTATATCGAGCAGTTTTAGCATAAAGTTCATGCTCGTTAAAAAATAAACGCAAGATCCGAGCAGTTTTAACGCGGTCTTCATGCTCGTTAAAAAATAAATATAAGCAGTGAGCAATGTTTCCTCCAGAGTTTAAGCTCATTTTTAAATAAAAAATGAACCTATCCCGGTAAATAACCACTGTGATCGTAAATTTTATCAGCCATAAAAAGCCTTGGTCGTGTTTTGCACCTGCCACCTCCACTTTCATTTGGCCGATCGTTCACCTCCATATGATTGTTTACCCATTTTGAGGAACAGCTGCGAAGAGTGATTTCACTTAGCCATCCTTATGACACTGCTGTGATTGGAAAATTCCAACCTATACCTGGAATCAGTTGCTATCCCTGTTTATCACTCGTTCCTCAAAAGACGAGTCTTCTTTAAGCTCTTTTCAACTGACTCATAAAATATGAAAAGATTGCCGAGTTTTGGCCTTCCAGCTCGTTAAAGGACCAGAAGAGCTATCCCTCCTCTAGATTTTAATCTTTTTGGACCTGAGGGATTATTGCACAAAAAGATCGAGCGCTTGTTTTGTTTGGCTCGTTAAAGATATCGAAATCTCATCCCTTTTGTATTGTTTTATACTTTTTCGGACTTAAGGGATTAGATGACGAAAAAGGAATTTTGGAGTTGACTTTATGTACCTTTTCAGACTCTCTAAAAATGAAAAGGGCTGAGTTTTCCTTGTCGTTAGACTCGTTAAAATGATTAAATAGCGACAAACTTGTCTTTAGACGAGAACGAGTTTCCCTATCGCTAGGCTCGTTAAAACATAGCGATGGGCTTGCCCGAAGGGTAGGTTATAGAACAAGCATATGTTATCCTCCTCAAGCTTGACAAAAATAAAGAGGTACTAATCAGAAATGACTGGGGAAAAATTGGGAGAACCTCAAAGCTTTAATGGTAGCAAGTCGCTCTTGAACATGACACTTTTCCTCCGTACCACATCGGGTTGGGTTGTTTCATTCACCGGTCTCATCACCATGGTCTCGCCAAACCATCCACATTTGGGGTAATGCTACCGATCCATCGCATCAGTGTCGTTATATGTTCAAGAGATGTTGTTCAGAAAGAGTCAACCATGTCCCATCCACTACCATACATCATCTTTCATCCTTTCATGACCGCCACCCTGAATCGTATTTCACAGATCGTTTTCACCTTCATCACAATCATTAGCTCCGTTCCGTGTCACTGATGTGGGATTCATTAAGGCCCTCCTTTGACGGATCGCTTCTTGTCGACTTCAGCTCATTATCCAAGAAGTTGATCTAGGAACACCCCCCTCAGTACTTTGAAGCTTGCATGCCTCAATGGCAAGTTTCTCACTTCCGGCAACAGGTATACATCAATGACCTTCGACCGGAAGATTTTGCGTGGTGTTCGACGCCAAGTCCTTTATTCACACCACGTGAATTGTACTGCCGTACCTTGAGGGTCATCATCATTATCGGTGATTCCTCTCGCGCTTGTTAACAGTTTACATCATTGACTGGTAATCAAGCGATGTCTTTCCATGTTCGACTCCAAGAAATTCTCACATGGATCGACTTGTACTTAGAGTGAAGATCGGACGAGTTTGAAGACCCCGGATCTAGTTTCATCCATCCGGGCTGCGATATATATTCAGGAAATAAAGACATTGACATGTGCAGCAGATAATCATCCTACTCAAAGGATGATAATTTCAGCAGAGAATTATCAGTCTATCATCAGACGATTGTCTGTTCTATGTACAGAAAAATGTATTTATAAAGCTGAGCATGGGAATGCCCGCCTCAGCTAGATCATGAAAGCAGTATGAAAAATAATGTATTGTATTGTATCTTATTACAGGTCACCTCTAAGCAATTGAATGAACTTCGGATCCTCCTGATAAAGCATTTCACCCGATAAACGACCTCATACTTTAGGGGGCAACTGTTATAGACATTTTTGTGCCTTACAACATGAAGCATGAAATGTCCATAATCTAAGGGATCCAAAGTCCCTAAACATGTTGTTCCTACCCCTAGAGGAACAAGGCCAGCAAACCACAGCACTCAACAAAAGTTCTCCACCTGAAAACACTCAAAAACAAGGCAATTCTGGATCATGTCAACTGCTCCACTGAGCATCTGCGTTGAATGTCAACTGCTCCACTGTCTACCTGCATTGAATGTCAACTGCAAAGAAGGCTACCTGCGCTGGGCGAGTTTGGACATGTGGCAGAGTCATTCCTCAAGGTGTCAATGCCCAGGAAGCTTCCAAAATGACACTTGGATCAGGGAATTCGACTGGTGATGAGTAAGAGGTTCCAAATCTCCAAGTGGAAGCAAGAACCTCCAAGTGGACTTAAGAACTGAAGTGGGAGAGGACACTAGTCAGCTTCATGCCAGCCTCAAGCTGACTCATCCTTTCTCCAAAACTCCTATATATAGATCTCTCTCATGAGGTCTAGGGGGGCTGGAATCTTGTGAATGTAAAGAATTGCAGTTGGTTTGAGTTTAGAACTATTGGTTGATTTGCTTTGAAGGAGGTGAAGAGGAGATTTCTTTCTGCTGGGAAGGTGATGCTGGATTGGGCCTCTTATGGTTGTATCACTTCCTGAACCTTACTTCTTCCATTAATAAAGCATTTGAGGTTCTTCTATACACATGTGTCTCAATGATGTATTGTTATACTTGTGTATTTGATTTATTCTAATCCTTGAATCAATTATGAATGTATGCTTCTTGTAGTTTCCCTCTCTTGCCATTTTGCAGGATCTTGGTGTAGCTGGGCCAGTGAAGGAGCAAGGAGCTGGGGGCAAGCAGCAAGGAGAGAAGATTGGATCAACCATTAGCGAAAGACATCGGTTAGTGGATCTCTTTCTCCCCTCTTTTACATCTCATAAAGAAGTAATCTTAGATAGCTTTGCTTTGATTGTTGCTAAGGAACTATCACCCTTAGAGTGGGATAGGGTCATTCCGTATTGGATACTTTTCCCAACAACACCTGGTTTGGTAGCCAGCTATTGACAATGCCATTCACTGGTAATAATCTAACCGAACAAGCTGGCTCGTGATGAGACCCCTTGTCTTATAATTCTTAAGCCATTACCCTGTTATGGTATGCAGTATTGGTAATGTCGGTTAAACTATTTCCCTATGATCATGGTAAGCAGGCTTGTAATAAGACCTTTATCTTTTATATCAAAATTTTAGAATTACACTCTGAATAATCATAAACTTTGGTGAATGGGATGGACAATTTTCTCTTTAAGAGTAGATGGATGACAGGGTAAGAGTTGAAGATGCTGAAGTTGGATTAGCTTCTATCTTGATATTGATAACCTTTTATGGCCAATTTGAAAACAAAAAATGATTTATAATACTTTTAAACTTTGAGAGGGGTTCACAAAACTTGAAGTGTGGTTTCAGAATACAATGATACCTAGTTTCCTAGAAATTATTCCTTTTGGTTAAGACTTCTATTATTTTAAAAGCAAATATCATACTACTTCTGTGGATCAAGTTTTCAAACATAGCAAAGGTCAATGGAGGATACTTTACAACTTTATTTTCTAAAGATCCTACAAACTACAAAACTCTATTAAACTAAAAGGAGAAGGGGTTACCTCCTCAATTAAAGAATTTCTTCAAGATAAGGCCATTAACAGGGAGAGAATCTCTCAAACCTGATAAATCTTGCAATATAAAGGTTGAATGGCCTATCTTCTCGCAGATCTGAAATGGTCCAAGCCACATCTTCTGGAACTTGGTGTGTTTTCCCTTGTCCTCATGGGCTTTGTCCCATTTCAGAACTAAATCACCGACTTGAAATTGTTTTGAACCGGATGAGACTGAATCAAAAGCTGCCTTGATGACTTGCTGATGTTTGGCATGAATAACCCTGGCTTTTTCTCTTTCCTCTTCTAATTTTAGAATTTGATCATGTCTAAGCTGAATAGAGGAGGAAGGACTTTCCTCAATGAACTGAACTAGGGCTAGAGAAGGAAGAACAAGATTTGTGGGCAGTACTGCTTCTTTTCCATACACAAGGTTGAACGGAGAAGATCCTATAGAAGCTTTCTGTGTTATCCTATCAGCCCATAATGCAAACATTAAGGATTTGTGCCAGTTTTTATGATTCTGTTCGATAGTTCGCTTAATGATTTTGATCAGATTTTTATTAGTAGACTCTGCTAAACCATTGTCCTGGGGATAGTAATTAGCAGAATATTTCAATTTAAATCCTCTTTTAATAGCGAAATCAAACATAGCATTGCCTGAGAAATAAGATGCATTATCAAAAACAAGAGCATTTGGGACACCAAACCTGGTAATGATGAATTGATCTATGAATTCAATGATTGCTTCAGAATTTGTTGTCTTCAAAGGAATTGCCTCAACCCACTTAGTAAAATAATCGGTAGCCGTCAGGATATACTTATGCTGTTTGGAAGAAGGTGGAGTAATTTCCCCAATGATGTCCAATCCCCATTGCTCAAATGGTTGTTCAATGTTGACTGGTTGCAGAGGGAAAGCTGGTTTACGTTGTATTCCACTAGAAGTTTGACAATTGAGGCATTTCCTTACATACTTGTGGGCATCTCTAAACAGAGTGGGCCAATAGTATCCAGCATGAATAATTTTGTGAGCTGTTGTGTCAGCTCCAAAATGTCCTCCTGCTGGTCCATCATGTAACTCCTGCAAAACCTTTTGTGCTTCAGGTTTCTCAAGGCATCTTAATAAGATGGAATCATAATTTTGCTTAAAAAGCACATCATCAATAATTGTGAAATTCTTCGCTTTTAACCTAATGGCCCTTTTGTTTTTGTAAGACAGGTTAGGAGGTGCATAACCATTTTTTAAATAAAAGATTAAATCTGCATATTGAGACTCAGAATCAGTAACACTTATCTGGTTGATTTCTTCAGTTTGATCTGTATTGCTTGATTCTGGAATGTTGGATGCTCCTGCCAATAACCTGCAAAAACCTTGGCCCCTAACAATCTTTGCTGGCTTAATTTCTAAGTCATATTCTTGAAGCAGTGTGACCCAGTTTGCCCTTTTTTCACCCAGTTCTTTTTGGATTAATAGTTGCCTAACTGCAGGGAAAGGAACTATAACTTTTGTGAGGGTTTTCAAAAGGAAGGGTCTATAATGTTTGACCGCTTTAAATACGGCAATGGCTTGTTTTTCTACTTCAGATTAATTCAATTCAGCACCCTGAAGATTTGAACTAAAAAATGAAATGGGTGCTTCCAAATTGTGATCGTTGAGCTGCGTAAGTACTATTGCATAAGACGAGGTGGAGGCGATAGTGTATAATGTAAAATGATTAGAAAAATTGGGAGTATTTAAGGCTGGGGCATCAATTATTGATTGCTTGATTAAATCAAACGCTTCTTTTTCTGCTGATCCCCACTTAAAGACTGAATTTTTCTTGATCATAGTTTGAAGTGGCAAAATAATTTGAGAAAAATCTGGAACAAACCTTTTAACAAAATTGATTTGGCCTAAAAATGACTGCATGGATTTCTTATTATGCGGGAAAGGGATTTCAGAGATTTCTTTGATCCGATCAGGATCAATATAAATGCCATCTTTAGACACAATAAAGCCTAAGAGCTTTCCTTGTTTAAGAGCAAAGAAAGATTTTTTAGGGTTAAGAGAAATACCATATCTTTTGCAGCGTTGAAAGATTTGACTTAGGTCATGCAAATGATTGGACCTCTCTTTAGAGAATACAGTAATATCGTCTAAATAGATGACTACTGTTTTATTAATCATCCCTTTAAAAGTTGTATCCATCACTCTTTGGAATGTTGCTCCTGCATTAATAAGTCCGAAGGGCATTTTCTGATATGCATATGTTCCCCATTTTGTTCTGAATGTGGTTTTAAGCTGGTCATCAGGATGGACCAAAACTTGGTTATATCCTGAGAAACCGTCTAGAAAGGACATTAATTCAGAGCTTGCTACTGATTGGAGTATTTGCTCCATGGTAGGTAATGGGAAATTGTCTTTTAAGCTTGCTTTGTTCAAATTTCTGAAATCAATACAAATCCGAATGTCGCCATTTTTCTTTCTGACTGGCACCATATTGGAGACCCAGTTTGAGTGTCGGACTGGAAAAATAATCTTGGCTTTCAAGAGTTTGTTAAGTTCAGTCTTTATTTGACTCTCTAAACTTGGATGTATTTTTCTTAACTTCTGTTGAGTTGGTTTCTGATCGGGAAGCACTGGAATGGTATGCTGGATAATGGATGTATCATATGTCTTCAAATCATCATATTTCCAAGCAAAAACCTGTTTATTTTTCCTTAACAGTTTAATGAATGCCTCTTTCTCTTCCAAGGAAAGTCCTAATCCTAAATTAATATTTTGAGGAGCTTGCTCAGTACCAAGATTTATCAAATCAAACCTTAGGGTAGAGCTTTGGAGCTTTGCATTAGTCACAGGTTTAAACCTGTCTTTAATATCATAAAGATCCTCCAGCTTTACCACAGGCTTAGGAATTGAATTTTCCTGAGGTGTTTCTCTCATTTGAAAGTCATGCTCATTTTCCTCAATAATTTGATTATCATAGGACTTTTCAGAAGATAAGAATTGTAAAATATTCTCGTCATGGTTAAATACTCTCCAATTAGTGACATTGTCAGGAATTGATGGCCTAAAAAGCAATTCTACTGAAAATCTATCTGGGCTGTAGTCTTCAGAAGGTAGGAGTTTGGAAGCTACATTAGCTAGAAGGTCAGCTGCCGAGTTTTGAGACCTAGGGATGGAAGAAATATTGAATTCCGAAAAGTGTGAGGTGAGCTCTTGTACTAGCGATTGATAATGTTTAAGATGATTTGAAAGACAATGAATTGTATTTCTCACCTGTTTGATAATAATTTCAGAATCGCCGAATACTTTTAAATATTGCACTTTAAGGCCGATTGCTTTATACAGTCCTTGGACTAAGGCTTCATATTCGGCTGTATTGTTAGTGCATCCAAATTCCAGCCTACAAGACAGCATTGTTTTTTCTCCTAGTGGGCTAACCAAAATACACCCTTCTCCTGAGCCCTCACTAGATTTGGACCCATCGAAATATAATGACCAAAATAAAGAAGTATTAACAATTGTATTTACAGTTTTCTCAGTATCATTGAAACATCTAGACCTATCTGTTTGTGAAAATTTCTCAATCTGAGATGAGAAATGGTTGACTGAGAAAGGGGATGACTGGGCAGTAAAGTTACCAAAGAATGACTCAGATGAATAATTCCCCAAAATGTTGTTATTAAATGCTACAGGTTGGTTTTCTTGCTCAAATTCAGTAACTGTATGGGTCATATGTTTTTCTTGATCAATCCTTATTTGATTTGGCTTACCCTTATAGGGGAGCCACATATGTGACCAATCAGTAGAAATATACCCATGTAGTTTTTCAGACCAATCCCTACTCAAGATTAAACCGTAAAATCTAGGTATATCGGCTATCAGGATATCAATCCTTTGTACTACTATGGGATCAGCAGATAACCTGATAGTTACAGAATTAATCTCTCCCACAACCTGTACTTTGGTCCTATCCAACTGTACAATATGAATAGCAGACTTCTGGGGTTCAATGTTCAGTTTGGAACAAACCGAAGCTGGAATTATGTTAGAAGATGCCCCTGAGTCAATCAAACAGTTGTGCAGGTTTCTGTTGTAGATCTCATAGGTTAGAAGGAAAGGTGGAGTATGAGAATTTGATCTATCTCCAATCAGAACTGAATCGGTAGCTTCAACCATACCGGGAGGAGGTTGGCCTGAATCATTAGCAGCTTTAGCACTGGGAAGAGGTGTAGAAGGAACAACATTCAATTCTTTGAGAAGCAATTTCTGCTGATGTTTTAATTTACTAAGTTCAAACATAGTAATGTTTGCTTTAGTTTTCTTCATGTCATCAACAATATTGTACTCCATTGAATCGGATACCACTAATGTTTTAGATGTTGAAGGAGTATTAGAAGTTGAAGGCTGGTTTTGGGGAACTGTTGCAGGTGATTTCTTTGGGGGTATTTTTTATTTGGTTGTAGCAGCACCTGCACTCCTTTTCTTTGACGTTACCTGAACAGGTTCGGAAGTACTTTTACTCCTAGTAGTGACCGGGAACGCTTCTTCTTCATTATCGGTATCAGAGTTGGGGAGTATAAAATCCCACATTCCATGACATTCTACTACTTCTTCTTCATCATCAGTTGGTGAGATTGTTTCCTCTTCCTCTTCTTCTTGCTCTGAATCTGCATTAGATATGACATTCGGTGGCTTTGATTCATTTTTCTTATAAGTCCTAAAGGGTCTTTTGGTTGAGGTTTCGGCTACCTGTTTCTTTATTTCAACCATTTCATTTGATAAAGTTTTTAGGACTTTTTGCAAACCCTCCATGTCATATGGATCTTTTGGGGTTTTCTTTCTTGAGTCATCTTTAAACGAGACTTTTTTCGGTTTTCTGTCTTCCAGAGTAGCTTTCTTTTCTAGAGCATTAATGCGTTTCTCCAAAGCAAGTGCTTCTTTCATGTTTTCAGCTAAGGTAGGTTTCCCAGCCCTATCTACAAAAATGGCTATATTGGCAGGTAGGGCGGTTATATACCATTCGCTTCGAATTTGTTCACTTGGTTTGGAGGCCGTCGGGATTTTGTTCAGGAGTTTATTGAATCGAGCATTAAATTCCTTAATTGGTTATCTATGCTCTATCCTAAGATTGGAGAGATCGTTTATTAGGGTAGCCAAAGACCTATCATCTCCATATTTGGTAAGAAACTGCTCTTGGCAAGTGATCCAACTGGTAATGGAACCAGAGGGTAAAGAAAAATACCAGGATCCTGCTGATCCTTGCAAGGTGTAAGGGAAAAGTCTAACAACAACATCTTGTTCTGTTACTCCTTTCAAGTTGACTGCCAACATGAAATTATTAATGTGTTCCTCAGCCTGGGTCCCATCATCTGGGTTAAATTTGGGTAGCCATTTTTCAGGAGCATCTGGTAATGGATGCAATGGTGCAGGCATATTGACTGCACCAGGTCTGGTCCATGGATCTGCCATTATAATAGCAGTAGTTGTTGATACTACTGTTGGAATTCCAGATGTCTGGGAAGGAAATGATGTTGAGGAGTGAGCAGATTGGGATGTTAAAGCTCCTAATCCCTGATGAACAACAATATGTAATGGGGAGTGGATGGTTGACTTTGCAGAGGGGAAGATGCAATGGAGGATGTGGATGAAAGCTCTTCACTGTCAGATCCTTCAGTATATTTCTTCGCCTTTTTCCTTTTGGGTAAAGGGAACTCAGTGGGTTCAATACCAAGCTTTTCGCTATGAAGTCTGGTGAGAGGGTGAGGTAAATTGAACTGCGAAGTCGCACTGCTTTGTGATACCTCAGATTTCTGTGGTGAAATCGAGAAGCTCTGAAGTTTGTGGATAAGAGACTGGACTTCAGGTGATTCAAGACTTAATTGTTCTAGAGTATGATGGGTTTGAGCAGTGGTAGTTGATTCCTCTTCTTCTTGTTTGGATACTGGAGAACCAGCATGCAAATGGGAAGTTTGAGGGGATACGGAGGGAGAATTACTCTTAGAATGGCTTGTAGATTTTGGTTTGTGTGCCATTCACAGTTGGGCCCTCCTTCTAGCGCCAAAAATTTTGATGCCTCGAAAATTGCTGCAACAACATTGGGGGATAACCACCCGGTCTGGACCTTAGTACAGCTCCTTTTCCGTTTGGAATGGTGGCTCCGACTGGGGATAATGGGACCAGTTTCCCAGAAATGGATAAACGGGATGAATGGATAATTGATTAACTAATCTATTGATAGGCGAATAGCTAAATCTATCAACAAAATACAAGAACTATGACTTATCGCGGGAACTATTGAGCTTTGAAGTGTAGCGCTTGATGATCTGTGTCTATGGACAGGCATATAGATGACTCCACCTCACAGACATGGACATTAATGCATTCATGGATTACTTTACTTAAATAGCTAAGCAAAGTGATTAAAGCAATATTACTACACTTGTCATTTATATCACTGACACATATATGATTAAAAGGAAAGCACACCATAAACATCCAATAGTGGAAGGAATACATAACTGCTATTGAAACACATACATATAATCGATAATAGCAAAGATAATCAAATAACAATTCATATGAAAGGAATGAATTCAGACATAGATAGAAATACCATATGAGTTGTTTGACACTCCCAATATCAATCGCTACTTGTGATTCTTCCTTCAATGCAGAAAGACTTTCAAACAAAGACAATAGTGCACAATTGCATAAAAAGCTTCCTTGTCAAATTTAGAACAACTGGTCCAGTTTCATAAAAGAATATGACTGAAGCACAATAATGCAACTTCAGTCTTTAAGTCAGGTACAAAACTTTACAACCCTTTCCAAAACAATGAAAGGGTCTATAAATACTTAATTAATCTACCTATCTATAAAATAGAAATCCTACTTAATTGGTATCAATAAATTTTGATCCTATTTTCTTCAGCAATCTGGCAGTCGGCGGCATGATTCATCAAGTAGGCTGCTTGCCTTTAAATCTGAGCTGACTTATCGCAAGCATCAGCTCCACTTCAGGTGGTTTGTTGAGGCACGAGCTGAGCTGGGTGGCATAGGTGGCATCCTGAATATCGGGGATAATATACCCGATTACATCCGTAAGGCACTTGAGGGCGGCTCTCTGTGTGTGTGGCTTTACCAAGAAGAACCAATAGGTGTCCCAGGTTAAACTGTTAATCCCAGCGATTAATCTCCCCTTTTCTTCTAGATCTGGATAACATGATTGCTCCAATGTTTTCATCGTTGTCAACTTTCCTGGTGTGCATTGGGAAATCATGTTTGATAAGTAGAGAGTGTTATTGACTAATTCAACTAAATTGATAGAAGTTGATTTACATCTTGAAACCGCCCTCTCTACTTTCATTAACTGGGACTGCCATTCTGTGAAGAGTATATCTTTATGTGATTCTAAGATCCTGGGTAAAGACGCCGCTTGTCCTTGATCAGAATCTTGCCAGTCGAGAAATGCAGCTATTGTTTCTTCAGCTTGATCCAATTCAGTCCTGGCCTTGTCTACTTGCTTACTTATGGATGCTGTTAATTCACATAGTGGCTCTGCCTGGTCGATTTGTTGACATAGAAGCTTAATTTGGGATATTAATGCAGTATTTATTTGTAGTGCTTCTACTCTAAATTCGGACACTTGTGGAACGCCCTTCGTTTTCTCGAGCTGTGATGATAATTGAGCAATTTGCTCATCTTTTGTTTTCACCATTTGCTCATTTGTTGCCTTCAATTGTGCCAATGCCTCTGATAATTCTTTCTGCTTCTGGATTGCGCTTTGGTCAATCCTTTGTTTTTCTGCCTGCAATTGTTGAGTTAGTTGACTGTTTAATTGCTGTTGCGTCAACAATTGCTGCTATGCCTGCTCCGCTTTCTGCTTTGTTTCAGTTAACTGTGCCTGTAACGAGAAAATCTCCTGATCCTTTGTTTTCAGTAAAAGGATTACTTCCAATGCCTTATCTATTGTCGCTGCCGAATAAGCTCCAGCATATTGTGACAGTTTTGTCAGGTCATCGGAGGGGTCAAATTCCTCCTTCCAAACCACATTGCCCGTGACAGTTTGCTCTGGGAAAAGGGAAGGTTGATCAGTCCTTCTTCTTTTCCTTTGTCGTTTAACTACAGCTTTATGCCTTGGGCTGTAGAAGACATCCAGGGGAGGAATCTCTTCTACCTGCAAAATGATTTGGTCGGAGGGGTCCTTCGGTATTATCTCTACCTCTTTAGAAATGGGTGGGCCGCTGGTTCCACTTAGAACCTGTGGTGAAGTGATTTCCTGTGTGTCTGTTGCCTTTGAAGTGTCTGTGTCCTTTGAACATTCCAGACCACTGATAATGGAATCAAATTGCTTCCATTCCTGGAGCAATTTAGGGTCGATATGAGTATCCACATTGACATCAATAGTGGTCTGTTTTTCCTTTTCAGTTTGGGTCTCCTCCCGCACTTTTTCCTGCTCTCTCTTCTGATTTTCCTCCTGTTATTTCTTTTGATTTTCCTCCTGTGGCTTCTCTTGTTCTTTTGTTGTAACTGGAGGTTCCTTTGACTGTTGCCGATCATGTTCGCTTGACGATGTCGCTGGGGTTGTGGCTAGTAGATCTAGAGGCAGAGTTTGCAACCTCTGTTCTCTAAGTCTGTTAAATTCAGTCAAGCCTTCATCATGATATTTCATTTTGGCCAATGATTTAACCTGCATTATTGACTCAGCTGAAGAGAACAGGTCGTCAAACATATCTTCTTTATGATCGAATTTTGACAATTTGGCCTGTTCTAGTGCATTATAGGCAACTTTGTTTGGATCAAATTGCCTATTTGGGAGAGTCGCCAGAGTTAATGATTTAATCTTCGTAGCTTCCTTTTCTGCATGTTTGAGATCATGCAGAGTATAGACACCGCATCTCAAAGGAAAAGAGGGCTAGCCCTGCTTCTTATTTTTCTTGAGAGTCTGTGTAACACTCTCAGCAATAATCTGGTAAGAGATTTCCCTTGCCAACAGTTTATCCGGTATGTATAAAGGGAGAACATGAGGTTCGGCTTGGCTACCGAAAACTCTTATATAAGTGAACTTCTCCTCTCCAAACCATCTCCCTACTGTTGTTAAATCAATCCCAGCTTGGTAGGAAATCTTGGGAATCGGTTTATCAAAAATAGAATAATAAATAGGCAACATAAAGCCATTGCAGACTTGGTACAGATGGTGCTTGTAAGAGGATTTCCATAATTTCTTGTGGTAAATGTGAATACGCATGGATTCTTGTGGCGTCCACCTCCAGCTGAGCACAGGAAATTCAGAATTAAAACACAAGGTATCTAAAATATAGGCACTGTAATAAAATGGGGGAATTATCCTTTCAGAGATGCGAGTCTTATTCCTAAACTCAAGAACAACTTTGGCTAGTTTATCTGAGAGAATAGTGGCCCAATCCATTATTATACTGTTGCATGCAGCTTCCATTAAGGGAACCATTTCTATAGTGAAATTAGAAGAGTCATGCAATCCCCACAATCTACACATCATTATTCCAACGTAGCAATAAGGAGAAGCCAAGGAATCAACCGAGTACTTACCGGAAGATTCATGTTTGTGCTTAGCTAGATTTTGTCTCCAATCCCGGATGGGTTCGGATTCAACTTCGTTCTCGTTTCGGAATTTTTCCAGGAACGCATTATTGTATGTCTTCTCTGGCTCAGGCAAATGATACATTTGCCTTAGATCATCAACTTTGAACGACCCGAAAATTCTCCCGTCTCTGGTGCTGAAGGTTCTATCCAGGATTGGGATTTCCTCAATTGCCCACTGCACTACATCTGTGTATGGGAGAATTTGTTCCCTAGCTGCTATCCGATGAAGGAAGGAGTCAGCTAAGTCCTTTAGAGTGGCATCAGATTTCCGAGTATAATCTGCAGTAGCTTCTACTGTTGTCACTTTGGGTTCTTCAACCTCAATCAAGTTGTAGGTGCTTTGCCAAGTAGTTCTGCCGAGACCAGAACATGTGGTATCCGAAATCAATCCTTTCTTTTTGTTTGAGGGATCAACGATAGCTTGTCCTGCGGCTGGCGCAATAGAAGTGCCTGTGGTCTTCTTGGATTTCTTCCCCATTTTGCTTGAGCTTTCTCCTTTGGATGAATTCTGCACAGAGGCGAAAATAAACGTAACACAGAGAATTGGAAATGAAAACTTCAATGTGATGAGTTATATTGACCGATGCGTGATAAGAGATTAACTTTTAAAATGGGCGCAGATACAATCCATGGGAGGATTTTAGGACTTACAATTACATTAAATGGCCATTTAAAACCTGCCAATCCTTAAATGCCCATTATATCATTAATCGGCCGAATGATTCATTTAAGCGTGCTGTAGATGTTTTGGCGGTTGAGCGCAGGTGAATCATTGTTGGACGGATCAAGGCTTTTAATATGAATTTATCGTGATATCCCTTCATTTTAACGGCTTTCTTGAAATCTGTGCTTTATCGCAATCAGCCATCGGGGAAAGTTTAACCTCTTATATTGATACCTTTTGAAAACCCCGATCACCGATAGCGATATCGCATCGCATCGGGAGCATTGGCATTATATGAGACATGTATAGTATATCGCCGATCGCCGATAGCGATATCGCATCGCATCGGGGCAAATGGCATGGGGCGCTTTAAAAATGTGCATAGAGTATTGCCGATAGCCGATAGCGATATCGCATCGGCGGAAACCAATGTGCCACTTACTTATGTACCTTATGTCATTACGATATGCGATATTGCAATCGCTTTATCGCAATGATAAAGATTGATTTATTTGATGAAAATGGGATTTTTTTAAAAGGGTTTTATAATGTTTTCATTTGGTTTTCGGACCCTTTTAAATAATACAATATTGATACCAATCAAACTCTAGAGGGACCCATTTCATATGATAGTTTTGTGAATAGAATGATATGAAATGGGGGGTTGTTGTAGAGCACAACACAATCCCAGTTGCATTGTACAGTGGAATAGTTTTGTTCTTCTGCATCTTGATATTTCGAAGCTTGTCTTCAATCCTCAGCTTCTTGTGGTCACTACTATTCTGGAAACAAATTTTTAAATGCTTGCCACATTACATATGGAGTCTCTTTCCCATGGATATTTAAGAAAATATGGTCTCGTACTCCCTCCAATATGATTCTTCTTGCCCTGGAAACAATCTTCTTCCATTATGCTATATCCTTAGCATCAAATGCTGATGGTTTCAAAATATCATTATCAATGAATTACTTCAACCCATTATCCTCTAGTACTACCTCCATGCGGTCCTTCCTTGCAACATAATTTGAGCTTCTATCAAGGGCATACTCAACCTTAGTCCATTGAAATTCATATTCTCAATCCTGAAGAAAACATGCAACACTAATCTTCAAATTTGAATCTCCTGCAATGACAACTTCGGAATCTCTACTCTACAGTGATTCCAGCTTCGATATCATTTCGAAATTATTGTGTATATTCTAAAATACTCATGAAATTTACTAAATCACAAGACTCAAAGCTACTCTATTGATTTGTGGAGGTTAATTCACAAGCAGGAACAAAAATCATAGATGTGTAAAAGGAAACATCACAAATGCACATATATTTATCTAGGGGAAATCAACTGCTCAAAATCCCTTTCTATCTATATTTATTTAATAAAAGAATAGATAAGAAATACATATGTTTGCTCAAGATTGAGCACACCCTGCAAGTGTATAGTTTATCTCCCTACCTGACTAACTGACTATGGCCAACACTTAGCTAATTTTCAAGCCCTCCAAGTTCCTAATTCCTTGTGTTTTTTATCTAGGAAATTGGCCCCTATTAATTAGGAAATTCCCTCTACTGGATTATGCAATTCCTCTAGGTCCTTCCTCTAACTTCATGCACCACCCGTACACATTGGAATATGATACACCTGATAGTACACTACCTTGGAATCTCCATATCAACTGGGTAACTCAAATTCTCTGCATGAATCAGTTATTTTGGGTGATTGATTAGTTAACTTGTTGATCACTGAGTGTGGTTGAATTTCCACTTCCACAACTTGACCTCCACTAGTTCTTATGACAGTTAGAACTACTTTAACTAACCATAACTCAATTTAACTGAAATAGATGGCTACAAATTAACAATCAATCATACTGAATTGAACTCAAGCTTCCCCAACTCAAATTAACTAAGTGAGACTCCTACCTTTTAAGAATCAACTCAAGAAAAATGAACTTCGACTCATTATCTTGAATTGAGTGAAAAGAGCCATGTCACCTTAGTTAACTCCTCCAATTTGTCTTTTGATGTGGAATTTCGAATTTCATCAATTTTAATTAAGGAAAAAAATCAAAATTACGACTTTCTTGCTGCATTTTAAACACTCCCTCTCAGCAAGAAAGGGATTATCAACCATCCCTATCCTGAACCTATGGAATGTACTACATGAAACATCTCTCACTATTGTTGCTGCTACTAGAAAATCTGCAACTAAGAAGCATCCAAAAAAATAATTGAATCAACTATACCTGCAACTGGCTATTAAGAAAAATGTGTTGCTATTGACTCTGCTACTAAGCCTCCTACTCTTTTGTCAAAACAACTCTGCACTTCTCAGTATCTCACTAACATTGATCATCCTGTTACTAAATACTATGGATCCCCTGTAGCAAGGTAATGATCTATGAGGAGAATGCCTCAATGGACCCTGCCCAAGTTTCTACAGCTCTTGGACTAAGGATCTACATTGCTCCACCTCACTTCTGGAGGTATAGCTGCATGTGCTCCCTCTACCCACTTGGATCAAACTCTCCCCCTAATGAAGGTATCTTCTTGGGTGGGTGTCTCCACTCTTCCACCTCTCTTCTTCTCCATCTGTGGCTACTCCACAACTTCATGAGGCTTCTTCTGAGGTTTCATGTTGAAAGGTCTAACATGATCCCTCTCAACCACCAAATCTCTAGCCTCTACATTGTTCCTCAAGGCTTTACATGCATATTCTACCTCAAGTGCATACATGTTCTTGAATCAAACCCCAAATTGCTTCACCTATCCCATGGCTATGTGTATCAGGAATTCCTTTCCTTTGCTGAAGATGACATTGTAACCACGATCTTCCAAAAGTGCAACAGAGACAAGATTCTTCTTTAGATCTGGAACAAACAACACACCCTTGAACCTAAGAGTGGAGCTTGACTCACTTTGAAAGATGACAGTACCAATCTTGGTTGCACTGTAGCTTTCATTGTATCCAAACTTAATGTTCATCTAGAGATCTGTCTCCTCCAATTCACTGAAAAATTATCTATTCCTCTTCATGTCAAACGAGGAAACACTGTCCAAGTACCACATGCTCCCTATCATTGTACTCTCCATGCATGCAATAAGGGTGAATTCAAGCTTGAAATTTGAATCCAAAGCTTCACCTGCTACTACTTCTGTAGACTCCTTCTCGCTTGCCTTCTTGTGTGGACACTTCGTGGCATAGTTCCTGAATTCATGACAGTGAAAGCACTTGATTTTGGACAAGTCTGTCTTCTTGCCCTCTTGACTGGAATTAACCTCACCTTGGGACTTCTTCCCCTTAACCTTCCTTCCTTTGCTGGCTAATGCAAATTTCTCTTCCTCTTCTTTAGGTGAGGTCCCATCTCTAGTATTTTGCCTTATTTCCTCCTACACCAAGTCGGACCATAGGCACTCCCAATTTGGTAGTTTTTCCCTCTCATTCACCGAATCTTGGTAGTTGTACTAGCTCTTAGGAAGGCATAGAAGGGCTAGGCTTACCAAATCATCTTCTGCAAACGTAATACCAACTTGACCAAGTTCATCACGGCATTATGTGACCCTACTAAGGTACTGCAAAATAGTCTCATTCTTCTACATCTTGATATTTCGAAGCTTTCCCTTGAGTGCCAACTTCTTGTGGTCACTACTATTATGGAAAAAATATGCCAGTGATTACCACATTGAATACAAAGTCTCTTTCCCATGGATATTTGAGACAATATGGTCTTGTACTCCTTCAATGTGATTCTCCTCGCCCTGGAAACACACTTCTCCATTCTGCTAGATCCTTAGCATCAGATGTTGCTGGTTTTAGAATATGATTATCAATGAACTACTTCAACTCATTATCCTCTAGTACTACCTCCATGTGGTCCTTCCATGAAACATAATTTGATCTTACATCAAGGAATACTTGAGCCTTAGCTCAATGAAATCCATCTTCTCTGTCCCAAATAAAACCTACAACATTGATCTTCAAATTCGAACCTCCTACAATGACAAATTTGAAATCTCTGCTCTACAGTGATTCCAAATCTGATTCCATGTATAAATTATTGTGTAGATTCAAAACTGCTCATGAAATTTACTAAATCATAAGACTCAAAGCTACTCTACTAATATGAGGAAGTTAATTCATAATCTAGAACACAAATCATAGAAATGTAAAAGGACATCACACATGCACGCATATTTATCTAGGGGAAAGAAAATGCTCAAAACCCATTGCTATCTATATTGCATTCATCAGAGAATAGAGAAGAAATACATATGATTTCTCAAGATTGAGCACACCCTGCAAGTGTATAGTCTATCCCCCTGCCTGACTAACTGAATCTGTCCAACACTTAGCCAATTTTCAAGCCCTCCAAGCTCCTAATTCCTTTGTGATGTTTCTATGGGAAATTGGTCCCTATTAATTAGGAAATTCCCTCTATTGGATTGCACAATTCCTCTAGGTCCTTCCTTTGACCGGATGCACTGCCTATACACATTATAATATGCTATAATTGATAGTACACTACCTTGGAATCTCCATATGAATTGGGTAACTCAAATTCTCTGCATGCATCAGTTATTTTGGGTTGATTGATCGGTTAACTGGTTGATAACTAAGAGTGGTTTAAGTTCCACTTCCACAACTTGACCTGAACTATTTCTTTTGACAATTAGAACTAGTTTAACTAACCATAACTCAATTTAACTGAAATAGATTACTACAAATTAGCAATCAATCATACTAAACTGAACTTAACCTTCCCCAACTCGAATTAATTTAGTTAGAATCCTATGTTTTAGGAATCAACTCAAGAAAACTAAAATTCAACTCATTATCTCGAATTGAGTGTTCTTAACCGAGTGAAAAGAGCCATGTCACCTCAGTTAACTCCCCCAAGTTGTCTGTTGATGTGGAATTTTGAATTTCCTCAATTTTAATTAAGGAAAAAAGCAAAATTGAGATATTCTTGTTGCATTTTCAACAAGGAAATCTATTATCACTCCAGCCTTGGTGAGGGACTCACCAGTAGTGTTTTTAATAGTATTTATCTCTCTATGGACTCTCTTGATAGTGTCGATTTTCTCTTGGAGAATATCCATATGATCCTAGTTCTTATCTACCACCTTAGTTATCCTCTCCCATATGATTCTTCTGGTGGCCTTAAAAAAGGATTTACTGGGATGTTTTTTCCTCAAAACCTCTAAATTTGCTTCAATTTGCTGACCATACTATTGAGTCCAGTATAGTTCCATCTTGGTACATTCTAATTCTTCTTCCTTTTTCTTCAGTTCTTTCTCTCTATTTGAGAGTAAAACTTACAACTTCTTGGTATCCTCTAATATTTTCATTGATTCCACTTGCCCAACTACAAAATCAAGAGTCTGGTAGGACTAAGAAGTCTCACATGTCTTTTCCTTCATCACTTGGATTTGTTCTTCTTGTAGCACAATTTGGTCTTTATATTATTTATTCTTTATCAATGCATCATGGAGCTTCTTCTTTAGCTCTTAGTTCTATTTCTTTGCCTCTGCCAACTCGTTTGTTTGCACGACCTCTAGGATCTTCAGTTGATTTTTCATGGAGGCTATCTCCCTATCCTCATCCTCCAACATGGCCTTATATTTCTTAAAATCACGAAGAAATGTATCCAAGTGGGTAATTTTATTCTCTAGGTTTTTTATTTTCATCTTCATAAATCTTCATACCGTCCTTTCATATTTCAACTAGATTCTAGCCTTATTGTACAAATTCTGCAATTTTTTGGTTGTGGCATTAGTTTGATGCATTTTTCTATGCACCATATGAGTCACCTACATATTTAACTCCATGATATATGTATATGGATTATGATCTACTAGTAGAGACATTTGATGAACTTCGTAATCTTCCATGGATCTGACTATCTCTACTTTGGACTGTAACACCACCAATTTGAAAGTTATCTTTCCATGGTCCAATTCACTCTTAACCTACATTGGGGGAAGTGGTTGATTTTTTGTTATCCTTATATCTCTTTTTCTCTCTTTGGATACTTTCTTAGCCATTTCTTGAAATTTCTCTACCACTAACACATGTCTAGGCCTGGAAACCTTGCTTAACTATATAGCCCTGAATGTTGACATGGAAGAGGGCATATGTTCCATAGTAAAATCCTACTTTGACTAGGTTTCTAGCTGACTGTTGTATGACACTAGTGCCTATGAATCTATCTCTTCATCATCCTCTTCATCATCATCACCACCATCTACTTACCCCTGGGTTTTCTGGATCTAGGATCCTCCCCTTGTTCTGTCCATGGGTTCATAAGAAACTTTCTTCTTCCCTAAGAGGCTAAAAGTCTTGACTCAAATGGATGAAATATTGCTTTAGCTTCCTCCCAAGTAGATTTATTACCATAATTATCTACTATGAGATTTGATTCATGCTTATGATTTTCTTGATCCTTGTCTTTTCTCATCTCATAAATGTTTTTATGAGGATCATACTTCCATGATCCCACCTGTGGGAAATAAAATCTTTGCAAAATATTCTCTAAAATATCTAAGGAATTCGTTGAATTGACCACAAATGGGACTACCTCATGAGTGAGGTGGAAAGTTACAGTTTCCTTCTTAGATGTGAAATTCACATTATCATTAATGAACCTCTGTATAATTTACTCTAATGAAAACATGTGGGGATTCAAGCGTGGTGGTAACTGGTAAGGTTCATCTTTGAATCTATTGTTGCCCAAGTTGTACACCTAAGCTCGGGAAAATTTCCCAACCCTGCAAGGTATAAAATTTGTGGTGCAACACTCAAAGTAGTGGTTGTCACTTTGATCCCTACTCACTCCATTTGAGCTCTCTCCTAGACAAGCTAATGGGGGTAGTCCCTAAAGATGGTTAGAAAAAAAAAAAAAAACTTTCTAGGATACTAAAGGCAAGGCTACTACCTCTCTAAGCAACTTAAATTTAGATTGATTTAGCAAATGAAATTATTAATGATAAATGTATAGGTCAATCATAAAGATTCAATTAGATCAATACGACAATACAAATATTAGCAAATATAGACTAGTTCCTTGTGAACAATGATCAATGCATATTATATCACTTGAAAAATGTAAAGACTTCAAGTCACTAGATAAACAATGTTGCAAGGAAAATGTTAGTACAAGGAATCAAATGATTACAATAATTAGAACAAGAGCAATATAAATTGATATATTACTTGCAAGAAAAGATATCTTGTGCTTCAAATATACTCAATAATGATATATCATTCAACACAGTGTAAAAATTGACAATTCTAGATATGATAATCAAATGAATGAAAGATTCAAAATGAGGTGTGATGCAAGAGTCTTGGTTGATTTTAATTAATATTCCTAATCTAGATGAAAGTCTTCTTCTCAATTATTTTGAAGCAATTCTTAAACAAATTTGTAGAAACAAGTCTCGAGGAAAGAGGCTAAGGCCTCATTAACGATACCTACCCATGAGTTCTAACGAGCCAAGTGCCTCTGATCCTACAAGGGATTTCCCACAAGAGAACTGCAAGGTCACCTGTTTTAATCTTGAGTAAGGGTCAAGCATCTCAAATTGAATAGTGGAGGAGGTGTGCCTAAATTTTTATTCAACCAAGAATATGTTTGGAGGTAGATTCTAAGGATGTAAGATATAAAATCTAAGATGCAATGCATCAGTGATATATAATGCTTCAAAACATGAAATGTCTTTAAAATTTACCAATAACAAATATTATTCCACTTATATGATTAAATAATGCTTAGCACCTTGAGCACAATTTACTTTACTATAATAAGATCAACTTATGCCAATGGTTGATGAAGTAAAAACAATTTTTCCCAATGAAGAAATGAAAATTGAATCTACAACAAGATAGAATGATTTTAATGGAAATCCCAATTAGTATATTAGATCAAATGATTAGTATGTATATTATATTAAATAGCTAATTAAATCAAGTGAGTGATTCAAAAGCTATTAGAAAAATATGAGATTTAAATTTAGGTATTATAAATTATTAAAAAAAAATGAAAAAGTTAGTAATAAGGCCTATGATGAAGTTAGCAAGTTAGTAATCAAATGGAAACCCCTTACCAAAATAGAAGGTGGGATACCATGGGAATAAATCCAAATCTCCCTCTAAAAAAAGATGTGATTTTATTAAAGTTACAAATAACACCGCATATTGACGAAGTTAGCAAGTTAGTAATCAAATAGAAACCCCCTTACCAAAATAGGAGGTGGGATACCAAGGGAATAAATCCAAATCTCCCTCTAAAAAACATGTGATTTTATTAAAGTTACAAATAACACCGCATTTTGACAAATGAGAGGGTTTTAATAATCTCAAAGAGGATTTTAAAATAGAATTTTAATATCCCTCCCCAAGATACCCATGAGAAAAAAATTTAATATAATTTTATAATTTCAAAAAATAATTTTCCTCCACTTTAATGAATATTTTAACGTCTAAAATCAAGGAAAAGTATATGCTAGGGACTAAGAGAAATAAACTTTGTGCATGGGAAAGTTTAAATCCTAAAATCGCAATCTTAAAATAATTTTCTTTCTAAGAAAATAATATTCTTTCTAACCATTCGTTCAAAGCCCAAGAGGAAAAATACGCTAAGGTTAAGGAATGATCATAAGGCTTACGGAAGTTTACATGTCGACTTCCCAAGCTTAATTTCCTCAAAATTGGATATCTCAAGAATTTTTTAAGGAAATGCATCTAAAGGAAGGCTCCCACCAAGTTAATTTTGATTCTAGAAAAATTGCAAACGACCTTCAAAAATAAAGTTCTCTATTGGAAAGAGACGATAGTTCTCAAAATTTTCAACTTTTGCTTCAAAGTGCAGACGACTTCCAAAATTTCTCTTGAATTTCAGAAGATTTGAGAAAAACCCTTAAAGAATTCTGTTATCTCCGCATAACGACGAATCCAACAAGGGGTTTTGAACCAGTGATAGATGACAACTTCTTTAACTCTTGATCAAGGGAAAAATGACCACGAAATGCAGATGACTGTCAACAAATTCGGTTTTGTGCTTCTAAAGTGAGAAGGAATTCAAAAAAATATTGATTTTTATGGAAAACCCTAGCCGTCTAGAGGGAAAATCATATAGGCTCAAAATATGAAGATAGCTCCCAAAAATTTGAAAAACACCCCTCCAAAAAATCGATTTTGATCTTAAAAGTGGGAACAACTTTAGAAATTTTGATTTCCTGAAAGCCCTTTGATAAGATAAGATAAGATAAGATAATTATATTTATGCCCAACTAATTACCACAAAATAGGTCAAAGGGACTGTTGAGTACAATGATGTCCATACAAAGCGAGAGAATAAAACAGTCTCCTAAAAAAAGATACACTACATAAAGTAAATCAACACGAGGCCTGAATGATGAAGATTCAGGAGACAATAAGTCTAAGGATCAGACCCATCTCTCCCAATATCCGAGGCTGGATGAAGAGGACTAAAGAAACTCAACAAAGTCTGCTAGCTCGATGAAGAGACAATGAAAAGTGTGGATTGTCCACTAAATCATCGCCTAGGGGTGTTCACAAGATGCTAAGGTCTGGAGGACCTAGTCCGTCTCCGAGGAACGGATCTGAGACATATCTACTACTGAGATCTCATGTGGCGGGGTAAGGTCCCATGGATCCTCATTGACCTAGAATCTAGATACATATGGGTATCAATCAGTCTTTTGGTGCCCCTGTCTGAAGGTGGTACCCTGAAAAATGTCGTGATCCTCCGTGCAGGGTCTGGTTTGATGGGAGGCTAAAGAATATGCACTCGGAACTTGAGAGCCTCCTACATATATAGGGCCAAACATCTTTGATCAGGATACCTAAAAAATTTAGCGAGGGTCCAAGAATATCTAAACAAGAAATGAAACCTTCCTCTGATCTCGTAGTATACATGGCATCCAAGAATGAAGTGCACCTCAGTCTCCATTTCCTGTAAATGACATACTTGGCATATTCTGTCTGGTCTATCCACCTAGTGGTCTGTCTCTACCGAAGTCTATGAAAACCTACTCTGAACTGGCGTAGAGGTATGTGAAGAGCATACATCTAGTGTTGAAACATATACTAGGGTTGAACAATGAGCCCGTCTCTCAATTCCAAGAATTGCATAGCGTAGAAGGCCATCTTTGGGTTCAACCCTCTTAGAGGATTGACCCAGGTGACCTGGACGAATTTCTTATAGATGTCCTCCCTAATGATCTTGTTTAGCTCCTGTCTAGTAGGTAAAAGGTGACGAGGAGCATCTAATGAATATCAAAAAAGAGGGAGACGATCCAACTGAATTCCCAATTGACTCTAAGAGATCTAAAACTCCTATAAACCAACATCTGGCTCGGGCCAAGGGAGCAGAACGGGAAATAGTTCCAGAAGAGAAATATGCCAAGTAAGGATATTAGTCCCTACTCTTTATCGAGTCTGCAAAGCCCTGGACATGATGCAAGAATGAAACCAATATGAAGACCATCTCAAGCCAAAAGGGATGAGCTCCAAACTCTTCAGGGATGATGTGTTGCAGTACTGTCAATTTGCATATAATGATGTAGTGGAGAAGAAAAATCTAGACTCTCTCAACTGAAGCCTAATCTAACTCAAGTAAATATAGTCCCCAAATCTCTGAGCCATATATAACAGTGGGATGGACCAAGGTGTCCATGAGGCTCATCTTAGACGAGATTTCCTAGAAGTGATGTCAAAAGCACTGTCTCTCTAGAAGGGCTAAGAATCCATATCCTTTGTTGATATGAGGTTGAAGTGTTGGTCACAAACTGAAGCTGGGACCTGAGAATTTCATCCCCTAGTAAATATACGTGTTGGTGATCTCAATCTCCTCTCCTCTAAATAGGAAGTGAAGGTCTAAGGTTTTCTTCACCCCATTGAAGATCATAAACTTTATTTTACTCAGGTTGACTGTTAATTGTCGATGATCACAAAAAAGAGCTAAGGCATCCAAATACCTCTATAATCCCTCTGGGGATGAGGAGAGGAGGACCACATTGTCAGCAAAGAGTACAATAGATATTAGAACCTAGTGAAGAAGGAAACCATCATTTTCCTGGATATGCTCATGTAGAAATGTCTCCAACTCATCAATATAGATACCAAACAAGATAGGGGATAGTGGACATCCCTGTTTAACCCCAATAGTGCTTCAGATGAGATCAGGCATCCCATGAGCTGCGTGAAGATGACCAAGAACAGACTCATATAGGCGCATAATAGTGATCAATGGGGTTGCATAGATGCCAATATCTCTTAGTCTCTAGAGAAAGGCCTCCCTCAGGACAAAGTCAAAAGCTTTCCAAAAATCTACAAAACAACAATAGACTTTCTAAGAGTGGTGTCATGCCTCCTCAATCACAATGCGAAGGGTGAAGATATGGTCAATGGTCTGATGAGTTGGTCGAAAACATGCCTGTCCCCTAGCTTTGAGTTATCTTTACTCAAGGTCATTGGAGAGATTCCTATGTAGAACAACAACATACAACTTCAAGAACATTTGGCTGACCATGATTCTTCTGTAGTTATTGGGATTTGCACTGGAACATAATTTGCGGATTGTATGGATGATTTGGTGTGACCATGTCAATGGAAAACCTTCATGGATTACATGGTTGAAGAGATCAGCCAAGTAGCTAACCAAAGCACAAAAACCGTTCTTAAATAACTTTGTGTGGTATCCTTCCTCATCAGCGGCTTTGCTGTTATTCATCACCTAAATGGCCTCTCTAATATCTCTATCTGAGAATAGGTAACAGGAGGGGGGGGGATGTAACATAAATTTAGGTTTGCTTGGGAATATCATAAAGGTTGGAAATGTGAGAGAAAATGGATGTAGGGTCAAGGTTAGGTGGAAGAGGGGAGCATTGGGGAAGGATGGTACATCAGAATTGTTTAGGGGAGTGGGCAATGAGAGAAGAAATATCTCATCTTCTATGAGAGACAAAGAGTCATTTCTTGTGACGAAGGAGACAATGATAACAAGATTTGATGTCAGAGTAGAAGGGTTGAAAGTAGGTGAAAGAAAATCGAATTTCTCGATGTAGAGTCTTGCATTCATCATCGTACCACTTGTTCATGAGGCAATATCCAACTTTAGGGGAGATGGAAGTGGAACAAGTAGAGTGGGGGAAGGATTTGAGTGCTACTTCCCAAATGGCAGATGAAAGACATTTGTATTTAGTAGAAGCATAATCAAGCAACGAGAATTGAATCTATGATGGGAGCATCTTGGGTAGGGTAGATGAGAAGATGTCAGGGTCTCCTTCATCAAATCAGAAGGTAGTTCAGGGTGGGCCCCAAGGGGAGGGATGGGGTGGAAGGGGTGTGTCAAACCAGAGAGAGAAGGAAATAAGTGCATGATCAAAAAGGGGGATGGGGGAGACCGAGAAATGGTGAATAAAAGGGAGCAAGTTATGGCTAGCGAGGACATAATCAACTACACTCGCACCCCCACGATATGGCCAACATGTGAAAAAGTGAGAGTCTAGGAAACAGGGGAGATGGTTTAGAATCAAAAACTCCTAAGATTACCCCAACTGCAATAGATTCTTACCATAAATTGTATTGGGACCCAAAGCATCATCTGACATCCGATGAAGACCTACTAAATCTGGATCTATCGCTTGCATAAAAAACACATCCTTTGATCGGTCATGTAGAGGGATCTAGATATCTCTAGTACGAGCATTGAATTCACTTAGGAGGGTGACTTCCCCAAAAACAGAGTATTGGGTGATGTCGGTGTACAAGTCTATAAAGGGGTCCCCATTTGAGTTGTATTGGATGGAAAATGGTGAAGAGGCTGGGAGAAAGTAAAAAACTATAATTTAAATGTCCCTTGGAGGAAGGCTCTAATGTTAATCTAAATCCACATAAACTTGAAAAACTTGTACCAAAGATACCATGTTCCGGAGTGAGTCACTAGCCAAACAAGCAACTCCATGAAATCCTCTAACCCCTCCTAATCGCCTCGTCTCCTTCCTGCAAACTGAGATCCAATAATAACCTGCAATATCTGGGAAGGGTTGAACATGGCTAGCATGAGTCTTGGTCATGAAGAGGATGTCTGTTGATTTGAGAGTGTCATACAAGAGTCCCAACGATGACTAGAAAGATCCATTGCCATTCCAACAGCGATAGAAATGTCAATACCCGTTCGCCTCCCTAAGCAAGCCCATCATTTGGAACCTCCAATTTGGGGTTCCCACCCAGGTGGAAAGGAGTCTCAAATGACTACGCGGAGATTCTTGATAACTTCCCATTTCCTTACCTGTCATGCTGCCATAACCTGTTCTCTAGATTGTTTAAGTTCCACAACCTATGCTTGAGTGAGGTCCTCGCCCAAGCAAATCATGTTGGGAAGACACAACAAATTATGCTTAGCTCTAAGAGCGCGGAGTTGATCAAATGTAGTCTGGAACCTAAGGAAGAGAGTGGAGTCGTAACCCAACTAGGATCTGTCCAAAGCTATATCGGGGAGGCTAAGGGTGTATAGAAGGAACCCGCACTTCCATAGGATTTGGAGAGGGGTCGAGTAAGGGGAGACATCTCACCTTGAGATTCAATTCTCTTGCCCATTTGTTGTGTTCGTCCATTAGTTTTGCTTGCATCTCCTCCTAAACTACTGCAAGAGGAGTAGGAGTTTTATCCTTCCCTCGAACCACCTATACCTAAGAATTTATGTGTGTCTCATTTTCTTGTTTGAAGGTGTCTTGTTAGGATCAAATTTCTTCCTACTTTCTTTTAAGGTCAAGAATTTCTACATGCAGCGCACCATTTGGAAGATGGAGAATTTCCTTCTCTTTGGTTTCATGTAACATCTTCTTAAATGATAAATTATCCCCCTCTAGGGAAAATTTTAAGAACCACCCTAAATTTATATGTATAATAAATGGGCGAATCCCCATGATACATAGGAAAAATGGGAGACAATTTTATCACTCATATATATATATATATATATATATATATATATATATATATATATATATATATATATATATATATATATATATATATATATATATATATATATATATATTGGCGAATCTCTCACCAGATTATATTATCTTGTAAAGTCCTTGTGAATCTTTGACTGAATAATAAAACATTGTGAAGTCTCGGCAAATGTTTTGTTAAAGTATGAAACCATATATGATAATACTAAAACATATTCATTACATTGTAATTTATTAACATACATGTTTGGAAAAAAGAAACATAATTTTCACTTCCTACAAAAAATGTTGCAAGTTTTAGTGGCCATGTTTGTCATGGTAGGAGAGATTAATGTTTTCTCTACCACTTCTGTCAAGCTACCACTTTTTCCAAGCTATCAAATTTCTTTCTTATTCCATAGAGTCCAACTGCGAGATAAAAAAAAAAAAACCCCATCAAGTTTGTTTACCCCAACACGCCAACAAGTAGCAAGCCCCAACTATATAATATAATGAAGTAGTAGGTATCCCAAAGGCCTGAAGGGGATCTAATGGAAAGAAGTGACTGTTATCAGAAGTCTTCCAATCAAGATATAAATATATAAATGTAGATTTATTATTATTTTAATTGGAAATCTTCAATTAACTAATAAAATTTAATTATGTCTCTCCCAATCTAAATTTCTTATTAGCATAATTCACTACCTTCATACCATTTTTAACAACGTTGTAACATGTGGATTAATTTCCTTTTTGGTGCACAATCTCCGCCTTTTAGGACAATATGGTGCAGTGGCCCAACCCCTATAGATCATTATGACAAACTAAGAAAAACAGAGAAGATGAAAGGTTGTACAAACCAGCATATTTTTCAAACAACTAATCCAAGATCAATACCTTAACTTTTTCATGAAGATATCATATTGAGAATGTTTGAAAAATGGTGGGAAATCTGGGTAGTGACTATCTCTGTTCTGCGAGGGTGATGCGGAAAGAGTTAAGATCTCATTGTTTTGATTTTTTTTTTTTTTGTTAAATCAAAAAAGCCAATATTAATGGAGATATTTGTATTTTTTACTAAATTTTGTGAAGTGACTAAATGTAGCTTGAACCATTCACATTAATATTTTTTTTACAATATAATTTCCTAAGTCTATTTAATATCTTCATTATCATAAAAAACAACCTATATCCGTCTTAACTGCACATCTACCACTCTTATAGGGATGAAATCTATTTATCCCTTCCAGCACTTGGTAAACCCGGAATTAAGATGGATATAAGCTGATAGAATTTCCCCTTTAAATAGTTTATTCTCACATGAATACCATGGTATTACCATGCGTTATCATAAACCTGGAGCTTAAAAACTACTATTAGTAATTTATAAAAATTAATAAAATTAATAATTGATTTTTACTTTTATTTTTATTTTAACCAAGTTAAAATGTTTAAGTGACATTAAATTACAAGATCCATTTTTACTCTTGATCTACCAAGCCCCGAGAGAGATCAAATATTTTTTCACTCTATGTTAGTTTGCATATCACGATATTTGATTCAGAGTAAAGATGGATCTATGCTAGTTTAATTCCCCTCTTTAAATAGGTTGCATTCCATGTGAATACCATGGATCAATACCATGTGCCATCTTTACTTTTATTAATACTAATATTAGGGTTAATAATGTTTTTTTGCATGGTATTAATAATAATTTTGCCCATGGTATTTGGCCCATAGGCTTCACCTGTTCGTAAATTTAAGGTGGCTTATGGAGTAAATATAAAAAATGTTTTATTTATTTACCATACCTCTCGTTTATTTATATTTTTATTAATTTACCATACCTTTTTTATAAATATGGTATTTGGCCTATAAGATTTAATTAAATAAAACCTCTTTTTTGAGCCTTCTTAAATAGAAAGAGGGTTATGGATTAAATATAGAAAGAGGTTTTATTTATTTACCATACCTCCACTTTATTTATATTTTTATTTATTTACACGCTTGCGTATTCATAAATATAAGGTGACATATCGAGTAAATATATATATATATATATATATATATAAAATGTTTTATTTATTTACCATACCTCTCGTTTATTTATATTTTTATTAATTTACCATACCTCTTTTATAAATATGGTATTTGGCCCATAGGATTCACTTAAATGAAACCTCGTTTTTGAGCCTTCTTAAATAGAAAGAGAGTTATGGACTAAATATAAAAAGAGGTTTTATTTATTTACCATAGCTCTAGTTTATTTGTATTTTTATTTATTTACCATACATTTGGAGTAAGTATAAAAAGAACTTTTATTTATTTACCATACCTCCACTGTATTTATATTTTTATTTATAACTATCATAAATACATTTTCTTGAAAATGAGGGCGAATGGAAGATTGTAACTCCTAATTTCAAGGGTTAAATTTACTTTTTTTACCCTCTCCCTTAAAATAAGGTGGGCTAACCTCCATACCTAATTTTTTTATAAAATAAATTTGAGGCGATTTGTAACAATGTACTATGATACAAAATATTCGCCCAATAAAAATATAAAACCCCTTAATTTAGCCCAAGGGCGAAAATTCGCCCCTAAAATTTTCCATGTCCCCCTCTACCTCTAAAACTCTATCAGAGAGAATGTGTATTTCTAAACAGAGCTGCTAATTTTCGGTTTCAAGAAATTCCATTTCCTGCAGAATTTGTTTTACCTGGGTTGTCCAAAATGAAAAATATGAATCCATGGCTATATCGATTGGGCTGACTACCATTTTCTCTCACTGGTCTTCAACAAATGATAATTCCCCAAGGCTAAACATGCCATCTTCACATAACTCATCTTGTTTCACGGATCCAATCCCTGGATTTGAAACCCATTCTTTGGTCTCTATCTTTTTCTCAAAAGTAAAATGCATCAAAGGATTTAGAGAAGGCCCGTTTATGGCCATAATGGTATCAGAGTGATTATAAAATTTGTTGGGCAGATTCTGTCAAACACTTGACATGCAACCTGAATCCATAGAAGCCACAGGTGACCTAGTGAAAAAAAACTCTGAAGGTTGGAGGATTTAGAGTGGTATTATGCAGTCAGACTGCTCAAAATCTACCCCCCCAAAAAAAAACTTGTAGCTAGGCCTTCAAACATTGATAAAGTTCCAATATGAAATAACCCTCAAGAATCCACCTACCCTCTGATAAATTAGTTGTCAGCGAGGGGAGTAAGGGAGATCCGTGAATGACCACTATCATGAGAGTCAAAGAATATGAAATCGAAACCCTAGCTATAGAGAAGGATTATGCCCAAGAAACTTGTATGTAGAATAATTACTTCCTTTTGCTTGATGTTTCAATAGTCTCTTCCTTATGGCACCAATTTCCATATGTCACCAAACCTGCAGCAACAACCTTCTTGCGGTTATTACAGCAAGTATTTCTTGACAACTTTTCCTAGCAGCGGTTCACCTATAGTCAATCTTGAAATCTACTCAGAATCTATTATGTAGTCAAAGTCCTCAGAATCTACTCCCAAAAATCTGTAGCTCAGGGCTTAATCAATAGGTTACTTCACCGTGGTCAAGATAGGGAAAAGTAGCTTGACAGATGGTGAAGAGGAAGAAATTATATTTATTTATCCCCTTAGTGTGATCAACACATAGAGCACTAAAAAGTCCAAATTCCTTTTGATTTCTTGACTTTCATCTGTATTGGGTGCCTTTGGTCCCACCAAATTAATTTATGTGATCCTCACTGAGAGTGTAATGGAAAGTAATTGTTGTGATCCTCAGTAAGAGTGTAATGAAAACCCCAAGACATGGAAAGAAATGAACATAGAAAATAAAAAGGCAAGCGTATGCAAACACAGCCACTAAAAATATTTCTATCTATGAAAATAGCCACTAAGAATAATTCTAGCTTTGAAAACCATAACTGTACAGAATTTAGGGATAGATCTAGAAATAGAGAGGGTTTGGCCCAAAAGTAAATTTGTCTTTTTTTTTTTAAATCATTTCATCTGCCAAAAAAAAAATACTTTAAATAAATCTATATCCAAACCCTTGTTTTGTTTTTAGATTTGCGAAGAGAATATTAGTCTCCCAAAAATATGTAAAATATTTACAAGATAACCAAAGGGTTAGTATATATATACAAAAACGTATTTACAAATTTATAGATTTATTTTCCCACGAGTGTGAAACAACTCCACTCTTAGGTTTTAGAATACAAGCTCCAAATAGCCAGATCTATTTAGTGAAAGCACAATATAGAGATATTAGATGAGATAAATAAAATTTCTAGATGAGTGATAGCTTAGAATATCTGCAAAGAAAATCATCAGATCAGTATTTGAAATTTAAAAAAATGGGCTCTTGAGCTTTCTTGTCTTGGGAATTGGTTGGTCCAACTAAAGACTTCCCTCACACTCAATATTTGAGTAGCAAAAAGGTCTCTACACACTTAAGATCAAATTATTAGATCCATAGCGGCTAGGTACACATAATAACCCTTGAGATATAGAGATATCGGCTAGATCAATCAAGTTAAAATGCTTCTTTGAACCCAGTAACTAATGCAAGATACCTGTGAAAATAGTTAATACAACCACTGGCTAATGAAATAATAACTTATAAAATATTGTTCAGTAGAGCATTAGGAACATGATCTAGAAAAACATTACAACAAGAAGCAGAAGAGGAACACCACTATGAATAAACCCCAAAGGCTTCATTGTTATTCCAGAAAAATATTACAACCAGTAGAGCTTGACTTTGAGCTTGATACGTAGGATCTTTTGATGAGGAATTGTACAGTGAGGAGCTCAATGGCTTCCTTATATAGAAAAATGAAAGTATCAAGCCCCTACAAGTGGAAATAATGGCTAGTTTCCTTTATCCTGTAGGATAACAACTAGTTGTTGCTTGATCCATGCCAAAATTAAATCTTGTCTTTTGATCTAGAAGAAAATTTATAATTTATTTATGAAGGTCTTGATCCCAGTCCAAAAAAAAATTCCAACCTTTTTTCCTTGAAAATTGGTCCTTGACCTATCCACCATGGTCCAAAGGTTTGGTTTTTCTTTAAAAAATGATTTTTCCTTTGATGAAGGACCTCATAAAATTAATTTCTTTTGGACCCAAGAATTTTTGAAGGATTTTATACTTGGAATCAAGTCCTTCAAATTTATTCTTCCTCAATAAGGTCACTTTTCTCCAAACAAAAAGAATCCACTTGGAGAGAAATTAATTTTTCTCTCAATTTAATTTTTGATAATTCCTGGCTAATTATTTTATTTTTTATTTTTGCCAGAAAATAAATAAAATGAGTTAAGAGATGATTACACATATTTTTCTACCCTCTAAGTGGGTCTATATATATTTTGACAATGATGTCTAACTATGAATAACCATTCAGCAAAAATATTCCTAGACGACATTTTTACATCAAGATATTACAATAATCACCCATAGAAAGGGAATTTTACGATAGACAAAACCTATTAGACTCAATCAAATTCTGCGACACAAGACACATGATCTAGTATGATAAAAATTAATAGACTCGATAAAACTAGGACTCACCTGATACCTTATCAGAGTATCTCACCCTAGCTTTGGGGGATGCTTGGGAGAAAAACTCTGCTAATGGTTCATGTTTAGAAACATAAACAATTTAGGAATATTAAAAAAATCCCTAGAGTAAATCCTTTGTTAAGTATCAAAGGCTTACCTAGGAGTTTTTACATGACTTCATAGTCATACCAAAATCATTTTTACAATAATGTTGTATAATTTGGGATTACGATGATGATAATGACCTAAAAGATTGTGTCCACTATTGTGTACTATGCTTCTCATAATTTTTTACATGTACATGGTCAACATTTTGCTCTACTTCGGGACACATTGTTTCAGTGAAGGAATGTGAGAATCCTGAATCCGCATTTAAGAAAACAAAGTAACATCAAGTAGATAGCTATTCAAATACGAATCAAAAGTATCATATAATATTAAGTGTTGGAACTCTAGAAATATAGAAATGAAATCTAAACCTAATGACATAAAACATAAATATTGAAATGAAACCCATTCTAATAACATAAATGAAACCTAATATATGGGGATAGGGTTAGAGATACAATACGAAGATGCCTTGTAGCATTAAATGCCTTCAATGAAGTTCATGTTGAGAACCTTTCGAGTTTTAGGCAAATCCAAGGGTCGCTTCTTTGATGTACCGTGTCTGATTCTGAATATTTTAGGACTTTGACTTATCTGAATATTATGTTTCTCCTGACCATTAGATGCATTAAGATTCTTCCTTTTTCCTTTATGATTTATGAATTGTGGAATCTTTACCCTTTTATTACTAGCAGTTTATCCTGTATATCCCTTTTCCTCTTGGTAGACTGTGATGTTCATGATGATGTGATCATAGTAGAACCTTCTACCTAATCTTGAAATTTCTTTGATGTAAAATTTGAGGTGTCTGAGACTTCACCTACATGCCTTTCTTCATTCTACATATGTTCTATTATGGATCATGGATCAATATTTAAATTATTATGACTAACACCAGTCTCTTGATTTTTCTCAATAATCATGACTTCATTAATTTCCTTTCTAACCATGTCATTTTCAACTGAATGTTCCTTAATGAGAAAACAAATTATTCATGAACTTCAGAAGAATATGGGGCCTGCTTCAGTGGGTTGGGAGACCTATTATCTATTGAAATATCTTCGATTTTCTGGCATATATCATCTAGACAAGGTTGAAACTTTTGTACCTGCAAGTTTTCTATTTTTCCCAAACTTTTATGCATGGAACCCATTTCCTTGACATGTCTTGCTATCAATTTTTCTTGATGGATTTCTATTTTTTCAAAATTGTCTTGAAGAGTGATTTGACTGGCTTCCATAGATTTCATTTCTTGTGTGTGACTAACCTCCATAGTATTTATCCTGCTATGAAGAGTGATCATTTGATTATATTGAGTAACTATTTTCCATAACACTCATTGATTGAACATGCTTTACACTCTTTTGTTTGTCATGATCTACTTCCATTGCTTCTATTATGTTTTAAATATTGATCTAGTTAGCTTACATGTTCTGAATCACTTGTGTATAGAATTTCATTTTCTTAATCATTTGTGTTAATTCCTTGATAAGATGTTTATCATTTTCCTTTTCATCATGAAAATGAACCTCTATAGACAATTGATGTTCTATACCAACAACATTAATTCAATCACTTGTCCCCACCATTCCACCATATAATATTTTTCTTGCAATGGAACAAGTGGATTCATCATGAAGATTGCGACAAGCTCTACAATAAGGTGGGATTTGATACTTCTCCATATTAATTAAACAATTTTGACGAGAAAAGACTTGATTTACATGATCAACTTGCATATTATTAATGAGTTGTGTTATTCTTTAATAGGATCATGTTCAATCCTTTTACTTTCTTCAAATTCTCATGATTCATCTGGAATATCAGACTTCCTAGATGCTACCCTACACTTTTCCATATCTTTAGCCATTGTTTCAGTAGCCCTTACATTAGCAAGTTTATCACACATTAACTCATAGGAAATGTCAGCATCAAATGCATCAATGTAATGAAGCAAAAAAGTCTTGTATGGAGGTTTATAATCCTGAGGTAAACCCTTAACAGTATCATTAATCCTCTTATTGAATTCCTTAACTATTTCATTTTCATTCTTCTTCATATTATAAATTGCGTTAAGAAAATCCTCTTCGTTATGTTAATCTCCATATTCATTATTGAAGGCATTGATGATAACTTGAAGAGAATCAAAAGAATTATTAGGAAAATATTGAAACCAATCCATAGCATCATCTTCTAGAGAAAGGACAAAGAATCACATCTTAATGTCATCATGCTTATAGTTACCAGTGTTGCACCACTAGACCACACAAAGGTTAAATTTTTTGAGATGATCATTAGCACTAATTGCATTATTGCCTTGAAAACATCTCAAATTATCATTGGCCTTCTCTGAAATATCATGCAAATAGCTTTGAAAGTTAATAAAACTACAAGGGGTGAAAACATCATTCATGATGACTTGCTCACTTGACCTCGAAAGATAAAATAGGCGTCAAAAAGAGATCCTTGTTCAAGAAAAGAAAGAGGTCTACAAGAAGAAGGCTTCTAGAAGAAATTCTTGTAGAAAATGAAAGAAGTGGAGTCGCCACTTGAACATGAATCTAAATCTAATATCCAAAATGAAAAAAACCAAAAGTTAATCAAGACTAGGAACAAAAAAACTATATCCCCAACAATGGCACCAAAAATTGTTGCCACCCAAGTTGTACACCTAAGTGTGGGACATGTTTCCAACCCTGCAAGGTATAAAATTTGTGGCGCAATGCTCAGAGAAGGGGTTGTCATTCTGATCACTACTAACTTCGTTTGAGCTCTCTCCTAGACAATATAAGGGGGTTAGTCCATAAAAATGGTTAGAAAAAAGGAAAACAAATTCTAGGAGACTAAAGGCAAGGCTACTATCTCTCTAACAAACTTGAATTTAGATTGATTTAGCAAGTGAAATTATTAATGACAAATATATATGGCAATAAGATAGATTCAATTATATCAATAGGAAATAACAAGATTAGAAAATATACACTAGTGCCTTGTGAACAATTGACAACGAAAATTATATCATTTGCAAAATGTAAATGCTTCAAGTCACTAGATAAACAATTTTGCAAGGAAAATGTTAGTACAAGGAATCAAGTGATTACAATAACTAGAAAAAGAGCAATAGAACTTGAGATATCACTTAGAATAAAAGATAGCCTGTAATTAAAATATACTCAATAATGATATAGCATTCAAGGAAGTGTAAATATGAAATTGACAAGTACAAGAATGAAAGGAGAAAACTTGCAACATGAGAGATTAGCTCACAATTCTATATATGATAATAAAATGAATGAAAGATGCAAAACTAGTTGTGATGCAAGAGTCTTTGTTGATTTTAATTAATATGCCTAATATAAATGAAATATTTCTCCTTAATTGTTTTTAAGAAAGTCTTAAACAAAGTTGTAGAAATAAATCTTGGGGAAGGAGGCTAAGGCCTCATTAATCATACCAACCCAAGTGGTTGAATGACCCAAGTGCCTTTGTTCCTACAAGGGATTTCCCACAAGAGAACTGCAAGGCCAATTGTTTTAACCGTTGAGTAAGGGTCAAGCTACTCAAATTGAATAGTGGAGGAGGTGTGCTTAATTTTCTATTCAACCAAGCTTGTGCTTGGAGGTATACTCTAAGGATGCAAGTCTAAAATCTAAGATGCAAATGCAAGATGCAATGCTTCAAAACGTGAAATGTCTTTAAAATTTATGAGTAATAAATACCATTCCACTTATATGATTAAATAATACTTAGCACCTTGAGCACAATTTACTTTACAATAATAAGATCAACTTATTCCAATGAATAATGGAGCAAATAAATTTTTGCCCATTGAAGCAATACAAATTGGATCTACGACAAGATAGAACGATTTTAATGGAGATCCCAATTAGTAGATTAGATTAAATTATTAGTATGTATATTAAATTAAATAGCTAATTAACCAATTAAATCAAAGCAAAAATGAGTGATTCAAAAGCTATTAGCAAAATGTGAGATTTAAATTTATGTATTATGAATTATTAAAAAACAAAGAAAAAATGTTGAAATTGTAGCAAGGAATGGCTTCTTTGACGTGTGCCTTAGTCAAAGATGTAATTCGAATTTAGTCGCATAGATACTTGAGCTAGTTGTTAGTTATCATGTGTTTTGTGGCCTATCACTAGTTTATTGTTAGTTAATTCGAGTTTGATGGCGTTTAGTGAGTTGTGTACTAGTTGATAGCTAAAATTGGCTATCTAGTGGAGTTAAACTCTAGTGTTTGTCATTTAACTGATCTCTAGTTCTAGAATAGAGATAGACTTGAGTTCTTGAGGTTGAGTAGTTTAACTGTTGTTAACTCAACTAACTCTCAGTTAACTAGTTGCAGCTACTAAATTTAGCCCTAGTAGGTCATGCAATTTGAATTGCCTATTAAGCCTGAATGGAGGCACAAATCTATTTATTCATTGTACACATGATTTTGTGTGGGAGCTTGAGAAACAAGCATAGAAAGAGGTTTGAGGATCAAGCAGAGAAATTTCTCTTGGAAATTTCACAAGGAAATAGGAGGATTTCCTATTTTTTAGGGGCCATATTTGCGCTAGGAAATAGGAGTTGCTACCATTCCTTATTTTCCTAAGTGGGGAAAGCCTTTTGTAGAGTAGATTACTATTACAAGGGGTTTAGGCTTGAATTAGATTCTTTGTAATCTATTAGGTTACTCAGTTGGTAATACAAGTAAGACGGGCTTTTCCCAATTGGGCTCCCCAGATAAATTTCCATGTGTGATTGATTTATACATTGTGATTGTGTTTTTATTCATTATTTTATTTCCGTGGAATTTCGGTAAAGAAATATTGTGTCTTTTGCATATCAGTTTTCTCTCGTTAGCAATTGCAAGGTTTCAAGTATTTTTTACATGGTACAAAGATCTTGTAGTATATTTAGAAAATTCTTGGTGGACATCTTATGTTTTTTTTGGAGGGTAGTTAGAAGGTGTCTTTGGTGCCCTAAGTCAAGCACTTGAACATCAAATCTGGTTAGAGTGGCAAAATTTTTGAAGCTCAGGGTTGATCCTTTAAGGGAAAAATGAAGTATCCAATATTTATTAATATCCAACCCTAGTTCATTGTGTAGAGATGGACTTCTACAGTGAGAGTGGGAAGCCTACATTTCCATAAGACTTGTCTTTTATGGAGCAGCAATGAGGCAAGTAGTGGGCAGGTTGAAGACCCTATGAGTTTCTATCCTTGATGGGAAAATGAGAAGCTCAAGGGCATACTATTTGGGCCAAATATCAGTGACCTAAATGAGTCACATTCATTGATAGTGGCATATTGTGGAGCTAGAGATGCATACATTCAGAGGGAGTCTCCTTGAGAAACAAGGCAATAAGTGCTCAGAATAGAGAAGTGGTGGACTCATAGAGCATGGTGGGAAGGAACAGGTCTTTAAAGTAGGTTCCACAGAAGAAAGTATGGAAGTTTTCTAGTTCAGAGGGAGAAACAACTTGAGAAGAGAACTTGGGAGTGGTGAAGACAAATCCAAGTGGATGAAGTTCTTCCAAGAAGCCCTTCCTTGCTAAGAGGGAGTGTTGAAATTGTAGCAAGGAATGGCTTCTTTGACTTGTGCCTTAGTGAAAGATGCTAATTCGAATTTAGTCTCATAGATACTTGAGTTAGTTGTCAGTTAACACGTGTGATGTGGCCTATCACTCATTTATTGTCAGTTAATTTGAGTTTGACAGCTTTCAGTGAGTTTTGTACTAGTTGATAGCTAAAATTGGCTATCTAGTGGAGTTAAACTCTAGTGTTTGTCAGTTAACTGATATCTAGTTCTAGAATAGAGATAGACTTGAGTTATTGAGTTTAGTTGAGTATTTTAACAGTTTCTAACTCAACTAACTCTCAGTTAACTAGTTGCAGCTACTAAATTTAGTTGTAGTATGTCATGCAATTTGAATTCCCTATTGAGATTAGATGAAGGCACAAATCTATTTATTCATTGAACACAGGATTTTGTGTGGGATCTTGAGAAGCAAGCAGATCAAGAGGCTTCAAGATCAAGAAGAGAAAATTGTCTTGGAAATTGCACAAGGAAATATGTGGATTTCCTATTTTTTAGGGTCCAGATTTGGACTAGGAAATAAGAGCTCCTAACAAGCCTTAATTTCCTAAGTGTTGGGAAAGTCTTGTGTAGACTAGATCATTATTACAGGGGCTTCAGGTTTGAAGCATATTCTTTGTAATAGATTAGGTTTCTCAGCTGATAATACAAGCAAGAGGGGTTTTTCCTAGTTGGGTTCCCCATATAAATTTCTATGTGTGATTGATCTATGTGAGATTGTGTTTCTATTCATTGTTTCCTTTCCACAGAATTTTGGTAGATAAATCTTGTGTCTTTTGCAGATCAAATTGCTCTCATTAGTAGTTGCAAGGTGTTATCACCCAAAAAATGATCACCTAGCCATTTCTTACTAGGTTAATCGAAATACACCATGCAAGATTAATTTCACCATGGTGAAGCTAATTTTCACCATAGGAAATAATTTAGTAAACAATTTTTCCTAAAAAAAGCTCATTTAAATTCAAAAAACCTATGAGAATAATTAAATAAATCATTATTTATTTAATATTCTCTAGAAATCATTATTTGATAATTGTTTCTTAGCATTTTTTACTTAATCACCTTGGAATAATTAAATAAATCGTTATATATTTATTATTCCTTCTTTATTCCATATTTCCTTTTTGAGATAATTTTCAAACCATTATTTAATAATTAATTCAAATTCGTATTTTCCTTAATTCTCACAAAGTGATTAATAAAAAAATTTATTTGTTAATTAATTTAACCACTTTATAAATAAATATTAGACCATTTTGAATATATTTTACCTCTCAAAAAATATAATAAAGTATTTTGAATGGCTAGATTTTGATTTAGTCAATAATATTTATTATTTTCTAATTCCTAATTTGGTTCAATACTTTGTTATAAATATAAGGGTTTCTATTCATTCTTCACCATGACCATTTTCATTGTCACCACTATCATCTCATTACATTTGAGCTCCCACTTGAGTTCAAGCCATCTTTTTGTTTTCTACCCATTGCAAGTTGAGAGAGAAGCACACAGTTGAAGCATGAAGACAAGAAAAGGACCCATCCCATGGAGGGGGAATTACAGACCCATGTTGTAACTTCTCCTCACTGGGTGTTTTAATAAAATTACAATCTGATTCATTACTACATTAGGTTATTGCACTTTAATTTCCTGTTCTTATATGTTTATGTTTGCAATATTTGTTATGTTTCACAATTTTTCTTCATTTTTTATTGCAAATCTAAAACATAGACATACATCTTTTGTTCTTAGGGTCGCATGTCACCATCAGTTTAAGTGAAGCATTTTTGGTACACATATTAATAATTTCATACCAACAAATGGTGACTCCACTTGTGTAGTAATTCAGAACCTTGGTGATTTTTGTTTCAGCTATTTTCAATGTTTCTTCAGAATTTGTATTCCTCTCAATTTCTATTTTTAGATATCTTCTATTTTCTAGAAAATTCATTGCTTTTGTTGGGATTTTGCATCTTTCCACAGGTCACAAGTACCAGCCAAGAAGGAGAAGGCACAATCTGGGTGATATCTGTTGAGAAAGAGAATAATAAACAAAGTGCAATTTTTGGCCCCTTATTTGCCCCCCAACACACTTTTCAAGTCGGTTTCTACACTGCAATTTGTAGAAAAAAACAATAAATCAATTTTTCTAGATTTTACCGAGATTGTTGTGTGTGTGCCAAGAAGGGTTTTTTTTCTTTCCTAAGTCACCTCTAGGCATGGATCCACTTAGTAATTTTTCATTGAGGAATAAAAAATGCCCCTAGGGTTTAGAGTACAAATCTATTATTTAGGAAGAGCATTGTTGAGTTGAGGAGTCTATTGTGCAACATTTTCAGCCATTGTATTTTAGTGTTTTGTCTACTATTTTTTAGTCCTTTTAGACAGGTATTTACAACACTTTATTCCCTTCATAATATTTTGTCACCTTTCCCCCTCAAAATCCCCTTGTGCATCCTTATTTTTCAAGCTTTTTTCCTATCTTTTTTCTAGCATTTTCACCTTTGTTGTTTGTTGGTTTTCTGCACCACTTTCAACATATTTATACCTTTAGATCCCAATTTCTTAGAAAATAGACCTTTGGGCCCTTTTTGTGTCCTTAAGTTACCTTTTTCCATCATTTTTTCTACTTAATTTCCTTCTTGGGCGGGGGGTTGTGTGCTTTAGTTTTTTGTATATTTTACTATTCATTTTTAGTACTATTTATAGTTTATGCACTTTATTTTTAGCAACATTGGCATCATCAAAACATACTCAATTAACTCATACACTTGACACATTTTCCGCACATGCACACCCTAAGAAAGCTTGAGCTTGGTTAATGCTCCCAAGGCAAGACTTGAAAAAATCCACCTTAATAACTTAACTCACATAGATTAAGCCCACTTGGGAACCAAGGCCAAAACAATATTCGTAGTTAGGTGTAGGATCAATGGTATAGCCTTCCAATAGCACCCATTGATCACTTACATTGAGACATAGAATGTTGAAAAATTAAGGAGCTTTAAATCCTTTACCATCTCATGGTCCGAAGTTGTAGCGCGTTAGAAACCTGATTCAGAGGGGGTTAGGCTAGATCACGGTGCAAGTGGTTCTCCTTGAGGCTATCCAACTAATGGTAAGTAATTAAGTGTCATGGTTTATCACCAAGAAGCTCAAGACTCGACCGCCCCCATGGGACAAAGGTAACCTTAGTGGCCAATCTTAGAAAAACACCCTATAGTATTGGTTGTGGGCAAGCAATTGGTCATCTACCCCACCTTTCTCTAGACAACTTTTCTTGCAGGGATCAAATTCTATCAAGTAATAAGTCTCTTGGAAGGCCATCTGTTGGGAGCGGGATCCCCAAGGGCAGTTTTGGGGCTAAGGGCCCATGGTTAAGTCAATTTTTGTAATATAATTGTAAAGACTCTGCATTTTGTGGTCGCGGAGTGCGAAGGTGCAATGTGTCAAAAAGGGTATTCCGCCCTTAGTTTTGTAAAGTAAAGTCAACTATAAGAGACCTACCCATGGTCTGCGGACCATGGGATTGTGTAAAAGAAGCTAAGCTCTAAGTATTTTAGGCATGGAAAGAATGGTAGATCATGTAGTAGAGTGATAGCTCTGAAGAAGAAGTCTAAGACTTGGGTCGTAGCATAGATAGAGGCTCTGCAGCTAAGTACATAGAGGCCTAGGGTAGAAGTTTGCAGCTGAGTGTGTGGACCCCTGCAACTATGTGTGCAGGGTGGACAGAGTCTGTAAACACTTGGAAGATATTAATAAAAGGAGTTATTCTACAATTTCTGTGTCTTTGTTTTGTTGATGTGTTTGGATATTTTATGTATGAATTTCCTTTCTTATGCTTATATTATGCGCGAATGAATGCAATTACATCGATAATTGAATGCAATTATGAGAATATGCTTACGCGATGTTAACTTTAAGTATTTGACGAGATAAGAAAATCACTTAAAATAATTGAGGAGTCTACACGGCACACTGCCATAGCAGCGCAAAAGTACCTGAGCTATAGTTTAGGGCTGTGCGAAGGTCGATTGCATACTTTCGTGAGGGTATTGAAGGCCAGAATAGAGGGTTTGTCTTGCAAGCCCTAGAGTGAAGCCACCTGCGCGAAGGTAGGGGTAGAAGGAATCAAACGACATCACAACCATCTCAGAGTGCAGGAACTTGGTTCCAGCTCCCCCCATACTACTTCGGGTGAGACTTCAGTCCACGCTCCACGAGCTGATGCCGAAAGGGCTAGTAGTGTAGGGATTTGTTTGGATAATTAACGCGGAACCTAGGTCAGGCCCCCTCAAGCCAACAAATGGTTTCATTGCCATGACTAGAATCTGCATAAGAGATGTGTGATGTCATATCACTGGAATCCAACTAAGAAGGAGATTGGAGACTGGTTGGATAGAAAGATCCACAAATTCGCAGCATAGGAGAAAAAAACCCATGAATGACAAAGGAACAATGGTTAGATAGATACCTATATATAGAGGTCCACAAGATATTTTTTTGCTCCTTCCCTATTGAGTTATACGAGTGGATTGCGAAGCTAGCAGATAGCCAAGGAAGGTGGAAACTTGACAGTCCTATTGTGTGGACCCTGGAGCTAGTGCGAAGGTTGGAAGCATCGGAGGATAAGATTACTCGTTCTATCAATCATTGGCTTGATCGTGTCATAGGAGTATTTGTGACTGAATTCATGGTTGACACCTCAGTCAGCTACAGCGAGGCAGAGCAACGATTTTTCAAAGGACTGTGAGGTAAGTACGTAAAACCTTTGAATAACTGGATTAAAATTATATTATGCGCAAAACGGGTCATGGAGCTACCTTGATGTTCGAAACGACGCAAAGCAGAAAAAATTATAGGAACGAAGGAAAAAAGGGTCCAGAGTATAGTCCCTTGATTTCACCTCCACGAGGTGACGAAGAAGGGATAGCAAAGGTTTCTCTGCAAAGTGCTATTTAGTTAATAAGACAAGGATTCCCACAAATACCACCTCTACCCACACCACCTCCGACTTCACCATCCTCACCTCCAACTTCACCTGTACCACCTCCACCTCCACCGCGGTTCAGTATGGCAAATACAGTGAAGTTGCCTTTGTTCAAAGGCTTGGGAAATGAGGACTCAGACCAATTCTAGTTCATTGTGAGGGTTGTATGGGAAGCTCAAGGTGTTATATATGATCATATAAAGAAGGTGACACTGGTTAGTGCTCTGCAAGACCGCGCACTAACCTGGTATTTTAAGTACTCAATCGATAACCCGAATGTTGGAGTGGTAGACATCCAGGCATCACTGAATAGGGAATTTAGTAGGCCTAAACTTGATGCATAGTCGATTGTGGGATTCAAAGAGATCGTGATGCAACCAGGAAAGATGCCTTGGGAACTAGATCAGACGCTGAAATGTAAAATCCGCGAAGCCAACATGAATTTGACAAATGGACAACATCACAAGTGGTTTGTGGCTTCGCTACTACCACACTTAAGGAGTGCGATGTCGCAACAGAAGATAAAAACTCAAGAAGAGGCCTTGAGATTTCCATGAGACTACATGAAACTCCGATGCAAGATCCAAATCTAGGAGTTTAGCAAATCCATGTGCAACTGAAGAATCTATGCCTTGAGATGCAAAGTCTGAATCAGGACAAGATGGTTCAACCAGAGGTACGTGAGGAGGTATGGAGCTTGAAATGCAAGAGTCAGGGTCATGACAAAGACCAATGCCCAGTCTTTGCAAACTATATTGCAAGAGGAGGACTGATGCCTTTAAGGCCAGAAGCTCAAACGGGACCTAGCGTGGGGCCTACGTTATGGTGCGTTATCTGTCAAGTAGCCGAAAAACATGCCACAGATAACTGTCACTTGCTACAGAAGTTTGTACAGACACTGAAATAGCTGTTCTGCTACTTTTGTATGTTAGTAGGGCATGATGAACATACTTGCGGGAGCTATGAACTGATGATGTATAAAACTCGCACTTTAGGGTTCAGGCCGAAACGCGGCCCCTTGACTAGAGCGCAGGGATGGCATGGACAAGATTTCAGGGGCGCGAAAGAGGCCGAGGTAGAGTAGGACCTGGAAGAGGTCGAGGACAGTTGATTTGCTACAATTGCAGAGGACCGGGACACTATGCCTATGATTTCACTAATCCAATGCGTCCGTCGTGCAAGTATTTCACACTGTTTGATCATGAAACGAAAGACTGTCCTACGCAGATAGCTAGGGTACATGACAAATGGGCGCTACTGCCTCTGCCCACTCAAAACCTGCAGATGATGAGGTCTGAGCTCGTGAGGAAGTTCCAAATTTAAATATAGTGCTTAGAAGTGGAATCAAGACAGGAGATGACAAGGGGAAACAAGTACATGGGCTTGCAAATCCCCAGAAAAGGAGGCTTAGTTCGATTTGGAGTGTGCACGTGAAACCTTCACGGAAACTAAGAAGAGCTTCACTGAGGCCTCCACCTCAAGGAGCAAGGATAAGCCTGAGCAGGAGATGGACCCCTCTATGCTCACAACTTTCCTAGGGACCTATATGAAGTTATTGCATGATAGTAAGGTTGTGAAAGGGTTACAAGAACTCATTAATAGATGCACTGGAACCGTGCTAGGTGAGCCACACGTAGTACAAAAGATTGGCAAGCATAAAACAAGGACGAGATGGGAGATGAGACTAACCGCACAGATAGGAGAGTATGAGATGAATCAGGTTATTTTGGACCTGGGGTCAGATGCGAATGTCCTACCAAAGTAGAATTGGGAATGAATAGGGAGACCTACACTGCAATGGTCTCCGATTTAGCTAAGGATGGCGAATCAGCAAATGATCATCCCCATGGGGCGGCTGCAGGGGTTGACCATGGATATTGAGGGAGTGAGTGATCTGGCTGATTTTGAAGTAATAAAGATAGTGGATGATAGCAATCCCTATCCTGTGCTCCTGGGAATTGACTGGGCTACTGATATGAACAAGGTAATCAATCTGAAGAAGCGAAAGATGATATTTAAGAATAAAACGTTGCACATAATAGTACCCCTCGATCTTGCTAAAGGACCGTGCTATATTGAACCTGTCCACAATTATGAGAGTGTTGAAGCCTCAAAAATCGTTGCTTCAACATGGAGGAAAACCACCTGATCCAGACCTTGGTTGGCAGCTCCTTTTCCATTTGGAGCAATGGCTTCGACTGGGGATGATGGGAACAGTTTCCCAATCTATTTAATGATTGTGCTAATGGGGTGATATGTGATGTTTTGGAGTAACTTCTAAGCTAGAAGTAATCTAATCTAAACTAATAATCACATGCATGCTAATTTAAACTCTATCTAATTATAACTATTCCAGGGAGTGAATTGATGTATGCGATCTACAATAATGTATGAAAGCAATTGATAATAAATATCATTCAAATGCGATGAGAAATGAATTTGTTTTAACAATAATCATTTTGTATAAAAAGTTAGCTGAAACAATTGTGAAAGATATATCGCATAAGGAATTATTCATGTACTCAACATAAAATATAGATCATCATCACACAAAAGTGCAATAATGGCAATCAAGATTCAGACTTTCATACATAAATAACTTGAAAAGAAATCATTGCTTGATACGTAAGTAAAAAGAATTATGAGATAAAAGTACCATTTCTAATACGTCCTAGTCATGTGCTTCAACAATATTGATCTACTTCTAGTCCATTCAACACCATCTAAGAGAACAAAAGTGCAATTTCAATAGAAGATGCTAAATGAGATTAAAAATAAATCTGGTTCCATTAATTTCACCAGAACTTCCTCAAAGGGACAGAAGTGAATGTTTTGAATATTGTTCCTGATAAAATTTCTGGACCCCTCTCTAAATGCATGAGAGGGGTTTAAATACTTAAACTATAAAACTAAAAAATATTATTACAAAAATAGTTGAGGTGGTTTAAATGACCTTCCTCAAATTATGCAAAAATAAAATCAAAATATAAATGAACATGGTGACTAGCTATCCTGGATTTGATCCTTCATATTGCAAATGTCCATCAGGGGCTTGAGCTGTGTTGGTTGGCCGACTTCAGCTTTCAACTGTCCAGTGAATATGACATCGGTTAGTGCTGGCGCCATTTTCTCTGTAGAAGTGGTTAGGCATCGCAGGGTCATCCAATGGCTATGAGGTTTTACCAAATGTCACCAATATGCTTCCTAGTTTAACCTGGTAATTTGCCTTATTACTTCTTCTTTTTCTTCTGTTGCCTGTTTCCACTGTATTTCAAGATGTTTTGCATTAGGAAGAAAACCTAGAATGGATTCTGCTACATTGTTGGTTCTATGTAAATTTTCATTGACATTTTCTATGACATTGTTTGCTATTGCTGCCGCATCTGTTGTTTCCTTTTCTCCCTCTTTAAGTCTAGAATCCTAGTTCGCAAATAAGATTTCTTTATGCGACTCTTCTAGTTTAGGTAAGTTGGCTTTTCTCCCATCTTCTGTATTCTTCCAAGTGATGAAGTCGGAGACCTTTATAAATATTTCATCATATTCAAGTCTCATTTCCATGACTTGACTTGTCAATTTGTCACTTGTTTCACAATAAGAGTTCCATTGCGAAATCTTCTAGCATAATAATTCTTTTTGGTGTATCAGCTGGGAGTTAAGACTGAGTGCTTCAGTAATAAATTGATCAATTTTCGGATCATATTTATGTAGATCAATTATTCCCTCTATTTTTGCTTCTTTCTCTGCTAAGTTGGTTTTATGTTTTATTCGCATCTGCTCGAACTCTTGTTGTAGCTTAGCTAACTGTATCTCTGCCTGCTGGTCAGATTTTTTTTGCTGTAATTGTTGTTCAAGCGACAAAATTTTATCTTCTTTTTCTTTAAGCAACATTTTCACTTCTGTTGCTTCGTTCATGATCATTGTAGTGTAGGAACCTACAAACTGTGAGAGTCTAGTAAGATTAGTGGATGGGTCGACGGGTGAGTCTTTCCAAAGAACATCCATTGGTTCATTTTCAAGGATAATAATAGTTGTAGAGTCCAACTTCCTTTTCTTCCTTTGTATTTTAATAATGGCCTTACGTTGTGGGCTATAAAACACATCTAGAGGGGGAATCTCCTCTATCCTAAAAACTATTTCATAGGTGGGGGTAATAGGGATGTGTTCTACCTCTTGAGTATTTACAGTCTCCTCTGCTGTAATTTCCTGAGTTGTTTTATGTTGTGGAGTTTGCAACTCTAGCATTTGTTCCTCTATGTTGAGCCTTTTATTAAATTTGTCCCATTCTTCCTCTAAATCAATTACCAAGGGTTTTATTGGCTGTGTGGAGGCGGCATGGATTTCAAGATGTTTTTTGGCTGAAGTTTCTTCAGCTATCTTCTGTGTAGATTGGGTTGTATCCTTTACTAACTCTCGGCTTCTGCTTTTCCCATTTTGTGATGACTTCTCCGATTCCTTGGTAGATTTCTCTTAGGATTATGCTCCAAAATCGATTTTAGAATTTTCTTTGGAGTCACCTTCTATACTTACACTAAGAGTAGGCTCCCTTATTGGTTCAATCAATAATTGGTCCAATGCGACCTTTGATAACCTTCTTTCTCTGTAGCTGTAAAAGTTTTCAAGGTCTTCACGGTCAAAAAATAATTGTGCCATATGCTTCACCTCTATGAAGGTGTTCTTATGCAAAATGATGTCATCAAAGGCATCTTCCTCATTACTGAATACTTTTATTTTCACTAAAGTGGTAAAATCTTTGACAGTAACGAACGAGTCATATTGCCTTCCAAGGAGTTTAGGTAGTTGCAGAGATAACATATTATTTGCTTCTTTAAATGCATGCACTAGGTCGTGTAATGCACATTCTCCACACTATAAAGGGAACGTAGGCTAGATGGCCTTTTTTTATTCTTCAATTTCTTACTCATCCCTCCCTCAATAGTTGTTTGATAGGCTATCTCTCTAGCCATCAATTTGTCTGGAACATAGTATGGGAGGACATGGGGGGAGGTGATGCTACCAAATACCCTGATATACGTAAATGTCTCCTTCCCAAACTATCTAGCCATTGGGAGGATATCTACTTCAGCTTCTTGGGAAAACCTGGGAGAATCTCGCTTATAAAGCCGCTTCTGAATAGGGAGCATAACTCCATGACAAATCTTGAAAAAATGTGGTTTAAAGTTGGATTCCCACATGTCGTTATGGTATATGTGAATGGGAAGTGGGTTTTGAACAGTCCACTTCCATCCCATGATAGGGAATTTCGAACCAAAACAAATTGCATCCATTACATAGGTGCCCATAAAAATGGAGGGTAAACCCTCGAAGCAACACTCCTTTTCCTTCTATACTCAATTATTGTTCTTGCTAAATTGTTAGACAAAATTTGTTCCCAATTCATTACAATTGCGTTAACGGCTACATCTATTAATGGCAACCACTCTGGGGAGAACTTAGTACTATCAGGTTTGCTAAATATTCTATATAGCATGGTGGCTGTGAAACTATGAGGGGGACAAATAGATGAATTAGTGTACATACCATTTTTGTCTTTCTTGATTTTGTCCTCATTATTTGATCAGGTCCGGGTGAAATCTATTGGCTTGTCGTTCTCTTTGGCAAAATTCTCGACGAGCTTCCTGTTATAGATGACTTGTGGCTCTGGTATGTGGTACATAAGTCGTAGGTTTTCTGGGGTAAAAGATCCCATAACGTCTTGGATTCTTGTCTTGAATTCTCTATCTGAGATATCAGCTTCATCAATAACCCATTTAACCATGTTAGCATAAGGGATTATCTTCAGGTGTGCAGTTGTGTGGTGCAAAAATGAGCATGTTGTCTCAAGCATGGAATCATCTAAGGAATCATGTCCATCAACTATAATGCTTGTTACCAGAATCCTTGGTTGCTCTTCCTCTAGTATATTATACATGGCCTCCCATGTAGAGGTTCCTCCCTCTATTGCATGTAGTATTCGTAAACAGAGGAGTCATTTTTTACTTCTCAGAGGCGACTGCCTTGCCTTTCTTCACCATTTCTTTCAACGATTTGCTCTGTGGATTTTTCCTGAAAGTGAAGGACAACAACTATCAGATACACAAAGATGATAATGAAGGTAAAATGAAATAATGTGGATAACTTGTAAAGGTGATAAAAAGAGTTTTATTCGAATGCACGTAAGAAGATATCATATCACGCTAAATGGATTTTCACACATAAATGCAGTTATCTATTACTAAATTCCCACTAATGCTTCGTTATCCCTTAGCTTTAATGCTCATAAATGTCTGCATCGTAAATTGGGAAGAAAGCTTTTAGGGTGGCGAGCCCTTAAACTGTGATAATGGCGATTTTGTGATTTGTGAAGCAATATCACATTATTTCTTTTCGCTTTTCTTACCTTCTCTTGTGTTTTTGTGAGATGCGAGCACTCATTTATTATTTCAAAACGTAGCTACTTGTGAGGTTTTTTTTTTATGTAAAAGACCTTTTTTGATGAGTGGCAGACCTAAAATATTTTCTTGTGAGACATTTTAAGGAGTGGGTCCAAGTATTGATTACGTTTCGCAATATCGGCTAATGGTGGGTTTGTGGTGTTCCTTTGAATGCTCTAAATGCGATGCGATAAAGGTTATAATGCCATCGCAATTTTGCATCTCGCATGTTTTGAGATAACCTTTTTAAAGCGGGTCCTTGCGATATGCGATGTGAGACTCAACCTTTTAAAGAAAAATCTTAAGGACTTAGTTTATTTCAGAAATCTGATAGTTTCGAGCATAGAGTCCTCTTTCAATTGTTGTTTACTTGATTTGGAGGGTTAGAAAGGTCTTTTGATGATGCTTAATCATGTTGTAGGTGGGAAGGTAAGCATTTAGTAGTTCTTTTGAAAAGAGGGGATTTGATTGATATCTTGCTTTATTCCAAAAATAAAAGAAATGCCTAAATGCTAGGTTTGGTTTTTGGATGGATTTTTTAAAGGGTCCCCATTTATTAACGTAATATTAACTACTATTATTAATAAATGGGGGGTTGTTGAAAAGAACAACAATTGGTGATTCACTTGGAAGAACCAGTTATCTCTGAGAGTTTTTTGAAATTTCTAAAACTTCCAAAATAAATATAGTTTTGAAACTAAAATAAATTACATGGAATATAAGGTAAGTAATACTGCTATTTATTAATAAAACAACATCTACTTAACTATCATTATTTTGATTATTCTTTTCTCATAAGAAAGTCACTTTGTCTACATCAGACTTTACTTGGTTTTTAAAGATAAAAGCAAGGAATCTCTCCTCAGATCAGTTTTTGGTATACTCAGTTGTCATAGGTAGAGCCTATACTACCAGTAGGCATTCATAGCCTCGAAAGGGTTACCTTTTAACCGATAATGACTTAGTGTCCCACTTAAATCATAATGCAATCTTAAAGATAATCTCATAATTATACTTATTTCTTTCTTTATTTTTTGAAGTAATTCATTCTTCCTTCAACTCTTCATCTTTTATCTCTTAAAGGACAATGCCTTGGTACAGTGACCAACATTGACAATACCATTCACTTGATTTGTAACTTAACTAAACAAGCTAGCTCTTGATGAGACCCCTTGTCTTTTGATTACTATAATCTTAAGCCATTACCATGTTTTGATATGCAATATTGGTAATGTTAGTTAGTTATAATCTTATGGTCATGGTAAGCCAGCTCTTGATGAGACCTCTTATCCTTTAAGTTTAAGTATATTTTAGAATTACATTCTAAAAATGAAAGCTGATTAAGTGGAGAGAATCACGGGCTCCTTAAGAGCTTCTGGATGACAATTGTAGAGTTTTAAAGATGCTTTTCTACAGAGGAACTTTGCTTTGTTATTGATACTTTTCTTGACTGATGTAAAGGAAGAATTTCTTTCTTAAAGCTAAGTTTCATAAAAAATCAGATAATTTATGTAGAAAACAGGCAATTTAAGCGCAATAGAACTTAACTATATATTCCATATGTGAATATTACTTCCATAACAATCTTTACTTACACAAGCGAAAGGTCAAAATTAGAAAGAGACTATCCCTTGTAAAACCAAAAGTAAATGTTGTTCAACTCGTATTATTTTTCTAAAATAAAATTTATCTAGAGGAAATAATGTACAGTGAATAGAAGAGATCATCTTCTATGGAAAGTATTTCTTTAGAACCTACCCATTAACAAGTAGAGTTTCTCTCTTACCTCATAGATCTTGCAAAAAAAAGTTGATGGGCCTATGTGTTCCACAATAAGAAATGGGACAAGCCACATTTGTTGGAACTTGGTATGCTTACCTTTCTCTTCATGGGCTTTATCCCATTTCAATACTAGGGCTCTGAGTTGAAAAGACTTTGAAGTTACAGAATTTGAATCAAAGGAGGCTTTGACTAACTGTTGATGATGTGCATGTGTGGTCCTGGCGTTTTCTCTTTCCTCTTCGAGCTTAAGGATTTTTAATTGTCTAACCTGCATAAATGAGGAACGAGTTTCTTCAATGAATTGAACTAAGGCTAAGAAGGGAATAGCTACGTTTTTTGGCAAGACAACTTCTTTCCCATAGACCAAATTAAAAGGAGAAGTGCCAATGGAGGATTTCTAAGTTATTCGATCTGCCCATAGAACAAACACTAAAGACTTATGCCAGTTCTTTTGGCTTTGGTTAGCAGTTCATTTAATAATCCCAATGAGATTTTTGTTTGTGGATTCGGCTAACCCATTTCCTTGCAGATAATAATTAGCAGAATACTTAAGCTTAAAACCTCTTTCAAGAGAAAACTCTATCATAGAATTTCCTGAAAAATAAGATGCAATATCAAACATCAAGGCCGATGGTAGGCCAAACCCGGTAATGATAAATTGATCTATAAATTCAATAATGTTTTCTGAATTGGTTACCTTGAGTGGAATTGCTTCTACCCATTTGGTGAAGTAACCAGTGGCTGTAAGGATATAACTATGCTGCTTAGAAGAATGAGGAACGATCTCACCTATTACGTCCAATACCCATTGTTCAAATGGTTGGTCAATGTTGACTGAATGTAATGGTAATGTGAGTTTCCTTTGTCTTCCAGCAGCTATTTGACAGATATTACATTTACTTACATAACTATATGCATCTTTGAATAGTGTTGGCCAGTAATAGCCGACATGCAGGATTTTATGTGCTATAGTATCCCCTCCAAAGTGACCACTAGCTGGTCCATCATGAAGTTCCTGCAACACCTTCTCTGCCTCATATTTTTCAAGACATCTAAGTAAAACAAAATCATAATTTATTCTAAACAACACATCGTTGATAATTTGATATTGCCTAGCTTTTAATCTCAAGGCTCTTTTCTTTGTGTAATTTAATTGGGTTGGGGCATATCCATTTCTTAAGTAAAATACGATATCAACATATCTTGATTCATTGTCGTTAAGGCTTACCTCATATATTTGTACATCATCACCCGAATGTTGCAATTCTGATAGATTCGATGCTCCTGCCAACATCCTACAAAAATCTTGACCTTTTACAATTTTCGCTAGTTTGATTTCTATGTCATATTCTTGCAGAGATGTCACCCAATTCACTCTCTTTTCACCTACATCCCTTTGTATTAATATATTTCTCACTTATGAGAATGGTACTATTACTTTAGTGTGGGTTTTGAGGAGAAAAGATCTGAAGTGTTTTATTGATTTGAAAACAACAAAAGCATGTTTTTCAACATCTAAGTAATTTAATTCAGCTCCCTATAAATTGGAGCTAAAGGAAGAGATTGGGGCTTCAGCTTTTTCTTGATTTACTTGCACCAATATGGCTGCATATGATTTATCAGAAGCAAAAGTATATAAAATGAAATGATTCGAAAAATTCAGCGTTGCTAAATATGGGGCATTTATGATTGCTCGTTTTATCAAGCTAAAAGCTTCATGTTTCAAATGTCCCCATTTAAACAAAGAATTTTTCTTTATCATGGATTGAAGAGGTAAAACAATTCTTGAGAAGTGAGGGACAAATCTTTTAACACAATTTATTTGACCTAGGAAAGATTGCATTTATTTTTTGTTATGCAGTAAAGGTATTTCTGAAATTTCTCTAATTCTGTCAGGGTCAATATGAATTCCTGCTTTGGACACAATGAATCCAAGGAGCTTTCCTTCACTTAATGTGAAAAAAGGCTTCTTGGGGTTAAGAGAAATTCCATACCTTTGGCAACGTTCAAAGATTTTCTTTAAATCTCATAGATGATTACTGTATTTTCTGGAGTATACAGTTACATCATCTAAGTAGATTACTACTGATTTGTTTACTAAACCTTTGAAGGCTATGTCCATGGCTCTCTGGAAAGTGGCACTGGCATTGATCAATCCAAATGGCATATTCTAATAAGCGTAAGTGCCCCATTTTGTCTTGAATGTAGTTTTCAGCTGGTCATCTGGATGTACTAAGATTTTATTATAACCTGAGCAACCATCCAAGAAAGACATTAGTTCTGAGCCTGCTACTAATTGCAAAATCTATTCCATAGGGGGTAATGGGAAATTTCCCTTTTGGCAAGATTTATTGAGGTTGCAGAAATCTATACATATCCGAATATCGTTGTTTTTTTTCATGACTAGGACTGTTACACAGTAATTTGTCACTGCCTTCACCCCAGTCCTTCTACTATGTCATGTGTCCAAGTTAAACATGCTCATATTGAACAAATGCTCTCTGATGTTGCCAAATGACCCTTTTTTCCTAAAGTATCTGCCTCATCGCGACTATGGACTTAATAAACGCACTAAAGGGCGCTCATGAACAGTCCAGATGCGCTACTAGCATGGAAGTACATCTGATTCCCACGATGGTCCGATTTCATGCTCCAGCGCGAGGTTACTTATTATCTTTGGCGATGATCTGACTGGCTACATTCCTCACTAGCAATGTCAGAGCTAAATATCAGTTATGCACCCGCGATGATCCAGATTGGGCAAATTTGTTCCAACAGTCGGCCTTCTGGATGACTCTAGACTTGGTTGTTGGCATAGTTTGTATCGCCCTCCTTTCTCTGGAATGGCAGTTCCATCAATTGTGCTACCTTCCTTAGGGATAAGCTCACTCTTCCACCTTTCATGGAGACTCCTTCTCCTATTTAAACTCTCACCATTGCTATGCATTGCTAGTTTTTGGATAGTTGGCTAGTTGAGCAGTGCTGTTAGTATTTATGAGTTTGCTAGATAGCTGGTGTGAGTGTAACAAGTGTGGGATTGTTGATAGCTTGTGGAAGGTTGTGAAGTGCCCTTAATTTTGTGTAAAACTTATGAGTGAGAGAGATCTTGTATGTTGGGAGATCCATCTTCAAAGAGTGAATGCTTGAGGAACATGCTAGCTGGATCCCTCTGAGAAGGCTTGCGACGTCAAGACTTTGGTTGTAAGCTTGCTCTTATTTCATTATTAATACAATCAATGATGTTTTCCTATGTATTGTATGTAATTTACTTGATAGCTCATGACTTCTTGACTTTGTGAGTAAATAGATCATTTTTGTTTTCCGGTTACGTGCTTTGTTGTATTTCCTTTGCATTGTTTCAGGTTGATCACTCGTTAAGGAGAAGGAAGCAGAAGCTGGAGCAGCACAACGGAACTCCATCGACCACCGATTGAGGTAGGCCTCCAACTATGACTGTTTAAGGAAAGCTATTGTGATATGTCCTTATTTGTGACTAGACCCACTCTAGGGCTAGAGGGGTTTCCTTTGTCCACAGAGGGAACACTTTACTGCATCACAAATTGGTACTCCACTGTGGAGTCTGTCCTATGTTCTTCCCTCGTTTTCTCTTGTGTTGATTTTTGATTTGGCCTCTTTTGAAGTTTGGGGATTAGTTATCAGTCTTTTGAGTTTCCTGGCTTGATCTGGGAAGTACCTCTATTTGATTGAAGGATTGACTGTTTTTTGATTTGGGAGTTTTTGTTCGCCTATCATTGTTTTGAACATCATCGCAGATTAAAATTTAACAGTCGTGTTGTCATCGCGCTCAACCTTTTGTAATATCCTATGCATCGTGTAATTACGTCTCACGATCACGACGGTTTTGAAAATCTGACCATCATGGAAAAGTCATGTACTTCTGCGTTGACATCACTCTATTCCTGCGGTTAGTTCTTTATCAGCACTAGTTGCTTGTGTATTACTCGCGTTGATTGCTGTAGAATTGATTTTCTCAATTCTACCTCCTGAGTCCATCAGTCCTGCTGGTCCCTTGCTTTTCTCGCTTGCTCAGTAACTTGTTTTTCACTATTTATAGTTAAGGCACTCTTTTGTCAGCTTTGTTGAATGAATCTTGCTTTTTGCCTTTGTGACCTAGTTCATTATTTCAAGTTTCTTGAATTAGTTGGCTTGGTTGCTGGTTTGTTCAAGGTTCATTTGCAGCTTTCTGTTGGTTTGATTGAGCCTTCCCCATTGCTCATTTTTGGTTGATTATTTAGTGAATTTTATTGAACTAATCTTTGGTATTGATTCGATTTATTTTCACTACCAAACATAGATCACAATTGTTTGGATCAACCGGTTTTTTCCACACTTGCTTGTTTGCTTATTTGTTTCTTCTAGATTTAAAGACATCAAAATCAAAAGGATTGCATTCATTTAGTATACGAAAGTGAAAGTGAATTTGAATTTCAAGTTTGCATATTGGAAAGCAAATGATAAAATCTCTCATTAGTAGTATCGGTGCACTTTAGGAATTGGTGTCTGTATGCATTGAGTGATTGCCTTTGTTGTCTTGGTTTTCTTGGTTTGGGAATAATCTCTCTACCCTCCCATAGGTAGATGTTCATTGAAGAAAAAGGATATTTCATTCATTCTAGCTGCATCCTAGGATTTGTTGTATTCATACGGTAAGGCCTGAAAACTGAAACATAATTCAAGATCAACTCTAAAATGAACTGAATAAACCTAACAATGCATTGCAACATAACGCACACTATTTAGAGGTCTAGGCTAGAGATGTGCTCCGATGTCATTAAACCTAGTCACTTTTGTTTTCATTCAAGGTTGGGTGATTCCTCCTTCTGTGACTCAATAGTGGTCTAGTATGGAATTGTGCTTCCATGTACCATCGAGTATATGTTGGGAGACCCCACTAGGTTATCATCCTTTATCCTTAGGAAGCCGTGTCTTCCACCTTTCAAACCGTAATGCACCAGACATAGCATTCGGGAAGATTGACTACCGTACGGAAAGTCCTTGGTTTTCATATGACTTCCAAGGTGTATATGCAGTTTTACGGGTTGTTTGGTAAACCTTTTGCCTAGTTCTCCAAAGTAGTCACTTTCGTTCCTTTTCGGACTCCCTAAAAGAAAAGGTCCATCTGAGCACTTGTCACTTCAGGCTCATTAAATATTCGAAGGCGACTAGAGTCATCTTTTTGTCCTTTTCTCGACTCTTTAAAGATGAAAAGGTCAAGTTCTGTTCCTGTGTCTTAAAATTTATTTGGCCACGTTCACATTTACCCTATTAGATCTTGTTTGTGTTAGCTTGAGTAGGGTTCTTTCTCGTTATTTTTCCTAGGATTTTTGAATCGAATCATCCTGGCGGAATCACTGATCCCGTCTCCCGTTCCAAGTGACCAAGGGTCTCCCTCTTCTATTGCTCCTGAGATACCGGTTGTTAGTGATACTCTCCCTGTTATTCCAAGTATCCAACTGATTAACTCTCGCGCTCCAGAAGACGAGTCTTACGATATTCACTAGAACCCCATTTGGGAGCCTTCTGAAGAAGATATTCCTGGTACTCCTCCTAGTGTTTCGGTCCCAATGTCTTCTTCTGACATGAATGACACATCCCCCATCAGGATTGAAGATTCTGTTGTGACGAGCAGTGAAATTCCTATCCCAATGGAAACCACACCCTTCCGTGTCACCCCTCTCGGTGTCACACTGCCTTTACGCTATAAGGCTTTGAGGGATGTTATGGGTTCTAGGACCTCCCTTACGAGTTCCATGTGGTCTCATACTGTCACTCCGACTTCGGAATCTTTTATTCCTCAAATTCAAAATGTGTCTGTCACCTTAGTCCCGACTATTCCAACTGTCTGTGTGGCTTCTTCAACCCCTTTTGTTGGTGTCGTCACTGCATCCTCAGTTGTGACCACTATTGTTGGACCATCCAGATCTGCGAATAGTGACCCATCGGAATCTACATCTGGAGTTGTTGATCCTACACTAAATGCCCCACCTTCTTCTGGTTCCATTCCAGCAAGGGGGGCATACGATCAATATTTACAGGCTCTTCAGAATCTGGATCCCCAAGATCCATTTCATTATTACGATTCTCGAGGAGCTCATATTTATTACCCTGGACCTTTGCCATCTCAACCTGTGGTTAAGGTCACGGTCCCGTTATCTGTTGCTTTGGGTACCACCGGTTATCATGGTGGCCAAGTACCCCCTGCGAAGTTTCAAGGACCACCTTATCAAGGTCAGCTGTCTTACACGCAGCCCTCCTATGGGCAGCAGTATTATGGACAACCTTATCCAGGGAAACCTAGAGGCCCACAAGGACAACCCTTCCAGGGACAACCTTCGACCTCTGGTGGTTCATCTTTTACCTATTTCAGAAAACCTTTTGGTAATCTGGGACAACCTTACATGTAACAAGGCCAACCTAGTGTCCAACAATTCTACCCTTCTCGGCAAGTCGATGAGCCTCACGGCCAGCAAGGCCAACCAATTGTCTAGTCTGGTCAACCATCTGGACAAATTGGTCAGCCTCAAATCCAATCAGGCCAACCAACTATCCAGTCTGCTCAGCCAACCAATCAATCAGGACAGCCCTCAGTTGTGCAAGGACAACCCAATACCCATCAAGCTCAACCTTCTGGGAAAATGGGTTAGTCTCAATCTCAACTAGGTCAACCTTCTAGCCAGATGGCTCAACCACAGTTCTCTCAAGGACATCCATCTGGGCCTACTCAATCGAGCATTCAAATGATTTTTGCTTCTCAAGCTCCACCCGGTTTTCAGCCCCAGTCTAGGCTCCAGACCCACTCCGGTCCTCAAATGCAGGTTGGATCCCAATCTCAACCTGCTTATCAAACGCAGCCTGGTCCCCAAGCTCAGTTTGGAGCCTAGCCGCTTTATGGTTTCCAGTAATCCCAAGGGAAAACCCAATTTTCCCCGTACTAAAATTATCAACAACTGCAGGTGAGTCCTTATCAGAATTATCAGAAACCATATGTTGCTCCTGCAGGCCAAGTTGGTAATCAATGGAATGCTGGGGGGCAGTCCCAGGGTCAGCCATCCAGTTATAGCTATAACCCCTATGGACAAAATCCCTAAGGACAGAACCCTCCTGGGCCAAATCCATTCGGACAAAATCAATGGGGGTAACAAGCATCTGGCTGGAACTCTGGTGCTACCTCCTACCCGCAGCCTCAGATGTCCTTTAACCATCAATTACCCTTTTTAGCAATGTTGCAGTTGTCGGATGTGTCCAAACTGACAAATGATCCTATTCTTCATAATCCGTATTGGCCAATGGTTCCAACTAAGATTCCCGGTGATTGTCCCAAGTGTGATGGTAAAGCTGGAGAAGATCCCCAAGCCCATGTTATGACTTATCGTCTATGGTGTTCGTCAAATTCATGGCTTGATGATTCAATCCGGCTCCGCCTTTTTCAACGAACCCTCACTAGCTCTGCTGCTAAATGGTATATTGAGTTAGCTCGCGGATCTTTTCAAGACTTTAACTCGTTGGCTATGGCATTTTTAACTCATTTTCAGTTGCCGATTAAATATCAAATGGGCACACATCTCCTGACATCCTTGAAACAAACAACGGCTACACATATCTCCGATCATATCCATGAATGGAGACGGCATCGCCGTTTGATTAAGTTTTGGATTCCTGATCTTCTTCTGACTGACTGGTTCATGACCTCATTTGTCGGTCCGATAGCACGAGACATTGTTATGGGGGCATGTGTAACTGAAGAGTAGGCTATTGCACATGCTCAGTACCTTGAAATGGTTTACTCCCAATCTAGTACATTATATGATTATTTGCATGATGCCCCGAGGCCCAGAACTTCCAAAACCTCGCCAACACCATCTGTTGATGGCGTCATTGGTTCTATCAATCTGCCCTCTAAGAAATCTTCTGTGAACCCTGGGAAGCAAAATTCGAATGCTCCGAATGAAAATGCTTCTCAGGTTGTGTCCAATTCCGGTAATACTTCTAAGGTTAATGTCGTCCAGTCCACCACGACAGACAAAGCCTCGAAAGGGAAAAAGAAGGGAAAATGGAAGAATAAAGTTGATCAACCAAAGCAAGATTCCCCTAAAACTCCACCCGAGGAAGGTACCAAACGCAAGCCTAAGTATCCTTGCCTTATCTGTGACGAGGATCACTATACCAAAGACTGCCCGAGGTGGTCTAAAGTTAGTCATTTTTTGAAAGGTGCTTCCGGGACTCCTGCGTGCTCAAAGAGCCTTTTCCCTCGCAGCAAAAACAAATGGTGGCTGATCCATCCCAATCCTCTTCTCCCTTTGGTTCTGAAGTGTTTATGGCTAGGAAAATTCCCATCCACATTAGTACTCCGGCAAAAGAGTATCTGTCTCCTGTCGGGAAAGAGCTTGAGGTCCCCTCTAGCGCTCCTCTGTCTAGTTCTGGTCCCCTCCATATTGAGAGACCTACCACTGAGACGCCCATCTGACCCCCTCCTAAAGGTGTACTCTGGAAATCTTCTTACAACGCTAATGCTCATGTTGCTCAGCACTATAGCATCGTTGAGGACTTAGCCTAGGCTCTGTCATCTATGTCTGCTTTAGAAGTTCTCCAGAGCTGCACCTATCAAAGGAAGTCCCTGCTATCGGCCATCAGTGGCATTGACCCGACCAACTCGGATCTGATCACTTTTGACCTAGACAGTCATATACCGAGACTGCCTCACCAAATTTCCTTCCTTATCCAGGTCATCATCAATTCTAAAATGATTCATCGTACCGTCATTGATGAAGGCGCTTCTACTTGCATAATGTTTATTGCTTGTTGGAAGGCTATCGGTTCTCCGACTCTGAGCCAGTCTCCTACGACCTTGGAAGCCTTTGATGGGAGAGATTCTCACCCTTATGGTATACTCCAACGCTTGCCTATTACCTTGGAAGGGAAGACAGTCGAAGTGGAAGTTGAAGTCATTAATGCCAGTCTAACTTACAACCTCCTTTTGGGATGAAGTTGGACATATGCCATGCGAGCCGTGGCCTCATCTCTATTTCATGTCATTCATTTCCCTCATCAGGGGAAGATCGTCATAGTAGACCAGCTATCTTTCTTCACCTCCTCCTCTTCCGATGGCAACGTGCCTTTTGTGGAGCATACCTCCATTCCATGTGAGAGTGTGGGAGCTGGACTCTTTAAAGATCTTGCCCTTATGGGTGTTTTTTTCACTCCCACCTCCCAACGTCGCTCCTATCAACATTATTTCTATTCACTTTGATCCTTGGGTTCTTCCCCCCATTGATCAGATAGAATCCCGGGTCAATGAGATGCAGTTGAGTCCTGCCGAGCTCAACTACGTCGAAATTGTTTCTGCATCGTCTCCACCCTCTAAATCTGCTCCTTCGAGCAGAGCTCTTGACTCGTACACTCATTCCCCTTGGCTTGGAGATGACGCTTCTTCAGACCCTTTAAAGGAAATTTTTCCTTCTGATGAAGCCATTATTGAGACCATGTCTCTCGAGGAACCCCCTTGGTCCGATCATCACCATCATTCCTCGTTTCTCCCTGCCCACCGGGAAATACTTACCTGTCTAGAGCGGTTTTCTCCTTGTCTCCCATCCCAACCCCTTCAGACGCCCATTCAAGTTCATCAAGCGTCTTCTGAAGGGAACATGGGAAACATCATGCAAACTCATCTAATCGACATCTCTGTTAAACCAGGGATTGTTGAGCACATCCATGTTGGAGTGACTTGTACTCCGACAGAGATTCAGCTCTATACTGATCTTTTTTGTGAATTTCGTGATGTGTTTGCTTGGTCTTACGAAGAAATGTCCGGCATCGATCTTAGCATCGTGGGGCATGAGATACCTACATATCTGGGTGCTAAGCCTGTCTGGCATCGTTTATACCCCGTGCACCCCCGAAAGGTTGTGGCTATTAAAGCGGAAGTTGAAAAGTTTCTTAAGGTTGGTTTTATTTACCCCATCCCACTCAGATTGGGTCTCCAATATCATCCCTGTGACTAAAAAATAGGGCACTATCAGGGTCTGTGTTGACTACCGTGATATTAATCAGGCCTGTCCCAAAGATAACTACCCCACACCCTTCATTGACCAGCTCATTGATGAGTGTGTTGGGAGTGAAATGTATTCATTCATGGACGGTTTTTCTGGTTATAACCAGATTAATATTGTGCCCGCGGATCAACATAAGACCACCTTTATCTATCCGTGGGGCACTTTCGCCTACAAAAAGCTCCCTTTCGGTTTAAAAAATGTCGGTGCCACCTTCCAACGCGCAATGTCTTATGCATTCCATGATATTCGACACATTGTGCAACCTTACCTGGATGATCTGCCAGCTCATTCAGCAAAACACCAGGACCATCCAGCTCACCTTCACGAAATCTTTCTCCGCTGTCGACACTACCGCATCCGGCTTAATCCACATAAGTGTGTCTTCTACGTTGAGTTAGGCAGACTTCTCGGGTTCATCATCTCCCGAGAGGGTATCCGTTTGGATCCCCTTAAAGTCGAGGCCATCCTGAATCTCCCTCCCCCTGCTTCTTTGCAGCAATTGTAGAGTTTGCAGGGCAAAGCAAATTTTTTACGATGATTCATTCCGAACTATGCCGAAGTGGCCAAAGGCTATATGTGGTTATTGAAGCGGGATACCCCTTTTCTTTGGGATGCCGCTGCTCAAGAGTCCTTCAAGTGCCTCAAGGTTCTCCTTGTTTCTACTCCATTGTTGCGTCCTCCTGATTATCATCATGACTACACTTTGTATTTGGCCACTGCCGATACCACTATTGGCATGGTTCTAGTTCAAGATGATGACGATGACACTAAGCATGTCATTTATTATCTCAATCACAATCTACTAGATACAGAAACTCTATATGCTTACGTTGAGAAGTTGGCATTGGACGTTGTTTGTGCCATCCAACGTTTTCGCCATTATATCTTATTACACACCACGATGGTGGTTTCTAATTGCAACCCAATGATGTACATCCTGTCGCGTCAGTTGCTGGGGGGCAAGTACTCGAAGTGGATTGTTATCCTCCAAGAGTTCGACTTGGAATTCACCACAAACAAGTCTAAGAAATCCCTCGTCTTTGTTGAGTTTCTTTGCTCTCTGCCATCTCTTACTGCGCCCTCTCGGTTAGAGGACCATATTCCGAACGAAACTATGTTCTTAATTAGCACCCTCGATCCCTGGTACGGGGATATCATTGTCTATCTTCAAATGTCCTCTTTTTGTCCCAATGTGTCTAAGGATGCTTGGCGACAGATTCGCCATCAGTCTCAACCCTATCGTATTATTGGGGACACCCTGTACTGTCTCGGCATCGACTCTATTCTTCGCCGATGCTTAACATTCGAGGAAGCCGAACGAGTTCTTAATGACTGCCATTCTAGCACCTGTGATGGTCACATGTCCGGGTATGCTACTCCTTAGAAAATCCTCCATGCTTGTTACTTTTGGCCCTCCATCTTCAAGGATTGCATTCTTGTCGTCCGCTCTTGTCATGAGTGCCAAATCTACTAGTGGAAGATGCGCGCACCTCCCGTTCCATTGCACCCTGTTGTTACCATCGGCCCTTTTGCCAAATGGGGCATTGATTATATGACCTGTAACCCTCGCTCGGCCGGGGGCCATGGGTATATCATCGTTTCCATTGATTATTTCACAAAATGGGCCGAGGCGATGCCTACACTATCTGAAGATGGTCACACAATGTCGCAATTTTTGTTTAATTATGTTATCTCACTGTTCGGAGTCCCTCGAGCTATCGTCATTGATCACGGCAAGCATTTCCATAATCATATGATGACTAAGTTAACAACCCAGCTAGGCTTGCGGCATGATAGCTCGACACCATACTATCCTCAGGGAAATGGCCAAGTAGAAGCCCTTAACAAGGTTCTAGTTACAATGCTTCAACGCACCATTGGCATGCACAAGTCCAACTGGCACTTGATGTTGTTCTCTGCCTTATGGGCCTACCGAACTTCTGTGAAGGATGCCACCAGATTCACCCCGTTCCAATTGGTTTACGGGCTGGAGGCTACCCTTCCCATCGAGTGTGAGATCCCTTCTTTGAAATTAGTCGTCGAATTACTCCCCAACACTACTCCGGTAGAAGAACGCCTTCTCTACCTAGAGCGGCTAGATGAGACTCGTTGACTAGCCTCTCTAGCTATTGAAGCACAGAAGAAGAGAGTGAAAACTCACTTCGATCATGTTGTCCATCCTCATTCTTTTGTTGAAGGAGATTTAGACCTACTCTGTGATCAAGAAAATGATAAGCTGGGGGCAGGCAAATTCGAGCCCATGTGGCACGGGCCTTATATTGTAAAGCGAGTTTTGCACAAAGGGGCCTATGAGCTGATTGATAATGAAGAGAACCCTCTGGATAAGCCCTGAAATGGGCTTTACTTGAAAAAATATTATGCGTGAACTTCATGCACTTCGATTTGTACATATGTGTGTTTTTAGCAGGTGCGTTGTGTGTGTGTTTTCATGTTTTGGCTTGGTGTGTAAGCATAATTGCCGCTTAATGTGTCTTTTGCTTCTTGTGCAGATGTCTGGTACACCTTACGTTGGTTTCACTGATGGTGCCTGCCGCAGTACACGTAATCTTTCTTTTGCAGCATGGGTGATCTACGATCCTCACGGTGAGTTAGTAGACCTTCAAGGTGTTTGTCTAGGTTGTACCACAAACAATGTCGCTGAATATAGTGTTGTTATTGAGTTACTGACCGAGGCTATCAATCTCGATATTCATACATTGGTTGTGAATCTGGATTCTCAGGTTGTCGTCCACCAGCTCAATGGGTGATATTCCGTCAGATGCCATTAGATTTTAAGGTTGTATTTACGTGTTAAATTGTTAGAAAGGAATTTTGATTTTATCACATATCAGCACATTCCACGAAGATTAAACACGTTAACGGATGCATTAGCTAACCATGTATTAGACAGACATTTGCGTAACATGTAATCAAAATAGCATATAAGAAGCATGCAAAACACAATAATGAACCGTAGGAATATGTATATATATCTATATATATATATATATATATATATCTCGTGTGGCGCACCGAGGCACTCAAAAAATAAGTGTATATGTCCAAACAGAGTCTGTGTTCTCCATACATCCGAGACACATGTCTCTCACAACAATCATCAGCAAGAAATAAAACCTTATGCTCCCTATAGCACACCACTGCTCGTGCCACCCGCCTCAACAGGCGGTGCACCCTAGGTACCACTCCTACTATGTGGATCTAGAACGCTATGGGGACCTCCTCGACCCCCATGTAATCAGGGATCCCCACCGTTAGGCCCTCAAGATTTCGGGCCACTGTCTCCACCGGATCATCAGCTGGGGGAGCCAAGGCCAATGCTCCGATGCCCTATGCATCCCTCTGTGCCTCTGGAGCCAGCCTGACAGGTCTCACTGGTCCCACATCTATGAATACCATAGAGTTCATCATTAGGACATATACATGAAAAAATCTAAAAAACATCATAAAAAATAAAATGCAAAAATAATGTGATCAAGTGTCTTACCACCATCATCCCACTGCTCACCAGTGGGCAGCTGCATGTCAGGATCTCTACGGAAGTCCATGCCAGCATATGGCCAATCTTCAACGAAGATCGTCTGGCACTCCAACCACTCTCGAAACAGTTTCCCCCATGACAGTGGTCATCCGCGACCTCCTCGTGGCATAACGTGTGCCCACTGTGTGATCCTAGTCTCACGTGGTCTGGGAAAATCTAAATCCATGTCCTACAACTGCAATGCTGGACTAAGATGGACCCATAGCGAAATTGCTTCGTCTCTCCTCGACGATAGTTGGTAAGTTGTCTCTTCATATTGGCTATCATTGTTTCCTCCCAATTGAACATGGTTGGATTGAGACATTTGAGAGCCAGTCGGAGATGGGTCTTTGATGCTTGGTGTTGGGCTTGGGAGCCCGCTACCTGTGTCACCATAAATAGCATTGCATGAAGAACCACGTCTTCCACTGTCGGGGTTGCCACCTTCCCGCTTCTTGTTTTGCATGCCCGTGGGCACATTTGTGCCATCAACATCTCTAGAGAATCGCCCTCGGGTCACTGCCCCTCTAGAATGGGCCTCTCACCACGACGGGACAACCCGGTTAGGAAATACACGTCTGTGGAATCGAACTCAATGTCTCGCCCTCAGATTATGAATTTCCCATCTGTCGGATTCTAGGCGTGAATTAGTAGCTCCAGTAAATCAGGTTGAGACCGAAGGTGCGGAGTAAGGAAGAATTTTAGCAACCCGCATGCACATAAAGCATTTCGGCACCCAACATCAGCAAAAGCTTCCACATCATTATCATCGTGCGTTCATTCCTGCCAGACAAATGCCATGATGTCCTCCATGACAAGAAAAAATGAATTAGAACTTCGTTTGCAATTTTTAATCCATAATTTGCACGAAAACATAATTTTGCGTCGTCATCGCGACTATTTTTAAAACAGTCATGATGGCATGAAGTTGACAAGTTAAATTTTCTCGTGGTCATCGCGAAAGTACATCACTTTCTCGCGATGATCAAAAAGAATTACATGTAAATATTTTCAGTCATCGTAGACCCAAGCGGTATACCCGCGATGACCAAGCGGCGGACTCTAACTCAAAAAATCCACCTAAATTCACATGTCTAACGCCAAAATGCATAAAAAAGACACTGAAATGAAGCGCAGGAAGAAGTCTATTTACCTGGTAGAAGTTTCAAGATGAATGGTGGACGAATGGGGCCGAAATCAACTCGCCAAATTTGGTGCTCCAAAGCGCTCCAAGGTGAAATGAACAGTGCCAATGGTAAAAATGAATGAATTACCCCCCTTTTATAGTAATTTTTGCAAATTGAAAAATTATATTTTAAAAATGTGGGTTTTTTCTCATTTTTATAACATGGTTAATTAAAATTTTGTTTTTTATGTTTCCGCATGTATTGTTCATTTTATGTCAAATGGGTTTACGTTTGACGTGTTTTGTGCAGAGCTACAGGTAGTGGAGTTATCTCATGCTTCATGTACACTTGATCTGTAAAGTCGTCTTTAACACTCTTTTCCGACTTGAAAAATGAAAAGATAGCCGAGTTATTCCTCTTGACTCATTAAAAGAAACAAGAGGCAGTCGGCTTTAAGCTCTTTTCCGACCGTGTAAAAACAAAAAGATTGCCGGTAATTTTTCATTTCGGGTTCATTATTGGTTACGAAACGACGTGATTTCGATCGCTTTTCTACTTTTTCAGGTCGAGGTCACTAATCACGAAAAGTACTCCTCGATCGTAATGATCGAGTGGTTCTTTCGAGTATAATTTTATACTTTTTTGGGCTCGAGAGACACAAATATATGAAAAAGGACCCTATTACAGGGAAAAGTGTCTACACAGAACTGCTTATCCCACTAAGGTGTGATAGCTACCTTAGAAACAAACAAAGTAAAGCTACTTTCGTTTTTCCTTTATGAAGTATAGATGAGAGAAGAACAAAGAAGACCAACCTCTGTCTTGCGCTAATCTCCTAGTTCGATTCCTCTCTCTCTTGATAGTCTTTCGCTACTTGTTCCCTTGCACGCCCAGCTTCACAAAGTACCTGTAAGATCACAGTAGCATAGCACTATACAAGAACATGGATCTATAATCATAAACAATCTAGGATCATATGTAAATTGACCATACAAATGTAGCAAACATGAAAGACACAAGAGTATGGAGGAAAACTTGAATAGCTTTTATTGATAAACAAGAAAGAACCAAGGGGAGTTACAACCAGTTGTTCTGACCCAGCATCATCCTCTCAGCAAGGAAGCCCCTCTTCACCTCATACAAAGCTTAGATCACCCAACAATCTGATGTTGTCTCAAGAAACCAAAAGCAATTCCTTACAATATGCAAAATTCCAGCCTCTGGATCTCTGGGATGAGGGATCCATATATAGATATATGTAAGGGAGATGAGTCAGCTTGTGATTTGATTAGTGTCTTCCCTCTGATAGTTCTTACTTCCACTTGGAGATTGATGATCTCTTACTCATCCTTGGTCGAATTCAGAGAGGCAAGTGTCATAGGAGAAGTTTCTGGAAGTTTCCATGCCCCTCCACCTCACGGAATGACATTGCCATTTGTCACTTCTCACCCATCGCACCCCATAGAAGGGCTTTTTGAAATGCAACGCACCCACACAGTGTGTTTAGGTGAGATGCAATGCACTTTGCCTATGGAGCAACTGAAATGATCCTGTTTTGACCAGTTCTGAGCAGTTTTTCATGGAGAACTTCTGGGAGAAGCTGTAATCAGTTGACCTTGTTCCTTTAGGGGTTAGAACAACACCTTTAGGGACTTAGGAGCCCTTGGTTTATGGACATTTCATGCTTGGGGTTGTAGTGCCCAAAAATTTCTATAACAGTTGCCCCCTAAAACATGAGGTCGTTAATCTTTTGATGTCGGGTGAAATGCTTTATTATGAGGATCCGAAGTTCTTTCAAGCTGGGAGGAGACCTGTAATAAGATACAATACAATACATTATCTTCATAATATTTTCATGATCTAGCTGAGGCGGGCATTCCCATGCTCAACTTTATAAATTCATTTTCATGTACATAGGACAGACAATCATCTGAGTGTAGACTGGTGATTCTGGTAGAGCCATCATCCCTTTGATTGGATGATTATCTGTGCAACAATGATTTACATTTGATGTCTTTATTTCCCTGAATATATATCGTAGCCTGGATGGATGAAACTAGATCTGGGGTCTTCAATCTCGTTCGATTTTCACTCGAAGTACAAGTCTATCCATGTGAGAGATGTTCTGGAGTCGAACATGGAAAGACATCGCCTGATTACTAGCCAATGATGTAAGTTGTTAACAGGCGCAAGAGGAATCACCGATAATGATAATGACCCTCAAGGTACTGCAGTATAATTCACATGGTGTGAATAAAGGACTTGGCATCGAACACCACGCAACATCTTTCGGTCGAAGGCTATTGATGTAAACCTGTCGTCAGAAGTGAGAAACTTGCCATTGAGGCATGCAAGCTTCAAAGTACTGAACGAGTTGTTCCTAGATCGACTTCTTGGATAATGAGCTGATGTCGACAAGAAGCGATCCGTCACAGGAGGGCCTTAATGAATCCCACATCAATGACATGGAACGGAGCAAATGATTTTAATGGAGGTGAAAACGATCTGATGACATATGGTTCAAGGTGGCGGTCATGAAAGAATGGAGTATGAATGTATTGTAGAGGGTGAGACACAGGTGAATTCTCCGAATGACTTCTCTTGAACATATCGGCGACACTGACATGATGGATTGGTAGCATTACCCCAAATGTGGATGGTGTGATGGGACCATGGCGATGTGACCGGTGAATGAAACAACCCAACCCGACTTGGATGTGGAGTGAAAGTGTCATGTTCAAGGGCGACTTGCTACCAACAAAGTTTCTTCAAGTTTCCTTCCCAATTTTCCCCAATCATTGCGGACCAGTACCTCTTTATTTTTGTCAAGCTTGAGGAGGATAACATATGCTTGTTCTATAATTTGCCCTTCGGGCAAACCCATCGCTATGTTTTAACTAGCCTAGCGATAGTGAAACTCGTTCTTGTCTGCTATGGACAAGTTTGTCGCTATTAAGTTTTAACGAGTTTAACGCCAAAGATAACTCGGTCCTTTTCAATTTTAGAGAGTTTGAAAAGGAACGTAAAGGAAACTCCAAAATTCCTTTTTCGTCATCTAATCCCTTAAGTCCGAAAAAGTATAAAACAATACAGAAGGGATGAATTTTCGATACTTTTAACGAGCCGAACAAAACAAGCGCTCGATCTTTTTGTGTAATAATCCCTCAGGTCCAAAAAGATTAAAATTTAGAGGAGGGATAGCACTTTCGGTTCCTTTAACGAGCTGGAGAGGCTAATGGCTCGGAAATATTTTCATATTTTACGAGTCAGTTGAAAAGAGCTTAAAGAAGACTCGTCTTTTGAGGAACGAGTGTTAAAATTGGGTAGCAGTTGATTCCAGGTAAGGTTTGGAATGTTCCAATCACGGCAGTGTTACAAGGATGGCTAGTGAGATCACTCTTCACATCTGTTCCTCAAAAGGCCGGGTAAACAATCAAATGGAGGTGAATGATTGGCCAATACAGAGTGGAGGTGATGATGAGAACATGACCAAGGCTTTTAAAGGCTGAAGTACTACATTCACGATGGTTATCTACCGGGAAATAGTTCATTTTTTAATGAGCTTAAACGCGGGGGGAAACATTTGCTCATGGCTTATGTTTATTTTTTAACGAGCTTGAACTATGCGCTAAAATTGCTCGATACAATGGTCACTTATTGACTTTACCATAAATAGCTTTGTTCTTTCAAGGATTGTATTGTGTTTTCAATTGCTTCATCAAACTAGTGAGAAATGAACAATATATGTTTGAAAAATGAGTTAGAACACTAATATTTTACTTCGAACTACGTAAAAAGTAATGTAAAAGTGCTTTTACCTCTCATTTTACCATTTCATTTGAACTTTGGTTTGTTGGAGCTTTGGAGGTGCTTTCCCCCTTGATTTTCATCAGCTGATTTCGGGAGATTTTGTGGATGATTCTCGGCGCCATTTTGCATTCTGAGCTTGATTCCTGGTTTTTCTGAGCCTATGGGGTTTGAAAAACTCGCCCTGTCTTCAGCGCACCCTTTGTGTATCGAAAGGTGCATTGGATGTTGGCCTGTCTACTGGCCATCTGACATGCAATGCACCCAGAGCACTTCTATAGGTGCGATGGGCGCAAAGAAGGAATTTTATGCACAGTTTTTGATGGAAATTTTGCTTGTTTCTTGCCAAAATCTGGATCTAACTCTTCTCTTGTTTGTTTTCGGAGATCTTTGGAGCAATATGACTATTACATGGCGAGAACGTGAGCATGAAGAAGAGGACATGCTTGCTTTACATGATCCGATTATAGTAAATGCACTGCGGAACTGTGGCTTGCTGAAGTTTTTCCGCATTTCTAGCATGAGACAACAGATCAACTTGCTGCAGTATTTGCTCGATTCTTGGGATCCTACAAACCAGGTGTTCCAGATTAGGGGCAAATCCATCCCCTTGACTGTAGTGGACATCTATTTCTTTACTGGCTTGTCGAGGCGGGGTGCCCCCATCTCTTTATCAGGTTCGGCCTGAGGAGGTGAATCTGTGAGAGATTATGTTCGCCGGTATTACAGAGAGGGATCTCAGCCGAGTAAAGACGGCAAGATCATCATCCGTTATGTCACTGACAGGTCCCTTAGGACTATTCTGTTCACTTTTGGTAGGATGGCTGGTGGTGCGGCTCTTCATGTATCCAACTGTTCTTATATGCAGTTGGTTGAAGGGAAAGTACCCCTAGGGTCCTTTGGGCTAAGACTCTACCAGACTGAAAATTGCTTATACAAAGAAACACACACACACAGCCATCTTTTTTACTTTTAAGCAAATTCTAATGTTTAGGGTACATACCTAAGGTCCTACGTTCGAGAAGACTGTTAGGGTGCAAACCCTTCTTGGAGTTCCCTTCTTCTTTCTTTAACCTGCAAGACAAACAAATCAAAGAACACAACAGTACATGTATAGAAGTTTATGTATAAATCATCTTTATGCTATAAAGTTAGTTATAAAAAATCTTTAAGTAACCACTTTCATAAGAATTCAACACAAGAATCTCATAAGCATAAAGAAAGATTATTCGGGAACAAAGACGTGTTTCTTTATATATAAAGGCAAATAAAGTACATATATCGGAAAGATATCACCTGAACACCTTCAGCAGGCTCCAAGCAAGCTTCCTCCCGGATTCGTTCCAGCCTCCAGCCTCCAACAAGAGCTCCTTCCAAGTCTTACTCAATGATGATGTCAAGGATGAATGATCACCAATACACATGGAAACAAGGGTTTCCTATGCAAAATGGGGGAAGTGCAGAATGCACCAAGGACTTCAGACCTGGTCTAAGGGAAAAATCTCAGCATAATAATCTTGCTCTCCTTTCTCTCTCCCCTTGGCCTTCCCTTTGATGTCTTTTTATACCCTCTCCAAAGTAGTTTTTTAGTTAGGAGTTGGTTGGGAACAGTTGGGCCACGGGCACTAACAGGTGATCCAGCAGGTAAACCCGCGATCACCGCCCGAAAAAGAGGAAATTATATTTTTTTAAGTGTTTTAATAGATACACGCGGGTTGGGTATGACATACCCGCGTGTACACGCGTTTAACACAGGGCAAAGTCGCGTATAGGGAATAAAACACTGTTTTTTAAATTTTTGGACCAGGTCTGGAAGGAGGGGTTGCCCTAGGCCATAAGTGCAGCATCACAAACCATAAGAGTGAGATTTGGAGCTATAACAGATGCCCCCTAATGTATGAGGTCAGAAGGGGAACATGATGGCCGAAATATATTAAGTAAGTACAAGGAAAGGAACTCTGCCGAAAAACCGAGGAGGACTTCACCAGAATTCAGCCTGCCAAGCCACCGAAAGGAGATCAGAAAGAAACACTGTCTGAGGCGGGCATACCCATGCTCAGGAAAAGTAAAGCATGTCCGCATATCAAGTACAAGCGGATCCACTAAGTATACAAGTATAAATGACTGTAAAATACATAATGGATCATCTGATCATAATGAGTAAGTACATGTCTGAATATCACATATAAAACTGTCAATGATGCTGAAAGATGCAACGGATCACTGAAAACAAAGACTGATCCCATAAGGTACCAACTGAACATGATGGAATAGGATGGTACTACACTGCAAACTCAGGTGCCAGCATATAGAATGTCGCCATGACTGACTGCAACATATAAGGTGGAGTGGTATCAACTAGCAGCAACAGGAGCAACTGTCAAGTGAACCAATGAATGCTGATACAACCTGAGGTCTTCACCGACCGCCGTGGTACATTTCTACACCATGGGAATAAATGATCTGAAGTCGACCATGTGAGAAATCGTTTGATTACCGGTCATTGATGTATACCGTTAACAAACGCGAGACTACTCACCGATAATGATAATGAGCGTCAAGGTACCCAGTACAATCTAACAAGTGTGAATAGATGAGCTGAAGTCGAACACCTGTAAGAATCTATCAATCAGGAGACAATGATGGTTTCCCACTGTCGATAGCGAGGAATCTGCCACTAATGACCCCTAGAAGTACATGTATAAATCAATGACCCCTAGAAGTACAATGATGGTACAATGATGTGTCGTCGTCGATAAGGACAAGACCCGCCAGCAAGAAGTCAATGGGGACCTTCTCAAACCGGCACGAGTGAAGGACCAATATAACTGATGTGATGATAGACAGGACACTGACAACCAGGGATGGCCGACTGAAAAATGAGTCAAGAGACACCGCAGAAAGGCCGACTCAGGCTAACTTCCCTTGAACAAAAGCACGACTCAATGTGACTATGTGGCAGCATATAATGAATCTGTATAAGTTCGTCATGCAGGAGGCACGAACGAACCCTCCATATGATTGGAAGAGATAACCAATCGGGGGAGAACTGACTCGATAACAAGGTTATGGCTTGCCTAAGTCAAACTAAATCCCACCCATGCGGAGGAGACTTTGTTTTGAGTGCTTTGTTCAAGGGCGACACGACTGACTCTAGCTGCCAACAATAAATGGAAATAATGTCCCTGTTCCGGCTCTTTTTGGAATATTTAATTTTTTTGTCTTTTTCTGATAAGCCGGAAAAAGAATAAAAGAATGCTATGGTACAGTGGAAAGAACGAGTGTCGGTGAAACAGATGATCTAGTTCCTGGGAAAGGAACGTTCCTATGCTCAATGCAGGGAGGTGAAAAACTGGTCAGTGACACTCAAAGGTATGTTCCTTCCACGGATCAAGGTATGTCAAGCTGCAGAAGTCAAAGGTATGCAAGGTTGATTTTGCAGACGTCATGGTCAAAAGTGGGCTTAAACACGAGTCCAAGTGAAGCCGGCTATAGGCCAAAAAGGTGCAAATGGTCAACATGCAATGCAGAAGTACAACTCAACACACATAGGAGCCTCTAGGGTATAAGGCCAGGACGAAGCGAAGAAGCAAAGAGGAATGAGTCTTCAACGCACAAGTCATGGCGGGACTACAGAGGACTCCCGAGCCTAGTGACAAAAAATCAGCATGAGTGCCAAGTGACAATCAGGTACTAACTAGGGCACCCATGATAAGGTAGGCTCTACCACACAAGTCATGATACTTCTAAGCAATGAGAAGGTTCCGCATCATAACTTGGTGGGGTCGATCCTAAGGCCAAAATGGAAAAGGAAACTGATAAATGCACAATGCAGGCGGAAAAACCTAACCTATATGCCAAGTTCGAGAACCAATACCTGTCAGAACGGACCAACCATAAACTTCCAAAGGAGACATCTTCCAAGTTCTATAAACATAAATAGGAACACTAGACAAGAAGTTAATACATCCCGCATATAAACTTCATATAAAATCTTTGTGTTATAAGATACAAAACTTGAAGATGCGTACCTCATATATACAATATGGTACAGGGAACCACGCAGCCTTGCGGCTTACGCATAATAGTTCTGCTGAACAAACCCCTTGCAGGGCTCAGGCCAAGGGCTCCTTTGGTAGTCATAACTCATGGCTTCAAAGAGTTCCTCCTGTGAAGGCAAAACAAGTTCTAAGAAATCATGAGAACTACAAGGATCAAAAGAGGGAATTAAAGGGTCCCATGTCCTTATAGGAAGAATCTCTCGGTCAACTGCCGGGACCAAGTCCCAAGAAGGAAAATAATAAGTCAAAGGATCCTTCTTAGAAGCGATTGAACATTGAGGACTCAATGCCACATAATTGACCCGTGGCTGGGTAGAGTCTACTTGAACACTTGGAACAAACCAAGGGGCATTCTGCAGTAAAGTCGAATTAGGGTGATGATTATCAGATGCAAGCTGATCAATAGTGACAATATTCCCGTTATGAGGAAAGCACATTACTCGAAAGAGTGAAGACACCACAGCATTCATAGCATAGACATAATCACGCCCAAGTAGCATATTAAAGTCTAAAGGGCTATCAACCACCATCATATCGATTAAGACAGTCTTCCCACCTAAAGTGATAGGCACTTGAGGAAGAACACCCATAGATTCACCAGGCCTTCTATCATAGGCTAACAACTGACTCTGAGCTGTCAACAACTTTGGGGAACCCAAAGCTTTCCAAGTCAAAGAGGATATAATACTTGTAGAGGATCCTTCATCCACCATACATCGATAGACATTTGTGGAATTAACTCTGACCTTTATTTGAAAAGGTACAGCGGAAGGAAGACGAGGCTCAACAAGACTATCCCAATCAAAGGAAACACTCTTAGAACTTGGAGGGGGAACATTCGAAGAAACCGGAATGCCCCCTATACTAGAAGACTCTGTACTAGAGATCAAACAGACTCTTTTGTTAGGCACTTCACCCCCCAAAAAAGGAGTGTAATCGGCCAACGATTGCACTGGCTTTACCACATTATCAACCAATGGTTGATGGGATTGATGAGAAACCATATCAGATCTAGGAGCAGAAGTACTTTCAGACTCGGACCATATCCTTTGAACCTCTGGAATACCAGGGCATAAATGAGTAAGATGGTCTCCCTTGCATATCTTACAAGGGAACTTAGGTTTAAAACTTCTACGTCCAGGTTTCTTATCAACCTCCATTCCGCCAACATGACTAGCAGTGGTTTGCGGAGAGTCCTGAACATGACTTGCAGAGGTCGGTGACTCTTTGCTAGTATGACTCGCAGTGACTAGACTCATGCCTCCAGCATGACTTGCAGCGGCTGAAGACTCATCTCCAACATGACTGGCAGAGGTTGAAGATGAAGTGCTAGTATGACTTGCAGTGACTAGACTTGTGCCCCCAGCATGACTAGCAGTGGCTGAAGGCTCATCTCCAACATCACTAGCAGAGGTTGAGGATGAAGTGCTAAAATTATTCTTCTTCTTTGACTTCCTTTTTCTCCTCTTTTTAGATTTCTTATTACAAGAAGGAGAAGAAGAAGGAATCCCAGATTTCTCTTTGAAAGAAGATGAACAATTAGCACCCATATGATGCCCCTGAAATAAAGCATTTAACTGAGAAGCTTCAAGAGCATTCGGAATATTCGGAGTGGACCACAGCCAAACGGGTAGTCCAACATTCAACCCAGGAATATTCAAAGTGGCCATCAAGGGAGTACCAACGTTTCCAAAGAAAGGAAAAGCACAAGGATCCCCTTTTGGAAGGGTACCTTGGTTGGTTTCCACAGGAATATTAGCCATATTTAACTGATCCAAAGACCCTTTCCCTTGCGGGAATATAGAAATAACTCTTCAAAGAATATGGATAAGCAATCAAAACCTTTGCCCTTGAGGAGGCAACCCCACAACTTCTGAAAAAACGACCAAAAGCCTTTCAAGATCGGTAGAGCGGCAAGCCAGTCACTCAGAACACAAAGTCCAAATGTGACTAGACAAAAATACCTAAAGCCAACTATATACAAGGAGCAAAGAGCACTCACTATAAAGTCCCTAAAGAAACAGCCAGTCAAACAACTTCCAAGTATTTCCGCTCCGGGTGGTGAGGACCGGACACCAAAATACAAGAAAGTGAATCAAAGGGCCTTCCGAGGATAGTCTGGGATGATGAGGGCCCAGTCCTATCAGCGAAGGTATCAGAGGAAGTTACGCTGACCTCCTAACAACAGTCTGCGCCGGTGCAAGCCCCCAAGCTTCGCAAGGGTTCCCTCCGGAAGTACTGTCGAGAGTGATACAACGTCGACCTCAGGTGCCACAGGATTCCCCTCCGCAGCCACCTATGCAGATCCCTAGGAGAGGCAACTATGGGTACCAACTCGTCGCAGAAGCCAGGCGGAACAGTCGTGAGGTAAGTTCGGACAAGTAGGAGAGGGGGTATCTCTCTTCCCTGTCTTCACAGACCCTCGTGCTTAACTCCCAGATCCGGAGCTTTCCTGGTCTTCCTAACGCTATTGGATTTACTCTCTTTAATCAGACTCTTATGTTTGACGTTTTGTGTGGCCTTGGAGAGTTAACTCTCCACTCGCCTAATCCAAGGCCCTAAAATCCTAAACTTGTTGGTGTAATAACTAAAACAAAAAGTTCTAGTGGATTTTAATTAAGCGCTTGATTTTATTAGGCTGTTCTTTAAGTCAAAGGTAATGGAGGTGAAACTTGTGGTGTTTTATGGACGCAAAAGAAATTAATAAAACCTAGCTACATGCATATGCACTTTTTCGTTTCGATGAAGAGCAATTTCTATGAGGTTCAGATGTACTTCAAATTAAACAAAGTTTTTTGCTTTCTTTTCAAACTCCACACTCACAAAAGCTAACAAAACTATGCATGCCTAAAAGAGGATGCAAAGCTATGCTAATGCAAGAACTATATGTGAATGCAAGATTTTAAGACTACTCTAAAAACAAAGAAGGAAAGTTGCTGCTTTACCAAATTTTGTCTTGCCACTAAAATGCTTAGATAGAAGATGATTTGTTACTAATCATTTCGTCCAAACAATAAAAACAAGTTCTAAGATAAAAAACAAAGCACTTTCACTTCGTAAAAAAGGAAATCAAATGAGAAGCAAGTTTAAGAAAGCGAAACTCAAAAACTTTCAAAATATTTTCTTTCAATCAAACCAAAAAGTCTTTTTCAAAGGAAAACTCTCAAAAATACTGACACTAATGATTGATAAACAAGCCACCAAACACTTTTGTGAATTGACACCTTTCAAATGATGAAAACTCAACAAAAATAAAATGTGTTCGAAAACGCTTTTGACAATCAAAAGCAGCAATGAAAGTCCAAAATATCAAAAGACAAGTTTCAAGAAAAATGGTAACAAACAAATTTCCCGAAACAAAGGAGCAAATGGTCATAAAAATGATTTCGTTAAGCAAACACAAATGTCATGAAAACAAAATGGAAACAAAGATTGAAGACAATCTTCCCACTCTGCCAAAACAGAGCAATCAAGATTCTTAAACAGAAATCTTGTGTGTCAAAAATCAATGACGCTTGCAATCAACGAAAAACAAGACTAGCGCTCCTTATAACTAGAGAGAGTTCGAAACAAGATGCCCCCTGTTAAACAGAGAACTGTCACTGGAAATTGACTGTTTTAAACTGACCCAAACCACCAGACAGACATTCAGCAAAAGAAAAATTATAAATCTTGAAAATTATGTGATATACGCGCCTGCAATTATTTGCAGAATGCGTGTATACGCGACTGTAACTAAGGAAACCTGCGTATACGCGGGTTTACTTAGTGCAACTTGCGTATATACGCTTCTGTAATCCAGAAAAAGTGCGTATATGAAGTCTTTCAAGAAAAATAAAAAACACAAACTGAAAAACTGGAAAAGCTTGGAGTTCAAGAAAATATCAGACAGTCAGAACCAACAAACAGAGGGACTGAGCCTTGATTGGCTTGAGGACTACCCAAACTAGGAACAACAAGAGTGTTGTCCCCAGTGGAGTCGCCAATTCTGGTTGAAGGGAAAGTACCCCTAGGGTCCTTTGGGCTAAGACTCTACCAGACTGAAAATTGCTTATTCAAAGAAACACACACACACAGCCATCTTTTTTACTTTTAAGCAAATTCTAATGTTTAGGGTACATACCTAAGGTCCTACGTTCGAGAAGACCGTTAGGGTGCAAACCCTTCTTGGAGTTCCCTTCTTCTTTCTTTGACCTGCAAGACAAACAAATCAAAGAACACAACAGTACATGTATAGAAGTTTATGTATAAATCATCTTTATGCTATAAAGTTAGTTATAAAAAATCTTTAAGTAACCACTTTCATAAGAATTCAACACAAGAATCTCATAAGCATAAAGAAAGATTATTCGGGAACAAAGACGTGTTTCTTTATATATAAAGGCAAATAAAGTACATATATCGGAAAGATATCACCTGAACACCTTCAGCAGGCTCCAAGCAAGCTTCCTCCCGGATTCGTTCCAGCCTCCAGCCTCCAACAAGAGCTCCTTCCAAGTCTTACTCAATGATGATGTCAAGGATGAATGATCACCAATACACATGGAAACAAGGGTTTCCTATGCAAAATGGGGGAAGTGCAGAATGCACCAAGGACTTCAGACCTGGTCTAAGGGAAAAATCTCAGCATAATAATCTTGCTCTCCTTTCTCTCTCCCCTTGGCCTTCCCTTTGATGTCTTTTTATACCCTCTCCAAAGTAGTTTTTTAGTTAGGAGTTGGTTGGGAACAGTTGGGCCACGGGCACTAACAGGTGATCCAGCAGGTAAACCCGCGATCACCGCCCGAAAAAGAGGAAATTATATTTTTTTAAGTGTTTTAATAGATACACGCGGGTTGGGTATGACATACCCGCGTGTACACGCGTTTAACACAGGGCAAAGTCGCGTATAGGGAATAAAACACTGTTTTTTAAATTTTTGGACCAGGTCTGGAAGGAGGGGTTGCCCTAGGCCATAAGTGCAGCATCACAAACCATAAGAGTGAGATTTGGAGCTATAACAGATGCCCCCTAATGTATGAGGTCAGAAGGGGAACATGATGGCTGAAATATATTAAGTAAGTACAAGGAAAGGAACTCTGCCGAAAAACCGAGGAGGACTTCACCAGAATTCAGCCTGCCAAGCCACCGAAAGGAGATCAGAAAGAAACACTGTCTGAGGCGGGCATACCCATGCTCAGGAAAAGTAAAGCATGTCCGCATATCAAGTACAAGCGGATCCACTAAGTATACAAGTATAAATGACTGTAAAATACATAATGGATCATCTGATCATAATGAGTAAGTACATGTCTGAATATCACATATAAAACTGTCAATGATGCTGAAAGATGCAACGGATCACTGAAAACAAAGACTGATCCCATAAGGTACCAACTGAACATGATGGAATAGGATGGTACTACACTGCAAACTCAGGTGCCAGCATATAGAATGTCACCATGACTGACTGCAACATATAAGGTGGAGTGGTATCAACTAGCAGCAACAGGAGCAACTGTCAAGTGAACCAATGAATGCTGATACAACCTGAGGTCTTCACCGACCGCCGTGGTACATTTCTACACCATGGGAATAAATGATCTGAAGTCGACCATGTGAGAAATCGTTTGATTACCGGTCATTGATGTATACCGTTAACAAACGCGAGACTACTCACCGATAATGATAATGAGCGTCAAGGTACCTAGTACAATCTAACAAGTGTGAATAGATGAGCTGAAGTCGAACACCTGTAAGAATCTATCAATCAGGAGACAATGATGGTTTCCCACTGTCGATAGCGAGGAATCTGCCACTAATGACCCCTAGAAGTACATGTATAAATCAATGACCCCTAGAAGTACAATGATGGTACAATGATGTGTCGTCGTCGATAAGGACAAGAACCGCCAGCAAGAAGTCAATGGGGACCTTCTCAAACCGGCACGAGTGAAGGACCAATATAACTGATGTGATGATAGACAGGACACTGACAACCAGGGATGGCCGACTGAAAAATGAGTCAAGGGACACCGCAGAAAGGCCGACTCAGGCTAACTTCCCTTGAACAAAAGCACGACTCAATGTGACTATGTGGCAGCATATAATGAATCTGTATAAGTTCGTCATGCAGGAGGCACGAACGAACCCTCCATATGATTGGAAGAGATAACCAATCGGGGGAGAACTGACTCGATAACAAGGTTATGGCTTGCCTAAGTCAAACTAAATCCCACCCATGCGGAGGAGACTTTGTTTTGAGTGCTTTGTTCAAGGGCGACACGACTGACTCTAGCTGCCAACAATAAATGGAAATAATGTCCCTGTTCCCGCTCTTTTTGGAATATTTAATTTTTTTGTCTTTTTCTGATAAGCCGGAAAAAGAATAAAAGAATGCTATGGTACAGTGGAAAGAACGAGTGTCGGTGAAACAGATGATCTAGTTCCTGGGAAAGGAACGTTCCTATGCTCAATGCAGGGAGGTGAAAAACTGGTCAGTGACACTCAAAGGTATGTTCCTTCCACGGATCAAGGTATGTCAAGCTGCAGAAGTCAAAGGTATGCAAGGTTGATTTTGCAGACGTCATGGTCAAAAGTGGGCTTAAACACGAGTCCAAGTGAAGCCGGCTATAGGCCAAAAAGGTGCAAATGGTCAACATGCAATGCAGAAGTACAACTCAACACACATAGGAGCCTCTAGGGTATAAGGCCAGGACGAAGCGAAGAAGCAAAGAGGAATGAGTCTTCAACGCACAAGTCATGGCAGGACTACAGAGGACTCCCGAGCCTAGTGACAAAAAATCAGCATGAGTGCCAAGTGACAATCAGGTACTAACTAGGGCACCCATGATAAGGTAGGCTCTACCACACAAGTCATGATACTTCTAAGCAATGAGAAGGTTCCGCATCATAACTTGGTGGGGTCGATCCTAAGGCCAAAATGGAAAAGGAAACTGATAAATGCACAATGCAGGCGGAAAAACCTAACCTATATGCCAAGTTCGAGAACCAATACCTGTCAGAATGGACCAACCATAAACTTCCAAAGGAGACATCTTCCAAGTTCTATAAACATAAATAGGAACACTAGACAAGAAGTTAATACATCCCGCATATAAACTTCATATAAAATCTTTGTGTTATAAGATACAAAACTTGAAGATGCGTACCTCATATATACAATATGGTACAGGGAACCACGCAGCCTTGCGGCTTACGCATAATAGTTCTGCTGAACAAACCCCTTGCAGGGCTCAGGCCAAGGGCTCCTTTGGTAGTCATAACTCATGGCTTCAAAGAGTTCCTCCTGTGAAGGCAAAACAAGTTCTAAGAAATCATGAGAACTACAAGGATCAAAAGAGGGAATTAAAGGGTCCCATGTCCTTATAGGAAGAATCTCTCGGTCAACTGCCGGGACCAAGTCCCAAGAAGGAAAATAATAAGTCAAAGGATCCTTCTTAAAAGCGATTGAACATTGAGGACTCAATGCCACATAATTGACCCGTGGCTAGGTAGAGTCTACTTGAACACTTGGAACAAACCAAGGGGCATTCTGCAGTAAAGTCGAATTAGGGTGATGATTATCAGATGCAAGCTGATCAATAGTGACAATATTCCCGTTATGAGGAAAGCACATTACTCGAAAGAGTGAAGACACCACAGCATTCATAGCATAGACATAATCACGCCCAAGTAGCATATTAAAGTCTAAAGGGCTATCAACCACCATCATATCGATTAAGACAGTCTTCCCACCTAAAGTGATAGGCACTTGAGGAAGAACACCCATAGATTCACCAGGCCTTCTATCATAGGCTAACAACTGACTCTGAGCTGTCAACAACTTTGGGGAACCCAAAGCTTTCCAAGTCAAAGAGGATATAATACTTGTAGAGGATCCTTCATCCACCATACATCGATAGACATTTTTGGAATTAACTCTGACCTTTATTTGAAAAGGTACAGCGGAAGGAAGACGAGGCTCAACAAGACTATCCCAATCAAAGGAAACACTCTTAGAACTTGGAGGGGGAACATTCGAAGAAACCGGAATGCCCCCTATACTAGAAGACTCTGTACTAGAGATCAAACAGACTCTTTTGTTAGGCACTTCACCCCCCAAAAAAGGAGTGTAATCGGCCAACGATTGCACTGGCTTTACCACATTATCAACCAATGGTTGATGGGATTGATGAGAAACCATATCAAATCTAGGAGCAGAAGTACTTTCAGACTCGGACCATATCCTTTGAACCTCTGGAATACCAGGGCATAAATGAGTAAGATGGTCTCCCTTGCATATCTTACAAGGGAACTTAGGTTTAAAACTTCTACGTCCAGGTTTCTTATCAACCTCCATTCCGCCAACATGACTAGCAGTGGTTTGCGGAGAGTCCTGAACATGACTTGCAGAGGTCGGTGACTCTTTGCTAGTATGACTCGCAGTGACTAGACTCATGCCTCCAGCATGACTTGCAGCGGCTGAAGACTCATCTCCAACATGACTGGCAGAGGTTGAAGATGAAGTGCTAGTATGACTTGCAGTGACTAGACTTGTGCCCCCAGCATGACTAGCAGTGGCTGAAGGCTCATCTCCAACATCACTAGCAGAGGTTGAGGATGAAGTGCTAAAATTATTCTTCTTCTTTGACTTCCTTTTTCTCCTCTTTTTAGATTTCTTATTACAAGAAGGAGAAGAAGAAGGAATCCCAGATTTCTCTTTGAAAGAAGATGAACAATTAGCACCCATATGATGCCCCTGAAATAAAGCATTTAACTGAGAAGCTTCAAGAGCATTCGGAATATTCGGAGTGGACCACAGCCAAACGGGTAGTCCAACATTCAACCCAGGAATATTCAAAGTGGCCATCAAGGGAGTACCAACGTTTCCAAAGAAAGGAAAAGCACAAGGATCCCCTTTTGGAAGGGTACCTTGGTTGGTTTCCACAGGAATATTAGCCATATTTAACTGATCCAAAGACCCTTTCCCTTGCGGGAATATAGAAATAACTCTTCAAAGAATATGGATAAGCAATCAAAACCTTTGCCCTTGAGGAGGCAACCCCACAACTTTTGAAAAAACGACCAAAAGCCTTTCAAGATCGGTAGAGCGGCAAGCCAGTCACTCAGAACACAAAGTCCAAATGTGACTAGACAAAAATACCTAAAGCCAACTATATACAAGGAGCAAAGAGCACTCACTATAAAGTCCCTAAACAAACAGCCAGTCAAACAACTTCCAAGTATTTCCGCTCCGGGTGGTGAGGACCGGACACCAAAATACAAGAAAGTGAATCAAAGGGCCTTCCCAGGATAGTCTGGGATGATGAGGGCCCAGTCCTATCAGCGAAGGTATCAGAGGAAGTTACGCTGACCTCCTAACAACAGTCTGCGCGGGTGCAAGCCCCCAAGCTTCGCAAGGGTGCCCTCCGGAAGTACTGTCGAGAGTGATACAACGTCGACCTCAGGTGCCACAAGATTCCCCTCCGCAGCCACCTATGCAGATCCCTAGGAGAGGCAACTATGGGTACCAACTCGTCGCAGAAGCCAGGCGGAACAGTCGTGAGGTAAGTTCGGACAAGTAGGAGAGGGGGTATCTCTCTTCCCTGTCTTCACAGACCCTCGTGCTTAACTCCCAGATCCGGAGCTTTCCTGGTCTTCCTAACGCTATTGGATTTACTCTCTTTAATCAGACTCTTATGTTTGACGTTTTGTGTGGCCTTGGAGAGTTAACTCTCCACTCGCCTAATCCAAGGCCCTAAAATCCTAAACTTGTTGGTGTAATAACTAAAACAAAAAGTTCTAGTGGATTTTAATTAAGCGCTTGATTTTATTAGGCTGTTCTTTAAGTCAAAGGTAATGGAGGTGAAACTTGTGGTGTTTTATGGACGCAAAAGAAATTAATAAAACCTAGCTACATGCATATGCACTTTTTCGTTTCGATGAAGAGCAATTTCTATGAGGTTCAGATGTACTTCAAATTAAACAAAGTTTTTTGCTTTCTTTTCAAACTCCACACTCACAAAAGCTAACAAAACTATGCATGCCTAAAAGAGGATGCAAAGCTATGCTAATGCAAGAACTATATGTGAATGCAAGATTTTAAGACTACTCTAAAAACAAAGAAGGAAAGTTGCTGCTTTACCAAATTTTGTCTTGCCACTAAAATGCTTAGATAGAAGATGATTTGTTACTAATCATTTCGTCCAAACAATAAAAACAAGTTCTAAGATAAAAAACAAAGCACTTTCACTTCGCAAAAAAGGAAATCAAATGAGAAGCAAGTTTAAGAAAGCGAAACTCAAAAACTTTCAAAATATTTTCTTTCAATCAAACCAAAAAGTCTTTTTCAAAGGAAAACTCTCAAAAATACTGACACTAATGATTGATAAACAAGCCACCAAACACTTTTGTGAATTGACACCTTTCAAATGATGAAAACTCAACAAAAATAAAATGTGTTCGAAAACGCTTTTGACAATCAAAAGCAGCAATGAAAGTCCAAAATATCAAAAGACAAGTTTCAAGAAAAATGGTAACAAACAAATTTCCCGAAACAAAGGAGCAAATGGTCATAAAAATGATTTCGTTAAGCAAACACAAATGTCATGAAAACAAAATGGACACAAAGATTGAAGACAATCTTCCCACTCTGCCAAAACAGAGCAATCAAGATTCTTAAACAGAAATCTTGTGTGTCAAAAATCAATGACGCTTGCAATCAACGAAAAACAAGACTAGCGCTCCTTATAACTAGAGAGAGTTCGAAACAAGATGCCCCCTGTTAAACAGAGAACTGTCACTGGAAATTGACTGTTTTAAACTGACCCAAACCACCAGACAGACATTCAGCAAAAGAAAAATTATAAATCTTGAAAATTATGTGATATACGCGCCTGCAATTATTTGCAGAATGCGTGTATACGCGACTGTAACTAAGGAAACCTGCGTATACGCGGGTTTACTTAGTGCAACTTGCGTATATACGCTTCTGTAATACAGAAAAAGTGCGTATATGAAGTCTTTCAAGAAAAATAAAAAACACAAACTGAAAAACTGGAAAAGCTTGGAGTTCAAGAAAATATCAGACAGTCAGAACCAACAAACAGAGGGACTGAGCCTTGATTGGCTTGAGGACTACCCAAACTAGGAACAACAAGAGTGTTGTCCCCAGTGGAGTCGCCAATTCTGGTTGAAGGGAAAGTACCCCTAGGGTCCTTTGGGCTAAGACTCTACCAGACTGAAAATTGCTTATTCAAAGAAACACACACACACAGCCATCTTTTTTACTTTTAAGCAAATTCTAATGTTTAGGGTACATACCTAAGGTCCTACGTTCGAGAAGACCGTTAGGGTGCAAACCCTTCTTGGAGTTCCCTTCTTCTTTCTTTGACCTGCAAGACAAACAAATCAAAGAACACAACAGTACATGTATAGAAGTTTATGTATAAATCATCTTTATGCTATAAAGTTAGTTATAAAAAATCTTTAAGTAACCACTTTCATAAGAATTCAACACAAGAATCTCATAAGCATAAAGAAAGATTATTCGGGAACAAAGACGTGTTTCTTTATATATAAAGGCAAATAAAGTACATATATCGGAAAGATATCACCTGAACACCTTCAGCAGGCTCCAAGCAAGCTTCCTCCCGGATTCGTTCCAGCCTCCAGCCTCCAACAAGAGCTCCTTCCAAGTCTTACTCAATGATGATGTCAAGGATGAATGATCACCAATACACATGGAAACAAGGGTTTCCTATGCAAAATGGGGGAAGTGCAGAATGCACCAAGGACTTCAGACCTGGTCTAAGGGAAAAATCTCAGCATAATAATCTTGCTCTCCTTTCTCTCTCCCCTTGGCCTTCCCTTTGATGTCTTTTTATACCCTCTCCAAAGTAGTTTTTTAGTTAGGATTTGGTTGGGAACAGTTGGGCCACGGGCACTAACAGGTGATCCAGCAGGTAAACCCGCGATCACCGCCCGAAAAAGAGGAAATTATATTTTTTTAAGTGTTTTAATAGATACACGCGGGTTGGGTATGACATACCCGCGTGTACACGCGTTTAACACAGGGCAAAGTCGCGTATAGGGAATAAAACACTGTTTTTTAAATTTTTGGACCAGGTCTGGAAGGAGGGGTTGCCCTAGGCCATAAGTGCAGCATCACAAACCATAAGAGTGAGATTTGGAGCTATAACAGCAGTATGCCTTGGAATGTCTCCAACCGAAGGTGTTCAACTGGTGCGACGCAGTACTTCTTGTGATGAAAGAACAGTTGACCAAGGTGAAGAGTGGGAGGTTGAATAACTTTGGGTATGGTTCTATTTTGACCGCCTTTTCCTTGGAAAAGATACCACTGATGCAGCCGCAGTATATTTCACTCGATTTACCTTCACCGGCTGAACCACGTATGCAGAGATGGGTCGACCATATGTCTAGGCATGTTGGTCAGTCTCAGATTTCCTTTTCTGATACCTTCTTCAGGTGGTTTGACCGTCAGGAGATGGTTTATTCCGAGTACCCATATGCTGGTATGGACTTCCGGGGTGACCCAGATTTAGTACTCCCGGCTGGCGGACAGTGGGGTGCCATTGGTAAATTCTTTGACAATATTCCTGTTTATCGTTTTTCTTTTATAATGTCTTTGTGCTTTATTCTATCAAGACTTAATCAAACTCATGTGTTCATGTAGATGTTGGTCCCATTCAGCCAGTAGTACGCCTGAGAGTGCCATCTTCCATCCCAGTAGGAGATGCTGTTGGAAGGGCTATCCTTCGTGACCTCGATGTGGCCGAGACTCTCACAACATTACAGGAACAGGTTGAGGGCCTCACTCTTGGTATTCCAAATGTGAGGACTGACGAGCTGCCCCTGAGGTTGCAGCGGCATACTACTGGTGTGCAAAGACGATGGACTCAGCTCTTACGCATGATCACACAGGCTGTGACTTGCTATCACGAGCATCATTAGACTAGGGTGCCCCCTAGCGTTTTGAGTTTTTAGTCATTTGACCAATTTTGTCTTGGTCACAGAACATTATGTGTAAACCATAAACAGTTTTATATATATATATATATATAGATATATATATCTATATATATATAGATATATATTTATATATATATATATATATATATATATATATAATTTTCGAAGCTTTATTTTGGTTAAGTTACATGATCCAAATGCAAATATTGATGGTATGCTTCTTTTAATAAATGTTGCAAATGTCTATCTAACACATAATTTGCCAATGAGTCAGTTAATGTGTTTAAGGTTCTGGAAATATGCTGATATTGAATAAAATCAAATTTTCTTTCCAAAATATTAACCCTTAGGAACATGCGATAAATAGTTGGATTTTGGATAGAGTAGATACCAGTGAGTTGTAGTATGACGAGTTGTGAGTCTAGCCTGACAATCATTCGGCGTATACCATGTGTGATGGCATCAGAGAGAAGTTCTATCAACACGCTATATTCAGCGATGTTATTCATTGATTGACCAATACATACCCCTCTGAAACTTGCTAACTCGTCGCTTGGATCAAAAATGGCCCAGGCTGCGGAAGATAGTTTCCACGAACTACGACTCGCTCCGTCGGCATATCCAACACATGACTCCAATAGGTTTTACATCTGCAATAAATGTAAAAAGTGGATTACTTGACCAAAACAAATACTTTTAGCGAAAACAAAAACATAACAAAAGCATATAGGTTACTATACTGAATCACGCATAGTAATGCTTGAGGTACAACCCGTTACGAGGTTGTGCCAGTGGAATTCCGTCATAATCCATTAACTCGTAGGCTCCTTTTACTAACACTCGCTTAACAATATAGGGTCCCATCCATAAATACTTGAATTTACCTGCCCCCAATTTATCGGATTCTTAGTCATAAAGCAAGACCAAATCACCTTCTGAGAAGAAATGGGATTTGACATTCTTGTCGAACTGCGCTTTGACTCGTTTCTTATGGGCTTTGTTAGCCAAAGCGGCATCATGACAGGTTTCATCCAATTGGATTAGTTCCAAGAAACGAGCCTCCTCTTATGAAGTTCCAGGGAGAAGGTCAATTGCGAGTCTGAGGGACGAGATTTCACACTGGATTGGTAAGACTGCTTCTAGGCAATATACCAGTTGGAAAGGTGTAAACCCAGTCGCATTCCTTACCGATGTTCGTTAAGCCCACAAGGATGAGTATAGGATTAGGTGCCAACTTCTTTTGTGAACTCCAATCATCCTTTGCAGCATGCGCTTCAGGACTTCGTTGATTGCTTCAACGTGTCCGTTGGCTTGCGGGTAATATGGAGTAGAGTTGTCGTGAGACAACCCTAGTTTGGCAGCTAATTCGACCATCATGTGATTGCGAAAATGTGATCCATGATCGGTGACTATAGCTTGTGGGACGCTGAATCTGGCGACTACATGATTGAAAAAGAAGAGGGCAGTTGTTTCACCAGTATTATCTAATGTAGGCATCGCCTCGGCCCATTTGGTAAGATAGTCGACTGCGACTATAATATACCCATGCCCCCCGGTCGAGGTGGGGTTACATGTCATAAAATAGATGCCCCATTTGGCGAATGGCCCGACAGCAACTATTGGTTGCAGAGGTGTGGGTGGTCTTCTGATTTTGCTATTGAAAATTTGACAAGCATGGCAACTTCTGACTGCGGTTATGCAATCTTTGAACATTGTTGGCCAGAAGTATCCTGCTCGTAAAAAATTTTGCATTGTAGTATAACCGGATTGATTCCCCCAACACGCGCCTATTTGGCAATCATTTAGGACTTTTTCAGCCTCCTCATGGGTGAGGCACCTTCTCAGAACGGTATCGATACCACGACGGTAAAGTGTATCACCGACGATCATGTAGTCTTTTATTTGGTATTGAATACGTTTTTGTTCGGAGCGAGAATTGTTTGGCCTATATTTTTGGGTTTGGAGATAAATGATTATATCCCCATACCACAGATTGCTTGAAGATATCATAAACAAATTTTCGTCCATGATTGTTCCTTTGGATGTTTCATCGTTGGATGATGATGGGAGATCGCATAATAATTCTGCGAAAACCAGAGCTTTCTTTGACTTGGATTTTACAAATTCCAGATCAAACTCTTGTAGAATTGCTATCCATTTTGAATATTTTCCCCCCAGCAACTGTCACGACAATATATAAGTCATGGGGTTGCAATCTGACAGTATGGTAGTTTTTCGAAAGAGGACATAGTGTCGAAATCTCTGTATCGCTTGAACAGCTGCGAGTGCTAGATTTTCAACATAAGAATATCTTCTTTCTGTATCATTTAAGTTCTTACTTAAATAATATATAGGATTTTCAATTCCGTTGTCTTCTTGAACTAAAACCATTGCGATGGTTGTATCCGCTGCAGCCAGATACAGGTTAAAGTCTTTTTGATAATCAGGGGCGTACATTAATGATGCTTTCATTAGGGATTCTTTTAAAGCATCAAAGGAAGCTTGCGCAACCTACTCCTAGACAAAGGGTACTTCCTTTTTCAAAAGACACGTATAACCTTTAGCAAGTTCGGCGTAATTTGGAATGAACCTCCTCAGAAAGTTTGCTTTCCCTTGGAGTTTCTGTATCTGAAGCAAATTTGAAGGTGGAGGCAAATTTATGATTGCCTGAACCTTACATGGGTCGAGACGAATCCCATCCTTCGAGACTACAAAGCCAAGTAATCGACCAGAACTGACACAAAATACACATTTGTGTGGATTGAGTCGTATTTTGTAGTGTCGGCAACGTAGAAATATCGCTCTTAAATGCTGCGAATGATCAGTCCGCTTTCGTGAATGAGTCGGAAGGTCATCGAGGTATGGTTGAACGATGTTTTTGATGTCATGGAAGGCATAACTCATTACCCTCTGAAAAGTTTCCCCTGCATTCTTTAAACCAAAGGGTAATTTTTTATATGCGAATGTGCCCCACGGACAAATAAATGCAGTCTTTGACTAGTCTTGTGGGCAGATATTTATTTGATTATACCCAGAGAATCCATCCATGAATGAAAAGATTTCGCATCCGGTGCATTCATCAATTATCTGGTCGATCAAGGGTGTAGGGTAGTTGTCTTTTGGACAAGCTTGATTTACATCCCTATAATCGACGCACACTCTAATTGTTCCTTGTTTTTTCATAACAGGGACAATATTCGATACCCAATCGGTTAGAGGTACCGAGTAAATGAAACCAGCATGGAGAAGTTTTTCAACTTCTGCCTTAATGGCAGTGGCTTTCTTGGGGTGCACCTGCCATAGCCGTTGTCGTACCGGTTTGACATCTGGATACATCTTGATTTCGTGTTCAACGATACTCGAGTTAATGCCTGGCATTTCACTATATGACCAAGCAAAGACATCTCTGAATTCGCGAAATAGAGCGTTATATATTTCCAGTTCTGAAGGAGAACAACATTTGCCAACATAAATATTCTCTACAACATCTGTTTTGGTCGAGATATTTATGGCGATAGTCTCTTCAATGTTGGACAAGTTTCGTTCGGAATCCACCATGTTTACAGTATTTGATAGGAAATCAAAAACTGAAGGATGATAAAGGTCATCAGGAGTGTTTTCTTCACAATCCGGAAGAAGGGAACGATGGTGGTAATCATCCCATGGCACCCCTTCAATTACCATTGATTGAACAATTCCTTCGTCGGTGACATGCACTCGCGACCAAGGATCTGAAGGGGTACCATATTCCTCAGACCTATCTATCCATACGCTTGATGAGCGTTGATTTGGGTTTGCCTCCCATGCTAGGAACATTGATTGCTACAATATTTCTGTTGGGCTTGGAGGCAGAACCTGCGCATGATCCATGTCGATATCATTTTCTGAGATCTTTTTAGAAGATATCATATTGCAGGTTCCTACCGACGCTACTTCCGCCAAATTGATTGGAGGTGGAAGGGCGAAAGTTCCCATTAGTATAGGATCTTTTAGTAGGCCTACTCCGATATTTTGAAGTGAATGGGGGCTTCCATGGATCATTGGGATGCTTCCCGTAACTTGAGAACCATTTGGGAGAAAGTTTTATTGATCGACGATTGTAATCCCTCCTTGAAAGGGAAATGCAATCTTCCTAAAATAGGTCGACACAACAGCAGCCATAGCATATATCCATGGTCTTCCCAGTAGTATGTTGTAATCGAGATTTCCGTCGATTACCTCAACATCTATTTCTACTGTTTTCCCTCTTAGTTCAACCTTCAAGTTACTTAGAATACCATATGGGGTATATGTTCGTTCGTCAAATGCTTTTAATGTCGTCGAAGATCGCGACAAGGTTGGAGATCCCAAAGTTTTCCAGCAACTCATCGACATAATACATGTAGATGCCCCCTCATTAATAATTGTTTGATGAACAGTTTTGTTGAGGGCTTTCACTTGAACGAGGAAAGCTAGTTGAGCTGGTAACTGAGGATCGTATCCTTTATGATCGAAGGATGCGAGATTGGAATCCTTTGGGTCTATCCCACCAATGGCTGATAATAAGGCCTGCTTTTGGGATGGGCAATTTTGTAGTACCTCAAGAGTCGACATAGCGGATGGCGATTGGGCCAAATCTTCCACTATATTATAATGTTGTGCCGCTCTAGCACGGGGATTAAACGTCGACTTATGTACTACTCCCTTTGGCGGTTTTATTGTCAATTCGGGAATGATCGGTGGCGCAACTCCTATCGAAGTTGTTTTCGAACTACTAGGTTGATTTTTATCCTTGTTGTTCGACAGCTGTGGATTCCCATAATCTTTGTTTCTTGTCGATATCAAAGCATCATTTTGTTTTTTGGAAACCGACAACATTAGCACTTGAGACGGGGAAGCATTTCCACTGTCAACCAGATTTGTCCCTGGATTTGGAAATGGATCAGTTAATACTGCCGAGGTTTTTGAATTCTTGAAGAATTTTTTAAGCTCAGCTCTGTGTGGACAATCTGTGGTCCAATGATCCTCATCGCATATAAAGCATGGATTTTTTGGTTTCCTATTTCCAAGAGGGTTTGCAGAAGATTTTTCAGGTGATGATTCTCCCTGTTTCTTCTTCTTCCCTTTGCCTTTCTTCTTGCCCCCTGGTTGCTTGGTTTCTTTGCCTTTATCTGTCGATACGGCATTTACTTCCGGGGCAAGAAGCTCCTCACTTGCATTTTGACCAGAAATCTTACGGGCCTTTTTATATGTAGCCTTTTTCGATTTCGTGTCTGTTGCGCCAATCACGCCATCGCCAGCATGAGAGTCATTGTTTGATTTAGGAGGAGGAGGAACTGAGAATTTTGGTCTAGGAGCGTCAGGTATTTTATCGTAGAGCGTGCCGGACTGAGTGTAAATCAAATCCAAATATTGCGCACGAGCGATAACCTGCTCTTTGGTGACGACCCCCCCTTTTGCCACATCTTTCGTGATGGAAGGCAGTAATGACTTGATAAACCATTTAGCTAAGAGCTGATCGGGAACATACGTTTTCACCATCCTACGACGACGTCGCCACTCATGTATATGGTCAGATATGTGAGTGGCCGTCGTTTGTTTGAAGTTGGTAAGAAGTTTTGTTCCCGTTTTGTACCTTATCGGTAACTGAAAATGGGTTAAAAAGGTTGTGGCTAGGGTAATGAAGTTGTCGAATGAAGCTCTAGGCAATTCGATATATCATTTTGTTGTCGGACCAGTTAACGTCCTCTGAAAAAGGTGAAGCCTAATCGAATCATCGTTTAAAGTGTTTGATGAACACCACAGATGAAAGGTCATCACATGATTCGATGGATCTTCACCCGGATTTCCATTAAATTTAGGAATATCTTATGGAAGTTTATGCGGAATCGCTGGCCACCAAGGGGCGTAAGCGATTGGATCGTTTGTTAACCGATTTAAATCAGGTAACTCTAAAGTTGCCACGAAGGGTAACTATTGATTCATGTTAGGTGAAGAATACCCAGGATAAGATGGGATTGCCTGAGCAGTTGGTCTTTGCATACCAGCTTAATGCATTTGATGCTGGTAACTTTGGTAAGGTTGGTGGGCATGACCATTGTAAAATGGTTGACTTTTACCGTTTTGAATATATGGTTGCCCACTATTTGCAAATATTTGTTGCTCAGAACCTTGGTATACTTGTTGGAACTACGGTTGTTGGTATTGCACTAGCCATGGTTGTGAAGCCATGTGTTGTTGCCCGATACTAACTGTTTGACCAAGATGAGGGGTGATTGTACCTGTTTGAACCTGTGTCACTCCACCAGTCGACGATTGTGGTTGAGTTGAAGGGTCAAGGGGCTGTTGCATTACAACCTGAGAGACCTGAGGTTGGCATACAACAGGCAGCGCTTGAACTTGCGACACCGTCACAATAGCTGGCGTAGTTGGTATACTTGACATAGGTAAGCATTGTTGCATCGAATATACAACTCTTGGTTGTTGAGGTAGTAGCGGTACCCAACCGCTTGAAGTAATTCCAGCATAACCTGAATTTTGTTGTGAACTCCCGTATGGCTGTCCTCCCGGGGTGGATAATGAAAGGGCATACTGCCCCCCATACAGTGGTAATCCGGTACTTAAGGGAATGGTTTGCCGTTGAGGGCCGGACTGCCCAAATTGACCTCCAAATGGATCAATTTGTTGAGACTCAACATAAGCGTTTCCGGATATTATTCCGGATGAACAAACAGGAATAGACCATACCGTCGAAATGGCCCCTAAGTGGGCTCCTTCTAGCTATTGAGAGCTAGTTGGGACAGATGGTATACCAGTGAACATTGTTGGAGTGATAGCAGGGAGTTCTGCCATCGCTGTGTCAGACGACACAGTCCTAGATGTTGACGGTTGTTCAGAAATTTCTAGTCTATCCAAAAGATTACCTAGCGTTTCTACAGGAGCTTCCGATGGCGGTAGACTAACTTCTGATGAAGAAGGATACAGAGTGATCCCGACTCCAAATTGCGATGGAGTACTAGATGGAGGATCTTCCACAATCTCTTCTATAGCAATCAGACCAGGTGGAAGGGGTAGACCGTCAAGTCCGTCGAATATTTTTGGTGCCGAAGAAGGTATAGAATCTGCAGCGACAGATGTTTGGGGGGCAACACTCTCTGAACCGGTTGTAGATGGAACGGCTTCAGTGATACAAGCGTTTACCCTCAGACTAGGATCAGTACCACTATCCTTCTATGGCTGTTGAACTTCTTTTGTAAAGGCAGGGATACCAGAAATGTTTGGAGTAACCAGAATCTTTGATGTTGTTAGAACACTTGTTCTAACTTTAACAGGAGATTTGGAACCGGTTAAACGAGTTCGCTTTGTCCATACTAGCTTCGATTCCGGAGACAAAGATGGTTGACTCGTAAGCCTCCGCGAACGACGGGGTTTCAATTGACTTTCTTCCACGATTGCGGATTACTCGATCAACTAAAAATAAAGGGGAAGTATGTTTTTGAATTAGATGAATTTTAGACGCTTTGACACAACTTGTTTTTTCAATTTTTAAGAGTCGAGAAAAAACAAAAGATGACTCTAGTCGCCTTCAATTTTTAATGAGCCTGAAGTGACAAGTGCTCAGATGGACCTTTTCCGTTAAGGAGTCTGAAAAGGAACGAAAGGGACTGCTTTGGAAATCTAGGTAGAAGGATTACCAAACCAAATCGCAAAACTGCAGAATACTTTTTACGGTACGGTAGTCAATCTTCCCGAATGTTGTGTTCATTGCATTGCGATCGATAGGGCGGCAGACACGGCTTCCTATGGATAAAGGATTAAGCCTATTGTGGTCTCCCAAAATATACTCGACGGTACATGGGAGCACAAGTCCGTACTGGCACTTATCGTCTCAAAGTGGAGGAATCACCCAACCATCAGTGAGAACAATAGTTACCAGGCTTTACGACGCCAGAATACGTCTCTAGCCTAGACTTCTAAATGTTGTGCGTTAGGTTCCAAAGCGTTGTTAGTTTCATTGAATTTATTTTATATTTGATCTTGTTTATAAAGTTTGCCTTTCAGGTTCACCGCGAGATGTAGATGTGTAATTCCTAAAATGAAATCTAAGATGATAAATAGTCTTTTATCTTCTTTGTGCAATGAAAATCCTAGCTACTAAGGAAAGAGAGACAGTATTCTTTCACAAAGATCAAAGAGCACACTCTAAATGCACTTTCCTAAATCAAATCAGTCAAACAGTCTAAATGCAAATGCACATGCATGTATTTGTTTTCGGCTTTCTTAGTATGTGAATGGAGAAAAGAAAGCTAATGCACAAATCTGAATTACTTTTCAAGCGACAACTATCAACAAGTTTCTTTTCGAAATCAAAAATGGAGGCAATCACAACACTTTACGATTTGGAAATGAATACTTGCTTTCGACACTAGAAAAATTACAAATTCAGACCAAGTACAATAGTAACAGGATAATTGACTATCTACAACAATCAAACTCTTTCCTATACCTGAAAACGACACTTGCGACGCTTTCAAATCGAAGGACGACAGTACGATTACGTTACTTTTTGCAAAGGAGAACTGAAAATGACTCAACAAACACACAAAAACATTTACAATTCTTTTGTACAAAGGAGGCGAAATAACAGCAAGAAAAGGGGTTTCAAACAGAGATATACTGATCACAGGTAGCAAAATTCATGAATCGAACTGGAAAGAATGAATCACAGAAACCAAAACTGAACAATGCCTAGTCTGATCAGTGCACCTGTAACACAGGGAATTTGAAATGCAGCGCACCTACTACACTCGGGAAGTGCACTGAATTTCAAATTCACAGAACAGTACCTGCGCTGGGCCAGAGACGAGACTTGGCTTGGGTTCCGGGTCACAGTTTTCAGTTCAGTTCATGGGTTTTGGCCGAGCAAATGGTAATCAGTAATGCAACAATCAGGGGTAGATCTAAAGAGGATATAAGAGCTATCATAAGGGCAATCAGAGAGTTTTTAAATCAGTTGTTTAATTTATAAACAAATCCCGGAGATTGACTGAAGCGGCATTTATCTACTTTGCATTTGCATAGCAAATGTAGTTCGAAAGCTACCTGGATCGACTTCAAGCTCCGTTTGTAAGTTTATAAAGTAGACAACAAGGAAGATAAACAAACAAACTAATTCGTCCCCAGTGGAGTCGCCATTTTGTTACAGGGAAAAGTGTCTAAACAGAACTGCTTATCCCAATAAGGTGTGATAGCTACCTTAGAAACAAACAAAGTAAATCTACTTTCTTTTTTCCTTTATGAAGTATAGATGGGAGAAGAACAAAGAAGACCAACCTCTATCTTGCGCTAATCTCCTAGTTCGATTCCTCTCTCTCTTGATAGTCTTTCGCTACTTGTTCCCTTGCACGCCCAGCTTCACAAAGTACCTGTAAGATCACAGTAGCATAGCACTATACAAGAACATGGATCTATAATCATAAACAATCTAGGATCAGATGTAAATTGACCATACAAATGCAACAAACATGAATGACACAAGAGTATGGAGGAAAACTTGAATAGCTTTTATTGATAAACAAGAAAGAGCCAAGGAGAGTTACAACCAGTTGTTCTAACCTAGAATCATCCTCTCAGCAAGGAAGCCCCTCTTCACCTCATACAAAGCTTAGATCACCCAACAATCTGATGTTGTCTCAAGAAACCAACAGCAATTCCTTACAATATGCAAAATTCCAGCCTCTGGATCTCTGGGATGAGGGATCCATATATAGATATATGTAAGGGAGATGAGTCAGCTTGTGATTTGATTAGTGTCTTCCCTCTGATAGTTCTTGCTTCCACTTGGAGATTGATGATCTCTTACTCATCCTTGGTCAAATTCAGAGAGGCAAGTGTCACAGGAGAAGTTTCTAGAAGTTTCCATGCCCCTCCACCTCGCGGAATGACACTGCCATTTGTCACTTCTCTCCCATCGCACCCCATAGAAGGGATTTTTGAAATGCAACACACCTAAACAGTGTGTTTAGGTGAGATGCAACGCACTTTGCCTATGGAGCAGCTGAAATGATCCTGTTTTGACCAGTTCTGAGCAGTTTTTCATGGAGAACTTCTGGGAGAAGCTGTAATCAGTTGACCTTGTTCCTTTAGGTGTTAGAACAACACTTTTAGGGACTTAGGAGCCCTTGGTTTATCGACATTTCATGCTTGGGGTTGTAGTGCCCAAAAATGTCTATAACAGACCCCCCTAGAGTTTTCTTTTCCGTGTCTTTTTCAAACTCTCTAAACATGAAAAAGACTCTGAGTTTTACCTATGTCGGACTCGTTAATCTCTGACGACATTGGACTTGTCACCATGACGAGACTCCAACTCCTCCTCCCTAGGGCTCGTTAAACTATTACTAGGTTGGATTCAACCAGCAGTCGAACTTATATTAAAAGCATATGCTACCCCCTTCAAGCTTGTTTTCAAAAATAATAGGGGTACTCGCCAGTAATGGTGGGAAAATTTGGAAATCATCATTGGCAGCTAGTCACTCTTAAACATCGACACTTTTGCTTCTTGTCGAGTTGGGACATCCATACATCGTCATTTGGCCTTCTGTGGGTTTAGGTTGCTGGTTAGCCTCATTCCATCTGATTCACATCGTCTCCATCGAGCCTCTGATTCCTTGGTACCTGAATGCTGCCACCCTCCGGAGTCGTGTCACCGACATGTTCAAAAGTATAATCCTTCTGCAGTTTACACCCTTGCCTCCTCCTTTGATACTCTATTTCGCCTTCTACCACTTGTTCCTTATCTCATGTCGTTGATGGGTGAAACATTATGGCCCTCCTGCAACGGGTTGTCTCCTGTCGACATCAGCTCATTATCCAGGAGATTGATCTAGAGATCCCCTTTGGTACCTTAGAGCTTGCATGCCTCAATGGCAAGTTCTTCACACCTGACAGTCGACTTTCATCATTGGTCATCGATTGGGTGATTCCATGAGTGTTCGACTTTAGCTCCTTTTTCACACTTCGTGGATTGTGCTAGATAGTACCTTGAGAACCATTGGCATTATTGGTGGTTTCTCTCGCGCTTGTTAACGGTTTTCATCATTGACCGGTAATCAAGCGACTTTCTCTCATGCTCGACCTCAGCACATTTATTCGCATGTTATAATTTGTACTATGATCGGTTGGGTTCAAGACCCCGAACTCAGATTACTCATGTTCGGGCTGCGTGGATTGGTTCGTGATTACATGACTCATTGATGGATGGCTACGACCATACCTGAGTCTTCATGGATGGCTGCGACCATACCTTTATCATTATCATGGTCTTATTAGCTGGATGGCTGCGTCCATACCATAGACCTAGTTCGTATGTCTTTTGGATGGTTGCACCCATGCCTAGACTACATGTACTTCATTATCAGAGATATCAGTTGTACTTGCATGTAGGTTCTTCTAGATGGTGTTCCAGCTCAGTCAGTTTCGTAAAGCATTTCACCCCTCCCACTCTCTCGGGCTTCATACTTTAGGGGGCATCTGTTACACAGTAATTTGTCACTGCCTTCACTCCAGTCCTTCTACTATGTCATGTGTCCAAGTTAAACATTCTCATATTGAACAAATGCTCTCTGATGTTGCCAAATGACCCTTTTTTCCTAAATTATCTACCTCATTGCAACTATGGACTTAATAAATGCACTGAAGGGCGCTCATGAACAGTCCAGACGCGCTGCCAGTGTGGAAGTACATCTGATTCCCATGATGGTCTGATTTCATGCTCCAGCACGAGGTTACTTATTATATTTGGCGATGATCTAACTGGCTACATTACTCACTAGCGATGTCAACGCTAAAGATTAGTTATGCACCCGCGATGATCCAGATTGGGCGAATTTGTTCCAACAGTCGGCCTTCTGGATGACTCCAGACCTAGTTGTTGGCATAGTTTATATCTCCCTCCTTTCTCTGGCATGGCAGTTCCATCAACTGTGCTACCTTCCTTGGGGATAAGCTCACTCTTCCACCTTTCATGGAGACTCCTTCTCCTATTTAGACTCTCACCATTGCTATGCATTGCTAGTTTTTGGATAGTTGGCTAGTTGAGCAGTGCTGTTAGTATTTGTGATTTTTCTAGATAGCTGGTGTGAGTGTGACAAGTGTGGGATTATTGATAGCTTGTGGAAGGTTGTGAAGTTCCCTTAATTTTGTGTAAAACTTATGAGTGAGAGAGATCCTGTATGTTAGGAGATCCATCTTCAAAGAGTGAATGCTTGAGGAACATGTTGGCTGGATCCCTCTAAGAAGGCTTGCGACGTCAAGACTTTGGTTGTAAGCTTGCTCTTATTTCATTATTAATACAATCAATGATGTTTTCCTATGTCTTTACTTGATAGCTCATGACTTCTTGACTTTGTGAGTAAATAGATCATTGTTGTTTTCCGGTTACGTGCTTTGTTGTATTTTTTTGCATTGTTTCATGTTGATCACTCGTTAATGGAGAAGGAAGAGGAAGTTGGAGCAGCGCAACACAACTCCATCGACCACCGGTTGAGGTAGGCCTCCAACTATCACTGTTTAAGGAAAGCTATTGTTGATCTGTCCTTGTTTGTGACTAGACCCACTCTAGGGCTAGAGGGGTTGCCTCTGTTCGCAAAGGGAACACTTTCTTGCATCACAAGGACAAGATTGGAAACCCATTAGGAATGTCTAACAGGAAAAATAATTTTAGCTTTCAACAGTTTATTCAACTCAGATTTAATTTTACTTTCTAAATTAGGATGGATCTTCCTCAATTTCTATTGAATAGGTCTTTCATTAGATATCATGGGAATAGTATGTTGAATAATAGAGGTGTCGTATGTCTTAAGATCTTCATAGTTATATCTGAAGACATTCTTGTATCTTTTCAAAAAACCTATAAAGGCTTCTTTTTCTTCTGAGGTAAGTCCGAGACCTAGATTAACATTTTTAGGTTTCAGGTCAGTCCTAAGATTGATCAATTCAAACCTCAGAGTTGAACTCTGAAGTTTTGAATTGGTGGATCATTTAAATCTGCCTTTGAGATCATATAAATCTTCCAACGTAACTACAGATTTTAGTATAGCGTTAATGACTATTTCTTGTTTAAGTTGTTTATCATGTTGGTCTTCATCATCTATCTGGTCATCATAAAAGCCTTCTGAGGTCAGGAAGCTTATGATATCCAGATCGTTATTAAAGACTCTCCAGTTGGTGATATTATTAGGAATAGAAGGCCTAAAAATTAATTCAATGGAAAATCGATCTGGGCTATAATCCTCTGGTGGGATAAGCTTGGAAGCGACATTCGCTAGAAGATCGGCACTAGCATTCTGGAGTCTTGGAATAGGGGAAATATTAAACGTTGTAAAGTGAAGAGTCAGGTCTTGGACTAATGACTGATAGTGTTTCAAATGTCTTGACAAATAATGTATAATATTTCTCACCTGTTTTATGACAATCTCTGAATCTCCAAATACTTGGAGGTATTTGATGTTAAGGCCAATTGCCTTATACAAACCTTGAACTAGTGCTTCATATTCAACGGTGTTGTTTGTGCAATAAAATTCAAGTATGCATGCTAACATAGTCTTTCCCCCTCTGGGCTAACTAAGATGCAACCTGCTCTTGCTCCATCATTGGATTTTGATCCATCAAAAAATAATTTCCAAAATAAAGATCTAACTACAGGTTTATATACAAAATTTACACATTTCGAAGTGTCCATTTGGGAATAATTTTCGACTTGAGATACAATAGAGTTTTCTAAGAAAGGTGAATTGTGAGCATTGAAATTCCCTAGAAATGATTCTACAGAAAAGTTTCTGATGATATTGTTGCTATATGCGAATGGTTCATTTTCTCCTTCTAGTTCTGTTACTATGTAGTTTTGATGTTTCTCGTGATAAACCCTTATCTGATTTGGCTTGCCATTATAGGGAAGCCACATGTGAGACCAGTTAGTTTGAAAATAACAATGAAGTTTTTCTGACCAGTCTCTACTAAGGATTAAGCCATAGAACTTAGGAATGTCAGGTACAAGTATGTCGATGACTTGGAAAACTTTAGGGTTTGATGAAAGTCTAATGGTTACATGGTTAAGTTCACCAACAACTTCAACTTGTGATCAATCTAATTGTACTATTTGTACAACAGATTTCTGAGGTTGAACATTCAACTTTGCACAAACGGTTCTGGGTAAGATGTTAGATGAAGCCCCATAATCAAGTAAACAGTCATGTAAGTTCTTATTAAAGACTTCAATAGTAAGGAGAAATGGCGGAGTGTGGGATTTGGATCTTCCCCCAATTAGAGCGATGTCGGTTGGATCAATCTTGTTCAAAGAGGTGCTAGGGGGCCTTCCCATTTCTTGGGTAGCATGTGAGATCACAGCGGCAGGAAGTGGTGCAGTATGTACTGCTTTGAGTTCTTTAAGAAGTAACTTTTGTTGATGCGTCAATTTACTAATCTCATGAAAGGTGATGTTTTCCCTAGTTTTCTTCATAGCATTAATAATATTATATTCCATTTCATCAGAAACTATCAAATTTTTAGATGAAGGTGAAGGATCCAATTGAGTAGGCGTAGTTCGAGTGGATTTTGGTGCAGATTTCTTATCTGTTTCTTTGTCCCTAGGAGGTGGAATTCAAGCCTTCTATTTTGAATTTGTTTGTGACAATTCAACAGGTTTTTTACTTCAGATAGTGACAGGTAATGCTTCTTGGGTTTCTTCATTGGGAAGGATAAAATCCCACATTCCTTGTAATTCTACCACTTCTTCATCATCCATTTGTTCTTCGTTTGTTGAAACTTTGTCCTCCTCTCCATCTGATTCATCATTTGATATAGCATTTGGAGTTTTATGATCAACAAGGGAATTCATTTTAAATGGTGTAAAATGTTTCTTAGAGGAAGTCTCTGCTACCTGTTTTTTAATATCAACCATTTCGTTAGACATGGTCTTGAGGACATTCTGTAACCCTTCAAGATCAAAAATATCTTTTGGTGGTTTCTTCTTAGAGTCTTCACTAAAGGTTACTTTCTTAGATTTTCGTTCCTCTAATGTATTTTTCTTTTCCACAACTAGAATGTGTTTTTCCACAGCTATTGCCTCTTTCATATTTTTATCCAAAGTTGGTTTGATAGCTCTATCAACGAAGATAGTTGTGTTTGATGGTAGAGAAGAAATATACCACTCATTTTGGACCTCATCACTAGGCCTAGATGTTGTTGGTATCTTATTCAATAATTTATTGAAGTGAGAGTTGAAGTCCTTAATGGGTTCTTTCGGTTCAGCGCTCAAATTAGTGAGATCATTGATTAGGGTAGTTGTAGATCTATGATCTCCAAATTTAGTTAAAAATTTCTCTTGGAAAGCATCCCAACTATTAATATAACCTGACGGTAATGAAAAGTACCATGATCCTGTTGCTCCCTGTAAAGTATATGGGAATAATCTTACAACTACGTCTTCTTCCACTGCTTCATTCAAGCTAATGGATAACATGAAATTATTTATATGTTCCTTAGCTAATAGGCCATTATCAGGATTGAATTTCGGCAACCATTTCTCTGGATGCACTGGTAATTGATGTAAAGGCCTAACCATCCTAACAACTCCTGGGTTTATCCATGGCCTCAGAGGATTCTGTGCCATTGCTGGTATGTGAGTAGGTAAAGGTATAGCAGCGGTTGAAGGTGATTGGGTAGAGGAAGATGTAGCTCCTGTACCTGTGTGAATCACGATCTGGAGTGGTGAGGTGGATGATTGATCTTGTGATGGTATAGATGGAATGAGTGAAGATGATGAAAGAACCTCGCTGTGAGATTCAGATGGTATTTTCTTAGATTTCTTATGGCTTGGCAGAAGAAATTCGAACAAAGGGATTCTGAACTTTTCACTATGTGCTATAGTTAACCGTTGAGATGGGGTACACTGAGAGGTAACACTATCTTGGGATAACTCAGATTATTCTTGAGATAGTGAAATCCCCTGCAATTTATGAATCAAAGATTGAACTTCAGGGGCTTCAGTGGAAGAATAATGATCTAGCTTGTTTGGGATTTCAGCAATGGGTTGAATAATTTACTGTGAAAGTTCTCACTTAGGATCAGGGGATTTGGAAGAATTTCAAGAAGTTGGAGGTGATGGTGAGGGAGTTTTAATCTTATAATGGCTTGTTGATTTGGATTTACTTGCCATTCACATTCAAGCCCTCCTTCTAGCGCCAAAATGTTGAATCCTCAAAAATTGTTGCTTCAACATGGGGGAAAACCACCTAGTCCGGACCTTGGTTGGTAGCTCCTTTTCTGTTTGGAGTAGTGGCTCCGACTGGGGATAATGGGACCTGCTTCCAAATATATTTAATGATTGTGCTAATGGGGTGATATGTGATGTTTTGAAGTAATGTCTAAGCTAACATTAATCTAATCTAAACTAATAATCACATGCATTTTATCCTAATTTAAACACTATCTAATTATAACTATGCCCGGGAGTAAATTGATGTATGCGATCTACAATAATGTATGAAAGCAATTGATAATAAAGATCATTCAATTGCGATGAGAAATGAATTCATTTTAACAATAATCGTTTCGTATAAAAAGTTAGATGAACCTGTTGTGAAAGACATATCGCATAAGGAATTATTCATTTATTCAACATAAAATATGGATCATCATCATATAGAAGTGCCATAATGGCAATCAAGATTCAGACTTTCATACATAAATAACTTGAAAAGAAATCATTGCTTGATACATAAGTAAAAATAATTACGAGATAAAAGTACCATTTATAATATGTCCTACTCATGTGCTTCAGCAATATTGATCTACTTTCAGTCCATTCAACACCATCTAAGAGTACAAAAGTGCAATTTCAGTAGAAGATGCTAAATCAGATAAAAATAAATCCTATTCCATTAATTTCACCAGAACTTCCTCAAAGGGACAGAAGTGCATGTTTTTAAGATTGTTCCTGATAAAAATTTTGGACCCCTCTCTAAATGCATGCGAGGGGTTTAAATACTTAAAATATAAAACTAAAAAATAGATATTACAAAAATAGTTGAGGAGGTTTAAACGACCTGCCACAAATTATGCAAAACTAAAATCAAAATAGAAATAAACATGGTGACTAGCTATCCTGCATTTGATCCTTCAGATCACAAATGTCCATCATGGGTTTGAGCTATGTTGGTTGGCAGACTTCATCTTTCAACTGTCTAGTGAATACAACATCGGTAAGTGCTAGTGCCATTTTCTCCGTAGAAGTGGTTAGGCATCACTGGGTCATCCACTAGATATGAGGTTTTACCAAATGTCGCCAATATGCTTGCCAGTTTAACCTGGTCATTTTCCTTATTACTTCTACTTTTTATTTTGTTTCCTGTTTCCACTCTAGTTCAAGTTGTTTCGCATTAGGAAGAAAACCTGGAATGGATTCTGCTACAAGGTTGGTGCTATGTAAATTTTCATTGACATTTTCTATGACACTATTTGTTGTTGCTGCCACGTCTATTGTTGCCTTTTCTGCCTCTTAAGCCGAGAATCCCAGTTCGCAAATAATATTTATTTATCCGACTCTTCTAGTTTAGGCAAGTTGGCTTTTCTCCCATCTTTTGTATTCTACCAGGTGATGAAGTCAGAGACCTTTTTAAATATTTCATCATATTCAAGTCTCATTTCCATGACTTGACTTGTCAATTTGTCGCTTGTTTCACAATAAGAGTTCCATTGTGAAATCTTATAGCATAATAATTATTTTTGGTGCATCAATTGGGAGTTAAGACCGAGTGCTTCGGTAATAAACTAATCAATTTCTGGATCATCTTTATGTAGATTAGTTATTCCCTGTATTTTTGCTTCTTTCTCTGCTAGGTTGGTTTGATGTTTTATTCTCATCTGCTCGAACTCCTGTTGTAGCTTAGATAACTGTATCTCTTCTTGCTGGTCAAATTTTTCTTGTTGTAATTATTGTTCAAGCGACAAAATTTTATCTTCTTTTTCTTTAAGAAAAATTTTCACCTCTGTTTCTTTGTCCATGGTAGTTGTAGCATAGGCACCTGCAAACTATGAGAGTCTAGTAAGATTGGCAGATGGGTCGAAAAGTGAGTCTTTCCAGAGAACATCCATCACTTCATTTTTAGGGTAATAGTAGTTGTAGAGTCCAACTTCCTTTTCTTCCTTTGTCTTTTAACAATGGCCTTATGTTTTGGGCTATAAAACACATCTAGAGGGGGAATCTCCTATATTCTCAAAACTATTTCAGAGGTGGGGGTAACAGTGATGTGTTCTACCTCTTGAGTATTTACAATCAACTCTGTTGTGGTTTCCTGAGTTGTTTTCTGTTGTGGAGTTTGCAACTCTGGCGTTTGTTCCTCTGTGTTGAGCATTTTATTAAAATTGTCCCATTCTTCCTCTAAATCAATTACCAGGGGTTTTATTAGCTGTGTGGAAGCAGCATGGATTTCATCCTGTTTGTTGGCTGAAGTTTCTTCGGCTATCTTCTGTGTAGATTGGGTTGTATCCTTTACCGACTCTCTGCTTCTGCTTTTCCAATTTCTCCTGGGATTCTGCTCCAGAATTAGTTTTAGTATTTTCTTTGGAGTCACCTTTTATACTTACACTAGGAGTAGGCTCCCTTATTGGTTCAATCAATAATTTGTCCAATGGGACCTTTGATAACCTCCTTTCTCTATAGTTGTAAAATTTTTCAAGGTCTTCATGGTCAAAAAGTAATTGTGCCATATGCTTCACCTCTGTGAAGGTGTTTTTTTGCAAAAATATGTCATCAAAGGCATCTTCCTCATAACTAAATACTTTTATTTTCACCAATGTGGTAAAATCTTTGACAGTGTCGAATGGGTCATATTGCCTTCTAGGGAATTTAGGTAATTGTAGAGATAACATATTCTCTGCTTCTTTAAATGCATGCCCTAGGTCATGTAATGCAAATGCTCCACACTATAAAGGGAACATAGTCCAGATGGCATCCTTTGATTCCTTTAATGTCTTGCTCTTCCCTCCCTCACTAGCTATTTGATAGGCTATCTCTCTAGCCATTAATTTGTCTGGAACATAGTATGGGAGGACATGGGGGGAGGTGATGCTACCAAATACCCTGATATAAGTAAATGTCTCCTACCCAAACCATCTGGCCACTCGGAGGATATCTACTTTATCTTCTTGGGAAAACTTGGGGGCATCTTGGTTATAAAGCCGCTTGTGAATAGGGAGCATAACTCCATGACAAATCTTGAAAAAATGTGGTTGAAAGTTGGAGTCCCACATGTCCTTATGGTATATGTGAATGGGAAGTGGGTTTTGAATAGTCCACTTCCATCCCATGATAGGGAATTTCAAACCAAAACAAATTGCATCGATTGCATAGGGGCTCATAAAAAATGGAGGGTAAACCCTTGAAACAAAACTTCTTTTCCTTTTATACTCGATTATTGTTCTTATTAAATTGTCAAACAAAATTTGTGTCGAATTCATTACAGTTGTGTTAACGGGTGCCTCTATCAATGGCAACCACTCTGGAGAGAATTTAGTGCTATCGGGTTTGCCAAATATTCTACATAGCATGGCCGCTGCAAAACTATGAGGGGGACAAATAGATGAAGTAGTGTAGCTACCGTTTTTGTCTTTCTTGATTTTGTCCTCATTATTTGACCAGGTCCAGGTGCAGTCTGTTGGGTCGTCGTTCTCTTTGGAAAACTTCTCGACAAACTTCCTATTGTAGATGACTTGTGGCTCTGGTAGGTGGTACATAATCCGTAGGTTGTCTGGGATAAAATATCCCATAACCTCTTGGCTTTTTGTCTAGAATTCTCTGTCTGAGATATCAGCTTCATCAATAACCCATTTAACCATGTTGGTATAAGGGATTATCTTCGGGCACGCAGCTATGTGGTGCAAAAATGAGCATGTTGTCTCAAGCATGGAAGCATATGAGGAATCACATCCATCAACTATAATTCTTGTTACCATAACCGTTGGTTTCTCTTCCTCCAGTATATTATACATGGTCTCCCATGTAGAGGTTCTTCCCTCTCTGTTGCATGTAGTATCCGTAAACAGAGGAGTCATTTCTTACTTCTCATATACGACTCCCTTTCTTTTCTTCACCATTACTTTCAATGATTTTATCTGCAGATATTTCCTAAAAGTGAAGAACAACAACTATTGGATACACAAAGATGATAATGAACATAAAATGAAATAATGTAGATAACTTGTAAAGGTGATAAAAGGAGTTTTATTCGAACACACGTAAGAAGATATCATATCACGCTAAATGGTTTTTCACACATAAATGTAGTTATCTCTTACTAAATTCCCACTAATGCTTCGTTATCCCTTAGCTTTAATTCTCATAAATGTCTACATCGTAAATTGGGAAGAAATATTCTTTGGTGGCGAGGCAATATCGCACATCACAATATCGCATTATTCGTTTTCTTTTTCCTTACCTTCTCTTGTGTTTCTGCGAGATGCGAGATGCGAGCGCTCGTTTATTATTCAAAACGTAGCTACTTTCCAGGTTTTTCTATGCAAAAGACCTTTTTTGATGAGTGGTAGACCTAAAATATTTTCTTGTGACATTTTAAGAAGTGGGTCCAGGTCTTGTTCATGTTTCGCAATATCGGCTGATGGTGGGTTTGCAGTGTTCCTTTGAATGCTCGAAATGCGATGCGATAAAGGTTATAACACCATTGCAATTTCACATCTCGCATGTTTCGAGATAACCTTTTTAAAGCAAGTCCTTCATACATAGCGATATGTGATGCGAGACTCAGCTTTTTAAAGAAAAATCTCAAGGACTTAGTTTATGTCATAAATATGATAGTTTCGAGCATAGAGTCCTCTTCCAATCATTTTTTACTTGATTTGGAGGGTTAGAAAGGTATTTTCATGATGCTTAATCATGTTGTAGGTGGGAAGGTAAGCATTTAGTAGTTGTTTTGAAAAGATGGGGTTTGATTGATATCTTGCTTTATTCCAAAAATAAAAGAAATGCCTAAATGCTAGGTTTGTTTTTTGGATGGATTTTTTAAAGGGTCCCCATTTATTAACGTAATATTAACTACTATTCTTAATAAATGGGGGGTTGTTGAATAGCACAACAGAGAGTGATGACAACCTGGACTATATCTATAAGATAAAAGTGTGAGACCAAGATTAGGTGAATCCCACCGCAGATGGACGGATTACATGGGATCGTGAGAGTTCTGCACTTCAGACTCCGATGAAGAAATAGAACACTGGCAGAATCGATTACATGAAGTAACTATGTTGAATTGCAACATGATGACTTGGTCGCTGCGTTGTGTATCGTCAGAGGTAATAAATCTGCCTACTTATGATGGTCTGAATGAGGTAGATGCCTTTTTGGATGCTTTTGAAAGGGAGGAACCAAAAAAGTAGTGCTTCCAGGCATTGGACTAGGCATTGCACGCTATTCCCGCAAGATGGTGGGGTACACACATGGGAAGCTTTAATGATTGGTGCGAATGTAGGAGGATCATGAGAACATGATTTGGGAAGGCTAAGATGTAACTAACATACAAGTATGATGGGTAAAATGATCTGTGCACACATCTGGCCAAATGGACCCAGGCTTACGGAGAAAAGCCCCAACCTGAGTGGGTGCATTTGTTTTATCATACCTTGGATGTTGTCCCAATGAATTGGTATAGAGAAATTGAGCTCTGTCATGGGATAGGAAAATGGGATATCTTGCATGAAGGATTCATCATGACATTCAATTTTAAGGATGGGTTTGACAATATTGATGAAGCGCTACAAGAGTTGAAAGCAGCAATATTTAGGATACTGCAAGATCCTTTAGACTTGATTCAGCCTGAATGGGCTACTCAGTTGAGTTACGCACTAGAATGTTATAATGTAACTGTTGAAGAAGATGTAGATGATCCGTGGAAGATTAACATTCTGGAAACAAAAGGTCACCGCGAGGTTCAGCGACCGCAGGTTGAGAACCCTGATATAACAGTGTCGTTGAAAATTAAACAAGTGAACATTGGTACGGAGGCAGAACCCAAGTTCGCGAAGATTGGAGACCACTGGGACGACGTGATGGTGGATAAGGTCACTGAATTACTCCGCGAATACCAGGGCTTATTCCCTACCAAGTTTACGGATCTGAAAGGAATAATCGGGGACCTAGGAATGATGAAGATCATGTTAATGCTTGATGAGAAGCTAGTTAAGCAAAGGTCTTACTGTCTCAATCTGAAATATAAGGAGAAGGTCTGCTTAGAGCTACACAAGATGCTCTTGGGAGGCATCATTGAGCCTGTGGAAGAATCTAATTGGCTAAGCCCAATCGTGGTACAAGAGAAGAAGCACAAGGATGAGATAAGGATATGCATGGATCTCAGAAAACTGAATGACTCTTGTGTGCATGATTTTTTCCCGACTCCATTCACTGATGAAGTATTGAACAATGTAGGCGGCCAGGAAGCATATTCCTTCACTGATGGGTTCTCTGGGTACCACCAAATCAAAATCCCACTGGAGGATAGGAGCAAGACAACCTTCGCAACTGAGTGGGGTTGTTCTCAGTACACTGTAATGCCATTTGGATTAAAGAATGCGCATATGATCTTCTCGCACATAGTTGTTGCGGCATTCAAGGAATTCATTCATAAGTTCCTGGACATATATTTTGATGACTAGACTGTATTTGGGTTGGTTAAGCTCCATGTAGCGAGCTTGTGCCTGATGCGGGATACCCGTCGAAGATACTAGTTCGTGCTCAATCTCAAGAAGTGTTTGTTTTGTGTTCCTTTTGGGAGCCTGTTGGAGCATGTGGTTTGCAGACAGGGGTGGATGGTAGACCCCATGAAGATCGTGGTGATACTAAACTTGGAAGCGTCAAGGAGTGTGAAACAGCTACAGGCTACTTTGGGACATACGGGATATTATAGAAATTTTATCAAAGGCTATGCCCAGATCACCACGCCTATGGAGAAATTGTTGAAGAAGGACATCATGTTCTGCTAGAACGATGACTCTAAGAAGAGCTTGGATATATTGAAATAAAGTATGGTTACCGCACCGATTTTAGTCTTCCCAGATTAGAAGAAAGAGTTTCATGTACATGTCGACGCATCATGTATAGCGCTGGGAGAAGTACTAACATAGGCTGGCGGAGAAGGCTTGGACCATCCTATCATGTTCACAAGCCGAAGATTATCCAAAGCAGAGAAGAACTATTCCACCACTGAGCGCAAGGGGCTAGCTATGGTGTATGTGCTCTAGAAGTATAGGCACTACTTGCCAGGAGGCCATTTTAAGATGTATACGGATCACTCCACACTGAAGTACCTGTTCAATAAGCCTGTGTTGGGGGGGATAATCTGCGCATGGCTCTTATTGTTCCAAGATTATGATTTTGAAGTTGTTGTGAATCCTGGATGATTGAACGCAGGACCAAACCATTTGTCACGCATCAAAACAGGGGAGGAACCTACTAACTTGGAAGAAGGATTCCCTGACATACAACTATTTGCAGTGCATGTTGTAGATGGCCATTTTGAGGATATAATACACTTCCTAACAATAGGAACTGCACCAGAAGGATACACTATCCAAAAAAAGAGGGAATTAGTGGTGCGCGAGATAGATTTATTTGTCATTTCTAGGCATCTGTACAAAATGGGGACTGATGAGATATCGCAACGGTATGTACCTGAGTTTGAAAGAAGAAACATCCTCATGGACGCTCATGGGGGCACCGCGGGAGGACATTACGTAGGGAGAGAAACCGCGCAGAAGATTCTACGCATAGTGTTGTGGTGGCCAACCATTCATTAGGATTCAAAAGCATATTGCAAGATGTTTGATGTATGTCAAAGAATGGGCAGACCATCATAGAGGGATGAAATGACTTTGAATGCACAAATGACGTTGCAACCCTTCAAGAAGTGGGCAATAGATTTTGTAGGACCCATTCAGCCACAAGGAAAGACAAGAGCATGGTACATTATCAGTGCAACGGAATTTTTGCCTCGTTGGGCAGAAGCACAGTCGGTGAAGGATTGCATGGGCACAACTGCCGTGAAGTTCTTATTTGAGCATGTATTGATGCCATTTGGATGTTTGAAGATCTTGATCAGTGATTGTTGTACGCACTTCCTGAATGAGATAATCAACACACTAATGGACGAATTTCAAGTATACCACCAGAAGAGCACACCTTATCACCCATAGGCCAATGGGATAGTGGAGGCATTCAACAAAGTGCTTGAAAACATGTTGACCAAGGTTGGCAATGCTCAGCGAAGTGATTGGGACCTATGCATACCTGCAATACTGTGGGCTTATCAAACGACATGCAAGAAATTGACTAGACAAACCCCTTTTAGGCTTGTCTATGGTGTGGAAGCAGTAATGCCTACGAAATACATCGTTCCTAGTCTATGCATAGCAGTGCTCATAGGTATGATGGACTGCAAATCCCTGGAGGAGAGGCTTGCATAGCTGGATGAGCTCGAAGAAGAAAGGTTTTTGGCTGGATTTCACCAGCAGGTCCAAAAGCAGCGTGAAAGGGCATGGCATGATCAACACATCAAGCTGCACACATTTAAGGTAAATGACTTGGTTTTGTTATATGATAGTAAGTTTGATAAATTTCTAGGGAAATTCAAGATGCACTGATTAGGGCCTTATGTTATTAAGGAGATTACCGACGAAGGAGCGGTACAGCTGGTCAAATTAAATGGAGAACCCTTCCCAGGAAAGGTGAATGGCACTCACTTGAAGCCATACATCGGTGGTCTGGCCATGTGACTAAATGAAAGTAGCAGAGTCTTTATGCTCCAGGCAGTTGAAAGGAAGCATGGGACTATAAACTACATTGCCCGGGTTGTGGAGCTACGCAACTAGAAGATGGTGCGAAGCAAGGACGTGTCACTGGGTCCGTAATCGCACAGAGGGAGTTGCGCTGCCCAGGGAGAAATCACGTAGGTTGGCCAGAAGGTGACCATTGCGGAAATTGTTCATGACAAGATGACAAAGTGAGGCCAAATGGAGCAGGCAGCCAACATTTAAGATGAAATTTATGGCTTAGATCCTTAAAAATCTGCTGCCAATCTTGCATTAACGAACCGATTTTGGTGGGAATGGCCAGATTTGAATTCAAAACGCCCTATAAATTAAAAATGGTTGTCCAGTGAAAAACACTTGGCATTTTGAGAATTGAGTTGTTGCGCTCTCAAGTGCACATGAACTGTGAATTCTTTCAAGATCTGGTAGCGAGTCCAAATTTTGAATAATTGTCAGAGACACAAGAACTAGTGAATACCGTCATGTCAACATGCGTAGAAGCTATGGACACCGAAGGAGTGGCAACTGAGGAGAATGTGCAGGAAATTGATATGGGGGCCGAAGTAGCTGCCTTGGAAGTGGCCGAAGTATTGCAGAGGTCCCTAAATCCCCAAGAATTCCAAGACCGAAGCCAACCCCAACCAAGGAGACCATTAAGGACAAGAAGGGCAAGCAACCTACCATACCAGTGCGTGCATTGCCAAGAAAAAACCCACCAAAGCCCACTGCCCAGGAGAAAGGCAAGGCTATAAACCTAGAAGTAGAGGAGGAGGATATCAAAGATATCCCGATGGATGATGAGGATGTGGGAGTGGACATAGAGGAGGTTGAAGCCCAAGGTGTGAACCCTATTACACGGTTGTCAAAGTATGTCCCTCTACGCAAGCCTAAGTCCAAGGTCCCAAAAGAAATTGATGAAAATAAGACTCCCCTGCAAACCGCTCTACTACCGGATGAAATTGCTTTTGACCTTCCACGTTTGGCACGGGTGTCAATATTGAAGCTCGAAGACTGGAACTTGGTGGACCACGAGAAGTTCCCGCACCTGGCGACCGAATAGCTGATGCACCGCATCATAGACACGAATACAAGGATGACAATGTTAGAGCCACGTTGGTGGATCAAGGGAGTAGAGAAGGCAAGATTGTTGAACTTGCTCTGGGTGTGGCACTATAACCACACCCCGTGACAATTTTGGTCATCAAGCAGCTGTTGTACTTGGTGCATGATGGGTGTTTGTGGCTAGAGGATTTGATACCCATCACTGATATGTTGATTCACAGAATAACACATCTTCCGTATATAGGTGAAAATCTAGCTATGATCTTGGGTAGCAAGGGTGGCGAGCAGGTGCTCGCAGAATCAATGAAGGAGAAGTTCAAAATGGTGAAGAAGACATGCAGGTATGCTATCTCCAGCATCTGTGACCCTTATGTGAAGGTGGAAATGCAGATCCTTGTAGTGAAGGTGATGCAGAAGTGCCACACTGATGAGGTGTCGACACTTGACATCGCATTCACACAATAGTGCACGGAAGGAGTCCAGTTTAACTTTTTGGACTACCTTCGGGAAGAGTTCCTGGCGAATTGTCGCGAAGCACAAGAGCAAAGTAAGACCTTCCACTACGCGTGGCTCTTGTTGTCGATTGTGCTGGTAGCATGGGAGCTACTAGAGGAGAGCTATTTCCCTTCGGTTAGGCCAGACCTTCCTGAAGCAGCGAAGTACACTTTGCTGTGGGTGACCAAGGACGTAGAGCGAGTTCGGGACAACAAGATCTTATGGATCTTGCTGGAAATGAATATAAGGATGACCATCAATCATAAGCCACAATTCTTTCCCACGGTATATGCTAACATACAAAGCTATGCCGAGTTTAAAGCTGATTTTCATCGAATATCAACTATAGCACGGAAGGACCCTGCGCAGAAGTGGTACGATTTGTTGTACCTGGCCACAGATGATGCCATTGATGCAATGCTTGATAAATGGTCGGCAAAGTGACACACTACCACGGACTTGGCGGTGGGTAGAAGCAAGTCTGCCACAGAGAAGGAAAAGGAGGAGGCCAAGCTGAGGATGGCGCAACTGGTCAAAAAGGGGAAAGAGGAGGCCACTGAGAAGGCCTAGGCGGAACAGGCAAAAAAATAGACAAGTGGCACAGAGCGGGGCTCTAACATAGGCGCTCGATCACCTCCACCTAAGACCAAATAGGAGTACAAAGAGCATCACAGTGCTAACTCTCAGGAGACGCCCGCCTGCATTAAGCGCCTAAGAGAGCTGGAGAAGGGAGGGTCCAGAAAAAAATCTGAGGAAACCATGACCTCACTGGACCCTATCACATTGATAGAGGACAGCTTATATGACATCGGTGACATAGTCAAGGATGTCACCGTGGAGGCCCTGCAGCAATTTTAAAAGCAGCAATAGATCATCCTAGGGGCCATCTAGACTGGGCTGTAGGAGTTGCAGACCCACGTATCACAAGCTGGTACGCTCTCTATTAGCTTGGCTATTGGCGTGTCAAAGGCTGCTGATATGCTGTACATGAGGGCCGCGAGCACCGCGCCCTCCAAGCGATCAACGAATAGAGGATAAACAATGAACAGATGGCCCTATAGAGAAATGTTGCCATCTTTGTTGAGGTCGAGGCAACCAACCAGAGCAAGAAGATCATACAAGTCGTGGAGGACGCATGAAGAATGGTCCTAGATTTGGCCATTCTAGAGAAGGAGCCAATCGAGGTACGCATCTACAAATTGGCCACAGGGGTGCATGTTGGGCGCGGGATCCCCCCAAGGAAAGTTTTGGGGCTTAAAGCCCAAGCTTTGACTAAGTCCAATGTAAAGACCCTGCAATTTATGGGCGTGGAGCGCAAAATTGTAATTAAGTCATAGGGTTGTCCACCCTTACATTTGTAATGTAGTGTCAACTTGAGAGTTCTACCCATGGTCCGCAGACCATGGGATTGTATAAAAGAGCGAGGCTCTAAGTGTAAAGAGACATGGAAGGAATTGAAGATAGAAAACCTAATGATGAAGTGTTGAGTCTAAGTGTAAAGTCAATTCTTTAAGGTAGTAGAGTAGGAGAAGGCTCTGCAGCTAAGTGTGCAGAGGCCTAGTAGTCCACAGTTGAGTGCGCGAACCCCTGCAGCTGAGTGTGTAGGGCAGGTTTAGTCTGTATTCGATTGAAGCATTAATAAAAAGAAGTTTTACATTAGTTTTGTGTATCTTTTCCTATTTTATGCATTGAAGTATATTGGGTATGAATTGCAAGTTTATTATTTATTTGCTTCACGAACTTACGTGAATACGTTGAATAAGTGAATATAAGATAAATTATATGTTTACGCAAAGATAACTAACTTTTATAAGAAGATAAGTAAGATCCATGATGTAACTTGAGGAGATAGCACAGATCGTTGCTTTAGCAGCACAAAGGTTCCTCAGCCCCTGGTTAGGGTTGCACGAAGGCGAGTATAATAGGGCTTGAAGGCCTCGCGGGTTAGGAAAGTGCTCAAAGTGACCTACGTGAAGGTATCCGTAGTTGGACCAAATAAACCCCTCAGACATCTAAAGGGTGTGGAAACTTGGCTCCAGCATCCCCCCATACTGCTTCAAGTAAGACCTCAATCTGCGCTCCACAGACTATTGCCGAGAGGGGCAGTAGTACAGGGATTTGTTTGGCTAAATAACTATGAACCTGGGTTAGGTCCCATCAAGCCAATAGATGGTTCCATTGCTGGGACCAGAATCTGCATAGAGATGTCTGATGTCATATCATTGGAATCCAATTAAGAAGGAAACTAAAGTTTGGTTAGATAGTAGAATTCACGAGTTCACGGTGTAGGAGAATAGGAATGAATGACTAACAAAAGAAGAGTGGTTAGACTGCTACTTGTACACAAAGATCCACAAAATTTTCTTCACATATTTCCCTACTGAGTTGTACGAGTGGATCGCGAAGCTAGAAGATAGCCAAGGAAGGTGGAAACTTGAAAATCCTATTGTGTGGACCCCAGAGTTGGTGTGCGGATTGGAAGCATCAGAGGATAAGATCATGCACACTATTTTTCACTAGCTCGATCGAATTATTGGAGGATTCAATACTGAGTTCGCGGTAGATACTTCAGTTAGCTATAGCAAGGCAAAGTGACGCTTTCTCAAAGGACCACGAGGTAAGTACATAAAGTCTCTGAATACTTGGATTAAAATATTATTGTGTGAAAAGAGGGTTATGCAATTAGCTTGATGTCTGAAGCCACGCGAAGTGGGAAAACCTATAGAAACGAAGGAAGTAAGGGACTAGAGAATAGCCCTTTGATTTCACCTCCGCGAGGGGACGAGGAAGAGCTCACGAAGGTCTCACCGTGAAGTGTGATCAATTTGATAAGGCAGAGGATTCCACGCATACCACCCCCACCCACACCACCACCAGCTTCACCGCCTTCACCTCCATCTTCACCCATACCACCTCCGCCACCACCACGAGTCAATATGGAAAGTGCGATAAAGTTCCTGTGTTCAAGGGAGTAGGAAATGAAGATCCGGACCAGTTTTGGTTCATGATAAGAGTCGTATGGGAAGTGCAAGGAGTGACAGATGATAATATAAAGAAAGTGACACTGGTCAGCGCTCTACAGGATTATGTTCTGACCTGGTATATTAAGCATTCTAATGACAATCCAAATGCAGGGATCACGGATATCAAAATTGAGTTGAACAGAGAATTTAGCAGGACGAAGTCAAAGGCACAGTCGATCATTGGATTCAAAGAGATCACAATGCTACTAGGTGAGACTCCTTGGGAGTTGGATCAGAGACTAAAGTGCACAATTCGTGAAGTTAATATGACTTTGATGGATGGACAACGCTGCGAATGGTTTTTAGCATCACTGACACCACATTTGAGGAACGCGTTGTCACAACATAGGTTAACAACTCAAGAAGAGGCCTTGGAGATTGTGATGAGGCTGCACCCCGATATAGGATGCTAACTTAGGAGTTCAGCAGATCCATGCGCAGTTGAAAAACTTATGCCTTGAGATGCAGAGTCTGAAACAGGAAAGGACAACCCGACCAGAAGTATGCGAAGAGGTATGGTGCGTTAAATTTAAGGGTCAAGGTCATGACAAGGACCAGTACCTGGTGTTCCTAAATTACCTCACAGGAGGAGGGATGATGCCGTTAATACCAGAGGCACAAGCAAGACCTAGCACGGTGCCTGCTTTGTGGTGCGCGATTTCTCAAATAGGAGCAAAGCATGCTACGGACAATTGCCATTTGTTACAGAAGTACACACAGAATTCACAACAGTTGTTCTATAATTTTTGTAGATCCATTGGACACGATGATCACACCTGTAGAAGCTATGAGATGATGATGGATATGACTCCCACCTATAGATTTTAGGTCAAAATGTGGCCCCTTGACCAGAACGCAAGAGTGACGTGAACCAGATTTCAGGGGCGCGGAGGAGGCCGAGGTGGAGGAGGACCTAGAAGAGGTCGTGGACAGCTGATATGCTACAATTGCGAAGGATCAGGACATTATGCCCGTGATTGTACCAATCCAACACGTCGATCATGTCTATACAGTACCTTGTTTGATCACGAGATGGAGGATTCTGCTATGTTGATAGCTAGGTTGCGCAACAAGGGAGTGATCCAACCGCCCTCGACTCAGAACTTGTAGATGATGAGGTCTAAGCTATGCGAGGAAGATCCAAATCTGAACATCATGCTCCAAAGTGGAATTACAATGGGATATGATAGAGGCAAACAACCTAAAGATAGTACTTGGGTTCACAAGGCTTCGATGAAAGAAGCAGAGTTTGATTTGGAGCGCGCTAAGGAAACCTTCATGGATGCTAAGAAGAGCTTCGCTGATGCCTCCACTTCAGGAAGAAAATATAGATCAGAGCCAGAAATGGAGCAATCCATGCTTACGACATTCCTAGAAACATGCATGAAGCTACTACATGACAGTAAGGTCGTAAAGGGCTTGCAGGAACTCATTAAAAGATGCGTTGGGACCATGCCAGGAGAGTTGCGCATAGTCCAAAAGATTGGAAAGCATGCGACAAGGACGGGAAGAGTAATGAGGTCGACCACACAAATTGGAGAAAATGAGATGGACCAAGTAATTCTGAACCTAGGGTCGGACACGAACATTCAGCCGAAGTAGACATGGGAGTGCATGGGAAGGCCTACACTGCAATGGTCTGCTATCCAACTACGAATGGTGAACCAGAAAAAGATAATACCTATGGGGATATTGCAAGGAATCACCATGGATATTGAAGGGGCAAGCCCGCTAGAAGACTTTGAAGTGATAGAGATTGTTGATGACAGCAATCCCTACCCCACACTCTTAGGAATCGATTGGGCCATTGACATGAAGAGGGTGATTAATCTGAAGAAGCACAAGATGATTTTTGAGAAAAAGTCTTTGTGCATAGTAGTACCCTTGGACCCTACAGAAGGATCATGCTACACAAAGCCAGTGTGTGACTATGAAAGTGATGATGATTTAGACTGCATCTACAAGATAACCGCGTGAGAGCAAGACTAGGTAAATCCTACCGTGGATGGACGAATCTCATGGGAGCGCGAAAACTCTTGTACATCGAATTCAGATGAAGAGATAGAGCGATGGCAGAACCGATTACATGAGGTAACCATGCTAAACTGTAACATGATGACAAGATTGCTACACTTCATGTCGATAGAAGTGAGAGATTTTCCTACTTATGATGGATTAGGTGAGGTAGATGCTTTCTTGGACAAATTTGAAAGGGAGGTGCCAGAAAAGAAACGTTTCCAAGCTTTGAAGTGGGTACTACACGCTATGCCCATGAGGTGGTGGTGTACGCACAAAGGAAACTCTGAGAACTAGCGCGAATGCAGGAGGATGATGCGCATGCATTTTGGGAAGCCTAAGATGTGATTAACAGAAAAATACAATGGACGGGATGGTCCACGTGCACATTTGTCTAGGTGGGTACAAGCATATGGTAAACAACATACGCGGATGCCCATGGACTTCGCATTGGGGAACACGGTCAATAATCATGTGTTGGGGAGGCCATTTCATGAATGGTCACTCCAGTTGGAGTGACAAAGTGTGGAAATAATGAGTGTGCAGAGGGTTACCCACGCAGAAGCCCTTAACAAAGTGTGTGAAGCACTGAACAAGGTATATAATGCGCAGCGAAGTGATCAGGACCTGCGTGTACCAACAGTTTTGTGGGCTTATATGACAACGTGTAAGAAACTAATAGGACAAACGCCTTCTAGCTTAGCCTATGGAGAAACCATTGTAATACCGATGGAGTATATTATGCCTAGTCTACGCATAGCAGTGCACACAAGTATGATGGACCACAGAGCCCTAGAGGAGAGGCTTGCACCATTGGAGGAACTCGAAGAGGAACGATTTTTGGTTGGATTCCATCAACACATACAAAAGCAGCACAAAAAGGCTTGACACGATCGACATATTAAGTTGCACACCTTCAAGGTGAACAATTTAGTGTTACTATATGGTAGTAAGTTTGATAAATTCCCAAGAAAGTTCAGAATGTGTTGGCTGGGACTGTATGTTATTAAGGGGGTCACAAACGGAGGCACAGTGCAACTGATAAAGCTAAATGGAGAACCTTTCCTAGGCACAGTGAATGGTAGTTGGTTAAAGCCATACACGGGTGGCTCGGCTATCTGACTAGACAACAGAATCACAATCTTAGCACTCCAGGTAGCTAAAAGGAGGTGTGGGACTATAAACAGATGCAGGGAACGCAGGAGCAGATACAGGGAAGCATTTCAGACACTACGGTCTCTAAAAAATGCTTCTAGGAGATACAACATGTAGCCGCTCAGTGCGCTGCCGACCTTGCAGCAATCCGAGCATAGTTGGAAGGTCTATGTGCGAAGATCTCCGCACCGACAAAGTGACTCGAGGGCAAGTCATGATGTTTGTGTTGGGGGCCTGTTGGGCACGGGATCCCCCCAAGGCAAGTTTTGGGGCTTAAAACCAAGTTTTGACTAATTCCAATGTAAAGACTCCACGCTTTGTGGGCATGGAGCACAAAGTTGTAATTAAGTCATAAGGTTGTCCGCCCTTACTTTTGTAATGTAGTGTCAGCTTGAGAGTTCCACCCATGGTCCGCGGACCATGGGATTGTATAAATAGACTGAGGCTCTAAGTGTAATGAGACATGGAAGGAATCAAAGATAGAAGACCTAATGATGAAGCATTGAGTCTAAGTGTAAAGTCGAGTCTTTGGGTAGTAGAATACGAGAAGGCTCTGTAGCTGAGTGCGCAGAGGCCTAGTAGTCTGCAACTGAGTGCACGGACCCCTGCAGCTAAGTGCGTAGGGTAGGTTGATTCTATATTTGATTGAAGCATAAATAAAGAGAAGTTTTACATTATTTCTGTGTATCTCTTCCTATTTTATGCATTGAATTATAATGGGTATGAATTGCAAGTTTACTGTTTATTTGTTGCGCGAACTTATATGAATACGTTTAATAAGTCAATATAAGATAAAGTATCTATTTACACAAAGATAACTAACTGTTATAAGAAGATAAGTAAGATCCACGGTGTAACTTGAGGAGATAGCGCAGATCGCTGCTTTAGTAGCACGAAGGCTCCTCAGCCCCTGGTTAGGGTTGCGTGAAGGTGAGTATAACAGGGCATGAAGGCCTCACGGGTTAGGAAAGTGCACGAAGGTATCCACAATTGGATTAAATCGACCCCTCAAACATCTCAAGGGTGTGGAAACTTGGTTTTAGAAACCCCCCATACTGCTTCGAGTGAGACCTCAATTGCGCTCCGCAGACTGTTGTCGAAAGGTCCAGTAGTACATGGATTTGTTTGGCTAAATAACTCCAAACCTAGGTCAGGCCCTATCAAGCCAACAATGTGCGACACTCAAACAAAGATGGTGCAAGTTCGGTTGGAGTTGAACCTACAAATTACAGAGCTCCAGTTGAGGGCCCGACCTTCAACACCGCTAGAACTAAAGGAACAGTGGGTGGCCGTTGTCAGAGAAGTAGTTGCGGTGGTGGAGAGAGCAATAGCAGACTACACATAGTTGTTCGAACAATCGTTTGAGGTCCTGACCAGCTTGTAGGAGGACACAAACATCCAGAGGCTAGAGACAGAAGCACTCAAACTCCAATAGCGCTATCACAAAGTTAATGGCACAGCGCGAACCGTCGTGCTGACACAGAGGTTAGCCAAGCTGCAGGAAGCCAAGCAGCTGAAGGAACAGGTGGACGCAGTGCTACACAAGGAAGCAATGCTAAAGGCACGACTAAAGCCCTAGATGGAGGAAGCTTACGCAGTCACAGGAAACATTGAAGGCTAGTTTGCAACTTTGCAAGTGACGCAATAACAACTTTAGGCTGACAGCGTAGGAGCAGTAACCAAGAAGACAGTTGAAGATGTGAAGCAGGCAGCAACACAGTGCATGACTGAAGTTGCAGTCATTCGAGTCGAACTGAATAGGCTTCGCGCAAAGATATTTGTACCTATCAAGTGACTCGAGGGTGAGTCACAATGTTTTTGTTGGGGGCCTGTTGGGAGCGGGATCCCCAAAGGGAAGTTTTGGGGCTAAAAGCCCATGTTTAAGTCAATTTTTATAATATAATTGTAAAGACTCTGCATTTTGTGGTCACGGAGCACGAAGGTGTTATGTGTCAAAAAGGGTAGTCCTACCTTAGTTTAGTAAAGTAAAGTTAGTTGTAAGGGACCTACCCATGGTCTGCGGACCGTGGGATTGTATAAAAAATACCTAAGCTCTAAGTAGTTAAAAAAAGAAAAAGATAATGGCAAATCATGTCATAGAGTGACAGCTCTGAAGAAGAAGTCTAAGTCTTGGGTCGTAGCGTAGATAGAGGCTCTGCAGCTGAGTACACAGAGGCCTAGGATAGATGTCCACAGCTGAGTGCATGGACCCTTGCAGCCATGTGCGCAAGGTGGAAAGAGGCTGTAAACACTTGGAAGATATTAATAAAAGGAGTTATTCTACAATTTATGTGTCTTTGTTCTGTTGATGTGTTTGTATATTTTATGTATGAATTTCCTTTATTATGCTTATATGATGCGCGAATGAATGCAATTACATGGAATAATCGAATGCAATTTTGAATATCTGCTTACACGATGTTAACTTTAAGTATTTGATGAGATAAGCAAGTCACTTAGAATAATTGAAGAATCTACACGGCACGCTGCCATAACAGCGCTAAAGTACCTGAGCCACAGGATAGGGCTGCGCGAAGGTTGATCATATAATTTTATGAAGGTATTGAAGGCTATAATAGAGGGTTTGTCTTGCAAGCCCTAGAGAAAAGCCACCTATGCGAAGGCAAGGATAGAAGGCAGGGAGCTACAAGAGGAGAGCCAATTACCCTCGGTCACGCCAGACCTTCCTGAAGCAGCGAAGTATGCTTCATTGTGGGTGACCAAGGACATGGAGCAAGTTTGGGATAGCAAGATCTTCTGGATATTGATGGAAATGAATATCAGGATGGCCATCAATCACAAGCCGCAATTTTCATCCACAGTATATGCTAACCTACAAAGCTATTCCGAGTTTAAAGCTGATTTTCATCGAATATCAATCAGGGCACGGAAGGACCCTGTGCAGAAGTTGTATGATTTTCTGTACTTGGCCACAGATGATGCCATCGATGCGGTGCTTGATAAATGGTCAGCGGAGTGGCGCACTACCATGGACTTGGCGGTGGGTGGAGGAAAGTCTGCCACACAAAAGAAGAAGGAAGAGGCCAAGCTGAAGATGGCGTAGCTGCTCAAAAAGAGGAAAAATGAGGTTGTTGAGAAGGCCCAGGTAGAATAGGTAGGAAAGGAGGCAGGAAAACAAACAGGTGGCATAGAGTGGGGCTCTGAAAAAGGCACACAATTTCCCTCACCTGAGACCGAGGAGAAGGAAACAGAGCAGCACGGCGTAGACCCTCAGGAGACGTCTACCCACATTAAGTGCCTGAGAGAGCTAGAGAAGGGAGGGTCCAGAAAGAAATCCAATGCAACCAATACCTCACTAGACCCTATCACATTGATGGAGGGTGACTTATATGAAATCAGTGACACAGTCAGAGATGTCACTGCGGAGGCCCTGCAGCAATTTGAAAAGCAACAGCAGATCATCATAGGAGCCATCCAAACTAGGTTGTAGGAGTTGTAGACCTGCGCGTCGCAAGATGGTATGATATCTATTAGCTTGGCTATTAGCACATCAAAGGCTATTGATATGTTACGCAAAAATTCTTCCAATGTGATAGTGCTGCCAGATGGAGCACTGACCATAAAAAATGAGGCTGACAGGCCCACTGTCAGCACCTTTAAGGGAGTTGGATTGAACCTAGTAGCGCTTCCGCTTGAAGCACTGTACCTCTTGCAGGATGGATTAATTGCAGAGCTATGGGCTCATGAGCACCACACCCTCCAGGTGATCAGCGAACAAAGGATAAACAAACAATAGATGGCCCTACAACGAAATGCTGCCATCACTGTTGAGGCTGAGGCGACCAGCCAGAGCAGGAAGATCATACAAGTCGTGGAGGAGGCATGCAGAATGGTTCCAGAATTGTACATTCCGAAGGAGGAGCCAGTCGAGGTCCACATTCGTAAATTTTCCATAGGGGACAGAGATGGTGCGGGTTCAATTGGAGCTGAACCTACAGATTACAGAGCTCCAATTGAGGGCCTAGCCTTCAACACCACCAGAGGTCAAGGAATAATGGGCGAGTGCTATCACAGAAGCAGTCATGGTAGTGGAGAGTGTAGTAGCAGACTGCACACAATTGTTTGAACAATCATTTGAGGTCCTGACCAGCTTGTAGGAGGACCCAAACATCTAGAGGCTCGAGACGAAAGTGCGTGAACTCCAACAATAATATGATGAAGTTAAAGGCACAACGCGAACCGTCATGCTGACACAGAGGTTAGCTAAGCTGCAGGAAGCCAAGAAGTGCATGAAAGCGTGACTAAAGCCCTAGCTAGAGGAGTCTTACGCAGTCACAGGAAACATTGAAGGCAGGCTTGCGACTCTACAAGCAACGCAACAATAGCTTTAGGCTGACAGTGCAAGAGCAGTAACTGAGAAGATAGTTGAAGATGCAAAGCAGGAGGTAGCTTAGTACATGACCGAAGTTGCAGTCATTAGGGTCGAGCTATATGGGCTTCGTGCAAAGATATTCACGCCTACCGAGTGACTCGAGGGCAAGTCATGATGTTTGTGTTGGGGGCTTGTTGGTAGCGGGATCCCCCAAGGGCAGTTTTGTGGCTAAGAGCCCATGGTTAAGTCAATTTTTGTAATATAATTGTAAATACTCTGCATTTCATGGTCACGTTGCGTGAATATGTTATGTGTCAAAAAGGGTAGTCCACCCTTAGTTTTCTAAAGTAAAGTCGGCTGTAAGAGACCTACCCATGGTCCACCATGGGACTGTGTAAAAAGAGCTGAGCTCTAAGTAGTTTAGGCATGGAAATAATGGCAGATCATGTAGTAGAGTGATAGCTCTAAAGAAGAAGTCTAAGTCTTGGGTCGTAGTGTAGATAGAGGCTCTGCAGCTGAGTACATAGAGGCCTAGGGTAGAAGTCCGCAGCTGAGTGCACGAACCCCTACAGCTGTGTGTGCAGGGTGGACAGAGTCTGTAAACACTTGGAAGATATTAATCAAAGGAGTTATTCCACAATTTATGTGTCTTTGTTCTGTTGATGTGTTTTGATATTTTATGTATGAATTTTATTTATTATGTTTATATGATAAGTGAATGAATGTAATTACATCGAATAATTGAATGCAATTATGAATATATGCTTGCGCGGCATTAAATTTAAGTATTTTACGAGATAATAAAATCACTTAGAATAATTGAGGAGTCTACACGACACGCTGCCATAACAGTGCGAAAGTGCCTGAGCTACAGGTTAGGGCTGTGCGAACGTTGATCGTATACTTTTGCAAAGGTATTGAAGGTTGGAATAGAGGGTTTGTCTTGCAAGTCCTAGAGTGAAGCCACTTGCATGAAGGCAGGGATAGAAGGAAACAAATGACATCACAACCATCTTAGGGTGTGGAAACTTGGTTCCAGCATCCCCCCATACTACTTCGGGTGAGACTTCGATCTGCGTTCTGTGGGCTGATGCCAAAAGGCCTATAGTGTAGGGATTTGTTTAGCTAATTAACGTTGAACCTGGGTCAGGCCCCCTCAATCCAACACCATCTAAAACAATACAACTAGTACTTGTTTGAGGATTTAGATCACCTTTAGGCTAGAGGTAAGTTTTTATTTAATAGGAAATGTTTTGCTTGAATTAGAATAACATATCATTGTAGTTAGTTTACACTTGGCACCACTGCACTAGGTGTTTTATTGCTCTTTGTTACTCTTTTCTCCTATCATCACCCTTTAATATATTGATTCATCTTTTTATTAACATCATTGTTCCCCCTAGGTGTTTGTCATGAAGAATTCATGGTCTTCACCCCCAGTTTCCTTTAGGAAATCTTACTCCTACTCATCTTGTTCGAACCCATCCTCCTAGTCCTCCATTGAGTCCCCATACTGACTCTAGTTCTTCTAATTCTTCTAGTTCTTCCTCTAATTCCATATCTTCCCAACCCCACAATGCCACCATGTCAAGCACTAATGTGGGTGGTGAAAACCTAGGTGGTAACCAAGGTAACCCCATAGGCAGAACCTCTTCAGGTATGGCCACTAATACACCTTTTCTTCCCTATATGGTTTGTTTGAGCCTCCCTAATTTCAACAAGCTTATCAATGGTCCTCTTCTCCATAACCCAAATTACCCTCCCATGCCCACCAAGATTCCTTCCAATATTCCCAAGTTTAAAGGTAATCTTGGAGAAGACCCCACCAAGCATGTTCACTCTTTTCACATTTGGTGTTTATCAAATTCCATTACCGAATACCCCATTTGTCTTCCTCTCTTCCAACACACCCTAACTGGAGTTGTTGCCAAATGGTATGTGGACCAAGAGCATGACTCTAATTCTACCTTCGCAACTCTTGCCAAATATTTCCTTTCATATTTCTAGTTACTTATCAGATATGACATAGGTACTGAACTCTTGACCTCTTTTCATCAAACTTATGCCACCTGCCTTTCTGACCATGCATAAGAATAGTGCGGAAGTAGGATCATTTGTAGATATCCTAAGTTAGAAGACCATGAATATATGGATTGGTTCTTAATAAATGTTTTGGCCCCCATAGGTAAATATGTCAACTCTCACTTCCCTTATAATAAGGAAGAAGCTCTACAAATAGCCTTAAAATATGATATGATATATGCCCAATCAGGTTATGTTTATACTATCCTCCCTAATCTACCTCAGCTCGGTGTTGTTAATGCATTGGGGGAATCTCATGTCGCTAACGGTATCATTGGATCTCTTTCCCAAACTCAACCATCACCATATACTCAACCTACCATGAGTTATGGTCAACTCCTAGGGGGACCAGTTCTGCTTACACTTATCCCCATCTAGATCTTTCATGCGTCAACTCTTACCAAGTTACAAGCACGCCATGTGCATATCCCCATCTGCATCACTCAATGCCAGGGCTAGATGTTTCTCAACCTGGTTATCCAAATGTTGTCGTGAATCCTTACTATCCTTATGCATTGCCTAACACTCCATATCCACCAACATCAGTGCCTCAACCTCCCATGCCTCCACTTCCTTTTCCACAACAACAACCACCCCCACAGAATCAAGTTTACACTTAGCAGAGTACTACCAATTCCCATAACCCCAAGAGAAGGAAGAAGGGGAAGGGTAACCTAAATCAACAACATCAAGGTAACCAAGGCAATCAGGGTTGACAACCTGATGCCCCTAAGGGTAACCAGCCTAATCCCACAACCTAGAAATAGGGCGGACATCCCAAGCATAACAAGGTTCTTAGAACTAAAAAGAATTTCTCCTGTTGTAGATTTTTTTGCCAGTATACTCATGAATGTCTCCTTTTACCATAAATGCATCAGGTATGGGAAGTTTACGAACCTACCTCTAGAGGATCTTAGTCCATTTCTCCACTTCCTCCCCCTCTTGCTTCATCACAACTGACAGTTCGTACCAATCCTTTTCCTCACCAAGGATATGTGGCTTCCCAACCCACACATAGTACTACAACCCCTCAACCTTTACAATCTGGTGATAACAATTACCATATTCTCATGATGGATTTTGAAAACATCAACCTCTAGACTTGTTCACACCAATATGACAATCCTCCTAATAATTCAGCAACTGACTCCCAACCCAAAAGTTCCACCAAGTCTCTGTCATCACCAAATGGTACTTTATAGATCCCTCTACCTAAGGCAAAGGTTCATCCTAAGATCACCAAAGGTCCATTGCATTAAAATTTTACTTCTTCTAAAGTGCCCCATACATATAGTATAGTATATGACTTGGCATATTCTCCTCTTTCTGTGTGAACATTGGAATTCCTCTAGATGTGCCCATCCCAACAGAAAGATTTACTATCTGCTTTGGGAACTGTGGATACCTCCAACAATCATTTGATTGTCTTTGATGTTGATAATGTGGAACAACCCCCCCTTCCTCCATCTGTTGTTTTTCATATAACAGTCTCCATAAAAAATACCACTATCCAGTGGTGTATAATAAATCAAGACACCTCCACATGTGTGATGGCCTATAGTGTTGGAAGCAAGTTGGTTCCCCTAACCTATCACCATCCACTATCAGTCTTAGTGCTTGGGACAGTCACCCCTTGTAGTCCCTCAGTTTATATCACAATTTCCCCATCACTATTGTTCGCAAGATGGTCTTGATTGACATCAAATCCATTAATACCCTTTAGATTATAACATCTTGTTGGATCGTAGTTACACATATGCCATGTCAAATGTCGCATCCTCTATATTTTACAAGATGTGATTTCCTCATAATGTAAAGATTGTCATTATTGATCAGTTGACAAACTATGACCTTCAGTCTCAGACCACTCCTCAAACCACTATTTCATCAATGACTAGAAATCAAACCACTTCCTGCTTTACCGATATTTCTCATGGGGTCTATAAATATTCCACATTGCTTGGGGCTTATTATGGTCCACCTCCTACCCCTTCTGAGCCTAGCTCTTCAAGTGTTTGCATGCTTCAAGTGTCATGGGCCATAGGCAAGCAGTCTGATACGTCTTCCCAGTAGTCATCTCCTCTGCAACCCCTGCTCTAGAATATCCCCATCCTTCAGATATAATTCCTCCAAGCCAGTTTCCTCCCGATCCTTTTCAACCAATAACTGTTCTTGATTTGGTGATCAAATTTTAGCTCAAAAATGAAATTTCCCAGAATGGAAGTCGAAGTGTTCGTCATTCTGAATCCAATGAAACTTGTTTCACCTTAATTCGATGTTGTATCACAATGTTATGATGTTCAGAAGTTTTGAGGCAATAGCTCAAAAATTAATATGTTTGCTGAATGGGAAGTCAGACGGCTCACATCATCAGGTTGACTAGGCAGACATGGACCAATGAGAATCTTCCTAGTGCTAACCTTGTACTGGGTGAGTTGGCTTGATCTAGTTGGTTGGTTAGTTTTTGGTGGACCAATGAGGGTGTTCCATGTGGCACAGGCAGAGGTCACCACGTGGAACCCCATGGTTGGCCAAAATTATGGTAGGGTTGGATAGCCTAAGCAGGGCTCAAACCCTCGACCTGTAGTTCAATATTCAAGCGCCTCACCATTCCGCTTATGCCATGGTTCTTAACACCAGAAGGGTTCTGAGCATATTTCAATTTGACTTCAGTGCTTATTGGGAGGAGGGGTCGATTCGTCAACACCGGCCCTCGATCACCTACAACACCACATGACTGGTACAAAGGAGATGGGGCTTAGGACCTTAGCCCAACCCCTAGTCACAACACTCTGATGATGCCACTAGAAAATACAACAAAGAATGCCAGAGGAAAGGGGCTTACGACTAGCCTTAGCCCCGGTCATATGGAACCTACACAAAACCTTGGCACAATCGGGAAGTGTTGGGCAACGGATCCCCCCATAGTATGTTTTTGGGGCTTGAAGCCCAGATTTTGCTCACGTGTAATGTAAAGACCCCACGAAATGCGGGCGTGGAGCGCGAGAGTCTAGGGTTGTCTGCCCTAAGATAATGTAATTTAATGTAGAGTGTGTCGGCTTACCCATGGTCTGTGGACCATGGGATTGTATAAATAGAGTGAGGCCCTAAGTGTAAAGACAGTCTAAAGTCTTATGATGTCCTTGGATGATGAATTCGCTCTAAGTCTGTAAGTTAGAGTTTGGGTTGTAGTAGTAGGAAGAGGCTCTACAGCTATGTGCACAGAGGCTTGGTAGAGTCCGTAGAGGTGTGCACGAACCCCCGCAGCTAAGTGCACAGGGCAGAGTTGGGATTGTATCTGAATATAGGATTAATAAAAGATATGTTGATTCTGAAATACTATGTGTTTATGCTTCTGTTATGTTTATGCATCTCTTTACAATTTTATGATTACGAGCACTTTCTATGAATGTTGAATGATTAATGAGAATGTTGGGTATACGCAATGAAGTTAAGATCTATAATAACAGCACAGTAAGGATAAAGGATCTACACAACACCTCTTCGCTCTCCTTATAGAGCTACGTGGAAGCAGTCGCACAAGCTGCAAAGGATAGACGGCTCCGCGGGGCAGCCTAGGCACACGGGTTCGGTTTGTGAACTTCCTAGACTTCATTAAGACATCCCTAGGGTGTAGAAACCTAGTTCCAACACCCTCCCATACTACCTCGAGTGAGACCTCAGTCTACACACCGTGGACTATTGTCAAAAGGGCTAATAGTTTCAAGATTTGTTTGGCTAAATCACTTCTAAACCTGGGTCAGGCCCCAACAAGCCAACAAATGGTTCCGTTTCCGAGACCGGGATCTGCCTAAGGGATGTCTGATGTCGTGCCATTGGAACCCTACAAAGGAGGAAACTGAAGAGTGGTTAGACAAGAAGCTTCACGATTTCATGACACAGGAAAAGAGAACTCCACAAATATCCAAGAAGAGGTGGCTAGATCGCTACATATATACGGAAATCCACGAGATCTTCTTCGTGTCCTTCCATTCTGAATTGTATGAGTGGATCGTGAGGTTAGCCAATAGCCAAGGAAGGTATAAGCTCAATCAGCTGATAGTGTGGACTCCAGAATTAGTGCGCGGACTAGAGACATCAAAAGATAAGATCACGCGAGCTATGGACCATTGGCTCGACTAGATAATAGGGGGATTTATCACTGAGTTTACGATAGACATGACCGTGAGCTATAACAGAGCAGAGCAGTGTTTTCTCAAGGGACCACAAGGTAGGTACATTAAATCCCTGAATACCTGGATTAAGATGTTGTTATGTGAAAAATGGGTGATGTGAATACATTAATGTTTGGAGCGACACAGAGCGGAAGGATCTACAAGGGTAGCGGGGAGTTAGGAAACAGTCCCTTGATTTAACCTTCGCGAGAGAGTGAGGAAGAGCTCACTCGGGTCTCTCCGAGAAATGCGGTTAGTTTGATAAGGAAACACATTCCGCAGTTACCACCTCCACTTACGCCACCGCTCGCTTCACATGCTTCACCTCCATCTTCACCCACCTCACCTCCACCAAACCCGTAGTTTAGCATGGTGAGCGCAATCAAGCTACCCATATTCAAAGGAGTAGGGAATGAGGATCTAGATCAGTTTTGGTTCGTGGTAAGAGCAGTGTGGAAAGCACAAGGGGTCATGGATGACAACATTAAGAAGGCCACATTGGTGAGCGTGCTACAGGATCGCACATTGACATGGTATATCAAGCACTCTAATGATCACCCAAATGCAGGAATAGTGGAGATCCAGAATGCACTGAATAGAGAATTTAGCCGACTAAAATTAGAGACACAGTCAATCATCAGATTTAAATAAATCGCGATGCTTCCAGGTGAGACCCCCTAGGATTTGGATCAAAAGCTGAAGAGTACGATCCGCGAAGCTAATATGACACTAACGGATGTGTAGCATCGCGCATGGTTTGTGGCATCTTTGACACCACACCTGAGGACGGTGCTATCACATCAAAAGCTTTCAACCCAGGCCAAAGCATTGGAAATGACGATGAGGTTACATGAAACACAGATATAAGATCTAGGGTTGGGAGTTCAACAAATCCATGCGCAGCTATAGAATCCCTGCCTGGAAATGAAGAGCTTGAAGTAAGATAGGGCACCACAGCTGGAGGCATGCGAGGAAGTGTGGTGCATAAAATGCAAAGGTCGGGGCCATGACAAAGACCATTGTCCAGTATTCGCAAACTACTTGGCAGGAGGGGGACCAATGCCATTGAGACTAGAGGCACAGGCAGGGCCAAGTGCAGCACCCGCGCTATGGTGTGCAATCTGTCAGATAGGGGGAAAACACACGACGGATAACTGTGATTTGTTGCAAAAGTATACACAGACTCCCCAACAACTATTTTGTAATTTTTGTAGTTTAGTAGGCCATGACGAGTGTACTTGTCATAGCTACGAGTTAATGATGGATCAGACCCTAGCCTATAGAATGCAAACAGAAACGCGAGGCCTCAACCCAGCCGTGGGGATGGTGCGCACTGGATTTTCAAGGGCAAGGTTGAGGATGAGGAGGAATGGGGCCGCAGATAGTTAATATGTTACAATTGCGGAGGATCAGAGCACTACACTTGCGATTGTTCCAACCCAACGAGAATATCCTATTCATATTGTGCTCTGTTTGATCATGAAATGGTAGATTTTCCTATATTTATCGCACAGATGCGCAAGAAAGGGGTACTTCAACCTACTCTGACTTAGAATATACAAATGATGAGGTCTGAACTGTGCGAAGAAGACCTAAATGTGAACATGATGCTCAAAAGTGGCGTAACCACAGGGGAAGATAAGGGGAAGCAGCATGAGGAAGTGATCCAGAATTTAAACAGGAACGCAAAAAATTACAGAGATAACCATAAACATAGATATGCAATGGAAATAATACTTCATTTCATTAATGTAAAATACTGAAATATGCTTACAAACAGTAATGGAAATAAACTAGCTAGGGCAATGGTAGCTTATCTCTGAGAAGAGATGTGGTGGCTACATGCCTCTGAACTGTGTTACAATGAGGCTCGAAGGCCTATTTATTGTTGAGAAACAATGGAAAACCCTTAACATTCCAAAACCTAACCCTAGAAGATGAAACACCAAACTGTGGACCCCATTTGGGTAAATTGGTACACCAACTTCCCGGGGTCGTAACTTTGGCATACGATCTCCGTTTGACGCGTACAATAGCTCGTTAGAAAGATCTATCCGAGCACTACCACTTTGGGATACATCATCCCTAGATTTCCAAAAAAACATCGTTTAGGGCCTCAAAACGGCTCTGAAAGTTTAGGACACGAAAAACTGCTAAAAATAGTAAGTTGTGCTACAATTAAGGAAACTGAAAATGATGAGAGAAAAAATGGTGGGGGTCCAGGTGGACTTGGCAGGTGGCCACCAATATCCACCTGGATCATTCCTCCCCCCTTAGGAAGTAATGGTCCCCATTGCTTTGAGTTCCTCCATGAGATGAGGAAACTTTTGCTGAACTTGTTCCCTGGTGAGCCACTTGCCCTGGTGAAGGAGTTGGCCTGCTTTGACAACTCGATACAGTTGGATATTCTATTGGCGAGTGTTCTTGATCTGTGTGTCCACAATCCGATCAGTTGTAGCTTGTTCCATGCAATCTGGATTTAATTCTGTGGGTGTGAGTTGTTCTGCAATGTCGGATGTGTTTAGCAATGGTGGAAAGTATGGCCGAAGGCGGTCCACATTGAACACTGGGTGCAGTCCAAAGAATGGGGGTATGCTGAGCTCAAATGCATTGTCTCCCACGGCCTTAGTAATGGTGTAGGGACCATATCAGAGTGGTCTCAGTTTCCGATAGGCTCCAGTAAGGCGTTCCTTTTGCAAATGCAACCAGACTTTGTCGCCCACCTGAAACTTGTGTGGCACCCGATGTTGATCATGTCGCTGCTTGTACTTGGCATTTGATTTCTCCAGAATGTCATGGACCTGTTGGTGAATATGTTGGATGCACTCAATGAAGTTGGTGGCCTTATCTGTTTCGGACTGGACATGAGCTGAATTTACGTGAGTAGCTGCAAGTGGCATGGCCACATCAATGGGGCATAGTGGTTGGAATCCCAAACCCACATGAAAAGGGCTATGGCTAGTGGAGTTGTGAAGAGCTCGGTTGTAGCTGTGCTGAACATAGGGGAGGCTCTCGTCCCATGTGCGTGGATTCTTTGAGTTATACATGCGCAGAATGTGCACAATCATCCTATTGACAACCTCCGTCTGGCCATCAGTTTGAGGATGGAAGGTTGTGGACTTCGTGAGTTTGGTGTCCAGCATTGACCAGAGACTAGACCAAAATGTGCTGAGGAACCGACTGTCCTGATCTGAGATGATAGCCTGTGGGATCCCAAAGTGCACCCATACTTGTTCAAAGAAGAGTTTAGCAGTGGCTTCTGCTGTGATATTCTTCTTGCAGACCGCCATAATGGCCATCTTCGAGAACCTGTCGACGACCACAAAAACACAGTCATTTCCATGCTTAGTGGAAGAAGTCCTGACATGTAATCCATGGAGATGGATTCCCAAGGTCGAATAGGGGTAGGCAATGGGGTATAGAGGGCGTGCTTCTTAATGGTTGGTTTGGCAATGGCACAGGCAGCACATGATCTGATGTACTTCCCAACATCCTGTCGAAGATTCCGCCAATAGAAATAATTTTGCAGTACTTCCACTGTTTTCTTGACCCCGAAATGCCCAGCAGCCCGACTGTAGTGTGCTTCCCAAATCATCTTGGCACGCTCGCTTGAAGGAACACAAAGGTGACCCAGGTGGCATAAGAGGGCATCCCGGAGGTGAAAATCTGGAACATGCCAACCCTCCAAGAGTGTCTGGTATGTGTGGCTGAATTCTGGGTCACTTTTGTAGAGAAGTGGCCAATCAGAAGTCTCGTGCCCACAAGAGTTGAGCACGGTGGTTAACGCCATGATCGGTGGTCGACTGAGGCAATCTGCAACATTATTGGTGCTGCCCTTCTTATACTTGATATTCAAGTGGAACTGTTGCAGGTATGTAGACCACTGCTGATGGCGATCATTCTGCAATTTCCCTTGGGTCTGTATGAACTGCAGGGGTCGGTGGTTTGTGTGGATGACCGTTTCCTTCCCCAAAATGTAATGCTTCCATCGTCGACAGGCCTGCACAATGGAATACATCTCTTTATCATAAGTGGGGTACTTCCAGACTGTGTCTGAAAGTTTTTCATTGTGATATGCCACTGGATGTCCATGTTGAGTAAGGACTGCCCCAATAGCATAGTCAGAGGCATCTGTCTTGACTTCAAATGGTTGTTGTAAATCTGGTAACGTGAGCATTGTTGTCGTACAGAGGCAATCCTTCAACTCTATGAATGCCTTCTCTTGAGATTCAGACCAAAAGAATTTCGCTTTCGCTCCTCCCTTGGTGACTTGACTCAAGGGCCAAGTAATATGAGAAAACCCCAACACGAACCTGCGGTAGAAGTTGGCAAGACCTAGAAAGTTGCGGAGCTCTGTTAGAGTGGTTGGAGATGGCCAATCCCGAATGACTTCGATCTTGGCTGGATCCACATGCACCCTTGTTCATCAATGATGTATCCCAGATACTGAACCTGGGTCATGCCAAAAGTGCATTTCTCCAAATTGGCACATAGCTTGTGTTGCCGCAGTGTTTGAAGAACCTGTCGGATGTGGTGGAGGTGCTCTTCCCAACTCTGGCTGAAGATCAGAATTTCATCCAAGTATACTACTACAAATGATTTGGCGAATGACCGCAAGATGTCATCCATTAGCCTCATGAAGGTTGCAGGAGCATTCGTCAATCCGAAAGGCATAACCAACCATTCGAAAAGGCCCTCCTTGGATTTGAAGGCAGTCTTCCACACATCAGAGGGTTTGATTGGTACCTGGTGATATCCTGACTTCAGATCGATCTTGCTGAAATATTTCGCCCCCTTTAGTTGGTCCAGAAGGTCATCAATCTGCGAGATCGGGTACCTATTACGGACAGTGATCTTGTTCAGTGCCCGATAGTCAATGCGGAGTCTCCACGTCCCATCCTTCTTCTGTACCAACATGATCGGGCTCCCACAAGGCGATGAACTCGGACGGATGTGACCTTTCTGCATGATCTCCTAAATCTGCCTCTTGATTTCATCGTTCTCCAGAACAGAGCGCCGATAAATTGGTCCATTGGGTAGCGGCGCACCTGGGGTCAGATCGATGGAGTGCTTGACCTGACAGTGCAGAGGAGCAGGGAGGTGAAGATGTCCTCGTACTCCTCCATGACCTTGTCCATCTGTAGTTGTGGTGCGGAGGGGCCCTGTCTAGAGGTCGCGACCACCATCTTCTTCTTTCCTTGAGGGTGTATCATCAGGAAAACAAATTTCCCGGTTTTGGAAATGAGCTTACTGCATTGTCTTGCAGTAACCAAAGAGATGGCGGTAGGTGGTGCTACCTCTGGTATCCTGTACAACATATTTCCAAATGTAATAATAACAACACAGGGGCCTTGATTCATACACAGCATGTCGCTTCCACAAGTATGGATGTCCTAATAATACATCACAAACTTCAAGGGGAGAAATGTCACACAATACCTCATCCGTGAAGGGCTTGATGATGTATGGAAGGTGACACTGTTGGTTCACGCGAAGATCTCGTCCTTGGTGAAGCCACTCGATGGTGTACGGTTGTGGATGTGCTCTGGTCAGTAAGCCCAACCGCTTCACGACCTCTGCCAAAATGAGGTTCTTTTGGCTCCTGCTATCAACAATGAACTATAGTGGGGAGCCCTTTACCCACATCTTGGAGTGGAAGAGATGCTCCTCCTCCTCTAGATCTTCGGGTTCATTTCTCTGGATCTTGGCAGTAGCAACAGTGGTGTTGGGATCCGCATCAATGATCTGCTTCCCTTTGTCATTCCCCTTGTCAGGTTCTGACTCAGAGTCAGAACATGCATCTAATTCTGAAACCTTTAGCTCAGCCACCAGTGACTGCTTGGCTCGGCACTCACTTGTGTTGTGAGTGGAGCTCTTATGGAACTCACACCATTTTCCCGTGTCCTTTTTCGGCTTCGCGACGCTGTTCTTTGCTTGCAGCTTCGGCGGGTTGTCCTAGGCTGCCCCGCCTTGGCTTTGTCCTTTGTTCTGTGGTTTAGGGGCATCTTTCCCCTGCTTTGGATTCGCAGATCCAAAGTCTCGCTTCTTTTGTTTAAACTTCTGCTCGACCTTGACTGCATATCGGTATGCTGTGCCGAGCAAGGAGATGTTCAGGAATTGTTTTTCTTCCTAGATGTACTTGTGCAGGCAGCCACTGTATTTGAGTATCAAATGCTACTCTGAATCCTTGATACCCAACTTTGTGCGAAGGGTATGGAAAATATTGGTGAACTCTGGCACGTCTTGGTCCCTTCCCTGCCGCAGCGTGGTCCACTTTATGTATTCATCCTCATAGCTCCCGACAAGGTAGTACTACTCCTTGATGGCATCCCGGAATGAATTCCAGGTGGGTGCAGCTGAAAATAGTGAGCCAGTACTTTCATCCTTCTGCTCGCAGTAGGTTTCCCACCAGTCCTTGACGTGGGGGGCTGCTTTGAGAAGAGCGAAAACAATCTTTTCCCGGCTCGAAAATTCATGAACAGAAAAATAACCCTCTAGCATATTTAACCATTTATCTACGGCATCTGCGTCTATCTGACCCTCAAATATGGGGATTTCAAAATTAACTTGTACCTTAAAGGGCGTGGCGTTTCCAGAGTAGCTGCTGGAAGCCGATGCGTCGCTTTTGGGTAGCCGTTGAAGGATCTGGGCAAAGTTGTCCATCATCGCGTTCCGTTGTTGCTCGAGGGCTTCTTCAAGCAAGATTTTGATAGGATCTCCTGCCCCCTTGTCTTTCTTCTCATCCGCCATGGGAGGCCGTCGGGATTTGCGAGGCTGGTCTTGCAAAGGTTTGACCAGTTCAAGCCCTAACTCCTTATATCCCTACCTTGTTGGGGACATGCAAAGAAAAACAGAGAAAAAGCATACCGCTCTGATACCACTGATTCGAAATTTAAACAGGAACGCAACAAATTAAAGAGATAACCATAAACACAGATATGCAGCGGAAATAATACTTCATTTCATTAATGTAAAATACTGAAATATGCTTACAAACAGTAATGGAAATAAACTAGCTAGGGCGATGGTAGCTTATCTCTGAGAAGAGATGTGGTGGCTACATGCCTCTGAACTGTGTTACAATGAGGCTCGAAGGCCTATTTATTGTTGAGAAACAATGGAAAACCCTTAACATTCCAAAACCTAACCCTAGAAGATGAAACGCCAAACTGTGGGCCCCGTTTGGGTAAATTTATACACCAACTTCCCGGGGTCGTAACTTTGGCATACGATCTTCGTTTGACGCGTACAATAGCTCGTTAGAAAGATCTATCCGAGCACTACCACTTTGGGAGGAAACATACCCATATTTCCCAAAAAATGTCGTTTAGGGCCTCAAAACGGCTCCAGAAGTTCAGGACCCGAAAAACTGCTAAAAATAGTAAGTTGTGCTACAATTAAGGAAACTGAAAATGCTGAGAGAAACAATGGTGGGGGTCCAGGTGGACTTGGCAGGTGGCCACCAATATCCACCTGGATCAGGAAGATACATGGGTTCACAAGGCTCCTACAAGGGAACATGAGTTTGACTTGGAACACACAAAGGATACGTTTATGGAAGCTAAGAAGAGCTTTGCGAAGGCCTCTACTTTAGGTAGTAAGGATCAACCAGAGCCAAGAATGAATCCTTCTATGCTTACTACCTTTTTAGAGATGTGCATGAAGCTGTTGTGCGACAATAAGGTAGTCAAGGGACTACAGGAGTTAATCACCAGGTGTGCAAGGTCAGGGGAACCACGCGTAGTCTGGAAACTAGGAAAGCATGCATTACGCGCCGGGAGGGAAATGAGATTAACGGCGCAGATTGGCGAATATGAAATGGATCCGGTAATCTTAGACCTGCGGTCAAATGCTAATGTGTTACCTAAGAAAACCTGGGAATGCATGGGCAGGCTCATGTTGCAATGGTCCCCTATTCAATTACGAATGGAAAACCAATAGAAGATTTTGCCCATGGGGAGGCTGCAAGGGGTAGCAGTTGATATCGAAGGTGCGAGTACGTAGACGAACTTTGAAGTAATAGAGATTGTTGATGACAAAAATCCTTATCCTGTGTTGCTAGGAATAGACTGGGCCATTGATATGAATGGGGTCATCAATCTAAAGAAGTGGAAGATGATATTCGAGAAAAAGTCCCTACGCGTAGTAGTTCCGTTAGATCCAGCCGAAGGAGCGAGCTACACTGAACCAGTGCGCGATGATGGAAGTGATGATGAGCTGGATTGTATTTACCAAAAAATGGCACAAGACCAGGATCAGGTGAATCCAACTACAAATGGGAGAGTCACATGGGAGCACCACAATTCCTGTACTTCAGATTCAGATAAAGAAGTAGAATACTAGCAAAACCAGTTGCACGAATTGACAACACTGAATTGTAATATGAGGATTAGATCACTGAGTTACGTGAAAATAGAGGCAAGGGAACTGCAACATATGATGGAGTAATGGCAGTGGATGAATACCTGGACAAATTTGAAAACGTGGTACTGGAACAACAGCGATACAATGCGATGGAATGGGCGCTGCACACAACACCTGCACGATGGTGGAGTACACATCAAAAGACCATTGGAAACTGGTGCGAATGTAGAAGACGGATTCGCTTACGGTTTGGAAGTCCCCAGCGTTGAACAAGAGCCGGGTAGCCAAGATGAAGAAGTTTGCGTGCCCACCTGTGTCGATGGGTGCAGATGTGTACTATGCAAGCACAACCTAGACTAAGGATCGAAAATCAGAACTAGATGTGGCAATAGGAAAAGCGACATGCACCACGAATGTTCCATGTCGGAGCATTCAAAAAGCTATGCAGAATCATGAACAAAGTTCACCAGGCGAGACGAATTGACTGGGACTTGAGCATACCAGTGGTTCGATGGGCCTATAGGGCCATAAGAAAAAACCGGAGCGTGGAGGCAATCCCAACACTGATGAGAGGAGACGAAACCATAAGATTAGAGAAGAATCCCCATACCACAGCTCCCACAATTAGGACAGTACGCAAGGACCCGGGTAAAGGATTTATGTAGTTACAGGAAGTCATTCGATGAGGGAAATTGAAACTTCGCGAACTCGAAGAAGATTGGGTACGACTGAAGTAGAAAAGCATGTTAATAGACACAAAAATTATAAAACTGGAAACAGAAATTGTGCAAACATGTCACGTTGATGGAAGGGAAGGACAAGATATGGGTAGCCATACCACTGCATTAGATGATTGTCACTGTGAATTTCTGGCTCTGCTACCATGGATCCGATTGCACCTTATCAGACAAAGTAACCAGGGGAGTGCACCGTTTAAGGAAGAACGCGAGGCATTGACTGGTGCGAGGGTAGCTAAGGAAGGCCCGTGGACCGGGTTGAAAGGTGACTTGAAGCCTCGCACCATGGGTGCGACCACCTGACTATCTGTAGGAAGCACAATCTCAGTGCTGCAAGCAGTTGAAAGAGAGCATGAGACTATAAAAGAGTCTATATGGGAGCTGCATGACAAGGAGGTTGCATGCAGGATCAGTATGTCACAGGGGTCATGGCTAGGTGTAGGGAGCTGTGCTGCTGCGCGGGTACGCTGGGAAGTGACCGTTGGTATCATTGTTCATGACAAGAGGTCCAATTTAAGGCAAAAAGAAGCGGGCGACGGGCAATTAAGAAATGAATTAAGAGCTAGCTTTGGGACGGCCTGCCACCAAAAAGGCATTAATGACTCAGAAGTGGGGGGAAGGGTCTAATTCAAATTCAAAATTTGCTATAAAACCTCCAGGGCTAGCCATAGGGCAACACTTGGTTTTTTGAGAATTAAGAAAGTATAGAGCACTGAGCGCCACGTACGCTTACCACCCTCAACTGAAGACACGATGATAGCTGCGAGAACAAGCATGCGATTCACGGATGTTACCCCGAAGCCCATATGGTCTAGGAGGAGCCTAGAGAGGTGGCAACTGCATCAGAAGTTCCAAAGTCACCATGCAACCCGCGACCACAGAAAGACAAGCAAACAATGGGGCTAGTCTGTGTATCACCTCGAAACCCACAGTTTAGTAAATTGTCAATGGAAAAGAAGGGAAAATTCGTTACCCTTGAAACAGAGGAGGAGGAGAAAGACTTGCAAGCTCTGATTGCCCAAATTGAGGCACAGGACGATGAGGTGGAGAATGTCTCCCAAGTTCCTTCTGCGCTAAAGTTACCCCCCTACATCCCCCCGTGGAAGGGGAAAGCCAATATACTGAAGGACCTAGAGGCCATGAAGAGTGCGCTCCAGACACCGCTCCTTCCTGATGAAATAAGGTTTGAAGGTCCACCGTTGGGACAAGTACCTAATATGAAGTTCGAAGACTGGGACCTCGCGGATAGCGAGAAGTTCCCACAGTTCGCCACGAAGAAGTTACTGAAGCTAAAATGGTTATGCAGTGTGGAGAAGGCTAGGTTACTCCATCTGCGATGGATACCCCACTACCACCATGTTCCCATCACCATTTTCATCATCCGACAGTTGATGTGCCTAGTGCATGATGGGTATCTCTAGCTGGAGGAGCCAATTCCCATCACGGCCGATCTAATTCACCGGATTTCTTAATTGCCCTTCAAAGGAGACGTCTGCGCAGCCATAGCAGGAAAGAGCAGCGACCTGGCCCTCGCAGAAGGCCAAATATAAGCTGGAGAAGAGAAAGTGAGGGTACGTAATAGTGAGCATCAAGGACCAAGGGGTGCGCATAGCCACCTAGCTACTAGCCGGCAAGCTAATGAGAAAATGCCTTGCAAACGAAACGCCAGCGTCTGTAATTGTGTTGGCAGAGCAATGCACAGAGGGGGTCCAATTCAACTGGGCGTAGTTTCTCTGCGACGAGTTTTTGAAAAATTGCAGGGAGGCCCAAGAGCAGGGTAAGACCTTCCACTATGTGTGGTTTTTCCTATCTATCCTGTTGGTTGCAGGGGAGCTGCCGGAGGACAACCAATTTCCCACTATTGAGAGTGACTTACTCGAAGCCACGAGGTACACCTCGCTCACGGCTACGAAAGACACAACGAGGATTCATGAGATAAAGGTGTTATGGGTATTCGTTTGTCCCCGACAGTCCATTACATATTACAAAGCACTGTAGAACTCAAGGCGGATATGCATAACCTGTATATCCGAGCACGTAAGGATCCAGCAGGAAAATGGGTGAAGCTCCCGTTCATCGCTACGGATGATGTGATCTTTTTGGTAAAGGAGTCATGGCCTCCAAAGGGGCATGCCCTGAACTTGGCAGTAATGGAGAAGATTGCACCGTAGCAATGGAATAAGGACACCAAGCTGTGCATCGTGTAGCTAGCTGAAAGAAGGCGCCAGGAACAAGAAGTGGACATGCAACTGAAGGTGGCTGAGGTAGCAACAGTAGCGTAGATGGCAGAGACCACAATCGTGCCAACCAGAGAGCCCGATGAAAGCCATGAAATGTCCACAGAGTAGAACATACAGGGGGAAGACCAGAAAAAGGACCACACACACCCTGCACTAGAATTGACGCAACTCAAGAGGTCGCGTGTCCATGAGAATCCAGCCCCACGGAAAAAGATAAAGGCAACAAATACCTCCATCGACCCAATCGCGAACACCAAGGGAGACCTTTTTGACATTAGCGAAACAGTTCGCGATGCCACCAAGGATGCTTTTGAAGAATTAATGACGGAGCAGACAACTGTGTTGGGGGCACTCAAAGCGCAATTGCAGACATTACAGGTGCGACCCCTAGGAATGATGACACCACACCTTGTGGCAGAAGCCAAGCATATGTTGTGTGCCCACACAACAAACACTTTTGTGTTACCAGAAGGCATAGTCTTAGCAGTAGCCGAGGGCAACAAGGCTACAGAAAGAAAAATGAGGGGTTGGGGGAATTTGGCCACCCTTCTCAGGGAAACCCTATACGAGCTACAGGATGGGATAACTGTTGAGCTCCGCGGCCGGGAGGACCGCACCCTCTAGGTCTTGAGCGAGGAGAAGCTCAATATAGAACAACTCAGCCTACAGCGCGACGACCTGGTTGCATAGACCCAGAGATTGGAATAGGATGTTGAGGAGGCCTGTAGCAGCATACCAGAGTTGGCCGTACCGGCGATACTCCCAACAGCAGACAAGATTCACCAACTAGTGGGTGGAGTCCACAAGGCCCAGGAGGAGGCAGCGAAAGTTCAGTTGGAGTTGAACCTGTAGATTGTTGAGTTGTGATTGAAGGATCCACCCTCCACACCCCCAGAGGTCATAGAGCAACGCGCCCACACTATCTAAATAGGGCTGGAGAAAATTAGCTAGGCAACATAGGATTGTACTGGGCTATTGGAGCAAGCACTCACCATGCTTACGCACCTACAGGATGACCCAAATATACAACACCTAGAGGCCAAGATGCACGAGTTACAGCAGGAGTACGACAGTGTGTGGGGTACCATGTAGACAGTTTCCCTTACTCAATGACTCACCCGACTACAGCAGGCAAGGGCACTGAAGGACCAATTAGACGCCGCGCGCCAAGACGAAGCCGTGCTCAAGGAATGCATCCAACCATGGATCAATGAAGTGTTCACCATTACAGCTACCATTGAAGTGAAGCTGGCACAAATGCAGGCACTTTCTACGATTGGACAGGAAGGTGACCCTGTTTCCAAAAGTTTAGAGATTCGGATGCAGCAGATACAACAGATAGCCAAACAGTGTGTTGCAGATACCCAAGCTACGCGCGACCTCCTAGATGAACTTCACGCAAAGATCGTTGTGTAAGCAGAGTGACTCAGGACGAGTCACAATGATTGTGTTGGGGGCCTGTTGGGTAGCGGATCCCCCCATAGTATGTTTTTGGGGCTTGAAGCCTGAATTTTTTTGAAGTGTAATGTAAAGACCCCGAAAAATGCGGGTGCGGAGCGCAAGAGTCTAGGGTTGTCTGCCCTAAGATAATGTAATTTAATGTAGAGTGTATCGGCCTACCAATGGTCTGGACCATAGGATTGTATAAATAAAGCGAGGCTCTAAGTGTAAAGTCAGTCTAAAGTCTTCTGATGTTCTTGGATGATGAATTCGCTCTGAGTCTATAAGTCCGAGTCTTGGGTTGTAGTAGTAGGAAGAGGCTCTATAGCTGTGCGGGTAGAGGCCTGGTAGAGTCAGCAGCTGTGTGCGTGGACCCCTGTATCTGAGTGCACAGGGTGGAGTTGGGATTGTATCTGAATAGAGGATTAATAAAAGATAAGTTGATTCTGAAATACTGTGTTTCTATACTTCTGTTATGTTTATGCATCTCTTTAAAGTTTTATGATTACGTGCACTTGCTCTGAATGTTGAATGATTAATGAGAATATTGGGTATATGCAATTAAGCTAAGATATATAATAATATCATAGTAAGGATAAAGGATCTAGATAGCACCTCTTCGTGCTCTTTACAGATCTTCACGGAAGCAGTCACACAAGCTGCGAAGGACAGATGGTTGCACGGGGCAGCGCAGGCATGCAAGTTCAGTTTGTGAACTTCCTATACTTCATCAAGACATCCCTAGGGTGTGGAAACCTGGTTCCAGCACCCTCCCATACTACCTCGGGTGAGACCTCAGTCTGCACACCACATATTGTTTTCAAAAGGGCCGGTAGTTTTGGGATTTGTTTGGCTAAATCACTTATGAACCTGGATCAGGCCCCAACAAGCCAACAGGAAGGATCTAGGTAGAAGGGTGTGGAAGTTTAGCCCTAGCCCTGGATGTATGTCCACCCACATTACTATCATTGGAAGGAATAAGCACTGAAATGTGTGGGGATTAGGGTTTATCCTAGCCCTTAGTCTTGTTAACTCACATGGGACCGAGGTGAAGTGCTTCAGTAAACGACACAACGATAAGCTCCAGGCTTTGGGTGTATGGCGCTCACAGGACTAGGCGCCATGACAGAGGGGGATTTGGTGGTAAGGGTAGGTCATTGGCTAGCCCCTTGGCCCCTTGGGCACCAATAGAAACACAAACTTAGAATTTTAGGGGCTGGGCTAGCTGGGACAAGAAGTTAGCTATAGTCCCCAGCTGCATGGCCCATGTAGCCATAATTTTCCACTCACAGGATTTACTGGGTGTATTAACAGTGTGACATTTTTCACCTTTGGTAGGAAAAATTGTAGCATTGTTAGACTATTTATCCATTTTGTAGGATGAATAACAGAGGTGGAGGTTTCAGAGCTTGTTAGAGCCATAACTTGATGAGTTTTTGGCCTTTTAGAGCTCAAGAATAGTCCAGATAGGGGTTTTTGGACATTATGGATCTAATGGTGACCTCTATTTTCTGATTTGAGCATATATAAAGAGACTTTTTTAGGTTAAATTCCATGTATGTATGGATCAATCAGTGTTTTGGAGAAGTTCTTCAAGGCTTTTAAGCCTGGAGAAGGCCTTGTAAGTGATCGTTCTCTGACACTTTGCAAGGAAAAATGAGTCTTATGACAAATCAAGTTTTCAAAGGTCTATTCAAGGACTATGAATTAGTTTTTCATGTAAACTTAAAACATAAGCAACATCTCATCATTTAACTCATACAAGAATTCATGAAGAGAAAAAACAAAGAATTTGGTGAAAAATTTCACCCCTCCTATGCTACATCTCTAGGCCTACCAACATAGCTAGATCTCTCCATATATTCAGTGAAAAAGATACATAAAGTTTGTTGATAAAACAAGTGGCTAGTTTACCCTTAGAGGAAATGTTCTCCTGTAAATATCTCTCACTATAAACAACATGAAAACCTATAGTCAATCATGAAACCATCAACAATAAAAGGTGTTTCCTACAAATATCCAATACTCCATATGAAAATGAGCATACATGAGTGTACAAGTACTTCAATTCCATAATGAGGTACAAAAAGAAGCACTCAAAGCCCAATCAGATCCTCTCCATTGGAAAGTTCTCTGAACAATATTTCCAACGGTATGTGGACGTGCAAAAATGGACTCCTGGATCACAATTTATGGTCTCTTGAAATTTCAAGGATTAAAGCCTTGTGAAGGCATGTCAGAATATCAGAGATCGCAATATCATAGGTCCCGACACATCGGTGGTCACAATATCATAGGTCTTGGCACATCGGTGATCACATATCAGAGGATCGGGGAGCATGGCATATCGGCGATCATATATAGGAGGATCAGGTAGCATGGCATATCGGTGATCGCATATTGGAGATCTAGAGCAATACCACTAATCGACAATCGAAGGTTCATGGCACGTCGGCGATCGCATATCAGAGGAAAGGCACAAGGTCAAATCGACTATTGGTAGTTGGGGGGACCAGGCCATATCGCATATTAGCGATTCGCATTTTCAAAATGTCAACCTTAATAAAGTTGTGATTGGCAAACACTGATAGTGTTAAATTGTCGGAATTGTGCCTTCATTGTTGAAGCGCCTAGAAAGACCGAAGATGAATTAACAAAGGATTTTAGTGAAAAACTAGAGCAGGTTCGGGCCTATTCCCTCTCCTCTAAAGGGATGCTTGGAAAGTAGAGATTGGTTTCGATAAGGGACACGTGGTGAACAGAAATTGGTTTCGATAAGGGATACGCGTTGAACAGTGATTTTTTTAAAATTGGCAACTAGGGCCAAACTCCACGTGGGTCATCATATTTATCGTAGCTGATATTTTTCTTGGATTCCTCTCATTGAGAGGTGTAGGATTGATCTAAAGGTCATCTGATTCTGTCATGTATTCATGGAGATATGAATTTATTTGTGTTATGGGACAATTCGTCAAGGTTGTCTAGCAACCAAATTGCCACCATTTGTGCTCAACGTTTTAGTATAAAAAGAAGTGGCTTGCTAGCCATTTGCATACACTATTCTTGTGATATCTTCCTCTCCACTTGTCTTTGGGTTTTGGTGGGAAGAGAGATCCTAAGAGACAATGCTTCCCTAATGGAGAAGCCTAATGTAGCCATGCAAGAAGCCTTAGTGTTATCATGAAGAAGGCTAAACATTGGTATGAAGAAGCCCTAACCGCTGCCCTAATGATGCCCTAAACGCAGTCATGAAGGCAAAATTCCCTAGCCGTAGGTCTAAAGGGAGTTTATGTAGTAGACGAGACTTGTCCACATAGTAAGGAGATGTCACCTAACCGTAGTCACTAGAAGCCTCTATGTTGCCCTAAAATAAATGTTTTATGCAGCATTATGTAGGATCCTTTCACACTGGGTAGAGAAGCCCTTAAATACCCCTAGATGCCTTCAAGATGAAAAAGGGTCCTCGTGAAGATCCTACAGTAGCCTTAATAGCAGTTATAATGAAAGCTCAGAAATTTCCCTAGCCGCAGCAAGAGAGGGAGGCTCTAAGACAACGTGGAGGAGGCATGAGTTCCTCGTTGGAGGACGAGTTAACTATTGGAGCAATGGTTTGTTTTTGGGTCACTTTTCTGGAGGCCAAGAGGTTGTCTTGGATGCATCAGGTCGTTCTTGAGGGCCGAAGGCATGAGGATTTGTTTCATGGGGTCAGATCCCTTGGAAAGGGATACCGCAATAAGGGATAGGTTTTTTGTAGCAAGTTGTAGTCCCTTATACACCTATAGGTCTATGTTAAGGCTAACAAGGAGGGCGTAAGGCCTATTTGTGACTGTTGGGGTATGACAAGCCAACGTGGGGTTTAGGAGTGCTGGAGAAGGGTGACTGTAGCCTTGGGAGGGATGTTGCAGCTGATGTGTGAGGGCTGGTAGGATTGTCATTGATGCCCTAACCAGTCCATGACCACATTGTGAAGGTTGTCCAATCTACTGTTAGAATGTCGTCCAGCAATGCAGCAAATAGAGAATCCCCTAACAGTGAACTAATGTAGTGCAGCAGCATGATATGATAAGATGTGACAGCATTGTAATAAGGTGCAACATGATGTTGAATGTTGCTGCATGATGATGGGCATAGTGATGAAGTGTAGCATAGCATGATGTGTGCAGCACAAGTGTAACAAAGTGCAACACAGTGATGATGAATGTTGCAATGAGATGCAGCATGATGGGCATAGTGAGGTGAAGCATGATGATGCAACATAGTGAGGTGCACCATGATGATAAGGTGTAGTAGTATGATCAGTGCAGCATAGTAATGAGGTCCAGCATGATCATTGGGTGCAGGACAGTGAGGTATAGCACATTGAGGTGCAGCATGGTGATGGAGTCACCTTGGAGCATCAGTTGAAGCAATATGCCTTCACCTGACTTCAAATCAGATGCCTCATGTGTTCATCTTCTTAGTGAAGATCTCTGCTCTTATTATGACAAGTCAAAATGTTGACTTCTGATGTATATGTATTATCTCTCTCTGTTGAACTATTGAAAAACATAAGAAGGATTGATCAATGGTTTCCCCACATTGGGGTTTTTCCCTAGCTGGCACCACATCTTGTGTCCTCTTGTATTGGCTAGTCTTCTACAATGTGTTTATGTTCTATCTGCATTTTACTATCATGCTAAATGTGATTTGTAATTTGGAATTGATATTGAGTTAATGTGAAAAATTGAAGTAAATTTCTCTCAGCATAGAACATACCTAAAATTAACATGGTATCAGAGGTGAGGTGAAGACAAAGCCCAAGAAAGAGTGAAAGAGCAATCACCAAAGACAATTGGAAAGGAAAAAAGGCTCAATGGGTTCCTCATCCCACTTCAAATTCACCAAGGGTGAAGTTGAAGCAGAGAATATTATCTGAGTGGCGCAACAGAAGCATTTGATGGCTTACCTAAATATCACTTCAATGGGAAGTCCGGATCTAAGGGTGGAAGGAAAGGCAGACGCCTTACTTGTAATAATTTTGGCCATTATGTGAGGGAGTGTCCAAATAGAAGGGACACATCACTTGATGATGGTAACAATCATTCCAGGGGCATCTTCAATTATTGAAGGAATGACAGGTACAATGGAAAAAAGGAATGCAAGTCATCAAGGAAATGGTCGACTCTTCAAAGAAAGCAACGATCTCCAGGTATGAAGAATCAAATATTGTTTTTGATAAGCTAAAGAAGCATTATCTTATATTAGCCCTCTCCCCTACTTCTCCTCCAGACTCTTTGGGAATCTGGCTTATTGATAGTAGTTCTTTAAGGCACTTCATCGGATAGAATGAAGCTCTCTCTAATTTGATGGAGAAGGAAACAATCGTGGAGATTATACTTGGATTCAATGCACCTATCCTATAAAGGGTGTAGGGAATGCTACTCTTCAATTGAAAAAGGGTAGCATGATTCATTTACAAGAAGTTATTTATGTACCAGATCCCAATAAGAACTATTATCCATTTTGGCAATGGAACTCAAAGGTTTCAAGGTGGCATTCATTAATGGAAAGGTACATATGTGTATAAGGAATTTTTAAAGATGATTTTGAGTTCAGGGTTGGAAATTTCTATTAAGTTGTAGGAAGTTCATTGGGGACCATGTCGGTTGACACATCTCTTTTATAACAATGGAGGTCTGCTCATTATGGGGCCCTACCCAATGTGAGACAGATGGTGAAAGGGATGCATGAATTCGAGAAGAGCATGGAGGTACATGTCTGAGATGTACCGAAGGAAAAATTACAAGGGGACTATTCCCCTCATGTAGCAAGTCCATAGTTTTGGAACAACCCGAGGGTTTGAGATTGATGATCAGGAATCTCATGTATGCATGTGGAAGAAATCCCTCTATGGATTGAAGTAAGCACCCTAGGCTTGGTATGAAAGGATAAACAGTTGTCTGATGAAGTTGAGATTCACTAGGAATGAATCTGATCCAAACCATTGCTTGAAGTTTGTGGATGATAGACCTCTCATACGGGTACCATATGTGGATGACCTCTTTCTAACAGGTGCAGACCCTCTCATTTGCAAAAGTAAGTGGGAGTTTGATTCCAGATTTGGAATGGTAAACTACAAGACCGTGACTACCTCAATGAAGCTTAACTTTTAGAAGTTATATGCCGAACCTGATTTGGGAAATTCCTCTGAGTTTCATATACTCATTCGCATTGATGTTCTTGGTGAAATCTCCTCCAGATATATGTTTTGTGGTTAGCATGTTGGGCTCATATATGGTTGAGCCTCACTGGGCTGGTGCCAAGAATCTTCTGAGATATCTTCAGGGCACAATCTCTCATGGATTGAGATACACTGTCGGAAATATGAATTTGCATGATTATTCTAATGTTGATTAAGCAGGTAGTGTGGAGGATCGCAAGAGCACTTCTGAGTGTTGGTTCTCCTTGGGTTCTGCTTTGATATCCTAGATGATAAGGAAGCAGAAGATGGTTTTTTTGAGAACCGCTGAGGCCGGATACATAGCTGCGAGTATGACCTTGTGCAAATCTATCTGGTTGTGGAAGCTCTTAAGTGAGTTGTTTGGACACATGTTAGATATCGTCATGATCTTCTGTGACAACCATAGGGGGATTTGATCTTTAAGGAATCTCATGTTCCTTGATCGCTCCAAGCATATAGACATCAGGTACCACTTTATCTAGGATATGGTACATCAAGGAGCAATAAGGCTCCATCGCACTGGGATTGATGTGCACGTCGCCGATATTCTATCAAAGCCCCTGGGAAAGGTCAAATTCTTGATTTTCTGAGAATGAATAGGAGTCGTGGAGAGACTCTCTCCTATGGGTCTTGTATGATATGGACATTGAGCTTTGGGAGCTTCGGGGGGCTTGGGGATACACCTTGGAGCGATGAGCAACCATAGGGTGATTGGTTCAGCCTTCCCCTAGTGGTTTGCTATGTAGGCAGGATGAATGGTTCATCCTTCTCATGTTGAGACACGGTCATAGGGTGAGTAGTTCATACTTCCCCTAGTGATTTATTGTGTACAGGGTGAGTGGTTCAGCCTTCCCTTGGGTTACCCCTGGTGACATGTAGGCAGGATGAGTGGTTCATCCTTCTCTTGCTAAGACATACTACCCATGCAGTCTGGGAATCATGGGAAGTACCTCTCATCTGGCCAATGAGTAGTGAAATTAGGATAGGGACCATAGTAGTACCGATGGATGCATTGTGTTACTATCGTACTCCCTATGTTAGGATGATTTTGATCTGGGATCAATTGGAACTGACTTCGAGTCAGTAAGAGTGATATAACTCACTCTCTATTGGAATTGACTTTGGTTCAATAAGAGTGATATAACTCACTCTCTTTTGGAACTGATTTCAAATCAGTAAGAGTGGTATGATACACTCTCTTTATTTGGAACTGATTTCGGATTAGTAAGAGTGGTATGAGACACTCTCTTTTATATGGGCCTGACTTCGGGTCAGCACAGGATGGTATGATACATTCTCGATCACCTCTTCTTCTTCTTTTTTCAGTAGAGAAGAGAAGAGAAAAGTAGTGCAGGGCACTAATGGCAGAGATAGTACTGTATGGCAGATGGATTAGCAGATGGAGTTCTCCCTAGTTGAGAGGGAGTGTTAAAATTGGAAACTAGGGCCAAACTCCATGTGGGTCATCTTATTTATGACAGCTGATATTTTTCTTGGATTCCTCTCGTCGAGAGGTGTAGTATAGATCTAAATATCATCCAATTCTTACATGTATTCATGGAGATATGAATTCATTTGTGTTATGGGACAATTCATCAAGGTCGTCCAACAACCAAATTTCCCCCACTTATGCTCAACGTTTTAGTATAAAAAGAGGCGACTTGCTAGTCATTTTCATGCACTCTTCTTGTGATCTCTTCCTCTCCACTTGTCTTTGGGTTTTGGTGGGAGGAGAGATCCTAAGAGACAATGTTGCCCTAATGGAGAAGCATAATGTAGCCATGGAAGAATCCTTAGTGTTATCATGGACAAGGCTCTACACTATCATGGAGAAGGATAACCATTGGTATGAAGAAGCCCCAACCGCTTCCCTAATGATGCCCTAAACGCAGTCATGAAGGCAGAATGCCCTAGCTGCAAGTCTAAATAGATTTTATGCAACAAAGGAGACCTATCCACGCAGCAAGGAGATGTCACCTAACCGTAGTCACTAGAAGCCTCTATGTTGCCCTAAAATGAAGGTTCTATCTAGGATTATGTAGGATCCTTTCAAGCTGGGTAGAGGAGCCATTAACTACCCCTAGACGCAGTCAAGAAACAAAAGGGTCCTCGTGAAGATCCTATAGTAGCCCTCATAGTAGTCATAATGAAAGCTCGGAAATTACCCTAGAAGCAGCAAGAGAGGGAGGCTCTAAGACAACGTGTAGGAGGCATGAGTTCCTCGTTGGAGGCTGAGTTAACTGCTAGAGTAGCGGTTTGTTTTTCGGTCACTTTGATGGAGGCCAAGAGGTTGTCTTAGATGTCGCAGGCTGTTCTTTAGGGCCAAAGGCATGAGGAGTTGTTCCATGGGGTTAGATCCCTTGGAAAGGGATATCGCAGAAAGGGATAGGCTTGTTGTACAAAGTTGTATCCCCTTATACACCTACAAGCCTATGTTAAGGCCAACAAGGAGGGTGTAAGGCCTGTTGTTGACTATTGGGGTATGACAAGCCAACGTGAGGTTTAGGAGTTCTGGAGAAGGGTGACCATAGCCTTGGGAGAGATGTTGCAACTGATATGTGAGGGCTGGTAGGACTATCATTGATGCTCTAACCAATCCATGACCACATTGTGAAGGTTTTCCAATCTGTTGTTAGAATGTCGTCCAGCAACGCAACAAATAGAGAATCCCCTAATAGCGAATTAATGCAGTGCAATAACATTGTTAGGTCCCTATAATACTAGTGATGCCCCCATTAATATTGTAATTGTATCCCTTACTAATATTGTTGTGCCCCTATTGTCCCCATATTTTTATTACTGTGCCCCATAGAATCCCTTTATTTTTATTTTTGTGCCTTTATTTTATTATTGTTAGGTTGGCTTGGTTATATTATGACCCCTTATACTCCTATATATAGAAAGGAGGTTTTTTCATTTCAATTATCCAAGAATTGTTCATTTGTGCAATGTAAAGGAGTTTGGCCCCTCAAAGTGGCTGAATCCTAAGGCATTCAACTATATTTTCTATCTTTTTGTGAGCTGGTTTCATAACAGTTGGTATCAAAGCTTTGGATTATAGGGTTTCGCTGCTCCAAATAGGTCATCGTGGAATTTTCACTATAACTTTTTGTCTGCAACGTTTCAGAAGTGAAACAAAAAACCCATTTGAGAAAAAAACGGACTAAACCTTGGAACCGAATTTCCAAACTTTTTGCACAATATTTGCGGAGATATGATCTGAGGAATTTGGCCTTTTTGCATACTCCTGAATTACATTCCAAACAGGTGACATTGGGAAAATTGTCATAACTTTTGTTTCGAGCATCAAATTGAAATTTCACAAGAAGTTACAAAAGGAGGATGGACTATAGTTTCCTGTGTATATTTTTTAGATACTAAGGTCAAAACAGTGACACGTGCCACTTCATACAAGTTCGCTCTTCTGGAAATGTCTATAATTAGGTCATCTTGGGAGATGGTGCATAACTCTGCCTTGGAGAATCTAAATTCAATCAGACTGGTGGCATTGGAAGGAGGACATAGAGGGCTACTGCTAGTCGCAATTTCCGAACTGGATGATCCGAAATTACAGAGATACATCAGATTCAATATCAAGCTCCTACAAAGTGAAAAAAAGGTGTGTAGTTTTTTTTTTTTTTGCATAAGCTTGGTTTCAAAAATTAGTTTGAAGGAATTCAAAGGGCATAGTAGAGCATTATTATCGGTAATTGATGCCCCGAGGAAAGAAAATGCAAACACCTAGTAAGCAACCTGAAAGTTCTAGCATGACTCATGAAGAAGAGGAAGAAATGCAACATGATATATCAAAATTACGAGATCAAATGCAACAAGTGTCACGTGCACAAAAAGTAACAGAATATAAGATGGGTGGTTTAAGGAAAGATGTAGAAGCTAAGATGGATGGTTTAAAGAAATGCATAGAAGCTAAGATGGATTGTTTAAAGAAAGGCGTAGAAGCTAAGATGGATGGCATGGACGCTAAGATGAATGGCATGGATGCTAAGATGAATGGCATGGATGCTCAAATGGATGGCATGGATGATAAGATGGAAGAATTGAAGATAAATTTAAATAAGTTGCTATAATAAATGGTCACTAATGGTGAAAGGGTAGTAAAGGAAACTCATGATGAGAACAAAAGAAATGTTAATCATGATTTCATAGACTCCAATGTTGGATCGAAGACCCACCATATTCCAAAAATTGATATGAGGAAGTTTGATGGCAAGGATCCCACAACATGGATACTTTAGATGGAGCAATTTTTCAATCTCAATAATGTGCAAAACACAAAAAAGGTTCGTATTACAACTTTATATTTGGAACCAAATCAGTTTGTATGGTATCAGTGGCTTTGCTCTTGTAAACAAATTATCACTTGGGTAATTTTTACGGAAGAAATGGTAGCACATTATAAGGATACAAAAAGCAACACTTTTTTTAGCCAATTGATAAGTCTCAAACAAAAGGGTTCAATAATGAAGCACATTGAGGAGTTCCAAAAATTGAACATAAGGGTAAAAAGTATTCCAGGGGAGCATAGGATTGATGTGTTCATAGGGACTTTAAAGGATAATATCCAACATATGTTCACCTTTCGAAACCTGATTCATTAGAGAAGGCATTCAAGTTAGCAAGAAAAATGGAAATCAAAATTATGGCAACCAGGAAGCATACCACTCACAACTATAAAGATGGAAGTGTTGTTGCCCCTAGCCTTCCACAACCTATAAGGTTGAAACCACAATAATTGGAAGAAAAAGAGAAAAAGGGCTTTGCTACAGTTGTGATAGCCAATAAACTAAAGGTCATAAGTGTGCTGAGAAGAAATTATTCTACATAGATTGTGAAGAGGAAGAAGAAAAGGAACAAGAAAGGTCAAAAAAAGAGGATATACTCTAGGAAAAAAGCCTAGATAAAGAAGAAGTGAATCTGACCATATCTTGTAATGCATTGGTTGGAATTACCACTCCTCAAACATCAAGATAGAAGGACAAATCAAGAAGAAAAAGGTAATATTCTTGATTGATTTAGGAAGTACCCACAATTTTATTCATTGTAAGATAGCAAAAGAATTGAATTGCTTCTTATATCCATCACCAGAGTGTCAAGTGATGGCTGCAAATGGAGGAACAATAAATTTCTCTGGAAAGTTCCATAATATCAAGCTATCCATGGGAGAATATGTATTGAATAGCCCAATGCTTTCCATTCCAATGGGAGGTGTTGATGTTGTACTAGGAGTCCAATGGCTACAATCCTTGGGTACAATAGCTTTTAACTTTCAAGAAATTTTCATGAAATTTTATGCGGAAGGAAAGGAATTTGAATTAAGGGGTATTGCAGGGAAACCAAGAAAGATAATAAACTCTAATGGTATGACAAAGCTTCTAAAAAAGGAGCAACGAGGTGTAATTGCACAATTATGTTCGCTAAATGTTTCCACATCGAAATCATCTATTTCTCCATATCTCCAAAAAGTCTTGGACAATCATTCCAAGGTATTTGATACTCCCAAAGGTCTCCCACCTATTCATGATCATGATCATGCTATTCATTTGATTCCATGAAGTGTTCCTCCAAACATCAGGCCATATAGATATCCCTATGCCCAAAAGAGTGAAATTGAACGTATGGTTGCAGAAATGCTTGAGGCTGGTATAATTCAACCTAGCAAAAGTTCTTTCTCTACTCCAGTAGTATTGGTGCACAAGAAGGATGGATCATGGCGCATGTGTCCGGATTATAGGGAGCTCAACAAGCTCACTATTAAAGATAAGTTTCCCATTCTTGTCATTGATGAATTATTGGATGAATTGCATGGATCAATTTACTTCACCAAGTTATATCTTCATGCAGGATATCATCAAATCAGAATGAAGACTCAAGACATTCTGAAAACAGCATTTAGAACTCATGAGGGTCACTATGAGTTTTTGTTCATGCCTTTTGGCCTTACCAATGCACCTTCTACATTTCAAGGTTTGATGAATTCCATTTTCAAACCCTTCCTTAGAAAATTTGTGTTAGTATTTTTTTATGATATACTAATCTACAGCAAGTCTTGGAAGGATCATGTTGAACACGTTGACATGGTGCTACAACTATTGGAGGAGAAACAATTATATGCAAAAAGATCTAAATGTTTCTTTGGAGTACAAGAGGTAAGGAGTTAAGGTAGACCCTAGCAAAATTAAAGCCATTAAGGAATGGGAAATCCCCACATGCATAAAGCATTTGTGAGGATTTCTCGGGTTGACGGGGTATTATCGCAAGTTGGTTAAGAATTATGGGAAAATAGCAGCACCTCTAACAACATTGTTGAAGAAAGATGCATTTTCATGGACTCCAGAAGCAACAAAGGCCTTTGAATATCTTAAAGAGGCAATGTGCCAAGCACCATATTAGCTACACCAGACTTCAAAAAAACCTTTATTGTGGAATGTGAAGCTTCCGGAAATGGAATTAGTGCTGTTTTAATGCAAGATGAAAGACCCATTGCTTTTGAAAGTCGTCCAATCAAGGGAAAGTATTTACACAAAGCTATTTATGAGAAGGAAATGTTGGCAATACTACATGCACTTAAGAAATGGCGACCCTACCTAAGGGGAAGACACTTCAAGGTAAAAATGGATCATGATAGCCTTAAATACTTTTTAGAACAAAGATTATCCTCTGAAGAACCAAAAAAATGGGTCACAAAGATGTTGGGTTATGACTTTGAAATCATATACAAAAATGGGAACCAAAATGTTGTGGCAGATGCACTCTTAAGAAAGGATGAGGATGTGGAAGAATTGTTGTGCGCCATTTCTATTATCCAACCAGATTGGATAAACGAAGAAAGGGAGGAATGGAAGAATGATGAAGAAGTGTGGGAAATTATTTGAAAGTTACAACAAGATTCCAGTACATCTGATACATTTAGCTAGAAAAATGATTCGTTATGGTACAAAGATCGCTTATACCTCTGTAAGAATTCCCAACTCAAACAAAATATTCTTCTAGAATTGCACGCTTCTCCCTTAGGAGGGCACTCAGGATTTTTAAAAAATTACCACATGGTTAAGAAGGAATTTTTTTGGGATGGCCTTAAATTAGATATTCAAAAGTTTGTGGCAGAATGTTTAGTATTCTAACAAAATAAAGCTGAAACAATTAAGACACTAGGTCTATTACAACATTTATCCATTCCAAGCCAACATTGGGAGGAGGTTTCAATGGATTTTATCACAGGCTTACCCAAGTCTGAGGGAAAGAGTGTCATCATGGTGGTAGTTGATAGACTTACCAAGTATGCACACTTTTGTGCATTATCACATCCATTTAAAGCCAGTACAGTTTCTACGGCATTTATGGAAACAATTCAAAAGCTACATGGAAACCCAAAGATTATTGTAAGTGACAAAGATCCTATTTTTACAGGAAATTTTTGGACATAATTATATTCTTGCCTTGGTACTCAGCTCATAGCTCATCTTATCATCCTCAATCTGATGGGCAAATGGAGATAGTAAATAAATGTTTGAAAGGATATCTTTATTGCTTTTTATCTAATAAATAGACACAATGGGTCAAATGGTTGCCTCTGGCTGAATGGTGGTATAACACTTCCTTCCATACTGCAACAAAATTGACCCCATTTATGGCACTTTATGGATATTAGCCACCATCCATCACATCATATTTAAGAGAAAATTCTAAGGTTCAAGCAGTGGAACATCACATCGAGCATCAACAACAAGTTCTCCAACTCTTAAAGGATAACCTCGTGTTGGCGCAGAATAGAATGAAACAATAGGCATATCAACATCCCAGTGAAAGAAGTTTTGATGTAGGTGACTGGGTATTCCTACGGCTACAACCATATAAACAAATGTCCGTCAAGCAAGCTAGGAAGGATAATAAATTTTCACCAAAGTATTATGGTCCGTACAAGGTGTTGCAAAAGATTGGTACTATGGCATACAAATTGGAGCTTCCTGCAGCTTCTCGAGTGCACCCAGTTTTCCATGTTTCATGTTTAAAGAAGGTTATAGGCAACAAGCTCCCAGTTCAAACAATATTTCCAGAACTTGACAAGGAAGGAAAAATTATATTGGAACCAGAAGCAGTCATAGAAACAAGAACTCGACAACTACGAAATTGATCCATTTCAGAGTATCTCATCAAGTGGAAGAACTTATCCGCTGAAGATTCCACATGGGAGGATGAGAATTTTATACAAAAGCATCCAGAACTACTCAAGCGTTGAGGACAACACTTTTTTGAAGGAGATGGACATGTTAGGTCCCTATAATACTAGTGATGCCCCCATTAATATTGTAGTTGTATCCTTATTAATATTGTTGTGCCCCTATTGTCCCCATATTGTTATTACTGTGCCCCATAGAATCCCTCTATTATTATTTTTGTGCCTTTATATTATTATTGTTAGGTCGGCTTGGTTATATTGTGACCTTAGACTCCTATATATAGAAAGGATGTTTTGTCATTTGAATCATCCAAGAATTGTTCATTTGTGTAATGTAAAGGAGGTTTCCCCCTCGAAGGGGCTGAATTCTAAGGCGTTCAACTATCTTTTCTATCTTTTTGTGAGTTGGTTTCATAACAAGCATGATATGATAAGATGTGACAGCATTGTAATAAAGTGCAACATGATGTTGAATGTTGTTGCATGATGATGGGCATAGTGATGAAGTGTAGCATAGCATGATGTGTGCATCACAAGTGTAACAAAGTGCAGCACAGTGATGATGAATGCTGCAACGAGATGCAGCATGATGGCCACAGTGAGGTGCAGCGTGATGTTGCAGCACAGTGAGGTGCAGCATGATGATAAGGTGCAACAATATGATGAGTGCAGCATAGTAATGAGGTTCAGCATGATGATTGGGTGCAGCATAGTGAGGTACATCACAGTGAGGTGCAGCATGGTGATGGAGTCACCTTGGAGGATCAGTTGAAGCAGTATGCCTTCACCTGAGTTCAGATCAGATACCACATGTGTTCATCTTCTTAGTGAAGTTCTCTACTTTTATTATGACAAGTCAAAATGTTGACTTCTGATGTATATGTACTATCTCTCTCTGTTGAACTATAGAAGAACATAACAAGAATTGATCAAGGGTTTCCCCGCATTGGGGTTTGTCCCTCGCTAGTGCCACATCTTGTGTCCTTTTGTCTTGGCTTGTATTCTACGATTTATGTTTATGTTCTATCTACATTTTACTATCATGCTAAATGTGATTGCTAATCTAGAATTAATATTGAGTTAATGTGAAAAAATTAAGTAAATTGCTCTCAGCATAGAACATACCTAAAATTAATAGATAGTTTCTAATAAGCTGCGTGGCGGCTAACATCATCATGATGTGACTTTATGGTGGACATACGGCAAGAAGATTCAGAATTTTCAAGGGTCATAAGAGGCCAAAAAAGGGTGACACATGTCACCACTCAGGAAGTTCCATGTGGCAATGATGATGTCACATCGCAAATCGCATATCGGAGGTTGATGGATATCGACATTTTGCGGAAGTGGTCACTTGAAAATCGCCAATAAGGGGGCTCTAATATAAGGGTTGGCCCACGGTCACAAGAAGATCCAAAGAACCAAGGGCATGGGGCCAGAGGAAAAGAACAGACAGCTATCGGCAATCGATGGATTTGAATTCTGCACCACTATGAAGTTTTCGATATGGGACTTCTTTGATATTGCACTGTGGCAACACTACAAGGCATATTGGGCTCCGATAGCATGATACATGAAGTTTAGAGGGATGGATGAGTCAGAAGCTATGATTCCCGATCAACACAGAGGCCATCATTATTAATCTCTCCCAGCTATAAAAATTGGTAAGTTCATTTAGTTTAGGAAGAAAGTGACATGGGAACTGGTACAGTAATCAAAAAGGAAAAATGTGGTAGAGAATGGCTTGTTCAGAAGCCATCACAGGAGGTGATGTGGAGATATTTTGATATAATAATTATTCTGTTTTAAAATGTTTTGTTATTTCTATTGTTTTTGTTATTCTGTTTTGATTGTATTTTAAAGAAAATAATCTTATATTGCAATGATTCGGGTGACACTGCCTTGGCATGCCGAGACAGCTAGTCGATCGGACATCTGGAGCTCAGGCTAAGATATTTTGAAATTGTTTTCAAGATCTTCCTCTCCTTATAAAAGAGGGGAAGAAACACTTAAAGGAGGTTCAAAATTTTTAGGAAATACTTCCCTCTTATGGGACCTTTTCCTGGTTTCCTAAAGGCATGTCTGAATCTCCTTATATGTTAGTTTTTTCTCAAGAGATTAACACAAAGTTTCAAGTGGTTCCAACCTATTAGATTTGCAATATGTTCTTCTCTCTTTGTATTATCATGTGTTAAATGTTCTTCTCATATTACATGTTAAGTAGCAGTTAGATGTATTTCCTTCATATGCAAATTCATTAAATCAAAACATTGGTGGATAATGCTTGCATTGTTGTAGGAACTAAATCTTTAAAAAGTGCTCCATGTATCTCAGAATTCCATAGATATTCCCCTCTCTTATTTCTCTTTGAGTCCCGAGATATAGAATTCTTAGACCTTAAGCTTTATATGATGGACTCCTATTCTACTATCTTCTCCCATTACCAATGTTTCAACAATTAAATCGTTGCACGTTCCTAATCTTATTTGGCCACCTATGAGTTGAATATTATTTCGTGAGTACTCCTATGTACATGATACTTCATATATTGTATCTTTATGAATGGTTCTGAATCAATCCAATTTGACTTTTTCGTGACAAGCTATAGTGCTGCAAGTATTTAATACAAATCTGACAAGCACTCTCTAAGATGTCCTAGGCACTGGTCTCCCTTCAACTCAAAGATTGTCTCTAGGAAGCTTCCATATCTCCTAAATCACTTGTGCGACAAGTGATACAAAAAGTGTCAACATCTTTCTGGCGTCATTGTTGGGGAATGGATTAGAAAAAATTTCCCCTTTGTACGATAAATATTTGCAATCCCTCTATTAGGTGAGCAAGGGAGGTGTGGGTTGAAGATCTATCACCTTGGAAACTCCATTATCTGAATTCACTTATAAACACCTTGGCGACTCCACTATCTATAATTTTATCCGATTATCTTGGCTTATAAGAAGCCCCATACCCGCTCAGATACCTCTGAGCAAAAAACACCATTTGTATCTGACCCAGAAAGAATAATATTCATAAGGATTTGGAAAGAATCCAAATAGTAATGTTATTGTCTCTTCATTTCCTGAAACATCTTCATCCAATTCATAGAAGGTTGTAGTTCACTGTTCTAAATTTCCTGCTAGATTTCTGGTATATCCTCTAGAAATTTATCATTTTCTCAGTACCATGTCCCTAGAGGTCAAAGAAAAAGTTGAGGAGATAAAAGATAAACTCCAAAGCGGCCCTACTTACAATGTGAATAGTTTCTCATTCCATTGTTAGTCAATTGTCTTACCATTGGTCATACCTCAGGCACCTCCAATAATTCAAGTATCATCACCTCTAACCCAGATGGACGTCCCAGATTTCTTGTTGAACCAATATGCTCTCCTAAACATGCCCCAACCTTAAATTCTATGCCTCAATAATATCTCAAGCTCTTACCTAAGTTCAATGAAGAATTTGACATATCGGTGTAGAAACACATAGGAATTTTATGTGAATTTGTAGAAATTTTGAATGTTGAGCACCAAGACATAGCGTTGAGGCTTTTCATCCAATCTTTGGATGGGGAAGTGAGGAAATGGTTCAAATATTTGCCTAATGCTTCCATTGCCACTTGGGAAGAAATGGAGAATTCATTTATGCATAAATGGGGAGAAAAGAGAGATCATGGATACATTATTAATGCGTTCAATGCTATAAAGAAGAAATTTGGTGAAGATATCTCATATCTTATAAAATGTTTAATAAATTGTACAATAATCTACCTGTTGAGATTAAACCTCCACAGGTAGTTGCCTGAGTAGTTTCTGTTGGGGCCTTTGAACCAGAATTTGGCTTCACACTCAGAGAGGGGAATGCATGTTCCTTAGACCAAATTCAAACTGTTTCTCTCAAGGTAGAAGAAAATTTTGCCTCAATCAGGAAGTCAAGAGGCAGATTTGATCCTAGAGAGAAGAAAAAGGGAAAAGAGGAGGAAGCTTCCTCAAGTGGGAGAGAGTCCCAAGAACATAGGATAGAGGAGATGGATAAGTTGATAAAGAACTTATCAAATAAACTGATAAAAATGGAGCTGGAAAATAAAAGCCTTCAATGACATAACTTTCCAGCTACCAATCGGGGTTTCAATCCCCAATAAAAAATCCCTCCCCTACAGTTAATGCAAAGGGAGAGGAAAGAGAAACAAGACCACATCCATCCTCCATTGTATAAATAATATGATATGGAGGTACAGATACCAGATACAAATGATGTTCAGGGGAACTTGTAGTACTCTTTCTCTGATGAAGGATAAGAACTCAGAACATATGAGGAAGAGGAAGAGGAGCTTGATACAACATTGAATGATGATGAGATCGATGATTACTACAACTAGTTTTTTGATTTAATGTTGGCTCAACTGCACAAGAAATAAAATATGCGACCATCTAGAAAGAGATTGAGAGGACAAGATCAGAATGAAGTAACTTCCTCCCATGAGCCTCCTAAGCTAGCTGACAAGGGGAAAGGGCCTGTAGATCCAATTATTCAAAGGAAGAAAGAGTCCTCAAATCCAAACTGCTATAAGCTTGAAGTCCTCAAAGAAGGTAAATCACCTCCCCCTACTAGACCCATCCATGAAAAAGAAAAGGAGCATGTAGAAATTAGCACTGCAGAAAAAGGCCCTACCATCTTTAACCTTCACAAAGAGCTTGAGAAATTCAAGATCCCAGTCCCATTTTCCGAGCTCTTGAAACATACCACCTACAATGCCCAAGTCTCTCATTTTATGTTTCCTTCTGCTTCGGTCCAACCACTTGACAGTTTAAACCTCCAAGAAAAAAAGCCAATGGTTGTCTTTGGACCTCATGTTGAAGAACAAGATCCCTCCATTCCACCATTTTATGTTACTCTAGTAGTACATGACCTCTTGCTCCATAATTGCATGTTGGAATCAGGAGCTTCTCATAATTTGATGCCACTATCAGTGATGGAGCAATTGGGTCTAGAGATAACCAGATCATATAAAGATATCTATTATTTTGACTCTAAGAGGGTCAAGTGCTTGGGGATGATCAAGGACCTGGTGGTGAATTTGACCCAGATCCCAGTAAAAAGTGTGGTGATGGACATTGTAGTTGTTGATATCCCTGTGAGGTTTGGTATGCTTTTGTCTAGGTCTTGGGGATCAAAGATCAGAGGTTCCATCAAGATGGATCTTACTTATGCTACCATTCCTATATTTGGTGGAGAGGAAAGGAGACTGTACAGAGAATCCAAATTCGTTAAAACAATCACAAGAGCTGATTGTCCAAATGATGCTCTTGTGTATGGGATAGAAAGGGATATCTCCTGCTTCGTGCTAGAAGAAGATGACTTTATTCTAGAAGAAACACAGGTACAACCCGCAGTCAAATTAGACCAACAACTCAAATATTGTAGCAAAGTCTAGAAGTTGTATTTTGATGGTGCAAACTCTAAAGAAGGAAATGGAGCAAGGGTATTGTTGATATCTCCATAGGGTAGCTTGATTCCCCTCTCTTTCAAATTAGAATTTGAAGCAACCAACATTGTGGTAGATTATAAGGCATTTCTTTTAGACCTGCAAGCAACAAAGACATTGACTTCCTCACTGTATTTGGAGACTCGGAACTAGTAGTGAAGCAAATCAAGGACAATGCCAAACCAAGCACCCCCGGCTAAGAGCTTACAGAAATGAGGTTTGGGACTTAATCGACAATTTATTCTCAGCTTTTAATGTCCAATTTTTTACGAGGGAAGGAAATCGAATGGTTGATTCTTTAGCAAGCCACAACAAATTCCACTACTCAGGTATGAAATTGAGGTTAGGTACAAACCCTCAGTGCTTGAAAATGTGAAACACTAGCAAGTTTTATAAGATAGTGAACAAATCAAGCGCTTCATGGAAGTCATTGGGGAATTATAAAACTCTTTGATTGACCAAGAATAATAAGAAGTTACAAAATAATAACCAACTTCATGGGAGGAAAATATCACATGACATGGAGTTCTGCAACTAAAGAGAAATGCCATTCCACAAGGTCTAGTTCCTTTGGAGAGGTTATTCAAGTCCAATGACATGGTTTCAAAACCTGCTGAAAAGAGAGCTCATGAATAGGCGGAGGATTGAAATATAGGCTAAAAGGACGAACCCCAGATGATCAAGTTGTCAAAAGGGATCCCCCATCTATACAAAAAAAGGTACTAAATCTCTTAAAAGCCTATAAAGATGTTTTTTCTTGGTCTAATGATGATTTAAAGACTGTTGATGTAAATGGCATTCAACATAATATTCCTTTAAAGAATGGTGTGAAGTCTTGTAAGTAGAAAATCAGACAGATCAATCCCCTACTACTCCCATCCTTTGAGAAGGAAGCGAAGAAGTTACTTTAGGCTAAGATCATTGTGTCATTGAGGTACTCATAATGGGTGGAAAATCTGGTTCGTGTTAAGAAGAAGAATGGAGAAATAAGATTGTGCGTGGATTTCCGTAACCTCAACAGAGATTCTTTAAAGGAAAACTACCCATTTCCTAAAATGAATCATATTTTACAGAAGGTAGTTGGCTCTACTCGGATGTCCATGATGGATGGTTTTTCACGGTATAATCAGGTAGAAGTGCATCCCGATGATTAGAAGAAAACTACTTTCACTACACCTTGTGGGACTTTCATGTATGCAAGGATGACATTCGGGCTTATAAACGTAGGAGAAACTTTCCAGAGGAAAATGGACATAGCATTTGTAGGAGAGCATGAAAATTTTGTGGTGGTTTATTTGGATAATATCATTGTTTTCTCCAAAAAAGATGAGGAGCACATTGAACATCTGAAACTCACCTTTGAGAAATGCAGAAAGTATGGGTGTCTCTAAATCCCAAGAAAGCCCAGTTCGCTTTTAGCAAAGGAAAGTTGTTTGGGAATATCGTAGCACGGGAATGTTGGAAATACTGGGGGTGGGGGGGTGTGTGAATCAGTATTCCTTTCAATTAGTATTATTATTAATCTTTCATAGCATTAGTTAATCTTCAATTATTATCAGTGTTTGTACAATGATAGTAGTAAACAAAAGGAACACAAATGCACACAGTTTTTTAAGGTGGAAACCCCCTCCGAGACAAAAACAACCTAAAAGCTTTTCTAATAATTCTTTAATCTTCAACTCCAATTGAAAATAAAGCTACAACTTCCTAGAATCTATAAAATTCTTCTCCAGCTCTCACTGGATGGATGCTCCAACGCCCGAGATTCTTCAGTAGTCAACTGAACGGATGCCCCAATACCCAATGAGCTATAACTCACCCTAGAACCACCCTACCACCATGAAGTTTTCACAGGCTTGAACCTATTGGTGACTTCATGCACTAGCCTAGCACCACCCTACCAACCTATAGAAGAATAAAAGAAGAATGGACTCCTGTACCAGGGAAAATGGTCCACTTTACAATGATATAGAATGATGTAGAAGAAGAAGACACACTAGATCATAACCCCAACTATGACACAACCACCTAATGATGATCCTGGACCTCCCGACATTGCCTCTTCAACTCTTGGCAGATAGACACTTGTACAAATTTTACAATGATGCTTTCACAATGACTCTGTACAATGATGCTTTTTCAATGACTCTATGCAGTGCTTCCCACTTGAAGACTTCATGTGGTGAACTTCTTGATGTTGTTTTGCACCTTGATTGTTGTTCTTGTCATGCTACCTTTTCTCACTCTTCAGAACATTATATTATGCATTGATTCTTCTCTTGATGAATATATAATACCTACAAAAAGTTTTCAAGGAAATACCCATGACATGATAATAGCAAAACTTACCTCATCCTATAGAGCTTATGTCAGTGCTAAACAAAAAAAACAAATTAGTATGCAAAGAACATAATGAAATTGAGAGATAAACATGCATATACAGAAGATAATTACTTGGAGGTTACCTCTGCTGCATCATTTTCTGCACCTTGCTCTTTGTTTCCCTAGAAAGTCTGGTCCTTTGCACCCCTTGACAACACTTGAACTAGTTTATTTTCTTGCCTTCTAGGAGCATGATATTGAATATGATGTATCTCTGTGATTTCAAATCCCCAATATGTGATATTCAGTCCTGAGTTATCCCTTTGAGTCTTCTTTCCAATGCCATAGGTCTAGCCAAATTTGGATTCTTCAAGGAAAAGTTATGCCCAATCTCTCACAAAGACCTAATTATGGACTAGTTCAGTAGAACAAACTTGTATAGCGTGACACGTGTCACTGTTTCCTCTTTAGGATCTAAAATTGATACACAAAAAATAATAGTCTGTGCACTATCCACCACTTTTTATAGAATTCTAGTCCACTTCTCATAGAGAGAGTTATGACAATTTCCCCAAGGTCACCTATTTGAGATGAAATTTGGAAGCCTGCAAAAACCCTAACTTCCACAGATCATATCTCCGAAAATATAGTGAACCAAGATCTAAAATCACGACGTTTATCAGGATTTTGGCTCAAATGGGTTTTAATTTCAACATCTAAGACTTCGCAGAAAGAAATTTATAGCGAAAATTCCATGATCACTACTTTGGGAGGATATATGAGATTTATTTTTATAGAGTTGAGAGGGGCTTCTATAGAGAATGTTGGAGGGATTTTAGGAGCTTAAAAAATTATTGATTATTGACTATTCAATGATCAAAATCAATGATAAATTCCATGCCACAACCCCATGGCTTTTCAGCCCACTAATTGGGGTTACTAACTTCAATCTTGAATAACTTACAAATGTGAGGAATTACGAGGAGAGCTATATACCTATATAAAGATATTTGAGTAGAGAATTCCTATAATGGTTATGAGATGAGAAACCATGAATGATGATTCCCAATGTGCCATGGAAGTTCAGGGTCATCCTTGGTGCTGCTTTGGTTGACATCAATGACAACCTTAGATCATCTTTAGATCAATAATCTCCCCCTTTGGCATTGATGGCAACACAAGTGATCCCCCTGCGATCAGGGCACCTCTTCCTATTGCCTTCTCTCCCCCTTTGACATCAATGGCAAAGGGTAACTCCCCCTAACACACAACCATCCTATGGACCTATACACACTTCCACTCCCCCTTTATTTTCTGAATAAGGAAAATCTAATGTGAACTTGGGAGAATCCCAAGCTTTTGGCGAATATATTCAAATGCTTCACGAGGTAAAGGTTTAGTGAAGATATCAGCGATTTGTTTTTTGTACCAACATATTCAAGTTTGATATTCTTTTCAGCGACTTGTTCTTTAACAAATTGATATTTGATCGGAATGTGTTTTGTTTTTGAATGCATGATAGGATTCATGGAGATGCTGAGGGCACTGGTGTTATCACAGAAGATGGGAATAGGCTCATTGAATTGTACTTGAAGATCTTGCAAAGTTTGTTTTATCCAAAGGGATTGAGTAAAAAAATTTGTCGCTGCAATGTATTATGCTTCCTCTGTAGATAACGAGATTGAGGTTTTCTTTTTGCTCAACATGATACGAGACAACCACCTAGATAGAATGTTGCTCCACTAGTACTCTTACGATCATCAACGCTTCCTGCCTAATCTGCATCTATAAAGGCTTGAATAATGATATTGTTTCCCTTGGGATACCACAAGCCATATTCTATTTTTCCCTTTAGATATCGAAGAATTCTTTTGACAACAATAATATGTGATTCTTTTGGTGCTGCCTGGAATCTTGCTACTTGTCCAACTGCTTGCATAACATCTGGTCAGGAGGCTATTACATATAGAAGACTACCAATCATAGATCTATACAATCTCTGATCCACATCCTTAGATGAGTTGTTTATGCTCAATTTGCAACCTGTTACCATTGGAGTAAGGACGGGTTTGCAATCTTCCATTTTGAATTTCTTAAGCATTTCCTTGATGTACTTGGCTTGAAATATAAATATTCCTTTCTCTTGTTGAGATATTTGAAGCCCTAAGAAGTCTGTCAACTCACCAAGTAAAAACATCTCGAACTCACTTTGCATCTTTGTAGCAAAGTGCTTACTTATTCGATCATCATTGCTACCAAATATTATATCATTCATATATATCTCAGTGACTATTAAATTACCTTTATCTATTTGTACGTAAAGATTGCTATTAGCAGTACCTTTTTTGAACCCTTGTTGACGTATATATCCCTCAAGATGAGCATACCACGCTCTGGGGTCCTGCTTGAGACCTTACAAAGCCATTTTTAACCTGCAAATATAGTCTTCTTTTTCTTATAGTATAAAACCTTTAGGTTGTTCGAAATAAAATTCTTCTTCTAATTCGCCATTCAGAAATGCTTACTTAACATCCATTTGGTAGACTTTTATTTTTCTTAAAAATGCATAGGTGAGAAACATCCGAATGGCTTCCATTCTGGAAACTGGTGAAAATGTTTCTTCAAAATTGATTCCTTCAACCTGTGCATATCCTTTGCAGATTAATCTTGCCTTGTTCCTGGTAACCTGTAATCCTTCAATTGTTTTTCTCCCCCTGAAACTTTAATGAAACTACCATCTTGTTCAAACTACCTTCCTGTCAATCATAGACTTGTGCCATATACTATTGCATAGACTCCTCCTGTACAAACATTAAGGAGTCAACAAGCCAGATTGTTCAAAATAGTGAGTCAACTAACAAGCCATATTGACTTGAGTCATTATCTAAAGCAACTGCTAATTCCTCATGACCTTTTGCTTTTACAAATCCTGAAAACATAATTGTTGAAACCTTGTTATCTTCTTTGTCTTCCTGTACATGTTTCCTTTTCCAAACCTTCTTATTCCTATAATCTCGAGCCATGTGCCCATAGTTATAACACTTGAAACATTAAATGTTGTCCATAGACGATTCCATCTAATATCTGCAACCGCGAGCGTTATGGCCATAGTTATGGAATTTGAAACATTCAATATTTGGCCCATCTAGCGCATATTCTCTTCTGAAAAAAATCATCATGGGACCTATCTCATGATCGTGCAAACTTGCTTCTAGGGTTTTGCAGATAATGATTGTACTTGTCAAAAACTTCACAATCCCTAGCCATATGTCCATAGATAGCACATAAAAATCAATAACCATTAAATAAACAAACATACCTGAAATATTTGTCATTCTTCTTCGGAGGCGGTGTTGTATTTTGTTGTGGTCCTTTGTTCTTGATTGCTTTGGTCTTATTCTTTGGAGTTGCAACATTCTTCTTTAGCTTTTCACTTTGATCAACTTCCTTCTTAGAATCACCTTGCGATGTTGCGGAGCTTGTACCTTCATCAACTGGAGCTTTACCATCTTTAACTGCCTTAATTTTTGCTTCTTCATCTATCTTATCTTGTAAGTGTTCTTTTTGCGATCCCTTGAGTTTGTTGATCTCATCACGAGTTGCAACAAGTTATTCTTGCTTTTGATCAAGATCTTCTTGAAGCCATATTTTCAATATCTTCCTTCTTTTTTCTACCTCCTCAACCTGTAGCTTGAGAAGAGTGGTCTTCTCTACTTCTCTGTTGAGAACCTGTATCTATTCCTTCTGCTTCTCATTTTCAATCCTGACCCTGCTTATTTCTATTGAAGATGTTTTTAATTCCTTTTTCTTTTGGTCAATATTGGATATGTATCTTTGATCAGATTCCTTCCTTTCAATTTCTGCTTCCTGCATCTGTTGTGTGATAATGCTAATCTCTACAAATTTTGTGTCAAGTTCTTATTGCTTCTAATGGACTTCTCTCTTGAGGTCTCATGTCGTTGTATTATTGATTTCTTCCAACGCCCTTGAGTTGTTGGTATAGTTTTGGATAATGTTTCCCTTCTTCACTTCCTTACTCAGCGAGACTACTTCGGCTTCTAATGCTTCCCTTTCTCGGTTGCTTTCTTCCAACTTCTTTTGAAGTGACTCTTCAATACATTTGTGTTCCTCATCTTCAAATTTGAGACCTTGAACTTGTTTTTCAAGAGTATTGTAACGGATCTTCTCAGCCTTGAGCTATTTTATAAGCTTGATTGCCTCCTTAGAAAATTCTTCTATGGTCAACCCTTCTTCTTCATTGTTTGATACCTCCTATTTATTGTGCTTGGCCATAAAAAGTACTCTCTCATTGGCTTCTTCTTCACTGTTACTGTCTTTATCGGATGATGATCTATCTTTGACATTTGAGTCACCTGCATATATATTCTCAAGCTTGTCCCATAAATTTTTGGTGGTTTTACAACCCAACACCTTATGATAAGTAGATTCAATAAGTCCACTGATAATAATATTCTTTGATTTTTCATCATTTACCAAATTCTTCTTACCTTCTTCATTCACAGTTGGTGTAAATCCATTTTCAACAGTATCCCATACTTCGTAACCTTGCACCAAGAGATAGACCTCCATTCTTCCTTTCTAGAGTGCATAATTATTTTCATTGAACAGAGGTACACCATTCTTGGTATGCTCCATGATCTCCTTCCAGTTGTTAAACTGCAGTTGAAGGAACCAAGCTCTGATATCAATTGTTGGAAATACTGGGGGGCGAGAGGGGGGGGTGGGGTGTGAATCAATATTCCTTTCAATTATTATTATTATTAATCTTTCAAAGCATTAGTTAATCTTCAATTATTATCAGTGTTTGTATAATGATAGCAGTAAACAAAAGGAACACAAATGCACATAGTTTTTAAGGTGGAAACCCCCTCTGGGACAAAAACAACCTGAACACATTTCTAATAATTCTTTAATATTCAACTCCAATTGAAAATAAAGCTACAACTTCCTAGAATCTAAAAAAGCATTCTTCTCCAGCTCCCACTGGATGGATGCTCCAACGCCTGAGATTCTTCAGTAATCAATTGAATGGATGACCCAACACCTAATGAGCTACAACTCACCCTAGCACCACCCTACCACCCTATAGAAGAATAAAAGAAGAATGGACTCTCGTACGAGGGAAAATGGTCCACTTTACAATGATATAGAATGATGTAGAAGAAGAGGACACACTAGACCATAACCCCAACTATGACACAACCACCTAATGATGATCCTAGAACTCCCAACACTGCCTCTTCAACTCTTGGTAAATAGACACCTGTACAACTTTTACAATGATGCTTTTACAATGACTCTTTACAATGATACTTTTTCAATGACTCTATACAGTGTTGCCCACTTGAAGACTTCATGTGGTGAACTTCTTGATGTTATTTTGCACCTTGATTGTTGCTCTTGTCATGCTAACTTTTCTCACTCTTCAGAACATTAGATTATGCATTGAGTCTTCTCTTGATGAATATATAATACCTACAAAAATTCTTCAAGGAAATACCCATGACATGATAATAACAAAACTTACCTCATCCTGCAAAGCTTACATCAACGCTAAACAAAAGAAACAAATTAGAATACAAAGAACCTAATGCAATTAAGAGATGAACACTCATATACAGAAGATACTACATGGAGCTTACCTCTGTTGCATCGTTTTTCTGCACCTTGCTCTTTGCTGCCCTAGAAAGTCTGGTCTTTTGCACCCCTTGACAGCACTTGATCTAGTTCTTTTTTCTTTCCTTCTAGGAGCATCATATTGAATCTGATGTATCTCTATGATTTTAGATCCTGTCACACAGAATGAGTTGATCTTGCGGACAAGATAGACCTTCTTAGAATCTAACGATATCTAGTGACAAGCAAGCCAATCAAAAACTATCTTTCTCTAAATATGCATCTATAAACCAAAGGCAAACAAGTGTTTAGGCCTACCTTGGATCCAATGCAAGTTTGTGGAAGCCTCGCTCCTTTGATCCAAATGAGCTCCCTTGTTGCGAATCTGCAAACACAAACAAGCAAACAAATTAAATAGCACCTGAAAAGCCAATATCATAAAGCATACTTAACATGATGATCAAGGAATTCATGAAACAAATGACATAAGACAATTTGTTGAGAAAAATGAATCTGATTGTATTAATTCAAATCAAAGAAGAACTTTACAACCTGTGCCTTGATGCTATACAAGCTCTTCCTAGGGTCCAACAAGAAGTCTCCTCTACTTTGACAAGTTTCACTCTCTTCCCAATGAAGCCAAAAAGGTATGTGATCTCTCCTCTCAAGCTTAACTAGGAAGTCTCAATTCCACCAACAGTTACCCTCAAAATGTTCAGCTTCTAACCTCCCTAGCAACCAGTCCAATGCCTTAATTTATAGTGCAATGGAGGGAAGTTACTAGGTCCTCCTTCAAAGGTATAAAGTCCTCCTTCAAAGGGATAGCTCCTCTCATCAAGGGATTAGCTCCTTCTCTTTTGGGATGCATGAACCACCTAAGAGCGACCAATCCACGTCAAAATTCCTTCTAGAATCATCTAGAATTAACCCAAAGTGAGTTTTTTAGAATAAACTTGCGCCTTTTTTACTTTCACAGGGGTCCGCACCCACTCCTTTAGGGACAGAGTGGGCAGGTCTGCAGTTTTTGTGAACAGGAGGTGCGGGACCGCAGGAAATAGTGAGAGAAAGTGCGAAACCAGAGCTTTGTTGATTTTCAATGTCTTTCTCTCATTTCAAAGCTTGACTTGAAGAGCTAAGGTCTGAGACTTGCTTAGGAGGACAGTACAAGTGATGATAGACCCATATTGACTGCAAATAATCATGGTGACGATATTTTTGTGTAACAGATCCCAAATAAATTATCTTCAATCCTGTAGTATCCCTCTAAGTCTTATTTCCAATGCCATAGTCCTAACCCAATTTGGATTCTTCAAGGAAACATTATGCCCAATCTCTCACAATGACCTAATTATGGACTAGTTCAGTAGAGAGAAATTGTACGGCATTCCACGTGTAATTATTTCCTCCTTCAGCTTTAAAATTGATACATAGAAAATAAAATTATGTGCACTATCTGCCACTTTTTACAGAATTCCAATCCACTTCTCAGAGAGAGTTATGACGATTTTCCCAAGGTCACCTCTTTGAGATAAAATTCGGGAGCCTGCAAAAACCGTAACTTACACAGATCATATCTCCGAAAATGTAGTGAAACAAGCTCTGAAATTTGGTCTCGACATTCATCAGGATTTCAGCTCAAATGGGTTTTAATTTCTGCATCTAAGACTTTGAAGAAATAAAGTTATAGCGAAAATTCCACGATCACTACTTTTGGAGGATATATGAGATTTCTTTTTATAGAATTGAGAGGGGCTTCTTTAGAGAATGTTGGAGGGATTTTAGGAGCTTAAAAAATAATTAATTATTGGCTATTAAATGACCAAAATCAATGATATATGTCATGCCACAACCCCATGGGGTTTTAGCCCACTAACTGGGGTTACTAACTTCAATCTTAAATAACTTACAAATCGTGAGGAATTACAAGGAGAGCTATATACCGATAGAAAGATATTTTTTAGTAGAGTATTCCTATAATGGTTATGAGACAAGAAACCATGAATGAAGATTCCCAATGTGACATGGAATTTCAGGGTAATCCTTGGTGCTTCTTGGGTTGACATCAATGACAACCTCAGATCATCTTTAGATCAACAAGGAAGGGGTAAAGATCGATCATAAATGGGTGGAGGCCATCAGTCATATTTCCCTACCAAGAAATAAAATGGCGGTCCAGGTCTTCTTGGGAAAGATTAATTTCTTGAGGATATTTGTGCCTAATGATGCAAAATTAGTGAAAGGAATTAGGGAGATGTTGAAGAAGGGGAACGAAGTAAAGTGGAGTCCAGATTCCCAGGAATCCTTCTCTTGAATCAAGAGAGATTTTGTAGAGTCTCCGGTATTAGTCAGCCCGGACTATTCCATGCCATTTTACATCTTTTATTTTCCCTCCCCCCATATTGTAGTCGTTGTATTATTACAGAAAAATAAGGAAGGCCATGAGCAGCCTATAGCTTTTCCTTTAGATGCAAACTCCTTCAATATGTGATTGTCGACGTGCCATGAACCTTCGGTCGCCTATAGCTTTTCCTTCAGATGCATATCGCATGTTGACGATCACATCTGAAGGAATCTTTATCTAAAAGAAATACATATAACTGAGTCGATGATCGCATATCAATGATCAATAGTCAGTGGGTCCATGCCATATCGCATATTAGTGATCGGTGCTTTCAAAATGTCAACATTAACAAAGTTTCAATTAGCGAATGCCGATAGTGCTAAATCATCAGGATTTTGCCTCCAGTGTTGAAGCATCGGGAAAGACCGAAGATGAATTAAAAAGGGATTTTAGCGAAAAACCATAACAGGTTCAGGCCTTTTCTTTCTCCTCTAACGGGATGTGTGGAAAACAAAGATTGGTCTAATAAGGGACACGAGGTGAATAGAAGTTGATTCTAATAAGGAACATGTGTTGAACAGTGATTGGTTCCAATCAGCTATGTGGCGGTTGATGTCATCATGATCTGGCTTTACGATGGACATATGGCAAGAATTTTTGGCATTTTCAAGGGTCATAAGAGGCCAAAAAGGGTGAAACGTGTCACCACTCAGGAAGTGTCACGTGGCAAGGATGATGTCATATAGCACATTACATATCGGAGGTTGATGGATATTGACATTTTGCAGTAGAGGTCACTTGAAAATCACTAATAAGGGAGCTCCGATATAAGGGTTGGCCAACAATCACAAGAAGAGACAAAGAACCAAGGGCATGGGGCAAGGGGAAGAGCACAGAGGGCTATTGAAAATCTATGGATTTGAATGACGCACCACTATGAAGTTTGCGATATGAGGCTTCTCCAATATTGCACTATGGCGACACTAAAAGTCATATTGGGCTCCGATAGAATGATACAGAAAGTTTAGAAGGATGGATGATTTGGCAGCTATGATTCCTGAGCAACATATAGACCATCATTTTTAATCGCTCCTAGCTCTGGAAAGTGGGAAATTCATTCAATTTAGGTGAAGAGCGACATGGGAACCGGCCGAGTAATGAAAAAGGCATAATGTGGCAGAAACGTGGCTTGTTCAAATGCCATCACAAGAAGTGGCATGGAGACATTTTGATATAATAATCATTCATTTTCCACATGTTTTGTTAATTCTGTTTTTTTATTATTATGTTTTTATTGTATTTTATATAAAAGAATCATTTTTTTGCAATGATTAGGATGATAGATCCTTGTTACACTGAGACAGCTAGTCGATCAGACAGCTGGAGCTCAGGATAAGATATTTTGTAATTTTTTTCAATCTCTCCATCTCCTTATAAAATATGGGAAGAAACACTTAAAGGAGGTTCATAATTTTTGGCAAATACTTACCTCTTACAGGACCTTTTCCTAGTTTCCTAGAGGCATGTTTGTATCTCCTTGTATGCTAGTTTTTCCTCAAGAGATTAATACAAAGTTTCAGGTGATTCCAACCTATTAGATTTGCAGTATGTTCTTATCTCTCTATATTATCATATATGTTAAATTTTCTTCTCATATTACATGTTAACTAGTAGCTAGATTTATTTCCTTCAGTTGCAGATTCATTTAAATCAAAACATTGGTGGATAATGTCTACATTGTTGTAGGAATTAAATCTTTAAATAGCACTCCATGCATCTCAGCATTCCATAGATATTCCCCTCTCTCATTTCTCTCTGAGTCCTGAGATATAGAATTCTTAGACCTTAATCTTTATATGATAGACTCTTCTTCTACTATATTCTACCATTACCTATGTTTCGACAATTAAATCGCTGCACATTCCTAATCTGATTATGCCACCTATGGGTTGAAGATTATTTCCTGAGCACTCCTATGTACAAGCTACTTCATATATTGTATAAATCAAATTTGACTTTCTCATGATAAACTATAGTGCTATAATTCTTTAAGACAAATGTGACAAGCACTCTCTAAGATGTCCTAGGCATTGGTCTCTCGTCAACCCAGAGATTATCTCAAGGAAGCTTCCATATCTCGTGAAGCACTTGTGCGATAGGCGATAGAAAAAGAGTCAACATATTTTTAGCATCGTTTTCAGGGAATAGATTAGAAAAAATTTCTCTAGGTACAACAAATCTTTACATTCCCTCTGTTAGGTGACCAAGGGAAGTGTGGGTTGAAGATCCCTCACCTTGGTGACTACATTGCTTGAATTCATTTATAAAAACCTTGGCGACTCCATATTCTTCAATTTTATCTGATCATTCTGGATTATAAGAGGAGCCATACCCGCTCAGATACCTGTCAGCCAAAAAAGCCATATGTATTTGACCCGGAAAGAATAATATTCAGAAGGATTTGGAAAGAAAAGACTCCAAATACTGATGCTACTCTCTCTTCATTTCCTGAAACATCTTCATCCATTTCACAGAAGGGTGTAATCCATTGTTCTAAATTTCCTCCTAGAGCTCTGGTATATCCTCGAGAAAGTGGTCATATGCTCAATACCACGTCCCTAGAGGTCAAAGAAGAAGTTGAGGAGATAAAAGATAAAATCCAAAGAAACCCTACCCATTATGTGAACAGTTTCTCATTCCATTGTCAGTTATTTGTCTTACAATTGGTCATACCTCAAGCACCTCCAATAATTCAAGTACCACAACCTCCCCATATGGTTGTCCCAGGTTTCTTGTTGATCAAATATGCTCCCTTAAACCTGCCTCAACCTTTAAATGTTATTCCTTAGGACTATCTCAAGCTCCTTCCTAGGTTCAATGAAGAAGCTGGCATATCGGCGCAAAGAAACATAGGAATTTTCTATTCATTTGTATAAAATTTGATTGTCGAGCACCAGGACGTAGTGTTGAGGATTTTCGTCCAATATTTGGATGGGGAAGTCAGAAAATGGTTCAAATATTTTCCTAATGCTTCCATTGCCACGTGGGAAGAAATGGAGAATTCCTTTATGGAGAAATGGGGAGAGAAGAGATATCATGGATACATTCTTACTGAGTTCAATGCTATAAAGAATAAATCTGGTGAATATATCTCAGATTTTATAAAAAGGTTGAATAAATTGTACAATAATCTACCTGCTAAGGTTAAACTTCCACAGGTTGTTTCTCAAGTAGTTTTTCCTGGGGCCTTTGAACGAGAGTTAGCCTTTGAACTAGAGTTAGGCTTCACACTCAGAGATAGGAAGTCACATTCCTTAGACCAAATTCAAACTGATGCTCTCGAGGTAGAAGAAAATTTTACCTCAACTGGGAAGTCAAGAGTCAGATCTAATCTGAGAGAGAAGAAAAAGGGAAAAGAGGAGGAAGCTTCCTCAAATGGGAGATATTCCCAAGAACAGAGTATAGAGGAGATGGATAATTTGGTAAATAACTTATCAAATAAACTGAAAAAATGGAGCTGGAAAATAAAATCCTTCAATGACAGAACTTTTCAGCTGCCAATCGGGGTTTCAGTCCTTAATACAGAAGGCCTCTGCTACAGTCAATGCAAAGGGAGAGGAAATAGAAACAAGACCTCATTCATCCTCCATTATATATAGAATATGATCGAGAGGAACAAATACCATATACAAATGATGTTCCGAGGAACTTGTATTCCTCTTTCTCCAATGAAGGAAAAGAACTCATAACATATTAGGAAGAGGAGGAGGAGCTTGATGCAACACTGAATCATGACGAGACCAATGATTGCTGAAAGCAGTTTTCTGATTTCATGTAGGCTCAACTACATAAGAAATTTGATCTATGATCATCTAGAAAGAGATCGAGAGGACAAGATCAGAATGAAGGAACTTCCTCCCAAGAGCCTCCTAAGCCGGTTAACAAGGGGAAAGGTCCTATGGATCCAATTATTCAAAGGAAGAAAGAGTCCTCAAATCTGAAATAATATAATCCTGAAGTCGTCAAAGAAGGTAAATCACCTCCCCCTACTAGACCCATCCATGAAAAAAAAAAGGAGCATGTAGAAATTAGCACTGTAGAAAAAGGCCCTACCATATTTAACCTTTAGAAAGAGCTTGAGAAAGTCAATATCCCAATCCCATTGTTGGAGCTCTTGAAAGAACCCACCTACAAGGCCCATGTCTCTTAGTTTATGTTTCCTTCTGCTTCAATCCAACCACTTAAAAGTTTAAACCTCCAAGAAGAAATGCCAATGGTTGTCATTGGACATCATGTTGAAGAACTAGAACCCTCCACTCGACCTTTTTATGTTAATTTAGTAGTACATGACCTTTTGCTCCATAATTTCATGTTGGACTCGTGAGCATTGTAGAAAATCATGTAGAATCACAAGCTCATGCAATGTACTAAAGCACAGGGCAAGAATCTACTTCTACTTTCAACCAGAGAAAGCCAATGGATCGATGAAAACAATATGAACAAGAAGAAGATAAATCAATGGCACATAACACAAGATGTATATGGGGAAAACCACTGCTCAAAACCCTGCTATTTGTATTGCATATATCAGAAATATGAGTGAAGATACAAAGCTTGTTCTCACTAGAATAATTCCGTACAAGTATGATCAACTCTCTTAGCTCACAAGCTAGCTCTTGGCCAAAACTTAGCCAATTCTGGAGCTCTCCAAGCTCCTAATCTCTTGCGTAATTCCTAGGATGAATAGCCCATATTTAAAGGGAATTCATTCTTCCAAAACTGCACAATTCATGCTTCTCTGATGCATGCATGATATTTACACTCCAGTAAATAATACCACTAATAGTACATTGGCCCTACACTCTAGTGGATGCATTAGTTGTTAGTCCTCTATTAGTTCCAAAAACAATTTAGAACTAATTTAATTGAACTTAACTCAGTAAATTGAGTGATCTAATTTCCAACTCAATTTAAAATCATACTAGACCCCTAAAACTTAGGGAGAACACATAGAAATACTTCCAACTCAAAATTCCTAAGCTAATTAAGTTAATTAAACTTAATTAACTATTTACAAGTTTCTATGAGAATAGAATTTGATTTTAATTCTCATTTTAATTCAAGGACAAGCTAAACTCGAATTTATTGTTGCTATTTTTCAACAAGCTTCTCATAATTTGATGCCACTATAGTGATGGAGCAACTAGGTCTAGAGATAACCAAACCATATAAATATCTCTATTCTTTTGAATCTAAAAGGGTCAAGTGCTTGGGGATGATCAAGGACCTAGTGGTGAATTTGGCCCAGATTCCAATGAAAAGTGTGGTGATGGACATTGTAGTTGTCGATATCCCTACGAGGTTTGGTATGCTTTTGTCCAGGTCTTAGGGATCAAAAATCGAAGCTTCCATTAAGATGGATCTTACTTATGCTATCTTTCCTATATTTGGTGGAGATGAAAGGAGACTATATAGAGAATCCAGATTCGTTAAAACAATCACAAGATTTGATTGCCAAAATAATGCTCCTGTGTATGGGACAAAAATAGATATCTCTTGCTTCGTACTAGAAGAAGATGACTTTATTCTAGAAGAAACAAGTACATCTCGCAGTCAAATCAGACCAACAACTCAAAGATTATAGAAAAATATGGAAGCTATATTTTGATGGTGAAAACTCTAAACAAGGAAATGGAGCAGGGTTACTGTTGATATCTCCATAGAGTATCTTGATTGCCCTCTCTTTCAAATTATAATTTGAAGCAACCAAGAATGTGGCAGATTATGAGGCATTGCTATTAGGCCTACAAGCAGCGAAGAATCTAAACATTGACTGCTTGACTGTATTTGGAGACTCAGAACTGGTAGTGAAGCAAATCAAGGACCAATGCCAAGCCAAGCACCCCCGACTAAGTGTTTACGGGAATGAGATTTGGGACTTAATCGAAAAAAATTTATCATCTTTTAATGCCCAATTTTTTACTAGGGAAGGAAATCAAATGGTCAATTCCTTAACTATAGCTTCCAGCAACTTCAAGGCACCACAAAATCCACTGCTCAAGTATGAAATTGAGGTTAGGTACAGACCCTCAGTGCCTGACAATGTGAAACACTAGAAGGTTTTCGAAGACAATGAACAAATCAAGTGCTTCATGGAAGGCATTGGGGAATTCTTGAATTCTTTGATTGACCAAGAAGAAGAAGAAATGACAGAAGAACAACCAACTACATGGGAGGAAAATATCGTAGGACATCAAGTTCTGAAGCTGAAGGGAAATGCCATTCCACGAGGTCTAGTTCCTGTGGAGAGGTTATTCAAGTCCAATGACATGGTTTCAAAACCTATTGAATAGGGAGCTGATGAATAGGTGGAGGATTGCAATATAGGCTTAGAGGACAAACCCCAAATGATCATGTTGTCAAAAGGGATCCCTCATCAATATAAACAAAAGTACTTAAATCTCTTATAAGCCTATACAGATGGTTTTTCTTGGTCTTGTGATGATTTAAAGGTTTTTGATGTAAATGTTATTCAACATAAGATTCCTTTAAAGAATGGTGTGAAGCCTTATAAGAAGAAACTCAGACAGATCAATCCCCTCCTACTCCCATCCATTGAGAAGGAAGTGAAAAAGCTACTTCAGGCTAATATCAATGTGCCATTGAGGTACTCAAAATGGGTGTCAAATATGGTTCTTGTTAGGAAGAAGAATGGAGAAATAAGACTGTGCATGGATTTCAGGAACCTCAATAGAGCTTCTTTAAAGGACAACTACCCATTGCCTAAAATGGATCATATTTTATAGAAGGTAGTTGGATATTCTCGAATGTCCATAATGGATGGTTTTTCAGGGTATAATCAGGTAATAGTGCATCCCGATGATTAGAAGAAAACTTCTTTCACTACACTTTGGGGAAATTTCATGTATGCAAGGATGCCATTCAGCCTTATAAACGAAGGAGTAACTTTCGAGAGGGAAATGGACATAGAATTCATGGGAGATTAGGACAAATTTTTGGTGGTTTATTTGGATGATATCATTGTTTTCTCCAAAATAGATGAGGATCAAATTGAACACCTGAAACTCACCTTTGAAAAATGCAGAAAGTATGGGTTGTCTCTAAATCCCAGTTCGCTTTGATGGAAGGCAAGTTGTTCAGGTGTATCGTAGCACAGGAAGGGGTAAAGATCAATCCTAAGCAGGTTGAGGTCATCAGTCATATTTCCCTGCCAAGAAATAAAAAGGAGGTCCAAGTCTTCTTGGAGAAGATTAATTTCTTGAGGAGATTTGTGCCTCACTACACAAATATAGTGAAAGGCATTACGGAGATGTTGAAGAAGGAGAACGAAGTAAAGTGGAGCCCAAATTCCCAAGAATCCTTCTCTAGAATCAAGAGAGAGTTTGAAGAGGCTCAATGTTAGTCAGCCCAGACTATTCCATGCCATTTTACATATTTTCTTTTTCCTCCCCCATATTGTAGCCATTGTATTATTAAAGAAAAATAATGAAGGCCATGAGAAACCTATAGATTTCTTCGACCAGGTGTTGCGGGATACAAAACTAAAATATAACATATTGTAAAAACAAACTTATGCTCTAGTCAAAGCTCTAAAGGCCTTAAGAGTTTATGTTTTACACTCAAGCATCGTGGCTTATTTCCCAATGGCGGTTGTTAAAGACATCTTGGTGCAAGGGGACATTGATGGTAAAAGGATGTTTCCGAGAAAACTAGTGACTATTCAAATCTACTAGTCCCACTAAGATGGGTAGCTATCTTAGAAACAAACAATTCAAAGTAACTTGTGTTTTCTTTTATGGATGATAGATAAGAGAGAAGCAGAAAGCACCAACTGCAGTCTTTCGCTTGGCTCCTTGCTTGTTTTATCTCTCCTTTGATAGAGCTTTCACCACTCCTTTCTCACTTGTCCCACTTCAAAGAACACCTGTAGAGTCAAAGAAGAAAAATACCATCAAAGCATAGAGATCTATGATACCATAAACAATGTAGAATCATATGAACATTAACCATACAAATGCATACACAAATACAAGATTCAGAAATAAGCAAGCATATGGAGGAAAACTCAAATAGCTTTATTGATAATAGAGGTAGAAGAGAGGATTACAACCCAGTTGTCTGATCCAATGCCATCCTCCCAGCATGAAAGCCCTCTTCACCTCATGAAAAGCAAGATCACCCAACAATACAATGTCTCAAAGAGAAACCAACAGCACTTCCTTACAAATTACAAAATTCCATCCTCTTGATCTCTGGAATGAGGGATCCATATAGATGTTTGTATATGGGTGAGTCAGCTTCTGGGTTTTTTATTAGTGTCATTTCAATAATAGTTCTTGGTTCCACTCGAATATTTCATGATCTCTTACTCATCTGTGGGCGAATTTAGAGAGGCAAGTGTCATATGAGTAGTTTCTAGAAGATTCTCAGTTTCCACCTAGCAAACTACCTCTGCCATTTGTCTGCTCTCGCTCATCGCACCCTACAGAAGGAATTTTCAGTATGCATTGCACCCCCTGTGTGTAACAGGTGAGACGCATCGCACCCTTAGCACTAAGCAGTCTGTATGGTCTAGTTTTGACCATTTCTGAGTAGTTTTTCAGGGAGAACTTCTGGGAAATGATGTAATCAGTTGACCTTGATCCTTTAGGGTTTGAAACAACACATTTAGGGGTTTTAGAGCCCTTGGTTTATCAACATATATGATTGGGGTTGCAGTGCCCAAATATGTCTATAACAGTTGCCCCCTAAAGCATGAGGTCGTAAATCTTCTAATGTCAGGTGAAATTCTTTATCATGAGGACCCAAGGTTTTTCGAACTGGAAGATGACCTGTATAAAAACACAATACAATACATTATCTTCATATTATTTTTATGATCTAGTTGAGGTGGATATTCCCATGCTCAACTTTATAAATTCATTTTCATGTACATAGGACAGACAACCATCTGTGTGGCAGACTGATGATTCTGGTAGAGCCATCATCCCTTAGCTTGGATGATTATCTGTGCAGCTATGGAGTACATTTGATGTCTTTATTTTCCTGAATATATCACAGCCCGGATGGATGAAACTAGATCCGGGGTCTTCAAAATCATTCAATCTTCGCCAGATGTACAATTCAATCCATGTGAAAAGATGTTCTGAAGTCGAACATGGAAAGACATCGCTTGATTACAAGCCAATGATGTAAGTTGTTAACAGGGACGAGAGGAATCACTGGTAATGATGATGAACCTCAAGGTACTGCACTACAATTCACGTGGTGTGAATATATGACTTGACGTCGAACACCACACAAAATATTTTGGTCGAAGGCCATTGATGTAAACCTGTCGCCGAAAGTGAGAAACTTGCCATTGAGGCATGCAAGCTTCAAAGTACTGAAAGGGTTGTTCCTAAGTCAACTTCTTGGATAATGAGTTGATGTCGAAAAAAAGTGACCCGTCATAGGAGGGCCTTAATGAATCCCACATCTATGACACGAAACGGAGAAAATTATTTTGTGGAGGTGAAAACGATCTGATGATACAAGGTTTAGGGTGGCAGCCATGAAAGAATGGAGCGTGAAGGTATTACAGTGGATGAGACATTAGCTAGGTTGGTGAATTCTCTGAGCGACTTCTCTTGAACATATCGGCGACACTGAAATGGATTGGTAGCGTTAACCCCAAAAATGGATGGTACGGAGGACCAATGGTGATATGATTGGTGAACGGAATAACCCCACCTGACTCAATCATGGCCATGGAGTGAAAGTGTCATGTTCAAGAGCGACCTGCTACCAATGAAGTTCTTCAAGTTTTCTTCCCTTTTTCCCCAGTCATTGCTGACCAGTAGCTCTTTATTTTTGTGAAGCTTGAGGAGGATAAAATATACTTGTTCTATAATTTGCCCTTCGGGCAAACCTGTCGCTATGTTTTAGCGAGCCTAGCAACAGTGAAACTCGCTCTTGCCCGGATGGAAAAGTTTGTCGCTATTGTTTTAACGAGTTCAACAACAAGGATAACTCGATCCTTTTCATATTTAGAGATTTTGAGAAGAGACGAAAAGGAAACTCCAGTAGTCCTTTTTCGTGGTATAATTCCTTAAGTCCGAAAAAGTATAAAATAATATGAAAGGGATGACCTTTCGATAGTTTTAGCGAGCCGAACAAGACAAGCGCTCAATATTTTTGTGTAATGATCCCTCAGGTCCAAAAAGATTAAAATATAGAGGAGGGATGGTACTTCCCTTTACTTTAACGAGCTGGAAAGGCCAGTGGCTCGACAATCTTTTCATATTTTACGAGTCTAAAAAGAGCTTAAAAGAGACTCGTCTTTAGGAACAAGTGATGTTTTCGGGTAGCAATTGGTTCCAGGTAAGTTTGGAACTTTTCAAGCATGGCAGTGTAAATAAGGTGGCTAACAGAATCACTCGTCGCATCTATTCCTCAAAAGGGTAAACAATCAAGTGGAAGCGTATGATCGGCTAAAAGAGTGGAGGTGACAGTAAGAACATGACCAAGGCTGAAAAGGCTGATAGTAATGCAATCAAAAGGTTATTTACTGAAAGGCGGGTTTATTTTTTAATGAGTTTGAACTTTGTGCCAACATGTGCTCAGTGCTAGGTTTATTTTTAATGAGCTTGAACTTTGCGGAAACATTGCTCGTGATAATAGTCAGAGATGTTCAATTCACCATTAACACTTTGTTCTTTCGGTGATCGTACTACCTATTAAATTACTCCGTCAAATTGATTAGAAATGTAAATGCATGCTTGAAAAATGAGTTAAAAACCAACATCTTACTTGAATTACGTGAATAGTAACATAAAAGTTGTTTTACCTCTCATTTTTACCATTTCATTCAAATTTGGGATTGTTGGAGCTCTGGAGGTGTTTTCCCCCTCGATTTTCATCAGTTGATTCTGGGAGATTCTGTGGACTATTTTCGGCACCGTCTGGACCAGGTAGAAGCCAGTCATGAGCTCTTCAATTGAATTCTTTCCTTTTCTTATTCTGAGCATCTTTTCCTGTTTTTTCGGGCCTCAAGGGTTTGAACAATTAATTCTCTTCCCATCACACCTAGTATACATCGAAAGGTGCGATGCATATTGAGCTGGCCATTGGCCAGTCAGTATGCATCCCACCTTGTACACAGCAAGGGAGGAAAGTTTATGCATTGTTTTTTCATGGAAATTTTGCCTGTTTTTTCCCAAATCAAGATCCTAATTCTTCCCTTGTTTGTTTTTCAGAGATTCATTGGATCAAGATGGTTGTTACATGGCATGAACACGAGCATGAAGAAGAGGATATGATTTCCTTACATGATCCGGGTATGGTTACTGCATTGCGAAACTATGGCTTGCTCAAATTCTTCCGCATATCCATCATGAGGCAACAAATTAATTTGTTGCAATATCTTCTCGATGCATGGGATCCTACCAACCAAGTGTTCCATATTAGAGGTAAATCCATCCCTTTGCTAGTTGAGGATGTCTACTTTTTGACTGGGTTATCTAGGCGTGGCGCCCCTCTCTCACTATCAAGATCCACTCGTGGGGGTGAATCCGTGAGGGATTATATTCGTCATTTTTGTAGAGATGGATCTCAGCTGAGCAGGGACAGTAAGATCAGTATTTGAGATGTCACTGACCGGTCCTTGAGGACTATTTTATTCACCTTTTCTAGATCATCAAGTAGCGCGACTCTTCATTTGGCCAACAGGTCCTATATGCAGTATGCTCTGGAATGCCTTGAACCAAAGGTATTCAACTAGTGGGATGCAGTAATTTTGGTTATAAAAGAACAACTTTCCAAGGTGAAGAATGGAAAATCCAAGAACTTTGGTTATGGTTCCATTCTAACCACTTTTGCCCTGGAGAGGATACCACTGATGCAATCACAGTACATTTCACTCGGACTGCCAGCACCGAGGGAACCACGGATGCAGAGATGGGTCGATCTCATGGCCAGACATGTTGGTCAATCACAGATTTCATTCTCTGATGCCTTCTTTGAGTGGTTCAACCATCAGGAGATGGTCTTCACCAAGTATCCATATGTTGGGATGGATTTCCAAGGTGACCCAAATTTGGTGTTACCGGCTGGCGAGTAGTGGGGTATTATAGGTAAAAAGATCTGACTATATCTCTATTTATTGCCATTATAATGTTCTTGTGTTTTTAAAGGTTATCAAGACTAATTAAACTCGTATATGTGTGCAAATATTGGACCAGTGCAACCAGCAGCCCGCTTGAGGGTAGCAGTTGTCGTTCCAGTAGGAGAGGCTGTAGGGAGGGTTGTCCTTCGCAATCTGGACATAGTAGAGACCCTTACAGTATTTCAGGATCAGATCGAGGGTCTCACCCTTGGTATTCAGGATGTGAGGACCGATGATTTACCTTTGAGATTACAACGCCATACCACTGGCGTGTCGAGTCGATGGACTAGGCTTTTACGTATGATCGCGCAGACGGTGACTTGCTATCACCAACACCATTAATCTAGGGTGCTTTTCTTCATTTTTGAGTTTTGGGTCATATGATTGATTTTGTCCTAGACACGGAACACTTCGTAAAAACTATAAACAGATAAATATATATATATATATATATATATATATATATATATATATATATATATATATATATATTTTGATTTTCAAAGTTTTATTTTGGTTAAGTTATATCATCCTGATGCAAATGTTGATTGAAATTCTTTTTCCTTTATAAATGCTGCAAATGTCTATATAACACATAATTTTCTAATGAATCAGTTAATGTGTTTAATTTTCTGGAAATGTGTTGATATTGAATAGAATCAAACTGCCTTTCCAAAACCTTGACCCTTAGGAACATAGATAGATAGCTGGATTCCGATCGGAATAGATGCTAGTAAGCTGTAGGATGAGAAGTTGTGAATCTAGCCTGACAACAAGTCGGCGTATGCCATGTGCGATGGCATCAGAGAGAAGATCCATCAATGCTCTATACTCAGCGATGTTGTTCATTGACCGACCAATACATACCCCTCTGAAACTCACTAACTCATCGCTTGGATCAAAAATGGCCCAGGCTGCAGAAGATAGGTTCCACGTACTACAACTAGCTCCGTCGGCGTATCCAACAAATGATTCCAATAGGTACGACATCTGCAACAAATGCAAAGTGGATTACCTAAACAAAACAATCACTCTTGATGAAAACAAAAACTTAAGAAAAGCATATAAAGAGATTACTACACTTAATCAAGTGTAGTAACACTTAAGATACAACCCGTTTCGAGGTTGCGACAGTGGAATCCCATCGTAATCTACTAGCTCGTAGGCTCCTTTTTTTAATACTCACTTAACAATGTAGGGACCCATCCACAATGGTTGGAACTTACCTGCTCCCAAGTTATCGGATTCCTGATCGTAAAGTAAGACCAGGTCACCTTCTGAGAAGACACGAGGTTTGACATTCTTCTCAAATTGCGCCTTGACTCATTTCTTATGAGCTTTGTTAGCCAAAGCAACATCACAATGGGCTTCATCCAATTGGATTAGTTCCAAGAAACGAGCCTCTTCCTCTGAATTTCTGGGGCGAAGGTCGATTGCGAGCTTGAGAGATGAAATTTCACACTGAATTGGTAAAACCGCTTCCAGGCCATACACCAGCTGAAAGGGTGTAAATCCGAGTGCGTTTCTCATCGATGTCCTATATGCACACAAGGCTGAGTACGGGATTAGGTGCCAACTCCGTTTGTGGACTCCAATCATCCTTTGCAGCATGTGCTTTAGGACTTTGTTGATGGCCTCAACTTGTCCATTATCTTATGAATAATACGGGATAGAACAGTCGTGGGACAATCCTAATTTGGCAGCTAATTCAACCATCATATGATTGCGAAAATGTGATCCATGAGCTGTGACTATAGCTTGTGGAACACCAAATCTACAGACTACATGATTGAAAAAGAAAAGAGCAGTCGTTTTGTCGCTATTGTTTAATGTAGGCATCACCTCGGCCCATTTTTTAAAATAGTCAACTGCGACTATGATATACCCATGCCCCCCGATCAAGGTGGGGTTACATGTCATGAAATTTATGCCCCATTTGGCGAATGGCCCAATAGCAACTACTGGATGTAGAGGTGCGGATGGTAGTCTGGTTTTGTAGTCGAATATTTGACAAGCATGGCAACTTTTGACTGCGATTATGCAATCTTTGAACATAGTAGGCCAGAAGTAACCTGCTCGTAAGATCTTTTGCATCGTACCGTAACAAGATTGATGCCCCCCACACGCGCCTGAATGGCAATCATTCAGGACTTTTTCGGCCTCCTCATACGTGAGGCACCTTCACAAAACTATATCGATACCTCTATGGTAAAGTGTATCACCGACAATCATGTAGTCTTTTGCTTGGTATCGAGTACGCCGTTATTCAGAACGAGAGGTATTGGGCCTGTCTATTTGGGTCTGGAGATAGATTACTATGTCTCCATACCACAGATCACTTCACGATATCAGAAACAAATATTCATCCACAATTGATGCTTTGGATGTTGAATCGTTGGACGATGATGGGAAGTCGCATAGTAACTCCACGAAAACTAGAGATTTCTTTGATTTGGATTTTATGAATTCCATATCAAACTCTTGCAAAATGGCTATCCATTTTGAATATTTGCCCCCTAGTAACTGACGCAACAGAATGTAAGTCATAGGGTTGCAATCCGACAAAATGGTAGTTTTGTGAAAGAGGATATAGTGTCGAAATCTATGTGCTTCTTGAATAGCTGCAAGAGCCAACTTTTCAACATAGGAGTACTTGCTTTCTGTATCATTTAAGTTTCAACTTAAATAATAGACAGGATGTTCGATTCCATTTTCTTCTTGTACTAAAACCATTGCGATGGTTGTATCTGCTACAGCTAGATACAGGTTAAAGTCTTTTTGATAGTTAGGAGTGTACATTAATGATGCTTTTATTAGGGATTCCTTTAGAGCATCAAAGGAAGCTTGTGCAACCTGATCCCAGTTGAAGGGCACTTCTTTTTTCAAAAGACGTGTATAATCTTTGGCAAGTTCGGCGTAATTTGGAATGAACCTCCTCAGAAAGTTTGCTTTCCCTTGGAGTTTCTAAATCTGAAGAAAATTTGAAGGTGAAGGCATATTGATGATTGCCTGAACGTTACATGGGTCGAGTTGAATCCCGTCCTTAGAAACTACGAAACCAAGTAAACGACCAGAACCGACACAAAACACACACTTGTGCAGATTGAGTCGTATCTTATAGTGTCAGCAATGTAGAAATATAGCTCTCAAATGTTGTGGATGATCAGTCTGCTTTCATGAATGAACCGATAGATCATCGAGATACGGTTGAATGATGTTCTTGATGTCGTGGAAGGCATAGTTCATAGCCCTCTGAAAATTTACCCCTGCATTCTTTAAACCGAAAGGTAGTTTGCGATACGTGAACGTGCCCCATGGACATATAAATGCAGTCTTCGACTGGTCCTATGGGCAGATGTTTATTTGATTATACCTGTAAAATCCATCCATGAATGAAAATATTTTGCATCCGGCGCATTCATCAATTATCTGGTCGATGAAGGGTGTAGGGTAGTTGTCCTTTGGACAAGCTTGATTTGCATCCCTGTAATCAACACACGCTCTAATCTTTCCTTGCTTTTTCATCACAGGAACAATATTCGATACCTAATCAGTTAGAGGAACCGGGTAAATAAAACCAACATGTAAAAGTTTTTCAACTTCTACCTTGATGGCAGCGACTCTCTTCAGGTGAACCTGCCAAAGCCATTGTCATACCGGTTTGACATCTAGATACATCTTGATTTCATGTTCAACTATGCTCGAGTCAATGCCTGGCATTTCTTCATATGACCATGCAAAGACATCTCTGAATTCCCGAACGAGAGTGCAATATATTTCCAGTTCTGGAGAAGAGCAAGATTTTCCGACATGAATATTCTCTACAACATTAGGTCTGGTCGAGATATTTATGGCAATAGTTTCTTCAATATTGGACAGATTTCGCTCGGAATCCACCGTATTTATAGTATTTGATAGAAAATAAAAAACTGAAGGATGATTAAGGTCGGTTGAATAATCTTCGTTGTTATCTTGAAGATGGGAACGATGGTGGTAATCTTCCTATGGTGCCTCTCCTATCATCATTAACTGAGTGATTCCTTCGTCTGTAGAATGTACATGTGACCAAGGATCTGAAGAGGTGCCATACTCTTGAGACCTATCTATCCAAACACTCGATGAGCATTGATTTGGGTTTGCTGCCCAGGCCAAGAAAATTGATTGCTACAAAATTTCTATTGGGCTTGGAGGCAATACCTGGCGATGATCCATGCTAACAAAATGCTCGGAAATCTTCTGAATCTTTGTAGATATAGAATATGCCATATTGCAAGTTTCCACCTTGGCGACTTCCGCCAGATTACTCGGAGGCGGTAGGGTAAAAGTACCCATTAAGGCAAGGTTTTTTAGGAGACCTACTCTGACATTTTGAAGCAATTGAGAGCTTCCATGGATCATTGGAATGCTTCCCGTAACTTGCGAACTGTTGGGGAGAAAGTTCTATTAGTCAATGATTGTAATTCCTCCTTGGAAGGGAAATGCAATCTTTCTAAAATATGTTGACACAACAGTAGCCATAGCGTAAATCCAGGGCCTTCCCAGTAGGATATTGTAATCGAGGTTTCCATCGATAACTTCGACGTCAATTTCTACTGTCTTGCCCCCCAGTTCAACTTGAAAGTTACTTAAAATCCTGTACGAGGTGTATGTTCGTCCATCGAATGCTTTTAATGTCATTTATGATCTTGACAAGGGTGGTGAGCCTAAATTTTTCCAGCAACTCATTGACATAATGCAGGTAGATGCGCCCTCATCAATGATTGTTTGATGAATAGTTTTGTTGAGGGCTTTTACCTATATGAGGAAAGCAAGTTGAGCTGGTAACTGAGGTTCGTATCCTTTATGATTAAAGGCCACAAGATTGGAATTTGTTGGGTCAATCCCACCTATTGTTGATAATAGAGCCTACTTTTGGGATGGGAAATTTTGCAGTACTTCACGTGTCGACATAGCGGATGGCGATTGGGCCAGATCCTCTACTATATTATAATTTTTTACTGCTCGAGCACGAGGATTAAATGTCGATTTGTGTACTACTCGCTATGGTGGATTTATTGTTAGCTCAGGAATGATGGTGGCATAACTTCGAACGAAGTTGTTGTCGAACTACTAGGTTGATCTGTAGCCTTGTTGTTCGGCATATGTGGATTCCCATAATCTTTATTCCTTGTCAACATCAAATCATCATTCTGCTATTTCGAAATGAACAGCATAAGCACTTGGGATGGGGAAGCATTATTGATAGCAACTAGATGGGTTTCTCGGTTTGGAAACGGATCAGTCAATACCGCTTAGGTATTTGAATTCTTAAAGAACTTCTTGACCTTAGCTTTATGCGAACATTCTTTCATCCAATGGTCCCCATCGCATATGAGACATCGTTGACTAGGTTCCTTTCGCCCAGTAGGGTTTTCAGAAGATTTTTCAGGAGTTGAATCTTCATGTTTCTTCTTTTTGTTTTTCCCCTTTTCTTGCCCCCTCGTTGCTTCGGTTCTTTTCCTTTGTTGGATGACACGGCATTAACCTCCGAGGCAGGAAGCTTGTCATTTTCTTTTTTACTGGAAACTGCAAGGGCTTTACCAAATGGGGCCTTTGCAGTTTGTGTACTTGAGGTGCCAATCATGTCGTTGCTGGCATGAGAGTCCCTGTTCGATTTAGGAGGAGGAGGAATGGAAAATTCTAGTCTAGGAGCATCAAGAATTTTGTCGTAGAGCATGCCACAATGAGTATAGATCAAGTCTGGATATTGGGCATGAGCAATGACTTGCTCTTCAGTGACAACTCCTCCTTTGGCCACATCTTCTGTAATAGAAGGTAACAATGAATTAATAAACCATTCAGCTAGAAGTTAATCAGTAACATATGTCTTTACCATTCGACGATGACATCGCCACTCATGAATACGATCAAATATGTGAGTGGCTATTGTATGTTTAAAATTGGTAAGGAGCTTCGTTCCTGTTTTGTACCTTATGGGTAACTGAAATGGGTTAAAAAGGTGGTGGCAAGGGCGCTGAAGTTGTCGAATGAAGCTCTAGGCAATTCAATGTACCATTTTGCTGCCGGACCAGTTAGCGTTCACTGAAAAAGGTGAAGCCTAATCGAATCATCATTGAGTATGTTGGACAAACACCACAAATGAAAGGTCATTACATTATTCGATGGATCTTCACCAGGATTTCCATTGAATTTAGGAATATCTGATGGAAGTTTATGAGGAATCGTTGGCCACCAAGGGGCGTAAGCAATTGGATCATTTGTTAGCCGATTCAGATCTAGTAATTCTAAAGTTGCTACGAAAGGAAACTGTTGATTCAGGTTTGGCGAAGCATACCCAGGATAAGATGGGATCACCTAAGCAGTGGGTCTTTGCATACTAGCATAATGTATCTGATGTTGATAACTTTGATAAGGTTGATGGGCATAACCACTATAATATGATTGTTGGTAACCGTTTTGAATATACAGCTACCCATTACCTGCAAAGCTTTGTTGCTCAAGTTGTCGATAAGCTTGTTGCAATTTTGGTTGTTGATATTGTACCAGCCATGGTTGTTGGACCATTTTCTGTTGTCCAATATTGGCTATTTGACCAAGATGAGGGTTGATAGTACCCATTTGAGCCTGAGTCGCTTCAGTGAAGGAGCCACTAATCTGCGATTCTGATTGAGTCGTGGAGACAAGAGGCTGTTGTATTACGACCTGAGAGACTAGAGGTTGACATACAATAGGCAGCACTTGTACTTGCGACACCGTCACGATAGCCGGTGTAGTGGGAATGTTTGACACAGGTTGATTTGGTTGCATTGAATATACAACTCTTGGCTGTTGAGGCAGTATTGGTACCCAACCACTGGATGCAATTCCAGCTTGACCCGAATTTTGTTGTAAACTCTCATATGGTTGCTCTCCTAGAGGGAATAATGAAAAAGCATACTGCCCCCCATATGGTGGCAATCCAATGTTCAAAGGGTAAATTGGTCTTTGGAGACTGGATTGCCCAAATTGATACTGATGTGAAGGATCAATTTGTTGAGTCTCAACATAAGAAATTCCATATAAGATTCTGAATGAACAAATAGGAACAAACCATGCTGTCGAAATAGTCCCTGGGGGGACTCCATCTAGTGGTTGAGAACTAGTTAGGACAGATGGTATACCAGCGAACATTGTCGGAGTAGTGGCAGGAGGTTCTACTGTTGCTATATCAGACGACACAGTCCTAGATTGTTATAGACATTTTTGGGCACTACAACCCCAATCATATATGTCCATAAACCAAGGGCTTCTGAGTCCCTAAAAGTGTTGTTTCATGCCCTAAAGGAACAAGGTCAGTTGATTACATCATCTCCCAGAAGTTCTCCACAGAAAACTGCTCAGAACTGGTCAAAACTAGACCATATAGGTTGCTTAGTGCTAAGGGTGTGATGTATCTCACTTGCCCAATGTAAAAGGTGCGATGCATACTGGAAAGCCCTTCTGTAGGGTGCGATGGGCGAGAATGTACAAATGGCAGAGACAGTTTGTGAGGTGGATGATCATAGAATCTTCCAAAGACTTCTCCTGTGACACTTGCCTCTATGAACTCGCCCAGGGATGAGTAAGAGATCATCAATATCCAAGTGGAATCAAGAAATATCAGAGAGAATACACTAATCAAAATCCCAGAAGCTGACTCACCTCCCTGCAATCATCTATATATGGATCCCTCATCCCAAAGATCCAGAGGTTGGAAATTTGTATCTTGTAAGGAAGTGTTGTTGGTTTCTTGGTGGAATATCATAGTGTTGGGTGATCTAAGCTTTTCATGAGGTGAAGAAGGTCTTTCATGTTGGGAGGATGACGCTGGGTCAGACCAATGGGTTGTAATCCTCTCTTCTAATCTTTATATCAATAAAGCTATTCAATTTTTCCTCCACATTCTTGTATGTCTAATAATATATGCATTTGTGTGGTCAATATATATCTGGTCCTATATTGCTTATGATTGTAGATCTCTGCACTTTGAAGGTATTATGTTGCTTTGACTTTACAGGTACTCTTTGAAAGGGAGTGGTCAAGGGAGAAGCGGCAAAGACCTGTCGGTGAGGAGAAGGAGCAAGCAAAGAACCGAGCAAAAGATCGAGGTTGGTATTCTTTGATCCTCTCCTATCTACTTCTCATAAAGGAAAATGAAAGTAACTTTAATCTATTTTTTTCTAAGATAGCTACTCGTCTTAGTGGAACTAGCAGCTCTGCATAGACACTAGATTTTCCGATAACAAAATGGCGACTCCGCTGGGGATCGAATAGCTTGTTTGCTTGTTTATACTTGTTTGCTTTATAAACTTACAGATGGAGCCTGAAGTTAATCCATCTAGCCTTCGAACTGAATTTTCTATGCAAGTGCAAAGTAGATCAATGCTGCTTCAGTCTATCTCTGGGTTTTGTTTATAAACTAAACAATCGATTTGAAAACATCCTAATTTCCCTAGTGGTGGCTTTAGTAACTTCATTAGATCAGCCCCTGTGATTTCTATTTACTAACTATCATTAGCTCGGCATAAATCCCTGAACTAAGCTGCAAACTGTGACCAAGAACCAGGTTGAAGTCTCATCCCTGGACCATCGCACTTTCTCCTCTTGGGAATCTATATGCATCGTACCTCCTGTGTGCAGTAGATGCGCTACATCGTACCTTCCCTGTGTTGCAGGTGCGCTGATCAGATAAGACCTCTTCTACTTCAAGATTTTGGTTTCTTTGTTCACTCTCTTCAATTTTATTCAGGATTTTTGTTGTCTGTGATCAGTATACCACTGTGGAAACCCCCTTCCTTTGCATGATTCCACCTCCATAGTACAAAGAATTGTGAATGTTTTTATGTATTGTGTGCCATTTACAGTTCTGTTTTACAAAAAGTAACGTAATCAAACTATCGCCTTTTGATTTGGAAGTGTCGCAAGTGTCGTTTTTAGTCAAAGAAAAGAATCCTATCATTCTTGATGGTTGATTATACAGTTACTCTCGTATTTGATTTGAATTAGTAGTTTTTCAAGTGTCGAAAGCAGTTTTCGATTCAAAATCGCAAAGTGTCGTCATTATCTTCCTTTCCTTTTTGAAGAGAAATTTTTTAGTACTATCGCTTTGAAAAGATAATTCAGATTTGTACTCAGCATTCTTTATGTCATTCACACATTAAGAAAGCAGAAAACAAATACATGCATGTGCATTTGCATTTAGACTACTTGTTGGTTTGATTTAGGACAATGCATCTAGTGTGTGCTCTCTGCTCTATGTTGAAAGAATATCATCTCTCTTTCTTTAGTAGCTAGGATTTTCATTGCAAAAATAAGATTAAACGATTGCTTATCATCTTAGATTGCATTTTAGGAATTGTATATCTACATCACGCAGTGAACCTGAAAGGCAAATTTCTTAAGAAAGATCAACTGTAAAATAAATTCAATGAACATAAAAACGCTCTGGAACCTAACGCACAACATTTAGAAGTCTAGGCTAGAGACGTATTCTGGCGTCGTAAAGCCTGGTAACTATCGCTTTCATTGTTGGTTGGATGATTCCTCCTCTTTGAGATGACAAGTGCCAGTACGGACTTGTGCTCCCACGTACCATCAAGTATATATTAGGAGACCACAATAGGCTATATCCTTTATCCATAGGAAGCCGTGTCTGCCGCCCTCTTGATCATAATGCACTGAACATAGCATTCGGGAAGATTGACTGATGTACCGTAAAAAGAATTCTGCAGTTTTGCGATTGGTTTGTTAATCCCTCTGTCTAGATTTCCAGAGTAGTCTCTTTCATTCCTTTTCAGATGCCTTAAAGGAAAAGGTCCAACTGAGCACTTGTCACTTCAGGCTCGTTAAAAATCAAAGGTGACTAAAGTCATCTTTTGTTTTTTCTTGACTCTTAAAAATTGAAAAAGCAAGTTGTGTCAAAGCGTCTAAAATTTATTTTAATTGGAATAACGTCACTATTCCCTCGTTATCTTAGGTTGAGAAAATGGATTCCACCAACCAAGGATTTCCCCTTGGAGGAAATCCTGGTCCTTTCTTCTCTTGGGGAGATGTTGGTTCACCTCATATGGCCACATTGTCACTTCGAGGATTGACGATTTGCTTGCCAATATGGCTCTTCTCAACCTCCGTCGTTCAGAATACCGTGATTCCTGAACAATCAAGTCAGCAACTAGATGATACTAGAGTTACCCCCCAACCTTTTACTTCATCTGTTTCTCCCTCTCCTCCTTCCTCTTCGCTTGATGAAGCTGGTAAAGCAAAAAATCAAGTAACTAAGAAGGAGAAGAAGGGGAATTAGAAAAAGGGAAAGAAGAAGAAGGAGCCAAAGGCAAAAGGGGGCAACCATGCGTCGTCTAGCGAAAATCCACACACTGCACCGTCCAAGCCTAAATCTCCATGTGTCATTTGCAAAGGAGACCACTATCATCGAGATTGTCCTTGCATCCCATGGATCTTAAGGGACTGGTCTCCTCGTTTGCACAATCCGGTGTCATCAACCTCTGACGAATCATGTTTAAAGTACACCGTCAACTAGTGAAAGTGAAGTAGCTAGATAGAAAAGGAAATGTAAATTTCCTTGCAAACTATGTGAGGGTGATCACGTCATCTACCATGGTCCCTTCCTAGATGAAGCTAAAATAGTCTTGGATAACCGTCTTGCTTCATTGCTACGGCTTCCTCCTGGATACAAGAAACTCTTGCCGAGTCCATCACTATTTGAAAATCTGACTGACATGCCATTGTGGTTAGTCGAAGTATCTATCATTGAAGATAAACCCTCTGAATCCACACCAGATGAAAGTTAAAAGGTCAAGACGGCAGTTGACCCGGTCTTTCCTTCGGAAGGTCCATCTTCAGATGATACAGTCACCGAAGAGAATGATAGAGACACCGTTCAAATTCTTTTCGTAAACACAGACTCCGATGAACATGGGGGAAATCTACCCGTTCCTTTACCCCAGGAAGGAAGTTCGTTAGAGTCATATCTGGTCGTCTATTCGGTCCCACCACTGAGCAACCTAGTCGTTTCCTTCGATTGGAATCTACTAGGCAGACCCCGTTTACCAGCTAATGTACCATTTCTAATCATTGTACAAGCTTATAGAATGGTCATGGTTGGTACCATCATAGATGAAGGGGCTTCTGTGAGTATCCTTTCCTCAACTACTTGGAAAGCGCTTGGTTCGCCATCGCTTATGCCTGAGATGAGAAATCTAACAAGCTTTGACAAAGGAACTAGTCGACCGTTAGGGATCCTTCCAAATGTGCCTATTACTTTGAGAAGGAAAACCATTTATATGAACGTAATGGTAGTCCAAGGACCTCTAGACTATAATCTACTCCTTGGGCGTGACTATATTTATTGCATGGGAGCCATTATCTCCTCACTCTTTCGAGTAATGTGTTTTCCACATGAAGGCAGAGTGGTCCAGCTCATAGACTAGCTTTCGTTCCCCGGCTCACACATAGCTAATAGTCAAATACCATCCCTAAATGGTCTTTTCATGCAAGGAATGTCTCATAAATCTCTCGTCTGACCACCTGAAGAATGCGAGTAATTCGGGGGTCATGACTGAAACCCAGGGGGCATGTGCCCTGGCCTGCTTCGGCAAGGAAACTCTAGGTATAGAGTAGGTTTCTGCGAAGGATATATGACTGGTCTGACACCCATCCGTATAGGAAAATGGGATTAGATCAGATAAGATACCTCCGTCAGAAGGTAGGCCTTTCCCGATAGAACAAATGGTTTGTCTGCAAATTGAACGGTAATCTGGAAAAGGTAGGCCTTTCCCGATAGAACAAATGTTTTGTCTGCAAATTGGAGGGTAACCTCAAAATTCTACTTCTCTATACCTGGGGGCATGCAAACCTTTTTGTGTGCAAGTGAAAAGTGACCAACGTAATGCTAACTCTATAGTTCCGCTGACTTCAACTGCTTAAGTTGGGTGAGTGGTCAAATCGACCGTTCGCCTTCGCAGGGGCCAAATGGCACCGGCAAAGTAAAGGAAAAATTTTCCTACCTGACCTTAGTAGTTAACTAACCCCTAGGACAGTAGTTGGTCATTCCTAGCTTGCGTAATGAAAGGATACAGAGCAGAGCTTCGAAAGGTGCAAGCTCCATAAAAATGGAATCTATCAATGAGATGTCCTTATTATACGACTGGCACGAGCAGTTTTTATGTGAAGTTCAAGCTCGTTAAAAATTAAACCTAAGAAATGAGCAAATGTTTCCCCCCAGAGTTTAAGCTCATTAAAAAATGAACCAATTTCTGGTAAATAACCATTGTGAATGCATTATCATCAGCTCTTGAGCCTTGGTCGTGTTCTCATCATCACCTCCACTCTATTTTAGCCGATCATTCGCCTCCATTTGATTGTTTACCCCTTTTGAGGAACAGCTGTGAAGAGTGATTCTGTTAGCCATCCTTGTGACACTGCCATGATTGGAAAATTCCAAACCTTACCTGGAATCAGCTGCTACCCGAAATTATCACTCATTCCTCAAAAAACGAGTCTCCTTTAAGTTGTTTTCGTCTGACTCGTAAAATATGAAAATATTATTGAGCAGTTGGCCTCTCCAGCTCGTTAAAGCTATCAGGAGTGCTATCCCTCCTCTAGATTTTAATCTTTTTGGACCTGAGGGATTATTACACAAAAAGATCGAGCACCTGTCTTGTTCGGCTCGTTAAAACTATCGAAAATTCATCCCTTTCGTATTATTTTATACTTTTCCGGACTTAAGGGATTACATGACAAAAAAGGATCACTGGATTTTCCTCTCCGTCCCTTTTCAGACTCTCTAAAATTGAAAAAGGACCAAGTTTTCTTTATCGTTAAACTCGTTAAAACCAATAGCAACAAACTTGTCCATACAGACAAGAACGAGTTTCACTGTCGCTAGGCTCGTTAAAGCATAGCGACGGGTTTGCCCGAAGGGAAAATTATAGAACAAGCATATGTTATCCTCCTCAAGCTTGATAAAAATAAAGAGGTATTGGTGATCAATGACTAGGGAAAAATTGGGAAGAAAACTTGAAGAAACTTTATTGGTAGCGAGTCGCTCTTGAACATGAAACTTTCACTCCATCACCATGATTGAGTCGGGTTGGGTTATTCCATTCACCGGTCATATTACCATTGGTCCACCATACCATCCATCTTTGGGGTTAATGCTACCAATCCATTTTCAGTGTCGCTGATATGTTCAAGAGAAGTCGATCAGAGAATTCACCAACCCATCTTGTGTCTCATTCGCTGCAATACCTTTACACTTCATTCTTTCATGACCACCACCCTGAACCCTGTATCATCGGATCATTTTCACCTCCAAAAGTCATTTGCTCTGTTCCGTGTCATATATGTGGGATTCATTAAGGCCCTTCTACGACGGGTCACTTCTTGTTGACATCAACTCATTATCCAAGAAGTCGACCTAGGAAAAACCCTTTCAGTACTTTGAAGCTTGCATGCCTCAATGGAAAGTTTCTCACTTTCGGCGACAGGTTTACATCAATGGCCCTTGAGCGAGAGATTTTGCGTGGTGTTCGACACCAATTCCCATTTTCACACCACACGAATTGTATTATCATCCCTTGAGGGTCATCATCATTATCGGTGATTCCTCTCACGCCTGTTAACAGCTTACATCATTGGCTGGTAATCAGGTGATGTCTTTCCATGTTCGACTCCAGAACATTTTTCACATGGATTGACTTGTACTTCAGGTGAAGATCGGAGTTTGAAGACCCCGGATCTAGTTTCATCCATCCGGACTACGATATATTCAATAAAATAAAGACATAAAATGCACATCATTGCTGCACAGATGATCATTTGAATCAAAGGATGATGGCTTTATCAGAATCATTAGTCTGCCACACAGACGGTTGTCTGTCCTATGTACATTAAAATGAATTTATAAAGCTAAGCATGGGAATGCCTGCCTCAACTAGATCATGAAAATATTATGAAAATAATGTATTGTATTGTATCTTATTACAGGTCGCCTTCCAGTTCGAAAAACCTCGGATCCTCATGATAAAGCATTTCACCCGACATCAAAAGATTAACGACCTCATGCTTTAGGGGGAAACTGTTATAGAATTTTTTGGGCACTGCAACCCCAATCATATATGTCCATAAACCAAGGGCTTCTGATTCCCTAAAAGTGTTGTTTCATGCCCTAAAGGAACAAGGTCAGCTGATTACATCATCTCCTAGAAGTTCTCCATAGAAAACTGCTCAGAACTGGTCAAAACTGGACCATACAGGTTTCTTAGTGCTAAGGGTGCGATGCATCTCACCTGCCCAGCGTAAAAGGTGTGATGCATACTGGAAATCCCTTCTATAGGGTGTGATGGATGAGAATGGACAAATGGCAGAGACAGTTTGCAAGGTGGATGATCATGGAATCTTCCAGAAACTTCTCCTGTGACACTTGCCTCTATGAATTCGCCCAGGGATGAGTAAGAAATCATCAATCTCCAAGTGGAATCAAGAACTATCAGAGAGAAGACACTAATCAAAATCCCAGAAGCTGACTCACATCCTTGCAATCATCTATATATGGATCCCTCATCCCAGAGATCCAGAGGCTGGAATTTTGTATCTTGTAAGGAAGTGTTGTTGGTTTCTTGGTGGAATATCATAGTGTTGGGTGATCTAAGCTTTTCATGAGGTGAAGAAGGGATTTCATGCTGGGAGGATGACGCTGGGTCAGATCAATGGGTTGTAATCCTCTCTTCTAATCTTTATATCGATAAAGTTATTCAAGTTTTCCTCCACATTCTTGTATGTCTGATAATATATGCATTTGTGTGGTTAATATATATATGGTCCTATATTGCTTATGATTGTGGATCTCTGCACTTTGAAGGTATTATGCTGCTTTGAATTTACAGGTACTTTTTGAAGTGGAGTGGTCAAGGGAGAAGCGGCAAAGACCTATCGGTGAGGAGAAGGAGAAAGCAAAGAACCGAGCGAAAGATCAAGGTTGGTATTCTTTGATCCTCTCCTATTTACTTCTCATAAAGGAAAACGAAAGTAACTTTAATCTGTTTGTTTCTAAGATAGCTAATCATCTTACTGGGACTAGCAGCTCTGCATAGACACTAGATTTCCTGATAACATAGATTTCGATGGTTGTTCTGACATATTGATTTTATCCAAAAGATTTCCTAGCGATTCGACAAGAACTTGTGATGAAGGGTGATCAAAAGAACTAACTTCTGTGGTAGAAGGATATAGGTGGATCCCAATTCCAAAATGTAATGGGGTACTAGATGGAAGATCCTCTACAATCTCTCTATAGCAATCATTCCAGGTGGAAGAGGTAGACCGTTAGGTCTGTAAAATATTTCCAGTGCCAAAGAAGGTATGCTCTGTAGTGAGAGATACTGGAGGGGTGACACCTTCCGAATCAACCCTATATGGAGTTGGTTCAGGAATAGAAGTGTTTACTGTTACACTAGGATCAGTTCTAATGTCCTCTTGTAACTGAGGAACTTCTTCTGTAGAGGCAGGGGTACCAAGAATAATCGGAGTAACTGGAGTCTTTGATGATGTTGAAACACAAGTTTAAAATAAACCAGGAGATTTCGACCCAGTTAAACGAGATCGTTTGGCCCGAAATGGTTTCATTTCCAGAGTCAAAGATGGTTGACTCGTTAGTCTCTGCGAACAACGAGGTTTTGATTGACTTTCTTCCACGATTGCGGATTACTTGATCAACTCAAAATTAAAAGGGGAAAATGTTATTACGAATTAAATGAATTTTATGATGCTTTGACACAACTTTCTTTTTCAATTTTTAAGAGTCAAGAAAAAGCTAAAGATTACTCTGGTCTTCTTCGATTTTTAATGAGCCTGAAGTGACAAGTGCTCAGATGGACCTTTTCTTTTAAGGAGTTGAAAAGGAATGAAAGTGACTACTCTAGAAATCTAGACATAGGGATTACCAAACCAATCGCAAAACTGCAATTTACACCTCGGTGGTAAATTAAAGAGAAATTACCGAGGAATTTACGTACGGCAGTCAATCTTCCCGAATGCTATGTTCAGTGCATTGCGATCAATAGAGCGGCAGACACGGCATCCTAAGGATAAAGGATATCAGCCTATTGTGGTCTCCCAATATATACTCGACAGTACATGGGAGCACAAATCCGTACTAGCACTTGTCGTATCAAAGAGGAAGAATCACCCAACCTACGATGAAAACTACAGTTACCAGGCTTTATGACGCCAGAATACGTCTCTAGCCTAGACTTCTAGATGTTGTGCGTTAGGTTCCAAAGCGTTTTTATGTTCATTGAGGTTTATTTTATAGTTGATCTTTCTTAAGAAGTTTTCCTTTCAAGGTTCACCATGTGATGTAGATGTACAATTCCTAAATATGCAATCTAAAATGATAAACAGTCATTTATTTTCTTTTAGCAATGAAAATCCTAACTACTAAGGAAAGAAGAGTAAGATTCTTTCAATAGAGAGCAGAGAGCACACACTAAATGCACTTTTCCTAAATCAATTTCCGCATACAATCTAAAATCAAATGCACATGCATGTATTTGTATTTTCGGTTTCCTTAATGTGAGAATGCTAAAAAGAAAACTAAGTACAGATCTGAACTACTTTTCCTCAAAGCGGCACTTTAGCAATTTCTTTTCAAAAATGAAAGGAAGACTAAGACAAAACTTTCACTTTCGAATGGAAAATTGCTTTCGACACTTCAAAGAATTGACAATACAAATCAAATACAATGGCAAAAGTACAATCGACTATCTAAAAGAGGAAGACTTTACGACACTCTTTTTCTTGACTAAAAACAACAGTTGCGACACTTTCGAATCAAAAGACGACAGTTCAATTAAGCTACTTTTTGCAAAGGGGGATTGTAAATGACGAAAAATACATAAAAAAAACATTTACAATTCCTTATCAATGGAAGCTGAATAATGTGAAGGAAGAAGGCTTCAACAATGATATACTGATCATAAGTAGCAAAACTACTGAATAGCGCTGAAAACAATGAAGAAAGAACCAAAATCTGGAGAGAGAAACAGTCTCATTCAATCATCACACCTGTCCTTAAGGTAAATAGGGATGCATCTCACCTGCAGCACACAGGAGGTACGATGCATCCATACTGCTAAGGAGAGACAGTGTGATGGTCCAAGAACGAGACTGAGCTTGGTTTTCGCCCACAGTTTTCAACTAAGTTCAGGGATTTAGGCCGAGCTAATGATAGACAATAAACACAAAGTATAAGGGTATGATATAATGAGGTTGTTGAGCTACCACTAGGGCACTTAGGATGTTTGCAAGTCAGATGTTCAGTTCATAAACCAACCTGGAGATTGATTGAGCATTGATCTACTTTGCACTTGCATAGCAAGTGTAGTTCGAAGGCTAGCTGGCTTAACTTCAGGCTTCATCTGTAGTTTATAAAGCAAACAAATAGAAACAAACAAACAAAATATTCATTCCCCAGTGGAGTCACCATTTTGTTTCTGGGAAAACTAGTGTCTATTCAGATCTACTAGTCCCACTAAGATGGGTAGCTATCTTAGAAACAAACAATTAAAAGTAACTTGCGTTTTCCTTTATGGATGATAGATAAGAGAGAAGCAGAGAGCACCAACCTCAGTCTTTCGCTTGACTCCTTGCTTGTTTCCTCTCTCCTTTGATAGAGCTTTCACCACTCCTTTCTCATTTGTCCCGCTTAAAAGAACACTTGTAGAGTCAAAGCAGCAAAATACCATCAAAGCATAGAGATCTATGATACCATAAACAATGTAGAATCAAATGTACATTAACCATACAAATGCATACACAAATACAAGATTCAGAAATAAGCAATCATATGGAGGAAAACTCAAATAACTTTATTGATAATAGAAGTCGAAGAGAGGATTACAACCCAGATGTCTGATCCAGCGCCATCCTCCCAACATGAAAGCCCTCTTCACCTCATGAAAAGCAAGATCACCCAACAATACAATGTCTCAAAGAGAAACCAACAGCACTTCCTTACAAATTACAAAATTCCAGCCTCTGGATCTCTGGGATGAGGGATCCATATATAGATGTTTGTAGATGGGTGAGTCAGCTTCTGGGTTTTTGATGAGTGTTATTTCACTAATAGTTCTTGGTTCCACTTGGAGATTTCATGATCTCTTACTCATCCCTGGGCGAATTCAGAGAGGCAAGTGTCATATGAGTAGTTTCTAGAAGATTCTCTCAGTTTCCACCTAGCAAATTGCCTCTGCCATTTGTCTACTCTCACTCATCGCACCCTACAGAAGGGTTTTTTAGTATGCATCGCACCCCTTGTGTGTAACAGGTGAGATGCATCGCACCCTTAGCACTGAGCAGCCTGTATGGTCTAGTTTTGACCAGTTCTGAGTAATTTTTTAGGGAGAACTTCTGGGAAATGATGTAATCAGTTGACCTTGATCCTTTAGGGTTTGAAACAACACTTTTAGGGGTTTGAGAGCCCTTGGTTTATCGACATATTTGATTGGGGCTGCAATGCCCAAATATGTCTATAACAAAGGGATATATGGATTGCAAAATCCAAGAGTATGACATGGATGTAAAGCCCACTAAACTCGTTAAAGGACAAGGATTGGACAAAATCCTATCGGAGTCTAACTGCTAGGCCTTGGGGATCAACCTTTTAATAGATTAAGATGAAGAGGGGACACAACCCATGATTAAGACTTTAGTCCAAAATATTCACATCAAATATGAAACTTCTTCCTAGTATCAAAATGTCATCCACTATCTACTATTTTTGAGGTGCCCAGTGAAGGTGGAAAAGTCCAAGTACATAGAATTAAGGGCCCAAGCCCAAAAGTTCGTTATATCCAATGGGAAACTGTACTAGAAAGACCTAGTGGGAATTCTACTATTGTTTTTTGTTGAGACATAAACAAAAAGGGTGATGGATGAGTTCCATAGTGGCGTTTATGGGTGGAACTACGACTGGAATACCATTGTGCATAAGATATTGAAAGTAGGGTTTTATTTTTCCAAACTATTTTGAGATGTTCACTCTTATGTTAGGTCCTATCAGCAGTGTCAAGTGTTTGTTAAAAAACAAAAATTAGCTCCAGTCCCCTTGATCCTTGTTTGTGTAGAAGAACCCTTCAGGCAATGTGGATTGGACTTTATCAGAGAGATACATCCCCCTTCCAGTCGCGTGTAGAAGAACCCTTCAGGAAATGTAGATTGGACTTTATCAGAGAGATACATCCCTCTTCCAGTGGCTAGCACAAGTGGATCCTCATAGCCACATACTATTTCACCAAGTGGGTAGAAGCAATCCCATCCAGGAATGCAACTAACATTGTGGTAATAAAAATTTTGGAGGAGAATATATTGGCCAAGTTTGGACGTCCTAAAAAGATTGTGAATTATAACGCCCATGCTTTTAGGTCTACAAAATTTAGCACCTTTTGTCAGAAATTTAACACCAAATTTGGCCACTCTACTACCTACTATCCTCAAGGAAATGGGTTGGCTGAGTCTTCCAACAAAACGATGGTGAGGATCCTAAAGAAGACAATTGAAAAAACCCAAAGAAACTAGGATTCTCACCTAAAATTTGCAATATGGGAAAACATGATCACTCCAAAAGGATCTACAGGTAAATCACCTTTCAAGTTGGTCTATGGAAAAGTAGTTGTATTCCCTATATAGCTTTCTATGTCAGTTGCTAAGATGCTACAAGATGTGGAAGAAAAACCCAACTCCATGACTAGAAGGATAAATCAATTATTGGAGCTCCAGGAGACTAGAGAACGGGTAAATCACAGGTTAGACAACTACAAACAAAGAATGAAATCCTTGTTTGATAAGAAAGCTAAATACATGCCTCTCCAACTAGGAGATCTAGTTCTGAGGTGGGATGTGAGAAGAGAAGACAAAGGGAAACATGCTAAATTTGATTCCTTATGGTTTGGACCCTTCAAGATTAATGATACTAAAGGAAACAATACTTTTACGTTGGAGAACTTGGAGGGTGAAATGTTTGAGCTGCCTGTAAATGGGAAATTCCTCAACCTTTATTTCCAACATTAAGAGGTTTAGTTCTCACCCATTGTACATACTGGTGAGCCATTGTAAAATATCAATAATACTTTCAGTTCTTTATATTTCTATTATTGTTTTTATATACATGAATAAAATGACTCCATGCCAAATAGATAGAAGGTTTCTAGTCTGCAGACTCTCATCACTTTGCTAGCAAGGCACTGTCCCTAGTTGGAGCCAATGCTGTCACCCTCTACAAAATGTGTTTCAGTTATAAAAGGAGTGCAAAGGGGCAGAGAGGTTGGCATCCATATTCCAAGACATAGAATGACTCAAATCCCAATCCTCTCCATTGGAAAGTGCTATAAACAAGCTTTCCAACGGTATGTGGAAGTGCAAAAATGGGCTCTTGGATCACAATTTATGGTCTCTTGAAGTTTCAAGTATTGAAGCCTTGTGAAGGCATGTCAGAATATCGGAGATCGCAATATTGGAGGTCCCATCACATCAGCGATCGCAATATCGAAGGTCCCGGCACATCGGCGATTGCATATCATAGGATCAGGCAACATGGCATATAGGAGGTCTAGAGAAATATCAATGACCAACGATCAGAGGTTCATGGCACGTCTGTGATTGCATATCAGAGGAAATGAACAAGTTCAAATTGGTGACCAGCAATTGGTGGGTCCAAGCCTTACCGCATATCAGTGATTGGCAGTCGATGGGTCCAGGCCTTATCGCATATCTTGATCAGCGTTTTCAAAATGTCAACATTAACAAAGTTGTGATCGGTGAATGTCGATAGTGTTAAATCACTAAGATTGTGCCTTTAGTGTTGAAGTGCTGGGAAAGCTCGAAGATGAAATAACAAAGGATTTTAGCGAAAAACCAAAGCAGGTTCATGCCTTTTCTCTCTCATCTAACGAGACGTGTGGAAAACAGAGATTTGTTTCGGTAAGGGACATATGGTGAACATAGATTGGTTCTGATAAGTGACATGTGTTGAACAGTGATTAGTTCCAATGAGCTACATGGAAGATGACATCATCATGATGTGGCTTTACTATTGACACATGACAAGAATATTCGACATTTTCAGGGGTTGTAAGAGGCCAAAAAAGGGTGACACATGTCACCAATCAAGCAGTGCCACGTGGCAAGGATGATGTCACATCGCACATCACATGTCGGAGGTTGACGGACATCGGAATTTTGCAGTAGTTGTCACTTGAAAATCACCGATAAGGGGGATCTGATATAATTATTGGCCCGTGGTCACAAAAAGAGCCAAAGAAACAAGGGCTAGGGGCAAAACAATGATGTAGCCTGTGGTCAAATTCTGGCTCTTTTACCAAATGTTATGAAACCAGCTCAAGAAAAGATAGAAAAGAGAGATCAACGCCTTATAATTCAGCCTCTTCGAGGGGGCAACCTCCTTTACATTACATAAATGAACAATTCTTGGATGATACAAATGAAAAGACCTCCTTTCTATATATAGGAGTCTAAGGGGTTATAACATAATCAGAGCCGACATAACAATAATAATGTAAGGGCATCATAATAACAATAGTGGGCTTCTATGGGGCACAATAGTAACAATATGGGCACTACATGGGTACATCAATATAATAAGTGGGTTATACTAATAACAATAAGGGGTTACACTAGTAGTATAGGGGCCTAACACATTGATCTTGGTCTTCAAAGCTGCAAAGATAGATGCATCAGCTGACTTTTCATTATCCCTTAAGTATGAGGTAGACATTTTTTACAAGACCAAAATTTAACTACTAGAGGATGGAAGTTCTTGCTCTATGTCTCTTGGGATTGTATTCACCTTAGCTATGATACTATGTTAATTTTTCATCAAGAATTGTTCTATGCTGCAACTATTACTTCAACAATTTCCAATAGCATCCAAATTACAATTTCACTTCTTCAATGAGACAATGACAGTAGAGAAATAGTAGATAGATCAATTATACAAATGCACAATGAAAGACAGCCAAGAGACAAGAGACATAATATTTGGTCAATGACTAGGGGAAAACCCTTTGCAATCTTCTTCTATTAGATTGTCTTCAAATGTTCAGCAGAGAAAGTATATCATCAAAGAGTCAATGTCAATCTTTGACTAGCCAATATCTAAAATGCAATATCAATATCTAACCAAGTCAATATGACAAGCAACTTATCCAAAATAGAGACAAGAGAGAGAAAGAGTCAACATAAGTCAACTCCTGTGAAAATCTATCCTAGTCAACAATGGTCAACAGTAGAAATGTGTTCCCTAACTAGTCAATAAAATAGTCCTCAAAGAGCTCAGTCAAAGTTCAATAAATTTTTCCTTCTTTGTTCGTCAACCAAGAGTCAAAATAATCCAAATATGAGCTATCAAACTTGGTCAAAACAGTGATGTAGCCTGTGGTCAAATTCTGCAATAGGTTCGTGGTCAAAGTTCCCAGACTTCCTCAGTCTTTGTGCCAAAAAATGCGGCATGACCAAACAAAAATACCCTCAAAATATCGAACCAAAATTCTCCCCAGAAAGTCAAAGTCAACATTGGTTAAACTTTTAATTTGTTTCAGATTTCGACCACCTCTAATTTTTCCCTCTTACTCCTTTGCATGTGTGAGACAAGCCCTGCAATTTTCAGATAGATCGAAACCACAAAGAGAGAGAATGTTAGGTCCCTATAATACTAGTGATTCCCCCATTACTATTGTCATTATATTCCTTATTGTTATTTTTGTGCCCCTATTGACCCCATATTGTTATTAGTGTGCCCCATAGAAGCCCACTATTGTTATTTTTGTGCCCTATATTATTATTGTTATGTCGACTTTGATTATATTATGACCCCTTAGACTCCTATATAGAGAAAGGAGGTTTTGTCATTTGTATCATCCAAGAATTGTTCATTTGCGTAATGCAAAGGAGGTTTCCCCCTCGAAGAGGCTAATTTCTAAGGTGTTGATCTATCTTTTCTATCGTTTTGTGAGCTGGTTTCATAACATTTGGTATCAGAGCTTTGGATTCTAGGGTTTTGCTACTCCAAAACAGGTCATTGTGGGATTTTCAGTATAACTTTTTTTCTGCGATGTTTCAGAAGCTAAAAAAAAACCCATTTTATCTAAAATCTCGGTGATCCTTGGGTCCAAATTTCTGATCTTTTCTTCCTATACTTTTGGAGATATGATTGAAGGAATTTAGGGTTTTTGCAGGCTCCCGAATTACATCCAAAACAAGTGACCTTGGGAAAATCATCATAACTTTCTCTCTGAGTATCAAATTTAAATTTCAAAAGAGGACGGATTGTAGTTTTCTTTGCATTTTTTCAAGTCCAAAGGTTGAAACAGTGACATGTGGCACTTCGTACAAATTCATTCCACTGAAAAAGTCTATAATCAGGTCATCTTGGGAAATTGGGCATAACGCTTTCCAGGAGAATCCAATTTCAATCAGACTTTTGGCATTGAAAAGAGGACTCAAAGGGCTACCACATATGCAAGTTTAGACCTTGGAGATCCGAAATTATAGAGATACTTTAGATACAATATCGAGCTCCTACAAAGTGAAAAAAAGTTTGTAGTTTTTTTTTTAATTTTGCATAAGTTTGGTTTGAAAAAATAGTTTGAAGGAATTCAAAAGGCATAGTGAAACATAATTATCATTAATTGATGCCCCAAAGAAATAAAATGGAAACACCTACTAAGAAACCCGAAATCTCTAACATGACTAATGAAGAAGAGGAAGAAATGCAACATGATATATCAAAATTACGAGACCAAGTGCAACAAAATTCACTCTCACAAAAAGTAACAGAAGCTAATATAGATGGTTTAAAGAAAGGCATAGAATTTAATATGAATGACGTGGAGGCTAATATGGATGGCATGGAAGCTAAGATGGATGGTTTAAAGAAATGCGTGGAAGCTAAGATGCAAGATTTGAAGACATATTTGACAAAGTTTCTACAAGAAATGCTTACTAATGGCGAAAGGGTAGTAAAGGAAACTCGTGATGAGAACAAAATAAATGTTAATCATGATTTCATAGACTCTAACATTAGATCAAAGACCCACCATGTTACACAGTAATTTTTCACCGTCCCTGTTACCCCTTCTCCCGCATATTTAAGGAATTATTCCGGGACCTATGAGAAGTGACATAACCTGAAAACACTTGCATTGTATCCCCTTGAGTATGTACTTCATATGCCCTAAAGACACCTTCTGCGAAATACCCATAAAAATAGCCCTTTTTCCATTGGCACGGTTCCACTGTGTATCACTCGCGCCAATGTGGGAAATACTCCAAAGAGGGCGCGCCAGCTGGCGCTCTGTCTCAGAGTCGCACTCGCGCCAGCCCATCTGGGTAAAGTTTTTAACAAACAAACTTACGAAGTTTCTTCCTAACCTATTCATGAACTGATTCCATCTTGAGTTAGTTCAGTTGGGCTTCGAATCTCCATAGAAGGGAAGTAGTTCTCCACCTCTCATGGAAGCTTCTTAGTGATAAAGCCAATCCCATGAATCTTGTGGATGACCCTAACTCCTTCTCCTCTATCTATAAAAGCTTGTCCTTTTGCCTTTGACAAGTTAGTCTCCAAGTTCCAAATTCTAAGTCCCAAAGTCTGAGAATTGCTAAGCTCATGCTACAAGGAGCCTTATTCATTCCCATGAAGCTAAATCTTAAGTGAGGAGATTCTTATCCAAGTGACTAAGGAGAGAGAGGCTTGTTCCCCATTCCCAACAAGCTTTGCAAGACATGTGTTGCTGATCACCCAGCCAAAGGAGGATTTGACATCAGAACTATGGTTATATTCTTCTTTGTTGTTTATCAATAATAGATGACTATCATTATGGTTCCACTCTTATTTTCTTTGTAATAATGATTGAGTTATATCCTTTCTGACTGATATATAGTTGCATCTGTTGGATTTTATGCTTGTATTTGTGTCGTTCTTTGCATGTGCAGGTGTCCATTCACGAGGATCGTGGGGATTGTGACCAGCCGGAGCAAAGGAACGGGAGTGACGACTCTTCTACAAGTACTAGCGTTGGAATCCAGGTAGGCCATCATCATCGGTCTTTGATCTGCAATTAGGAACCTGCGTGTTAGCATTGTTTGATTGTTTCTAGACCCCATTTGGGCTAGTAGGGATCGCCTCTGTCCGCAGAGGCGATTTACCTCCACAACACACCTTGTTCCAAAGATCGATATGAGGAAGTTTGATGGCAAAGATCCCATAACATGGATACTATAGATGGAGCAATATTTCGATCTCCATAATGTGCAAAACACACAAAAGGTACGCATTGCAACTTTATATTTGGAACCAAATCAGTTAGTATGGTATCGATGGCTTTGCTCTCATAAACAAATTATCACTTGGGAAATTTTTGTGGATGAAATGATAGCACATTATGAGGATACAAAAAGAAACACATTTTTTAGCCAATTGATAAATCTCAAAAAAAAGTGTTCAATTATGGAGCACATTGAGTGTTACACAGCAATTTGTCACCGTCCCTTTTACCCCTCACCCATCCACTGGAGGACTCATTCTGGGACTTGTGAGAAGTGACATGACCTAAAACCACTTGCATCATATTCCTCTAAGTATGAGCTTCATTTGCCCTGAAGACATCTCCTGCAAAATCTCCATGAAAACAGCTCTTTTTGCATTGGTGCGGGTCTTCAGTTCACTGCCCGCGCCAATGAGGGAAATCCTCTAAAAAGGGCGCGCTATTGGCGCTCTGTCTCAGAGTCGCACTCGCCCCAACCGAATTGAGTAAAGTTTTCAACCAACAAACTCCCGAAGGTTCTCTTCAACCCATTCACCAACTAAATCTATGTTGAGCTAGGATGGTTTGGCTTCGAATCTCCATAGAAAGGAAAGTAGTTTGCCACCTTTCATGGAAGTTTCCAAGTGATAAAGCCAATCCCATGAATAATGTGGTTGATCCTATCTCTTTCTTCTCTATCTATAAAAGCTTGCCTCTATGCCTTGAGCAAGCTAGTTACAGTAGTTCTGGTCCTAGCATAGTGATAGATAGTTTGAAGCTGCAAGAGCCTTCTTTGCACCCATAAGGCCAAATCTAAGTAAGGAGATTCTTGTCACCCAAAGAGAGAGAGGCTTGTTCCTCATCCCAACAAGCTTTGCAAGACTTGTGTAGCTGACTACCCAGCCAAAGGAGGATTTGACGTCAGAACAATGGTTGTATTCTTCTTTGTTACTTATTAATAATAGATGACTATCATTATGGTTCCACTCTCATTGTCTTATGTTTGATGTTGAGTTATATCTTTTCTGACTGATATATAATTGCATCTACTATATTTTATGCTTGTTTCGTGTTGTTCTTTGCATGTGCAGGTGTCCAATCACGGAGATCGTGGGGATCGTGACCGGCCAAGGCAAAGGAACGAGGGCGACATCTCTTCTATGAACACTAGCGTTGGAATCCAAGTAGGTTCTCACCATCTACTTTGTATTTGCAATTAGCAACTTGCGTGATAGCATTGTGTGATTGTTGCTAGACCCGGTCTGGGCTAGTAGGGATTGCCTCTGTCCGCAGAGGGGATTTACCTCCACAACAATTTGGCAACTCCGCTGGGGAGATCTTGTTGTTTGATTTGTAAACTTTAGACGGAGCCTGAAGTACGGCCAGGTAGCCTTCGAAACGCTATTGCTTTGCATTAGCGAAGTAGATCAATGCCACTTCAGTCAATCTCCGGTTTGGTTTACGGGCTAAACAACTTGGAGTTTGTCTTGTCTCTTTGGTTTTTCTTACTTTGATTGCTTAGATAGCTTTCTGGGTTGGATTTCTTGCTGTTTCTTGCTTCCTGGTTTGCCTAGATACTGTCTTCAAGCCCTGAGTCGCTTGCTTTTGTTTTTGATTTAGCAAACTTGATTAGCGCGCTTTTTAGCCCTACAGTCGCGCCAATTGGCGCAAGTTGCTCAAAAACAACCCGCGCCAATCCTATAAAAGCGCGAGTTGCTGCCTGACAGTCGCGCCAGGCCTGTCAACTTTTCAGTTTGCTTGTCCTTAAGCCCTCTGAGCTTGGATTTTGTGTCTTGCTGTGTCTTTTTCAATTACTAGAGTGTGTTTGATCCTGGTTTGATTGGTTTTAGACCTTCATCCTTCGGGTGTTTTCCTTTTTCTATCGATTACACCTTTCAGCCCTAGGGCATCTAGTGGCTTGGTGCATCGAGCCTTCCGTAGGAGTCTTGGGTTCTTTGATCGTCCAGTCGACTTTGTGATTACCTTTTGCATTTTCTCAGTAGTTGTTAAAGCTTTTTTCAAGTGATTTGTTTCTTTTTCGCTTGGTTTTCACTTGGCTTCGTTTGGGCTTAGATCACATAGCTCATAGAGGTCTTTGTGTTTTCTTCTTGGTTTGAAGGACTGTTTTGGTGTTTTGGGGATTAGATTGTGTTCTCATTGGGTGAAATTGATCTTTTTCTCGGTGTTACTATCTCTCAAAATTTGTTTAGTGCACTTTTCCATTGAAAAGAAAAACGAATAATCTCTTTTGCGTTGCATTGGTTAATTGAAATTAGAAGCTTTTCATTGATTAAGTGATTTAAAACAAAGAAAAGTTTCGTTTATTTGTCATTAGCTGCATTAGAGTGCTTCTTGATTGTGGTCATTTTGTTTGAAAAAATTCTCAACTCTCTCGTAGTTAGTATTCATCGAACGAAATGATATTCTTTGGCATATAGCTTGCATTTAGGGAATTGTGAGAGATCACATACGGTAGGGCCTGGAAACTGAAACTTAACTAAAGATCAACCATAAAATGAACTGAATGAACTTAAAAACACATTGGAACATAACGCTCACTAATTAGAGGTCTAGGCTAGAGACGTGCTCCGGCGTCGTTAAACCTAGTCACTATTGTTTCACACTACGGTTGGGTGATTCCTCCTTTTGTGACTCGATAGTGGTCTAGCACGGACTTGAGCTCCCACGTACCGTCACGTATATAGGGGAGACCCCACTAGGTTATCATCCTTTATCCACAGGAAGCTGTGTTTGCCGCCTTACAAGCCGTAACGCACCCAACACAGCATTCGGGAAGATTGACTGCCGTACGGGAAGTCCTTGGTTTTCATATGATTGCCAAGGTGTATATGCAGTTTTACGGATTTGTTTGGTAAACATTTTGTCTAGTCTCTCCAGAGTAGTCACTTTTGACCCTTTTCGGACTCCTTAAAAGAAAAGGCTCACTTGAGCAGTTTGTCACTCAGGCTCACAAAACATTCGAAGGCGACTAGAATCACCTTTTTGTCCTTTTCTCGACTCTTAAAACATGAAAAGGTCAAGTTGTGTCCTTGCGTCTTAAAATTAATTTGGCCACGATAAACATTACCTAGTTAGATCTTGTGTGCGTTAGTTTGAGTAGGGTCCTTTATCGTTAGACTCCCTTAGGTCTCGTTTGAAGTTTGTCATCTTGGCTGAACCGTCGACTCTTGTTCCAAGTGATCAAGGGTCTCCGTCTTCCGTTGCTCCTGAGGTGCCCGTTGTAAGTGATACTCTTCCTGTTATCCCGAGTATCCAACCGATCAACTCTCGTGCTCCGGACGACGAAGGTTACGAAATTCATTGGAACCCCATCTGGGAGCCTGACGAGGACGATATTCCTTTTACCCCCCCTGGTGTTTCGTCTCCAATGTCTACCTCTCACATGGATGAGACATCTCCTAGAGTGAGTGAGACACCTGCGTTGTCAAATATCGACACTCCCATCCCAGCTACTTCTCCGCTCCCCCCACGCTATCAGTCGTTGAGGGATAGGGTAAGTGCCAGGACTCCCGCTTCGACTATGTGGGATCCCCATATCACTCCCACCACGGGATCTTTTGTTTCACAAGTCCACACTACACCTGTTACTTCAGTTCCGACAAATCCAACTGTTTGTGTAGCGCATTCAACTCCAGTTGTTAGTGCCGTAACAGCGTCTTCAGCCCTGAACACTGGTGCTGGTCCCCCTCACAGTCAAGTGAGTAATGGCCAGCCGGAACTCTTGCCTAGAGTTGTCCACCCTACACAAAGTGCTCCACCCTCTTCTGGTCCTATTCCAGGAGGGGGGCCATATGATGCCTATGGACAAGCTGTTCAGGATCCGAACGTGCAAGGTCCACTCTTTTATTATGATTCTACTGGTCAATACCTTCAACTTTCTCAACCCTTGCCTACTCAACCTTTTGTTGAGGTTTCGGTACCGTTATCCATTGCTTGGGACCCTAGTACCACCTCTTTCCATGGAGGCCAAGCAATGCCTGCACAGCTTCAAGGACTGCCTAACCAAGGCCAGTCATCTTATGTGCAAACCCCCCAAGGGCAGCAATATTATGGCCAGCCTTACCCAGGACAATCTGGGGGCCCAAAAGGACAACCCTATCAGGGACAACCTTCGGCCGCTGGTGGTCCATCGTTTACTCATCTAAGTCAACCTTCTGGTTATCTGGGGCAACCTGGTACCCAGCAAGGTTTCCCGTCTGGACAACCAGGACAACCTTACATCCAACAAGGCCAACCTGGTATCCAGCAGGGTTATCCCTCTGGACAAGCTGGACAAACTTATATTCCACAAGGTCAACTGGCAGTCCAGTAGGGGTATCCTTCTGGGCAAGGGGTGCAGCCCTACATACAATAGGGCCAACCCACTGCTCAGCCTGGACATCCTTCTGGGCAAGCGGGCCAGCTTTCTGCACAGCAAGGCCAACCCACTGCCCAGCTTAGTCATCCTTCTGGACAGGCTGGCCAACCTCAAGGTCAACCGGCCGTCCAGCCAGCTCAACCATCTGTCCCACAAGGGCAACCCTCGGTTTCCCAAGGACAACCTGGTACCCAGCAAGCTCATCCTTCTGGGCAAACGGGTCCGTCCCAAACCCAACCAGGCCAACCTTCCAGCCAGATGGTCCAAGCTCAACCTGTTCAAGGACATCCTTCTGGGCCCCAAACTCAAATTGGTTATCAAATGCAAGGTGGGCCATGACCCAAACCTTCTTACCAAGTGCAGCCTTCTTATCAGGCTCAGTATGGAGCTTAGCAAACGTATGGCTACCAGTAACCCCAGGGGCAAACTCAGTTTACCCCTTATCAAAATTATCAACAGATGCAGGTCACTCCTTACCAGAATTATCAGCAGCCGTACGTTGCACCTGCAGGTCAAGTTTCTAATCCATGGGGTGCTGGGGGGCAGACCCAGGGTCAACTATCTGCATATGGACAGAATCCTTATGGACAGAATCCATATGGACAGAACCCCTATGGACAAAATCCCTATGGGCAGAACCCTTATGGGCCAGGCCCATCCGGACAAAGTCCATGGGGGCAACCACCACCTGGTTGGAACCCTGGTACTACCTCTCTTCCACAGCCACAAATGTCCTTTAATCCTCAGTTTCCCTTCTTAGCGACGTTGGAACTTCCAGATGTGTCCAAGTTAACGAATGATCCCATCCTTCATAATCCATATTGGCCACCAGTTCCAACTAAGATACCCGGTGATTGCCCGAAATTCGATGGCAAAGCTGGTGAGGACCCTCAAGCCCATGTCATGACCTATCACCTTTGGTGCTCATCCAACTCATGGCTTGATGACTCCATCCGACTTCGCCTCTTCCAAAGGACTCTCACCGGCTCGGCCGCTAAGTGGTATATTGAGTTGAATCGCGGAACATTTCAAGATTTCAACTCGCTGGCTATGGCATTCCTAACTCATTTTCAGTTACCCATTCGGTATGAGACAGGGACACATCTCCTTACGTCTCTCAAACAGGACACCACCACGCATATATCCGATCATATACATGAATGGAGACCGCGTCATCACTTGATCAAATTCTGGATTCCTGATCAGCTCCTGACCGATTGGTTCACGACTTCCTTTGTCCCTGCAATTGCACGAGACATCGCCATGGGAGCTTGTGTAACTGAAGAGCAAGCTATCATGCGTGCTCAGTACCTCGACTTGGTATATTCTTAGTCAAGTACTTTATATGATTATTTGCCAGACGCCCCGAGACCCGGAACATCCAAAGCTCCGCCAAAACCATCTGTTGACGGAGTTATTGGCTCTGTAAACGCATCTTCAAAGAAATCATCCGCGAACCCTGGGAAGCAAAAACAGAATGCTTCTAATGGAAATGCTTCTCAAGGTCAGTCTAATTCTGGAAGTACCTTTGAGTTAAACGCCGTTCAGTCCACCTCGGCAGATAAATCCTCGAAAGGGAAAAAGAAAGGGAAAGCCAAGAATAAATTTGAACAGCCCAAGTAGGACTCCCCTAAACCTCCACCCGAGGAAGGAGCCAAACGTAAACCTAAGTATCCTTGTCTTATCTGTGATGAGTATCACTACACTAAAGACTGCCCCAGGCGGTCCGAAGTTAGTCGATTATTGAAAGGTGCTCCTGGGACTCCTGCTGTGATTAAAGAACCTTTCCCTTCTCAGCAAACTCAAATGGTGGTAGATCCATCGCAAACCTCTTCTTGATTCGGCTCTCAAGTCTTCATGGCTGGAATGATTCCCATCCATGTCACTACTCGAGCGAAAGAATATCCATCTCATGCCGAGAAAGAGCCGGAGGTCCCCTCCAGCGCTCCTCCGTCCAGTTCTGGTCCGCTCCACATCAAAATACCTAGCACTGAGACGACGATCCAACCCCCTCCAAAAGGTGTACTCCGGAAGTCTTCTTACAACCCGAATGCTCGTGCTGCTCAGCACTACAGCATTGTTGAGGACTTAGCCCAGGCTCCATCTGCTATGTCCGCTCTAGAAGTCCTCCAGAGCTGCCCCTCCTAAAGGAAGTCCTTGCTATCGGCCATCGGTGGCATAGACCTGGCTGACTCGGATCTGATTTCTTTTGATCTCGAGGGCTATACGCCGAGACTGCCTCACCAAATCGCTTTCCTTATACAGGTCATCATCAATGGTAAAACGATTCATCGTACAGTCATTGATGAAGGTGCCTCAACTTGCATCATGTCTGTTGCTTACTGGAAAGCTACTAGTTCTCCAACATTGAGCCAGTCTCCTACGACGCTAGAAGCCTTTGATGGAAGAGAGTCTCGTCCTTACGATATCCTCCAACGCTTGCCCATCTCCTTGGAAGGGAAGACGGTAGAAGTGGAGGTCGAAGTTGTCGACGCTAATCTTACCTACAACCTCCTCCTCGGACGTAGCTGGACATACGCCATGCAATCCGTGGCTTCCTCCCTTTTCCATGTCATTCGTTTCCCTCATCAAGGGAAGATTGTCATGGTGGACCAGCTCTCCTTCTTCGCCTCTTCTTCCGAAGGTAATGTGTTGTTCATGGAGCATACCTCTAAATCATTCGAGAGTGTGGGAGCCGGACTCTTTAAGGATCCCGCTCTAATGGGTGTCTTTCCCCTTCCACCTCCGGATCTCGCCCCTATTAAAACGATTTCCGTGCATCAGATAGAATCTCGAGGCGATATGATGCCTTTCAAGCGCAATAACGGTGATGTCAACCTTCACTCCATTTCCAATGGACTGAAGCTTGGGGGGCATGTACCTTGAATTGAGACACCATTCTGGGGGGCATGTCCGTCCCTTTATTCTCAAGTTTAGTGCGCTTCAATTTATACATGCGTGTGTGTGTGTGTGAAGTTTCATGTTTTCGGTTTGGTGTGAAAGCATGATTGCCCCTTATTGTGTCTTTTTGCTTCTTGTGCAGATGTCGGGTGCACCTTACATTGGTTTCACTGATGGTGCCTACCGCACCACTCGTAATTTTTCCTCTGCGGCGTGGGTGATCTACGTTCCTCACGGTGAGTTGATAAAACTTCAAGGTGTCTATTTAAGCTGTACTACAAACAATGTTGTTGAATATAGCGTTGTTATTGAATTATTAGCCGAGGAAATTAATCTCGATATTCGTACATTGCTTGTTAACCTAGACTCTCAACTTGTCGTCCATCAGCTCAATGGGCGATATTCCGTCAGAGACCATCACATGTTAAGGTTGTACTTACGTGTTAAATTGTTAGAAAGGAATTTTGACTTTATCACATATCAACATATTCCACGACGATTAAACACATTATCTGATGCATTGGCCAATCATGTATTAGATAGACATTTGCGTAATTTGTAATCAAAGCATTATACAAGTAAGCACATAAAAGCACAATAATAAACCATAGGCATATGTATATATATATGTGTATCATAATGTTTGCACCGCGTGCGTTACAAAACCCAAAAATAATACATGTTCATCCTGATACATCCTCGGACAACATGTCCCTCAAAAAATATGCATGAAAGAATCCTAGGAGTCTATTCGTGGTGGTGCTCATGATAGCACGTCACCACGCGCACCAAGCGTCTCAACAGATGATGGATGCGGGTCGGCACCCCCACTGTGTGCCTCTGGTATGCAAAGGGCACGTCCACCAATCTAGCGTAGCCTGGAATCCCTTGGGTAATTCCCTCGAGATTCTGCACCAGCTCTTCCCCCACGGCTCCCCTTGCCTGGGGGTCAGCAGCAGGTTGGTCCCTTCGCGCTATAGGAGACAAGTCGGCTGGCCGCTCTAGGCCCACATCTGCATATACATACAATTGTCATCAGAACATGCATGTATTGACAAAAAAATGAAATACATAAAACACCAAAAAGAGGAGATCATACCTAACTCCTCTTCCCACTCCTCCCCCTCTAGCAGTGGGAGGTCTGGGTCCCCCATGAAGTTGGTTCCCGCGTATGGCCAATCCTCTACCATGATCAACTGCCGGTGAAGCCATATGAAGAACTCGAGCCTCCATGACATCTGTTGGCCCCCTCCTCCTCTGGGCATCAATTCTGCCCAGCGAGCCATCCTAGGCTCTCGTGGCAATGGGTCCGCCACTACAGCTCCCTGGTACTGAAAAAGTGGCAATCGTTCCAAGAAGAACGACACCACAATCAAGCCATACCCAAACTGTTTCACTCCCCCGCGCTTACACTTTGTAAGCTGCCTTTTGATATTTGTAGTCACCGCTGTAGCCTAGTCAAAAATGGTGGGGCTAAGGCATTCTGTCGCTAGTAACAGATGATTCTTCCTTGCCTCATGGGGCGCCTGTACCCCAGCTGCACACATGATAGTGAACAGTATCACTCTAAGAGCCAAGTCATGGATGGTGGCGATATCCACCTTAGCACTGTTTTTCCCAAATTGTGCCTCTGGGCACACACGAGCCTTCACTTCACCTATCTTCTCCCCGGAAGGCCTGCTTCCGGTCAAAATGGGGCTCACCCCTCTCCGTGACAGCCCAGTAATGAAGTACACATCAGATACATCCAGCTCTAAGGTCTGATCCCGTAAGCGGAATACTTGGTCATCAACATCCCAAGCATCCACTATGAACTGTAATAGCTCCAGTTGAGCTCGTAGATAAGAGGTGAGGAAGAACTTTTTGAGACCACAGTCTCTCAAAGCATTCATACATCCCTCATCCGCTATGGCCAAGGCATCTACGGCATCATGCTCCCTTTCTTTCCATTCCACCACCATTTTTGCTTGTTTCTTGCACCCACAAGGATGAATAAATCATTAATGAAACCCTGGTAGGTTTACAAACCGGACAAATTTCAAAAATGATGGGTAAATTCAAATAAAAAGTTAGGTCACGCGGTTGGCGCGACTGTTTCTAAAACAGTCGCGCCAATGGCGCGGCACCTTTGGGTAAATCACCCCATTGGCGCGGACCCGTGCCGGATACCCGCGCCAATGGGGCGCAACCCTAAATTTTAAAATCCCCCTTGCCGAGGCTCAATTTAGGAACAAAATGCATAAAACAAGTATAGAAATGGAGCTAAAGCAAGCGCCTCTTACCTGGAACTGGCGGAATTTCAAATGGTTGCCCGGATTGGCGGTAATCGCTGCTCGAAGTTTGCACCCCAAATGGACCACTACCACTATGCAAAAGGTAAAAGGTAAAAGTAATTTTGTTTTTTACATTTTCACCATATTTATAGACTTTTTGACTTGTAATTAGGGTTAAAGAGTTGTTTTTTGAATATTTTAATATATTTTTGGTCGAAAATGGATTTTACGCTTGCTTTGGTGCTATGACAGGTCCTTTTTGCAACTTCGATGGTGAAACGAGTTGTATTTTATACTTTTTCGGACTCGGTAAATACACGAAAAAGTCACTATGGAGTCATCTTTCAGCTCTTTTCTGACTCGCTAAAAATGAAAAGATTGCCGAGTTTCCCCTCTTGACTCGTTAAACATAAATAAGAGGCAGTCGTCTTTAAACCCTTTTCCGACCGTGTAAAAACGAAAAGATCGTCGGACCCTTGTCGTTTCAGGTTCGTTAATGGTTATGAAACGACGTGATGTTGATCGCTTTTTTACTTTTTCAGATCGATTTCACTACCCATGAAAAGTACTCCTCGATCGTAATGGTCGGGCTGTTCTTTTGAGCATTGTTTTATACTTTTTCGGGCTTGAGAGACACAACTTTACGAAAAAGGACCCCCCCCTGGAGTTTAATTTTCTGCTATCTTTTTAGACTCTCTAAAAAGGAAAAGACGTCGAGTTCTTCCTTTGTCAGACTCGTTAAAACTTAATGACATCGGACTCCGTCGAAATGACGCTCACAAGCATATGCTATCCCCATCAAGCTTGTTAAAAATAACTAGGGTACTCGCCAGAAATGGTGGGGAAAATGGATCCATAATCATTGTCGTGTCGGCAGTATGTCGCTCTTGAACATGGCACTAGTCTGCATTCGTGTTTGTGTGGGAACATCTCATCTTGTTTCACACTTTCCTCCGTGGGTTTGGGTTATCCTATTTGACCTCTCATCTGCTCATTGCCTTGTCACCATGACCTCTGCTCATTTAATGTCAAATACTGCCAAGTCCATTATCGTGCCACCGATATGTTCAAGAGAAGTTGACCTCTGCAGAATTACAACCTCCCTCTGATTCCTCACATAATTCTGAATCACCACAACATCTTTCCTATGTCTCGTGTCAATGATGTGGGAAACATTATGGCCCACCTTTGATCAGGGTCACTTCCTGTCGACTTCAGCTCATTATCCAGGAAGCTGATCTAGAGACTCCCTTCAGTGCCTTGGAGCCTGCATGCCTCAATGGCAGGTTCTTCGTGTTCGACGAGAGGTTTTCATCATTGACCTCCGATCGAATGATTCTACGGGTGTTCGACGCCAGCTCATTGATTCACACGCTGTATATTGTACCTATAGTACCTTGAGGACCATTGTCATTATTGGTGGTACCTCTCGCGTCTGTTAATAGTTTTCATCATTGACTGGTAATCAGACGATGTTCATGCATGTTCGACTTCAACTCATGTATTCGCATGCTTGAACTTGTACTCTGTTCGGGTCGAGATGGAGCGCAAGACCCTGGATTTTGTCTCTTGGGATCCAGGCTGCGATTTGTGGCTTATTATGATCATTACATGACTCATTCACTGGATGGCTGCGACCATGCCTGAGTCTATTTATCAATCCTCTTTGGATGGTTGCGTCCATACCTTGGATCTAGATTATTATATACTCTATTATGAATGGTTGCGCCCATACCACATACATCATGTATTTGAGATATCAGTTGTACTTCTTTACGCAGGTTCTCCGGCGGCCGTGTTTTCAGTCACGCATGTTCTTGTAAAGCATTTCACCCCTCTCTCTCTCGGGCCTCATGCTTTAGGGGGCATCTTTTACACAGCAATTTGTCACCGTTTGTCACCGTCCCTTTTACCCCTCACCCATCCACTGGAGGACTCATTCCGGGACCTGTGAGAAGTGACATGACCTGAAACCACTTGCATCATATTCCTCTAAGTATGAGCTTCATTTGCCCTGAAGACATCTCCTGCAAAATCTCCATGAAAACAACTCTTTTTGCATTAGCGCAGGTCCTTAGTTCACTGCCCGCGCCAATGAGGGAAATCCTCTAAAAAGGGCGCGCTATTGGCGCTCTGTCTCAGAGTCGCACTCGCGCCAACCGAATTGAGTAAAGTTTTCAACCAACAAACTCCCGAAGGTTCTCTTCAACCCATTCACCAACTGAATCTATGTTGATCTAGGATGGTTTGGCTTCGAATCTCCATAGAAAGGAAAGTAGTTTGCCACCTTTCATGGAAGTTTCCAAGTGATAAAGCCAATCCCATGAATAATGTGGTTGATCCTATCTCTTTCTTCTCTATCTATAAAAGCTTGCCTCTATGCCTTGAGCAAGCTAGTTACAGTAGTTCTGGCCCTAGCATAGTGATAGAGAGTTTGAAGTTGCAAGAGCCTTCTTTGCACCCATAAGGCCAAATCTAAGTAAGGAGATTCTTGTCACCCAAAGAGAGAGAGGCTTGTTCCTCATCCCAACAAGCTTTGCAAGACTTGTGTAGCTGACTACCCAGCCAAAGGAGGATTTGACGTCAGAACAATGGTTGTATTCTTCTTTGTTACTTATTAATAATAGATGACTATCATTATGGTTCCACTCTCATTGTCTTATGTTTGATGTTGAGTTATATCTTTTCTGACTGATATATAATTGCATCTACTAGATTTTATGCTTGTTTTCGTGTTGTTCTTTGCATGTGCAGGTGTCCAATCACGGAGATCGTGGGGATCGTGACCGGCCAAGGCAAAGGAACGAGGGCGACATCTCTTCTACGAACACTAGCGTTGGAATCCAAGTAGGTTCTCACCATCTACTTTGTATTTGCAATTAGGAACTTGCGTGATAGCATTGTGTGATTGTTGCTAGACCCGGTCTGGGCTAGTAGGGATCGCCTCTGTCCGCAGAGGGGATTTACCTCCACAACACTGAGGACTTCCAAAAATTGAATATAAGGGTAAAAAGATATTCTAGAGGAGCATAGGATTGATGTGTTCATAGGGAGTTTAAAGGATAACATCTAACATGAGGTTCTCCTTTGGGAACCTAATTCATTGGAGAAGGCATTCAGGTTGGCAAGAAAAATGGAAAGCAAACTGAGATAGTAAAAAAATGTTTGGAAGGATATCTTCATTTCTTTGTATCTGATAAACAGACACAATGGGTCAAATGGTTTCCTCTAGCTGAATGGTGGTATAACACTTCCTTCCATACTGCAGCAAAAATGACCCCATTTATGGCACTTTATGGATATCATCCACCGTCCATCACATCATATTTAAGAGAAAATTCTAAGGTTCAAGCAATGGAATATCACATCGAGCATCAAAAACAAATTCTCCAACTCTTAAAGGATAACCTCACATTGGCGCACAATAGAATGAAACAACTGGCAAATCAACATCATAGCGAAAGAATTTTTTATGTATGTGATTGGGTATTCCCACGTCTATAGCCATATAAACAAATGTCCCTCAAACAAGCTAAGAAGGATAATAAATTATCACCAAAGTATTATGGTTCGTACAAGGTGTTGCAAAAGATAGCTACTATGGCATACAAATTGGAGCTTCCTGCAGCTTCCCGAGTGCACCCAATTTTCCATGTTTCATGCTTAGAGAAGGTTATAAGTGACAAGCTCCTAGTTCAAACAATATTGCCAAAAATTGATGAGGAAGGAAAAATCATATTGGAACTTGAAGCAGTCATAGAAACAAGAACTCGACAGCTAGGAAATCGATCAATTTAGAGCATCCCATCAAGTGGAAGAACTTACCCACTGAAGATTCCACACGAGAGGATGAGAATTTTATACAGAAGCATCCGCGAAGTACTCAAGTGTTGAGGACAACACTTTTTTGAAGGAGAGGGACATGCTAGGTCCCTATAATACTAGTGATTCCCCCATTACTATTGTCATTGTACCCTTGTTGTTAATTGTGTGCCCCTATTGTCCCCATATTGTTATTATTGTGTCCCATAGAAGCCCACTATTATTATTTTTGTGCCCTCATATTATTATTGTTATGTCCGATTTTATTATATTGTGACCCTTAGACTCTTATATAGAGAAAGGAAGTTTTTTCATTTGTATCATCCAAGAATTGTTCATTTGTGTAATGTAAAGGAGGTTTCCCCCTCGAGGAGGTTGATTTCTAAGCCGTTGATCGGTCTTTTCTATCTTTTTGTGAGTTGGTTCCATAATAGAGAAAGTTGTGTGATGAAGTGTGTCCAAATGATCATGAGGTCACCTTGATTTATAAGTGTTGGATGAGGGATAATTAGCCTCTTAGGCCGACCTAAACAAATATGCCAATGTGGGTTTCATCATCAAAAATATATTTTTCCTTATCTAAATTAAGTGTTCCAAAAGTCAATTTTGGTCCTCTTGAAAAGAGAAATTTAGTCCAATAGTTAGAATTTGTCATAGAGCTACCAAATCAACATATATATGGATATCTAGATTAACAAAGAATTGAAGAGAATAATGCATAAATTAACAAATATGATTTCTTACATATTTTGAGACTTCATAAGTGCATTTCGACAAACTTGGCTTTGACAACACTTGGGCTCCCAAGGTTCGCAAACCAAACCTCAAGCTTCCTCAACAATATATTACAGTGTTGAACATCCACCAACACACTCATAACCTCCTAGGTCACCTTAATGAGGTGGGGTTTATAACATTTGTCACTTTCCTTACTCAACTCGAACCTCATTTCTAAAGTTATCATCGTATTTTACTCATCGAGAACCTTCCAACAATATAACATTTATCAAATTTGGATTCTAGATCACCACGATGTGATACTTTCAACATTTCATACTTAGTTCCATGTCATTGTGATCGTACTATTGAAATGTTGTAGGTGATGTTGCATCCACAAGTCACCCTCAAGTGGTCCCCAGCCAACACCAAGGCGACTTGGCCATGCCGCATCATCCATTGGGCCTAATTAAATTCTTTTAAGTTTAATTGTGTGCGTGTGTGTGGATTATATATATTGTTATTATTATATTATGAACAAAACCCACATGAAAAATACCAAAGCAACTTGTCAAGGGTTATAAAATAATCAAAGTGCCTATGGTTTCATTGGTTATCAATGAAAAATTAATTTTATACAACATAAAACTTTATCCATTTTCCCAATCATCGACAACTTTACCAAAGAGCTATCATATTTGTCAAAATATTGATGGAGAAGTCAAAGTGCTCACAAATTATCAAAGTTCCTATGGCTTCATTAGGAGTCAACAAAATTTATAATTTGTACGTGGTAAAACTTTATCCATTTCTCCCATTGTTGATGCTTTCATTTGGTTTCAGCAAAATCGAAAATTTCTCCACTATGAATACATTTATTGTTGGACCAATTCATCAATAATACAAATTCTTCCACTAGCATGAAGAAGATTCAACTCTACTTGCAAAAAATCTAAGAAGTTACAATTTTAAGAGAAATTCTTCAGCGTAAATTCTAAGCTGGATCTGTCTCTTCAACTTGTCCTGACGATGAACCACACTAGTTGGTTCGAAACGCGTCGACAAATGTTTTATCTTGTGATTTACGCCGAAGAATTTCTCTTAAACTTGATATGGATCACAGAAGCCTCAATTCAACAAGTTACAATTTCTAAAAGAAATTAAATTCCCTTGCATAAATTATTTAAATCTATGATAAACGCATCCCTTGCAACCACTGTTATCAAAATCGAATTGGTGATCAAACCAAAAATCTCTTTGAACCAAGGGCTTGTTGAAACCAGTAAAAATATTGGTTGACCAAAATAACATACAATATTCAAATTTTTAAGAAAAACATATATTTTACCGTGCATCTGTATGAATCCAAACCGTTTATATACAAATATGAAAAAGTCCTCATTTATATAACAAATAAGAGTGCATATAACCAAAATAGCACTTAATGCAAGACATTTCTAAACTTAAAAAACATCAACAATGAGGCTCTATATGGCCTCTAGTGTCACAAAAGCAATCACGCTACAACAAATACCTACATATCATCAAATAATTTCCTATATCGGGTTCTCCATCTTCAATATCACCCTTTAAGCAATAAAATATGATAGAAAAAGCTCCACATGTCAAATCGTGATTTTGTTTAAGTGATGGGTACATTTTTACTAGGGTCATAATAGAGTTCAAAAATCAATGACACTAACACCAAGTTATATATATGGCTTGGTGTTCTTGATTAAATGGTATTTTAGAACCCCCATACATGATAGAATCTAAAGAAACATTGCAATCCCCCCACTCCTAAAGTCATGAAAACTATTAAGTCTAGTGGATTTTGAATGAGATGTAAAAAATTTCTTCCTCCATATGAAATCCAATGAAGTTGGAACCACTCTCAAACATCATGATTCAATTAATGGTAATGTTAAAAAAAATAAGTAAAAGGATGACATTACCATTAGTTACATAGCAATAGTAAGACCATAGGCTTGAATATTAGGTTGCCCCACTGAAAAAATATTTTTCTTTTTTAATTATGTTTGGAATGTCCTTGGTCACATTGTATGGAACTAGTTGATTTAGTACAAAACTGGTTGGTTTGGTATTTAACTTGCCATTTTCGGTTCCTAACCTCAAATCGGACCGATTTGACTCCCAAACCAATCAAATTAGCTGATTCCACCAATTCCAGTCCAGTTCCAATAACACAATCTGCAATGAGTTTTTTAAAATTCTGATAATGAATAAATTCTTACCCAAAATGACTGAAGCTTCAACATATAAGCAATCCCTTGCATAAAAATATACTCACTTAAGATATAAATAAATTCTTATCTCTATAAAATTAATTATTGCTAGAATTCACAAAATTTCAAAAAACAAATGTTTTTTCCCTAAAATTTTAAAACCCTAATAATCCATGCAAAACCTTGCATAAGAGTATAACCGTACATTATATAATTCAAGTCTCATTTACAAAGAATAAGTATTTACAACAATTTACTCCATTCTTGTAATTAAATAAATGCTTACCAAGAATAACTAGAACTTTAATATGCATGCAAATTCTTTGCATGTAAGAATATATATGTAATTTATGAATGACTTCTTGTTTCCTAAAAATAAGTTATGAGAATTAACGTTTGATGAATAAACACATTCTTATCCTAAATTACTACCACTCTTATGATGAAAATCAAAGAATCGAACTTTATTAATCAAGTTGGGTAGCTCTTAGGTGAGAGACTTCACCTGGAGACTGCCACTGGCAAAACATTCTACCTCCATTCCATTACACACATGAGTATATATAACTTACACTTGAATAGGGAAGTTAGAACAACCTCCAAATGAATAGGAACTAAATCCTAATCAAAGGCATACGCTCAACTAATGAACTAACTCCCTCCTAAAATATATTTCTCCATTAATTCTAACACTCCCCCTTAATGGAGAAAAGGTGCTTAAAAAATAGCATACGCCTACTGGTCTAGTCTCATCTAGGCTTACAAGGGTACATAAAAAACTTGGTAATTGAGCTTTCATTTTTGTCTTCTTGCTTGAGATTCCATGCTTGTTCATTCGTTGGTGAAGTTTCATCTTTACTTTTCTTGCCATAAGTAGTGATGGATCTTCTCCTCCTTTTTACATTTTCTTCCCCAAAGGCGGAATGCTTGAACTCTTATCCTCCTCTTTCTTGATGTTTGATTGTAGGCTAACATTCAATGTTGCAGGTTCTTGGGATTTTTCAATTGTTTCTTCTTGAATGCCAATATCTGCACACTTAAAAACAATGTTAGATTCATAAAGAGGACCATATTGGCTCTTGTCTTCTTGCTCCTTCAAGAGAGCTTTCATTTCTCCATCTCTCTCTGCTGACATAGTTTGTTGATTCATGCCTTCAACCTCTTTACTCAATTATGTTGCTGCAAACATGTTGTCCTGCATTTGATTTGTATATGGAGATAGACTTTTCTTCTCACTGAACAACAACTCATCAATAAGATGCTTTTCATGCATTAGATTGATCCACTCATCATGAGATACATAGATCTCATCAAATTTGACTTCATAGGTCTCTGCATCAGGGAAGCTTTCTTCATAAAAAAATTCAGATTCTACAATAATGGTTTTATTTTCATCATCACATGTTTTAATGTCAATTACAGGCACGCATTCAACACCCATCATTGCATCTTCAATTTTGACATGTTCAGTTTCAAAATCAGTTATGGCATTGAACACACAATCATCATTTTCAAGAGAAATACCTTCATCATCTTTTCCCTCATTCAAATTGTACTTCATTTCTAAAATATCCCACAAAACTTTTGCATTTTGAATCTTACCATATTCATGTAGTATGTTGAACATGATGTTTTCATCTGATGCAGAGGTTATAATATGTAATGTTGATGCATCTCCACTGTCATATTTTAAATTGATAGCATCTTCAATATAATTCAATAAATTTAGGTTCCATAATGTTGTTTTCATTTCTGCTGCCCAGCTTTCATAATTCATACCTGAAAAAGAGGGTAGATCCGGCATTAAACTCTTAACGATTTCATCAAATTCTCGATCTACATCATCATCCTCTATTGCTTGTTTTTCACAAGATTTTTTCATAAATCAGTTGCACTTGCTCGGCCTCCCAAAAGAGAGAGCAGCAATTTACGCTCAAACAGAGCAGCTCCCCTCCTTTGATCCCTCCACATAAATGAAAGATCTAGTTGAGAGATTCGGGACTCTCAAATGAACGGGTAATCAACAGCGAATCAATAGTCCTCCCTTTTCGTTGCTGCCACTTGGAAGGTAAATTGATCCTTCTCCCAATTGGAGCAACTATCCTCCAACACAGAAACCTCTATGTAGCCATGGATTGATTTCTTCTCGCTTTCAATCGAAAACCAAACTCCACGGATTGATTTATGCCCGCTTTCAATCCCAAGATTCTGCCACACAGCTCTCCAACAATACTGAAGTATATCCATTGCGTTAAATGTGGTTTTACAATAGTGATGAGTGTTTTAGAACAAACTATTGTGCGGATCCATGACTCAACAGGCTGTGATCATCCTCAGCACAACTCCAGATCTTTTCCTTACATGATGGACAACTTTATCATTTTCTCCAAGCACTATGCACTATGTTGCCAATGAGATGGGCCGAGGTTCTCACAATTGACTTCTCCAAACACTGCAAAGTGCAAACATAATCCCTCACAACTCATTTCTATACAAAACCACTACACTCTTGTCACAATATGATCGATCTCTTTGTCTAACAGTGTGTTTTCGCATAGTCTAGGTAATTCACCAAATACAATCTCTCCCATAGTTCAGAGCATAATCTCACTTCTCCTGCAGAAAGCTACGATTTATGAGGGAAACTGATGTATAGCAATGAATAGCTCTTTAATGGCTCCTCTGATCAAACGCTCTAAACACAAGTCAATGGGCTTTTAACAAACCTCAACACAAAACAATGCACTAGATCTCCTTGTTTAGACAAATTGGTTCACATGTGCGCTTCTCCGAACAACAATGTGTAGTACTATGAAACAACCCCCCCCCCCATTTATAAAGAACAATAGCTAAGGTTAGAGTTATAAATGGGGACCGTTTTAAATTTTTAGGCTTAGGATAATAATACCTAACTCTAAGAAAAAACCTTGTAAAACAAACTAAGGATGAAATCCACATCGTAAATCGCACTTTTCCACGTGACTATCTTTAAACATATTCAAAAAATTGCGATCTGCGATTAAATCTCCCACTGCGATATCCCGATATATAGCACCTTGTCATTTCAAAATCGCATTTCACACTTCACAAACTTCGCAAGAAACTTAGCTATGCCATTAGAATGTCCATTAGCGATTTGTGAAATGTGATATTGCGATATTCGCAATCACATTTCGCTTTATGCATTTGGTAGCGCTATATTGTATCCCTTTATGTTAGAAAATTATATATTACAGAGCAATGGAACACATAAAATATTACAGAAATATAAACACATAAAATACATAAAACAAGAGAGACACAGATATACATGGTTCACCCAGTTTGGGCTACATCCACCCCAAACAGCCAGTCCTTCCTTTCTATTATCCAGCAAAATGAAGAGACACAATCTACAGCAAATCCGTTGTAATATTCTATGTTTCCTCTCACAGTCTCACCTCTCTGTTTCTCGCTCAGAGAATACACATCTATATCACAGCCTCAAATACAATGCCCTCATACAAAGAGATGGGTTGCCTTCTAGGGCAAAAAACCCTAAACTAAACATAAGTTCTACCGTCAGATCATACGCCTAATGAACGGCCCAGATTGACTAGAAATTACTATACTTTTACAAGGAAATTTTACATCTATTTTTGGCTTCGGGGGCGCCGCCCCCGAACCCCCGCGGGGGGGACAAGTCCCCCCTACATGGAGGGGTGTACAAACTTCCTGGGGTACACATCCGGCTGAAACAAAGACCTCTGAACAATCATTCTCCACACACAACACTTTAAATATTGTGATGCGCGATTAAGAGTGGTAAAACGTGTGAAATAATTACATTTTAACTATCAAAATGAATGAATTGACAGGTTAATAAATATTTAGCAGCCCGAGGAATGATAATCATTTTCCAAGTTATGGGTAGTTAACATCTAGTATCTCATTAAACCTTTCTCATGATCCAAAGTCATTTCAAAGAAGCTTTCAGTCTTAATTACCTGATACCGCCTGCGCTGATATATCTTGTCTTTTTCAGGAAACCTACAAAAGACATGTCATTAAGAAAGGCATTGCAGAAATAGAGCAAGTAGACCATTGTTGAATCCGAGTTTACAGAAATGGCTCCTATTTTTGCTGATACAGTTTACGACGCTGCCGAAGGCGTAACAGCTTGGGAGGTCATATACAATAGGCTTGAAGATGAATGTCCTAAAATCACTATCAAGAGAGCAATAGATAACTCAACCAGGCCTTCAGGACTTCAATGCATAGATGCTTCCTGTTCTTTGCTTCATACGATAGGAGCAAGAGCTAAAATCCTCCCATACACAGATATGATCACATGGGTGATCGAAAACCTTATCATTGAAGATAGGCAATTCAAGAATTCAAGAATGGAGCTCATAGGGTCGTTCAAAGCAGAAGACTTGAAGAAAATTTACCACATACCTGGCCCTCAAGATATCTACAACAAAACATTTGTGGCTAACTTCGTAAAGAAGAACCCAGACCCCTTTAAGCTGATTCAGGGTTGGAGAGTATTGGAAAAAAAATTCAAATATGACAAATTAGGTATGTATGCTATAGCCTCTTTGGAAAACCCCTACAACTATGAAGCAACCATGTTATGTAGATTATATGGGTTACCCAGCAATACTAAGTTTTCCATAGAATGGATTCCTTTGATTGATGCCTGGGTTAATTCCCACATCATGAATTGGCCCTCCATCCTATCTGATAACCTAGCCACCACCATTACTGAATATCGACAGAAGAAAGCCTCCTCTTCAGATAACCTCCCTCCGTTCTATTTTAGTGCCTACATTATGGATGTTATCTGTTTTTTCATGACATTTCCAACCATGGGTTGGAAATGTACCTTACAGGACCCCGACCCAATCCATATCAGCCATAAACAAATGTGGGAATCGCATTATATACCTCACTTCTACAAGATATTTCATGATGTTGTGTTTCCCCTACATCAAATAATTTTCAATAAGAAAGCCCCCAGGTTTTCCCAAGAAGCTGCAGTAGACCTGTTTACTCTTGGTAAATATTTCATTGAAGAATGGTTCACCTACATTAGGGTTTTTTGTAGCACAACCAATCCACATGTCCTTCATTTATATGTTTCTGATAAATTATTAGCAAGAGATATTTCCTACCAGACTGTGGGAAAAGGCCTATCCAAAGTTCTCAAAGATGGCAAGAAGTCATTATGGCCCTCTTTCCCTGTCAAATGTAGTTCTTTTGCTTTAGCAAATTTTGTTCATGCTACTAAAGATTCAGCACATATGGAAGCCCTCAAGCTTCATACATTTCCTAAGAGGCAATTTGATCCAAACAAAGTGGCATATAATGTCACTACTGGAGTAAAGCTCAAGCCATACAACCATGAGGACAACTATTTTGAAGACTTGTTACAGTCAGTTGTATCCTTCGAACAAGTGTTTGAATGGGCAAAGGTGAATCTCAAACCTGAATATTTTCAAATCTTTCAAGAATTCAGAAATGAGAGGCTTGAAGTGATCCCAATGCATTTGTTAAAGCCCGAGGATAAGCCTACACCAAGTGTCACTATTGATAGTGAAGGTCCCAGTTCTCGAGTAGACTCTCAAGTAAACACTGAGAAGACACCAGACACAGGGAAACCCCAAGACATGGATAACACAGCTGATTCCAGTAGGAAGTCAACTAAGAAACAAGTAATGAGCACCCCGACTACAGAGATCAGTTCAGAGGTCAAAGGCAGTAGTTTGGAGCAGGAGTGGGATCAGTTTAATCAGAAATTGCAAGGCACTCCCAAAGCGACAAATACCCAAGAAACAGTGGAATGTAAAATTCATCTACATGTTCATAAAGATACAGAGCCCAATTCTATCGGCGAACAGTCCAAGCTTATGGAGGAACAAGCGACAATGTCCCAGCATACTGAAATTATCCTTGCTCTACCCACATCAAAAATTGTTTTGAAAGTAACTGAAATACCTCCACTTGATGTGTTTTATAGCCCTCTCCACAAGGCTCTAGTAAGAAGGCAGAGAAAAAGGAAAATGGTAGACACACCCGAATTCCCACCTGGAAATGAGTCCATGCACATTGTTTGGAAGGTCATTCCTTTCAATCCGGTCGAGAACTTCACTAGACTATCATAGTTCACAGGAGCATATGCATCGGCCACTATGGAAAAGGCTATTGGAGTCTCTACTTTGTTAAGGGAAAAAGAGGATAGGAATGCACAGCTTGAACAGTAGCTCGAAATAGAGAAAGCAAGCGTAAACAAGCAAGCGGCTGAGCAGCTCGCACGATTGCAGCAAGACATGGAGGTCCTGAAAATAAGCCATGGAGCCGATATATCAGCAAAAAACATGCAACTCCAATAAATGTAGCAGCCATGGAAAGATACAAGGATGTTCCCACTACTGAGGATTTTATTAAAGAGGCACTAGAATTAAATTCCCTTCTGGTGAAACAGCAAGAGTATTTCTGCCAAAAGATTCCAAACATTACTCCCTATCTGACTACTAGCGACCAGCTGATAGATCAGTGTTATAGACATATTTGGGCACTGCAACCCCAATCACATATGTCGATAAACCAAGGGCTATTAAACCCCTAAAAGTGTTGTTTCACACCCTAAAGGATCATGGTCAATTGATTACATCATTTCCCAGAAGTTCCACCTAAAAAACCACTCAGAACTGGCAAAAACTGGACCATACAGACTGCTCCATGCTAAGGGTGCGATGCATACTGACTGTTACACTGGCCAGGTGCGATGCATACTAAAAGAGCCTTCTGTGGGGTGCGATGGGTGAGAGTAGACAAATGGCAGAGACAGTTTGCTAAGTGGAAACCCAGAGAATCTTCTAGAAACTTCTCATATGACACTTGCCTCTCTGAATTCGCCCAGGGATGAGTAAGAGATCATGAAATCTCCAAGTGGAACCAAGAACTATCAGTGAAATGACACTAATCAAAAACCCAGAAGCTGACTCACCCCTCTGCAAATATCTATAAATGGATCCCTCATCTAAGAGATCTAGAGGCTGGAATTTTGTAATTTGTAAGGAAGTGTTGTTGGTTTCTCTTTGAGACATTGTATTGTTGGGTGATCTTTCTTTTCATGAGGTGAAGAGGGCTTTCATGCTGGGAGGATGATGCTGGATCAGACAGCTGGGTTGTAATCCTCTCTTCTACTTCTATTATCAATAAAGTTCTTTGATTTTTCTTCCATATAATTGTGTATTTTTAAATTTTGATACTTGTGGATGCAATTGTATGGTTAATATATTTCTGATTCTTCATTGTTTATGATATCATAGATCTCGATTCTTTGATGGTGTGTTGTTGCTTTGCCTCTACAGATACTCTCTAAAGAAGAACAAGTAGGAGAAGAGTGGCGAGCTCTATCAAGGGAGAGAGGAAACAAGCAAGGAGCCAAGCAGAAGATACAGGTTGGTTCTCTCTGCTTCTCTCTTATCTATCATACATAAAGGAAATTTCGAAGCGCTTTGAATTGTTCGTTTCTAAGATAGCTACTCATCTTAGTGGGACTAACAGATCAAAAAGACACTAGTTTTCCTGGAAAAAAGATGGTTACTCCACTGGGGAGTGAATAGTTTGTTTGTTTGTTACTGTTGTTTTCTTTATAAACTACAGACAGAGCCTGAAGTTAAGCCAGCTAGCCTTCGAACTGCTTTTGCTATGCAACTGAAAAATAGATCAACGCTGCTTCAGTCAATCTCCGAGTTGGTTTATGAACTGAACATCTGACTTGAAAACATCCTAAGTGCCCCAATGGTATCTCAATAACCTCATAAGATCATACCCCTATACTTTTTTTTTACTGTCCATCATAGCTCATCCTAAATCACTGAACTTAGCTGCAAATTTTGAGCAAAAACCAAGCTCAATTTCGTTCCCTGGTCCATCGTACTGTCTGTAACTGGCAGTCTGGATGCATTTCACCTCCCGTGTGTTGTAGGTGAGATGCATCCTTGTTTCCCTTAAGGACAGGTGCAATGACTAAATGATAATATTTCCTTCTTTGGAATTTGGTTTTTTCTTCATTGTCTTCAGCTCTATTCAGTAGTTTTGTTGCTTATGATCAGTATATCATTGTTGAAGCCTTCTTCCTTTACATTATTCAGCCTCCATTGATCAAGAATTGTGAATGTTTTTTATGTATTTTTTCATCACTTACAGTCCTCCTTTGCAAAGAGTAGCTTAATCGAACTGTCATCTTTTGATTCAAAAGTGTCGCAACTGCCATTTTGAGTCGAAAAGAAGAGTGTCATAAAGTCTTCCTCTTCTAGATAGTCGATTGTACTTTTGCCATTGTATTTGATTTGACTTGTCAGTATTTGAAGTGTCAAAAGCAATTTTCCATTTGAAATTGAAAGTGTCATCTTAGTCTTCCTTTCGTTTTGAAAAGAAATTGTTGAAGTGACGCTTTGAAGAAAATAATTCAGATCTGTACCTAGTTTTCCTTTTTTGGCATTCTCACATTAAGGAAATGGAAAAACAAATACATGCATGTGCATTTGCATTTAGACTGCATGAGGAAAATGATTTAGGAAAAGTGCATTTAGTGTGTGCTCTCTGCTCTCTGTTGAAAGAATCATACTTTTCTTTCCTTAGTAGCTAGGATTTTCATTGCTAAAAGAAAACAAACGACTGTTTATAATTTTAGATTGCATATTTAGGAATTTTACATCTACATCACGCGGTGAACCTTGAAAGGAAAACTTCTTAAAAAAGATCAACTCTATAATAAACCTCAATGAACATAAAAATTCTTTGGAACATAACGCACAACATCTAGAAGTCTAGGCTACATACGTATTCTGGCGTCGTAAAGCCTGGTAACTATCATTTTCATCGAAGGTTGGGTGGTTCCTCCTCTTTGATACGACAAGTGCTAGTACGGACTTGTGATCCCCGTACCGTCGAGTATATATTGGGAGACCACAATAGGCTGATATCCTTTATCCTTAGGAAGTCTTGTTTGTCGCCCTATCGATCGCAATTCATTGAACACAGAATTCGGGAAGATTGGCTATCGTACGTAAAGTCCTTGGTAATTTCTCTTTAATTTACCACCAAGGTGTATATTGCAGTTTTGTGATTGGTTTTGTAATCCCTCTTTCTAGATTTACAGAGTAGTCACTTTCGTTCCTTTTCGACTCTTTAAAAGAAAAGGTCCATCTGAGCACTTGTTACTTCAAGCTCATTAAAAATCGAAGGCGACTAGAGTCACCTTTAGCTTTTTCTCGACTCTTAAAAATTGAAAAAGCAAAGTTGTGTAAAAGCATCATAAAATTTATTTAATTCGGAATAACATCCCTATTCCTTCTTTGATCTTAGGTTGAGGTAATGGAGTCCAAAAATCAACTATTTCCCCTTAGGGGGAATCCTATTCCTTTCTCTTCTTGGGGAGATATTGGTGCTCCATATATGGCTACATTGTCCCTTCCAGGAATCACAATTGGCCTGCGGTATGGCTATTCTCAACCTCTGTCATTCAAAACATCATAATTCCTCAACAATCGAATCAGCAACCAGATGATACTAGAGTTTCTCCCTCACCTTCTACTTCGTTTTTTTCTCCCTCTCCTTCTTCCTCTTCACTTGGTGAAACTAGTGATACTAAAAACCAAGTAACTGAGAAGAAGAAGAAAGGGAAGGAGAAGAAGAAGAAGAAGCCAGTCAAGCAAGGGGGAAACAATGAATCATCTAATGAAAACCCACACATTAAATCTCCTAAATATCCTTGTCTAATCTGCAAAGGAAACCATTTTCATCGAGATTTTCCTTGCATTCCACGAATCTTGAGAGAATGGTCTCCCCATGCGCACCATCCGGTGTCATCAACCTCTGGCGATCATGTTGACAACGCACCATCGACTAGTGAAAATGAAGTTCCTGGATAGAAAGTAAAGGTCAAAATTCCATGTCAATTATGTGATGAAGACCATCACCTTTGCCAATGTCCTTTTCTAGATGAGGCCAAGAGAATCTTACATAACCATCCTGCTTCACCGCAGCGGCTTCCACCTAGATACAAGAAACTCTTACCAAGTCCATCGCTAGTTGAAAATCCGATTGACATACCTTAGTTGTCAGTCGAAACACCTATCATTGAAGATAAACCCTCTGAGTCCATACCAGACCAAATTCAACAAGTCGGGACGGCAGCCGACCCAGTCTTTCCTTCAGAAGGTCCACCTTCAGATGATACGGTTTCTAAAGAGAATGAGAACAACACCATTCAAATTCTTTCTGTTAACATAGAGTCTGATGAACATGGGGAAAATCTACCCATTACTTTACCACAGGAGGAAAGTTCCCCATTTCAAGATATTCATCCAGCCATTTATTCGGTCCCCCCTCCAAGCAATCTAGTCGTTTCCTTCGATTGGAATCTACTAGTGGGACCCCGCCTTCCATCTAATGTACCATTCTAAATCATAGTACAAGTTTACAAAATGATCATGTCTGGCACTATCATAGATGAAGGGGCTTCCATGAGTATCCTTTCCTCAACTGCTTGGAAAGCGCTTGGTTCGCCATTGCTTCTGCCTGAGAATCGAAATTTGTCAGGCTTCAACAAAGGAACCAGTCGACCATTAGGGATCCTTCCAAATTTGCCTATAACTTTGAGAAGGAAAACCATTCACTTGAATGTGATGGTAGTCCAAGGGCCACTAGATTAAAATCTACTCCTTGGGCATGACTACGTTTACGGCATGGGAGCTATTGTTTCCACACTCTTTCGGGTGATGTGTTTCCCGTATGAAGGCAGAATGGTGCAGCTTGTCGACCAGCTTTCATTTCCCGGTTCGAACACAGTTATGAGTCAAAAACCATCCCTAAATGGTCTCTTTGCATCAAGAATGTCTCTTCAACCTTCATTTCATCCACCTAATGATCGTGATTAATTCGGTGAATGTAACGAAGCTTAGGGGGCATGCACCCTAGTCTGCTTCGGCAAGCGAACCCAGATGAAAAAACAGATTTCCTTGTAGGTTATATGACCAGTCTGAAACACCATTTCCATGTAGGATATGGGATCAGTCTGGAACATGATCTCCTCGCACGTTAAGTGACTGGAAGCTCACACCATTCACTTTTGTTTATTTCGATGGAAAGAGCCAAGGAAGTGTTTTGTCTGCTTCGCAGAAGAAATAATCCTGCTTAAATGTAGGAACTTCCATGAGTTAACTAGAAATTCTCGTGTTCTCAACACCTGGGGGCATGCAAACCTTTTTTATGTGAGTGAAAAGCGACCTGCGTAACTCTAACCTCATAGTATTTTAGCCTAACTTTTAGTTCAACTACCTAGGTTAGGTGAATGGTCTAATCCACCATTCACCTTTGTTGGTGGCGCGCAAGCAAAGCAAAGGAAATGTTTTATCTAGGCGAAAGACAAAACTATCCTACCTAACCTCAGTAGTTCATTAACTCTTAGTGTAGTTAGTTCTGTAGTTTGGTCGTTTCTAGCCTGCATACAAAAGGCAATGAGCAAAGTTTCGCATGGGGAAATCTCACTAAAAAATGAACCTACTAATAAGAGACATCTTTAAAATACGACTAGAAATGAGCAATGTTACCACAGGGTTCAAGCTCATTAAAAAATAAACCCGCCACTGAGCATAGTTTCTAAAGATTCAAGCTCATTAAAAAATGAATCTTCCCTCGGTAAATAACCTTTGTGATCGCATTGCTATCATCCTTTTGAGCCTTGGTCGTGTTCTTACCATCACCTCCACTCTTTTAGTCGATCATATGCCTCCACTTGATTGTTTACCCTTTTGAGGAACAGCTACGACGAGTGATTCTATTAGCCACCCTCATTACACTACCGTGTTTGAGAAGTTCCAAACTTACCTGGAACCAGTTGCTACCTGAAAACATCACTCGTTCCTCGAGAACGAGTCTCTTTTAAGCTCTTTTTAGACTCGTAAAATATGAAAAGATTCCCGAGCTACTGGCCTTTCCAGCTCGTTAAAGTAAAGGGAAGCGCCATCCCTCCTCTACATTTTAATCTTTTTGGACCTGAGGGATCATTCCACAAAAATATCAAGCGCTTGTCTATTTTGGCTCGCTAAAGCTATCGAAAAGTCATCCCTTTCGTATTATTTTATACTTTTTCGAACTTAACGGATTATGCCACGAAAAATGACTACTGGAGTTTCCTTTCCATCCCTTTCAAACTCTCTAAACATGAAAAGGACCGAGTTATCTTTGTCGTTAAACTCGTTAAAACAATAGCAACAAACTTGTCCATCTAGACAAGAATGAGTTTCACTGTCGCTAAGCTTGCTAAAACATAGCGATTGGTTTTCCCGAAGGGAAAATTATAGAACAAGCATATTTTATCCTCCTCAAGCTTGACAAAAATAAAGAGGTACTAGTCAGAAATGACTGGGGAAAAAGGGAAGAAAACTTGAAGAACTTCATTGGTAGCAAGTCTCTCTTGAACATGACACTTTCACTCCATCACCATGATTGATTCGGGTTGGGTTATTCTGTTCACCGGTCACATCACCATTGGTCCTCCGTACCATCCATTTTTGGGGTTAGCGCTACCAATCCATCTCAGTGTCGCCGATATGTTCAAGAGAAGTCATTCAAAGAATTCACCAACCCAGCTAACGCCTCATCCACTGCAATACCTTCACTCTCCATTTTTCATGACTACCATTCCTGAACCTTGTATCATCAGATCGTTTTCACCTTTAGAAAATCATTTGCTTCACTTTGTGTCATAGATGTGGGATTCATTAAGGCCCTCCTACGACGAGTCACTTCTTTTCGACATCATCTCATTATCCAAGAAGTTGACTTAGGAACAACCCTTTCAGTACTTTGAAGCTTGCATGCCTCAATGGCAAGTTTCTCACTTCCGGCGACACGTTTACATCAATGGCCTTCGACTGAAATATTTTGCATGGTGTTTGACATCAGATCCTATATTCACACCACGTGAATTGTAGTGTAGTACCTTGGGGGTCATTATCATTATCGGTGATTCCTCTCCTGCCTGTTAACAGCTTACATCATTGGCTAGTAATCAGGGGATGTCTTTCCATGTTCGACTCCATAACATCTTTTCACATGGATCGACTTGTACATCGGGTGAATATTGAACGAGTTTGAATACCCAGGATCTAGTTTCATCCATCCGGGCTGCGATATATTTAGGAAAATAAAGACATCAAATGTACACCATAGCTACACAGATGATCATCCAAGCTAAGGGATGATGGCTCTACAGGAATCACCAGTCTGCAACAGCGGACGATTATCTGTCCTATGTACATGAAAATGAATTTATAAAGCTAAGCATGGGAATGCCCGCCTTAGCTAGATCATGAAAATAATATGAAGATAATGTATTGTATTGTATTTTATACAGGTCAACTTCCAGTTCGAAAAACCTCGGATCCTCGTGATAAAGCATTTCACCTGACATCAAAAGATTTATGACCTCATGCTTTAGGGGGCAATTGTTATAGACATATTTGGGCACTGAAACCCCAATCACATATGTTGATAAACCAAGGGCTCTTAAACCCCTTAAAATGTTGTTTCACACCCTAAAGGATCATGGTCAACTGATTACATCATTTCCCAGAAGTTCCACCTAAAAAACCAGTCAGAACTGGCCAAAACTAGACCATACAGACTGCTCCATGCTATGGGTGCGATGCATACTGACTGTTACACTGGCCAGGTGCGATGCATATTGAAAGAGCCTTCTGTGGGGTGCGATGGGCGAGAGTAGACAAATGGCAGAGACAGTTCGCTAAGTGGAAACCCAGAGAATCTTCTAGAAACTTCTCATAGGACACTTGCCTCTCTGAATTTTCCCAGGGATGAGTAAGAGATCATGAAATCTCCAAGTGGAACCAATAACTATCAGTGAAATGACACTAATCAAAAACCCAGAAGCTGACTCACCCCTCTGCAAATATCTATAAATGGATCCCTCATATAAGAGATCCAGAGGCTAGAATTTTGTAATTTGTAAGGAAGTGTTGTTGGTTTTTCTTTGAGACAATGTATTGTTGGGTGATCTTGTTTTTCATGAGGTGAAGAGGGATTTCATGCTAGGAGGATGATGCTGGATCATATAGCTGGGTTGTAATCCTCTCTTCTACTTCTACTATCAATAAAGTTCTTTGAGTTTTCCTCCATATAATTGTGTATTTGTAAATCGTGTTACTTGTGGATGCAATTGTATGGTTAATTTATTTCTCACTCTGCATTGTTTATGATATCATAGATCTCGATTCTTTGATGGTGTGTTGTTGCTTTGCCTCTATAGATATTCTCTAAAGCGGGAAAAGTAGGAGAAGAGTGGCGAGCTCTATCAAGGGAGAGAGGAAACAAGCAAGGAGCCAAGCGGAAGATACAGGTTGGTGCTCTCTGCTTCTCTCTTATCTATCATACATAAAGGAAATCTTGAAGCGCTTTGAATTGTTTGTTTCTGATAGCTACCCGTCTTAGTGGGACTAGCATATCAAAAAGACACTAGTTTTCCCATAAACAATAAGGAAATCAACTAGAGAACTAATTTTAACGATTTAAACACCAGAATATCTGAGTTCATCAAATGGTAGGAAACCGAAGATGGAAGGAAAGCCAATCTACCCAAGATTGAGGAAACTCATAAAGACATTCTCTTCACGGATTGGGATGCGAGAATCAAACAAGCCGATCTAGTAGTCGCAAGGGCAGCCGGGGTATCAAATAATATCATTAAGGCAGTGAATCACACCCTGTTTGCCACCAACCTCATTAAAGAAGGAAATCTGAAAGAAATTCTCAATTTAAATGCTCTGTATAAAAGTTGGCAAGAAAAGGTGAGGACTCAAAGAGAGGCAATTACAAAATTGACAAGGACCAAATGGGAGTCATATTGACAGTATCTTGTTAAGCCACACAGCCAGATTATGACTCTTAATTGTTCCCTTCATACAAATCAACGGATGTTGCCACCTCTCATCGATGCGATCTTCACAGGATCACTCAGGACACATTTCAGGGCACCTCCTCAAATTCAATCGATGGCCGATATATGTGATTTGAAGGAAAAGCTGGTAGACAGCAATTCATCCTCTTCTATTCATTTAGCCTCTATTTATTTTGGGGTTAGTGACCTAGTTAGGAGGAAGGTTGTTTGAAACCTCCTCAAATTTTGTATAATCTATTTTTGCACATTAGTTAGAATAGCATTTATACCCTTCTCATGAATTTAGAGAAGGATCCAGAATTTTATCAAAAACATTTGCAAAGAATGCACTATTGTAAGTTTGTGAATTCTTTGGTGAAATTATGGAACATGATCGTTTTTTTAGATGTCATACTACTTTCCTTTGTTAATGTGCTATTTTATTCTTGGGAGACAATTTTATTTGAAGAAAGAAATTGGCCTATGTCATTTGTAAAATGAGCAGGATTTCACACATATGGTACTATTATCTTGTATGATTAATTATGTTTACATTTAATGTGGAAAAACTTTACTTTCATGAATTGTATGTGAGATTTATTGTTTATGTTAAGCATTAATTGCACATTTGTATGATGCCTATCTGAAATTGTGATTTTCATATATAACTCATCATATATGTGATATATTTTATAAATTTCTTTAACTAAATATTTAGTCAAAGGAATTATCTTTATATGTTATCATCTTTGTTTAGTTGTGTTCAATATTTATTATCACATGTTAAACAGATATCATTGTAGATTGCATACCACACAGGAATACCCGGGTTTATATTAGAATAAGTTAGTTAGAGAATTACATCATAGAATAGGTCATTTAGATTATCATTATTCTATTGCAAATACTCATGAACCACCCACTCTCATCTTAAGACCCACACTGGGAAACTAGTCCCATTATCCCCAGTTGGAGCCACCACTTTAAACAGAAAAGGAGCTTTCTTAAGGTTTAGACCGGGTGGTTATCCCCCATGTTTCAGCAGCAGAATTTTGAGGCCGCAACATTTTGGCACTAGAAGGAGGGCCTTCGATTGTGAATGGAATATAAACCTAAATATCATTTGAAAAGAATTCATAAGAGTCAAAACCCCTCCACCATTTCTACACCTTCTAAATCTCGTTCAGAATCTCCTGATCAAAAGTCTGAAGTTGTAGAAACATCTCCTGAAGTAGTAAGGCAACCACCCTCTTCAGATTACACTCCCGAGTCTCCCGAAGTTCATTCTTTGATATAGAAATTGGAACAGATATCCATTTATGCCGAGAAACCAGAGAGACTCGAAGTTTCTTAAGAAAGTGTTACCTCCTTATTACAACAAACTGGTGTATTGACTATACTACAAAGTGAAAGACTTAGGGTCATCCCTTTCGAGTTCCCCATCCCTCCACTACATAGGAAAGTTACTTCATCAAAATTAGAATTAGATACCAGCGAGATCACATCACCTTTCCATCCATTCACTTCCCCATCCACTTTTACTCAATCCACGACTTCTCAACTATCCACTTCTCCAATTAGTAGTACTAACCCAGTAGTAATTTCTTCGCCATCTATACCTACTTCTGGACTGGCCCTCCCATCTTCTCATTCTCCAACTCAAGTTATGGCCAATCAACCTTGGACAAATCATGGTGTTATCCTAGTTGCAAATCCAAATGCACTCCCAGCAAACCCAAAAAATGGCTGCCTAAGTACAATCCTGACGATGCTCTCCCAGTTGAAGAACATCTAAACAATTTTATGTTAGCCATGAATCTTAATGGGGTTGCGCATGAAGATGTTGTAATCAGATTGTTTCCTTATACTTTCCAAGGATCTATTGGATCTTGGTATTTTTCCCTTCCAGCGGGTTCAATTAGAGAATGGGATACTTTTCAAGAAGTATTTCTTGCAAAATTTGGTGATGATAGGACCATAGCATCCTTGATTAATGATCTTCCTAATTTTAAAGCTAATCTAGATGAAAAGATCATAGTTTTCAACTCCAGATTTAAGAAATTGCTAAATAAAATCCCATCCACCTCTAAACTTGTTGTAGATGTACAAATAGAATGGTATATATCATCTCTTCCTTCTAATATTGTGATTTTTTTAGATAGAGCCAATAAGGCTACCCTTGTAGAAAACGTGAAAGAAGCCTTGTCTCTAGAAAGAAGAATCATAGCTTTGGAAAAGATATCACAAACAGACAAAAGGAAATAAAATAAAGTAACAATTAAGGATGACTCTAAGAAGAAAGCTTCATAGGACCCTTTCGATCTTGAAGAGCTTCAGAAAGTGTTAAAAGAAATGTCTAATTAAATGGTCGAAATCAAAAAACAGGTCATAGAATCCTCTGCTCCCAAGAAACCTTTTCGCTCATTCAAAAGGAACCCTTCTTCTGCATCACAACCCCCAAACACCATTTCAAATCTTGAGTTTGATCAAGAAGCAGAAGAAGATTCACCAGACGAAGAGGATGCTCAAACGGAAGAATAAATTGAATTAAATGGAATGTGGGATTTCATCCTCCCAACTGAAGAAGAGGCACAAGCAATGCCAGTGACTACAAGAAGTAAAAACTCTCCTGACATGTCTACATGAATCAGAAACAAAAAATTGTTGCTCCTACAAAAGAGAAAATAGTAGCTAAGAAATTTAAGACTAACCAAACTGATTCTCTTCCTCTAGATTCCCCAAATGCCTCAAAAAAATTGGTAATCTCAGATACAGTGGAATACAATATAGTTGAAGACATGAAAAAGACCAAAGCTAACATCTCATTACATGAGCTCACTAAACTAAAGCAGCAACAGAAAATTCTCTGAAGAGAATTGGAAGCAGTTCCTGTATCTCCTCTGCCATCTGTTGTAGTTACTCAAGCTACCTACGATATGGGAAAACCTCCCTCATCCTCAAACAAAGTAGATCCTTTAGATCTAGTTCTAATTGGTGATAGGTCTATTTCTCATGTTCCTCCATTTCTGCTCACTTATGAAATTTTCAACAGGAATGTTCATAACTGCCTTGTTGATTCAGGAGCCTCCTCAAATATAATGCCAAGAGCTGTGTGTACCAAATTGAACATTACACCTCAAAAATCTACAGTACACATAGTTCAGTTAGATAGGACAAAATTAGAGGTGTTTGGAGAGATAGCATCAATTTCAATTAGGCTCTCCTATAATCCAAAAGTTTCACAAATAATTGATATTTTGGTGGCTAATATCCATGAATTTTATGGTTTGATTCTCAGAAGGGATTGTTCTGAAAAGTTGCATGGTTATTTCGCAACTGATTGGTCTCACATGTGGTTGCCACACAACGGTAAACCAAACCAAATCAGGGTAGACCTAGAGAAATTCATGAAATATACAGTCATTGACCTCAAGGGAAGCAATGAACCTATTGCCTTCACCAATAATATCATTGGAAATTACTCAGTCGAGTGATTTTTTGGATCCTTTAATGCTTAGATGTCTCCCTTTCTAGATAACATTGTAGTTTCTCAAATCGAAAAAATTTCACAAACAGATGCTTCCAAATGCCTAAATTTAGTAGATAAATTTTCAAATAACTCTCTATTCTGGACTCTATATTTTGATGGTTCTAAATCTGAATATGGAACAGGTGCAGGATGCATTTTGATCAATCTGCAAGTGGAGAAAACAATACTAGCCTGCAGACTTGAATTCCAGTGCACTAATAATATCGTTGAATATGAGGCACTGATCCAAGGACTGTATAAATCTATTGATCTTAATGTCAAATACCTACAAGTCTATGATGATTCTGAAATAATTGTGAAATAGGTGAGAAATACAATTCATTGTGTCTCTGGGCACCTTAAACAATATCAATCATTAGCCCAGAAATTGACTTCTTATTTTTCTGCTTTTAACATATCCTTAGTCCCTAGACTGCAAAACGCAAGTGTTGACTTACTTGTTAATGTGGCTGTTAGAAAATTATATATTACATAGCAATGGAACACATAAAATATTGCAGAAACATAAACACAGAAAATGCATAAAACAAGAGAGACAGATATACGTGGTTCACCCAAATTGGGCTACGTCCACGGAAAAACAACTAGTCCTTCCTTTTATATTATCCAGCAAACTGAAGAGATACAACCTACAGCAGATCCGCTGTAACACCCTCTTCGCTCTCAATCTCCTCTCTCTTTCGCACTCAAAACATAGATCTACATAGACGCAATACAATTCCCTCATATATAGTGAGGGGTTGCCTTCTAGGGAAAAAAACCCTAAATTAAACATAACTTCTATCGTCAAATCTCCACCTAATGAACGGCTCAGATTGACTAGAAATTACTATACTTTTACAAGGCAATTTTACATCTATTCTTAGCTTCGGAGGTGCTGCCCCGAAACCCCCCGCCAAGGGGGGGCTCCCCAAAGGTCACAGCCACCCCCCCCCCGGACCCCCCCTGCAGCGAATATTTTTCGAGCGGCGTTGCCGCCCCATTTCAAATTGGGGTCCAATGTGACGATACCTTTGAATACAGAAGATAATCAGGCTCCACACCCAACAATCTTCCACTTGGAGACTGATTATAGCAACTCCACCGCTACTTCATTTGTTGGACAATGACTCCTCTTTGGACCTGGTTGTTTCTTATCTTCTTCATCATACTTGAATACCAATTGAAACTAAGCATATTCTCAATTTCTCCCTGGTTACAACTTTTGTTAGCATATCTGCAGGATTCTGGCTAGTGTGTATCTTTTCCAGCTTCAACTCTCCATCTTCCAACACTAATCGTATGAAATGGTACTTGAGTTGTATGTGTTTAGTCCTAAAATGAAATGTTGAGTTCTTTGCAAGATGAATGGAACTTTGGCTATCACTATATAACGTGCCCATATCATGCTCCTTACCCAATTCACCCATAAACCTTTGTAACCAAATCATTTCTTTACTAGCCTCTATAGCAGCAACATACTCTACTTCTGTTGTTGAAAGTGCAACAACACTTTGGATTTTTGAAACCCAACTGACAGTTGTTCCACCTACAGTAAATACATATCCTATAGTGCTCTTCCTGTTATCTTTGTCACCTACCATATCTGCATCAACATATCCCTGTAGAGAAATGTTTGAACCACCAAATCATAATGCTTGATTTGTGGTACCTTTCAAATATCTAAGAATCCATTTCACTGCCATCCAATGTTCCTTTCCTGGATTGTTCATGTACCTGCTTACAACTCTCACTGCATGTGCAATATCAGGCCTTGTGCAGACCATTGCATACATTAAGCTTCCAACTGCTGATGCATATGGAACTTTAGACATATAATCCATGTCTTCTTGGGTCTTTGGGCACATTTCCTTATTAAGTTTAAAATGGCTAGCAAAAGGTGTACTAACTGGTTTTGCATTGTGCATATTAAATCTTTTCAACACATTTTGTATGTACTCATTCTGAGACAATGTTAGTTTACGAATTTTCTTGTCTCTAGTTATTCTCATACCAGGGATTTCTTTTGCAGCTCCCAAATCCTCCATTGCAAATGAATTTGCCAATTTTCTTTTGAGCACATTTATTTCCTGCATGTTAGACCCTGCAACAAGCATGTCATCTACATACAATAACAATATAATATAGTTTCCATCATTTTGCTTTTTCAGATAGACACAATGATCAGAGTGACATCTAGTATAACCTTGTTCAGACATAAACTTGTCAAATTGTAGATACCACTACCTTGGAGCCTGTTTTAAGCCATGCAAGCTCTTCTTCAACCAGTGCACACTAGTTTCTCTTTCCCTTTTACCTCATATCCTTGTGGCTGCTGCATATATATCTCTTCCTCCAAATCCCCATGGAGAAAGGTTATCTTTACATCTAACTGCTCAAGATGCAAATCTTCAGCTGCTACTAGACTTAGAATAGTTCTGATTGAAGTCATTTTAACAACAGGAGAAAATATTTCATCAAAATCAATACCTTTCTTCTGTGCAAGCCCCTTCACCACAAGTCTAGCTTTGTACCTCTATTTTCCTCCATCTTCTTCCTTCAGCCTGTAAACCCATTTATTCTGCAATGTAGTTTTACCTGCAAGCAACCTAACTAAGTCCTAAGTCTAGTTATGCATTAAGGAGTCCATCTCTTCTTCCATGGCTAGCTCCCACTTCTTCCTATTTTCAACCTGCATTGCTTCTTCATAACATTCGATTTCACCAGAATCAATCAGCAATAAATAATATAATGAAGGAGAGTATCGTTTAGGGGGTCAATGTATCCTAGTAGATCTTCTAACACCACTTTCAGGTGTTTGGGGTGCCTATTGCTGTTGTGGTGGTTGTTGTTGTTGTGGTTGTTGATTATTATTATTTTCAGGCACCTTTACTTTTTCAGTGATCTCATCAAAAACTATGTATTCCTTGTTTTCTTTTTCCTGTTTCTTTTCCTGCAACTGATTCTTATACAAGACCTTCATTAAATATTACATCTCTACTCCTAATGATTTTGTGATTTTCATAATCATATAAGCGATAACCAAAATCATTAACACCATATCCAATAATGGTACATTTCTTTTATTTTGCCACAAGATTTGTTCTATTTTCTTTTTTAATATGGACAAAGGCCTCACAACCAAAAGGCTTTAAAAAAGAGTAGTTTACCTTTTTACCTGTCCATGCTTCCTCTGGAACACCACCATCCAGGGAACTTGAAGGCCCTCAGTTTATTAGATAACAGCAGTATCTACAGCATCTTCCCAAAATTGTAAAGGCAATCCTGCATGCATTCTCATGCACCTTGCATGCTCCATGATTGTTCTGTTTGTTAGGACTCCAAATTGACCATTTTCGACCTTGTATTTTTGCTATAATATTACCCTTTTTCAGTCCATAAGTTGAAAGCTTTGATTATATAATGACCTAATCATCCCAAGGTATGAAGTAACTCTCCGCATGACTATATGTTTAATTATTCATTACATATTCATGTTATCTTTATATTTATCTTTGGAAAAGTTAACCAAGTTGCTAAGTAACCGTTGAACTGTCTAAAGTCTGCAGAAATTATAATTCATAGTTGTTGTAACACCAGAAACAGCAACTATGCAGTTGCTGCAACACCAGAAACAGCAACTACGCAGTTGCTACAGCACCAGCAACAGCAACTATCTAAAGCGGGGAAACGTTATTTTGAAACAACTGGAATACCAAAAATAACAAACGGCAACTATCAGAATATCGCCCGACTTCCATGCTGACATAGCATGATCAGCAACTGTCCAAAGAGGGTAAAACATGGTTACAGTTGCTAGAACACCAGGAACAGCATGAGTTTACTAAATCAGCAACAATGGGGAAGCGGCAAAGGATAGTACGAGGATTCCAAGAAGACGGTTGAAGTTTGGTTACTATTTGTGTAATAGTAAGAGACCCAAGAAAGAATACACCGTCATACTGTTGTAACAGCATCCTGTAACAAGGATGGATTTCTTATTTTTGACAAAAAGGTTTAACTGAATGAACGATGATAGTCTATTGTAATAGATGTCTCCTCTATAAAGAGGAGACATCTACATTAGAAAGGGGGGGAGAAAAACAAGTTGTAAGGGAATTTTTTGAAAGACAAACAGCAAGTCTGAATTTTTATTGTAACTAGACCTTTTGGCAGATGAATAGAAGATTGTTCTGAGCACCTAATCCAGCATTTGTGTTCTGGGGAATCTTGTGAGAGGGACAGGGCCCACCTTCTTCACAAGATTCACCCATTTATTTCCTGTCAGTGTGTAAGTGTGTTTTGTAATTTCCTTTTTGCTGGTACTCTGTTTGGATTCTGCAGCATTACCTCTAATAATTTCCTTTTTGTTGGTACTCTGTTTTGTTAATCGTTTGAAGCTGTAAAAGAATACTTCACCGGTGAATTAGAATTGCAGTGTGTATTAGCAATCTGGTTACAGGGGCAGGTGCTGAACATCCTTACCTGGAGGATAGGGTCCTGATCCTCTGCTAACAGAGCATCCATTACTTATCTTTTCAGATTTGTATTCTTAGTTAACTGCTTTCATTTTATCTTTGCAATACATTGTTATAACATAGAGTCGGGAGTTTTAACAGAATCGTGTATACTACAGCTTTCGATGCTTTTAGAATTAAGTACATACGGTACGCAGTCACCTTTGAAATAAAAGGACTTTCCGGGGTTGACAAATTAATGTGGTACTTGACTGTTTAATCAATAAACAATTCAACTAGCCAACATTGTTCATCCTTTCTAACACACCATTTTCTTGTGGTGTTCTTGGAACTGTCTTCTCTCTGCGAATTCCATGCTCTGAACAGTACCTATCATACTCGTTGTTACAATATTCACCTCCATTGTCTGATCTCAGACACTTCAATTTCTTTCCTGTCTCAATCTCAACCAAAGCTTTCCATTTCTCGAAGGTATCGAATACATCAGATTTATTCTTAATACAATAAATCCAAGTTTTTCTAGTTGCATCATCAATAAAAGTAACATAATAACGAGAGCCATCGAGATATGATACCTGAGCAGGTCCCCATACATCTATATGCACAAGCTCTAATTTTTCGCTCTTCTTTTCTTTCCAAACTCTAAGAAATCTGACTCTCTTCTATTTTCCATAAATGTAATTCTCACAGAAGTCCAAATCAACATTCTTCAAACCCGGCAACAAATTCCTTGAGTGAAGGATCTTCATCCCCTTCTCACTCATGTGTCTGAGCCTATGATGCCATAATTCTACATCTGCTCCTTTGGAAGTTAAAGCATTAACAGAGTTAGAAATATCATTGCATAAATACAATGTACCAACCTTTTCGCCTTTTGCTATTACTAGGGCTCCTTTGGTGACCTTCCAAGCTTTATCTATGAAAGTTGTCACACAACCTTCACCGCCTAACTGCCCTGTTGAAATCAGATTTTTCTTCAGATCTCGAACATGCCTTACCTCCTTTAGTAGCCATTGGTTTCCATTCTGCTGTTTTACAATAACCTTACCCATTCCAACAATTTTATAGGGTTTATAATCACCCAAATGGACTTGTCCAAAATCTCCTTGAACATAGTCATGTAAGTATTTCTTATCAGGTGTGGCATGGAATGAGGCCCCTAAATCTACCACCCAGGAATCAGTAATATTTTCGAAAGAAAAAATCAAAGCATCTTGTAACACCTCACCTATCACATTTGGTTCATGATTGTTTTCTTGTTGTGCATCTCCTTTTCCCTTTCGAGATCTACAGTCTTTCTTTAGGTGTCCTTTCTTTCCGCATTTCCAGCAGACTATCCTCGATCTGGACTTGGATCTGCCTTTCCTTTATTTACTGTGATAGCATGAGCTCTTTCCTCTTTCCATTTTTCTTCCCCTAGACTCTGCACTCAAAGCATTACCCGATGTCTCACTGGAGCTTTTCCATCGCATTTCCTTGCTAAGGATAGCACCGACAACATCATCAAATTTTAAAATACTAGATCCAGAAACAAAGTTACTAATGGCCATTACTAAACCATTCCAACTTTCTGGCAATGAGAACATGAATAACGGAGCTCTAACTTCATCATCAAAGTTTACCCCTACAGAACTTAACTGACTTGTAATAGTATTAAAATCATTTAAATGGTCTGCAACAGATCCACCTTCCGACATCTTCATATTAAATAAACACTTCATAATAAATACCTTATTTGAGGTTGAGGGTTTTTCATATAGTTTCGCCAACGCCTTAATCAAACCCTTCGTCTTTTTTTCCTTCGAAATGTTGAAGGAGACCGACGATGCGAGGCACAACCGTACTGTTCCGAGTGCCTTTCTATCGAGAAGGTTCCATTCTTCATTTGTCATACCCGTTGGCATCTTTGTTTTTCCACCCAATGGTAGGTACAGATCTTTCTGATACAAATAATCTTCCATCTGCATCTTCCACAGCAAGAAGTTTTGGTCGTTAAATTTCTCAACCCTAAACTTACCATCTTCCGTTGTTGCTCCCACTCGAACCAGGAATCCTTCTCTCCTGCGAGTTTGTCAACCAAAAAAAGACCTTCAGCTCTAATACCAGTTGTTAGAAAATTATATATTACGGAGCAACGGAACACATAAAATATTGCAGAAATATAAACACAGAAAATGGATAAAACAAGAGAGACACGGATATACGTGGTTCACCCAGTTTGGGCTACGTCCACGGAGAAACAACCAGTCCTTCCTTTTATATTATCCAGCAAACTGAAGAGATACAACCTATAGCAGATCTGTTGTAACACCCTCTTCGCTCTCAATATCCTCTCTCTTTCTCACTCAGAACACATATCTACATAGACACATTACAATTCCCTCATATGTAGTGAGGGGTTGCCTTCTAGGGAAAAAAAACCCTAAATTAAACATAACTTCTATCGTCAAATCTCCCCCTAATGAACAGCCCAGATTGACTAGAAATTATTATACTTTTACAAGGCAATTTTACATCTATTCTTAACTTCGGGGGCGCTGCCCCCGAAACCCCCCGCCAGGGGGGGGGCTCCCCAAAGGTCACAGCCCCCCCCACTGGACCCCCCCTGCAGCGAATATTTTTCAGGTGGCGTTGCCGCCCCATTTCGAACTGGGGTCCAATGTGGCGATACCTTTGAATACAGAAGATAATCAAGCTCCACACCCAACAGTGGCATCCAGGCTTATACTCTCAGAAGACTTTAGTCCAGACAGATTTTCAATAGAGTTAATATTCAGGCCATCTATTCCCGACAATGTAACAAATTGGAGAGTATTCAACAATAGTGCAAATATAGTTAATTTCCTTACATCAAAAGAGTCGTATGAAGAACAGATCATAGATGAACATGAGCATGATCTAGAAATCAAACATAATCATGATCAAAACCCAATCCCAAATTATGTAGTTAAGATGGAAAATCTCTATGATCTAAAGGATAGGTTCAAGAAAATTACCAACTCCAAAACTCAAAGTTCTACTCTGAGATTTGAAGTAGTAAACCTAGGGTGAACTAAAAAACCTCAAAATTTCAACCTAATTCTTGGCCTATCATCTGAAGAAATAATATCATTCATTAGGTTGTTGAAAACATACAAAGGTGTCTTTTCCTACGATTACGCAGATCTCAAGATCTACGATACCTTTGTAATTCAACATACCATACCTATGACTTAGAATGAAAAGCCAGTTCAACAGAAGCTTTGCAAAATTCACCCAAACCTTGAGAGTCAAATCAAATCTTAATTGAACAAGCTTCTAAAGGTCAAAATAATCTTCCTTGTTAGACATTCTAAGTGGGTATCGAATATGGTACCCGTAAGTTAAAAGAATGTGATACTAGGATTTGAATTGATTTTAGAAACCTGAATAAAGCTTGTCAAAAAGATAATTTTCCCTTGCTTACTATGGAACAGATATTGCAATCAGTTGCAGGTTCCAAATTAATGTCTTTTCTAGATGGATTTTCAGGATATAATCAAATTCTTGTGCATCCAAATGACAGATTAAAGACAACATTTAGGACCAAGTGGGGAACATATGCCTATTAGAAGATGCCTTTCAAACTCATTAATGTTGGTGCCACATTTCAACGTGCTATGGACATTGCCTTCAAAGGTATAATTAATAAATCAATTGTTATTTACTTGGATGACATCACAGTCTATTCTAAGGATAGGAACAATCATTTAAGTGACCTGAAGCACATTTTCAAAAGATGCAAGAAATATGGCATTTCCTTAAATCCCAAAAAATCTTATTTTGCTTTACCAGAAGGAAAACTCCTTGGGTTTATAGTATCCAAGAAAGGAATTTACATTGATCCTGATAGAGTCCAAGAGATCGAAAAGATTCCCCTCCCACACAACAACAAAAACATGCAATCATTCATAGGCCAAATAAATTTTGTAAAAAGATTTGTTTCATATTTTCACAAATCGTTTCACCCCTTCAAGCAATGATAAGAAAAAACGCAGTTTTCAAATGGAACAAGGATGAAAGAGAGTCATTTGAGTTGATTAAAAAACCATTGTTAATGCTCCTTCATTGACAACCCCTGACTTTCTCAAACCTTTTGTATTATATACTTTTTTCATCTGATACATCATATGCAATAGTTTTGACACAGCTGAATGATGAAAATATCAAGGCACCCATCTCTTTTTTCAATTCTAACTTGCAAGGAACCAAATTAAATTATTCAACTATTGAGAAACAAGCATTTGTTGTTTTTAAAACTTTGAAACATTTCAGAACTTTTCTTCTTAAATCCCATACAAACATAGTTGTACCCTACCCTGCAGTAAGACAATTATTGGTTCAAAGAGAAGTAGGGGAGAAAAGAGCTAATTTGGTGACTACGCTTCAAGAATATGAGGTAGAAATCCCCCCGGCTAAAATTGTCAGGGGCCAAGGTTTTTGCAAGATGTTAACAGGAGCTTCCCAATTACCACCAGAAGAAGATCAAGGTAATGAAGTGAAAATGTCAAAGGTAAGCCTCAATGATACGCAATCACAATATGCTAATTTGAACTTTTATCTAAAAAACAGATATGCTCCTATGCATCTTAATTAGAAAACAAAGTGAGCTTTAAGATTGAAATCAAATCAGTATGAACTAGTCAATGATGTATTGTTTAAAAAAAATTATGATTCAGTATTGCTAAGATGCCTGGAGAAACTTGAATCCAAAAAAGTCATGCAGGAATTACATGATGAACCAGTTGGAGGAAATTTCGAGGGAGATACCACAGCTCATAAAATCCTGCATGCAGGATGTTATTGGCCAACGGTATTTAAAGATGCATATGAATATGCAAGGAAGTGTAAAACTTGTCAAACCACATCCAGAAGAGAAAGAAAGCTAGCATTCCCTTTACAACCAGTTAACATCCAACAACCATTCGAACAATGGGCATTAGACATAATTGGTGAGATTGTTCCTAACTCTTCCAAATATGATAGGTACATCCTTACAGCTACTAGTTATTTTAAAAAGTGGGTAGAATTTGTTCCATCAAAGATAGCTAATACAGAAAGCATCATAAACTTCATTGATCAGTACATAATTACCAAGTTTGGCTTGCCCTCAGCTTTAATGTATGACAATGCATCTTACTTTTCTGGAAATACAATGGTAGAATTTGCTCTAAAGCAAGGTTTCAAGTTGAAATATTCAACCAATTATTATCCGCAAGGTAATGGATTAGCATAATCAACAAACAAGAACCTCATCAAAATTAAAAAAAAAGGACTATTGATCAAAATCACAGTAATTGGCACAAAGCATTAACATTTGCTCTATGGGCAGACAGAATTACTCAAAAAGCCTCTATTGGTTCTTCTTCTTTTGTTTAATTTTATGGAAAAGACGTTGTTCTTCCCACAAACATAGCAATCCCATCTCTTTCCTTAGTACAATTCATCGATGAAAACCCTTCTTCTTCTCTCCAGGCTAGACAGTTTCAAATTCTCAAGCTTGAAGAAGAACGAGAGAAGGCTAAAGCAACCCACTTCCATCATCAACAATTATTCAAAGCTTCTTTTGATACAACTTCTTCCAGTCAAAAAAATCTTGAAGTAGGTGACTTGGTTTTGAAATGGGACAAATCACACGAGGAAAAGGTAGACATACCAAATTCCAAAGACTATGGCTTAGCCCTTTTCAAATCATTGAAAAAATTGGACAATCAACGTTTCTTTTACAAGACTTCTCAGGTAAGAAGGATTCTTTGCCCATTAATGGGAAAATTTTGAAAAAATACTTTTCTTAAGAGATAACCTCTTCCAATTTTGTAACATATTGCTTTTTAGGAAAATAATGGTTAACTAGTATTTATGTCTGGCTTTTCAAAATAAAATTTTTGATAATATATCTATTTTTCACTTTTATAAGTAAGCAAGAGTTAAAAGAAATAATTAGGGCATTTGAGTACTAAAGTAAACTTGATTTCTTTGGAAAAACTTGATCTTTCTTAAAAAAATTATTCTATGAACAAACTCTTATTTTTATAGAGTATGAATGTTTTGTTATCAGTCAAGAAAAGAATCTTTAACCCAGTAAGGACTTTCTACATATGAGTATCTTAAAAAAACCCTTTCATTATCACCCAAAATTCTCAAAAGAACCAATGATTCAGCCCATCTGTTAAAATTTTCCTTTTTCAGAGTGTAATTCTAAAATATATAAACTTAGAAGATAAAAAGTCTCATTACGAGCTTGTTTACCATGTTCATAGGGAAATGATTAAACTGATATTACCAACACTGCATATCAAGCAGGGTAATAGCTATTGATCTCCTTGATCAGAATACAAGGGGTCTCATCAAGAGCCAGCTTGTTCAATTTAGTTACAACTAGTGAATGGCATTGTCATTAGTAGGTTACCACGCCTAGACAATGTCTTTTAAGAAACCAAAAAGAAAAAGATTATATTCAAAAAGGAAAAAAGGGACAAGGTCCAAGTGAGATTCAAAGCAAGTGAATATCATTTTGAAATTTGAAAATTCATACAGATGGGATAATGAATCATTGTTGGTTAAAAGATAACCTTGTCAAGGCTATGAACGCCTGCTGGCAACAGAGGCTCTATTTGTGATAAATGAGTAAACACCAAAAAACTAATCTGTAAAACACACCTGCTATATTACTTTAAATCTTATTATTGGCTGATGTGAACGTTCATATTTTTATCATTACAAGAGTAAATTAATTAAATAAGTAAAGTGAGCAAGTAATGATGATTCCAGAGAAATATTGTTTACCTTATAACTCATGTAATCATTATTCTTATAACTCTAATTACTTTGAAAGTTTTTAGAAATTTCAGAAAACTACTCAGAGATAACTGGTTCTCCCAAGTGAATCGCCAATTGTTGTACTATAAAACAACCCCCCCATTTATAAAGAACAATAGCTAAGGTTAGATTTATAAATGGGGACCTTTTTAAATTTTTAGGCTTAGGATAATAATACCTAACTCTAAGAAAAAACCTAGAAAAACCTTGCAAAACGAACTAGGGATGAAATCCACATCGCAAATCTCAAATCGCACTTGTCCACGTGACTATCTTAAAACAACTTCAAAAAATTGTGATCCATGATTAAATCTCCCACTAAGATATCCCGATAAATAGAACCTTGTCATTTCACAATCGCACTTCGCAAACTTCACAAGAAACTTAGCTATGCCATTAGAATGTCCATTAGCGATTTGCGAAATGCGATATTGCGATATTCACAATCGCATTTCGCTTTATGCATCTAGTAGCGCTATACTGTATCCCTTTAAAGATTGCGATGCGCGATTAAGAGCGGTAAAACGTGTGAAATAATTATGTTTTAAATATCAAAACGAACGAATTGACAGGTTAATAAATATTTAGCAGCCTGAGGAAGGATAATCATTTTCCAAGTTATGGGTAGTTAACATCGAGTATCTCATTAAACCTTTCTCATGATCCAAAGTCATTTCAGAGAAGCTTTCAGTCTTAATTACCTGATACCGTCTGCGCTGATATATCTTGTCTATTTCAGGCAAGCTACAAAAGACATGTCACTAAGAAAGGTGATGCAGAAACAAAGCAAGCAAACCATTGTTGAATCCGAGTTTACAGAGATGGCTCCTATTTTCATTGATACAGTTTGCAACGTTGTTGGAGGCGCAACAGCTTGGGAGGTCATATACAATAGGCTTGAGGACAAATGTCCTAAAATCACTATCACGAGAGCAATAGCTGACTCAACAAGGCCTTCAGGACTTCAATGCAGAAATGCTTCATGTTCTTTCCTTCATAGGATAGGATCAAGAGCTAAAATCCTCCCATACACAAATATGATCAGGTGGGTGATCGAAAAACTTATCATTGAAGATAGAAAATTCAAGAATTCAAGAATGGAGCTCATAGGGTCATTCAGAGCAGAGGACTTGAAGAAATGTACCACATACCTGACCCTCGGGATATCTACGACAGTACATTTGTGGCTAACTTCCTAAAGAAGAACCTAGACCCCTTCAAGCTGATTCAGGGTTGGAGAGTGTTGGACAACAAATTCAAATATGTAAAATCGAGTATGTATGCTATAACCTCTTTGGAAAACCCCTAGAACTATGCAGCAGCTATGTTATGTAGATTATATGGGCTACCCAGCAATACTAATTTTTCAATAGAATGGATTCCTCTGATTGATGTGTGTGTTGATTCCCACATCATGAATTGGCCCTCCATCCTATTTGATAACCTAGCCACCACCATTACCGAATATCAACAGAAGAAAGCATCATCTTCAGATAACCTCCCTCTATTCTATTTTAGTGCCTACATTATGGATGTCATCTATTTTTGCACAACATTTCCAACCATGGGTTGGAAATGGACCTTACAAGACCCCTACCCAATCTCAGTCATAAACAAATGTGGGAATTGCATTATATGCCTCACTTCTACAAGATATTTCGTGTTGTTGTGTTGCCCCTACATCAAATAATTTTCAATAAGAAAGCCCCCAAGTTTTCCCAAGAAGCCGCAGCAGACCTATTTACTGTCGGTAAATATTTCATTGAAGAATGGTTCACCTACATTAGGGTTTTTGGTAGCACATCCGATCCACATGTTCTTCATTTATATGTTTCTGATAAATTATTAGCAAGAGATATTGCCTACCAGACCGTGGGAAAAGGCCTGACTAAAGTTCTCAAAGACGACAAGAAGTCATTACGGCCCTCTTTCCCTGTCAAATGTGGTTCTTTTGCTTTAGCAAATTTTGTTCATGCTACTAAAGAGTCGGCACATATGAAAGCCCTCAGGCTTCATACATTGCCTAAGAGCAATTTGATCCAAACAAAGTGGCATATAATGTCACTACTGGAGTAAAGTTCAAGCCATCCAACCATGAGGACAACTATTTTGAAGACTTGTCACAGTCGTCTGTATCCTTCAAACAAGCGTTTGAATGGGAAAAGGCGAATCTGAAACTTGAAGATTTTCAAAGATTTTAGGAATTCAAAAATGAGAGGCTTGAAGTGATCCCAATGCATTTGTTAAAGCCGAAGGATAAGCCTACAACAAGTGTCACTATTGATAGTGAAGGTCCCAATTCTTGAGTAGACTCTCAAGAAAACACTAAGAAGACACCAGACACAGGGAAACCCCAAGACGCAGATAACACAGTTGAGTCCAGCAAGAAGTCAGTTGAGAAACAAGTGATGACCACCCTGACCATAGAGATCAGTTCAGAAGTCAAAGGCAGTAGTTTGGAGCAGGAGTGGGATCAGTTTAATCATAAATTACAAGGCACTCCCAAAGTGACAAATACCCAAGGAAGAGTGGAATTTAAAACTCCTTTGCATGTTCATAAGGATACAGAGCCCAAGTCTATCGACGAATAGTCCAAGCTTATGGAGGAACAAGCAACGACATCCTAGCATACTGAAATTATCCCTTCTCGGCCCACATTAGAAATTGGTTTGAAAGTAATTGAAATACCTCCACTTGATGTGTTCTATAGCCCTCTCCACAAGGTTGTAGTAAGAAGGCAAAGAAAAAGGAAAAGGGTAAACACACCCGAATTCCCACCTGGAAATGAGTCGATGCACGTTGTTTGGAAGGAAATTCCTTTCAATCCAGCCGAGAACTTCACTAGACTATCACAGTTCATAGGAGCATACGCATCAGCCACTATGGACAAGGCTACTGAAGTCTCTACTTTGTTAAGGGAAAAAGAGGAGAGGATTGCACAGCTCGAACAGCAGCTCGAAGCAGAGAAAGCAAGCGTAAACAGGCAAGCGGCTAAGCAGCTCGCACAATTGCAACAAGACATGGAGGTCCTGAAAATAAGCCATGAAGCCGATATATCGACCAAAAACATGAAACTCCAAGAAATGCAGCAAGCCATGGAAAGATACACGGATGTTCCGACTACTGAGGAGTTTATTAAAGAGGCACTGGAATTAAATTCGCTTCTGGTGAAATAGCAGGAGTATTTCTGCCAAAATATTTCACATTACTTCCTATTTGAATACTAGCAACCAGCTGATAGATAAGTCAAACGACTAGAAAATTGAGTTTAACAATTTAAACACCAGAATCTATGAGTTCGTCGAATGGTAGGAAACAGAAGACGAAAGGAAAGCCAATCTACTTGAGATTGAGGAAACTCATAAAGACATTCTCTTCACAGATTGGGATGTGAGAATCAAACAGGCCGAGGTAGTAGTCGCAAGAGCAGCCAGGGTATCAAAGAATATCATTAAGGCAGTGAATCACACCTTGTTTTCCACCAACCTCATTAAAGAAGGCAATATGAAAGAAATGCCCAATTTAAATGCTCTGTATAAAAGTTGGCAAGAAAAGGCAGGGACTCAAAGAGAGGCAATTACAAAATTGACCAAGACCAACTAGGAGTCATATTGGCAGTATCTTGTTAAGCCACACAGCCAGATTATGACTCTCAACTATTCCCTTCATACAACTCAACGGATGCTGCCACCTCTCAATGATGTGATTTTCACAGGACAGCTCAGGACACATTTCGGGACACCTCCTCAAATTCAACCGATGACTGATATATGTGATTTGAAGGACAAGCTAGTAGACAGCAAGTCATCCTCTTAGTTCTGTCATTTAGCCTCTGTTTATTTTTGGAGTTAGTTACCTAGTTAGGAGGAAGGTTGTTTGAAACCTCCTCAAATTTTGTATAATCTATTTTTGTGCATTAGTTAGAATAGTATTTATACCCTTCTCGTGCATTTAGAGAAGGGTCCAGAATTTATCAAAAACATTTGCAAAGAATGCACTATTGTAAGTTTGTGAATGCTTTGGTGAAATTATGGAACATGATCGTTTCTTTTAGATATCAAACTACTTTCCTTTGTTGATGCACTATTATATTCTTGGGAGACAATTCGATTTGAAGAAAGAAGTTGGTCTATGTCATTTGTCAAATGAGCGGGATTTCACACATATGGTACTATTATCTTGTATGATTGATTTTGTTTACATTTAATTAGTGTAAAAACTTTACTTTCATGAATCGTATGTGAGATTTATTGTTTATGTTAAGCGTTAATTGCACTTTTGTATGATGCCTAGCTGAAATTTTGATTTTCATATATAACTCATCATATATGCGATATATTTTATAAATTTAATTGACTAACTATTTAGTCAAAGGAATTATCTTTATACGTTATCATCTCTATTTAGTTGTGTTAAATCTTTATTATCACATGTTAAACAAATATCTTTGTAGATCGCATACCACACAGGAATACCCAGGTTTATATTAGAATAATTTAGTAAGAGAATTGCATCATAGAATAGGTCATTTAGATTATCATTATTATATTGCAAACACTCATGAACCACCCACTCTCATCTTAAAACCCACACTAGGAAACTGGTTCCATTATCCCTAGTCAGAGCCACCACTTTAAACGGAAAAAGAGTTGTCTTAAGGTCCAAACCAGGTGGTTATCCCCCATGTTTCAACAGCAGAATTCTGAGGCCGCAACACGATGTAGACTCATCCCAACAATGGTGGTGTGATTTGTAAGTGAACTATCTTGTGTAAGCGGTTTTATCAAAAGGATTTTCTTCAATGATCATCATACACACTGCAGAATATTCATGCCTCTTCAACTAGGCAATACACCATAGGTGACATGCCATTCATGAGCAGGTCGCTACCCCCTTCAAATGGTTGAAGCTTCAGCGCTCCAATTTTACAACAATACACAACTTCAAAGCACCACATAGTCACACCTTGACCTCACACACAGATCCAAAAAAAATGCAACTCTTCCACCGAGAGTCGCAACTCGAACTCAGGTACAGATCCAAAAAATGCAACTCCTTCTTCAACATTCAATCTCTAACATCTAATCAATTCGATAGCTCTACTAGTCAGATCCAATGCCCAACCTCCACGCAACAACTTAAACAATTTCCTGAGTAACACACACTCAGCTACACACCAGACTCAACAAGAGACTCCAACTCCTAACTCTCTGATCTATCCTCCAAGCCATGAGAGCATTGATCAGAATGCATTAATTCAAGACCGATCGGTGCGTTCCTCACCTCCTAACCCTCGCCTATCCCTCAATCTGGCATTGATCCCTCAAACTGGCATCGTTCTTGACCACGCTCGTGCAGATCTCAAATGGGTTCGTCACAACAGCTGATCACGGACTCCAACTGATCTCAGATCTCTCCGATCAAATGCATGCAACAAACTTGCAGCAATTGCCACGATCTGCTCCGATTTTCTCTAATCTAAACACCAAATGCCACGATCTACTCCACAAATCCACCGCTTTGGATCTGATCCTGCCTCTTTCACGACTTGGTTGAAGGAAACTCCATGCCACCAATGCAAAAGATGCCAAACAGATTTATTTAAATTTGCCATGTTGAAACAGTCTCAACTGTCAATGTCCAGTGCATCGAGGTCTCCCTTCAAAAGAGTTCTATCTTCAAAAGAAAACGTCGATCTACAAAATAACTGTTGTCAATCTCCCTGAAGGGCTGCCATGATCTCTTCACAACATAAGCAGCTACACAACACACAGGCTTCTGATCTATAGCTTTGATACCATGATAAAAATCAAAGAATCAAACTTTATTAATCAAGTTGTGCAGCTCTCAGGTGAGAGACTACACCTGGAGACTGCCACTGGCAGAACGTTCTACCTCCATTCCATTACACACGAGTATATATAACTTACACTCAAATAGGGAAATTAGAACAACCTCCAAATGAATAGGAACTAAATCCTAATCAAAAGCATATGCTCAACTAATGAACTAACTCACTCCTAGAATATATTTCTCCATTAATTCTAACATCTTATACTCATGAATATTTCTGCATAGCATTCATAAATGAATTCTTATTTTGGACAATAGATTACTATAAGAACTCATCAACTTCAATTACTAAAATTATAATATTCATGTAAATATTTTACTAAGAGTGCATATTTGTATTATATAAATAAATTCTTACTTGGAAATTAAGTTATTACAAGAATTCATTAAATTATGGTACATGAAAAAAAATTATATAGAATTAATAATATATATTGTGTATATAAAATCTATGCATATAATTATATTTGGGTAATGTATTGATATATTTCTTCTCTCTCTCTTATCACAAAATTAAGACTTTCTCAAGAGCTTGACGATATCATTCACAAACACTGAGATTTATATATAGATTGAATCGTAGAAACTACAATTACTGTCATTATATCTTACCTAAATTCAACGACTTTGACCGACTATTAACTCCCTACCAATTGTAACTGACAACTCGTCATCATATGAATAAGGATGGATGGCTTTTTGATTAATATTCTAACACCTCCCCTTAATCACGACCTAAACATTGACGTGCTTATTGGTTTTAGTCTCAGTTAGGCTAAAAAAAAACAACAACAACAACAACTTTACTTAATTACAGAGCTTTCATTTTTCCTTCTTGCTAAAGGGTCCATGCTTGTTCATCTGTTGGTGCAATTTCATCTTCACCTCTCTTTCCATAATATAGTGGTGGAACTTCTCCTTTGTTGATTGTGGGCTAACATTCTTGGTATTCAAAATTGTTGCAAGTTCTTGGGACTTATACTTGTCCTTACTGCTTGTAATTTCTTCAATTCGTATTGCTTCTTCTTGACTGTTAATATCTGCACACTTAAAACCAATGTTAGATTTATATAAAAGATCATAAAAAGAACCATACTAATTCTTGTTATCCTCCTCTTTTAAGATAGTTTTCATTTCTTCATCTTTCTCTATTGTCATATTTGGTTGTTTCAAACCTTCAACCTCTTTAATCAAATCTATTGTTGCAAACATGTTGTCCAACATTTGGTTTGTGTATCGAGGTAGGCATCTCTTCTCACCAAACAACAATTCATCAATAAGATATTTTTCATGCATTAGATTGAAGCACTCTTCATGAGATACATAATTATGATCAAATTTGACTTCATACATCTTTGCATCAGAGAGACTTTCTTTATAAAAATATTCATATTCTATCATTGCAGCTTCAATGTTTCCATCTTCAGTTTCACAATCAATTATGAAACTGAAACCACAAACATCATTTTCAACAACACTTTCATCAACTCGAGCATTCTCACTCCACTTCATGTTGTACTTCATTTCAAGAATATCCCAAAACATTTTTGCTTCACCTATTTCACCAAATTCATGTATTATACTGAATAAGATGTTTTCATCTAATGTGTTTTCATCTAATACAAATATTATAAGATGTAATGTTAATACATCTATACTCATATGATAGTTCAATTTAACAAAATCATCTTCAACATAATTCAATAAATCTACCTTCCATAATATTGCTTTTATTTCAATTGTCCATATGGCATTAACCTTTTCATAATTTCATCTATATCATCAAATTATTCAATTCTTTCATCTATCAATTCTCCATGCAAGACGAACTCCAGAACTTTGCCCTGAATTATGGCTTCACACGCCCTCGACTCAGCCACATCTTCTCAGGGATTCACGAGTAGTCATAACACATAGCAGCAACACCAGTCGCAGAACAGTTCAACGCACAATAGCTAAACCCAAACAACTTGCACTTCACGACTCATGAACTAGGTTGAAGTTTCCAATAAGTCCCACAACTCTCATCACAACGTCCCACGATGGGAACCACATGGATTTAAAACCTCTCTAACCAGGTCAAACACCAGAATCAACCACTCTTCAAAACACCAGTCTATGAATTCGAATCGTTTCCCAATAGTGCCTTTGTTGCCTTTTCATGTGCCAAACAGCTTCCAGATTCCAATATCCTAATCAACGGTATTATAGCACCCTCTCCAACGAGACAAGCCTTGTAGGGATCTGACTACACAAGAATCGACACCACGACCGCTAAACATTCTCTAACAGCAACGATATGTGAATACAGCAAATGCACTAAGAATCCAGTATCGAGCTTTTCATCTGCCACAACGACAGTATTCTTGTCATCCTCTGGAAGAATCTATACGAGAAGAAAACTAAGTGCATATTGTTGACGAAGGGTTGAATCTCCTCCATGATGTGCAGGCTGTGGTGAAGCAACAGATCGTAGTTGTGAACCGTGTTTCCATCCAGAGTACCCTCTACTGGTAATATGGCATGATCTGCCTTGCGGAACTCCATGGGCAACTCAACACAAAAATACGGACCCCAGGAATGTTAACATGGCTCCCACACTCACCATAGCTCCCACGCTCACCGCACCACCGAGCTTTCACATGGCTCCGAGCATACTGGAACGAAGCAACGCGTCTTCCAGATTCCTACTTCATGACACGTGATATTCATGGGTGGCAGGAAAAAGTGCAATTGACAACCAATAGTCAGTTTTGTCTCCACATTGATAGCCATAGCAAATTCCTCGACGGGTAGCATTCATTAACAGACAGCTTCTCCAGCATTCAACAAATGGCTCTTTCTCAGCTATATGGACAGATCTACTAGCAGTGGGCTTCACACACACCCCACGCACTTCTTCACATCAGGCGGCTCCTTACACTCCCGAGGCCAATGCCTTCGCTCAACTCTCACTGCACTCAAACACTCAAAGGAGAACACTCAAACACTTAGCACCACAATCAGTTTCACATAGTTATTTAACACTCAACCTCTCTGACACCATATCAGAAAATGAAGACTCACTCAAGAGTTTGAAGATATCATTCACAAACACTGAGATTTATACATAAATCCAGCCGTAGAAACTACATCTACTATCATTATTTCTTATCTAAATTCAACGATTCCTGCCCACTATTAACTCCCCGCCAACTGAGTCATATGAATAGGGAGGATGGCTTCGTGATTAATATTCTAACATCTCTCCCTCTCAAGTGAGTTTATCTTCCATGCTTAACCAATGACCCATGCCACGCATAATAAAAAATTTAACCATGTTAATGAAGAGGTGCATGGAAAATAAAATGGTTGGATTTTATGCATTAGAACCTATATAACCAAGCTTTAAGAAATAAATTTAATTGAGATCGGAAGGGCCAAATTTCTCTAAGGTTAACCAAGCCTAAAAACACAATTTCAAATAAATCCTTCAAGTCTTCTTAACCCCAAATCAAAATAGAGATTTCAACTGCATGAACACCATAGTTGTCCCCATAAGGGTACTCCCAATAGATAGCATATTAAGAAGGCTCTAAGGCCTTCAATTAAACTATTCATATACTTTATGCACATTTATGGATTTCTTAGAGATTACTTTAACAATTGACTTAGATGTTTTGTGAAGATATTTCTTATTTATTCTTTATCACAAAAACTTAGGATTTTTCTCTTATGACCATATTTATAAACCTACTTAGACAACTTTCATTTGATGATCATATCTAGAAGTCCTTTGACATGGTTGATGCAAGCTTATCCTTCAAACATGATACCCATTATGGTCTCCTCTTACAAGGAAACCATCAAGGTCTATCAAGAGGGTGAGGGCCAGGATTTCCTTCTATCCTTCCAATCTTAAATTCTCATTCAAGAGGCTTGTTACAACCTTGTCTCCAATGGAAAAAGGTGGGCATGCCTCCTACAAGTCCTCTTCCCTTGTAAAAAGTCAAGCATACAACCACATAAATAAATTCCTTAACCAATTTCACTTCTCATGAGGTAACCACTTTTATTCACATATTCATCATTTTGATTTTAATCAAATAAAAAATCATAGTCAATTAAATACATATACTCTTATATGAAATTGTTTCCTGTTGGCAACCAATTTGGAAATGAACCTTTTCCACCCAACGGTAGCCTCAACTACCTCTACCCTCTACAATTGGCTACCCCTTATCCAAGCCATGATTCCACAAGGAAAAAACAATTAACACTCAAAAATTGGGATGGGTGAAGGTGACTCTTCTTTATAAATATGAAAACATCATAAAAATATTATGCTCATCGATCCTGGGGTCTCCACAAATTCAAGATGCCTCTTAACTAGATAGCATAGTAATACGGAAATCCTTTCACTACTTTATAGTACCTTGGAAATTTATTTTCCATTTTCTTATCATCTCACGCAATATGTATCAATTCACGACCCCCACTACTCAACTAAGTTCTAAAGTTCCCCTGCAAGTATTTAGTATGCAAAATTTATTTTTAGAGAGCCCAAAACACACCAATATTTATCCAATCCATGATTGGCACTTTTATGGGTGTATTTGGGAACCCAAAACTTAGTATAATCATTCAAAACACTCCAACAATCTTTCCACTTGTGAATTTGCTACTCCAAGAACTCATGGACCTCTGCTCTCTCTGTATGACTCTCTTCTCCCATGGATGTTTGCTCCACTTGATTTCTCCCATTTTCCCACACCATTCATGGGTCAAATCTTGAATTCTAAGATGAGTACTTTCTCATGTTTCCCACTGAAATCTGAAATCACTCGACAACCACCACTCAACCCCCATAAATATAGCAGGTTGTTACTTCAACTACCCAATGCTTCATTCACTAAGTTATGGGCTGGTGGAAAAACATAGTCAAATTTCAAATTCAAATTTTGGCATATATATTTTGGGTAAGGTTTTTTAAAAATAATAATAAGGGATAATTTCCCATAACCCCCTCACAAATTCTCATTTGTGGTATCATATTTTGTATCAACCTCACATTCCTATTTGGTTCCTCACAAAAATTTAATTAACATAAAAATATTTACATACACATCATTTTTAACTTGTTTAGTTTAGCATGTCATAATGACGACATTTAAATATTGATACAAGAAAAAGTTACATAATTAGTTATAGTAATTATAGGGTCAAAATGGAGTTGTTACAATCTCCACCCACTTAAAGGAACATTGTCCTCGGTGTTCTACTATTCACATCAATGTTCTTATTCAGTTAACAAAAATGGGTATGTCACTCTTGTGGCACCTCAAGTCCTCATCTACTCCAACGTGATTTTTTGGCACCTTGACCTCTAATGGCTTCGTTCTGGAGAATCATCTCCTTCCTGTCTAATATGCTTTGAATTTCTAGCTAGAATACTCCTTTGGGTTCCAACTTGACCATAGTCCAAGATGCCTCTCAGCTAGCTAGAATAGCAATACGAAAATCCCCTCGTTGCTTTATAATATAGTCCCTTACCAATTTATTTTCCTATTTCTTATCATTCTCATCCAACATGTATCAATTCGCGACCCCCACTACTCATTTGAGTTATAAATATACCATGCAAGTATTTAGTATGCATAATTCATTTTTAGAGAGCCCAAAACACACCAATATTTATCCAATCCATGATTGGCACTTTTATGGGTGTATTTGGGAACCCTAAACTTAGTATAATCACGCATAACATTCCAATATTTCCACTCATGATTTTTCTGCTCCAATAACTCATGGCCCTGTGTTCTCTCTATGTATGACTCTCTTCTCCCATGGATGTCTACTGCATTTGATTTCTCCCATTTTCCCACACCATTATGTTGGAAAATGTAACTAGGTTTGGTCTTCATAATGTCTTATGTAATCTTGATTTTTGTATTTGATGTCAAACAGAAAGAAAAATTATTATTATTATGACAACATGGGTTTCATGCTCTAGGTTAATGTGTTTTAGGTCAAGCACCCATTGTGTGCTTCTAGGTATTTGTCATGAATTTAAAGAAGTCAGAGAGTCATTGTAATATGGAAAAGACCCTATTAGGCATCATGTATCAAGTCAAAGGAATTTATTATGAGTCAAAAAGAGTCAAAAGTCTTCCTCCAAGACCAAATTGGCCTACAAGAATACAAGTCAACCTATTATGATGAATTTGTCCTAGTTAGGGCTCCCTAAAAGCCTATATATAAGATGGCACTTGACCTCATTTAAATATCTCCAAGACATTTGATCAAGCAATAGGAGTTCAATCTTAATAAAAGAAGTCAAAAAGGACAAAGCAAAGTTCAAAAAAGAGAAGCTGAAGTTTTGGAGACTTTTTTTGGGCCTCTATCTCTAACACGTGCAAGTTGAAGCTAGGGCTTCTAAAATTACAAATTGTAGTCATCAAAAGAGCTAAAATCTAGTGTCAAGGAGATCATAATTGCATGTTTAAATAGTAATGAAATAATACCAAGCCAAGTAAAGGAGATAAGGACCTTACTGTTGCCCTAAACCAATCACACGTGTCAAAATCAATTGTTGCAGGAGGGCAAAAAAGTAGCAAACCTGTAATAGAAGCCGAAATTCTGAACTGAGGCTGAAAATCTGAATTGTTGAAGCAATTTGACCTACGTTGACCTTATGAAAGAGAAGCTCATCAAAGGAGAGGTTGACTTGAGCTTGGAGGGGTCTTTGGCTTGGGTCTTAGGTCTTGGAATTCACCATTTGAAGATTATATAAGAAGAGAAGAATTCTTGTGGGTTTTCCTCTCAAAGGGAGAGGTTTTGGCCCTAGCTAGAAGCCTATATCCTATGTCCTCTTGTTCTATTTATCTTCATATTTGGTAGTTGTTTGATGATAAATAACACCATAATAATCAATTAAAGAAGAATTTAACTACAAGTACATCAATTTAAGTAAAACAACATCACAAGCAGTTATCAATTGTAGAGAAATCACCCTAATCTAGCTGCCATTGAATTCTCAACATGGTATCAGAGCTAAAGTGACAAGAAGAGGCATCTTGAATATCATTCAATTGAATAAGGATACATAAGGGATAAGCATAATAATATCATCAATTAAATCAAACCATCAAGAGAACTAAGAAGCATCAAGGAGATCTAAAGGCCCTATCATCTTAAAGGAAGAAAACTCTTGGAAGAAGACCTCAAGGACCCTACCTCCATATCAAAATAACTCTACACATTTGAAGTATTTTTGAAACCTCTCACAATATACAATCATCAGCCAAAGAAAGAAAGAAGATCACTTCATCATCAAAATCAAAGTGATCTCCCTCACATTGAAGAAAGGATCACATCTCAAACATATTTGAAGGAAAAGGAACATCTCTCCTTACATTGAAGAAGAAGCACTATCATTATTGAAGAAGGAATGTTGTCATCAAGAAAGGAATCTAATGAAAGACATCATCATTAAGGAGGCATCCTCATTTGACAAGTAATTACTTTATATTTTGTGTCTCAAACTACAAACCAAAAGACTTCTTTCTACAAGGAGAACAATAAACTTGTTGGGACATCAAACTGCCTTGCATGGAAAAAGAGAATAGATTTAATTCTCATGGAAAATGAAGTTATTGAATATGTAAAGGGTTCAATCACCAAACCTTCACAAGATAAATATCAAGCACTATCAAATTATATGAAAGGGGAAATAAGGGCTCAAAGGATCCTCATTGAGTCAATAAAGGATTCTCTCATTCCTATGTAGAAAAGTTGAAGACATCAAAAGAGATCTATAACAAGTTAGTGGGATTTTTTTCTGTAAACACTGTAGGAGAAATCATATCATTAAGAACCAAATTATACAAGATGAAAGTATTAATAGAAGAAGGGTTATCTTCATATCTCATGAAGGTATCTCAAATTAGAGATCAACTACAAGAACTTGGAGAAACTATGTCAGATTCAGAAATGACCACCCTAGTACTCAATTCATTACCAAATGAATGGGGAAACTTTGAATCAAGCATATATGGAAATAAGGAAGCGACTCCATTCATTGATATGTGGTCACTACGTAATATTGAAATAATCATATTAAAGGCAAAGAATGATGTTTGCATATGCAGCAATGACAAGGTGGAAAGGAAAATGTGGAAATTTTGAGCCTCGGAGGAATTTTCAAAAGAAAATTGATATGTCTAAAATCCAGTGTTTTGAATGTAATGAATATGGGAAATTCAAGAGGAATTGTCCTAAACTCAAGAAGGGCAACAAGAAAAGAAAGGAAAGAAATGAAGCCCATGTGACCGAAGAAGAAGAAGAATCGGAATAAAAGAAGACAAAGAAGGAAGACGTGAAATAAATCTATTATTAAAAGGTCTATCACATACATTTACTTTATTTTTCAGTATATAGAAGTTAGCAAGTCATGATAGGAATAATTACAGTCATGATAAGATGCATCATAGCATAATTAAGATGACATCATTACAAAAGCATGACAAGGATATGGTTGAAGCAAGCCATATAGCAAGGTAGAAAGATAATATTTTTGTCACACCTCATCACCATTAGAAAGAAGCATTTGCAGAATAAGGATCCTCAAGATCCTCTATTAGAATCATTGTTAGAAGGTTCACCTCTACTCAAAAGAAGAAAGTGTCACATAGATAGTCTACATTCCACATAGTGTGGGATCCACAGTTTAGAAGGATGAAGGTATGGTGACAAAGAAGTTCAGCATGTCAAGTTAGTTGAAGCATTTTTTTTATCTTCAAGAAAGGAAAGGAAAGTTGCAGAAGGAATCCTAGATGATCACAAGAAGGAAGAGGTATGCGTTTGTTAATTATGATAGATGGATAAAGTTAAGTCATAACTTGATTAAAGATAGAATGGAAATAATGCTCTAACTTATGAGCATGGTGGAAGAAGAAGGGACTCTTCCTTATGGATGATACATCAAGGCATGAATATAATATTCCTTGAACTCTTCTTATCAGACTCTTCTTATGAGAATTCTTCAATATGAGAATGTTCATGTACCTTGTATGTATTATGAATACCTCCCTAGTTAAGAGGGAATGTTGGAAAATGTAACTAGGTTTAGCCTTCATAATGTCTTTATGTAATCTTGATTTTTGTATTTGATGTAAAAGAGAAATAAAAATTGTTATTATTATATTATTATTATAGTATGGGTTTCATGCTCTAGGTTAATTTGTTTTAGGTCAAGCACCCATTGTGTGCTTCTAGGGATTTGTCATGAAGTCAAAGAAGTCAAAGAATAATTGTAATAAGTAAATGACCATATTAGGCATCATGTATCAATTCAAAGGAATTTATTATGAGTCAAAAAGAGTCAAAAGTCTTCCTCCAAGACCAAGTTGGGCTGCAAGAAGACAAGTTGACCTACTATGTTGAATTCAGACTAATTACGGCTCCCTAGAAGCCTATATATAAGACGACACTTGACTTCATTTACATATCATCCAATCCATTTTATCAATCAAGATAAGGAGTTTGATCTTAAGAAAATAAGTCTAAAGGAACAAGGAAAAGTTTCAAATAAGAGAAGCCAAAGTTTTGGAGACTGTTTTTGGGCCTCTATCTCTCACACGTGCGAGTTGAAGCTAGGGTCTCTAAAGTTACAAATTGCAGTCACCAAAAGAATTGAAATCTAGTGTCAAGGAGATCATACTTACAAGCCGAAATACTAACAAAAGAATACCCAGCCAAGTGAAGGAGAGAAGGACCTTAATGATGCCCTAAAACACTCAAACGTGTGAAAATAAATTATTGCAGGAGGGTTGAAAAATTGCAGACCTGTAACAGAAGCCAAAATTATGAAGTGAGGTCGAAAATCTAAAGCATTGAAGTAGTTTGACTTGGGTTGACCTTATCGAAGAGAAGCTCATAAAAGGAGAGGTTGACTTGATCTTGGAGGGGTCTTTGTCTTGGGTATTAGGTCTTATAATTCACCATTTTAAGATTCTACAAGAATAGAAGAATTCTTGTGGGTTTTCCTATCAAAGGGAGAGGTTTTGGCCCTGGCTAGTAGCCTATATCCCATGTCTTCTTGTTCTATTGATCTTCATAGTTTGGAAATTGTTAGATGATAAAGAACACCATAATAATCAAGTAAAAAAGAAGTTAACTACAAGTGCATCAAGTTAAGTAAAAGAACATCACAAGCAGTTATCAAGTATAGAGAAATCACACTAATCTTGCTGCCATTGATTTCTCAACATGGTATCAAAGCTAAGGTGACAAGAAGAGGCAGCTTGAAGATCATTCAATTGAACAAGGATATATAAGGGTCGGGCATAAGAAGAGAATCAAGGAAATCGAACCATCAAGGAGAACTAAGAAGCATCAAGGATATTTGAAGACCCTATCATCTTAAAGGAAGAAAACTCTTGGAAGAAGACCTCAAGGACCCTCCCTCCATATCAAAAGAACTCTACGCATTTGAAGTATTTGGAAAACTCTCACATTCTACAATCATCAACCAAAGGAAGCAAGAATAGCACTTCATCATCAAAATCAAAGTGATCTCCCTAAAATTGAAGAAAGGATCACATCTCAAACATCTTTGAAGGAAAAGGAACATCTCTCCTTATATTGAAGAAGAAGCATTGTCATTTTTGAAGAAGGAAGATCGCCATCAAGAAAGGCATATAGTGAAAGACATCATCATCAAGGAGGCATCCTAATTTCACAAGTAAGTACTTTATATTTTATGTCTCAACATACAAACCAAATGACTTATTTCTGCAAGGAGAACAATAAACTTGTTGGGACATCAAACTACCTTGCATGGAAGAAGAGAATAGATTTAATTATCATGGAAAATGAAGTTTTTGAATATGTCAAGGTCTCAATCACCAAACCTTCACAAAAGAAATCTCAAGCACTATCAAATTATATGAAAGGATAAATGAGGGCTCAAAGGATCCTCATTAAGTCAATCAAGGATTCTCTCATTCCCGATGTAGAAAGTTGAAGACATCAAAAGAGATATATAACAAGTTAGTGGAATTTTTTTCTGTAAACACTGCAGGAGAAATCATATCATTAAGAACCGAATTATACAAGATGAAAGTATCAAGAGAAGAAGGGGTAGATTCATATCTCATGAAGGTATCTAAAATTAGAGATCAACTGCAAGAACTTGGAGAAACTATGTTAGATCCATAAATGACCACTCTAGTACTCAATGCATTACCAAATGAATAGGGAAACTTTGTATCAATCATTTATGGAAATAAGGAATCCACTCCATTCAATGATCTGTGGTCACTATGTAAGATTGAAGAAATCATATTAAAGGAAAAGAATGACTTTGGAATATGCAGCAATGACAAGGAGGAAAGGAAAAATTGGAAATTTTGAGCCTCAAAAGAAGTTTCAAAAGAAAATTGATATGTCTAAAATTCAATGTTGTGAATGTAATGAATATGGGCACTTCAAGAGGAATTGTCTTAAACTCAAGAAGGGAAACCAGAAAAGAAAGGAAAGAAATGAATCACATGTGATCGAAGTAGAAGAACCAGGAAACAAAGAAGACAAAGAAGGAAGAAGTGAAAAAACTCTACTATTAAAAGGTCTATCACATACATTTACTTTATTTTTCAGTATATAGAAGTTATCAAGTCATGATAGGAAGCATTATAGTCATGATAAAATGCATCATAGCATAATTAAGATGACATCATTCTAGAAGCATGACAAGCATATGGTTGAAGGAAGTCATCTAGCAAGATAGAAAGATAATATTTTTTTCACACCTCATCATCATTAGAAAGAAGCATTTGCATATTAAGGATGATCAAGATCCTCCATTAGAATATTTTTTAGAAGGTTCACCTCTACTTAGAATAATCAAGTGTCACATAGATATTCTACATTCCACATAGTGTGGGATCCACAATTTAGAAGGATGAAGGTATGATGACACAGAAGTGCAACATGTCAAGTTAGTTGAAGCATTTTTTTTATCTTCAAGCAAGGAAAGGAAAATTGTTGAAGGAAGCCTAAATGATCACATGAAGGAAGAGGTGTGAATATGTTAACTTTTATAGATGGATAAATCCAAGTCATCACTTGATTAAAATATAATGGAAAGAATTATCTATCTCATGAATATGATTGAAGAAGAAGGGACTCTTTCTTATGAATGATACATGAAGGCGTGAATACAATATGTCTTGAAATCTTCTACATGATGACAAGATAGAATCAACTTTACATGACCTCATGAAGAATATGAGGTGGTCGAAAACCATTATTCCTATGATGAAGCAACTATGTACTGAGATATCGAGGAAGCAATATATGAGGAAGCTGAAAAATAATAGTTTGTAAAGATGAGATAAGCAATCAACATGTGATGACGATTAGAATGACATCTCCATGGAAAAGGTATGAAGACCCTGATATGTATAATGAAGAAAGATAACCTTGATATTAAATGTCTTGGAGATGGGTTTGAATAGTATGCAAGATGTTGATGTTGCAGAAGCGAACGAAAGGCCATCATAAAAGAGGTAATTACATTTTTGAAGTTCACATTTTTATGTTTTGAAAGCAAGCATCTAATCGAATTGGAAACAAGGCTACCAAAAGAGGGTTATAGAGATTCTCCTACAACTAGAACACAGACTTGGATGGAAAATCTTGAAAGGAACATGATTTGGAAAGAGGTAATTGTATAAAGGATAGCTAGATGATGACGAAGAAGGTCACTTCCCAATGAAGAGAATGATGACATGACTATTGGTTCAACAATGTGTTTCGTCGAAGGGAAATGATGTAGAAGATGGTTGATGCCCTACGAAGAAGTTTTTGAAGAAGTTGGCTCCATGGTGAGGAAGTTGAAGTTCACCCATGACATGATGATGCAAAAAGGAGGAGCCCTACAAGAAACTGATAGTACCATAATCTCCACCGAAGAGCAGACAGTTGTTGTTGAAAGAAAGTTCCTAGTTAAGAGATAACTTGGGTATATTCCTTTTATAGGAATGAGTAGATATTCCCTAGTTGAGAGGGAGAGATAGACACATCATTCTTGTCTTCATGTCATGAAGAAATAATGGAGGATTGGTAAGCATTCGAGACTGGTACCGATACTCTTTGAGGATGAGGTAGGGCATCCAATAGGTAAGAGTAGTCGAAGAGGAAATTCTTGAGGATGTGTTAATCCAAGACAGGAATGGTCCTAAAAGGAAATACCTTATGAACATTCAAATGGAGTATTTTCATTGAGATACAATGATGAAGGTGTTGTAATCATTTGTTTCCCCAACATTATGCTCTAATCTAGTGAAAAAATAGAGTTATTAGTCAAGGCCTTGTTATATGACAATGTTGATTGATATGACGAGATGCACTGATATAATTTGAGAAGATAGCTCACCAATCTAAATATTCTTATGAAAATTCTTCAGTATGAAAATGTCCATGTGCCTTGTATGTATTATGAATACCTCCCTAATTAAGAGGGAGTGTTGGAAAATGTAGTTTCGGTCTTCATAATGTCTTATGTAATCTTGATTTTTGTATTTAATGTAAAAGAGAAAGAAAAATTATTATTATTATAGCATGAGTTTCATGCTCTAGGTTAATTTGTTTTAGGTCAAGCACCCATTGTGTGCTTCTAGGTATTTATCATGAAGTCAAAAAATTCAAAGAGTCGTTGTAATATGTAAAATACCTTATTAGGAATCATGTATCAAGTCAAAGGAATTTAATATGAGTCAAAAAGAGTCAAAATTCTTCCTCCAAGACCAATTCGGCCTACTACGATGAATTTGACCTAATTAAGGCTCCCTAGAAGCCTATATATAAGATGACACTCGACCACATTTACATATCATCCAAAGCATTCAATCAAGCAAGAGGAGTTTGATCTTAAGAAAAGAAGTCAAAAAGGAGAAATCATAGTTCAAAGAAGAGAATTCAAAGTTTTGGAGACTGTTTTGGGCCTCTATCTCTTGCACGTGCAAGCTGACTCGCTAGGGTTTCTGACGTTACAAATTGTACTCATCAAAAGAGCCAAAATCTAATGTCAAGGAGATCATACTTGCAAGCTGAAATACTAAGGAAAAAATACAAAGCTAAGCGAAGGATCAAAGGACCTTAATTCTTCCCTAAACCACTCACACATGCGAAAATCAACTACTGCAAGAGGGCCGAAAAGTTGCATACCTATAATAGAAGCTAATATTCTTAACTGAGGCCGAAAATCTGAAATGTTGAAGCAGTTTGACTGGCGTTGACCTTGTGGAAGAGAAGCTCATCAAAGGAGAGGTTGGCTTGATCTTGGAGGGGTTTTTGTCTTGGGTCTTAGATCTTGCAATTCGTCATTTGAATATTCTATAAGAAGAAAAGAATCCTTGTGGGTTTTCCTCTCAAAGGGAGAGGTTTTGGCCCTTGCTAGCAGCCTGTATCCTTTGTCATGTTGTTTTATTAATCTTCATAGTTTGGTAGTTGTTTGATGATAAAGAACACCATAATAATCAAGTAAAGAAGTTAACTACAATTACATCAAGTTAAGTAAAAGAACATCACAAGCAGTTATCAATTATAGAGATGTCACCCTAATCTAGCTGCCATTGATTTCTCAACACATTCATGAATCAAGTCTTGAATTCTAAGATGGGTACTTTCCCATGTTTTACATTGAAGCCTGAAATCACTCCACAACCAACACTCATCCCCCATAAATGTAGCAAGTTGTTGCTTCAACTACCCAATTTCATTCAGTGAATTATGGGCTAGTGGGAAAACAAAGTAGTTAAATTTCAAATTCAAATTTTGGCATAGATATTTTGGGTGAAGTTTTTGTAAATAGAAATCAAAGTTAATTTCCCATAACCCCCTCACAAATTCTCACTCGTGGTATCATATTTTGTATCGATACTCATATCCCTAGTTGGTTCCTCAACATTTTTAATTAACAAAGAAATATTTACATACACATCATTTTTAAATTGTTCATTTTGGTATGTCGTAATGATAACATTTAAATATAGATACAAGAAATAATTAAATAATTAATTATAGTAGTTATAGGGTCAAAATGAGTTGTTACAATCCTCACCCCCTAAAAAAAGCAATGTCCTCGATGTTCTAGTATTCACATCAATGTTCTTATGCAATAAAAAAAAATGGGTATGTCACTCTCATGGAAGCTCAAGTTCTCATGTAGCCTCATCTACTCCAAAGTGCTTTCATTACACTTTGACCTACAATGGCTTAGTTCTAGAGCATTATCCCCTTCCCATCGAGTATGCATTGAATTTCTAGCTAGAATTCTCCTTCGGGTTCCAACTGAATCATAGTCCAGTCAATGACATGATTAGAGTCATGCACACATTTCTTAAGCAAAAAAACATGAAATACATTATGAGCTTTCATAGTATGAGGTAAGGCAAGCATATATACTATTGGTCCCACTCTTTTTAAGATCTCAAAAGGTCCACAATAACAAGGTGCCAACTTGGAATAAGTTCCCATCTTCAAGGAATATATTTTAGGCTCAACCCTAAGATACACATGATCTCCTATTCTAAACTCCCTATGAGTCTTGTGCTTGGTAATGTAGCTCTTTTGTTGACCCTACACTTCTTTCATGTTTTGTTTGATCTTTTCCACTTCCTACACCATCTCTTTCAACATATTTAGTCCAAGTGTAACATGATCCATTGGATTATCCCAACTAATTTGAATATTACACTTTTTTCCATATATTGCTTCAAGGAGACCCATCTTCAATGACTCCTAGTAACCATTGTTATAGAAAAACTCCACCAAGGGTAAGTACTCTCTGCACTTCTTAGGATGATGCATATCATACATTCTTAACATGTCTTCTAGCACCTTCTTTACTCTCTTTGTCTATCCATCTATTTGAGGATGGTAACTAGAATTGAATGCCAATTGGGTCCCAAAGCTTGCAAACAAGGACTTCCAAAAAATTTAGGTAAATATGGCATCTCTATTTGAAATGATTAGCTTAGGAATATTATGCAATCTGGAAATTCTTTCATGAAAATACACAAGCAAAGTGAATTTTCTTTCTTGTGCAATTTGAATATTTATTTCATGGAAATGAAGTGAGTTGTCTTTCTCAACTTATCTCCCATCACCATGGTTGCATCATGCTACATGGTTGTCCTTGGAAAACCAATAATGAAGTTCATAGATATGATTTTCCACTTCCATTCCAAAATTTATATTGGCTGCTACAACCTTGTTGGGTGCCTATGCACAACCTTAACCTACTAACATTCTAGGCATTTGGGAATGTACTCAACAATCTCTTTCCTCATCCTAGACCAACAATATAGCCTTCTTATCATTGTCAACGTTCTATGATAACCTAAATGGCTTGAATAAGGTCTATTATGGAATTCATCCATTATAAGCTTCTTTAGTTCTATAGAATATGGTATATACAACCCATCTTTGTACATCAGAGAATTATCCTTTGTTAACTTATAACCTTTACACTTTTTTCAATTGGTCTCTTATTTTAAGCACTCCTTTATATGCCTGAAGTGTTCATCATTTTGTAGATGAACACTTATCATTCTACTCACACATATTAGATGCTACTACGTGTATTGTTTACACACTCTGATTGAGTACGTCTGTTACTCAGTTTTTTTCCCTTGATATGTTGAATTTCAAAATCGAATTCACTAATAAGTTCCATCCACCTAACCTCCCTAGCATTTGAACAAGGTTGATTAATCAAGTGCTTCAACACACTATGATCTCTCATCAACACAAACCTTCTTCCAAATAAGTAGTGCCACCACATCTTCAAAGCATGAACGATGGTCTCCAACTCTAAGTCATGGGTAACATACTTTCTTTTATGTTCATTAAACTTCTTGGATTTGTAATTGACCATATGTCCATCTTTCATGAGGACTCCACTAAGTCCTTCCTCTAATGCTCTATACAAACTCAGAATTATTTGTCTAGATCTACTATATTCAAGATGGGTGAGTTTATCGAAATATGCTTCAAATGTCAAAAGCTTTCTAAACATTTTGTTGACCATACAAATTTCACTCCCTTCATAGTGAAGTTTAAACATGTTTAAGCATTTTTCTCATTAATCTCTTTATTAGTTCAATCCCACAAGAATCTATTTTTAGAAATTAGGGGTTGATTAAAGTTTAGAACTATAGTGAATGCAAGGGATCTAGTGTCAATGAGGCAAGGTGCTTGGACTCTTTCTAAGGATTGTCTCTCGCCTTCTTTGGTTTCTAGAGTTGAGGTTTGTTTCCCTTGTGCATCAATCTCTTTGCTAATGATCTGAGTTGTGATCATTGAGATTTCATCCCCTTGTGTTTCCTTCGACAAAATTGTTAGTAGTATCTTAATTTCTCTGCATCAACCTCATTGTGTAGTTATGAATAGCATGGAGAATAATTATGTGCAAGAATTCCATAAAATTTCATGAAGAGGCAAGGATTTATCCACTCCAACGAAAGCACCTTGTTATGTTTGACCTTTAAATTCAATGAGAACAAACATCATTGTATCTTACAACAAGCAAACTTCATGAGCTTGTTAGTCCAACGACGGAAAAAGGTTGACATCCTTGAGGCAAATTGTAGCATGCTCTATAGCTTGACTCTTAATCTTTGAAAGGAAACTACGTTTGTGGCCTTAAATAACTAGGCTACAAAGAATTTGATCCTACTAAGCTTAAATAAGAGAAAATTCACCATATGAAGGAGCCTATGGAAATTGAGAAGTAGAGCTCCCCATAGTCTAATAATGGTCAAGAAGAAGATGGTAGTGTCCATATCTATCTTTGACTTTTATGTATTTCTATTATAAGGTTATTAGGTGTTTTGTGAAGCAAGCCACCTATAGGCCAACTTGGGACATATACTACCAAATATGTTGAAAGCAGTTTGAATGAACGCCCTATAATCCATGGCTAGCCTTAATAGTAGCCATTTGATTATAATCAAGTTTTATCTTTCAATTAAAAAAAGGAAAAAATATATTCCTAAGCCAGAAGGAACAACAATGTTTCAATTAAGTCTGAATCTTCATTTATTGAAAATGTCAATTCGATATAGTTTGGGTAGTTAAGAGGAGTGTATGATCCTCCCCATTCAAAATCAATTCCCACAAGTAACATGTTAAGAAAACTTATGTGTTGACCTACAAAGATTGAAAAGGGAAACAGCAAAACAAGTTAAAGCTAAATTAAAATTCCCAAAGAGATCTTTGTGAAATAAAGGGGAAGACTACAATCTTATTTGCCAAAAAGACGTCTAGAATATTTTCTAACGAAGAAAAACAAATTCTAAAGGTTTTGGAATATAGAAAAAGGAACATGTTGGAACGGGATGAGAGGCTAAAGAGAAAAGGCATGTGGTTGGCACAAGGAGATGAAAACACAAAATTCCTCAAAAAATATGCTAAATAGAAAAAACACAAGAATACCATTTGGGAAGTGGCTAGGCCAAATCACAATAAGGCAATCTCCTTCAAAGAAATTTCAAAATTTGAAGTTGATCATTTCTCCCGATTATTCTTAGGCTTGAATAGGGAAAACATTGCAAAAATTCTTTGTATAGCTAAATGGTAGACCAAGAGGCAAATGATGACTTGTATGCTAAAGTATCAAAAGAGGAATTAAAGGACATAGCCTTCTCATTCCAAAAGGACAAAAGCCCTAGTCTAGATAATTTGTTTATGAATTTATTCAAGGCTTATATGAGTGGTTAGAAGAGGATATTATCAAAGGTGGATCGAAACAAATCAATACAACCATTTTAAGCGCCAAACCAATCCAATCAATAGCGCCAAACTAGCTAATTCTTGTATGCAATTGGCCAATTTGATGTTGAACTAGCCTTTTTCACTAAACCAACCGATTCCATACAACTTCATTTGATGTGACTAAGAACCCACAAGATGAAATTTGTTTGAAAAACAATAATCTATGAATGGGGCAAGTTAATACTCAACCCTAGTACCCTACTAATTTTATGTAATTAATCATAATGTTAAAATCTTGAAGTAAAAGTAACACTATTTTTATCTTTTTTTCATACTACATTCTTCTTTATCTTTCATTTTTGTCCTTTTATGTAAATTCTTAACATTACCATTAATTGTTTCAAGACATTTGAGAATGTTTCCAATTTCATTGGATTTTATATGGAGTAAATAACATTTTAGACTCCAATCAAAATTCAACAAACCTAACAATTTTAAGATTGGCAAGATTGCAATGTTTTCATTCGACTCCATCATGTATGGGGGTATGGAACTAACATTTAATCAAGAGCACTAAGCCCTCTACGTACCTCAATGTTGGTGGTGTTGATTGTTGAATTCCTTTGTCATGGCCCTAGTAAAAATGTACATTTCACTCAAGAAAAATCACTAATTTGGCATGTCAAGCTTTTTCTATCTTATTTTAATGCTTGAAGGGTGATATTAATAATGAGGATCCCTATATACACAATGATTTTGATAATATGTAGTTATTTGTTGTAGCATGATTTTTTTTTAACTCTGGAGGCCATTTAGAGCCTCTTTGTTAATGTATTTTTTATTCAAAGATGGAAAGATGGCTTGCACTCGATGTTATTTTGGTTATAGCATCCTTGCTATGTATATGAGAAACTTTGCATAATTGTGTATATGACTTCGATTCATATGGATGCACACGAATAAATTTTTTTGCAAAACTTGAATATTTTGTGTATTTTGTTGTTGATCTATTTTTGGTTTGGCTTTTTTCCAATTTTTTTATGGGTCCAAATTTTGGGTTTGACCAATCCATTTCTAGTAGCATCACACAATTGTAGAGGAATCAAAAGCATATGGAAGTGTTCTATATACATTCAATTTAACAATCCTAACCCTTTTTCCTAGGAGAGACAATCATTTCACTCTAAAAGCCAATGAATATGGTTCTAGGGACTAGCCCTAGCTATATGAAATATAAGAAAAGAATTTCAAGGTGTTCTCATTCATTGTCAAGGGGGAGTAAGCTAACTGTCTTAAAATCAATTTTGGAAGCTACCCCAATATAATGACACTCTCATGCATTCAAATTGGGATATTGGAAAATTTTAAAAAGAAATTTTTCAACTTCCTATTAAAAAGAAGCAAGAAAATAGGTATGCCTTTAGTAAATTGGACAATAGTTGCTAAGCCACACAAGTTGGGGATTAAGAAATATTTATTACTTTAGGATATCCTTGGCAACCAAAGGCATGTGGAGACTAACCAAGACTAAAGGAATGTGGCAACAAGTGATCAAGTCTAAATACAAGGATATATGGCAAAAGGAATAAATCCTTCTCAAATGAATCAACTGTGTAAAAGGTTTTAGTAATGGCATTCCTCTTTTAGGGGACTAGATGGCTTGGAAGGTAGTGCAGTGGAGAAAGTATAAATGTGGACCTTTAGATAAGGTGTCAAAACAATTTCATTCTTTTTTAAGAAATCAACAACAACAAATTCAAGAAACAAGATATTACTCCTCTTACAAATGTAATAACTGCAAGAAAGGACGCTTTTTGGCAACATGGATGGGAGGAAGCTAGGATGTAGATCTACATGGGGAGGAAGCTACCTAATAGAATTCTCTAATTGGAAAATTGATAGAAAATTATACAATCTCAAGGATATATAGGATTAACTAGTTTGGTATTGGAACCCATCAAGTGAATACTAATATGGAATACAAGACCATATTTCTAAATGAAAAAAATAATATAAATGTTGATACAAGACCATATTTCTAAATGAAAAAAATAATATAAATGTTGATACAAAACCATATTTCTAAATGAAAAAAATATAAATGTTGATATTAGAAGCCTATGTGCAAGTTGAAAGCTTCATGAATAATTTTAGAAAAAACCTTGAAATGCAACAACCATGGGCTATCTTTATATATAGAATAAGAATAAGGAGATCACTCAAGATATCATATTAGACTATACATTTGTAAAACAAGTTTGGAAAGAGGTTTCGACCTAACTAGTAGAGTGGGGTAGTGACTGGGACTCACAACAATGAAATAACATAAGAGCTCTCCCTCGGAAATCATATGCCTAGTAAATCGCTTCCCTGTCATTGACCAGGCGTAAAAGACGAGAATCGCTTCCCTGCCATTAAATTGCTTTCCTGTCCTCCCCACTCTAACACGCCATCCCATATGGCAAGCCAGCTATGGTGAGGGCATAGAAGGCACACAACGGAGTTGTTTCCCTGACATTCCTAAGGCAGGGCAGCGCATAAGATCGACCATATCGAATGACGGGGTATGAAATGGAGCGGGTTTTTCCCAGCGATCTGTTGATTTCTTCCCCCATCGCACATGGCTGGCCATCTCGAGACGTTTCCCCTGTCATCCCAAATGGCTTGCCATTATCTCTGATGAGCCATCTCAGATGGCAGGTACAGGAGCTCAGTAGTCTGCCCCACCATTTTCGATGACTTGCATCATGTTTGGCGACGATCCCAAATTGTGTGACACAAAAAGCCAAGCCTTCGTCTCCTACCATCTTACAGTGAACCGCTATACGCAGAAGTTTGACTGTGGAAGAAAAGGAACCACCTTTTGCCACCTACCAATGAAAACAGATAGATAATTTGTTCATATAGAATAAGACCAGTGGAATAAATATAAATACCTGGGAAGCATTTTAGTAAGAAGTTTTGCCATCTTTTTACCAAGAGGTGCTTCTGTCACGGTGGGTAGAGAGCAAAGTTGGCCACTTGGTAATGCAGTTGCTTGAATCAATAACGAAGCGATGAACTCAAAAGCTTTTTTTTTTATTTGCTAGGTATTTAGAAATATCTTTCCAAAGAAAATTAAGCACTAAGTTAAACGAGAAAAAGGCATTCAAAGGAAATGCAGTCGTTGCGATTTATGTTTTGATGGCCGGGTTTACATTTACAACTAATACAGTTTTGATTTTTATTTTTTTGGCATGATTTACATGGATTTGAATTTTTTTTTGGCAGATTTACATGGATATTTTTTGGCATGATTTACATGGATTTGAATTTTTTTTGGCAGATTTACATGGATTTGAATTTTGAATTGAGCTACCTCATGACCAACATCAATTTGATAAACATACCTTTTCCTGTTAAAATTCCTACCGTCAAATTATGATTGAATCCCACTTTTCGAACTGTATCTGAGAATCTTAGTGTGATGTAATTTAGATGAGGAGTCGTCCTTGGACGCTAGAACCGAAAGACTTCCAATTTCATCTTGCTTACAATTAAGGAAAACATGGTCAGTATGAAGGCAACAGAAGTAGATAGTGAATTTGGAGGATCAATCTTTTGAAAAAAAAAGGTGATTTTTATGTAACTTTATATAAGTGTTTTGTACCAATGTCACAATATGAACTTTATTGTTTTCTTGTTCGTAGTGTATAAAAAATGAATACCCTTGTTTTATACCAATGTCTTACACTATGAACTAATTATAACTATATCAAAAAGCCAACAATCATTAAATAAATAAATAATCAGATTATGCAGCTTAGATGTGTACAAGTTGGAGATGTTATGGATGGCTTTGAACAACTTTTATTCTTCCCCTTTTTTATGCTTTTGTTCCTTTTTTTCAAAACTGGAAAACGTATACTTTTCATGATGCAAATAAATCATGTTCACACAAAGCTTGGTAGGCTAAGTTGGGTGGCTATGAGTTGTGAATTGCAAGCAAGTCTTGGAGCCAAGTCTTCAAGTTGGCTGCTTTTGCATATATGGACCTTCATCCAATGTTCCTACTAGGTCAATCAGGTAAGCATACGATAGTATACACTGCCTATTTTACTTGGGCTTTACAACTGACGTTGTCCTTGAAATGCTTAAAAAAAAAGGTGTCAGAAATTTCTTCAAAATGAAATGGGCAACCTTCTTGATATGTCAACGATTTCTTTAAAGGACCAAAGAATTTTCACCTTGTAGGTTGATGTTCTAAGATATAACTTAGAGAGGAAGCAGGAGCTTTGAAAGAGAGAGCTAGCAACCAAGTAGGGGGCAGTTGATAGGAAAAGTTAGAATGGAAGGCAAATAGGGAAGCATAGAGCATTAATGGGCAACCTAAAAGGGATCGCATAAGGCACTAACAAGCAACCTATAAACAGATCTTTTAGGATGAGGCAAGCCACTAGGGAGGAACTTAATAATTGATGTCAATGAATCTGAGCCTAGGCAAAATCCTCATGGTAACAAATAATTTAAACAACGAAAGGGGAGAGTAGAAACAAATTGAATAATGGAAGGGGAGAGAGCAAGAAAAAGAGTCAGAGGAAAAAATAATATATGAAACTTACGAGTCTTTCCAAATGACATGAAAGAAAAGGACATGGGAGGAAGATAGCCCGCCATTAACCTCCACTGGCATGTCAAGGATCTGATGGCTAGACTGTTGAGGAACTTTATTAAAAAATAACAAATAAAAAATAAAAATAAAAAATTTCTTGTAAAATACAAAATGGAACACATACTTTACACACATTAAGGAGGCATTGGACTTGTGCAAAAGGGCATGGCATAAAATTGGAAAAAAAAGAAAAGTCTATGAAGCCTAGAACGATATGGCGAAGTCATCAACACTGCCGGAACTTCGACCTTATTTTACTAAAAAGTTATTGACAACACCCTTTCCACAGTGACTTCGAAGTGAAATTGTGCTCAAAGCCCCAAGGAAATATAATTCCAGCTCACAATTGTTATTATTTTAGTAGAATGTCCCGAGAGTTTTGAAAGTTTACTTATCAATTTTTGACATCAAAACTCAAAAATGCACTAAGCCAATTACAGATCATTTACCAGAAACTAGCCATAGAATTTAATGCAATATCAAGCACAGAAATGTCATTTTAGTTTACAGAAAATCTCTCCGGAGTTAAAAAGCCTGCACATTTTTTCCTTAATAAAAATAAAAAGGATATTCGCTAATATCAAGCCCGTGATGGGCCATCGCCTAAAAAGAACCATAAGGATCCAAAAAATAAAAATAAACATAAATTGCGAAACCATCTCTTCATATCCTGAGACTTGTAGAACTCTCTCTAGATAATCATTACATTTGGAAAAATGTAAATGCAATAATGCACAGCAAATAAATAGGATCATGGCCTGAAAAGAACCATATGTTCCCAAAAACACCTAAACTTTAAAAATTAATTTTTCATCTCGTAAGAGGAATAAAGTTCTATCGAGATAATCATCATCTTTGAAAAAAAATGTAAAGGCAATAATGCATGGCAAACTCTTACCATTAGACAGTGAGCAACAAATCATTAGCTTACTGCATTTCCATCTTATTCATTAAATGGGAATAATGTAAAATTCAATGGATAAGATGGAAATGCAAGTAGCCAATCATTAGCTCACAGCCCCTTGATTGGCTGTTAATGTTTACTAAGAATGCACAGCAAACAAATATGGTTCTAGAAGAAAGAACTTCCATTTCACCCAATCATTAGCTCACAGCCCCGTGATTGGCTGTTAATGTTTACTAAGAATGCACAGCAAACAAATATGGTTCTAGAAGAAAGAACTTCCATCTCACCCGAACCTGGTTTCCATGAAGTATCCCACTAGTCTACTGCATGCATGCTTGAAATGAGAGGCAGTTTGCTCAGTGGTAAAATGCAGATATGTATGCTAATGACAATTTTACAAATTGATCAGTATAAAAATAAATTGTCCCATCTAAAATGTTAACAAGGATTTGACATCACCTATCTGGTATAGTAAGAGCTGAAAGTTGAAGAAAACGATATTTAGAACAGAGAATTTCCTGAGCAATGCACAGTCCTTTATAGCAAAACTCAGACCAGGGAGAAATCGGTTATTCTTTTAGTACAGAACAGAGGAATATTACTTTAGCCACATCTCCAAAATGATGTTCAAGATCAGTAAACCTTGCGGAAAAAATTTAGGAGTATTACTTTCATGATTAACTACTTTCAGAAATCCGAGAATTTGTTGTAACCATATACGCCCTTGCTTTGTAAAGAGACAAACCCCCCACTTTTAAGAAAAATCATAAATTAAATTTCATGTCATGTCAGAAAAGCCTGACAATAGTTTGATCACATTAATTCAAAAGCAGATCCCTGCTGTTGGCAGAGAAGCAGAACTAAGGGCCGAGAGGACGAATATAAGCCAAGTGAAGCGCCAAATGAAAAGAAAGAGAAAGCATCATGTACATATTCATGTGAAAGCTTCCAAAACAATAGTAACAGTGAAACATTTGCATTTACAGTCACTATAATTTCCGTGTATTCCAATTGGAATTAGCGAAAAGCCTATCAAATGCACCTCTGTCAAATTTGTCGTCCATGGCTGTCTTCTTCTTCTTCTTGGGCGGAGACTTCTTGGGAACCACATTCTCATTCTGCTCTTTCTCCTTCACGTTCTTGTTATTAGACTGTTTTTCCGTTTCAGCATTGGGCGGAGACTTCTTGGGAAACACATTCTCATTCTGCTCTTTCTCCTTCACGTTCTTGTTATTAGACTGTTTTTCCGTTTCAGCATTGGGCGGAGACTTCTTGGGAACCACATTCTCATTCTGCTCTTTCTCCTTCACGTTCTTGTTATTAGACTGTTTTTCCGTTTCAGCATGGTGTGCAGTTGCTTCTCCATTCTTCTTGGGGAGGAATTGATATTCCTTGCCAATCCCAATTCCAGTCTCAGTCTCCTTCTCATTCTTGTTATTGGACTGCTTTTCCTTTTCAGCATGGTGTGCAGTTGTTTCTCCGTTCTTATTGGGGGGGAATTCATTCTCCTTGCCAATTCCAGTTCCAGTAGTCCCGTTGCCGTTCCTGTTCCCATTCCCGTTAGGGTTGGGTTGAGGAATCGTCCCCTGCTGCTGAGGAGGGGGCGGCTTACAGGTGTAGATGGGAGCAGGATGAGTCATGGAGACCGTAAAGGCCACGAAAGGCTTGTGGCAATTAGGGCAATAGATATAGCGATCAGCGTACTCTATGGAGAACTGATAGCGCACGGCACAGCTGGGGCACATCGTCCAGAAAGTGGGCACAACCTTATCCTTACTTGCAGTTGCAAAAGACGCCGCATTGCTCTGCCTCTGCTTCCTGTCACGCTTCTTGGTGGTTTTCTTCGCCGGAGAGGGCTTGGAATTTGAAGCTTTGTGCTCGAGATCGTAAGCAGATCTGGTGGCCTGGTCGGAAAGAACCCTGAAGGCTTCGCCTACGAACTTGAAAGCCTCCTCGGCCCCTGGAGACTTGTTCTTGTCAGGATGAAGCGTGAGGGCCAGTTTCCTGTATTGCTTCTTGATGGCTCCCTCTTCCGCCACCAAATCGACCTGCAAGATTGCATACCAGTCGAGCTTCCCATTGAGCAACCTTTTTTGGGCCGCAATGTGGACATCGAGGACTGATATCATATGGGACAGCCCTTCGAGTGAAGGGTGCATCTGCTGAGCTTTCATGGCCAGTCTCTTTGCACCCTCCAGATCCCGCGCTTGGAACTTCTTCTCTGCCATTTCCTTGGCTCTCACTGCTTCGTCCTTGTTGGATTCCATCAATGCCCAGCTTATATCGTATCTGTGCCTTCTAAGAAGAGAAGAGTAGCATGTAAAGTGGGTAATGGGAATCAGTGGGAGCACAGAAATGGGCAGAATGGGTATCAGCGGGAGCACAGAAATGGGCAGAGGACCAATTTGCAGCTTTGGGTCTAAAATGTCCCTCTCCCTGCGCAGTGTTGCCCATGCTATGCATATGCTTCAGAGCGAAAGGTGATTGTATGCTTCAAACCAAAATCAGTGTGACCCTTGCAACCTTTGCCCCCAATATTTTGGAGTGCCAATTTCAAATTTTGGCGGTCACCCAAAATGTGTAATTTAAATTATTGAATGGTAACGCGCCTCCAATTTCCATTATGGTTAGGGTATTCACCGCCAACTTGGTATTTTTTAGAGATGCGTGCCTTCCCCTATTTCCCAAATTAATAAATTCCTTCGCACTTTACCTCAATAATATCGCCCTTCCCTTCATGACAAATGGTGGGATTACCACATGAATTTTTACAGATATACCCAACCTATATATATATATAAATAATGGAAAGGACGATAGAGCGTAAACTAATTCCTTTTTGTGGGTTGTTTGGTCTTTTTCTTTTTTTTCCTTTTTCTTTTTAATTCTTTTCGTGGGTTGTTTGGTCTTTTTCTTTTTTTCTTTTTTTTTTAATTCCTTTTCGTGGGTTGTTTGGTTTTTAATCTAGAGTGTAAATTAATTTTTTTTTGTGGGTTGTTTGGTTTTTTTTGTGGGGTTTAGTTTTTTTTATCTATGGGGAGGGATTTAGGATGGAAGTTATTTTTGAGGAAATTATATTATTTTAAGAGGCGTCTAAGTTTAAACGAGTTTCTCACAATTTTGGTGATAACATTTCATTGGTGAGCATATCGTTGTCCATTCAACATTGAGCACATTATTCTCCATCCAACATTGAGGGTGTCTCGGCATGAGCTATTCTTCCATCCAATATTGAGGGTGCCCAACTTGAACTCTAATAATAATAATAACAACGACTAATAATTTGGTGTTTTCCATCGTAGTTGCTAGGTTTTATTATCAAAATTCACTTCGGTTTTAATCGGTGAACATTCTTACAATACTTGAACAAATATATAGTAAGTTTCAAGTCCATCCATTCATGTAGTAAATTTTTAGAAAAGCAAATTCTATATATGGTTGATTATCTTCATCTTTTTTACATTAGTTTATATTTTAAGAGTGTGTTTTAATAATAAATTATTATATTTTATATAAACTAAAGTAATGTTTGATGTTTTGATTGTGTATATATTATTAGGTTTGGTTTGTTCAGCGAATTATATTATTGTTTACACCTCTTATATAACTAGAGGAATAAGGGGAAGTTAAGGAAGAGTAAATTTTTTTTATGAGAATCGCGATGATCCCACAGTAAGTACATATACCCTCTCGAAATATTCACAGTCACAACAGCATGTGATATCTTATGTCTTAGTCATATACTTGGTGATCAATGTATCATTAAATATAATCACAGTCTTAATCTATTCGTGATAAGGAAGGATCTCTATGATACGTTCTCATACACAGTCTTGATCCTGGCATGGATGTAATCAGGATAGTTATAGGATCATGATTTTGATCTCAATATAACTCTCATATCCCAGTGATCTCATTGTCTCATTGGTATAGTAAATGATCTCGGTGGAACTAATGTGAAGGTCTCAGTGTTGCAACAATGGTGATCTCAATGAAGGTACATCAATGATGATCTTGGCGAAGGAGCAGCAAGTGAAGGTGCAGCAGTAGTGGGATGACATTAGTATAGCAGCAGTAATGATGATGATCTCAGCAGTGACAGAGAAAGAGATTGATGTCTTGGTCTTGGAGTGGCAGAACAAGTCAACGATCATGGTCTTGGTATTTGTCAATTGGAATCTTTATAAGAATATTTTTTTGGGGGGTTTTCCTGTCCAAGAGGGAGAGGTTTTGGCCCTAGAATAAAGCCAAATATCTTATGTTCTTGTCTCCTTTGTTTTTTGATAGCAGTTTGATGAAGTAAACACTCACACTAATAATGACAAGAAGATCAAGCTAAGATAAAATTGTAGAAACACTTCACAAATTGTTATCATGATAAGAAGAATCACTTTAATTTAAAGTGCCCTAGATTCTTCGACATGGTATCAGAGCGAGGGTTCAGAAGTCAAAGGAAGGGCAGAAGAGAGACATTCAAGGATCAAGTTTCTACAAGGCATCAAAGCAAGCTGAAGGATATCAAGATCTACATTGCATAATCAAACCCTAATCGTGATCAACCCTAGATCAAAGAACAGTCTACAACAACAAGATATTTTGTCTCAAGGAATCATCATCAAAATGCCACAAAAGCAAGGCAACTTGGAGGATCCCAAAATGAATCTTACATCATCTTGTAACCCTAGGCGTAGTTCTTTTCAAAAGAAGGCGAATCACATTAATGACTAGGAAGCATCGTAATCATCTTCAAGAACATAACAACAAGGATCATTTCCTTACCCTAGAAGGAAAACAATCAAGGGAAGCATCGAAGCATTCAATAAGAATCCCTCACATATCTTCTTCTACCAGCATCAAAGCAATCAAGGTGAAGACTTCATCTTCACAATCAAGTAACTATCTTTTCATTCTATAATTAAGTTTGGTTCTATGACTTCATAATTGCAATGAGACCTATAGGTTGTATGGGTCATCAAAGTTCCTTGCATGAAATAACAAGGATTGTCATAATCCTTATGGGGAAGAGAAGTCAGTGAACATATGAAGGTCTCCTTTGAATTCATGGGAGGGAACTCTTAAAGTCCTCTCATTCCTATGATGCAATAAAGGAGACAGAGAAAGAAATTTATGAAATGAGAAATGCAATAAAGAAGGTCATATCACTTATAACCGATCATCATGAAATCTCAATTGGGAGATCTGGAAAATATGATTAGAAGATAATCATCATTGATATTGATATTGATAAGCAAGGTATCAATTGTCCATGAACAAGAATATTACCTCAATCAACAATTTATGGTCTCTATGCCAGATAGAGAAAGACAAGTTGATGGCAAAAGTGTTCAAATATATGTAGAAAGGAAAGAGGGAGTAACATATCTCTACTATGAATGAGATAGTGTCCCTCACAAAAGGTCCTATCATAAGTCCTTGCAGATATGACTATGATAATAAGATGCATCGTAGCATCGTGAATTAATTAGAAATAGGAGCTCGAATCACCACCATGGGAATTATGAAAGACAAAATCCATGGTAGTCTAACATGAATGACATAGCTCTAGGGAACCTCATTGGACATTAAAGGAAAGGAAGAAGTCATCCGGGACAAAGGAAACATTTGCCAGATAAGGGATATGTAAGATCCTGAAGATTCTCTCAGCGGAGGATCCACTAATCTGGGAAGGCAACAAGTGTTTCATCAAGAAATCCAACTTATGGAATTCATGAGATGATGACATAAGAAATGAAGCAGATCAAGGGATTGAAGATCTTTTCAATCAAGGAACTTGTTGGAGGAAGCCTAGATGACCTAAAGGTAAAATAAGTTATGTATGATGGTGTTTAATATTGTAATGACATGGCATATGGTTGTAGGTAACATGGATCAAGTATGATCAAGAGAAAAAGGATATCCTCCTCTGAAAGGATGCAGGAAGGCATAAGTCACACTAGATGAAATCAACATAATATGTCCTCATATGAAGTATGAGGTGGCTGACTACAATTAAAAAACTCTGATCGAAAGCTCTTGGGAATGAAAAGTGTGAGGATGAAAGACATCATGAAATATGCAACCATGCTGAAGGCAATCAACATCCAAAGGATCAGGAAGATTTTACTAGGAAATATCCCGGAAAGATATGAAGACTCTTATGGAAGTCTGAAAAGATGAAGACCCTTGACAACAGATATCTTTGGGAGATGTGTCAACATGTATGCAGGGTGTTGATACCTACAATAAGATGTCACTGGAAAAGGCCATCACCAAAAAGGTAATATGTGATTTGTTTTTGGTTTCTGACCTCTTGGAGAAAGTATAAGTATGTGTGCAGGGCTAAGGTAAGGAGAGTTGTGAAGGATGTCACAACTATGTACCTTGCGCTCTAAAGCAATCACCGTTGAAGGAAAAATGAAGATAGATGGCCCTATGAAGGAATCTCCAGATGTAAAGCCAAGGAGGATACTTTATGAGAAAGAAGGAATGACATGATGAAGGAAAGTGATGGATGGTTGAACCCTACATATGAATAAATTGTTGACATTGAGGTCTTGGATCATCAGTCAACTAGAAGACCCTATAAAGTATTGATGAAAGAGTCCTTGTTTAAGAGGAGCCCTGGGAGGTTCCTATGAGTAAAGAAACTTGAGTAAGTTTCTGAGTGAAGAGAAACTTGGAATTCATCCCTGGCTAAGAGGGAGAGTTAGACACGACATTATTGTCTTTAGTTTGGAAGAAAAAATGGAGGATTGTGTAATCATCTGGCATCCAAAACTCTTTGAGGATGTGGTAGAGCATCCAAGACAAGAGTGGGCAAGAGGACCGATATTCCTGGGGGCTAGGAACCCAAGATGAGAATAGTCCTAGTAGAGCATACTCGGAAAACACTGTTGTAGGGAAAAGTATCCGATTCGATGACCCTATCCCACTCTAAGGGTGATAGTACCTCAGCAACAACTGTAAAGGAAACTACTGAAGGTTTACTTCTTTATGAAAGCAAAAGAGAATGAAAGAATGCACTAATCGTTGCCTTGCGCTTAATGTCGAATCCAAACTCTTCTCTATGGCTGCTTGCTCCCAGCTCCTTGCTCTATTGCTGGCCCAGCTACAACGAGACCCTGCAAAATAGCAAAGAAGGAAACTACAAGCAACATGCAATCATAACTGATTCAAGGATTAGTGTAAATCAAATATACAATTATCACAATATATCATTGAAACAAGAGCATATAGAAGAACCTCAATAGCTTTTATTAATGAAGAAGTAAAGTTCTGAGAGAGTTACAACCATTGAAGGCCCCAATCCAGCAACACCTCCCAGCAGAAAGAATTTCTCCTCTTCACCTCCCTCAAGCAATCACCCAATATCTCTATAGTGAAACCAACAGCATATCATTACTTTGCACAGAATTCCAGCCTCCTGAGCTCATAGGAGAGAGCTCAATATATAGATGAATTGAGAAAGGATGAGTCAGCTTGCAACTGATGTGTAGCTGCCTTGTGTCCTCTCTCTCTTCAGTTGATCTTTAGTTGATCTTCAGTTCTTGAGTCCACTTGGAGAACCTTGCTTCCACTTGGAGAAACAGAGCCTCTGACTCATCACAAGGCGAAATCCCTGATCCAAGTGTCATTTTTGGAAGATTCTAGAGCAATGACTCAGTGTGCCACTTGTCCAATCTCGCTCAACGCAGGTGGCCTTTGTTCTACCTGCTTTGCAACGCAGGTACACCATGGAGGAGTTGTGTTTCAGCGCAGAAGCCTAGTGGAGCACCTGCTTTGATTTCAGGATTGCTTGTTTTTGAGTGTTTTCAGGTGGAGAACTGATCTGAGAGCTGTTGGTTTGCTGACCTTGTTCCTCTAGGGGTAGGAACATCATGTTTAGGGAACTTTGGATCCCTTGGATTATTGACAATTCATGCCTGTTGCTGTAAGGCACAAAATTGTCTATAACAGATGCCCCCTAAAGTATGAGGTCGTTTATCGGGTGAAATGCTTTATTGAGAGGATCCGAAGTTCATTCAATCTGCTGAGAAGTGTCCTGTAATAAGATACAATACAATACATTATTTTTCATACATTTTCATGATCTAGTTGAGGCGGGCATTCCCATGCTCAGCTTTATAAATACATTTTGGTACATAGAACAGACGATCGTCTGATTGTAGACCGATAATTCTCTGCTGAAATTATCATCCTTTGAGAAGGATGATCATCTGCTGTAATGATGTACATATCAAATGTCTTTATGTCCTGAATATATATCGCAGCCCGGATGGATGAAACTAGATCCGGGGTCTTCAATCTCTTCTGATCTTCACTCGATGTACAAGTCGATCCATGTGAGAATTTCTTGAAGTCGAACATGGAAAGACATCGCTTGATTACCGGTCAATGATGTAAACCGTTAACAAGCGCGAGAGGAATCACCGATAAGGATGATGACCCTCAAGGTACGGCAGTACAATTCACATGGTGGGAATAAAGGACTTGGCGTCGACCACCATGCAAAATCTTCTGGTCGAAGGTCATTGATGTATACCTGTCGCGGAAGTGAGAAACTTGCCATTGAGGCATGCAAGCTTCAAAGTACTAAAGGGGTTGTTCCTAGATCAACTCCTTGGATAATGAGCTGATGTCGACAAGGAGCGATCCGTCAAAGGAGGGCCTTAATGAATCCCACATCAGTGACACGGAACGGAGCTAGTGATTGTGATGAGGTGAAAACAAACTGTGATGTATGATTCAGGGCGGCGGTCATGAAATGGATGAAGGACAATGTATGGCAGTGGATGGGACACGGTTGACTCTTTGCAGAACAACATCTCTTGAACATATAACGACACTGATGTGATGGATTGGTAGCATTACCCCAAAATGTGGATGGTGTGGCGAGGACCATGGTTATGAGACCGGTGAATGAAACAACCCAACCCGATGTGATACGGAGGACAAAGTGTCATGTTCAAGAGCGACTTGCTACCATTAAAGCTGTGAGGTTCTCCCAATTTTTCCCCAATCATTGCTGACCAGTACCTCTTTATTTTTGTCAAGCTTGAGAAGGATAACATATGCTTGTTCTATAACCTGCCCTTCGGGCAAGCCCATCTCTATGTTTTAACGAGCCTAGCGATAGGGAAACTCGTTCTCGTCTAAAGACAAGTTTGTCGCTATTTAATGAATTTAACGAGTCTAACGACAAGGATAACTCGGTCCTTTTCATTTTTAGAGAGTCTGAAAAGGGACATAAAGTCAACTCCAAAATTCCTTTTTCGTCATCTAATCCCTTAAGTCCGAAAAAGTATAAAACAATACAGAAGGGATGAATTTTCGATTGCTTTAACGAGCCGAACAAAACAAGCGCTCGATCTTTTTGTGCAATAATCCCTCAGGTCCAAAAAGATTAAAATCTAGAGGAGGGATAGCTTTTCCGGTCGTTTAACGAGCTGGAAGGCCAAAACTCGGCAAACTTTTCATATTTTACGAGTCAAGAGAAAAGAGCTCAAAGAAGACTCGTCTTTTGAGGAACGAGTGATAAACAGGGATAGCAGCAGATTCCAGGTACAGGTTGGAATTTTCCAATCACGGCAGTGTCACAAGGATGGCTAAGTGAAATCACTCTTCGCAGCTGTTCCTCAAAATGGGTAAACAAACATATGGAGATGAACGATTGGCCAAATGAACGGATGGAGGTGAGACTGCAAGAACACGACCAAGGGCTTTAATATGGCTGTCAAAGGTTACATTTACCAAGGTTATTTACCGTTTCATTTTTTCTGGGTGAGCTTGAACTCTAGGGGAAGATTGCTCACAGGTGCATTTATTTTTTAACGAGCATGAACTCTTTGCTAAAACTGCTCGGTTTTGCGTTTATTTTTTAACGAGCATGAACTATGCCAAAACTGCTCGTTTTTATGCATGCCCCCAACATCATAATGACGCATGTCAAAGGAGGGTGCCCCCCAAGCTTCATTGCATTCAACTTGGTGGTTGGAATGAAGGTTTACCTTTGAGTTTTGAAAAGGGGATTTGTTTCATTTTTTATTGAGGTTGACATAGTAAAAGAACTATCCTCATGACTCCTTGTTTCATTTTTTAACGAGGTTGACACGAGATGAGAACCGTCCTCGGAGCCCACTGTATTTACAGTATTTCCATTAGGGCGACGATCCATGCTGACAAAATATTTAGGAATCTTCTGAATCCGTTGGATATAGAAGATTTCATATTGTAGGTTTCCACTGTGGCTACTTCCGCCAGATTACTTGCCGGCGGTAGGGCAAAAGTACCCATTAAGGCAGGGTCTTTTAGGAGACCTACTCCGATATTTTGGAGTGATTGATTACTTTCATGGATCATTGTGCTGCTTCCCGTAACTTGAGAACTGTTGGGGAGAAATGTTTGTTGGTCGACGATTGTAATTTTTCCTTGAAAAGGAAATACAATTCTCCTGTAGTAGGTCGACACAACTGCAGCCATGGCATATATCCAAGGCCTTCCCAGTAGGATGTTGTAATCGAGGTTTCCGTCGATTACTTCCACATCAACTTCTACTGTTTTTCCCCCCAGTTCAACTTGCAAGTTACTTAAAATCCCGTATGGAGTGTATGATCGTCCATCAAATGCTTTTAACGTCGTTGACGATTTCGACAAGGGTGGTGAGCCTAAATTTTTCCAGCAACTCATCGACATAAGACATGTAGATGCCCCCTCATCAATAATTGTTCGATGAACAGTTTTGTTGAGGGCTTTCACTTTAATAAGGAAAGCTTGTTGAGCTGGTAACTTAGGGTCATATCCTTTATGATCAAAGGCCACAAGATTGGAATCCATTGGGCCAATCCCACCTATAGCTGATAATAAAGCTTGCTCTTGGGAGGTGCAATTTTGTGCTACCTCAAGTGTCGACATAGCGGACGACGATTGGGTCAGGTCCTCTATTATATTATAATCCTGTGTTATTTTTTCACGAGGATTAAATGTAGACTTGTGTACTACTCCCTTTGGCGACTTTATCATTGGTTTAGAAACGATGGGTGGCACAACTTCGTTCAAAGTTGTTGTCGAACTGCTAGGTTGTTTATCAGCCTTGTTATTCGACCGCTGTGGATTCCGGTAACCTTTATTCCTTGTCAAAGCATTATTCTGCTGCTTTGAGGTGGACAACATAAGCACTTGGGATCGGGAAGCATTTTGATTGGCAACCAGATTTTGGCTTGGATTAGGGAACGGATCAGTCAATACTGCTGGGGTTTTTGAACTCTTGAAGAGTTTCTTAACTTCAGGTATATGTGGACAATCTTTCGTCCAATGATCCTCATCGCATATATGACACCCTGTCGGGGGTCTCCCTTTCCTTTTCTTTATCTTCTTGCCCCCTGGTTGCTTCAGTTGTTTGCCTTTGTCGGTCGACATGGCATTTACTTCTGAGGCAAGAAGTCCCTCATTTGCATTTTGACTAGAAATTTTGCGTTTGCCAGTCACGCCATTACTGGCGTGAGAGTTAGTATTCGATTCAGGAGGGGGAGGAATTGAAAATTCAGGTCTAGGGGCGTCAGGTATTTTGTCGTAGAGCGTGCCCGACTGAGTATATACTAAGTCTAAGTATTGAGCACGAGCAATGACTTGCTCCTCTGTTACGACTCCTCCCTTGGCCACATCTTCCGTTATAGCCGGAAGTAACGACTTTATAAACCATTCAGCTAACAGCTGATCGGGAACGTAAGTTTTCACCATCCTACGACGACGTCGCCACTCATGTATATGATCAGATATGTGAGTGGCCGTTGTTTGTTTGAAGTTGGTAAGGAGTTCTGTTCCCGTTTCATACCTTATCGGTAATTGAAAATGGGTTAAGAAAGTCGTGGCTAAGGAGCTGAAATTGTCAAAAGATGCCCTTGGCAATTCAATGTACCATTTAGCCGCTGGACCTGTCAATGTCCTCTGGAAGAGGCGAAGTCTTATCGAATCATCGTTTAGAGTGTTCGATGAACACCACAGATGAAAAGTCATGACGTGATTCGACGGGTCTTCACCTGGATTTCCATTGAATTTAGGAATGTCCGATGGAAGTTTATGCGGAATCGCTGGCCACCAAGGGGCATAAGCAATTGGATCATTCGTCAGCCGGTTTAGATCTGGCAATTCTAGAGTTGCTACAAAGGGCAACTGTTGGTTCAGGTTAGGCGAAGCATATCCAGGATAAGATGGTATCGCCTGAGCAATGGGTCTTTGCAGACCAGCATAGTGCTGACAACTTTGACAAAGTTGATGGGCATAACCATTATAGCATGGTTGCCCATTACTTACAAATAATTGTTGCTCAGGTCCTTGATATGATTGCTGGAATGGGGGTTGTTGAGATTGAACCAGCTCTGGTTGTTGGACCATTTGCTGTTGACCAATACTGGATGATTGACCAAGATGAGGAGTCACAGTACTTGTTCGAGCCTGAGTCGCTCCAGATAAGGAGGCACTACCCTGAGATTGTGATTGAGCCGCCGAGACAAGAGGTTGTTGTATTACAACAGGTAGCGCTTGTACTTGCGACGCATTCGCCATAGCAGGTGTGGTGGGAATATTCGACTCAGGGTGTACTGGTTGCATTGAATATGCAACTCCTGATCGTTGAGGCAGTGTTGGTACCCAACCACTGGATGTGATTCCAGTTTGACCTGAACTTTGTTGTAAACTCCCACATGGTTGTTCTCCGGGAGGGAACAATGAAAGAGCATACTGCCCTCCACATGGCGGAAATCCAGTACTTAAAGGGTAAATTGGCCTTTGAAGACACATTGGATCAATTTGTTGAGTTTCAACATAAGAAGTACCAGATGATAATCCGGATGAAGAAATAGGAACTAACCATATTGTCGTCCCTGATTGGACTCCGGCTTGTTGTTGACAATTTGCCGGGACAGATGGTATACCAGCAAACATCGTTGGAGTGGCAGCAGGAGGCTCTGCTGTTGCTGTGTCGGACGACACAGTCCTAGATGTCGACGGTTGTTCAGACATATCTAGTCTATCCAAAAGATTTCTTAGCGATTCTACAGGAACTTCCACTTGTGGTGGACTAACTTCGAAGATCAACGAGGGAAGGGTGATGATTATTCCGCTTAAAATAAATTTTATAACGACGCTTTAGACACAAATTGCTTTTTCAGTTTTAAAGAGTCGAGAAAAAGCTAAAGATGACTCTAGTCTCCTTCGATGTTTTAACGAGCCCGAAGTGACAAATGCTCGGATGGACTTTTTCAGTTATAGAGTTTGAAAAAGGCCAAAAGAAACTGCTCTGGAGATCTAGGCAGAGGGTGTGCCAAACCTTTCGCAAAACCACAGAATACGTTTTACGGTACGGGTGGTCGATCTTCGTGAATGCTGTGTTCACTGCATTGCGATCAGTAGGGCGGCCGACACGGCTTCCTATGGATAAAAGATATATGCCTATAGGGGTCTCCCAATATATACGCGACGGTACGTGGGAGCACAAGTCCGTATTAGTGCCACCGACTCTCAGGAGGAATCACCCACCTTCGTAGAGATCGACAGTCACTACGTTTAACGACGCCGGAACACGTCTCTACCTAGACCTCTATGTGTTTGCGTTATGTTTCAATGCGTTGTTAGGTTCATTCAGTATATTTTAAGTTGATCTTTTTAAAGTTTGCCTTTCAAGGTTCACCACGAGATGTATATGACAAATTCCTAAATGCAGCCTAAGATGAGAAGCAAGCTTTTTCAAATCTTTTTGACTGGTGAAAATCTTAACTACTGAGGGAGAAGAAAGGCATATCTTTTCACACAGTTCATACAGCACAAACTAATGCACTTTCTCCTAAATCATCATGCAAACTTTTTCAAATGCAAAATGCACAATGCATGTATTTTCTTTTCCCTTTCTTAATGTTGATGTATTACAGAAAGAAAGTTGTTATATAACTTTGATTTCGATTTAAAGCGAAAACAAACAAGTTTTTCCAAGATCGAAAGACACCTTAAGATTTACTTGTTTAATCACTGGAAATACATGAAATCAAACCATAATGACGAAAGTAAAATGACTGATCAGCTATGGACAGCAAACAAGCTAACTCTTTAGACCAGCAAAATGCCTAACACAGGTTCAGATCTAAGAGGCCAAAGCAAGACTAGTTTACTCTTCGTTATGGGAAATTGTAACTGAAATAAGAAATACAAAGAACAAGTACAATTTCGTTATATAACAGAGGCTGAATGATGGAAAGTAAGGTTGGTTTCAGAACTGGTACAAGACTGGTAACTGGCTGCCAAATCTATAGTGAAAACAGGCAAGAGAAAGGGAGGAAACCCCAACTGCACTAGGCAAAATTGGGCCAACGCAGGTGCTGCTCAGCCAGTCTGGCTCTCAGCGCAGGTAGCCCCTTCGGGACCTGCGTTGCAAAGCAGGTAGCCTGTGTACTACCTGCTTTGGAAAACGAAAGTTGCGTTTTCACAGTTTCCGGGTCACAATTTTCTCAAAAATGCACAGTTTTTGCTCAAATCAGAAGCAATCAGTCAAGCACACTCAAAGGGATGATTAGGAGGATGAAAAGCTATCACTAAGAGCTTACAAGGATCCTTATAGATCAGCTCTTCAAATCATGAACATGCTCAGAAATGAGCTAGAGTAGCTGCCCTCTACTTCGCTTTTGATATAGTCAAAAGCTTTTCGATTTGGTACTCTTTTGTTCAGGAAATGAATAGCAAAATACTACAAACAATCAAACAGATACGATCCCCAGCGGAGTCGCCAGATTGTTGTAGGGAAAAGTATCCGATTCGGATGACCCTATCCCACTCTAAGGGTGATAGTACCTCAGCAACAACTGTAAAGGAAACTACTGAAGGTTTACTTCTTTATGAAAGCAAAAGAGAATGAAAGAATGCACTAACCGTTGCCTTGCGCTTAATGTCGAATCCAAACTCTTCTCTATGGCTGCTTGCTCCCAGCTCCTTGCTCTATTGCTGGCCCAGCTACAACGAGACCCTGCAAAATAGCAAAGAAGGAAACTACAAGCAACATGCAATCATAACTGATTCAAGGATTAATGTAAATCAAATATACAATTATCACAATATATCATTGAAACAAGAGCATATAGAAGAACCTCAATAGCTTTTATTAATGAAGAAGTAAAGTTCTGAGAGAGTTACAACCATTGAAGGCCCCAATCCAGCAACACCTCCCAGCAGAAAGAATTTCTCCTCTTCACCTCCCTCAAGCAATCACCCAATAGCTCTATAGTGAAACCAACAGCATATCATTACTTTGCACAGAATTCCAGCCTCCTGAGCTCATAGGAGAGAGCTCAATATATAGATGAATTGAGAAAGGATGAGTCAGCTTGCAACTGATGTGTAGCTGCCTTGTGTCCTCTCTCTCTTCAGTTGATCTTTAGTTGATCTTCAGTTCTTGAGTCCACTTGGAGAACCTTGCTTCCACTTGGAGAAACAGAGCCTCTGACTCATCACAAGGCGAAATCCCTGATCCAAGTGTCATTTTTGGAAGATTCCAGAGCAATGACTCAGTGTGCCACTTGTCCAATCTCGCTCAACGCAGGTGGCCTTTGTTCTACCTGCTTTGCAACGCAGGTACACCATGGAGGAGTTGTATTTCAGCGCAGAAGCCTAGTGGAGCACCTGCTTTGATTTCAGGATTGCTTGTTTTTGAGTGTTTTCAGGTGGAGAACTGATCTGAGAGCTGTTGGTTTGCTGACCTTGTTCCTCTAGGGGTAGGAACATCATGTTTAGGGAACTTTGGATCCCTTGGATTATTGACAATTCATGCCTGTTGCTGTAAGGCACAAAATTGTCTATAACAAACACCCGGCTGGGTATGACCCTAAAAGAGACAATGATGATGTGTGTCTATCAGTAATTAGTCTCGCCAAAATTGTGTGCTCTGATCTGAGTGAGAGATAGAGTTGTTAGTCAAGGTATTACTAAATGAAAAATAATGTTGGTTGAAATGATGCTAGAACAGATGGATTGCAAATCTAATTCTTCTTATGAGAAATTCTTCAGATTGAGAATGGCCAAGTACCATTATGAATACCTCCCTAGTTAAGAGGGAATGTTGAAGAAAGTGTAACTAGGTTCGGTCTTCATAATGACATAATATTTGTAAATTATGTAATAAAAGATAATAAATTATTTTTGTATACCTTGCTACATGGGTTTCATGAGAAAGAAGTATCTCTAGGTCAAAAGACTTCTTCTTGATATCTTTAGGATTTATTAATATGTCAAAGAGTCATGTCAAGTACAAAGAAGCTCTTCATGAGCCTATGTAAATGTATACAAGTCTACAAAAGTGTGTTGCAACCCTCCAAAGACCAAGCTCAATCATCCATAAGCAAGCACAAGAAGACTGAAAGAAAATTGTTTAGAAGGTCATCGTGTTGGCTTGCATATGGACGTAACCACTATAAATATCCAATCAGGATCAGCACAAAAAGGCAGGAAAAATCTCTCATTCTCTCTGAAGTTTTTAGATGGATTCAAGGAGCAGAGATCTGCATCAAGGAAGGAAAAGACTTCGGGTTTGACTGCACCATGGATGGGTATAAGGTGCAAGAAATCCAAACCTCAGATCTCTCTAAAGTATCAAAATCACATTATTTTAAGGTATTTGGATGGGTATGAAGAGGATTTCGGTTAGGTTGAAGTGCTTGCATTACAAGAAGCAATATCAGCATAATGGTAATGAGTAAAGTCTCGGTATTAAAGTGAAGAGCATTAAGACCTGTCTCCTAACAGCCTCGACATATATATATTCTCGGCACAGTCATGATGGAAAAATCTTCGGTGATGATAGTGACTATCATAGTCTCGGAATAATGAGAAGGAGAAGTAACCATCACATTCTCAGCATAATTATTATGGTCTCAGTTTCAATGTAGAGGATCACGATGAACCCACAGTAAGCGCACATACCTGCAGAATACTCATAGTCACAATGGTAATGATATTGACATTCTAGATAGACACAACATATGATATCTTATGTCTCAGTTGTGTACTTGGTGATCATTGTATCATTAAATATAATCGCGGAGTTAATATATTTGTGATAAGGAAGGATCTTTGTGATACGTTCTCATACACAGTCTTGATCCTGGCATGGACGTAATCAAGATAGTTATAGGATCATGATTTTGATCTCAATATAACTATCATATCCTAGTGATCTCATTATCTCGGTGGTATAGTAAATGATCTCGGTGGAACTAATGTGAAGGTATTAGTGTTGCAGCAATGGTGATCTCAATGAAGGTACATCAATGGTGATCTCAGCGAAGGAGCAGCAAGTGAAGGTGCAACAGCAGTGGGATTACATTAGTATAGCAACAGTAATGATGATCATGTCAATTGTGGCAAAGAAAGGGATTGATGTCTTGGTCTTGGAGTGGCAGAACAAGTCAAGGGTCATGGTCTTGGTATTCATCAATTGGAATCTCTATAAGAGTAATTTTTGTGTGGGTTTTCCTCTCCAAGAGGGAGAGGTTTTGGCCCTAAAAGAAAGCCAAATATCTTGTGTTCTTGTCTCTTTTGTTTTTTGATAGCAGTTTGATGAAGTAAACGCTCACACTAATAATGACAATAAGATCAAGCTAAGATTTGTAAAAACACTTCACAAATTGTTATCATGATAAGAAGAATCACTTTAATTTTAAATGCCCTAGATTCTTCAATATAACCAAGGGCCAGAGTTTTATATGTCATCATTTCTATTGGATGATATTTGTGCACAGTATACATTCTCGGGAATGTATTGGAATTGGACCCCACAAGATAAGTTTTTAGTTTACTTCCATTGCAGGGTGTTTTCAAATATGAGTTTCAGAGGGGCATATGACAGGTTGGCAAAGAATTACTTGCAATCATATTTCAGATGGTATATGAGATTGATCCTCTTTGCATAACTGACTAGGTGAAGGAGTCATTACATAATATCATAGATTGGTTTGTTGCACTATAAGGTACATATATCATATGCTTTGGATGTCATATTTTTCCTCATATTATGTTGTGATATGTGACAAACAAGTTGGTCTTGCAAGAAGTTGTTTATGAGTTGAATAAAGGGTTGTCAGGAGTTCTTCGTAGAAGGAGAAATCCTCTTGGCCCACTTTTCCTTTGAGGATAAGAATGTATGAGCTAAAGAGCCACAAGGCGGTAGATGTATAAATACAAGAGCTAGATCGCTTGCACTTTGCAGTTAAGGACTTTCATGGGTATGACCTTAGAAGAGTGTGAAAGCAACATTTTGACAGGATTGGTTTTGCTTGGGGGTATACATAAATGACTACTGCAAAATATGAAAATTGAAGAACTGGTACAACGAACTAGGAAAGACACATCCAGGAATTGAAGTCGGTTCCCCCCAAGTTCCACCAGCTCAAGATGTATAGGTACAGGAGGCACCACAAGTAATTTCTCAAGTAAGGACTGTAGCTCCCAGGAAAAGGATCAAGAATGATCCAACAACAGAAAGTAGCAGGAAATGGAAATGTGATCCATTGAATAAGAGAGTTATTGAAGTTGAACGTGAAAAGAAAGAATTAGAGGCAAAGATGCATCAAGAAGAAGAGGATAAGATGAGTTTCTTAGAAAGAAACAAGAAGAAGAAGAGGAAAGGAGGAGAGTAGAAGAAGAACAACAAAGGCAGTAACAGGAGGAGGAAGCAAAAAAAATGTTGGAGGAAGAACAAATGACTCGAGAAATAGGAGAAGAATTGAAGGAATATGATGCCATCCAACCATAGATGATGAACCAGGTTCTCCGGCAGAACCTCCTCTTATGGGTGGCCATCTCCCATTTGATGAGATGGGAATCACACCTCCATGAGAAGACAAAGTCACGGATTTATGTAATGTCACAGTTGATTATCTAAAGAAAAGGAGTGTACAACAAAGGAAAAGAAGCTTCCCAAATTATCCTCAAAATCCAGTATCTGTATCCACGAAAAAGGTGATAACCGCAAACACTAGGAGGAATCCCTGGGAAATCATGGCAGTCGTTACGGGAAATCTAGTGTCTATGCAGAGCTGCTAGTCCCACTAAGATGGGTAGCTATCTTAGAAACAAATAGATTAAAGTTACTTTCGTTTTCCTTTATGAGAAGTAGATAGGAGAATATCAAAGAACACCAACCTCAATCCTTCGCTTGGTTCTTTGCTTGTTCCTTCTCCTCACTGACCAGTCTTTGCCACATCTCCCTTGACCACTCTGCTTCAAAGAGTACCTGTAAAGTCAAAGCAGCATAATACCTTCAAAGTGCAGAGATCTACAATCATAAACAATATAGGACCAGATATATATTGACCACACAAATGCATGTACTATCAGACATACAAGAATATGGAGGAAAACTTGAATAGCTTTATTGATATAAAGATTAGAAGAGAGGATTACAACCCATTGATCTGAGCCAGCGTCATCCTCCCAGCATGAAAGCCCTTCTTCATCTCATGAAAAGCTTAGATCACCCAACACTATGATATTCCACCAAGAAACCAACAACACTTCCTTACAAGATGCAAAATTCCAGCCTCCAGATGTCTGTGATGAGGGATCCATATATATATGATTGCAGGGGGGTGAGTCAGCTTCTGGGATTTTGATTAGTGTCCTCTCTCTGATAGTTCTTGATTCCACTTGGAGATTGATGATCTCTTACTCATCCCTGGGTGAATTCAAAGAGGCAAGTGTCACAGGAGAAGTTTCTTGAAGATTCCATGGTGATCCACCTTGCAAACTGTCTCTGCCATTTGTCTACTCTCACCCATCGCACCCTACAGAAGGGATTTTCAGTATTCATCGCACTCTTTACACTAAGCAGGTGGGATGCATCACACCCTCTGCACTGGGCAGTCTGTATGGTCCAGCTTTGACCAGTTCTAAGTAGTTTTCTGTGGAGAACTTCTAGGAGATGATGTAATCAGTTGACCTTGTTCCTTTAGGGTGTGAAGCAAAAATTTTAGGGACTTAGGATCCCTTGGTTCATGGACATGTATGATTGGGGTTGCGTTGCCCAAAAATGTCTATAACACTTTCCCCCTAAAGCATGAGGTCGTTAATCTTTTGATGTCGGGTGAAATGCTTTATCATGAGGATCCGAAGTTTTTTCGAGCTAGAAGGCGACCTATAATAAGATACAATACAATACATTATCTTCATAATATTTTTCATGATCTAGCTGAGGCGGGCATTCCCATGCTCAGCTTTATAAATTCATTTTTATGTACATAAGACAGACAACCGTCTGTGTGGCAAACTGATGATTTTGATAGAGCCATCATCCTTTGATTCGGATGATCATCTGTGCAGCAATGATGTACATTTGATGTCTTTATTTTCCTAAATATATCGCAGCCCGGATGGATGAAACTAGATCTGGGGTCTTCAAACTCGTCCAATCTTCACTCGGAGTACAATTCGATCCATGTGAAAGATGTTCTGGAGTCGAACATGGAAAGACATCGCCTGATTACCAGCCAATGATGTAAGCTATTAACGGGCACGAGAGGAAACACTGATAATGATGATGACCCTCAAGGTACTACAATACAATTCGCATGGTGTGAAAAAGGGACTTGGCGTCGAAACCCACGCAAAATATTTCGGTCGAAGGCCATTGATGTAAACCTGTCATCGGAAGTGAGAAACTTGCCATTGAGGCATGCAAGCTTCAAAGTACTGAAAGGGTTGTTCCTAAGTCGACTTCTTGGATAATGAGCTGATGTCGACAAGAAGCGACCCATCGTAGGAGGGCCTTAATGAATCCCACATCTACGACACGGAACAGAGTAAATGATTTTGGAGGTGAAAATAATCTGATGATACAGGGTTCAGGGTGACAGTCATGAAAGAATGGAGCGTGAATGTATTGCAGCGAATGAGACATAGGTGAATTCTCTGAGCGACTTCTCTTGAACATACCGGTGACACTGACATGGATTGGTAGCGTTAACCCCAAATATGGATGGTGCGATGGACCAATGGTGATATGACCAGTGAACGGAATAACCCAACCCGACTCGGACGTGGAGTGAAAGTGTCATGTTCAAGAGCAACTTGCTACCAATAAAGTTTCTTCAAGTTTTCTTCCCAATTTTTCCCCAGTCATTGCTGACCAGTACCTCTTTATTTTTATCAAGCTTGAGGAGGATAACATATGCTTGTTCTATAATTTTCCCTTTGGGCAAACTCGTCGCTATGTTTTAACGAGCCTAGCGACAGTGAAACTCGTTCTTGTCTATATGGACAAGTTTGTCGCTATTTGGTTTTAACGAGTTTAACGACAAAGATAACTCGGTCCTTTTCAATTTTAGAGAGTCTGAAAGGGACGTAAAGGAAACTCCAATAATCCTTTTTCGTCATATAATCCCTTAAGTCCGAAAAAGTATAAAATAATACGAAAGGGATGAATTTTTGATAATTTTAACGAGCCGAACAAAACAAGCGCTCGATCTTTTTGTGTAATAATCCCTCAGGTCCAAAAAGATTAAAATCTAGAGGAGGGATAGCACTCCCGGTAGCTTTAACGAGCTGGAGAGGCCAACTGCTCAGCAATCTTTTCATATTTTACAAGTCAGACGAGAAGAGCTTAAAGGAGACTTGTTTTTTGAGGAACGAGTGATAATTTCAGGTAGTAGCTGATTCCAGGTAATGTTTGGAATTTTCCAATTACGGCAATGTCACAAGGATGGCTAACAGGATCACTCTTTGCAATTGTTCCTCAAAAAGGGGTAAACAATCAAATGGAGGTGAATGATCGGCTAAAATAGAGTGGAGGTGATGATGAGAACACGACCAGGGCTCAAAAGATGATGATAATGCATTCACGATGGTTATTTACCGGAGGTTGGTTCATTTTTTAATGAGCTTAAACTCTGGGGGAACGTTTGCTCATTGCTAAGGTTTAACTTGAACTTCGCATAAAAACTACTCATGTTAGTCGTATAATAGGTATGTCTCATCGGAGCTTGCACCATTCGAAACTTTGCTCCGCTGCCCCTCACTTGCAAGCTAGGAACGACCAACTAATGTCCTAGGGGTTAGTTAACTACTAAGGTTAGGTAGGAAAAACTTTTTCCTTTTACTCCATCGGCACCGTTGGCCCCTGCGAAGGCGAACGGTCAATTAGACCATTCACCTAACTTAAGCGGTTGAAGTTAGCGGAATTATAGAGTTAGAGTTATGTTGGTCGCTTTTCACTTGCGCACAAGAGGTTTGCATGCCCCCAAGTATAGCGAAGTAGAGTTTCCAGGTTACCCTTCAATTTGCAGACAGAACATTTGTTCCATCGGGAAAGGCCTACCTTTTGACAGAGGTATCTTTTCCCGGTCCAATCCCATTTTCATAAACGTACGGGTGTGTCAGACTAGTCATATATCCTCCACGGAAACTTTACCCTATAACCAAGGTTTTCCTGCCGAAGCAGACCAGGGTGCATGCCCCTTAGGTTTCAATCATGTCCCCCCGAATTACTCGCATTCTTCAGGTGGACGGACCGGATATTGATGAGACATTCCTTGCATGAAAAGACCATTTAGGGATGGCATTTGACTATTAGCTATGTGTGAGCCGGGGAACAAAAGCTGGTCTACGAGCTGGACCACTCGGCCTTCATGCAGAAAACACATTACTCTAAAGAGTGAGGAGACAATGGCTCCCATGCTATAAATATAGTCACGCCCAAGAAGTAGATTATAATATAGAGGTCCTTGGACTACCATTACGTTCATATAAATGGTTTTCCTTCTCAACGTTATAGGTACATTGGGAAGGATCCCTAATGGTCGAATGGTTCCTTTGTCGAAGCCTGTCAGATTTCTTATCTCAGGCAGAAGCGATGGCAAACCAAGCGCTTTCCAAGTAGTTGAGCAAAGGATACTCACAAAAGCCCCTTCATCTATGATGGTACCGACCATGACCATTTTGTAAGCTTGTACAATGATTTGGAATGGTACACTAGCCGGTAAACGAGGTTTGCCTAGTAGATTCCAATCGAAGGAAATGACTAGGTTGCTTGGAGGTGGGACCGAATAGACGGCCGGATATGACTCTGACGAACTTCCTTCCTGCAGTAAAGGAACGGGTAGATTGCCCCCATGTTCATCGGAGTTTGTGTTTATGAAAAGAATTTGAACGGTGTCGTTCTCATTCTCTTCGATGATTGTATCATTTGAAGATGGACCTTCCGAAGACAAGACCGGGTCGACTGCCGCCTCAACCTTTTGACTTTCATCTGGTATGGATTCAACGGGTTTATCTTCAATGATAGATGCTTCGACCGACCATAATGGCGTGTCAGTCGGATTTTCAACTAGTGATGGACTCAGCAAGAGTTTCTTGTATCCAGGAGGAAGCCGTAGCGATGAAGCAGGATGATTATCGCTTCGTCTAGGAAGGTACAATGGTGGACGACGTGATCGCCTTCACACAATTTACAAGGAAAATTACATTTCCTTTTCTTTCCAAATGCTTCACTTTCAGTAGTTGATGATGTACTTTCAACGTGATCTTCAGAGGTTGATGACACCGGATTGTACAAACGAGGAGACCAATCCCTTAAGATCTAAGGGATGCAAGGACAATCTCGATGATAGTGGTCTCCTTTGCAAATGACACATGGAGATTTAGGCTTGGACGGTGCAGTGTGTGGATTTTCACTAGACGATGCTCGGATACCCCTTTTTGCCTTTGGCTCCTTCTTCTTCTTCTCTTTCTTCTCCTTCCCCTTCTTATCCTTCTTAGTTACTTGATTTTTGGCTTTACCAGCTTCATCAAGTGAAGAGGAAGGAGGAGAGGTAGAATCAGACAAAGTAGAAGGTTGGGGGGTAACTTTAGTATCATCTAGTTGCTGACTCGATTGTTCAGGAATCATAGTGTTCTGAACGACGAAGGTCGAGAAGAGCCATATTGGCAAGCCAATCGCCAATCCTGGAAGTGACAATGTGGCCATATGAGGTGCACTAACATCTCCCCAAGAGGAGAAAGGACTAGGATTTCCTCCAAGGGAAAATCCTTGGTTGGTGGACTCCATTTTCCTCAACCTAAGACCAACGCGGGAATGGTGATATCATTCCGATTAAAATAAATTTTAGATGCTTTGACACAATTTGTTTTTTCAATTTTTTAGAGTCGAGAAAAAACAAAAGATGACTCTAGTCGCGTTCGATTTTTAATGAGCCTGAAGTGACAAGTGCTCAGATGGACCTTTTCCTTTAAGGAGTCTGAAAAGGAACGAAAGAGACTACTCTGGAAATCTAGACAGAGGGATTACCAAACCAATCGCAAAACTGCAAAATAATTTTTACGGTACGGCAGTGAATCTTCCCGAATGTTGTGTTCAGTGCATTGCGATCGATAGGGCGGCAGACACGGCTTCCTATGGATAAAGGATATAGCCTATTGTGGTCTCCCAATATATACTCGATGGTACGTGGGAGCACAAGTCCGTACTGGAACTTGTTGTCTCAAAGAGGAGGAATCACCCAACCAATAATGAAAGCGATAGTTACTAGGCTTTACGACACCAGAATACGTCTCTAGCCTAGACTTCTAGATGTTGTGCGTTAGGTTCCAAAGTGTTTTTATGTTCATTGAATTTATTTTACAGTTGATCTTTCTTAAGAAATTTTCCTTTCAGGTTCAACGTGTGATGTAGATATACAATTCCTAAAATGCAATCTAAGATGATAAACAATCGTTTAATCTTATTTTTGCAATGAAAATCCTAGCTACTAAAGAAAGAGAGATGATATTCTTTCAACATAGAGCAGAGAGCACACACTAGATGCACTGTCCTAAATCAAACCAACAAGCAGTCTAAATGCAAATGCACATGCATGTATTTGTTTTCAGCTTTCTTAATGTGTGAATGACAAGAATAATGCTAAGTACAAATCTGAATTATCTTTTCAAAGCGACAGTACTAACAAATTTCTCTTCAAAAACGAAAGGAAGATAATGACGACACTTTGCTATTTTGAATTGAAAACTGCTTTCGACACTTGAAAAACTACTAATTCAAATCAAATACAAGAGTAATTGTATAATCGACCATCAATAACAATATAATTCTTTTCTTTGACTGAAAACGACACTTGCGACACTTTCAAATCAAAAGACGACAGTTTGATTATGTTACTTTTTGTAAAAGAGAAATGTAAATGGTATACAATACATAAAAACATTCAAAATTCTTTGTACTATGGAGGCGGAATCATGTAAAGGAAGGAAGTTTCCACAGTGGTATACTGATCGTAGATAGTAAAACTCCTGAATAAAGTTGAAGAGAGTGAACACAAAACCAAAATCTGAGAGCAGAAGAGGTCTTATCTGATCAGCGCACCTACAACACAGGGAAAGTGTGATGCAGCACACCTACTGCACACGGGAGGTGCGATGCATCCAGATTCCCAAGAGGAGAAAGTGCGATGGTCCATGGATGAGACTTCAACTTGGTTCTTGGTCACAGTTTGCAGCTTAGTTCAGGGATTTAGGCCGAGCTAATGGTAGTCAGTAAATAGAAATCACAGGGGTTGATCTAATGAGGTTATTAGAGCCACCACTAGGGCAATTAGGATGTTTGCAAATTGATTGTTCAGTTTATAAACAAAACCTGGAGATAGACTGAAGCAACATTGATCTACTTTGCACTTGCATAGCAAATGCAGTTCGAAGGCTAGCTGGCTTAACTTCAGGCTCCGTCTATAAGTTTATAAAGCAAACAAATATAGACAAGCAAACAATCTATTCGCTCCCCAGTGGAGTCGCCATTTTGTGATCGGGAAATCTAATGTCTATGCAGAGTTTCTAGTCCCACTAAGATGGGTAGCTATCTTAGAAACAAACAGATTAAAGTTACTTTCATTTTCCTTTATGAGAAGTAGATAGGAGAATATCAAAGAACACCAACCTCAATCCTTCGCTCGGTTCTTTGCTTGTTCCTTCTCCTCACCGACCGGTCTTTTCCGCTTCTCCCTTGACCACTCCGCTTCAAAGAGTACCTGTAAAGTCAAAGCAGCATAATACCTTCAGAGTGCAGAGATCTACAATCATAAACAATATAGGACCAGATATATATTGACCACACAAATGCATGTACTATCAGACATATAAGAATATGAAGGAAAACTTGAATAGCTTTATTGATATAAAGATTAGAAGAGAGGATTACAACCCAACACTATGATATTCCACCAAGAAACCAACAACACTTCCTTACAAGATACAAAATTCCAGCCCCTGGATCTCTGTGATGAGGGATCCATATATAGATGATTGCAGGGGGGTGAGTCAGATTCTGGCATTTTGATTAGTGTCCTCTCTCTGCTAGTTCTTGATTCCACTTGGAGATTGATAATCTCTTACTCATCCCTAGGCGAATTCAGAGAGGCAAGTGTCACAGGAGAAGTTTCTGGAAGATTCCATGACGATCCACCTTGCAAACTGTCTCTGCCATTTGTCTACTCTCGCCCATTGCACCCTACAGAAGGGCTTTCCAGTATGCATCGCACCCTTTACACTGAGCAGGTGGGATGCATCGCACCCTCTACACTGGGCAGTCTGTATGGTCCAGCTTTGACCAGTTCTGAGCAGTTTTCTGTGGAGAACTTCTGGGAGATGATGTAATCAGCTGACCTTGTTCCTTTAGGGTGTGAAGCAACACTTTTAGGGACTTAGGAGCCCTTGGTTTATGGACATGTATGATTGGGGTTGCAGCGCCCAAAAATGTCTATAATAGCAGCTAATGTTAATGTTGCTTTTGCTACAATCACATAAGATAACTTAGAGTATCTATTGAATGAGAATGCATGATTGAGGAAATATTTAGTTGCAGCAAAGCAACAAGCAGAACATCTCGCTACAGAAAACCAACGACTATATTCCCACAACTTCAACAAATCAGAATGGCAGTCATCCATACAGGAGGAATTGGGGCCAATGGAGGATACTATGGCACAATTGTATGATGAAATGATACTTATCCATGAAGTAGTGGTACCCCTTGTTGGTATACAAAAGAAATCACAAGAAGTATTAAATCTCCTAAAGGTGGCAAACAAAGTTATTGATCAAATCCAAGAATGGGCTGCCAAGTATCCAAATGTTCTGCAATAGTTGGTTAGAAAGGACAGGATTGTCACTAAAGCATACATATTACAACTGAGACTCCAACATCAGAATTACATCCGTCTTGGAGAACAGACGGCTAACACTATTGCTGCCTATAGTCGACTACACAATGGCTTAGAGTCTCTAGCACAAAAACACGAGATGCCTTCAGTGGGATCACTCGGAGAGATAAGAGGTAGGAAAGTCATCTTACAAGAAGTGAGACAATATACTGAGCAAATCAAGCAAACATTAGAACAAGAAGGATTGCAGATCACTAAAGACATTATTCTACAATATGCCATTGCACTAGCTAAAGCTCACATGAAATTGTCATGGCTATGAAATAATGTACAATCAATCTCCAAATCTATATTGACAAAAACACTGGAGGTGAAGATGAGGTTTGCAGATGACTTGTCAGTCCGAATCAAAGTCATTGCTACGGAATTCAAAACATGGCATACATATATTACCAATGAACTCCATGAAGAAGGAAATGACTTATCAATTTGAAAGCATTTTTTTCTTATTAGAAGTCATGTCCTATATAGCCACCATCTTATATGTATTTTGTCTTATGTAATAAGTCTAATGTAATGAAGCCCAAGAGACACATGTGTTATGTAAAATGTCATGTATAGAACGTGAAAGATTGTATGGAAGCCCATATCCACTGTACTATATGTATTTCATCTTATGTAATAATTCTAATGTAATGAATTCCGAGAGACACATGTGAAATGTAAAATTTCATGTATATAATGTGAAAGGTTGTATGGAAGCCCATAGGTCATAGAAATTGAATAGTCAAGAGGAAACTCAAAATTCATTGTCATTTGTTATAAATAACTCCTCATAACTCAAGTAAAAGGATTGGATTCTTAGAGTTCTGCCTTGCCTTCTCTTGTATTACATAGGAGGTAAATCATTCTTTGGAGAAGCATGTTGTGGCTTCATGTTCCACTAATGGATCTAGTGTTTCATCTATGTAATAGTGTATTTGGAACCTTTCATTAATGATCATAAGCTCTTTGAGCTATCACTTCTTCACACATGTATCATGAAAGTAGTATTACTATTCTTGATATGTTTGTGATATATATTGGCATAATACATACCAAGACTAATGAACTATTTTTTTGCTTAGATATGGATATTGTTGAATAAGTGTTGTTATCATTTTATGATTGTTGTTTATCTTGTGAACTAATTTGCAAGGAAATCAACAAGACTTTCTCGTCCACTTACAAGTATCTCTTAGGATAGTACTATTGTTAAAATTGGCAACGAGGGCCAAACTCCACATGGGTCATCTTATTTATGGCAGCTAATATTTTTCTTGGATTCCTCTCTCTGAGAGGTGTAGGATTGATCTAAAGATCATTCGATTTTGACATGTACAAACGAAGATATGAATTTATTTATGTTATGGACAAATTGTCAAGGTTGGCCAACAAACTTATATAGGCTCAGAAGCCCAACAATCACATCTATTCATCCTCAACGTTGCATATAAATAGAAGATGACTTAGCCTCATTTGGACACACTCATCTTCACACATCTCTCTCTCCAGACATGTGAAGGGAAGGAAGGAAAATTTTATATTCTGGACGTTGACCAAGTTTGACCGAATTTCAGACACTGTTTTTGGGCTGCATTGACCATCTTTGATTGCGATTTTTGGTGGAGAAACTTTGTCCCATCAAGCCGCATTTTTGGGCATAGAAATAGAGGTTAAATGTGGACTATTGACTAACGTTGACTGCAACTAGGGCTGACCGCAGGTGGACTGTTTGAATAGACTTTGACTAGGCTGATTTCAGACTGTTTTGAGGCTAAATTTGACCGACATGTTGAGGGTCAAATCTGCCTTGTTGACTTTTCTGGTTAGGGCTCTTTTGCTACTCTTATAAATGATCATATTTGTAAATTGTACCATCTCACTCTGCTAAACTATTGAAGCCTATAAGAAGAATTGATCAAGGGTTTCCCCACATTGGGGTTTCTCCCTGGCTAGTGCCACATCTTGTGTCCTCTTTTCTTGGCTTGTCTTCTACTACTTATGTTTATGTTCTATCTTCATTTTACTATCACGTTGATGTCATTGCTAAACTAGATATTGATATTGGGCCAATAAAGAAATTGAAGTAAAATTTCTCTTAAGCATAGAACATACCATTGTTGCCTAAAATTAACATGGTATCAAAGCCAAGGTGAAGACAAAGTCCAAGCAAGAATGAAAGAAAAACCACCAAAGACAGTTGGAAAAGGAAAAAAGACTCAATGGGTTCCTCATCCTACTTCTCAGCTGAAGATAGGCTCCATGATAAATCTGAATATCATCGATGGAAGATGTCTCTTGATTTGACCTCAGAAGAAAAAGAAGTGATGGATTATGTGTAGGGTAAAATCCTTAAACCTCCTTCAAATGAGCCGGTTGCTTCGTAGACAAAGTATAATAGGGTTGAAGTCAAAGCGAAGAATATTATCATGGATTCCATTGAAAAGCATCTGATGGCCTATATCTCTGAATTGAAGACCTCCAAGGAGACCTATGACAGGTTGGTCGACATGTTCAAGGTTAGTAATGATAATCAATTTATCTTCCTCAAGAATAACTTGAAGGATGTTAAGAAGGTCAAGGACGAAGACATTCAATCCTATTTCTTGAGGATTACTGAGATCAAGAATGATCTACTTTCAATTGGAGAAGTTATTCCTGATAGGGAACTTACTCTCACCACCCTTGGAGGACTCCCACCTGAGTGGTATGTATTTAGAACCACTATACTCAACAATGATCGAATTGCAGGGTTTGAAGAAGTGATGTCAAGATGCATTAAAGAATAAACAATAATGGTGGAGCAATAAATGCCTTCTCATAGAAGCAGCCACACTGCATTCTTCGCTCATGCCAAGAGGAAGAACAATGCAGGTTCAAAAAGGCAAAGTCAAGGAAGACCGGGATTCAAAAATGGAAGGAAGGGAAGATGCTTTTTTTGCAATAAGTTTGGCCACTATGCAAGGGAGTGTCCTAATAGAAGGGATATACCTCGATATGATGACTATCATAACAACTCCAGAGGAAACTTCAACAACAATGATCAAAGGAATGGTTGGTCGAATGGAAAAGGAAAAAGGTATGTGGGACATAAGGGAAATGGGACCCTCCAAGAAATCAAGGAACTCTTGGTATGAAGAATCCAATGTTGTTTACAATAACCAAAAATAATATTATCTTATATCGGCCCTCTCCACTGCCTCTCCTCCAAACACTTTGGGAAATTGGCTGATTGATAGTGGTGCCTCAAGGCACTTCACCGGATACAAGGAAGTCCTTTCTAATCTAATAGAAAAGGAGACAAACTTGAAGATCATCCTTGGAGATGATGCCACTTATCCCATGAAGGGAGTAGGGAATGTTACCCTTCAATTTAATCAAGGTAACATTATTCATTTGCAATAAGTACTATATGTACCCGATCTTAAGAAGAACTTGGTGTCCATTTCGGCAATGGAAGACAAAGGATTCAAGGTGGATTTTATCGATGGAAAGGTACGTGTTTGGAAAAGAAATTTTAAATATGCTTTTACTCTTGGGTTCAAGGTTGACACTTTGTATCAAGTTGGAGAAATTCCATTCGGAGCCATGTCTTGCGACACATCTCCACAATCTAAACTATGGCACCAAATGTTTTCCCATCTTCATTATAAGGCCCTACCCGATGTGAGATAGATGGTGACAGGTATGCCCAAGTTAAAAGTAAAGCATGAAGGTGTATATGTGCCAAAGGAAAACTCACAAGGGAGCCATTCCCCTTAAGTAATAGCAAGACCACATATATATTACAATTGATCCACTCTGACATATCTGGTATGATGCTCGTAAACTCTTTGGGAGGATACTTATATTCTCTCACCTTTACAGATGATTATTCTCGCAAGACTTGGATCTACTTCTTGAAATATAAGGATGAAATCATTCACTTGGTTCCGACACTTGAAAGCCTTGATCAAAAACCAATTCGAGAAGAAAATCAAGATATTAAGGATTGATAATTAAACCGAGTACGAATCCAATGAATTCCAAGATTATTGTAGAGAAGTTGGCATTAAGAGGGAGGCTACAACGCCATATAATCCCAAGAAGAATGGTGTGGCTGAAAGAAAGAATCTCTCTATTGTAGAAGTTATTCATGCCATGCTTCATGATCAAGGCCTTTCCAATTTTCTATGGTTGAAGCTACAAATATCGTCGTGTATGTTCAAAACCAATGCCCTCATCAAGCATGGGACTCCAAGACTCCCAAAGAAATGTTCACTGGTAAGAAACCCGGTGTCTCTCATTTTATAATTTTTGGAAGCCCCTATATTTTCATGTGTCGAAAGAGAAAAGAAGCAAATTGGGTGCATCCAGGAAGAAAGGAATCTTTGTGGGCTATAATGAAAATTCTAAGGGATATAGAATTTATGTGGTTGGTCAAAAGGAAGTTGAGATAAGTCATGATGTCACCTTCAACGAATATATGGTCCTCAGGAAGATCAACAACCTTCTTATCCTAAGGAAGGAAAAAGAAGCTGACACCAGAAATGAGGATGAAAAAGAGGACCAAATGATGCCTGATGTGGATGAACCTATGGATTCTGTTAATCCTCCTCTCATGAGCCTTCCTCCTCTAATAGGATACCCCCATGGCTTAGGGAGACTCTCGAAGATGCCAAGAGACACATTGCACTAAGCGAGACTTTCTGTGAAAGCAGGAAGTCGAATAGGTATCAAGGATATTTGACCGCCATGAGCACTATCATTCAAAATTAGCCTTCATCATTCAAATTTGTGAAGCAACAAGTATGGAAGGATGCTATGAATGAAGAATATGAGTCAATTATGAAGAATGATATTTGGGATGTGGTCCCTAGACCTTAGGAAAAATCGGTTGTCACCTCTAAGTGGCTTTACAAAATCAAGGATGGAGCTAATGGAAGTGGAGAAAAGTTCAAGGTTCGCTTTGTTGCTCGAGGCTTCTCTCAAAAGGAAGGTGTAGATTATGATGAGATATTTGCACCTGTTTCCTGATACACCATCATCCGCTCAATCACAGCCCTTGTTGCCTCGCAAGGATGGAACCTACATCAGATGGATGTCAAGATCGCTTTCTTGCATGATTCAATCAAAGAGGAAGACTATGTGGAACAACTCGAGGGGTTTGAAGTACATGATCGGGAATCTCATGTATGCAGGTTGAAGAAAAATCTCTATGGATTGAAGCAAGCACCCTAGGCTTGATATGAGAGGATCGATAGATATATGATGAAGTTGGGATTCACTAGAAGTGAAGTTGATCTGAACCTTTACTTTAAGGTTGAAAATGATAAAACTCTCATTCTGGTACTTTATGTGGATGACCTCTTTCTGACAAATGCAGACCCTCTCATTCACAAATGTAAGAGGGAGTTGGCTTCTGAATTTGAGATGAAGGACCTAGGACCGGTGCACTATTTCCTAGGGTTGGAGGTCTGGCAAAAGCCAGGAAAAATTTTCCTCTCTCAAGGAAAATATGTTGTGAAGATATTGGAAAGATTTTGGATGGTGGACTGCAAGCCTGTGACTACTCCAATGGAACTTAACTTTAAGAAGTTATGTGGTAGTGCTGCTAGACCTAAATTGGGAAATGATTTTGAGTATTGTCAACTCATAGGAGCACTGATGTTCTTGGTGAAATCTCACCTGGACATATGTTTTGCAATTAACACATTGAGCCAATACATGGTCGAGCCTCATCATATACATTGGATTGCCGCCAAGAATCTTATGAGATGCCTTTGGGGCACAATCACTCATGGAATAAGATAAATTGCCAGAGATGTGAGGCTACATGGTTATTTTGATGTTGATCGGGCTGGTAGTGTGATGGATCGCAAGAGCACTTTTGGATGTTTTTTTTTTTTGGGTTTTGCTTCGATATCCTGGATGAGAAGGAAACAGAAATCGATTGCCTTGAGCACCGTTGAGGCCGAATACATAGCTGCTAGTATGGACTCCTACAAAGCTGTCTAGTTGAGGAAGTTCTTCAGTGAGATGATTGGACATGTTTTGGATACCACTGTGATCCTCTGTGACAACCAGAGTGTGATATGATTATCAAAGAATCTTGTGTTTCATGGTCGCTCCAAGCATATAGATATCAAGTACCACTTTATCCGAGACATGGTACAACGAGGAGTAATAAGGCTCCATCACATTGGGGTTGATGAGAAGGTCGTCGATATACTCACAAAGCTCTTGGGAAAGGTCAAATTATTGGCCTTTCAAGAATGACTTGGAGTTGTGGAGAGAACCTCTTATGATTGTCCTGTATGAGATGAACATTGAGCTCTGGGAGCTCTGAAGGGCTTGGGGTACTTCTTGGAGCAATGAGAAACCATAGGGTGAGTGGTTCATCCTTCTCCTATGATACCCCTTGGCGACATGTAGGCAGGACGAGTAGTTCATCCTTCTCTTGCTGAGACATCCTACCCATGTAGTCTGGGAGTCATGGGAATTACCTCTCATCTGGAAAATGAGTAGGGAAATGAGGATAGGAACCATAATGCTACCAATGGACGCATCGTGTTCTAGCGTACTCCCTATGTTAGGATAACTGACATTGATCTTGGATCAATTGGAACTAACTTCGGGTCAGTAAGAGTGGTATGAGAGACTCGTTTTTGATTGGGACTAACTTCAAGTCAGTAGAGAATGATATGATACATTCTCGATCACTTCTTCTTATTCATAGTTCAGCAGAGTAGAGCAGTGCATTGATGGCAGAGATAGTACAGATTAGAAGATGGATTAGAAAATGGATTTCTCCCTAGTTGAGAGGGAGTATTAAAATTGTCAACTAGGGCTAAACTCCACATGGGTCATATTATTTATGGCAGTTGATATATTTCTTGGATTCCTCTCTCCAAGAGGCATAGGATTTATCTAAAGATCATCTGATTCTGACATGTACAAATGAAGATATGAATTTATTTATGTTATGGACAAATTGTCAAGGTCGGCCAACAAACTTATGTAGGCTCAGAAGCCCAACAATCACATCTATTCATCCTCAATGTTGCATATAAATAGAATATGACTTAGCCTCATTTGGACACACTCATCTTCACACATCTCTCTCTCCACATATGCGAAGCAAAGGAAGGAAAATTTCTTGTTGTGGGCGTTAACCAAGTTTGACTGAATTTCAGAGACTATTTTGGGTTGTGTTGACCATATTTGACTGCGATTTTTGGTGGAGGAAATCTGTCCCAGCAGACCACATTTTTGGGCACAGGAACCGAGGCTAAACATTGACTGTTGACCAACGTTGACTGCAGTTAGGGATGAATCTAGATGAACTGTTTGACCAGAATTTGACTGGGCTGATTTTAGACTATTTTGAGGGTTGCTTCATCTTGCTATTTGGAGGCCGAAGTTCACTAAAGTTGACCCAATTGTTGAGGGTCAAATCTGCCCTGTTGAACAACGTTGACTTTTCTGGTTAGGACTCTTTTACTGCTATTATAAATTATCAGATTTGTAAATTGTACTATCTCTCTCTGCTGAACTATTGACGACTATAAGAAGAATTGATCAAGGGTTTCCCCACATTGGGGTTTGTCCCTGGCTGGTGCCACATCTTGTGTCCTCTTGTTTTGGCTTGTCTTCTACTGTTTATGTTTATATTCTATTTTCATTTTACTATCATGTCGATGTGATTTCTAAACTGGATATTGATATTGGGCCAGTAAAGAAATTGAAGTAAAAATGCTCTTAAGCATAGGACATACCATTGTTGCCTAAAATTAATAACTATTACTTCCCTAACCAGAGACTTATTTCCCTTTACCATCCATGGAAGTTTCCTATGCATTCTACTTTTGGTGTCACACAAATCTTACAGACTTTTTGCCCCAAAGAGGTGTTTGTGATCTCTTATGTATGTGTTGTAACCAAGGCGTACCTCTAAAACCTTTGCAATGGTGGTCGGACCATATAGTCAAATGGGACTCCTACACCAAATAGTGTGAGGTCTAATTGGGACCTCACATTAGGGAGATCCCTTGTATGTTGGTGGTATCCAACATTGTCAAAATTTTGGCACTAGAAGGAGGGCTAGATGACAAGTTGAGCCTGTGAAGTTTGTTTGAATCTCTTACCTTTAATGGCTTTATCCCATATCATAATCTCGAGGTGTTTTCTGAAGCTTTAGATATTTCAATCCTCATGGAATTTCTACATAACTTGTCACATTTAAAATTCGATGGCAAGGGTACAACAACCGTCCTTGATTACATGATTGAGTTTGTTCAATTTTTTTTTCATGTGGTGTTTATTCTGAAGATATCCTTGTCGGGTTGTTCACCCTTACATTGGATGGCTGTGTTAAGTAATGGTGTTATTATTTGCCTTTTGCTTCTATATCTTCTTTTAAGCAATTGGTTAATGAGATTCACCACGTTTTCGACAAGTATGAATATCAATATGTTCTTAATGAAATCAATCAACTTAGAATGGAATCAAATGAATCCCTTAAACAGTTTGTTGATTGGTTACTTCATCTTTGCTATGAAATTCTAGATGAGGATGCGGATTGGAAATTTTTGGATGAAATGTTTTGTTCCTTAGTCGGGATTTCAAGAAATATTTTGAATCATAATCATTATGCACATCCATTCAAAAGGAATTTCAACATCCTGAAGAAGAATTTGATATTCCTTTTATTCCTTATCCCCCTCCTTTTGATGTTCCATGTTTTAATCTCGAACTGATCAGTGAGCTGGGAGATCAATTTGTTGATGAGGAATTATCTCTTATATCACATATTTCCCTAGATGATGATTTCCCTGATCCCATTAATCAATAATATTCAAATATGATAATACCCTTTTTGACCATGAACCTGTTAATCAAGTTGAATCCTTGAACCACCATCATCCCGATCATTTCATTTTTTCTTAATTGTATGGTGATGATTGTTCAAGTTTCATGGATGAATCTTTGTTCCCACAGGAAGATTCATATTTGTAGAAGTTTCAAATGGATTTTGATGCAATTATTGAAGATTTCCTCTCAGGTATATCTCCTTTTGTTCAAGAAGATGACATGCTTATTATTGAGGATTTTTGTCGTAATCTTGAAAATATATCTGATGAACCTCAATTGCCTTATGAATCTTGCAATTTGAATGATGATTGGTGTTCAGACAAGCAGCTGATCGTGCTTTCTTGGTCTAAATTTTGATCTCTTCAAAGTTCAAATTCAAGTCGAGTGAACAAGACACTTCAGCCTATGCTTATGGTTATGTCAGGTTCTTGTTACCGTGACGATACTTGTGATTTTGTTCACTTTAAGCTTTTCTTGCAGAATTTGGTCATTAATGTCATCTCATGGGATGCCGATTCCCTCTTGAGGGATTCTCACTTTTTACATGTTTGATTCTTCAACCCTCAAGGTAGAAAGTTTAATTAGGCTTTTAAATTTCAATTTTTGCATCCCCCTTCATGCAAATATATGATCTGTGATGTGGAAACAAAGAATGATATTAATGATTGTCAAGTCCATTGACCTGACATCTCTTCTACGTCATCCATAAAAAGGTTCAACTCACACGATAACATGAATTGTTGTCAATATGTCATACTCGCTTATAATATGGATTTGTCTTTGGTTAATTTTGCTTGTTAAAGTATTCCTAAATGTTGTTTCCATGATCCTATTGTAGATTGGCTTGAAGAGTCTTATCAACTAGGACCCATGTCTCATAGCCTGTTCTTTCATGTGTTCAACCAAGTCTTTTTGGTTTTGAAACTGAGAAATGTTGTTGTTGTGTAGTTTTTAGTTCGATAGAGTAGTTAAGTGTGTCATAAAATTGTGCTTGCACTTTTTCCTTTTACTTGTCATTGCATATGTTTTGGTTGTTTATCTTTTTCACTGCATTGTATCTCACTTTGATTTTACACGAACACATCTTTCGACTCAAAAGTCAAGAGAAACTTCTATGGTTGCATTGAAAGTTCCATTCTACTTAACCCAAACCTGTAACTGTTAGCTTAGGGTAGGATCGGTTGCATTTAGTTAGATGCATTACATTCATGTTTTGCATTTTCATTTTCTCACGCTTTCTCTTTTAGGTTCTAATAGTTCTTGCATAAAGATGTTTTTGAGCTTCAAGACGATGTGGCTAATATTTTGCAAAAGGCAAGTTGTGGTAACATACAACCCTTGGCTAATTTGTTACCCTCTTCTTTGATTTGGTTTATACATCTGTAAATTCAATGATTTTTGGATGGAAAATATGATCCTTCAGCTGGGAAACCATAAGCAGAACCATGATGCCCATATCTATTTAGGATTCTTGTTCCCACACTCGTTTTTTGTTTATAAACCTGTCTCCGAAGGAGAAACCTATTTTGCTCTCAATCAGTCGAGATCTCTCTTCCATCCCATTTAAAAATAATAAGTGATGATCTGTAATGTAAACTTGAAGGTGATAGGAAAAATTGAAAGAAATTTTTTAAGTTTTTTAGGCAATATATCACTTTGAAAAATCACTTAAAATAATGGTTTTAAAACTTAGTTGAAAGCATAAACATAGACAAATATACCATATCAGAAACACATAACAAAAAAAAATGATAAAGGATTTCACCCCTATCCTTGGGCTACATCTCCTGGTCCAACTTCTAACGTTGGGCCTCTCTCATTAAGTGCTCAAATTTATGTTTACATGGATTTACAATGCTCAGAATGTAAAAATTATGTCTCCAATGGCTCCAAAACAGTAAAAAACCCATAACTGGGCTCTTGTTGGGCTAAATTTGGCCAAAACCTAAAGAAGTTATGCTCTATAGAAGATTTTTCTGTTAACTTATCTACAAACTGGATTGATCTGCTATCCATCCTACAAATATGCCTTTCGAGAACCGCCAAGCAACAATTTCGCTTGGCGCTAACAATATTTGTGCCAAATTGGGTGCAAAATGTCGCTCCATTTAAATGTCCAATAAGGCCTAAGGCAGAAAATAATGGTCACATGGGGCCATGTGCCCACAGATTGGGGATAACCGTCCACCCCCATCAACATAGCCCCCAAATCTTTGGCTTTTAGTTCCATGCCACCATAAGACCGGGTTTTTTTCCCAAAACCTTGTGCCTGATTTCCATCTCTTCGTCGAGCCCTCCGCTGTGATGACATGTGGTTCCATGGATTGTGGTGACCGTGGGTTGGTCCTTATTCTTCTGCCCCGCCTCAACTGTTAGCACTCTATTTTATGGCTGCGATCTAGTGGTTATATTTCGTGGGTGCTCAAACCATGGGCCGGGGCTAAGCCTAAGCCCTTGGCTCCTGTTGCTTGTGGTCTCGTGGCAATAAGGTGACCGGGGGCCAAGGCTAAGCACTCACCCCGCTCGCCAACATTGAATTGTGCAAACTTTAAACAAAACTCTGCCACCATAGTTAATAAGACTCACCTAATAGTGTAGTGGTAAGGATTTGTGCTACTACCCCATCGGTCTCATGTTCAATTCACTCGGAGGTAGTTTGGCATAACAAAATTTCAGTGGATTGTTGGGAGGCCACGTGGCTACACACCATTGGCCCATGTGGCTCCCACTCATTGAGCCAACAAACCACCAATTCAACCAATCAAAACTCAATATATTCAGACCATTACGGAGAGGTCAAGTGACAACCTGCCATTGATCCAAGAAAAATAGTCACCCCGCCCAGTCAGTGTACGAACTGCGCAGTTAGCAGTCCTGCAACCAACTTGCAATTTTTTTACCTGTTTGGGAAAACAATCAGAATGTGATATCGATTTTGAGCGATTCAAGTTCTATTGGATTCAAGTCATTGAGATCTACGCTTTGGTATAGGTTTCGAGCACTTTTTATGTAGGTTTTAACCCCGTACAGAAATTACCTGCATACGAATTCTAAAACACAAAAAATAAATAATGCGAGAGCAGAACACATAAAACACATATACACAGAGATTTTCCCCTAGATCCCAAAACCGGGACTACCAGCTTGATTTTTCATTATGTTCCATTCAATGTTACAATACATATTTATACATGCCAAAGCATTCAATACCATGGACCGAAAAGCATCGCGTCCAATACCATGGACCGAAAAGCATCGCGTCCAATACCATGGACTGAAAACCATCGCGTCCAAAAAACATGTGCGAAAATCATGCACAAAACCATAGGTGGGCCCGCCCAACCTAACATAAGGTCCAAAACCAAAATTTTCCGGGGCGTTGCCTCGGACCCCATAAAGTGGGGTTACGGGTGCCCTTCAAACCCCCTGTTAACTACATGGAAAGAATATAACACAACCCAACATTATCCCACTTGTTGTTTTCTCTCCACAGGGGTCCACAAGAGAGCTTAGTCATTTTCCCAGCCCTGAAATGCCCATTGTCTCTCTACACCAAGAGAACTTCTCAGAGCTCACTGATTTTGTCAATGCATCTGCAATATTCTTCAAAGTGTCCACCTTTACAAGCAACACCTTTTTGTCTTCTATCATATCCCTCACAAAGTGATATTGAACATCAATGTGCTTTGTCTTTGAATGATATGCAGGGTTCTTTGCCAGAAAATTGCACTTTCGCTGTCACAGTCTATCCTTATAGCTTCCTGTACTAACCCCATACTTGAACACAATCTTTGCAACCAAACTGCTTCCTTGCTTGCATGAGTGGCTGCCATGTATTATGCCTCTGTAGCTGATAGTGCCACTACAGATTGTTTCTTACTCATCCAACTGACTGCACCTCCAAATAGGTTAAACACATACCCACTTGTAGATCTTCTCTGATCCAAATCTCTAGCCCAGTCTGCATCAACAAAACCATGAATATCCAACACTCTGTCCAATCCTGGTCTTCCTTGGTAGCATAGACCATAATCACTAGTGCCACGCAAATACCTGAAAACTCGCTTCACTGTTGTCCAATGCTCCTTTCGTGGTTTTGACATAAACCTGCTCAATACTCCCATTGCATGTGCAATGTATGCTCTAGTACAGACCATTGCATACATCAGGCTACCACTTGCACTTGCATATGGAACACGGGACATGTCCTCTTCCTCTTCTTGTGTCTTGGGACATTCTTTAGCAGATAACCTCACACCTACAGGAATAGGAACCTTCATCGGTTTACTATCCTGCATATTAAACCTCTGCAGTATTATCTCAACATACTTCCTCTAGTTTAACCAAAGCTTCCTCTTTGCTTGATCTCTTTTAATTTCCATGCCCAAAATATAGTTTGCAGCACCAAGATCTTTCATGTCGAATTTGGAGGACAATTGGGTCTTCAAATCTTGGATAATTTCTTTGTCATTTCCAACCAGCAACATATCATCTACATACAAGACCAGATAAATAACACGGTCACCAATTAATTTAAAATACACTCAGTGATCTGCTTTGCTTCTGGTGAAGCCAAGTCCCCATATAAATGTATCAAATTTCTGATACCACATCCTTGGTGTTATAGACATTTTTGTGCCTCGCGTCAAGGAGCAGGAAATGTCGATAATTACAGGGATCCTCAGTCCCTAAACATGTTGTTCTTACCCCTAAAAGAACAAGGTCATCAATCAACAGCACTTCCAATCAGTTCTCCACCTGAAAACACTTCAGAACAGGCTTATTTTGGATCATGTCAGCTGCTTAACTGAGCTTCTGCGCTGTATTGCAACTGTCCCACTCTGTACCTGCGCTGGAAGTCAAAAACAATGAAGGCTACCTGCGCTGGGCGAGATTGGCCAAGTGGCACAGTCCTCCTGCAAGGTGTCAATTGCCCAGGAAGCTTCCAAACTGACACTTGGTTCATCAGATTCGCCTTGTGATGAGTAAGAGGTACTTGATCACCATGTGTAACCAAGGATCTCCAAGTGGACTCAAGAACTGAAGATTAACTGAAGAGGGAGAGGACACTAGTCAGCTCTATGCCAGCCTCAAGCTGACTCATCCTCTCTTCTTCTCTCCTATATATAGAGCTCTTCTATGAGGTCTAAGAAGGCTGGAATTTGGTATAAGCAAGGAGGTGCTGTTGGTATACTGCCAGGATTATTGGGTGATTGTTTTACTAGAGGTGAAGAAGAGAGTTCTTGCTGCCGAGGAGGTGCTGCTGGATTGGGGCCAACATCATTGGTTGTAACTTCCTCTGGAACCCTGTTACTTTCTATCAATAAAGTTTGCATGTTCTTCTATATACTTGTTTTACATAGATGCTTTTGTGTTTACATGTATATTTGATGCAACCTAATCCATGCTTCAATTATGATTGCTTGTATCTCGTAGTTTGCTCCCTTTTGTTGTGCAGATTTTGTGTGTAGCTGGATCGGCTTGGAGAGTAAAGAGCTGGGAACGGGATACAAAGCGAGAAGGACAAGGATCGACTAAGCGCAAGACACCAGGTTGGTTGATCCTCTTTCTATTCTCTCTGTGCTTTCATAAAGATGAACATGAAAACTTTGTCATTCAGTTGTTGCTAAAGTCTGTCACCTTTAGAAAGGGTTAGTGTCATCCGCATCGGATACTTTTCCCCACAACAAACTGGCGACTCCGCTGGGGAGATCCTAGTATCTTGTTGTTGTAGTATTTTGCTATTCATTTCTTGAAGAAAGGAGTACCGAATCGAAAAGCTTTTGACTCTATCAAAAGCGAAGTAGAGGGTTTTGCTACTCTTGCTCCTTTGCTGAGCAAATTCAAGATTTAAAGAGCTAATCTACAGATGAATCCTTACTCTTAGTGATAGATCTTTATCCTCTTGATCATCCCTTAGCCTGTACTTAACCCATAACATTTTATTTCAGTCAAAACAGTACATTTTTGAGCTTTTTATGACCCGGAATTCTTAGCAGACGTAACTCTCGTAAGTCAGTGCAGGCTGTCCACAGGCAGTCTGCATTACAGCGCAGGTGCTCCCTTCGGGAACTGCGCTGAGAGTGAAACTGGCAGACCAGTGCCTGCGCTGGTCCAGTTGGCCTTAGTCTAGCTCAGCTCTTCCTTTGTGTCTTGGCCCTGTTTGCACTTGTTTTTGGCTGATTGCTTGCTGGTTATTGTATTTGCTGTAGACCACTTCTCCTTGACTTTATTCCGCCTCAGTTGTGTGATGAAATTGTAAACGTTCTTTCAATATTTCTTGTTTCAGTTACAATTTCCCATTGTGAAAAGCGAACCTAGTAGCTGTGGCCTCTTAGATCCTGAGCTGTAAAAGTATCTTTGCGATCTTATGAGTTAGTGTTATTACTGTTCGTGGCTGTTTGAGTTGGTTTGTTTTTTGCTTTATGGTTTGAATTCATACATTTTTAGTGTAAAACAAGTACCTGTAAAGCGTCTTTTCATTTAGACAATACTTGTTTGTTTACACTTCAAATTGAATTCGAAAGTCATACAACAGTTTTCCTTTTGTTAGCATCAACATTAAAGGAAAAGAGAAGAAATACATGCATCTTGCATTTGCATTTTTGATAAGTTTGGGTGTCTGATCTAGGAGAAAGTGCATTAGTTTGTGCTTTGTGCTCTGTGTGGAAAGATATTGTTTTTCTCTCCCTTCAGTAGCTAGGATTTTCAAAGCTAAAAAGATTGTGAAAGCTTGCTTATCATTTTAGCTGCATTTAGGAATTTGTACCAATACATCTCGTGGTGATCCTGAAAGACAAACTGATAAACAAGATCAACTTAAAATATATTGAATGAATCTAACAACGCATTGTAACATAACGCTCACAATAGAGGTCTAGGTAGAGACGTGTTCCGGCGTCGTTAAACGTAGTGACTGTCGATCTCTACGAAGGTGGGTGATTCCTCCTGAGGGACGATAGCACTAATACGGATTTGAGCTCCCGCGTACCGTCGCGTATATTGGGAGACCCCTATAGGCAATTATCCTTTATCCTTAGGAAGCCGTGTCGACCGCCCTACTGATCGCGATGCAGTGAACACAGCATTCACGAAGATCGACCACCCGTACCGTAAAACGTATTCTGTGGTTTCGCGAAAGGTTTGGCACACCCTCTGCCTAGATCTCCAGAGCAGTTTCTTTTGGCTCTTTTCAAACTCTATAATTGAAAAGGTCCAACCGAGCATTTGTCACTTCAGGCTCGTTAATACATCGAAGGCGACTAGAGTCATCTTTAGCTTTTTCTCGACTCTTAAAACATGAAAAAGCAAAGTTGTGTCTAAAAGCGTCTAATAAAATTCATTCAATACGGAAACATAATTCCCCTTTTTGTATTTTAGTTGATCAAGTAATCCGCAATCGTGGAGGAAAGTCAATTAAAACCCCGTCGTTCAGGGAGGCTTGCAGGTCGACCATCTTTGTCTCCGGAACCGAAAGTAGTACGAGCAAAGCGATCTCGCTGGACCAGGTCAAAATCTCCTTTTAAAGTTAGAACGGAAGTTCCAACAACATCTGAGATTCTGGTCACTCCCAATATTTCTGGAATCCCTGCCTCTATTGAAGAAGTTCAACGGCAACAGAAGGACAATTGTATTGATCCTAGTCTGAAAACAAGTACTTGTTTAACTGAACCAGTTCCATTTGAAACCGGTCCACAGAGTCTTGTTGCTCAAACAACTGTCGCTGTCGAAACAACCCCTTCTTCGGCACCAGAAATCTATTACGGACCTGACGGTCTGCCTCTTCCTCCTGGTCTGATCGCAATAGAAGAAATCGTAGAGGACCAGCAAGCAAATACTCCAATTCATTTTGGAGTAGGTTCCACTCTTTTTCCTTCTGCATCAGAAGTTTGTCTATCGCCACAAGAAGTTCCTGAAGAATCGTTAGGAAGTTTATTGGATAGACTTAAAATGTCTGAACAACCGTCGACATCTAGAACTGTGCCAAACGACACGGCGACAGCAGAAGCTCCTGCTGCCATTCCAACGATGTTTGCCGGCATACCATCTGTCCCAACTAGTTCTCATCAACTAGAAGGAGTCCACCCAGGGACTATTATGACAACTTGGTCTGTTCCAGTTTGCTCTTCCGGTATAATACCCGGTAATTCTTATGTTGAAACTAGACAAATTGATCCCTTTGGGAATCATTTTGGACCATCCAGTCCTCAAAGGCCATCTATACCCTTGAGCTCCGGATTGTTACCGTATGGGGGGCAATATGCCCTTTCACTTCCCCTTTCGGGGGGATACCCATACGGCAGTTTTCAACCACATTCAGGTTTGACTGAAGTAACGACGAGTGGTTGGGTACCTATGTTACCCCAACAACCAAGAGTTGTATATTCCATGCAACAATGTGTACCTATGTCTAGTATCCCGACGACGCCAGCAATTGTAACCGTGTCGCAAGTTTAATCGATGCCTGTTGTATGTCAACCCCAAGTTGTAATGCAACAACCTATTGACCCTGCAACACAACCACAATCGCCAATTGCCGGGACGACACAGATACAAACGGAGACTATACCCCCGCATCTTGGTCCGTCGGTTAGTGTCGCACAACAAAACATGGCTTCACAACCATGGATGGTGCAATACCAACAACCTCAGTTTCAACAGGTGTACCAAGGATCTGAGCAACAGATCTTTGCGAATAATGGGCAACCCTATATTCAGAACGGGTCAAATCAACCACTTTACAGTGGCCAAGCCCACCAACCATATCAGTCATATCAACATCAGTTGCATTATGCTGGTGTGCAAAGGCCTACTGCTCAGGCGATTCCATCGTATCCTGGGTACGCCTCGCCAAACCTGAATCAGCAGTTGCCATTTGTGGCGACCTTAGAATTACCAGATTTACATCGATTAACGAACGATCTAATCGCCTATGCCCATTGGTGGCCAGCGATTCCTCACAAACTTCCTTCGGACATTCCTAAATTCAATGGAAATCCGGGCGAAGACCCGTCGAATCATGTGATGACATTCCATCTGTGGTGTTCGTCGAATACCTTGAATGATGATTCGATAAGGCTTCGCCTTTTCCAGAGGACATTGACTGGTCCGGCGGCCAAATGGTATATTGAATTACCTAGAGCCTCTTTCGACAATTTTAGTTCCCTAGCCACGACTTTCTTGACACACTTTCAGTTACCTATAAGGTACGAAACGGGAACAGAAATCTTAACTAATTTCAAGCAGACAACCGCCACACATATATCTGATCATATACATGAGTGGCGTCGTCGTCGCAGAATGGTAAAGACCTATGTTCCAGATCAGCTATTAGCTGAGTGGTTTATAAATTCGCTTCTGCCGGCAATTACAGAAGATGTGGCCAAGGGGGGCGTCGTAACAGAGGAGCAGGTTATTGCTCGTGCTCAGTATTTGGACTTAGTGTATACTCAGTCGGGCACGCTCTATGATAAGATACCTGATGCCCCCAGACCGGAATTTTCAATCCCTCCTCCTCCCGGATCGAATAGTGACTCTCATGCCGGTGATGGCGTGATTGGAACTGCAAACGCTAAGTCGACAAGGGATTCGAATAAGAAAGCCCGTAAGACTTCGAATCAAAAAGCAAATCAAGAGATTCTTGCTTCGGAGGTAAATGCTCTATCTACGGATAAAGATAAAAACTCCAATCAACCAGGAAGCAAGAAGAAACAAAACAAAGGGAGAAAAGGGAAACCCCCTTCGGGGTGTCATATATGCGATGAGGATCATTGGACAGCAGATTGTCCATTCAAAGCTGAGCTTAAAAGATTCTTTAAGAGTCCGAAAACCTCAGCTGTGTTGACTGATCCGTTTCCTAATCCTAGTCAAAATCTGGTTGCTAATCAAAATGCTTCCCGATCCCAAGTGCTTATGTTGTCTACCTCAAAGCAGCAGAATAATGCTTTGACAAGGAATAAAGATTACGGGAATCCATGGCTGTCAAATAACAAGGCTAATGAACAACCTAGTAGTTCGACGACAGTTTTGACCAAAGTTGTGCCGCCCATCATTCCTGAACCAATGGTAAAGTTGCCAAAGGGAGTAGTACACAAATCGACATTTAATCCTCGTGCCAAAATAGCACAGGATTATAATACAATAGAGGACCTGGCCCAATCGCCGTCCGCTATGTCGACACTTGAGGTACCGCAAAATTGCACCTCCCAAGAGCAAGCTTTATTATCAGCTATAAGTGGGATTGGTCCAATGGATTCCAATCTTGTGGCCTTTGATCATAAAGGATATGACCCTAAGTTACCAGCTCAACAAGCTTTCCTTGTTAAAGTGAACGCCCTCAACAAAACTGTTCATCGAACAATTATTGATGAGGGGGCATCTACATGTCTTATGTCGATGAGTTGCTGGAAAGATTTAGGCTCACCACCCTTGTCGAAATCGTCAACGACGTTAAAAGCATTTGATGGACGATCATACACTCCATACGGGATTTTAAGTAACTTGCAAGTTGAACTAGGGGGCAAAACAGTAGGAATTGATGTTGAAGTAATTGATGGAAACCTCGATTACAACATCCTACTAGGGAGGCCCTGGATATATGCCATGACCGCAGTTGTGTCGACCTACTTCAGGAGGATTGTATTTCCTTTTCAAGGAAAAATTACAATCGTCGACCAACAAACTTTCCTCCCCGACAGTTCACAAGTTACAGGAAGCATTCCAATGATCCATGGAAGCGATCATTCGCTTCAAAATATTGGAGTAGGTCTCCTAAAAGACCCTGCCTTAATGGGTACTTTTGCCCTACCGCCTGCAAGAAATCTGGCAGAAGTGGCCACAGTGGAAACCTACAATATGAAATCTTCTATATCTAATGGATTCGGAAGATTCCTAAACATTTTGTCAGCATGGATCATCGCCCTAATGGAAATACTGTAAATACAGTGGGCCCCGAGGACGGTTCTTATCTCGTGTCAACCTCGTTAAAAAATGAAACAAGGAGTCATGAGGATAGTTCTTTTACTATGTCAACCTCATTAAAAAATGAAACAAATCCCCTTTTCAAAATTCAAAGGTAAACCTTCATTCCAACCACCAAGTTGAATGCAATGAAGCTTGGGGGGCACCCTCCTTTGACATGCGTCATTATGATGCTGGGGGCATGCATAAGAATCGAGCAGTTTTAGCACATAGTTCATGCTCGTTAAAAAATAAACGCAAGATTCGAGCAGTTTTACCACGGAATTTATGCTCGTTAAAAAATAGAAAAGTGTGAGCAGAGTTTTTTCGCCAAAGTTCAAGCTCATTAAAAAATGAACCCATCTCGGTAAATAGCCATTGCGATCGCAAATTTATAAGCCTTAAAAGCCTTGGTCGTGTTTTCATCCATCACCTCCATTTCATTTGGCCGATCGTTCACCCCCATATGAGTGTTTACCTATTTTGAGGAACAGCTGCGAAGAGTGATTTCACCTAGCCATCCTTGTGACACTACCGTGATTGGAAAATTCCAATTTGTACCTGGAATCAGTTGCTATCCCTGTTTATCACTCGTTCCTCAAAAGACGAGTCTTCTTTCAGCTCTTTTCACTGACTCGTAAAATATGAAAAGTTTGCCGAGTTTTGGCCTTCCAGCTCGTTAAATGACCGGAACGCTATCCCTCCTCTAAATTTTAATCTTTTTGGACCTCAGGGATTATTGCACAAAAGGATCGAGCGCTTGTCTTGTTCGGCTCGTTAAAAGTACCGAACAGCCATCCCTTCTGTATTGTTTTATACTTTTTCGGACCTAAGGGATTAGCTGACGAAAAAGGAATCATGGAGTTAACTTTCTGTACCTTTTCAGACTCTCTAAAAATGAAAAGGACCGAGTTTTCCTTGTCGTTAGACTCGTTAAAATGATTAAATAGCGACAAACTTGTCTTTAGACGAGAACGAGTTTCCCTATCGCTAGGCTCGTTAAATCATAGCGATGGGCTTGCCCGAAGGGCAGGTTATAGAACAAGCATATGTTATCCTCCTCAAGCTTGACAAAAATAAAGAGGTACTGGTCAGAAATGACTGGGGAAAAATTGGGAGAACATTCAAAGTTTAATGGTAGCAAGTCACTCTTGAACATGACACTTTTCCTCCGTATCACATCGGGTTGGGTTGTTTCATTCACCGGTCTCATCACCATGGTCCTCGCCACACCATCCACGTTTGGGGTAATGCTACCGATCCATCGCATCAGTGTCGTTATATGTTCAAGAGGGGTCATTCTGAAAGTGTCAACCGTGTCCCATCCACTACCATACATTATCCTTCATCCATTTCACGATCGCCACCCTGAATCATATGTCACAGTTTGTTTCCACCTCCACTAAATCATTAGCTCCGTTCCGTGTCATTGATGTGGGATTCATTAAGGCCCTCCTTTGACGGATCGCTTCTTGTCGACATCAGCTCATTATCCAAGAAGTCGATCTAGGAACACCCCCATCAGTACTTTGAAGCTTGCATGCCTCAATGGCAAGTTTCTCACTTCCGGCGACAGGTATACATCAATGACCTTCGACCAGAAGATTTTGCGTGGCGTTCGACGCCAAGTCCTTTATTCACGCCACGTGAATTGTACTGCCGTACCTTGAGGGTCATCGTCCTTATTGGTGATTCCTCTCGCGCTTGTTAACGGTTTTCGTTATTGACCGGTAATCAAGCGATGTCTTTCCATGTTCGACTTCAGCGTAATTCTCACATGGATCGACTTGTACTTAGAGTGAAGATCGAACGAGTTTGAAGACCCCGGATCTAGTTTCATCCATCCGGGCTGCGATATATATTCAGGAAATATAAAAGCATTTACCATGTACATCATTGCAGCAGATGATCATCCTCCTCAAAGGATGATAATTTTAGCGGAAGATTATCAGTCTGTCTTCAGACGATCGTCTGTCATATGTACCAAAATGTATTTATAGAAAGCTGAGCATGGGAATACCCGCCTCAGCTAGATCATGAGAATAATGATGAATGAAAGATAATGTATTGTATTGTATTACAGGGCACTCTCCTCAGCACTGGAATGAACTTCGGACCCTCTAGCTAAAGCATTTCACCCGATTAACGGCCTCATACTTTAGGGGGCAACTGTTATAGACATTTTTGTGCCTCGCGTCAAGGAGCAGGAAATGTCGATAATTACAGGGATCCTCAGTCCCTAAACATGTTGTTCTTACCCCTAAAAGAACAAGGTCATCAATCAACAGCACTTCCAATCAGTTCTCCACCTGAAAACACTTCAGAACAGGCTTATTTTGGATCATGTCAGCTGCTTAACTGAGCTTCTGCGCTGTATTGCAACTGTCCCACTCTGTACCTGCGCTGGAAGTCAAAAACAATGAAGGCTACCTGCGCTGGGCGAGATTGGCCAAGTGGCACAGTCCTCCTGCAAGGTGTCAATTGCCCAGGAAGCTTCCAAACTGACACTTGCTTCATCAGATTCGCCTTGTGATGAGTAAGAGGTACTTGATCACCATGTGTAACCAAGGATCTCCAAGTGGACTCAAGAACTGAAGATTAACTGAAGAGGGAGAGGACACTAGTCAGCTCTATGCCAGCCTCAAGCTGACTCATCCTCTCTTCTTCTCTCCTATATATAGAGCTCTTCTATGAGGTCTAAGAAGGCTGGAATTTGGTATAAGCAAGGAGGTGCTGTTGGTATACTGCCAGGATTATTGGGTGATTGTTTTACTAGAGGTGAAGAAGAGAGTTCTTGCTGCCGAGGAGGTGCTGCTGGATTGGGGCCAACATCATTGGTTGTAACTTCCTCTGGAACCCTGTTACTTTCTATCAATAAAGTTTGCATGTTCTTCTATATACTTGTTTTACATAGATGCTTTTGTGTTTACATGTATATTTGATGCAACCTAATCCATGCTTCAATTATGATTGCTTGTATCTCGTAGTTTGCTCCCTTTTGTTGTGCAGATTCTGTGTGTAGCTGGATCGGCTTGGAGAGTAAAGAGCTGGGAACGGGATACAAAGCGAGAAGGACAAGGATCGACTAAGCGCAAGACACCAGGTTGGTTGATCCTCTTTCTATTCTCTCTGTGCTTTCATAAAGATGAACATGAAAACTTTGTCATTCAGTTGTTGCTAAAGTCTGTCACCTTTAGAAAGGGTTAGTGTCATCCGCATCGGATACTTTTCCCCACAACACTTGGTGACTGTTTTAACCCATACAGAGACTTCTTTAACTTGCATTCCAGTTCTTTCTTACCCTTCACTGCAAATCCTTCAGGTTGCTACATGTAGATTTCCTCTTCCAGATCCCCGTGAAGAAATGTTGTCTTCACATCCATCTGTTCTACCTCAAAATAAAAAACAACAGCAAGATATAAAAGTAATCTAACAGAAGTTACCTTAGCAACGGGAGAAAAAATATCACCAAAATCAATTCCTGACACCTGGGAATAACCTTTTGCTACCAACCAAGCTTTGTATTTCTCCACTTTTCCTTCTGCATTTGTCTTCTTTTTGAACACCCATTTGCTACCAGTGGGTTTCCTTCCAGCCGGCAACTCCACTAGATCCCAAGCCTCATTTTTGTGCAAAGATGCCATTTCATCAACCATGGCCTCTTTCTAGAGTTTTCCATCCTCTGAATCCACTGCTTCCTTCACAGTCCTGGGATCATCATCAGTAATAGACGAAGCAAAATTTGAACAGAAAGCAGATGGACTATACCTTTCTGGCTGCCTTCTTTCTCGAACTGATCTTCTCACAGCCGAAGTTTGTGGCTTTTCATCTTCTGATTCCTCCTCTGCTGTAGAGTCTGATTCTTCCTCCTTTAGCTCAAACTCTATCTTCTCAGGTTCCTTTAGTTGGAATTCATGTTTAATAACATATTTTACCTCTCTGAACACCACATCTCAGCTGTACACAACCTTCTGTGTGACTGGGTTCCAAATCTTATAACCCTTTAAACCATCCTTATACCCAATAAAGATGCACTTTTCAGATTTACTATCCAACTTGGTTTGTTTCTCCTTTGGAACATATACATAAGCATCACATCCAAATACCCTCAGATGTGAAAGAGAGGGTTTCTAACCAGTTCATACCTCTTGTGGAGTCTTATCCTCTAACGCTGATGAAGGTGACCTGTTGACCAGGTAACATGCAGTATCCACCGCCTCTGCCCAAAATTGTTGTCCTAACCCAGCACCACTGAGCATGCTTCTTGCCCTTTCCATCAACGTCTTGTTCATTCTTTCTGCAACTCCATTTTCCTGAGGTGTATATGGAGTAGTCTTCTGCCATGCTATACCACACTTCTTGCAGAATTCTTCAAATTCCTTACTGCAAAACTCTCCACCATTATCTGTCCTCAACACCTTTATCTTCTTCTCTGTCTGGTTTTCCACTAGAGCCTTAAATTCTTTAAACCTGTCAAAGACATCAGATTTCTTCTTAAGGAAATATATCCATGTATTCCTTGAGAAGTCATCTATAAATGATACATAGTACACAGACTTACCCAGTGATGGAACCTTCACAAGTCCAAACACATCACTGTGCACAAGCTCTAATATATGTTTCGCCCTCTTACCACCAGAGGGGAAACTCACCCGATTTTGCTTCCCATATACACAATTTTCACAGAAATCAAAATCTAGAGAGCTATTACTCATACCTTCTACCATACCTTTACCATGAAGTATTCGAAGGCCCTTCTCTCCAATATGTCCAAGCATTTGATTCCACAGCATGGTCTTCTCTCCAGAGACCACTAGATTTTATGCTCCACTTTCAGGAACCATAAAACTATTACACCCATCAATAACAGTGCTACCTTGCAGCTTGTATAGAGTTCCAATCCGAACTCCCCGCATCAATACTAGTGCTCCCCGAACCATTTTGTAGGTATCCTTCTCGAACACTATTTTTACAACTGCATCATCCAGCTTACTCATAGAAATCAGATTTTTGGCTAATGTAGGAATATGTAGAACACCCGGAAGTGTTCTAACCCTTCCACCTTGCAGCTTCAACTTTACTTTTCCACGACCAATGATTCTAGCCTTCCTGTCATCCCCCAAGAAGACATCACCACGGTCATATTTCTCATACTCACAGAACCACTTTCTACGGGGAGTGAAGTGAAAGGAGGCACCTGAGTCAATCAACCATGCCTCATGATCTACATGTGTACTTGAAGAAGCCAAGTACACATCCCCACCTTAATCTGAGGTGGTTTTCGCCTCTGCAAAAGGAGCCTCATCAAATCCCTTTCCTTTGTCAAGAGCTTTATATTTACAGTCCCTTTTGAAGTGGCCTTCCTTTCCGCATTTCCAGCACACCACCTTTACAGGTTTTCCTGGAGATTTCGATCTCCCTCTAGATTTAGATCTTGCACTCAATGAATTATTCTTGTTTCTGTTCTGGGACTGTCCTCGTACAGACAAGGCATCACCATTTTGGCTCTCCATATTTTTCCGTCTCATCTCCTCCGTTAGCAAGGCTGAGACTATTTCATCAAACTACAAGACAGTTGCATTACTACCTATTGCAATAACCAGATTATCCCACGAATCTGGTAGAGAACACAACAAACTGATGCACTTATCTTCATCTGAAATTTTAATATCAACAGATGCTAACTGACTTACCACAATATTAAATGCATTCAGATGCTCTGTCACAGAGTCTCCATCTTTCATCCTCAAGTTATACAACTTTTTTCGTAGGAACAGTTTATTCACCAGAGACTTAGATTGTTACAAAGTCCCTAACTTGTCCCACAAAGCCTTTGCTGTAGCTTCCCCTGATAAATTCAACAATACTGAATCTGAGACACACAATCTTATTGTGCTCTTTGCCTTCCGATCCAAGTTCTTCCATTCTTCATCGGACACTCCCGTTGGTTTAGTACCCAGATCTACCACAATACACTGGTCTTTATCCACCAACAGATCCTCCATCTTGAGTTTCCACAACTCAAAACTCTGACCATTAAATTTCTCTATCTCTATCTTTCCACTGATCGCCATCTTCTTTCACCACTAGAATCGATCTCGTAGATCTCCCATTGAACAGGGTCTACCACAGGCCCGAGCGAAACCCCTCAGCAACAAAGGTGTCCCCTTGATGCCAAATATGCTCTGATACCAAATGTAGGTTTTAACCCCATACAGAAATTACCTGCATACGAATTCTAAAATACAGAAAATAAATAATGTGAGAGCAGAACACATAAAACACATATACACAGAGATTTTCCCTGGATCCCAAAATCGGGACTACTAGCTTGATTTTTAATTATGTTCCTTTCAATGTTACAATACATATTTATACATGGCGAAGCATTCAATACCATGGACAAAAACATCGCGTCCAATACCATGGACCAAAAACCATCGCATCCCATACCATGGACTAAAAACCATTGCGTCCAAAAAACATGTGCGAAAATCATGCACAAAACCATAGGTGGGTCTGCCCAACCTGACATAAGGTCCAAAACCAAAATTTTCCGAGGCAATATGGGGTTACGGGTGCCCTTCAAACCCCATGTTAACTACGTGGAAAGAATATAACACAACCCAACATTTTAACACTTTGAATTTTGAGCACTTTACTAATCCCTTGGATCACTCCTCCCAACTAAAAGCTTTTGGACCTAAAAAAGACTATTTTTATCCAACAAACTGATGAGGGTATAGTTCCCTCACCCTTCCATTTTCAATCCATTTGGTTATTTTTGTTTTTGTACCTTTGAGTACCATACGAAGGTGATTCCCGTTCCTTCTTCTTGAAGTCTTTGTTTTTATGTCAAGGATAGGATCTTGCTGCATTTCTTCAAGATTTTTAGGAGAGGAAAATTCTCTTGAAAGAATTTGAACATTCTCTCTTGGGTCTTCAATCAAAGGAGGCTCACCCAGTTTCAGGTTCTTTTTGCCTTGAATCTTTTCTTTGCTGATGCAATGCCTTACTTCATCTCCAACCTGAAAATTGTCGTCAACACTATGCTTATCATGTCTAGCCTTGTACTTGGCTTGACTCTTCACCAGATGTGATCGCCATCTCCATGAACCATCCTTCTTTAAATACAAAACACTAGGAAAACCACGAGAAGATGTATTAGAATTAATGTTCCCTTTTTCAAGTAGCTCTTACATTTGCTTCTTGATCCTTGCATTCTCTAACAATGGCATCTTGTTCAAACCAATGTTCAAAAGTGATGCATCCTGTTGCAAATGAACTTCATGTTGTTTTCCACTTTTATAAGGAAACATGTTAGATTCCTGAAACATTTTATCACATGTGTTAACAACTTTCAACTAAATCAGATTTTAATCTTGCATCACATTCTTGAAAGGCTTCAGATTCATCAACATGTCTATGTTTAATCATCAACAATGCAAAATTTTGACTAGCATTAACAAACCTCTTCATTTGTCCAGCATTCACAAGTGACAAATTCAACTTCTTGTGATGTGCTCTAACAATATACTCAATCCCATTTTTAAATAAATGATACTAGTTCTCATGACGATGAAAGATGGCTTTCCTGTCATATAAGTATGCTTCCCAAAACAATCCCGCTGATGAACCCCATAAATGGGTAATTATATGGGCTCATTATGCCTCTTATTTTGACTTAATCCACCATTCTCATTAGTTTATTGCATGTTTTTGAATATATTTATGCTAATAGAGTGAATTGGGTTAGTCATTTTTCCATGTAGTCTAATATGTGCCTTATGCAGATTTTTTAGTCAATTTTGGATAAAGTCAATGGATTTATGAGCAAATGGAAGCCAAAAATCGAGGAAAACAGGGAAGAGGACTTGTAGGGGGGGGTTTTCCTTCATTTATGACCCATTTCCTTGAATCCTCCATCAGCAACTCGGAGCACAAAGGTCCACATTGATGATTCCAAGGGGCAGCCGAGCAAGTAAAGTAGGACTGTTGTTTATCTCCAGTTCTAGGAAGCCGAGTTCCTTGATTTTAGGAGGATTGTTGGAGGACTCCATTTGTATAAATAAGGAGGCTTAGAGCCTCAGTAGGTTAGCCAGTTATTAGTATATTTTCATACTTTTGTGTAGCATTGTGTTCAACTCTTTTTCGAGTTCCTTTTTTAGAACAATTTATGTAATGTAACTGCTATTTTTGATAATGAAGATGAAACAGTTTTTGAGCCAGCACTGATCTCTTTTAGAGGGCTGAAGCTTTTGGGTTAGGGCCCAACCAAATATTCCCAGCACCTCCTACCATGTACTTATATGTTTTTGCTTCAATTCATGACTTAATTTCTGTTGCATAGATTCATTTTACTTTGTTAGATTAGGTTGCTTTTGATGGTTAGTATAGTTGTTTTTGTTTCAAGTTTCTTAAGTAGGTTACTGCAATGGCAAAATAAGATTCAAAAATTCCAATAGCAGGCCCTGATCTCCTTTCTCCCTTCTTGGGACTATGATTTGAGGTCAAGGCACTACTGTTGCCACCAAAAACACAGTTTTTGCTCTTCCATGCAACTGCTAGTGTGATAACTTGATTTGGAAAAGTTGATATTGGTTTAGATTCAGTTGCTTAGATAATTTCCTGTTCTTTTCCCATAGATCTCTCTGCATGCCTTTCTGTTCATCGGTTACTGTTCAACATTTTCTGTTTGTAGGTCAGAAATTAGGTCAAGCTAGACAAAGTTCTGTTTTCATGGTATAGTTAGTTCTTTCTTTGGTCAGTTTTGATAAGTAAATGTGTAGATCTCTTGCAGGACATCTCAGCTCACCATACATCCATAGAACAGCCAGCACCAGCCCACTTCTCATAGATTTCCCAACTCATTCACAACATTTCACCAATCTGCCCTAATTTTTGCATTTTTTCCATAAAGCTGCTTTCTTGCCATTTGAACAAATCCAACCATCACGTTCGTTCTTAATCTTCCTTGACACACTCCAGACACCTCAACACCTTCATCTAGCCTTCAGTAACCCTTTCCCATAATTTTTCCACCTTCAAAACTCCAAAAATAGCTCTCGGCCTCCTCTTGTATATCCCCTGCAACCTCTTTTAGAATTTCTTGTGAGTGATTTTTCGAAGTCCGATCACTATGAAAGTCTTCAGAAGGGTACTAGGGGCTTCTTAGGACCTCTCCACACCTTCCTCCACCTCTACAACAACCAAATCCATCTTCCTTTGCCACCAAAACTCTGCACAATCACAACCAGATAAATCACAAGCATAATAATTTCACATAAAAACACTCAAAAGAACAAAAAGATGTTTTCTTCTCATTTCTTTTCAGAAGTAGCTTGAATAAATGCAATTTACCTTTTCAGTAGTCAATGGCACTCATTTCTTCAGTTTTCATCTCTTTTCTTGCAAAAGTAGGGTTAATAGGTAAATTAGGGTTTGCTAGGGTTTGTGTTACATTTCAGTTCTCCTTCTCTTTCTGCAAATAGAATAGCCCTTGTAGAGTTAGTTTTCTTTCATCACAGTCAAAGCTTCTTCTGAGAACTCATAGAAGTTGGCTTAAGCTCCTAGCGAACTTGCGCCAGCTGATCAAGTGACAGCCTACAGTAAGAGCTAGTACTTGTGCATACAACACCGTCGCTTCCAAGTTTGTTACGAACTACCGGGTTGATGAAAGTAAAGTAGGAAGCCCGAGGAGTTTCAGCATTATTGCTGCAATACTAGTGCTCACCACCCACATATGTCAAGTGGTACCACATCAAGTTCTACCTCATCAATAAAATTTGCAATGATGGTGAATTTGTGTATACATTTTCTTGTTGCTTGCAATTTAGAATTGTCACATACTCAACCCAAAGGATAAGGTTTAGGATGAGGTATGGTTTCCAAATTTAGTTTCTTGACAATGTCTTCTGAAATAAGGTTTTCTCGTGATCCACTATCAATAAAGTATATACTTTGTTATGTTTTGTGCTGACTCTAATATGGAAAATCTCTATTCTTTCTCTTTCATTTTGAGTTTCATTGGGTTTTCTAGAAGACTTGTAATTGAATCCTTACATTTCAATCCCATGGCTATAATTTTTGTTTCATCTCTGGAATCAGATCCTAGATCTTGTTGTGTAGTTGCAACAAGATTTTCTTTCTCCTCGTTATTAAACTTTTTGGTTCTCATCTCAAGATGAAGTTTCCAACAGTGGTCTGCATCATGGCCTTATTTGGAATAGTGTTTACATTTGAGTTTTTCTCCCTCTTTCTTGATTGAAGCGTTCTTTTTATCCTTGCCTTTGAACTTCCATTTTCCTTTTTCTCCAGACTTAAATGGCTTCTCACTAGTTTCTTTAGAAATATTCTTCCCTCTTGCTTCTAAATGAGTTGCTTATACACAAACTTCATCTAGTTTTGTAGGGTTAAACATGAGAATTTTGTGTCTTCAATAACCATGTAATCCTCCAATGTATTTGAGTAGAGTGTCTTGGGAGGATAAATATATACCCAAAATCAAAGCTCTGTTGCTAAATTCTTGAGGATAGCTTTGCACATTTTGACCTTTAGCTTGCCTAAAGTTTCGTCAATCCATTATAGATTTTTGCATGTATGCTAATGGATAAAATTGTCTTCTTATTGCAACAACAAAATCATGCCAAGAGGATAAAACATTACCATGTTTCTTCATGTCCTCTTCAGTTTTGGCGCCCACAAAATGAGTGTTGCACTTTCCAACCTAAGAAGCAAGTTGAATTTTGGTTTCATCATCCTTGATTCTTTCTATCCTACAATACACTTCAATTTGACAAATCAAATTATCTAATTTCTCAGCATCTACCTCTCCATCATACATAGGCAATTCAAACTTTATGTCAAGATTTAACAAAGGAGTTTTACCATGTCCCTTTGGAGAATTCAGAGGTGTTTGTGAAAGGATAGAATAAGTATAAGAAGATGAGGATAAGGATGGAGGTGAAGGTGGTGGTTTGTCACCATTTCCTCTATTCCCTTTTGGAGGTTTGTCTCCTTTTCCTCCATCTCCATTTGGAGGTTTTGAGCTCTCTCCTTGCACCTTTGAGTTCCTCTCCTCCTGAATAACCTTTACCATTTTAAACATTTCAAAGAAATCTTTTCTGAAAGTTCTCTCATCTTCAGACATCCCTTCAAGAACTTCTTCATGTGCCATGACTAGTGAAGCTTGAGGTATGAGTGTTCTCCTTGAAACAATTTGAGACATTGTCTCCATAAGTTCCCCTTCTCCTATTTTAAGCTTCAACCTTGTAAGCATAATAAACACTTGCAAAAAAAATCAAACCTTCAAAATAACCTTGAGCACTGATACCAAATTGATCTATAATGTAAACTTGAAGGTGATAGGAAAATTTGCAAGTAAAATTTTAAGTCTTTTAGGAAATGGATCACTTTGCAAAATCACTTAAAATAATGGATTTAAAACTTAATTAAAAGCATAAATAGAGATAAATATACCATATTAGAAACACTTAACAACAAAAATGATAAAGGAGTTCACCCCTCTCCTTGGGCTACAACTCCTGGTCCACCTTCCAATGTTGGGCCTCTTTCATTAAGTGCTCAAACTTGTATTTACATGGATTTAAAATGCTCACAATGTAAAAAATTATGTCTCCAATAGCTCCATAATAGTCAAAAACCCCTATCTGGGCTCTTGTTTGGCTCAATTTGGCAAAAAAATGAAGAAGTTATGCTCTCTAGAAGATTTCTCTGTTAACTGCTCTACAAACTGGATTAATCTTCTATCCATCCTACAAGTCCGCCTTTTCCATAACCTCCAAGTGAAATTTTCGCCCTGCACCAGTGAGATTCATGCCAAATTGAGTGCAAAATGTCTCTCTGTTTAAATGTCCAATAAGGACTAAGGCAAAAAATAATGGTCACATGCGGCTATGCGCCTGGGGGCTGGGGCTAATTGCCTGCCCCTGTTGGCATATCCCCCAAATCTTCGGCTTTCCATTCCATGTCGCCATAACACCAGGGTCATTCCCTAAAGCCTCACACCTGATTTCTAACTCTCCGCAAATCCCTCCATTGCGATGGCATGTGGTTCCATGGGCTGTGGTGACTATGTGCTAGTCCCTATTCTTCTGTCTTGCCTAAACTACTAGTGCTCTGTGTTATGGATGCAGTCCGATGGTTATATTATGTGGGTGTCAGAACCTTGGGTTGGGAATAAGCCCGAGCCCTTGGCTCTCTGTATGCGCTCCTGTGGCAGTAAGGTGATAGAGGGATAGGGCTTAGCCCTGACCCCACCCTCTAACCTTGAATTGCGGAAACTTTAAATAAAACTATGCCACCATAGTTAATAAGATTCACCCTGCAATGTAGCACTAAGGCGTTGTGCTACCACCCCATGGATCTCATGTTTGATTCATCTGGAGGTAGTTTGGCCATAAAAAAAATTAGTGGACCGTTGGGAGGCCACATGGTTGCCCACCATTGACCCACATGGCTCCCACTCATTGGGCCAACAAACCACCAATTCAACCAATCAAAACTCAAGAGATTCGAACCAATATAGAGAGGCTAAGTGGCATCATACCATTGGTCCAAGAAATGCATTCACCTTGCCTAGTCAGCATATGGATTGTCCAGTCAACATTCTTGCAACCAACCTGCAAATATTTTACCTATTTGGGAAAACGATCAGAACGCGATATCGGGAGCATACGATATTGGTTTTGGGTGATTCAAGTTGTGTTGGATTTAGGACGTAGAGATATACGCTTTGGTATAGGTTTTAAGACATTTTAACCACTTTTAACTTTGATCACTTTACTGATCTCCTGGATCAAGTGCCTAAGCACAATTCTCTGCAAAAGAAAAAATAAAGGTTGAAAGAAGAGACATGATTCCTGCATAGGGAGGTGAAGCAAGTGACTTTGCCAGGATATTGTCCAAGCTTAGTGGTAGTGAAATAATGCTTGTATTCTAGAAGTGACTCCACCAGTTACTATCCAAGCCTTCTTAAAACGGAGAGACACCAGAGATAAAAACTCATACTCCGATTAGTTTTAACCCATGGTTCCATATTACCCTTATTCTCATGAAAGTGATGTGGCTTGCTTCATGTTGTGTTATGTTAATTAATGGAATTGGGAAGACTATATATTTAACTGGGTATAATGGGGTGCCGAGGTAACTCACTGATTAAATCAATACTTCCTATAAATTTGAGACTTCGTGCATAAAGTGAAACCAAAACATAGAACTTGGGGTTCTCTGAGAGTGTCGTCAGGTTTTTTTGCTGTGACAATGACCCTCCAAAATTTTTCCCTAACTCAAATTTGGAGCCTACGTGAATTGTCATTCCAAGCTATCTAGTGTCATTATGCTGTTTGATTGACTATCCTAGTGTTTTGCCTAAGTGTCATTTCCTCGTAATTCAATGTTTTCTAAGTGTCGTCACCTTATCCTTAAGAGAAATTGTGTTATCTTATCCAAATATAGGTGAACACACAAATTTTCTTGATTTAGTAACGAACTTTGTTCTCCATGAAACACACACACAAAAGTGAGAGAAAGAACTTTCCTTGGGAAAAATAGCACTCCAAGATGACGAAGAGTTGTGCCTTTGTTGAGCGCACTCCTTCAGGTTGAACAATTGCACCTTAGTGGAGCATACCCCTCCATGCTCAGTCAATGCTCCCTCCTTTTAGCACACTCATTTGACTTGAAGACTTACGCCCTCTTCAACTCATGCATGCACTTTTATTGTTGCATGTGGGCGCACTCCTAGAAAATAGGAGCCAACTTCTCTCCACTTAACTATCTCATTCACTCATCGACAAGTGGCGAACATGCTGATGAGCGCTAGTATTGCAGCAAGGATGCTACAACTCCTGGGCTACTAGCTTTACTTATCAACCCAAGGTTAATACAAACTTGGAGGTGATAGTGCTATATGCACAAGTAGAAGTGAAGGTCTTGCCTATTGTCACTTGTTCATCTGGCGAGAGACCCCGGGGGTTCCAAGCCAGATTTCTGTAGCGTCAGAAGAAGCTTGATTCTTTGATGGAAGAAGAGAAAATCTATTCTAAGAGAGCTACTCTACTGCAGTAATGAAGAAAACAACATGTAATGCTAATATCACACCATATCCTAATTAACCATTTAAACTACTATGCTAAGCAGAATTGCTAAATCAACACTAACCTAATGTTGCTATCTAAGTTACAAAAGTAAAGAGCGTCAAACTAAACTAATGAGTAATCAAGGAAACTAAACTAAATATGTTTTCACTTTCTTGGTTTTTTGATGATCGGATAGTGTTAGAGTCTGATTGAATAACCAAATTGAAACTAAGGAGTGGCAGCGTTTAAATGATATGTAGAACAACATTCGAGAAGGAATCAAGCGGAAGAGAAAGTGAAGATCGAAATCAACGAAAGGAAGACGTAATGAAGCAACAATGCATAGGAACTGTTGGATCGATCAACGAACAATAAAAACAGAAGATGAGTGGTGGAGATCTTATCACAAGAGATTTACATGAATACATGGACGAACGTGATGAACAGGTGATGAATGGTGGGGATCTTATCGCAGAGTTTAAGTGAATCGAGGGACGAACAAGATTTACAGGAGATGAATGGGGGAGATCTTATCGCAGGGGATTAAGTGAATAGATGGATAGATAACATTAAGTCATGTGGTGACAAAAGGAACAAAAAACATGCAGAATGATGGAGCAGCCTTTGTAGGTGGTAAGCAGTTTCTTGCGCGCCATCAAAGCGGTAAGTGGAATTCCTAAATTTTTCGCGATTAGCCTAAGTGAGTGACACGTAGCACGAGAAAACCAGTTTTCTCGCGTGCTTTCAGGCGGATATTGGTCATGCAAGAATTCACGCGAGATTGCGTGATAGCCATTGGATCATGTGGGATTCATCAACGGTGGAGATCAACCAAGTTAGTTGGTGATCGGGTGACGCGATAGCTATTGGATCAAGCAAGACAAATTGACGGTGGAGATGTGGAGCGCCTAAAGTCAAACGTTGAAATGAATAAAGGTGGTAAGCAGTATCTCGCGCGCCCTAAGAGCTGTAAGCTGTATTTCTAAATTTCACGCGATTAGCCTAAGTGAGTGACATGTAGCATGAGAAAACCACTTTTCTCACGTGCTCTCGGTTAGGTGTAAGTCGTGCAATAATTCATGCGAGATTGCATGATAGTCGTTTAATCATGTGGGATTGATCAACGGTGGAGATCGTCCAAGCTAGTTGGCGAGCGGGTGATGTGATAGTTGTTGGATCAAGCAAAATAGATCGACGGTGGAGATTTGGAGCGCCTAAAGTCAAGCGTTGAAATGAATCAGATGGTGATTGGTCAGGTTTGTTGTGGATCGGATGGTAAGGAAATCTACGGGTATAATCTGATCAAGATGTGTTTTATTAGCTTCTGCTTAAGCATTTCGTGCTGAAGGAAATGAGCATATGAGCAAAAAGTGATGGAAAAAGACGATAATGAAATGAACCTCGTATTGAATCAAGACAACAAACTTCATGCAAGAACTCCTGGCTAACCTACTAATTGAAAGAAGGCACAAATGGAAGTAAGCTAAAACACAACTAATCTATGCTACACTACTGCAATGGAAATGCAACTACTTAAGAAAATGAACGATTAAACCATGAATATACGCTAGCATACATGTACAATAAAGAGGAGCCTTAGCTGCTAGGGTTTGGCCTAACCCAAGAGCTTCAGCCCTTTGAGTTAACTCAGCGCTGGTTCAAAACAAAACTCATTCTTATTGTCAAAAACAATGGATTACATCAAAAACTGTCACAAGTCTTGCAGCTCAAAAATAAAGTAGAGTTTTATAATCAAAAGTCTGAATCCTACTAAGGTCCTAGGCCTCTCTACTTATACGACTGAAGTATCCAATGACTTCCTTAAAATTAGGGAGGCTCGGCTCCCAAACTCGAGATAAACTGGTGCTTTGACTTTCACTTGCTCGGTTGCCTTCTAGTCCTCATGATTTGGTTGTTTGCACTCCAAGCTAATGGAGGAATATTCGAATGGAGGGGTAGTAAATGAGGAGGATTTACCTCCTATAATTCCTCTTCCTTGTCCCATTCGAGTTTTGACCAAGGTCTTTGCCAAAATTCCTTGCTTTTATCCTTTAATCCTGCATTAAATGCACATTAGACCACAAAGCAAAATATCCAACTCTAGCTCATCTCATAAACAAAATATAATCAAAAGTATGCAATAAGTTGTGAGAATAGTTGGTTTGACTAAGCTATGAGGTGAATTAAGGCCCATATAATTACCCAATGATGAGGCTAATCGCATGCATGGAATAGATTTGCATGTAATCTCTTTATAATAAACCCGGTTAATCATTCTTGCACATATTCACTCTTATCTGGGTTAAGCGCACTTCTTTGGATCAAGGAGCTCTTTGTCGACTTTCATTCCAAGTAAGTTTTGCATGTTGATTCTATTGGTTGCCTTTAATATTTTGTTGCCGATATTTCTTTCCTTGTTGGCATTTCACTTCTTTTTAGTTTCTTTGCTGGAGCTTTTGTTCATTCTTCCTACTACAAGTTGCAATTTGTTGTCGCAGGCTGACTCTTCACATTTTGTAACTCTTCATATTCTAGTCATGACTATGAAAAAATCTATAAGAACTTGTAGATCATGCCCCTCAACATTTTAATCATTTTATCTTTTTATTGGACTTTTTCTTGAGCCATTCCGAGCTAGAGCGTGCTTTTGGAAGTGAAGCACTGACTGTCTCAGAAAACTTCACCCAATATACAAGTTTTCCCTTACTCCTTTGGCATGAAGAACTGTGCCCTCCTTGAGTGCATGATCACACCCTAAACCCACAAATGTTTCCTCCTTTGTGCTTTGACTATGTGCCCTATGCCCTCCATGTTCCTCTTGAGTGCAAGAGCGCACTGGGATGGCTTTAAGCTTGACCCCTTTGTCCCTTCGGTGTGTGCCCTTACACCCTCATTAGCTTCCTTGAGTGCATGAGCACATACTGAACCCATGAATGATTTCCTTTGCGCTTCGACAATGTGCACTATGCCCTTGACGATCTATTTCTCTTGCTTGAGCGCATGAGCGCACCTTGAAGGTCTCTTGTTTTGATGCATATTTCTTGCATGTACAAGTAACCATGTCTCCTCGTTGATATTCTTATACTCTGAACTACATTTGAAGTCTTTTTAAATGTGATTTTCTAAGTTATTTCTTGTAATAGGTAGAATATTTCATAAATCTAATCTTTGTCACCATGAGTGTGCTTCCACATACAGGTGTTCCAGCTGCTAGTCTCATTACTCTTTCATCATTTGTTGGAACAATGCCTCTTGCTACTCATTGAGTGGCCACAAAAGAGGTTTGAGGTGACGAGTCTTTTTAAATATGATTTTCTAAGTTATTTCTCATAATAGGTAGAATATTTCATAAAGCTAATATTTTTCACCATGAGTGTGCTTCCACATATAGGTGTTCTAGATGCTAGTCTCATTACTCTTTCATCATCTGTTAGAACAATGCCTCTCGCTACAGGTGTTCCAGTTGCTAGTCTCATTACTCTTTCATCATCTGTTGGAACAATGCCTCTCGCTCATCGACGAGTAGCGATGTGGCCCAACACATCATGACTCTGATACCATGTTAAACACACACATGGAAGCAAGAGATTCTGAAGGATAAAACATGAGAGTACACTTTTTATTAACAAGAGATATACATTTATAGTACATAGTTTGACTGTTGGGTTCCACATCCCAAGGTCTCTTGGTCTCCTTTTGCCTATTCAGCTTCCACACTAACCCATTGAGAATTAGGTGTCCAACATTCCCCCCTTAATCCGAAGGGTTATGTATGAGTCCAAGAAGAGAGCTGTAATAGAAAATGTAGCGAGAGGCCACTCGACGAGTAGCAATGTGACTCAATGGTCAAACTATGTACTATAAATGTATATCTGTTGTTAATAAAAAAATGTACTCATATGTTTTATCCTTCAGAATCTCTTGCTGCCATGTGTGTGTTTAACATGGTATCAGAGCCATGATGTGTGGCTTTCTCCCACCATTAGTTGGGTGGTGTTGTTCAAACTGGGTGCTCTGCCATTGTGCACTATTTTAGTTGTCCTCTCTACCTTTTGCACTGTCCTTCCTGCAGAAAATGTTACATTTACCTCACAGTGAATCCTGTAGCTATATTGTAGTCGCGATTTTCTGCCCATATTCTAAATTTCTGTAGCCTAACATATTTGACCTCTGCGTCTGTCCCTTTAGGAGTAGCTGAAATATTTCTCTGCAAAAATTTGCATACGCTATTTTTCTGGTGTCAGTACAATCACTCAGGACAAAACACCTCCACAATTCCTGCATTATCGATGCTCTTTTCTTGTATCACGAAAAATGATTTACGCTACTCCATTTATGCTACTCCAATAGAGGTATATACCAGCGCTGTCCATAATCATTTGAACATTTAATCCCCTTGCTGGTTCTATCCCTTTCTGAGCGTTTGTAAGAGCAGGGACCGATCATCTGTCAATCTTGTTGGAACCTATATTCCATTAGAATTTTAAGCCCTATTAATAAGGGCTCTGCCATTTTTTGTCTACAATAATGGCTCTGTCATTCTCTACCTATCTTTTTGTGCCTTGCTTCCTGCTTACAATAATAACATTGGAAATTTCATTGTCACTACTCTCTTTTGCCTGAAATATCCCTTGTTAGTTTTGAGCTAAATTCGAGCAGGTTTTTTCTGACTAAACCGCCTGTCCCTTTCTCTGCATACATGAACCAGGCTTTCCATGGTCTAGCTCAGCAATAGCCTGTCCTCTTACATTCCAAACTATACAAATTCTTTTGCTCGACTCTGCGGCGACTCTATTAGGAGACGATCCCAAAACTATCTAATGGCATAATTAAACTCATAGCGCATATGAGTCATGAAGCCATTGTAGTTAATGGATGTTGGTCCTCTGCGTTTTTTCTGAAAACCGTGGCTCCAAGCAATGGTGGAAAGACCGTGTAATGGTGGCATAAGGACGACTGTAAATCTGGCATGGTGAAATATTTGCGTTTGAAAATGGGTCGTATGGATATTGTTTATGATGCAGTGAGTATGCATTGATTAAATTATGTGAGTGCGTTGAATTTCCGGAGCCTTGAACATTGGTTGAAACGCTGTTGTGGTGAATGTTGGTCCAACCTGGACTCCTCTCTCAACACCATCGAAGAGCTAATTCCATGAACTGTTGTGCCCTGTAGAGCCTATGGTACATTGATTTGAGCCGCTCTGAAAATTATGGTGTGTTGGTCAACATGACCATGTGTTGAAATACTCTGGTATATATATATATATAATTTTGTTTGTTGTGGATAAACAAGATTCTGCCTGTTGGATTTCATCACCATGCAGAGTTGAGTACAGATACATTCAGTTGACTTCGTTGGGTTTGGTTTAGTGCGAGAGACGTTTGAAATGTGAAAGAGTTTCCAACTTCATGGAGAAATTTCTCTCAATCTCTTCATTCGGTTGTTGTGGTCACTTCTTGGAGGTGGCTTAATTCGCTTAAGTCAAGTGGTTTACTTGGTTTGGTTTTGTTGAACGTTGAAGGAATTGGAAGTCTTTTCAACTTCCTGCAGCTGTAGAAAGTGACAAGTGTACAATCTCATAAACAATTTCTATGAATTTTTTGGACAGTTGTCCAACTTTGTTTCGAAAAAAAAAAAAAAAAAACGTTGTCCATTGAATGTTTCCGCTATTGGTATTCAAAGGTAAAGTGGATTTCTTAATTTCATATATCCAATTCATGTCACATGGTGTGTGTTGCATGAAGATTGTTGAAGACGTATGCCACACATTGAATAAAAATTGTGAATGTGTGTTGTGCTGCTTATGAATGTGTTCAACTGGGTGAATGTATTGATGCCTTGGAATTTGTGTTGTGCTGATTAATTGAATAAAAGACCATAGAGTTGTAGAATAAATTTAAAGGTGAAATTTCATCATAGTCACAAATTTGTTAAGAGATGGTATGGTAAAAAAAAACCAGTGGCACAAAGAGAAGAATTGATGCTGGACGACTCTATGGACAAGTGATTTTCATTTGCAAGTTGCGGCATCCACACACACAAAAAAAAAACTATGTTGGGTGAAAACGAGAACTAAACTGACCTGGCGCATGCGCGGGTGAGTTGCTAGATTTGTTCTCACAAATAGAAGACTGAGATTGTTAAAGGGCACGCATTAAATTTCTTGTATGACCAAATGCTATAATTTTAAACAACTATTTCAGAAGAGGATGTGTTGGTTATACTGAGGTGCTGATATATGTTGAAGAGGTAGCCAAAAATCCACCAGTAACTTACTCAAATCTGGTATCTCCAATGCTGAAGCGAACTGTGAGTTAATGCCATCATAGACAGTGCATATATATATATATATATATATATATATATATATATATATATATATTAGATTTTGTTTGTGTACTAGCTCTACCCTTTATCTATTAAAATAGTTAAATGGCTGCTAGCATCTACAACATCATCGTGTAAATTCTGGACATGTATTTTAGTGAAGAGTGAAGAAGTTTGTAATTGTTGTTGCCCCAGTTGTGGCATTGCATTTAAAACTCACTATAGTTTTTGTCTACATATATATGCATTGATTTCTTGATTCCACTGTTGCATAAGAGTTTGGTGGGTTGCATAAAGGCTATGATTGTTTTGACAAATAAAAGTAATCTTTTGTGGAGAAAAGTTTAGTTGGTTGTATTGTCAGAACATAATGCTGGTCATGAATAAACTCCTATTTTTATATGGATTGTAATTGGTGCTTGCTGGTTGCATACTGATCATTTGCTGCACATTTATAAAAGATATTGTTGTGTACTGTGAGTGGGTATTATTTTTCTGCATTGAGTAGTAGTTGTGATCAGTTTTTTAAGGTGTAAATTTGACATTGAAGAAAAAATGGCCAGAACCAATGAAGTATTAGAGTTCCTCAAAACTCTGATATTGTCTACTACTCATGATACATTAAAAGTCAACAAAGTTTCTCTCACATACATTCAGGTTTGTTTACAAAATCCACAAGAGAAAATTGATTTTTTACAGCTCGAAACTCAGCTACAACAAGAAGAACTAAAACAGAGGAGTCATTCTGAACATGTGCCAGTTCAGAACATTGAGACTGCAACCCATCAAAAGAAAGTCAATAATGTTACAATTGGTTCTGATTTAGTACCCAATAAAGCAGCAGTTGTATATGTAGATGCAGAAACTCAGTTTGCACTTCCCAAGCCCATCATCAGACCTTGGGAATAGCTTGTCCACAACAAGCACAGAACTAGTCTTGGATATGACAAGGACTTGTCCTTTCATATTCCAGACGACTCAAAGCCCATTCAGTTTCAGAGTGTTGGATTCCTTCATGACAGTTCACCTCTAGTTGTTCCAGATTCTGTCCCTCTTCCACAACAACAACAACAACAACAGATTGTGAAATGCCAACACTGTGATCGAGTTGGCCATTTGAAAGATCAATGTTTTGATCTTCATCCATGTAAGCACTATCATAAAACCACCCATTCTTCACACAGATGCTTCAGAAACAAACCTCCTGCAAGAACAAAGATTCATCTTGGATGGATTGCTTCTTAGCAATGGGCATCAATAGCCAAGAAGATATTTCAATCACATGTTAGAACTTGTTCCAGAGTATTGAACAATCTTGTAGTTGAGTTTTCTCCATCATCTCACCTTGTATCTGACAGGGGGGGAAATGATGGTCATCTACAAGCTTCAAAGCCACATCAAGCGAGCATGAGCCACAACCTACCACACCGGTTTTAGAGTTGTAGCCAAAAACAAAGATGCCCCTGAGCATACCTTCAGTTGGCAATTTGGGTCACTTCCTCTAGCAGAAGACTTCAGCTTCTTTCCATCTTCGGAAGAATTCCAGGAACAAAATTGGGGACACTTCCTCTAGCAGAAGACTTCATCTTCTTGCCAGCTTCGGAAGAATTCGAGGAATAGAATTGGGGACACTTCCTCTAGCAGAAGACTCCAGCTTCTTGCCAGTTTTGGAAGAGTTCTAGGAATTGCATTAAGCATTCCAGAGTTGTTGGTCATCCTTAAACCATCACAGGTTGAGACTTCCCTTTTTAGGTTGAAGTTCTCCCTTTTATGCGGGGTGAGACCTCCCTTTCATGGTTGAAGGTTTCCCTCTTCAAAACAATAGAAGCACTTCCTCTAGCAGAAGACTTTAGTTTCTTGCCAATTTTGGAAGAGTTCCGGGAACTGCACTAAGCGTTCCAGTGTTGGTGGTCATCCTTAAACCATCGCCCTTTATACCAAAATTTCAGAGAGCACATTTAGCCTAGTGCTGCCATGCATTTTTGCACATTTGGTATTAGAACTCTCTTCTTGGACTCATACATAACCCTTCGGATTAAGGGGGGGAATGTTGGACACCTAATCCTCAATGGGTTATTGTGGAAGCCAAATAGACAAAAGGAGTCCAAGATAACTTGGGATGTGGAACCCGACGATCAAACTATGTACTATAAATGTATATCTCTTGTTAATAAAAAATGTACTCTCATGTTTTATCCTTCAGAATCTCTTGTTGCCATGTGTGTGTTTAACAGGTATGACCCCAGAAGAGTGTGCAAGAAACATTGTGACCAAATTGGTTTTGCTTGGGTGTATACATTAATGACTACTTCAGAAGACGAAGGTTAATAATCGGTACAATGCATTAAGAAAGACACATCCAAGAAATGAAGTTGGTTCCCCCCCCATGTTCCACCAGCTCAAGATGTATAAGTATAGGAGGCACTACAAGAAATTTCTCAATTAAGGACTGCAGCACCCAGGAAAAGGATCAAGCATGATCCAATGACAGAAAGTAGCAAGAATTGGAAAGTTGATCGATTGAATGAGGAAGATATTGAAGCTAAAAATGAAAAGAGATAATTAGAGGCAAATATGCAACAGGAAGAAGAGGAGAAGAGGAAGCAAGATGAGTTGCTCAGAAAAGAAACAAGAAGAAGAAGAGGAAAGAAGGAGAGTAGAAAAATAACAACAAAGGGAGTTACAAGAGGAGGAAGCAACACAAAGGCTGGAGGAAGAACAAATAACTCAGGAAATAGGAGAAAAATTGGAGGAAGATGATGCCATCCAACTCATATATGATGGACTAGGTTCTCTGATAGAACCTCGTCTTACGGGTGGACATCTCCCATTTGGTGAGATGGAAATCACACCTCCACCGGAAAACCGAGTCATGGACGTATGTAATGTCACAGTTGATAAGTTGAAGAAAAGGATCGTGCAACAAAGGAAAAGACTCTTGCCAAATAATCTTGAGAATATAGTCTTTGTATCCGCACAAAAGGTGATAACTACAAACACTAGGAGGAATCCTCAGGAAATCATGGTAGCTAGTGTTGCTTTTGCTACAACAACATAGGATAAATTAGAGTATCTGTTGAATGAGAATGCACGATTGAGGAAAGAGTTAGTTTTAGCAAAGAAACAAGTGGAACATCTTGCTACAGAAAACCAACAACTATCTTCCCTCAACTTCAACACATCCAAATGGTAGTTAGAAATACAGGAGGAATTGGGGCTAATGGAGGATTCTATGGCACAATTGTATCATGAAATTATACTTCTCCATAAGTAGTGGTGCCCCTTGTTGGTATACAAAATAAATCACAATAAGTCTTAAATATCATAAAGGTGGGAAATAGAGTTGTTGATCAAATCCATGAATGGGCTTCCAAGTATCCAAATGTTCAACAAAAGTTGGTTAGAAAGGACAAGATTTCCACTGAACTAGACAAAGTACAACTAAGACTCCACCATCATAATTACATCCGCCTTGGAGAAGAGTTGGCTAACACTATTGTTGCCTATAGCCGACTGCATAATGGCTTAGAGTCTCTAACACAGAAACGCGGGATGCCTTCAGAGGGATCACTTGGAGAGGTAAGAGGCAGGGAAGTCATCCCACAAGAAGTGAGATAGTATATTGAGAAAATCAATCAAACATCAGAACAAGAAGGCTTGGAGTTCACTAAATACATTATTCTACAATATTCCATCACACCAACTAAAGCTCACATGAAACTTTCATCGTTATGGAATAGTGTCCAATCAAACTCAAAATCTATATTGAGATAAGCATTGGGGGTGAAGATGCGGTTTGCAACTGAGTTTCCAATCTAAATCAAAGTCATCTCATGGAATTCAGAATGTGACATACATTTATTACCAATGAGCTCCATGAAGAAGCAAATGACTTATCTATTTGAAAGCATTTTTTTCCTATTAGAAGTTTTGTCTTATATAGCCATTGTCTTATATGTATTTTGTCTTATGTAATAAGTCTAATGTAATGAATTCCAAGAGACACATGTGGAATGTGAAAAGACACATGTGGAATGTAAAAGGTCATGTATAAAATGTGAAAGGTTGTATAGAAGCCCATAGGTCATAGAAGTTGAATAGTCATGAGGAAACTCAAAAGTCATTGTCATTTGTTTTAAATAACTCCTCATAACTCATGTAAGGGACTTGGATTCTTAGATTTTTTCCTTGGCTTATCTTGGATTACATAGGAGGTAAATCATTCTTTGGAGAAGCAAGTTGTGGCTTCGTGTCCCATTACTGGATTTAGTGTTTCATCTATGCAACAATTAACTTGGAACCTTTAATTAATGATAAGAAGTTCTTTGAGCCAATACTTCTTCACGCATGTATCATGAATGTAGTAAGACTATTATTGATATGTTTACGATATATATATTTTGGTGTAATACATACTAAGACTAATGAACTATTTCATTGCTTAGATATTGATATTATTGAATAAGTGTTGTTATGATTTTACGATTATTGTTTATCTCGTGAGATAATTTTCAAGTAAATCAACAAGTATTTCTCATCCACTCACAGGTCTCTCTTAGGATAGTACTATTACTTCCCTAACTGGAGGCTCGTTTCCCTTTACCATCCATGGAAGTTTACTGTGAATTCTACATGTTGTGTCACACAAAGCTTACATACTTACTGCCCCAAAGAGATGTTTGTGATCTATTTTGTATGTGTTGCAACCAAGGTGTACCTCTAAAACCTTTGCAATGGTGGCCAAACCCACTAGATGGGACTCCTACTCTAAATGGTATGAGGTCTAATTGGGCCTCACATCGAGGAGATCCCCTGTATGTTGGCGATATCCTACACCGTCAACAAGATCCTACATGCCACAATCGTAATGATAGACCATCATTGAGGTGGAAAGCTTGAGTTAGCTACTAGAATCAGATATGTTCCCCATATAGATCTTGGAAATCCTCCAATAACAATACTCCCATCCCAATACCAATTCCCATTGAATCTCAAGCAATTGTTTGATTCCCTATGCAATGCAAGATTACCCATAAGCACCAACAAGTACAAATCAAATTTCACGTAGGAGGATTAACTAGCAAAGTCAAAACTTCGAATGAAATCATTTTTCTAATGAATTTTCAAAAGGGTGATGGGATTGAGCTTTTAATTCTCAAAATCACCCCACATTTCATTAAAAGGAATATGATGGGAATTGAACTATGGGTTAAGTAAAATAAGGGCACCATAAGGGTCAAGGGATTACTTTAGACCCCGCGAGGATGGTTCCAACATTATCCATATCCTTTTATTTTTTTTCAAGTTTCTTTTGACATGATAATAAGCCACCAAGCTCAACTCACACCTCAAAAATAACATTCCTTTTAGGATTTTCACAACCTTTGGCTTTTTAGCCAACTTCCCTCACAATAATGATTGAATGAAAATAATCTAGTTTCCAATTGTTATAACTTCCTCAATTATTTATCTATAAGGTGTGTGATTCCTTGCAATGTTTCCAACACTTCTTCAATATTTGTTGCAATTCCTAAAACTTAAGAAATCTCCAATAATAGTTTTACATTAAGAGCATAGAAACTCCCTTTCATCTACCACCCAATTTCATCTTTTACTTAAGACCAAATAATTACATTTGAATTTCAACCAAAGAAACATATTAAAATACAAACTAATATATGTGGGCATAAGAATAAATAACAATATATGAAACCCATTGCAATTCTTATTATTACAGTCCACAACCTTGTTGCACCATACTACACAACATTCCTTGCTTATCCAATTATAAAGTTCCTAATGGAATGTTTTTTTGTCTTTAAAAAGTAAAATAATAATAATAATGATCTATATTTAAGGTCATAACCTCGTGATACACTAAATTGATGTATGAAACCTCCTTATTCTAATGCTCATTCTACAAAGGTCTACATACTCTACCACCCACCCCCCCCACCTTCAATCTAAGACTGTGACCTCGAGGGACAAAACACATGTTCTTAGTTATTAAACCCACTCAAGCATTATGAAAAGAACATTTAAAAATCTAACTTATTTGTTAAGAACTTATTTCCATTGTTTTTACTTTTATAAAACTTAAATCCAATATTATATATCAAACTTTTACATATTTTATGAATACAAACATATAATAATGATTTGTTTATATTAAAGTCTAAATAACAACTATTTTTCTACTTTGCAACATTTAATTGGAGATTCTTTCTTTTTCATCTCACGGTTGAGTGTCTTGCATTTCAATCTTCCTTTTTTTTTTCATAGGTACAACACTATATATTGCATACAAGAGATACAAATATATTGTCAATACTTTCAACATCCATCATGTCACTTGTAAGAATTCAACCTAGGTGGGAAGGATACCATTCCTTCCTCTCAACCACCAAAGATAACCCCAATTAACACCTTTTTTCCCCTATCACTTCTATCCATTTTCGAAAAATTAATTGGAGGTTTTTGGAGTCTCCAACAATGTCAATTGCATACTCAAAGACTAGAGTATAATGGGAATAGAGGTCAAGCTCTCGCTGTGGCTAGGGTTCTCTAACAATTGTTGCTACACCTTTGCAATTATGTGTAGCCATGAACAACCCTTTACACATGAAATTTCCCTCATCTTAGTGGTCAAAATGGAGGTTTGTTCAGGGTTCTAATGTTGACAACCTCTTTTTTTTTTTCTTTCCAAATTTTCATGCAATTTCATGGTCACTGGGACAAGGGAGAGTGCCATATTAATATTTGGGATTTCAACCCCAATGAAAGAAACCAATTGTTTTGAAGAGTAATCATTTGCTTCTCTTCTCATAAATTCCAAACTTGAAGAGGAAATCATCCAACCAATAATAAATTTATCAAAAGGGTAAAAAAAATTCTTATGGTGGAAACTTCAAATCTAGAGGCTAAAAATAAATCCATTGTGTTGCATGAATGATCCTTAGTCAACGAATCTTTAGGCCTATGGATCAACCTGTGAATTATTCAAGAAGGGGACACAAAGCATTGGGGTTCCTTATGAGAAATGATTTATTCTAGTGATAATTTTTTGTTTTTTGTTTTTTTGTTTTTGTTTTTGTTTTTAAATTATAAATGCAATAATCAAAATTTCAAATTGGGGTTTTGTTTCTTTCTCCTTGGTCCTTGGATTTTGATCAAAATATGGAGATCATGACTACTCCTGTATGGGTCAAGCTTCCACATCTCCTTGCATTTTCAAGGATAAGGTCACTCTAAAAGCTATTGGAGACAAGTTGGTCGCTTCATTGACTAAGCTAAGATCAAATGGGGGATTTATACTTGTACTAGAATATGCAAGGAAGTGGACATATAAAAGGGCTTCCCATTTGTGATTCGACTCAAAATGGGAGGTCAAAATCATCCCCAATCCCTAGACCATGAATATATTCCTTTTAAGTGTAATTTTTACCATACATGTGTGCCTTTTGCAAAGAAATATCCAAGAAAATGTGAATCTAAGGCTCCTTTGAAGTAGGCTCTTCCTCCTCATAACAACAATGGACAAGAAACCTTCCAAATTGTGTCTAGGAGGTGTAAGAAACAATAATCCAAGGGACAAAATTTCATGAAGCCAGGTTCATCTAATCCAAACAAGAAAAAATATGAAATTATCGAATAACAAGAGGAAGAAGAATACGAGATACCAAAGGCTCGCTTTGAATCAAAAGAAAAAGATCAAAATGAAACATAGAATTCTGCTCCTCCATATGTGGATGAGTATTTTTATGGGGCATTTCCCTCACACAATATAATATCTTAGGAGTATAAAAATTCCTTCCTGGTAATTCCTACTACAACACTCATGATATTTCTTTTACTTGTTAGATTTACATGAACACGTTATTTGTAGTTTCTTACAGAAAGCATCAAAATACATACACTGCAGCCTACACCATTTAAATAATATGCCGAAATGAGAAACTAAACAATAGAGAAAGATACACACAAATGACACAGTTGTTTTTGGACAAACGTCCCTGGAAAAATCCAATGTGGGAAAACCAGTGCAATAGATCTAAGGGTTTTATTATTATGCAGTAGTTGTTGAATACAATATTTGGATGCCTTACTAGCTATCCAATATAGAGAATCTGATTGACAAAGAGATGAGTGAGATATACCTCACACTATCACTGGTGATCTAGTACTGATCCAATCACTGAATGGCTAGCCCCTAGGTGCCTCTACGTAGTTTCTGCGCAATCATTGCACTACTCTGCGTCACAGCTTCTGGGAATTGCATCACTCCTTCAAGCTAATTGATTTACCTCTGGAACTTCGAATTTCTGCCTTTCTGGTCTCACACCCTAGCTTCTGGCTCTAGAACTCAATTCTCCAGCAAATATCGGATCTCCTCTCAGGCTCTCGCTTACTCAACGTGGCCATACATTGCCCAACGTGGATTTGTGTTGCCTCTTCTGGATCTCTCTTTACCTCCTTTGCAATGTATCCCTGGATCAAGAAAAATTTCCAATTGGAAAACTATATCTTCCCCTCAGTGCAAGAAATCACTTCGATCAATTCTCCGACACCTGCTGTGCTGCTCTCTTTAGAAATTGATCTCTTGATCTTTTACTCGATGTGTTTTCCAAATGACCCTCAAACCTCCTTAAATAATCTTCTCGTTGAAATTTGACGACCCATATTAGAAGCTAATCAATGGATAAGATCATTTCAGCTTTATCCTTGTCTTCTTCTAGAAGTTACACCCACAGTTAGATTAATATCCATTAATTATTTTAATTTCCTAAGTTTAGACTTAGGGTCCCATTAAAAATAATTAATTATTTTAATAAAACCTTCTCCGGGTGGAATTTCCCAAAATGATTTCTGGGTATACTGGAACACATATGTCCTAGCCCTCCTACAATTTTTGAGGCTTAGACCACATCCGATGCTACCATAAATCAACACTCCCTCTTAGTGAGGAATGTGCTCTAGTAATGCAACTTGTTGAAGACTCACCCTTCTCTGTAACATCTCCCTCTATGTTGTTAATGTCTGACATCACTTCCCACCAACTACCGCTCAAAATTTGCATCTGTGCTATTGCTGGCCTTGCCACTGCCAACACTACATATGCACTACAACCCTCTCCTACTACTACTGCTGTTGCAACAACAACGAAAAAACATCCAAAATACTGAACTAAAGGTGTTCAATGTCATGCATCTGCTGCTAGTCTCTGTGTTGTCACTGAATCCACTACGTTGTTGCTGACTCTGCTCTGTGCCAACTGCACTGCTGCCAACACTAGCTCTGCACTGCTTAGTATTTGGCGCTTCTAGCCACTGCAAATGTCACTCCAACACTCATATGCACCAACTAGCGCTAGTCCATCCTACTACTTCTGATGTGGGCTCCCGTAGCAAGGTATTGATCCAAGAGGTGGAATCCTCAAGGATCCTGCCTATCTGCAGTTTTTTCGAACTACAGTACCATATCACCCCACCTCTCCCTTGGAGGGATATGGGAAACCCTGGAAAACTCCTCCTCCTGGATCTTTGCGGCTGCAGCCTGCGGATCATGTTTCTCATCCTTTTCCTTCTTCTTGAGAGGACACTGTGTAGCATAGTGACCAAATTCACCACACAAGAAACATTTGATCTTTGAGACGTCCTTCTTCCAACTCTGCTGCTCTTATTGCCCCTTTGATGCAAGGGTTGCATTTTCTTCCTCTTCCTTGGGCTTCGTCCCACTGTTGCTGCTACTATCAAGCTTGCACTTAACTAAGTCTCACCTCAATTCTTCCTACTTGAGAGCTGCCCACATACTATCCCAGTCTGGCAAAGTTTCCTTACCCAAGATGCTCCGGACAAAGACCTTCCACTCTTCTAAGACTAATTTTAGGGCCAGTCTCACCATATTGGAACATTAAGGTGTAGACCCCACAACTGCTAACTCATCCCGAGTTTCCTGAAGCTTCTTGAGGAAGGGATTTATGTGCTCCCCCTTCTGCATCTGTGTAGATCTCAATTTCTACTATAAGTACATCTTTTTCTGCTTGAAAGATCCCTGATACAAAGTAGAAAACACATCCCACGTCTCCTTAGTAGTCCCTCTACTAGCGATGTGATATACGACATGATCCTTCACTTTGTCGAGGATCATTCTCTTTTCCTTCGCCATTTTTTTCCTTGTACTTCTTCAGCGAATCTGGATTTGCAGGCTAAGCCACCACATTGTCAACATAGGTCTTGAGAGCATGCTCATCTAGAAGGAATAGCATTCTTGCCTTCTATATGACGTAGTTGGATGCTCCATCCAACCTTTCCTAATCTCTCAGCCCACTGGTTTCCATCTCTGCCATGAAAATGTCAAACTTCTCCTCTCTGCTTCTTACTATTGCTGCTAAGCCAATATGAAAAATGAACTTCTTGGTGGGAAGTCTACAGAGGAAAAATTCCCTCAATGTGCTTCTCTTCTCTTCTGAAGTCTTTCTCCCCAACAAAACGACCTCTAGAAAAACTACGTCCCACCATCTCTTCCTCATGCTAAGGCTCATTGTTGCTCCATCTGACATGACAAGATTTCGATTTGGAAGCCCTTATATCTATCAACTCACTCAAAGAGAGATTACCTCGAAATTTAACCCTCCAAATAGGACAGTGCAAACCCATCCGGGGATTCGAACTGCTACCTCCCGCACCTATTTCGATCTCCTTCTCTGCTAAGCATTGGGTTCTCTGGAAATGTTCTTCTTACTTCACTTGCATTGCTCTGATAACATGTGAAAATTCCTGAAACCTGAGAATTCCTACTGCAACATTGATGTTATTTCTTCTACTTGTTAGATTTACATGAACAAGTTATTTGCAGTTTCCTACGGCAAACATCAAAATACATACACTGCAAACTACACCATTTAAATCATATGTCGAAACAAGAAACTGAACAATAGATAAAGATACACGCAAATTCCAGTTGTTTTTGGACAAACGTCCCCAGAAAAACCCAATGTGGGAAAACTGGTGCAACAGATATGAGGGTTTTATTATTATGCAATAGTTTCTGAATACAATCTTTGGATGCCTACTGGCTATCCAATACAGAGAATCTGGTTGACAGAGAGATGAGTGAGATATACCTCACACTATCACTGGCGATCCAGTACTTATCCAACCACTTAATGGCTAGCCCCTAGCTACCTCTATGAAATTTCTGCGTAATCACTGCGCTGCTCTGCATCACAGCTTCTACGAACTGCGTCACTCCTTCAGGCTGATCGATTTGCCTCTAGAAATTTGACTTTCTACCTTTCCAGTCTCACACCCCGACTTCTGGCTCTGGAACTCAATTCTCTAAAAAAGTTTGGATCTCCTCTTAGGCTCTGCACTGCCTCAACGTGGATATATGCTGCATCTTCTGGATCTCTCTCTGCCTCCTCTGCAATGTATTCCTGGATCAAGAAAAATTTCCAACCGAAAAACTATCCCCGCCCCTCACTGCAAGAAATCACCTCAATCACTTCTCCGACAACTGTTGTGATGCTCTCTTGAGAAATCGATCTCTTGATCTCTTACTCGATGTGTTTTCCAAATGACCCTCAAGCCACCTTAAATAATGTTCTCGTTGACATTCAACGACCCAGATGAGAAGCTAATCAATGGCTAAGATCATTTATGCTTGATCCTCATCTTCTTCTAGAAGTTACACCCACAGTTAGATTAATACCCATTTATTATTTTAATTTCCTAAGTTTAGACATAGGGTCCCATTAAAAATAATTAATTATTTTAATAAAACCTTCTCTAGGTGGAATTTCCCAAAATGATTTCTGGGTATTCTGGAACACATGTGTCTTATCCTCTGCAAATTTTGAGGCTTAGAGCACATTCAATGCTACCATAAATAAACAAGGAGATGAAGAGGTTCATTCAGAATAAAAATCAAAGCAAGGTGAAGTGAAGTCCCTTGATTGTCCTAGCTCCTCCTCTTTTGTTAAAAAGTTGAAAAAAAAATCATTGCCCCTTTCCTACTTTAACTAGAGGAATAAAATCAAATTCAAACAAGATTGTTCTTAAAGATGAAAGGAATGTTCACAAGAGTTGTCAATGAATCATTGAATGCCTCCTAAAATAATGATGTCATGTTTCTATATTTTGTTGTGCAATCAATTTGTGATAATATATTCATGTACTAAAAGTATTATTGTCAAGAAGGCAACACGAAGAGAAATTGGAATGTAGTCTCAATAGCTTGCTTTGAATCCTTTGCAACACTTGGTGATTTTTGAAGCTCTAGAACATATTCATGTAAATTTTCGTCTTTATGGAAATAAATCCAATTTTTAATTGATATAGAAATATCCCTACTTTTAGTTTAATAAATAAATAAATAATATTGATTACATCACCTCATTTGGCTTGGTCAAAAAGATCAATGCCCTTTGTTGTTGTAATTATTTGACTCATTTTTCCCTTTTATCCCCTTTTAGTGGTAGTTAAGGAGGGAAAGTAACTTACAGGGGGTGACTCCTTAGTCATCATTGTATCTATATAGACCTTGCGCTCCCCGAAGAATAGGATAAAAGTCATTTATCAAAGCTAAAATTTCAAGTGCCTTTGCATCCTCCTTTAATGGCTACCGTTATGGCTTGATCATATGGTCCTTCCACCAGCTAGGTTTGTTATACTTACATTTATTTTTTGTGAGATCAACTACCATTATGGCTTGATCATATGGTCCTTCCACCAGCTAGGTTTTTTATACTTACATTTATTTTTTGTGAGATCAAAAATTTTCTTTTCAAGATTACTTCAATTGCCAATACCCAAAAAACGTATATGCTTGAATGTTGTGTTTTCATAATCCAATTATTGGGTCCATTTAAAATCTTCAAAATTTAAAATAATATCATGTGTTAGACTTTTCTTAAGTTTAGGTAAATGTATTATGCATACATATAACCATTTGACATCATTTCTATGTTGCTTGTGATATCACAATAAAGGATTTCAATATCTCAACAAACATTGTTTTGGCTCGAAAGAGTCATGAGGGGAAAACCCTGGGTTTGGGTGCAGGGGGGCCAACAATATTCCGTCGTAGTCTAGGACGACGACGAAATTTTCACCTTATCCCAAGGGGAAAGGAGTCTCATTTGAGGCATGCTGCGACCAAAAGGGAGAAGGGTTCAATGTGGAGTCAAGGAAGTATCTATCGGGTGCATTTGATCACACACACACACACACATATAACCATTATACATAAAACAAAGATAGTAGCGTTCTTGAGGAAATCTATGAATTAACGTCTACATGCAATTGATAAGCCATTCAAAATTTTAATAGACACATTAAGCACGAGGCCCAAATACATCAGAAGTGGCAGCCAACATCGAATATGTCTTATATTAAACTTAACATGAAATATTACAACATGATACGACATTCACCATAAACATTACAGAAAGTACCCAGCTCATTCCTGCGGGTTCAGATTGGTTCCACGACTAAGTCCCTTAGACCCCAACACTCTGTCATTCAGCCACTGCAACTGGGTATCTCTTCGCCTGATCTCGGCTTAACCGAATCCTTCTTCCATTAGCTAGTCCAACAACAACCTTCTTCCTTTTTGGTCTTCCCCTTTTATATCCTCTTTGTTGCTTGGACTGCAGTTCTTGCTCGGCTGTTCTCCCCCTTGGCTACTTCTGCACCTTCTCACCTCCTTGGCTACCTTTGCCTTTCGTTGCCAACTTGCCGCAACTCTTCCGCAGCTATCCGTTCCGCCATCCAACCGTTACTTCCATCTATTTCTTTCCCGCCCTTTGGTCAGTCAAAACTGGTCAAAACATTTCAAAATTAAACGAAGGCCCCAACAGGCCCCGACCACAATTTCTTGACTTGTCCTCGAGTTAATTCATTTCAACACCTGTCAATCCTACTGTTAGTTCCACGTGCTCTACAAGTGGTGGTTACGTTACTACCAGCGCTGTCTTTGCTATTTGTTGTACCGACACTTCTGTTGCTTCGATTCAGTTGCTTGCGGAGTGGGTGCCTCTTCTACATCGATCTTGGCTTGTGGCATGGCATCTATTCCTACGGCCCCTTCTTGCCCTTGTGGTTCCCCCGTTCCAAACGAAGGCTCCAACTCTGGGACCGAGGTTGTTGTCCACCGCCTGAACTCAGTATATATTTGAAGGGCCAAGTCCCAATTGGCAAGAATTGCATGAGTGCCTTGAGTGAACGCTTCAGCCAATTGCGACATTAGGGTTGTTGGTCGCTGGCTCTGTAGGTCGTTCCCTTGCTGCCCATTGGAGTCACATACCTCCTTTAAGAGTAGAACTTGCATTCGAACGGAGGGTCGCAGATCCATGATTATCTTTTTCGTCTTTGCTGACTCCTCAATGCTATCAACCTGGTCTTGGAGAATGTCGATTTGATCATTGATATGATATAGCTGGGTATGGTCTGTACAATCCCTCATGCTGGAAAATAGTGACTGAATTTGTTCTGTAAGCGGGTAAACCAGGTGGTTCTTTAGTGCCAGATTGCCTGACCAGTCGTGGACCTTGTCCATTAGAGCGTATCCATTGGTGAGGGCCTCAGTCAAGGCTTGCTTCTTCACTTCAAGTTCCCTGACCTTTCCCTCGACTGCCCGTGCATAAATTTCCACTGGATCTGGTAGTGTGGATCTTACTGTCTCTAGCTTCCATCTCATCTCAGCATTGGTGGCTTCCATGTGTGTGCACGTCGTCTGTATGTGATCACAGCAGCCGACCAGCGTGCAGGCAACCATGTCCGCCTGTGCTTCAGTATTAGCCTCGGTGACGGTCGACCATATTTATCTAAACCGTTGTGTGATCTAATTAACCTAGGCTTGCAATTTTGTGTTTGCTTTTTGTAGGTGATCTCTCTCTTCCGTCACTATGTGCAACTGCTTCTTCTATTGTTCGTGTTATTTAGCCAGGTCCTCATGGAGGCTCTCAGCCTTGTGTGCTGCTTGCTGAATAAATGAAAACAATTGGGCCGATGACCAGTGATGGAGCGTATCAGCTTGCATTGTGCTCGGTTTTGGGAACTATTGCTGTAGGGGTAGGCTGCTAGAGATGGATTTGTCGGAATGGGAGGTGGGTGAGTGGAATTTCTATGATGGCAGAGTGAACTGTGGAGTGGGTGGAATAATTCTAGGGTTTGGTGGCACTGTGAGCTTTATAGCGAGAGTTGGCAAGTACGGTTCATCCCTTTCCCCCTGCAGAATGGTATCCAAGCGTCTCCCTTCTGGTGGGTCCAACCCAAACATTGGTGATGCACTATTTGTTGGTGGCATTCCCTTCGTAGGGGCGGTTCCCTCTGTCCGGCTTGATGAATGAACTTCTGCTTCCATAATAGTCCTTCGCTGGCCGAATGGGAGGATCTCGGCCAGGGTCGTGGAGGTGGAAGCAGTTTGTGGGGATGACTTCTGTGACTGATGTAATGCAGTGGATGCAGTAGCACAAATCTCTTCAACTATGGTGGTTGCATGGATTGATTGCTCGACCTCACCAGTGAGGTCAATGATTAGGGCTGACGGGATAATTTTCAACTTTTTAGTAGGCAGCTTTTTGACAACCGGGGTTCAGATGACTCGCTTTTTCTTAGGTTTGGGGACTGTTGTCTGGGAGGGAGCCTGAGCTGCTCTCGAGGGAAGCTCCATAGTGAGTGGTGGTGTTACAATGGGGGAAAACATGGTGGAACCTTGAAATTGCTTAGGGTAATTGCTCTCACCTGGGTCGAAGTTGGCGATTGTCCGTCTAAGTTCGAACATCTTTTCCTCCACCTGGAGCAGCATTAGCTGGAGTAATTCATCGGCAGCTCACTTTTGACTTCTCTCTGCCCCATCTCGCTCTCACCCTTGTGGCATCAAGGCTTTGAAAAGGTACTTGGGTTTCCCTTCTCTTATCTCACAAGCCACTCCCGGCTAGGACTCCACCTCTCTGCTCAACGCTTCCTCTGTCAGGCCAAACCTCTGCAGCCTCAAATTAAATGTGCTCGGGTTGAAACATCGCGGTCTCTCGTAAGTGTGTGTGTGGGAGGCACCAAACCATAGCTCGTCTGAGAAGTCATCTAATAGAGCCTTGGTTATCCTCTCAGTGGACTGAATGGTGTCCAACATCTGTTCATACTAGCCCTTGAAAGCTCTCTCGTTGATTTCCTTTGTGTTGGGATCCCTTGATGCCTTCCATGGTTCATACTGAGCGTAATCGGTTGGCCTTCGGCAATTGTTGCCAGTTCCCTCTCTTGTTGTGGCCTCCATTTCCACATTGCTAGTGCAACTAAAAAGTACCCAAACATAAACCCAGTGCTCCTCCCGTACACATCTTCGCAAGCCTCGAACAGTTCATTGAGCACGAAGGCTGACCAGTTGAGTACCTCTCCTTGGCAATAGTGTTCCACAACTGAGATGGCATCCAAGGTGCATTCGTTCCTTGTGAAGTGCCGCATTGTTTTACCTACAATGAGGTAGCAAGAAAACTTGATATTATCCTTGTTAATCTTGTCCAGCTTTGCGCCCCTCCCACCTCGCTCCATCCCATATCTAGCATAAATGTTGTCCTTTGTCTGCTTCTTTCCCCGCTTGGCCCCGGCTTGGAATGTTGTGTTGACTGCATTTTGAACTTCAGGTAGCCCTATGAGTCGACTGATATCCTCCACATGGATGGGATACTCCTTATCCAACCATAGTGACCCTCCATGCATCCTGCTTGTTAACAATTTTGTGCATTGCATGCCGGCAAATTGGGTGCTGAATACGAGAAGATTTCTTAAGTGAAATAGCGTGGACCTATGTATCCCCCTAAACTCTTCTCTGATCCTGGAGGTCCTGGTGCCATCCTCCTTTTGAAATTCTTCCGCATACACCTCCCTTTTCATGGCTGGAAACTGGAAGTAGTCTGTGAAGTCATTGTCGACCAGATTTGACCTGTCATACTTTCCATACAGATCATCCACTACTTCAATTCATGCATCCAAAGCGTTATGTGGGACTAATATTATTCCTTTCACCATCGCTTCTCTTCTGCGGTAAAATTTCTGGATCGGAGGTTTCTTGCTTCACTTCCTCTGCCCCTGTTCTTTAGAGAGAACCTGGAATTATTCTATGATCTGCAATTGAAATTCTGGATTCCCCCGCATCCTTCTACGATTTAAGTAGCCAACTTTAACACGATGTCCCCTAACTAATGAGGCTTTAACAACTAATTACTCTGGCAGCCTTCCCATGCGTTTTAACTATACCCTACCGTCGTTGGCTGACTTGGACGTGACAACTATGACATGGACTGGAAAGTACAGAGTGGGATGCATGGCATCTTTGTTTTTCCATGAGGGGTTTATTTATTAACTAATTCTATGCTTAACGGGAAATATTTTGTGACCCTATCTTGACAGTTGCCTTATTAATTACTTAATCAAGAAATAACTACTAGTACGGTGGATGGGACGGGTACTTGTGCGATCATCAATTCTGGAAAAGGTTTGGACCTACGTGTATTCTACTGATTAGGACGACATGTGTGGCCACTGTCTCTACTGACTAGTGCTACCAGCGTGACCAATGACGTTACCCTCCCTGACCACAAATCGGTTGTGGCATATTGAGTTTTGCCGCAACTTTATTATCTCAATTTTTTTTTTTTTAGTTGTAGAAGGGCTTCAAGCGCTCACCATTCACCCATCCTTGCAGTAGCACTCCATCCAATTGCATGAGCCTTACTGCACATGATTCTCTTATTTCTGTGACTATGAATAGGCCTAACCAATGCATCTGTAGTTCCCCTGGGAACTTCTGGAACTTGTTGTCATAAAGGAGCACCTGGTCTCCGATTTCAAACGACTTCTTTGTAATGTGCCTATCATGCCAAGCATTTTGTCTTCGTTGCTCAACTGATTGATGGAATTTTGCTAGGAACCGAGTTTTTTCGAGTTCCATTAGCTAGCTTAAACTATCTCGCAAGGCAATGTTATCCATCATTCCCATAGCTTATAAGATGAGCATGCTAGGCAGTATAAATTCTGCTGGTACCACCACTTCTCTGCCATACACAAGTTGAAATGGAGTTTTCTTATGCAGTCTTTTTACTGTTGTCCTATATGCCCATAGAGTCACTGGAATTCTCTCGTCCCAGTCGTCCCTGTTGGTAGATACGACTTTTGTTAGCCCTTTCTCTAGTATTTTGTTAAATGCTTCTACTGCACTGTTGGCTTGCGGGTGATACAGACTACTCTTATTATGCTGGACCATAAAAGTCGTTAGCAGAGTCTCAATGGTTTCATTTAGAAAGTGTGTTCCCTGGTCACTTGTGAGGCTCCTTGGGCATCCAAACCTTGAAATAATATTTTCAAAAATGAACCTTGCTGTTGTTTCCGATGAATTTCTTTCACTAGTGCGGCCTCTACCCATCTTGTGAGGTATTATGTCGCTGTTATTATGTATCAGGCTCATGAATGCCTTGCTGGTGGAGAGATTGGTCCAATGAAGTCTACTTCCCACTTATCAAAGATCTGCACTGTATGGACCGGATGTAGTGGTAGCTCATTGTGCCGCGAAGGCTTACCGACCCTTTGACAGACATCACACTCTTTGGCAAATGCTTTAGAATCCTTATGGATAGTGGGCCACCATAATCTTGTGTGGAGTATCTTCCTTACAATGGCCTTGCCTCCTACATGGCCTCCTGCGACCCCTGCATGGCACTCCCATAGGACGTCCTTTCCTTCATGCTGCAGGACATAATGCCTCAGTATTTGGTCCAAGCCCATTTTGTAGAGGTGTCCTGTGATGAGTTGGTAATCTGCTGTCCTAACCACCAAGTGCTATCTCTGTGCTGCCGTGTATCCCTCTTGGTAATGACCTATTGTTAGTAATGTAGCGATCTCTTCTAAGTGGTTAGGAATCACCTCTATCCTGAATAAGTCGGCGTTGGGCAACTGATTGTCTATTGCTCCTTCATTTTCCCCTGTATCCAACTGCAACAGGTGATTTGGTCCTACATTCAATCTGCCAGGCTTAACAACCACTTCAAATGTGAATTCCTGGAACGGTAAAAGCCACCTTCATATCCTTCCTTCAAGTATTGGATTGTTTACTAAGTATTTCAATGCGAAATGGTCTGTAAAGAATTTGAATGGCGCACCCAGTAAGTAATGCCTGAACTTTTGGAGGGAGTAGACCATTGCCAATGTTTCCCATTCGATGGTTGTGTAGTTCCTTTCTGCCGTAGAGAAATTTCTGCTAGTGTAGTATACTGGATGGTCCATCCTTTTCTCCCCTAGTTGTGCTAAGACTGCTCTTAGCTCTATTCTAGACGCGTCACTATGTACGTGGAACATTTTGTTCTAGTCTGGGTACACCACTATGGGGGGGGGGGGGGGGGGGGGGGGGTGCTTACTAATCTTTCCTTCAATTTATTCAGAGCTGCTTGACAGTCCACAGTCTAGATGAATTCTTCCGTCTTCTTTAGCAATTTTTCCATCGGAGATGTAATGGATGCATAGTTCCTGATGAACAATCTGTAGTACTCTTTGTGACCTAGAGTTGCCCTTAGTTGTTTCACGTTGCATGGTGGCTCCATGTGGACAATTGCTACAACCTTGGCGGGGTCTACACAGACTCCATCCTTGTAGACGATATGGCCCAGTAGAGTTCCAAAGGGAACTGCAAAAATACATTTTTTTAGATTTAAGGAAATCTGCAATTATCTGCACCTCTTGAACATTACTCTTAATAAGCTAGTATGCTTTTGCAATAGTCTGTATACTGACCAGTCGTCCATGTAAACTTCTAGGAACTTATGAATATAATCTTGGAATGCAGCTATGATAATCCTCGAGAAGACTGTTGGTGCATTCTTTAGTCTGAATGGCATCACATTGTATGCGTACGACCCCTGCTCAGTCGTGAAAGTTGTTTTCCTTTTGTCCTCTTCAACTATTTAGACTTGGTGGTAACCTGAGAACACATCTATGAATGAGTATGATTCGTTCCCTGCAACATTGTCTAGGAATTCATCGTTGAATGGCATGGGGAAAGGGTCATGCACACATGCATTATTCAGGCTTCCGTAATCAACACATACTCTAATTTCGGTTGCATCCTTCTTGTTTTGAATAACTATGGGGCTTATCTAGTCAGCTTCACCTATTGGGAATATGATTCCTACATCCAACATTTTGTCAATTTCCTTTTTAACTTTCTCCTTTACCCTTGGGTTCAATCGGTATGGTCTGTGCTCTTTTATCCCCATGAGTTCTACCACTGAAGCTGGGAACAGGTCCTGGTATTCCTGCAATAAATCAAAAATTTCTTTGGTGGTTTGTTCGTTCTCGTAATCTCCTACCTATGCTATTTTGGGCTTATCTTTTGTCCCCACATTCTGTCTTCTCAGCTTCACTGGTAGGAGGTGGGCACCTTCTGTCAAAGGGCTCTCCCAAATATCTCTTTCCCCTTCCATTTCTCCAAAGACTAGGTGTCTAAAGCCCTCCAATCCGTCCTCCTCTGGTTCTGCATCTATTTTGTCACAAGTCACAAATCTTAGTGATTCCATATCATACAGACATTGTAGAAACATTCTACTGTACCCTCCTTCAACTAATGTCCATGGGGTGAACATAACCCCTTTTATTTCCTGGAGTGCCCCTGTCATTTGTTCCTCGTTATCCATGAATGAAAGGTTTCTCATGAACTGTTCCTCCAAGGTACCCCAATTAGCTGTTTGTTGCCATAGCTCCTCTTGGATATACCAAGCCTGGGGGACAGTGCCGAGTGTATGTATAAATGCATGTACCCATCAATTCCTTGGTAGTCCCTGGCTCTCCTAGCTGGTCGTGCAGTCTTTGATGTGCTTCCCGCGACTTGAATCCACTGTGTATTTTCCCTCATCCCGTGGTTGATTTGTCTCTTGGGCAAACCTCTCCTTCATCGTTTGCTTAGTGCTCGTCCAGTCTTTTAAAGATTTGCAGTGCATCTTCCACCATCCTGCTGGCGTTTCCATAAGTTCGATGTCGAGAAAGGAAATAGTTTTATCTTTTTCTATTTCCTGGTCCACCCTGTCTAAATAACGGTCCACCGGCTCAAGGCCATAGTACTTCGGGTAATCATCTACTCCCATGTCTCCCCAGTTTACTTGGCTTATCATTGCACATTATATAGTGGTAATTTCGTATCCACCCTACTGCCATGCATCCCATGCATCTTCTGAATGAGTCTTCAAGCTTTGAATGCTTCTCCAGCTAACTTATCCTCCGACTGTAGGATTTATATAGTCCCCCATTTTCCCTGCTGTGAGTGTATATAGTTGGTCTAACATCCCTGGTTCATCCCTATCATCTGTTGGCTCTATAAACCTAGGTCCTTGGTAGGGGTCTAATGGCTGGATCACCCTTAGCCCATCTGCTTCAAAAATCATTAGCTCCTTCTTCAAATCTATGACAGTGTAGTTCTCATATGCCCAGTCAATGCCCAAGAGTGCCGGATACAGGTCTTTATCCCCCATAATGTTAATTACTTCAAACTCGGTGTGTGTTTTCACCCCTGCCACATCAACCTCTACATTTTCCAATCTCCTGATGGGCAGTATGCAATACTGATTAACCATTCTTAATTGAATTGGTGAGTACTTCAGCTGTGGCTTCCCTATTGTCTCCCAAGTCTTCCTGGGTAAGATGTTTACATTTGACCCTAAGTCTAGCATGGTTTCCCTTATTTGGAATCCTGCCACTTGCGCATTGATTCAGAACTCCTTTTTGCTCCTTTTCTTATTCCGTTTCACTCTCCTGGAAGCTTTCTTTGACAAGTTTTCATGCGGTTGTCCCACTCCCTCTCCTTCCATGGATACCGCGACCTTTAAGATTTTCTGCAATTCCTTCAACATGGCTTCATCCTCAACAATTTTCAAGAACAATTTAAACCACTCCCCAATCAGCTGGGTGTGATCGGGCATGTGGACTTGCAGTCTTTGATTGTCTCTATCTTTGGTCATCCTCTCAAACAACTTGGCTGCTTCCTGATAGTACTGTCTTTGGCGTTCGGGCTGATATGCCTTCTGTGGTGACGCCGCTTTGACGATCAAGGGGGGGTCCTCTGTGTAGCGGTCCTCCCCTGTCTTCTTCCCTCCTCAGGTGACTATATTGATATTGGTCGCGAGGAGGCCATCATTATTCCAAGGTTCAACATTCACTAAGTTGGCCCCGCGCTGCCCGGTTCTCTCTTCCAACTTCGCAATGAGCTCTGGGAAGTCCTCTGCCGCATGGGTGTTAATTCTGCATTGTGAACACCAAGGTCTCCTCGGGAGTGGGAATTATCTCATGACATGTCCTTCCCGGTCGCAGTTGTAATGCCTTAAGGGACCTATTCCTCTCGTCCTTCCTCCTCGTACATGTCCTCCTCACCCTCCTCGACTTGCTTTGTTGACCTTGAACGTGGATCTGTCTAGCCTTTCTACTAGAGCGTCCAGTGCTTGGCACTGATTGGTGTGACGAGTTGTGAATGCGCAAAACTCACAGTAGTTGTTATTGGGGACATTAGAGTATTTTTCGAGAATTGGGCACATCTGCGATAGGTGTCCATATTCCCTACAAATCTCGCAGAAATCTTGATTATTCCTTCCTAGGAAGGGTCCTTGCACTCCAATTGCTGCAACCCCTGCGGTGGGTGGGGCCCTTGATGACCCTGCCACCCCCCCAGGGTGATTAATTCCCCACAATTGTGGGCATTCCATCGCAACATGCCCCTCCACCATTCAATGGGTGCACCAAACATTAGGCCTGACTGGACGTACGGGCTGGAGATCCCTCAGCTTCTCAGTCAAGTTTGCGATCTGGCTCTGCAGGCCCATGATGGCTGGATCTTGCAAATTTGTGCCTCCCAGGTATTCATGGGGGTATCCCACCATAGCTTCTATACGGGATGCTTTCTCCAACGCATCCTGCAGGGTTCCTATCTTCTGTTGTGTCAACGGTGTTCTGGTCAAAGACAAGAGTGCCTTGATAAACCAGTCTTGCTAGTGATTTTGGTCCAGGGTGTAACTCAACTTGGCGATGGCATCCTTAAACCTTTGCATGAGCTCCCAAGCTATCTCACCCTCCCTCTGCTTAATTTCCCACAGCTCTGATAACCCCTATTGGTCTGTCTATGGTACCTTTAATTCCTACATGAATCCCCTCTTAATATCATCTATTGTGGGGTTCTGGTTCTGCTCTACCCACTTTATGAACCAACGTAGAGCCCTTTCTCTTAGTGTGGTCTAGAATTCCACCACCCGGACGTTATCCAGAGTCTGACGGGCCCTCCAAAGGGCTTTGCAGAGGTACCAGTGCTGCTACATATCCTCGTGCAAATTTCGGAGATCTAGTAAATGACCCCGCCATACTGCTCTGAGTATGGGCTAACAACACAAAACCTTTGCTTCCTGGCTATTGGGATCCTTGTAGTCCTAAGTTACTACTATGCTGGTTCTTGCATTATCTCCGATGTTGAAATGACCCTGTATCTCTCCCGCGCACTATATACTCGCGCTGCCCTGGCTAAGCTAATAACAAATTCCTCCAGATTTTGATAAGGTACCAGGGGAAGGTTGGGGAAAACGCCACTTATGTCTCAGGGTTGGTGTTGTTAAATTTTGACGGATGCTTCTTCCTCATCGAACAACCTCCTCATCACATCACCCACATTGTCTTCATCTCTTTCCTCATGTCGATATGGTTTCTGATCTTGCAATCCTCCTTTCGCAACCTGCAGGGAAGGTCCTCATTCAGTTCCCTGTTACGATCCTCCTTCCGCAACCTACAAGGAATGTCCTTCTTCATTTCCTCGGCTCCTACATCCCTCTTTCTAGCACTCAGGTTGCCTAGCACCTTCTTCTTCTTTCTCTTCAACTCGCGGTTTCCCATCACCACTCTTACTTGGTGGGGCCCCCTCCTTCTCTTCCCTAGACCCTGAGTTGCTCTCGCCTGCCACTTGTCCGCTAGTAGCTCTCTCCTCCGTGATCTAACATCCCTAACCCTCCTCAATCCTTCCACATCCATCCCCTCAGCAACATCCATATCCCTCAATAGGCAGCATTTCCCCCTCTAAGTCCTTCCCCCAGTATTGGGGTTTTACGCTTCCATCCCAGTAGTGGGTAAAGGCAACAGTCCTTCCTCTACCATAAACATCTTAATCCACATCGGGACGTCCCTTATCAACTCCCCTCTCAGTCTAGAGCTGAACACAACCTTCGCCTTTGAGAAATTCTGGTAGCTCTCTGCAACAAACTCGATTATGTACCCTTCCATCGTAGTCTTCACCCAAAAATTGACTGCTCTAGTCTGATCGTTATCTAGCTGTTGTAGCAGTACGATATCAGATGTATAGAAAACTGTCATCGATCCACCTAACTGACTCTGTCTCTTCAGCTCCCTCAACCAATTGTACAGGTCCTCGGGGAACTTGCATAAAAAATTTTCATACTGGTCATTGATACCATCGGCGTGTAAAATCCCTTCACTTACTTGGCTGATTGGTTGATTCCTGTGGGCAGCTCACTCTGCCACAAATTGATCTACTTTATGATTCCACCTATCTTTTATTTCTCTTTTAAATATCCTTGAAACCACAGTCTGAACCAGTTCTCGCAACTTCAGGTCCCGGCAACGGAACCATTTGTTTGCTCAAAAGAGTCATCCTGGGTTCAAGCGTAGGGGGGCCAACAATAGTCCACTGTAGTCTAGGACAACACCGACGTTTTCACCTTACCCCAAGGGGAAAGGAGTCTCACTCGAGGCGTGTCGCGACCAAAAGGGAGAAGGGTTCAACATGGAGTCAAGGAAGTATCAATAGGGTGCATTTGATCACATATATATAACCATTATACATAAAACATAAATAAAAACGTTCTTGAGACAATCTATGAATTAATGTCTACATGCAATTGATAAGCCATTCAAAATTTTAATAGACACATTAAGCATGAGGCCCAAATACATCAAAAGTTGCAGCCAACATCGGCTATGTCTTATATTAAACTTAACATGAAAGATTACAACATGATTCGACATTTTCCATAAACATTACAGAAAGTACCCAGCTCATTCCCGCGGGTTCAGATTGGTTCCACGACTAAGTCCCTCGGACCCCAGCACTTTGTCATTCAACCACCACAACTGGGTATCTCTTCGCCTGCTCTCGGCTCAACCGACTCCTTCTTCCACTAGCTAGTCCAACAACAACCTTCTTCCTTTTTGGTCTTCTCCTTTTAGATCCTTCTCTACTGCCCCAACTACCAGTTCTTGCTCGATTTTTCTCTCCCTTGGCTGCTTCCGCACCTTCCCGCCTCCTCGGCTGCCTTTTCCTTCCACTACCACCTTTCCGTAACTCCTCCACAACTGTCCATTCTGCCATCCAACTGTGCTTCCATCTGATTCTTTCCTTCCCTTCGGTCAGTCAAAATTGGTAAAAACCTTTCAAAATTAAATGAAGACCCCAACACATTGGAATATGGCCAATAACATAGTGGATATTGGAAAAAACATGTGGCTGACAAGTTGTTGTCGCTGTGACAAACACCCTCCAAAATTTGGTCTACACTTGAATTTTGGAGCCTACTGTGGATCTTGCGATCGTTCATTCCATATTCATTATATGGTCAATTGATACTTTGTTAAGTGTTTGAATCTTCTTCTCAAGATTGCAAGTGTAGAAGTCACCTGCTCACACATGCTCAGTCCACAACAACTTCATGAGCACATTATTTTATGCAAGCTTGAAAATGAAAATCATGAGTCTATCAAGATAGTGCCTGTGCAATGTTCAACCTATGTCTAAATTCAATGCATACTTTCATTGAAAGTTCCTCACTTTTTGTTGCATTTGTACTTCTATTTTGGCAAGTTTTTTAAAACTATTTCTTTTGCGCACCTTGGCATTCGTGAGTGTCACTTTCATGTTTATGCCTATCGATTTTTCTTGTTTTCACTTTTGTAAGTTTTAATTTCATGTTATCTTTTCTTTGACATGTGTTGCTTTCAATGACATTCACATTTTGCAAGTGTCATTTTCATTTTTCTCTTACTGTCACAAGTGTTGTCTTTTGGGCATGGGAAATGTCGCATTGGGCATGGGAAATGTCGCACATCATATAAGTGGAGTTAAGGTTTGTTTCAAGTAAATTTGGTGTTAATGAGTCCTATTTATCATATAGACATGTATTACACGCATTCCCAAAGTTTCATGCATTTTCACACAAATGTCGTCACTATCGTTATAAAGCATACCTTAAGTGTTGCACTTAGAGGAAGTTGTTGTATTGTCATTGCATTGAAGGGATCATGTTGTTCTTGTATTCTAAGTGATCATTTTTGTGTCTTCAACTATTATAAGTTTGTGATCATGTTTAGGTTTTTTTCTTATTCACTTTGATCTCACCGATCCCACACTTAGCCAAATTTGGAAAAGTCCCTGCCTGAGCAACTGGACTTCACTCAGCCTTCCCGAATTGTGCATTGCGTAGTCTCAACCCTAAAGCTCAGGCCTTGCCTCTTTGAACCACATAATGCATAGTTCCTGTCTCCTAGAACTGCACACTGTGCATCTCTAACCCTTGATCTTATGAATTGCATAGGTCAACCTCCTGATTAGCTCCTTCTGTGCACTGCACAGTCTCAAGCCTCAAGCTTTCATCCTAACTCCTTAAACTGCACAAGCCCTAGGCCTCTCTCTCTATAACAACATAGTGGGTAACCTCAAGCCTCAATCACACCTTCTTGAGTCCCTCAACTACATAGTCACCCTACCCTAGCCTTCCTGAATTGTGCACTACTCAGTATCAAACCCAAGTCCTGACCCTTGACCTCTGGAACTATGCACTGTGCAATCCCCGAGCCAGTCTCTCAGTCTAGCGCCTAGTTGCAACTCAATCAGTGACATTCATGAATCATGTTAGACTAGGAGTTTTTATATTGATGTCATCTCATCATGAGTGGTTTCTAGTTGCATGCATTGCACAATGTAATGACATGATTATGAAGAAGGATAGCATGCCAGAACTTACCCATGCAACTGTAAAGACAAGTTGATTATTGAATGGGAAGATGGAATGAAACCAAATCACCATAACAATTGAAGATAAATATCACAGTGGAGAAGCCCAACCTTCAAGCCTTATGGAGGACGAAGAACAAGGACATGCACCATATTTCAAGAAGACACAAAGATAACAACACAAATAATTGCTTGACAATGCCATATCATCCTTCAATCCATGTCATCAATTTCATGTCATGTCTTGTCAAAATGTTATATGAGTCATCATTTTCCAGATCATTTACGGATTATATAATTTTCATGTATGAGGAATGCAATTTAAAGTGGAAGGCCAAGAGTCATCTATAGAATGTGAAAAGTCATGAAGGAGTCAAAAGGTCATATGGAAGTCAAACAACCATGAGGGTAGTCCAAGAATCACAAGGGAGGTGAAGAGTCACCCCATTTATTACATATACACCCTCATAGCTCATGCAAATGAATTTTCACCATGGATCCTCCTAATATGCATTAGAGAGGAAGATAATTCCATTGGAGGAGAAAGTGGTTGCTCTTATGCTCCATTATTGGAGCTAGTGGTGTTCATTATACTAATGTATCTTCTAACTTTTTATTAATACTCGAAGATCATTGAGCCAACACACTTTCATGCATAAATGTTGTAATACTACTCTTTGAATGTTTGTGATATATGTTGTTTTCATCTGCACTAAAGAAATTAAACTATTTTGGTGGCTTTGGTGCTTATCTTGTTGAAGGTGTGTTGTATGTGTTCTAACAATCATTTCTTATATGTGAATTATTTTGTTAGTTGATCAATGATTCATTCATATAAATATGTTTGTGTGTATTTATTATATCAATACTATTACCCCTATTTAAAAGGCTCACTTTGATTTCCCCTCCGGTAGAAGAACCTTGATACATTCTGCAACTGAACATTCCACAAGGCATACTCACTTGTTCATCCAAAAGTACATGTACATTACTCTCTTGTGCTGACCATCATAGATAAGGAAAATCTCTAGTAACATATGGTAGTCGGGTCTTATTTCTGAAAGGGCTCCCACACCAAATGGTGTGAAGTATAACTAAGAATTTTCATGTGGATATCCCCTTGGTTGACGAATTTCCAGCTATGTCAACAAATGGCGCTAGAAGGAGGGCCAAATTACAGGCTATTCCCATTGAGTATGTTTTGAACCTCTTATCTTAAATGGATTTTCCCCAAATCATACTCTCGGGGTGTTTCATTAATAAATTCGATGGTAAAAATTCAATCCCTGATGGGTCCTTTTATAACTTGTCTCAATTGAAATTTGATGGTGAGGGTGAAATATCCATAGTTGAGAAAATCTATAATTTTCTCTATTTTTGTGAATTTTATGAAATCGAATATGAAGATGATGTTCTTATACTTTTCTTCCTCACCATCGAAGGTCAAGTTAATTGATGATGTCATACCTTGCCATCTTCTTCCATCCATTCATTTGATCGCCTCATCAAGGAGCTTCATTTAACATTCAAAAGGTATGATTACAGGGATGTCCTTAAAAGAATTAATCAACTAATAATGAAGCATAATGAATTAATTGAGGATTTTTCTAATTGATTCCTTCACCTTTGTTATGGATTTTCTAAAGAAGATATAGATTGGGATTTCTTTAAACAAAAGTTTGAGTGTTTAATTCATATCTCTTTACATAGTGAGTCTCAACCCTCTCATGATTCGACTCTCCTGACTTTTAAAATACATGAGACATCACTAATTTCAGAGGAGAAACCTACTATTCCTTTCATTCCTTGTCCTCCTCTTTTTTGTTGTTGATATGTCTCTTCAACCTTCGTCCACTTCCCACAATTTGGATCCAATGGAACAAACCTTGGAATGATTCATGGAGCCTAAGGGGAAGACTAATCCTTCCATTCCGCAAGAAGATATTAATGATCATAAATTCAGCATTGAATTTGGTTTGGATACCTACCATCCTCTATCACCTCCTTCTCACAATCCCTTTCCCCTTGATCTGTTGGATCAATCTCTTTCAAATCCAAGTGGTGAACAGATGCAAGTAAACCACATTTATAAGACAAAGGAGTAGGAATGTGGATATTCTTTCAATCTTCCTTCTCTCTTCAAAATCCTCCATGCAAGATAATACTCTTTCATTCTTGGATTATTTTCAATCTACTAATTTTGATAGTCAATCAAATGAAGTTAATTTTCTTAATAAATCTATAGTCTTGGGCAACAATCATTCTGATGATGATGGATTTGTTGATGATGTGATGATGAATTCCCAAGTGCCCTAATTCATCTTTTTGTTTCTCGAGAATATTTTGATTTGAAATACTTAGATCTATAATATGAATTGGTTAAAGAATATGTTTTATGGAAACTCCCTCTTCATCTCACTATCCCTTGTGTTTCGTTGTTTGTAATGTATCAACCTGCGATGAAGATACTCCATGCTCTTCAAGTTTTTCATTTGATGAGTTAACTTCTCATTTGACACAAGGTAGTGAGGTTATCCATGATGAGAAAGGAATCAATAAAATCATTGAGTATCCTTTCCATCCCTTGTCATCTCCTATTTTCCATGAGGACAACTCTTCAAACTAGTTTTCTCACGAAATTTCTCTGATTCATACATCTCTAGATTTGTGATTAGAAGAATCTCTTGAATTGAGTAATCTGGTTATTAAAGTTGTAAAATCCGATCGAATAAACGATAGAGATGGTTACCATCCAATTAGTAGTGGTATTATTGAAATCAATGGTAGTATTTATCCTTACACCGTGCATGATCTGGTTTAATCTCCAAAATGTCATTTTACAATCCTTGGAAGTTCCGGGACTTGTCAGGAAGTCTAGGCACTTCAACTTTAGTTGATGGTTATGTCAACATCTTGCGACTCTAGTAAGATCAATGAACTAAGTAATTTTTTTTTTTTCTTGCAAAATTATTTTGTTTGCATGGTTTCACTAGATGTAAATTCCTTCTTGAAAAATGCTTGGTACTTCAGATATAGTCTTTCAAACTTTCAAGATTTGGTTTCTAATAGGATTCAAGATTTTATTTTAGTTGATTCGTCTCCATGTAAGGATCTTGTACTTAACTCATATCTCTCATAAAAGCATGGAACTACGAAGTTGATCATTTCAAAAAGTATCTTTGGCCGAAAGAATCATGTTTATCAAATACTTTTCAGAATAGTCAGCTCTTGGTTTTTCTTGAATTTTATACTGCTAATATTTTTCTTCAACGCACCTAAAATACTCTTGAGTGCTAATGAATGCATGCTTTATTTGGTGAATCAAATTCTTGTTCACTCATTATATCCTGATTGGTTTCATGTGTTTTCTATACTGGCTTTCCTTTTCACTTCTTGCGATGATTATGATGCTAGTGCAGTGTGTAACTAGTTACAAGGACATGGTTTGTAACATTCATCACAAGAGGAAGATGATTCTATTATTCAGAGCATTTGAAAAAATGTTCAGAATGACCTATCCTTATTGTCTTATAATGGAGAATCTTATGCTTTAATCAACCCTTATGATCATAATCCTGGTCCTTATGACTGTCATTCAGCTTACCATTTTCTCGCCAACATATTTGATGACAATTGACCTACATCCTTTGATATTTATGGTTTATTATTTCCCTGTCTAGATACTTGTCAAGTAGTTGACACACTTCAACCCTCTTTGATGGTTATGTGAGGCCCTCACTGTCACACGGAATGAGTCGATCTTGTGGACAAGATATACCTTCCTAGAATCTAAAGAAGACCTAATGACAAGCAAACCAATCACAAACTATCTTTCTCTAAATATGCATTTATAAACAAAGGCAACCAAGTGTTTTAGGCCTACCTTGGGTCCAACGCAAGTTTGTGGAAGCCTCGCTCCTTCAATCCAAATGAGCTCCCTTGTCGCGAATCTGCAAACACAAACAAGCAAACAAATTAAATAGCACCTGAAAAGCCAATATCATAAAACATATTTAACATGAAAGTCAAGGAATTCATGAAACAAATGACATGAGACAATTTGTTGAGAAAAATGAATCTGATTGTATTAATTCAAATCAAAGAAGAACTTTACAACCTGTGCCTTGAAGCTGTACAAGCTCCTCCCAGGGTCTAGCAAGAAGTCTCCTCTACTTTGGCAAGTTTCACTCTCTCCCAATGAAGCCAAAAAAAGGAATGTGATCTCTCCTCTCAAGCTCAACTAGGAAGTCTTAATTTCACCAGTATTTACCCTAAAAAATGTTCAGATTCTAACCTCCCTAGCAACCAGCCCAATGCCTGAATTTATAGTGCAATGGAGGGAAGTTACTAGGTCCTCCTTCAAAGGGATAAAGCTCTCCTTCAAAGGGATAGCTCCTCTCATCAAGGGATTAGCTCCTTCTCTTTTGGGATGCATGAACCACATAAGAGCGGCCAATCCACGTCAAAATTCCTTCTAGAATCATCTAGAATTAACCCAAAGTGAGTTTTTTAGAATAAAATTGCGTCTTTTTGACTTTCACAGGGGTCCGCACCCACACCTTTAGGGACAAAGCGGGCAAGTCCGCAGTTTTTGTAAACAGAAGGTGCGGGACCACAGGCAACAGTGAGAGAAAGTGCGGAACCAGAGCTTTGTTGATTTTCAATGTCTTTCTCTCATTTTCAAAGCTTGACTTGAAGAGCTGAGGTCTGAGACTTGCTTAGGAGGACAGTACAAGTGATGATAGACCCATACTGACTGCAAATAATCATGGTGACGATATTTTTGTGTAACAGATTTCCCCCTAAAGTGCGAAGTCTGTAGTAAATGAGGAATTCATTTATCATTTAGGAAGAGTGAAATACTTTATCATTTCGAGGATCATCTTGTGGAGAGCCCGGTTGGAACCTGTAAAAACATTCAATGCAAGATATATATATGAGATCATATCATCGCTGAGGTAGGCATTCCCATACTCAGATCAAAACTGACTTAGAAAACTAACTATTGCTCTGATGCAGGAATGATCTTGTAATACATCACAAGTATAGACTCATGTGGACACAGTATGGACACAGCCATCTGTTTATGAATAGTCCATTATATAATGAATACAAAATTCCTCGCAGCCTGGATTGTGGAAACTAGATCCAGGGCCTTCATTTCTTTTTCCCGAAACAATACAATTCTATCCATGTGAATGAATGCGTTGAAGCCGAGCATGGTAGAAACCACTTGATTACCAGTCAATGATGTAAACTGTTAACAAGTGTGAGAGAAACCACCAGTGATGTCAATGGCTCTTGAAGTACCTAGTACAATCCATGAGATGCGAATATGTGTTGATGTTGAACATGTCACGGAATCCTTTGATCGAAGGTCAATGATGCAACCTGTCGTCAAAGGCGAGAAACCTGCCATTGAGGCATGCAGATCCCAAGGCATTGACGATTTCTAGATCATCTTTCTTGATAATGAGCTGAAGTCGATAGAAAGCGATCCGTCGCAGGGAAGCCCACAACACGAAATCATAGATAAAGTTGAAGAAATTTAGTTGCAAGGACTAACTCAGGGATGGTCAAGATGGATGACAGATATTTTGTAGATGAATGGCTTATTGGTAGTGACCTCTTGAACACATAACGACACAATAGATGGTTTGGTGACAATTGACCCAAAGTTAATACCCATAAACCGGCTGAAGACTTTCAATGTGGTTTGATCAACTGTTAGGCAAAGGATTTCCCAACCCAGGTGAATAAAAGTGTCGTGTTCAAGAGAGGTTACAAAGTATGACAAACATGCTCATTTTTCTCTCTTTTCCCCACCATTTCTGGCAAGTACCTCTTTATTTTTGACAAGCTTGAGGAGGATAACATTTGCTTGATTATAAGCTCATCCTTCGGATGAGTCCAACTTAGTTTAAATTCGAACCCTAAGCAGGAGTGCTTCGTTCCTGTTTTTAATTGAACAAGTCCTTTACTGTGAAATTTTAACGAGTCCAGTATAGGAGAAACTCGACGTTTTTCAATTTTAGAGAGTCTGAGAAAACTTAAGAAGACTCCAGGGTTGACCTTTTTCGTAAATTTGTGTCTCCCAAGCCCGAAAAAGTATAAAATAATACTTGAGAGAACAGCTTGATCTTTACGACCAAGGAGTACTTTTCGTAATTAGTGCCCCTGATCCAAAAAAGTAAAAAAGTGATCAATGACACGTCGTTTTATAACCAATATCGAATTTGAAACGACAAAAATCCGGCAATCTTTTCATGTTTTTACGTTCAGAAAAGAGCTGTAAGTGGACTGTCGTTTAGTTCCGTTTTAACGAGTTTAAAAGAAAAACTCGGCGATCTTTTCATGTTTTAGGAGTCAGAAAAGAGCTTAAAGGTGACTCTAAATGTTTTTTTTCGTCGAAAATGATAGATTTCGCCTGAATAATCCGTTATCCTGAACAAAAATGCAAACATTACTCATACCTGTTTGAAATGGATAAAAATGTTGCAAAAATACCTTTTCAAAGTGAAAACATAAACAAATTTGCAATTTATTTACTCAAAAAACTTATAAAAAGGGCTTTCGTCAATTCATTTTTACCGTTTGAGTTTTGGGTGAGAAAATAGTGCTTTTGTTCAGAAAACTTCCCGTGAAGATTGCGGAAAATCCAACTGTCGGAATCAAACGCTGTCTTCTCCAGGTAATCCACATCATCCTACTCTTCATTTTTAACCATTTCATTTCTTATTTTAGGCTTTTACTTCATTTTTTGGAAGGTTTTTAGGCTTAAAACCCGCGCGCGGGGGCCCGCAGGTGTAACACTGGCAGCCCGCGGACCCCGACTTTTTATCAATGGGGAAAAAGTCAGGGGTCCGCACCTTCCATGTAGGCAATGTGCGGACCCACGCACTATCTCTGATACAGAGGGTACGGTCCCCGCAACAAGGGTTTTTAACCCAAAAATTCTCAAATTTGGCCCAAACAAATTAATTTCTAGCATTTTAATTTGTCTTTTTACTGGATGCAGAGAGTACATCGTGCTAGATTGGCGTGAACGAGAGCATGAGGATGTGGATCTAGCTGCGTTGAATCACCAACCTTCGATCGATGCATTGAAGGCCTGCGGCTTGTACAAATTCTGGGCCATACTTGGCATGAGGGCCCAGGTGGATTTCTTACAGTGGCTGGTTGACAGATGGAGCATACAGGACCAGTGCTTCTTCATTGGTGGCCACCAGCTCGAAATCGAGCCGGCAGACATATATTTCTTGACTGGTTTGCCTAAGAGAGGCGAAGACTTGACTCTATTCGGGACTAGGCCAGGTGGCCAGTCTGTCGATAGCCTCTGTCTAGAGTTCTGCAACAGCCAGGCTAGAAACAAAAGGATAGACATAAAAACCATATCCATTCCTAAACTCATGGTGATCGCGTTTACTGTCACCATACTTTTTCTGGAGTGCCGCATTACATATTGCCACCGGATCCCAGATGCGGATGACAGTTGACTGCTTTCGAGGTACCATCTTCAACTGGTGCGATGCTGTGTTGGCCAATGTAAAAGGCTAACTGACCAGAGCCAAGAACGGACAACTAAAGACCTTTGGCTATGGGGCTTTGGTTGTGAGCTTTGGTCTAGAGAGGGTTCCCATGTTGATCTCGCAACACCTTACTGTTGGAGGTGGGCTTCCTCGAGAGCCCAAAATGATGCGATGGGTCACAGTTATGGCCCGTCATCCGGATGAGGGGACAGAGGTTGTTCGATTCAAACCTGAGTATTTCCAATGGTTGGAAAACTAGGTTTTTTCTATTCAGGATTTCCCTTACGCTGGGGTAGATTTTCGTGGTGACCCAGACATGGCTCTTCCACCAGGAGAGCAATGGGATGACTCAGGTAAAATCATTTTCAACATTTTCCTATATAATTTTTTTTATTTTATTATTATTTCTCTATCGTCCCAAAACTGATAGTAAAAGTTTTAAATGCAGATGTCGGTCCATAGCGACCAACCGCTCTCCGGCCTTACGAGAGGAAACAACCAGTTGCAGCCGCGCCAGCCCCACAGGATGAATCAAAAGAGGTTTTGGCCGAGTTGGATAGTCATCTAGAGCACTTGATAGGAGATATTCCGGAGACCACCATAGATGACATTCCTCATCGACTTCAGCGCTATGTGATTGGGGTCCCAGGACCTTTTAGGAGGTTCCTTTACAAGGTGGCCCGTGCAGTGGTTTCTTATCAAGATCATCACCAGTGATAGGATGATCGCCTATTGTGGGCACATATGACATTTTTGCTTTTTGTTTTTATCATTTTTGCCGATCATAAGGTGTTTTTCAACCTATGATCGAGGACGATGTATTTTTTGACACACTCCTATATATATATATATATATATATATATATCACTATTACCGGCTTATCTTGTAAATCATGTTATGGAATGGCTTTAAATTTACATGTATGATTATTGCAGATGTCTACTTAACATTCGAGAAGCAATTGCATCTGCTAATGTATTTAAAGATCTTGGAATATGCTGATATTCAATATAGTCAAATTCACGTTCCAAGAGACGCACTCTCAAAAATAATCTCAATAACACTGGATTTCTAATGGCATACACTCTATTAAGTTGTAATACAACGAGTTCAGAATCTAACCTCACTATCAAACTCTGAATCCCAAATGAAATAGATTCAGATAATAACTCAATCACTGCACTATACTCGGCAATGTTGTTCGTTGTTTGACCGAGGCTTACCCCATGCATAGATACCAACTCGTAAGAGGGCGAATAGATAACCCAAGCTGCGGAAGAAATGTTCCGTGTATTACGACAAGCACCATCAGCGAAACCAATGTATGTTTGGAGAGGCATCGACATCTGCAATATCAAGAGTAAAACTAAGATAAGCAGGAATAATGACGAAAAAAACTCTCTCTAAGCTAAGCACACTGTTTAAACTAAAACACACTAGTTAGAAAGAAAAAACTATCCTAACTAAAAATCTCCATACCCATTCTTTAAGCATAATACCTCTTCAGGTAAATACCATTTCTGGGTTTACCTAAAGAGTCCCCGTCAAAGTCTACCAATTCATAGGCCCCTTTTGCTAGCTTTCGCTTGACAACATAGGGACCATGCCACATAGGAACGAATTTTCTAGCGCATAATTTATAATTAGCTTGATCGTAAACTAAGACTAGATCTCCTTCCGAAAAATTTCGAGGGGTCACATTTCGATCATACTGAGCTTTCATACGTTTTGCGTGAGTCTCGATCGCCAATGCAACATCACGTCGATTCTCATCTAATTGAGCCAAGTATAACAAATGTTGTTCCTCTTCGGAAGTGGCTGGAAGTAACTCGATGGCCATTTGCAATGATGGGATTTCGCATTCAATGGGTAACACAGCTTCCAGACCATAAACTAGTTGGAAAGGAGTGAACCCTGTTGATGTTTTTACTGAGGTTCGATACGCCCAAAGCGTTGAAAATAGCATGTTATGCCAATTCGACCGATGAATCCCTATGATTCGTCGGATCATTATGACTAAAACTTTGTTGATGGATTCAACCAGACCATTAGCTTGTGGATAATAAGGAGTTGAACTATTGTGACGCAAACCAAGCTGGCCTGTAAGTTCGGTCATCATAACGTTTCGAAAATGACGCCCATGATCAGTGATAATCATTTGTGGGACACCAAACCTAGCAATTATATGATTGAACACAAAAATTGCAGCTGTCTTGCCGTCTGCCTCAAATGTAGGCATCGCCTCGGCCCACTTGGTAAAATAATCTACCGCAAGGATGATATACGCATGCCCCCCGACCGAGTGAGGGTTACATGTAATAAAATCGATACCCCATTTTGCAAAAGGACCAACGGCAATTATAGGGTGGAGAGGAGCAGGTGGAGCGCGCATCTTTCGATCAAAAATTTGGCAGTTGTGGCATTTTCAGACCGCAGTAATACAATCTTTAAACAAAGACGGCCAGAAGTAGCCAGCGCGCAATATCTTTTGGGCTGTGGCATACCCAGACATATGACCGCCACACACTCCAGAGTGACAGTCATTTAGAACCCTTTCAGCTTCCTCATGAGTTAAACAACGTCGAGAAACAGAGTCCGCCCCACGGCGATAAAGAGTATCTCCGATAATTCTGAATTGTTGGGACTGGAATCGTATTTTCTGACATTCTGACCTTGAAATTTCTGGCCGAAAGGATTGGGTATGGAGATAAACAATGATATCCCCACACCATGGATCTAAAGTGCTGATTAGAAACAAGGATTCGTCCGCAATGGGCTCTTCTGCCACAGTTTCCGTGTCAGCACGCGGGAAGTCACACATTAACTCCACAAAAACTAAAGATTTCTTAGACTTAGATTTTTCAAATTCCAAGTCGAACTCCTGCATGATAACAATCCATTTAGAGTACTTGCCCCCTAGCAATTGCTTGGTCAAAATTTAGATCATAGGGTTGCAATAAGAAATTACTATAGTTTTACGTAGTAAAATGTAGTGACGAAAACGTTGGACAGCTTGAACAGCTGCCAATGCCAATTTCTCCACATGTGAGTATTTTAGCTCAGTTGGATTTAAAGTTCAACTAAGGTAATATATCACATGTTCAGTACCGAATTCATATTCCTGAACTAAGACCATTCCAATGGTGGAATGAGAGGCGGCGAGATACAAGAAGTAATCCTGGTTGTATTTGGGAGGATGCAATAACGATGCATGGTCAATGCGTGTTTTAGTGCATCAAAATATTTCTGAGCTATCTCATCCCAATAGAATGGAGTATTCTGTTTCAACAACCGGGTAAAACCCTTTGTAACCTCGGCGTAGTTAGGAATAAATCATCGTAAAAAGTTTTCTTTCCCTTGCAAACTTTGGAGTTGGCGAAGACTCGAAGGAGGAGGCAATTTGACAATAGCTTCGACCTTCGAGGGATCGACGCGAATGCCAGCTTTTGAAACAACAAACCCCAGCAATCGACCCGTTTCTATACAGAAAACACACTTGTGTGGATTCAACCGAATCTGATAATGCCTACACCTCATAAAGATTGCTCGTAAATGAACGAGGTGATCAGCTCGATGTAATGAATGAGCAGGCAAATCATTGAGATAGGGTTGCACAATGTGCTTGATGTCATGAAACGCATAAGACATGGCCCTTTGAAAAGTTGCTCCGACATTCTTGAGCCCAAAAGGTAATTTTCAATAAGCAAATATCCCCCATGGACAAATGAAAGCCATTTTTAGTTGATCGGCAGGTAGAATATTAATTTGATTGTATCCGGAAAAACCATCCATTAAGGAGAATATTTCGCTGCCGACACAATCATCAATGATTTGATCGATATAGGGAGTTGGGTAATTGTCCTTTAGGTAGGATCGATTAATGTCCCTATAATCGATACATATTCTTATTGTCCCTTGCTTTTTGTTAACCAGAACAATATTCGATACCCAATCCGTTAACGGGATCGGATAAATGAAACCTGCTTTGAGTAATTTTTCAACTTCTGCTTTAATAGCAGCAACTTTTCTCAGGTGAATTTGACACAAACGTTGCCGGATGGGTTTAGCGTCCGGGTAAGTCTTGATTTCATGAACAACAATTGCGGGATCAATTCCTGGCATTTCCTCATAGGACCAGGCAAAAACACATCGCGGAATTCTTGAAATAGGGCCTTATATATTTGAATTTCGTTTTCTGTACATGAGGCACCTATAAGAATGTTCTCAACAATTCCAGGCTTAACCGAAATGTCAATAGGAATAGTTCGAGAGATGTTTCCCAAATTTAACTCTGAATTAGGATGTTTCATTGGATTCTGAGTTTCCTTGACATATTCAGTCGTAAAAATTGATGAAAAATCATTTTCAAAACGATCATTCTCGGGTAAAAACAAAGATCTGTGATGGAGATCTTCCCATGGTAAATCATCTACACATAAGATTTCACGAATTTGCTCATCATAGTGAACAAGTTCAGAAAACGTGATTGAATCTGAGCTTGATGTGAAAAGTGATTCCTCACAGACCACATTCATTAAGTCAATTTTGGTTGAAGATGGGTCGGTAAACAATTGCACGGCCTCATACGCAATTTCATATGGACTCAAAGGCATGACATCACCAAATGAGTCTATCTCAGATTCAGAAGGAACGATCCAAGGATCATCATAAACAATGGTGTCTGACGTAACCATATGAATGGTTGCAAATGAAGATGATGCGTTGATCGGAGGAAAAGGAAAAATTCCCAGTAAACTGGCATCTTTAACTAGTCCTACTCCAACATCCTTATACGGGATAGTCGTTTTTCCGACATGCTGAATACTTTCAGAAGAGGCTGGGTCGGATGAAAAGTAAGCCAGCTGGTCTATTGTTATGATCTTTCCATTATGAGGAAACTTTATAACCCGAAAGACCGATGAAACGACAGCTGTCATAGCGTAAGACTAACTTCGACCCAAGAGAAGGTTGTAATCTAGAGGGGCATCAACCACCTCCACATCTAGATTAACGGTTTTTCCTTCAACCCATATAGGCAAATCCTGTAGAATGCCAAAAGGATGAAACCCACGGCCATCAAAGGCCTTTAGAATCGTCGTTGATTGATTTAGTGAAGGAGAACCAAGCGATCTCCAACACTGTATCGACATAATACACGTTGAGGCTCCCTCATCAATCACAGTTCGATGAATAGGCCTGTTTTTTACTATCATTGGAATCTGGAAAGCCATTTGATGAGGTAAGCGCGGTGTACTATTTTCTAGATCAAAAATTATTAGGTTCGAGTCCTGAACGTCAACAGCTCCTATAGCCGACAAAAGTAATTTACGCTGTGCTGGACATGATTGCAGCACTTCCAAAGCCGACATTGCTGAGGGTGAAACAGCTAAATCCTCAACAATGTTATAGTTCTGAGCCGCTCTCGCATGTGGATTGAAAGCTGACTTTCGAAGTATACCCTTGGCGGGCGGTTTGATTACCAAGTCTGGATTAGGTTTCTCGATCTGTAGTGGATCGGAACCGGGAGCTGAGGTTGATGGGTTAGAATGAGAAGATTCTGCTTCTTTACCATCAACACGAATTTTACTACCATAATCATGCGATCGAGTCACAATCCTAACATGGGATATCATCAGTATGGGTTCTTCATTGGCACTCGAGGAAGAACCTATCGTCTTACTGTCTTGAGTTGGAAAAGGACCCTTCAAAACAGCAGGCATTTTAGAACTTTTGACAATCTTCGCAACCTTTGCACGATGAGGGCAGTCTCTTGTAAAATGTTCTTCGTCACAAATGAGACAAGGATAACGAGGTTTGCGCTTTTCATCATTAGATTCCGATTTTTCAGGTTTCTCCTTTGAATTTTTGTTCGTTTTATTCTTCTTCTTCCCTTTCTTCTTGCCACCGGATTTTGATTTGGCTGTAGATGACTCTACAACGTGAATATCGGCGGAAATCTCTGCAGAAGAATCTCCTGTCGGGGAATCAGGCAAGGTTATGATAGGAGAAGAATTCTTGGAAGACTTCTTCTTACTCTTAGTGTTAACCGTACCAATCATACCATCGGCGACATGAGATCCCGAAAGAGCTGCAACAATTTGATTTTGCTTGGGAAGATCGGGGATTTTCTCGTGTAACGTACCTGACTGAGTATAAACCAAGTCAAGGTACTGTGCTTGAGCAATTACCTGCTCCTCAGTAACAACTCCGGCCTTAGCTACATCTTAAGTGATCTTTGGCAACAAAGACTTTACAAACCATTCAGCCAAGATCTGATCCGGAATAAAAACCTTCACTAAACGCCGTCGACGTCTCCATTCATGAATATGATCTGAAATGTAAGTGGACGTCGATTGCTTTAATAAAGTTAGTAATTCTGTGCCATTGTCATATCTGACTGGCAACTGAAAATGAGTTAAAAACGAGGTAGCTAACTGACTAAAATTATAAAAAGTGCCTCGCGGTAACTCAATGTACCACTTGGCCGAAAGACCAATTAGAGTGCGCTGGAAAAGTCTTAGATGGATTGAATCATCTGAAATGGAGTTAGACGCACACCAGAGGTGGTAAGTCATCACATGGTTCGACGGGTCCTCTCCTGATTTGCCTTCGAAATTGGGAATATCACTAGGCAACTTATTCGGCATTGGCGGCCAAAACGAAAGATAATTAATGGGATCATTCGCTAGGCGCGACAAGTCAGGAAAGTCCAAAGTTGCGATAAACGGTAACTGACGATTAGGGTCCCTAAAACTTTGGGTCATGAGACCAGCCCCAGGAGGAGGATATCCAGGATAACTAGGAATAGGAATTGCATTTTGGATATTGTATCCTCTCAGAAAACCAGGATTAACCGGACCGTACTGGGGTTGTTGAGGTTGTTGATATGTGTACCCAGGGTATGGTTGATACTGATAGACTGGCTGCTGCACAGTAGGACTGAATTGGTACTGTCCCTGGTATGGTTGATAAGTGAATTTTGGTTGACTTGTAACAACCGTACTTGAACCAGGTTGTCCTACAGGCATCTGAACCGAAGTTTGAATGGTGGATCCAGACAGTGGTAAAGATGTCTGAGGAGTAGATACAGGAAAAATAGAAACCGGAGCTGTCGATACTCCAGAAGTAGGAGGGGTAGATTGAACAGATGTTGCGGCAGTTGCAGCAGTCGTTTGAGGCGGAGTACGAGGCGTACTAGGCCCAGGCTGAGAAACTACCGAAGGTACAGAAGTTTGAATAGTAGACTGGACAGGTTGCTGTGGTGTACTAGAAACTAAGGGTTGTCCAATTTGAGATGACAACTGTACATTTGGCTGCAACACCTGTTGAGTTTGCGAATCCCACACTAAATTCATTCCAGGGTACGGACCCATAACAGGTTGAGAATATTGAGGACCATAACCGGGTTGAGGGTAGGATTGATAATTCAAAGGTACATTTCCCGTTCCTTGAACATATGATTGACCAGAGGGTGGTTGGAAACCTTGGTTCGAGTAATGACCTTGGGGTTGATACCCTTGAGGCACGTACTGATACTGGGGTTGACCTTGAGGTATAAATTGATACTGGGGTTGACCTTGGGGTACATATTGAGTCTGGGGTTGACCTTGAGGAAGGTACTGTCCCGTAGGTATGTACTGTCCTTGAGGTTGCCCCCCAGGTGGTAACTGGCCACCTTGAGGTTGTGGATTAGGAATAGAACCTGACATCATGAGAATATCTTCTACGCTCAACGGTTTAGTACCATTGCTTCCAGTTAATAACCCTTGTTCAATGGGTTGAGGAGATGCTCCCGAAAAAGTACCAGAAAGTGACTGATACCCAGAGGGAACAGAAGGACCGCCGTACAAAAAGGATTCGGGCGATTGAGTAAACATGGACGACTGTCTTGACATATTTAACAGAGGATAATGACCTCTAGGTGTTGGGTGATAAGGAACACGAGGTGGTGAAAAACTTAACCCTGGGTTTTCTAAGAAATTAGTCAAAGAAAGATACCAAGTACTACTCCTAGGTGGACTGTAAAAAATTCATTCACGCTCCCTTAGCTCAATAGCAGGTTGATTTTCAGGGATAGGGATGCCTACTTCTTCTTCTGGAGTAGCAAGTTCTTCGATAGCTATAAGTCCAGAAGGAAGATTTTGGGTAATTATTCTTTCTACCCTAGGTGAACCAGGACCACTAGAAGATGGAGAAGCAAACCCTGATGTCAGAGTAGCAACAAACTCACTTTCAGGTTCAGATATTTTAGGTTCCTCACCTATATCACTAGTAGATGAAAAGCTACCAGTAACTTCGGAAACAAACACTGATTGTGGATTATAATCTGCTACTAAAGCTTGAAAATCAGGATGTACCACCAAAGAAGACTCTCCTTCTTCAGGTGACCCAACTCTACTGTCTCTAGGAGTTACGAGTACTCACAACCCTTCAGGCCGGCTTGGTGAAAACTCAGGAGGTTGGCCCCAAAGTCTACGGGACTTCCTCGATAATTCAACCACGGTTAAAATTTTTTTAACTACTTCACACGCAAACAAAGTAAAATCTCAATGAAAACCACCTAAAGCCTCTAAAGAACCAAACAAATTTGAATCACACGCCTAAAGAATCTAGGAGATCAAACACACACAAACAGTAACTTTCCGTACTGAAAACACTAGTTGGTGATGAAATCCAACGTTGCAGAGTTCAATACAGAAATGGCGGTTGGAACAGTTATCCCGGCAACCCGCTTAATGAATAGACTGACACAAGTTCCTCCACTAAACCGTCTCGAGTGAAGAGAACCCCCAAGAAAATCCAAGTGAGTCTAGCCGACGTCTGCTCCAAGTACAGTGGGATCTTCCCATCACTGTCACCTTAGGAAGAATCCTAAAGAATATGGCCACTAAGGTTACCAAATGAAACAAATATACCTGGGGGAATAGTCTACGATCCGATACGCACGCAAGGGCAGAGTAGCAAGCTCAATCCCCTTGAAGGCTCCTTGAAATAATCCAAGGTTTACCAACAAGTGATCCCAGGCTCCTCGACAATGGTTAATCCAAGGTTTACCGTTTTTAATACGTGAATATCTGGCGTCGTTCCCAATGAGGAAGGATTGATTCCCACACTAGTTCGGACACGATCTCGTGCTTCTCCTTTAAGAGGAGCTTTCCCAGAGCATAAATGCAACAATTGGATTTCTTACCTACCACAAGATACAACTACTTGTTTGTTTTTACTATCTTGGAGAGTTAATTACTCTCCTACTCCAAGACACTAGCCTAAGCTATGTTGGTGTATCAGAGCCCTAGAAATAAAAATGTTACTAGATGAATTTTACTTTAAGCGTTATTTTTATTGGTTTTTGTTTAAGTCCAAAGGTGCAGAGATGAAACTCGTGGTATGAAGACTCGACTCAAAATCACTAAAGTGCACTTAAGATGATTAAACAATCTTTTCCCTTCGATGAACTTCTAGCTAGGAAAGAGTTTGAGAATGCAAATACTTTGTAAACACAAATCTTTCTTAACAAACAAATTAAAAGAAGAGATTTTGTCCTTTCCAATGCACTCAAAACGAGACAACTAGTTATTTTCAAAAAAAATTCCCTTTTCTTTTCAAAGCACTCAACCACTACAAAAACAAACTTTTTCCAAAAGAGATTTTTTCTATTTTGCTTATAAAACACTCAAAACTATGAAAACGACTAACTTTGAGATCTATAAACTATAAAAACCTATTTGAAGTCAAAGCCTACAAGATGTATTTTTTAAGGATGTTTTACTTAGCTAAATTTAAACTAAGGACCAATTTATGCAGAATCACAAATCAGTAAAAAACAACCAATTTTGTTTTCTTTTAAAAATGAAAATCCAAACTTTTAAACACAAGCTTTTCGAAGTTTTGTAAAGAGAAAACACAAAGCGGATTCCTCAACAAGGGTAGACTTCATGAATGGTCAGACTCATAAGAAGGCTGGTAGAAACCAAGGTGATCTGAGGTCCCTACAGCTTCTAAGCTCAGAGCTACTACAAGACCAAAATGAAAAACAAACCCAACAAGCAAAACTCCTAGGAATTTCACCTAAAACCCTAACACCAATTAAATTAACCTAAGGAAAGCTTCTGATAGGTTATATGTAGGTCTGGGCAGTGGATAATAACTTCTAAACTAAAACTAAGTTGACTAACAGAGGAAATCTTAGGTTTTTCAAAATTTTGACAGGGTCCGCAGGCCCACAGTTAACATAGGTGCGGTACCGCTTTGTGCTAAAAGAAAAAGTGCGGATAAGTACGCATTGTGTCAAAAGGCTAGGGTGCGGTCCTCTCCCAAAGTTATGAAAAATGAAAAATAAGCCTGGATCTACAATTACTACCCAATTCCACACACAACAAGCCAAAAACAGAAACAAAAACACAGTTTCTCAGGTCAAAGTAAAAACAAGGAAAAAATCAAGTCCCGAGTGGAGTCGCCATTTTGTCACATGGAATGAGTCGATCTTGCGGACAAGATAGACCTTTCTAGAATCTAAAGAAAACCTAATGAAAAGCAAACCAATCACAAACTATATTTCTCTAAATATGCATTTATAAACAAAGGCAAACAAGTGTTTTAGGCCTACCTTGGGTCCAACGCAAGTTTGTGGAAGCCTCGCTCCTTCGATTCAAATGAGCTCCCTCGTCTCGAATCTGCAAACACAAACAAGCAAACAAATTAAATAGCACCTGAAAAGCCAATATCATAAAACATATTTAACATGAAAGTCAAGGAATTCATGAAACAAATGACATGAGACAATTTGTTGAGAAAAATGAATCTGATTGTATTAATTCAAATCAAAGAAGAACTTTACAACCTGTGCCTTGACGCTGTACAAGCTCCTCCCAGGGTCTAGCAAGAAGTCTCCTCTACTTTGACAAGTTTCAATCTCTTCCCAATGAAGCCAAAAAAAGGTATGTGATCTCTCCTTTCAAGCTCAACTAGGAAGTCTTAATTTCACCAGTATTTACCCTAAAAAATGTTCAGCTTCTAACCTCCCTAGCAACCAGCCCAATTCCTGAATTTATAGTGCAATGGAGGGAAGTTACTAGGTCCTCCTTCAAAGGGATAAATCACTCCTTCAAAGGGATAGCTCCTCTCAATAAGGTATTAGCTCCTTCTCTTTTGGGATGCATGAACCACCTAAGAGCGGCCAATCCACGTCAAAATTCCTTCTAGAATCATCTAGAATTAACCCAAAGTGAGTTTTTTAGAATAAAATTGCGCCTTTTTGACTTTCACAAGGGTTCGCACCCACACCTTTAGGGACAGAGCGGGCAGGTCCGCAGTTTTTGTAAACAGGAGGTGCGGGATCGTAGGCAACAGTGAGAGAAAGTGTGGAACCAGAGCTTTGTTGATTTTCAATGTCTTTCTCTCATTTTCAAAGTTTGACTTGAAGAGCTGAGGTCTGAGACTTGCTTAGGAGGACAGTACAAGTGATGATAGACCCATACTGACTGCAAATAATCATGGTGACGATATTTTTGTGTAACACTCACTATTTGGGGAAGACCTCTGAACACGTTCAGATTCATTTTCCCTCACAAGATTCTCATCCCGATCCTATACCTTTAATTGAAAATTCCTCTTTTCAGTGATTTCAGGGTTTTCAAGAAGATTGTTTTGAATTTCATGATCCAAGTTATGATCAATTGTAAGTATCATACTTAACAAGCCTTTTTTCTAATAACAAGCTTCGAATTTTTCTCATGTTGGCTAAGGAAGATAGTACAGATGAAGATGCATTCACAAGAAGCTTTCGAGCTTTGTTTGATTATGGTTTTCATCGAAAAGGTAAGATTGCAAGTTGGCTTGAAGTAGTGGCTATGATATATATTTCTTCTAACAGGAAAGGCCTTTAATTTTTTGTGCAAGTTATTCAAGCTCTTATATTTTCTACTACACATTGTTTTATATTTGTTTTAATTGCTCGTATCTTTGTGTATGCAGTTCAGGAGCAGTTACAGTAGCTACATTGGAAATTTAATTACACTTGACCCTGACCTTCTAGTTGGTTAGGATAGGAGTAGGTCTAGTTGCATAGTAGTATCCCTTGCACACTTGTCCTGCACTCGCTCTATGTACTCTTTCTTGTGTTTTCTTACTTTTTTCTTGCATCCCATTCTTGGTTTAGACTCCGTTTGCTTTGTCCTTTTGATTAAGTTCCTTGTTGTGTCTTATCATTCTTTTGTGTTTTGGTTAATAAGACTGTGCATGAAGGATCTTCCCTTTGGCTCAAAAGACAATGTGGCAAAATTTGAAAAGGGAAATTGTGATGACAAATGATGCTTCGCTTATCTATTATCCTCTTCTCTATCTTGGGTTCATACCTTTTGTTCAATGATGTTTTGATGGGAAATATTATCCTTGCGTAAGGAGAGATTTGTGTGAAACCATGACACCGTATCTATTCTAGGAACCTCGTTTCTATGCTCAGTTTTTTATGTTTCAGTGTTTTGCACGCTAGTCCAATCAAGTAGAAAATGACAAGGGGAAAATTTAACAAGAAAACTCATATAAAAGGTTTTATGTATGCTTCTATGAAGGACAACCTCTTTTGCTCTTAATAAGTTCAGATCCCTCTTGCACCCCATGAGATAAATAAGTGTCAAAGCATAGTGTTGGGCCTCAGTTTTGATCTCATTTTGCTTTGAGAAACTTACCTAACTATCCATTTATCCTTCATTTTCACTTCATCCATTTCATTTTAATGAATATTTGATGTCTAATCAGGTATTTAGCTTTAATTTGTCAATTTCTAAAGTTTTTATAAAAGTTTGATTTTAAGTGCAATTTTGGCAATTTTAGAAATTCCCGTAATCACTTCATGATTGATATGGATGCAGGCCACTTCAGCACGAATGGGATGCATGAATGGAAAGCTTGGGAACTAGGACCAAGCCACCTATTCTTGGTTCCAACAGAACGAGCTTTATTATGCCTTTTTGGAGCTAGTCAATCATGACTAGTCATCCAAAAATCCCATCTAAATAGGGCTATTTTGGGATTCCAAGATATTAGTCATATTTCTTGGGATGAGGAAGGTTGATTCGACTTGGATAGGTGGCTTAGATTAGATATGTTTGTTAGAGTGATTTTAGATCAGTTGGTTTCATGAACTCCTTATTTAAGAGCCACACTTTGATGGCTCAACACAATGGACATATGATACTTTTATGCTGTAATATTTTTGGTTTGAAGACTTAAGTTGGAGACTTGTGTTACTCTCATTTTGCTGATCAATACATGGATGTGTAACTGATATAAAGCTTCTGATATCATCTTCAAAAGTGTGCAAGGCAAGGGTGGAGGGCCCCCACTCCAAGCTAAGTACACTTCCAAGTTAAACTAGTTTTATTTCATTGCAAATCTGGTTGATTGTAGCTTTAGTTTTTCAAAGTCTTATTTTAGATTGCCTTATGGTTATTCATAGTGATTGATTTCATTTTTTAATGGTTTATTCATCATCTAATTGAGTTGGAAAACAAGTGTTCAAGTTGGGCATTCCCTCTATGAAATGGTGAATCAGAACTAGTCTCTTTTGTTTACATGCAAATAGTTTGTTTCCATTTAGATTTATATCTTGAGATGAATGAGTTATGATGGAAAACTTTAAGTGTCTCTTAAGTTAAGAGCCTCTTTCATGTATAATTTATGCATCTTGAGTTTTTGGTTACAATCTCTAATTCATTAAGTAATAACTGAGGTGGAAGTGGACTTCTTGAGTTCAAGAACCCTTTCAATGCTTTCTCTTTTAAGCTAATTGAATTGGAGTGATGAGATGTATTTTCTTTAGCTTTTAATCATTTATCTTTCAAGACTTGTTAGATCTTCATACATAGTGAATTTGCCTCCAAGAATAAACAAACCCGGATTGATAGTAAATAATTGTGTTAATTTAGTAACATAAATTAGCTCAACATTTTGGCGCCGTTGCCGGGGAGGCAAATATCGGCATAGTCAATAGAGAGATAAAATACAAAATAAACAAAAACATTAGTTACATTTCATTTCTTTAATTATGTTTCTTTAGGCTTAGAAATAGAGATCCTAGAATTAGGTTTCCAAAACAAAACCCCCCAACAAAAACATAAACTCAAAAAAAAAAAAAACTACAAAATCCATTTTCAACAACAAGATCTAAAAGATGATGTTAAAGAATAGGTTACAACACTACTCCATTCTTCAACATTCTTTCTCATCAAGTCCTTATGATCAAATAAATTTTCATGTCCAAAAATTCACTAAAGTATATTTTTCAAATTTGGATATGAGTTTACTTATGATCTTGTTACGAAAATGGATGCACTGGAAATTCTCTTATACTTGAGAGAATGAATTAGTTTTCTAAAATAGAATAGGATAGAATAGAATAAATAAACAAGTGGAATAAATTCGCAATAAGACTTCCATAATAAATTTGTTTCAAACAATTTCTTCAAATCATTGTTCAATATTCATTTGAAAGGACTACATGGCAAAATGCAGTAAGACCAAGCCTATTTTGGGTAACCATATAGGATCATTTTGAAATCATGGTTTATTTTACATATATCTTGAAATCTAATTTTGAAATCCATTTTGACGTTCTCAATTCATATCACAAATAAAAATGTGATCAAAATCAAAACTAGGTCTCAAGTGAAATGTTGAAAACAGAGTTAGTACAACCTATATTTGAAGTGTTTAATGGAAACATTTTTATCTGAAATTCATAGGGAAGATAGCCCTTTGAATCTAGTTTCCAAATAAATTTGACTCACTTCAAGCAGGTATCATATGAAAAAGTTATTCTTGAAATACTAACTGTTTGTCGAAAAATTTGCATGGTGACAATTCTAGGTCTTGACTGTTCATTGGCATATTTGACATACCAAATCATCTTCTTTTCAAAATCTGTTTATATGGGAGATATATCTTCAAGTCTAGTTTAAGACACAATTTGAATCATCCCATTTGGAGGTGAAATGAAAAGAGTTATGCCACATTTAGTGACTGCATGTCTTCAAACCAGCATAGTAAAACTCTGCCTCCTAGGCCTGTTCATCACCAATTTTGTGATATCAGGCCTAAGAATTTTTAAAACCTGTTTCTACTGGAAATACAAAAATGAATCTACTTTAATCTCCAAGTGGAATCACATTAATCTGATCTTTATCGAAGAAGTTACGCTTCAAACAGTGATTGCTGGTAGCCATCTGAATTCACTTTAACTTGGCTTTGGAATCACTCTAATTGGATATAAAACAAATATTTTGTAAACAAAATACCGATAGGAGGTCTAGGCTGGCCACCATTCCTCAAAGCGGTAAATAAATGCATTTTGTTTGTATATCATATTTGGACTTGTTTTCTAAGCAATGCTTGTAATGATTTACATATATATTGGAAGAAGAGAGACTGTACAACTCTCTTCCTCCATCATCTAATGTTGTATTGCAGGCAAGTGCTATGTTTTTGCAGGTCATAGGAAGAATGAAGGAGTGAACTCCATGGATGAAGTAATTTTCTAAATCAAATTCATATTTCAGAATATGAATACAAATGTTCAAGTCAAAGAAAAGTGAAAATTCACCTGATGATGAGTTCTCCTAGATGCTGACCACCAACACCACCAAACCCTACAACATGATCAAGATCAAGGCAAAAAGACATGAAGACAATCATTAGAAGAAGCAGTCAAGTTCAGTACCATGTCAAGTCACATCAATCTTTAAAAAAGTCTTTCATATTGAATTCATATTGTTCATGATTTGATCCTCATCATTTGTCCATGATTTCATCCATCATCCATACTGTATGTTAAGCTCCATGACCAAGCATGTTGAAGTCCAGACTTACTACTACATCACGACTTCAAAATAACCTATTTTCATAAGCTTTCATACTTCCCTACTCCATTACACCCCACCTCATTTGTTGTAAATGGTCATAGGCTGAAAGTTTATCATCAGCCTATTAGTAAAGAGACATTCATGAAACAACTGGTAGAAGAATTAGGACTGGAAATTATGGCTCTGCCATCTTCCAGTTCGGAAAAATAAAAAAAAATATAAAAAAAAAACATAAAAAAAAAGGAGAAAAACATATATGAAAAAAAAAACGAAACATAAAAAATAATTGGTTTGCTGGTGAAAACCAGGCAACTGGCACCATGCAAACTTGAATTCATAGGGGAAAACCAGGGAAACCTGGACTCTATGAATTCTATATTCTTGTTTTACTATTCTCACACAATTTCAATGCAGGACCTTTCCACAATTGACTTGAGGACAAGTCAAACATTCAGCAAGGGAGAGTCTTGTAGCAAGCTTTTAGCTGCCACAGCTAAAGGATTGTGTTGTCCACTTTGGACCTGAAGCAAATTTGTTGCAGCAGAACCTGAAGGGACCTGAGCTGAAACATTATTACAGAAGGGACCTGAAGCAAATTTAGTTGCAGCAGATCAAATCATTCCAGAAGCATTGCAGAGGGACCTGATATGAAATAGTATTACAGTAGGACCTGAAGCAAACTTAGTTGCAGCGGAACCAGATCAAAGCCGACACAATATACCAGAAGCATTGTAGAGGGACCTGAAAGGGAAACATTATTAAAAGGGACCTGAACAATTCAAGAAATGGAGCATAGTGAACAAAGAGCAGTAATAAAAGTCTACTTTTCATCTATCCATAACATTTTGGATTCCATTCCACCTGTACAAACAACATTCAACATTCCATCTGTACAAACAACATTCAACATTCCGCCTGTACAAACAACAGCAAGGGAGTATATTCATAGCCATTTTGTGCTTGAAATTCAAATTTTCTTTTAGAAACTTCTAGTTTTGATCTAATTGAAGTTAGTATCTGCAAATATTCATTGATATTCATTCCCAATATATACCCCACATTCCCTATTCATATTCCATTTCATTCACATAAATTTCCCTAGGTATTTTCCTTAAACGCAAAAGGATTAAACTGGGACCACTCTTTTCACCTGCACATAAACTCAGAGCATTAGCAATGGTCATAATTTTAAAAATGACCCCAATGGTCATTTTAAAATTATAAAATTATGTTATAAAGATTATGCGCTATATGGAATTCAAAAATCATTAAGTTTATGATATATGTTAATGATATATATCATAAGTTTATAAATGCGCTAACATATATGTTACAAAGGGAATATATGTTACAAAGGGAATATAACATACGCATATATCATTAACATATATGTTACAAAAGGGAATATAAAATGCGCATATCAAAAAGGAAAATATATAAATCAAATGCGTATATAAAAAGGGATATAACATAGTTATAAAGGGCCAAATGCGCATATCAAAAGGAATATCATATAGTTGCAAAGGGCCGAGGGTTCCCAAATGTGCATAAACTACAGAAATCAAATGCGCATATAATATTACAAAGGGCCGAGAGTTATTATAACAAAGAATATGGGTTGCAAAGAAATGATATATGGTGGAGGCCGTAAGCATTAGTGGGAGAATGGTATTCAAACAAAAATCATTGCAACCAACGATCATTACACCGTAAGCGGAGAATGGTTATACGATGGGTATAATCACAACGCAATTGCAATGAGCCAAAACGGTCATGAACTGACCGAGCCATTGGACCGATTAAAACAACAATCCCACCATTGTTTAAACCACAAATCCTCATTGCCATAGCTCAGAAAAATCATGTTTGAAGTCGCAACATAGTAAAAGGGGAAAGGAGTGTGTTGAGTGAGAATTTAAAGGCAAAATCTGAGTCGTGTGAGTGGAGAAAGCTGAGTTTTGCGAGCAAACAAGGTAAGACTTGAGTTTATTTCGCTCGGTGACTGTAGATAGATATGAGTTTCGCCATTAACTCACAGATGTTGTTGCTCTGCCACCAGTTCGATTGACCGAAGAAGGAGGGATTTGAAGAGTTGTTTGCATCCCACGCGGCCAGCGACAGTCATGTAACTCTAAAACCGGGATAACTCCAAGTTTGCAGCATGTATGGATAGGTTAAACAGATTTGTATGCGTAAATTATGGTGTAGAAACAACGGTCAACAATCCGGCATTTAAAGTTACATGTTGCATGCATAACACGAAAAGGAATTTTGAGTTAAATGTGGAATTTAATGCATTAAATCCGGAGAGTTAGTTTGAGTAGGAGAAGCAGGAAGCGTTAAAAGCCATTTATACGCACTGCTTGTTTACTATTGTTGCATATTCCTTTTTGTCATTAGCTGCCAACAGAGAACGCATAAATCATGGAATGTTTGTCATATGCATCTGGATATGTGTTTGCTCAGAACAGAGGACGCATTCAAATACAGAGTGTTGTCATATGTGGTGGTTGAACGCATTGAAACATATTTTTGAGTGTTGTGTGTGTAAACCGAGTGCGCATTGGTATATGCCGAGAGGATTGTCAAATAAAAACAGAGGAATGCTGTAGTGTGTATATGCAAAACAAGTCAAATGTATTCATGCCATAATGCGCCCTGTGTATTGAATTTTAATGTGTCTGTGCCATATACAGAAGGTTGAAATGCGTTGGCATGTCTGCATATATGCTATGTTGATTGCAGAACCGAGTTGAATGTCGAATTTGCATTGTTGTGCCTTGAGGCCGAGTGTTTCATAGTATGCGTTTTTAAAAAAAAAAATTAAATTTTTGTTTGACATTTGTTATAAGCAGTGAATATGATGAGGCCGAGCGAATGTGATTAGTCCTATAGGCTTATAACTCTGTCAATTGAATCCTTGTGCAGCATTTGCTATATAACACAGTCATATTTTTGTAAAAAAAAATGATGAAAAGGATTAGGCCGAGAATGTTTTGGAATATTTCTTGAGAGGCCGAGAGTAATTTGCCACATTATACAGTCAATTTTCTTGAGAATTTGTTGCAAGGCCGAGAGCAATTTGTTGCATTACACAGTCATTTTTTTTGTGAAAAATGATAAAATGGGATTAAGCAGAGAATGTTTTTGAGGATCTGTTGAGAGGCTGAGAGCAAAATTTTTCAAATTTTTGTTCAAATACACAGTAACACATGTTATTTTGAGATTGAAAAAAACATGGTTATTGCTGCATGTGTATTTACTTTTCAAAAACAAACAGAGAGCAGTGTATTGATAGAAGATATTCAGGTGTTGTTTGCCTTAAACAGGGAATTGAAACAGTGCTTGTGCAGAGGAAAGACAACAGAGGTTAAAGAAGACAGAGTCAAACAGATTAAAGTTGAGTCAGAGGGGGAAGGTAAGCCTCGTTGCTTCTACAATTTTATTTAAAAACAATAGTCATAATTTTTGTTAAAATGAAGTTAGTAACAACAGAGGATTATATTGATTGGTTCACAGAAATCATGACAAACCGGGTAGAACCAAGATTTCACATAGAAAGCTGGGGAAAAGAAACTGTAGAAAAACTGTATCAGTCGGGAATGATAGGATTTCTACAGAAGTTTAATGGCCATGCATAAGACTGAAACATCTGTCATGTCTGTTCCTAGGAATAGGAATTCTATTGATCTTGAGAAAGAAGTAGAAGCTTATTCTCCTAGAAAACCAGAAGAGCAGGATATAGCACAAGAACCCCTTGAAAGGGATTCCATATATAATGATGTAGGAGAATCATTAATGAAAACCACCTAGGATTTTGAAAAGGAAATTCATTTGGCCAAAATCCAAGACTTAACAGATCAGATAGAAATAAGCAAAATTGTGGAAAAGGAATTAAAATCATAGAACAAGGCACAGAAAAACGACAATGCAAAACTAATGAAAACAAATGAAAAATTACAAGAAGAAATAAGCAGGTTGAAAAGGAGAAATGAATTGCTTTCCAAACAGGCATTCCAATGGTTAAAGGATAAAAACATGTGGAAAGCTAAATATGAAAAACAAAAGGTTAAAGCAGCAATGTTAAAGGCAGGGCAGGAATCAGAATTTGATTGTGTGAACAGGGAAACAGCTACAGGTACAACATCCACTTCAGAGGGCAGAAGGTCCAAGAGGAGCAAGCAAGCATGGGGACATGCTTGATCATAAGCATGGGAGAGATGTTGGGCCTCAGTTTTGATCTCATTTTGCTTTGAGAAACTTACCTAACTATCCATTTATCCTTCATTTTCACTTCATCCATTTCATTTTAATGAATATTTGATGTCTAATAAGGTATTTAGCTTTAATTTGTCAATTTCTAAAGTTTTTATAAAAGTTTGATTTTAAGTGCAATTTTGGCAATTTTAGAAATTCCCGTAATCACTTCATGATTGATATGGATGCAGGCCACTTCAGCACGAATGGGATGCATGAATGGAAAGCTTGGGAACTAGGACCAAGCCACCTATGCTTGGTTCCAACAAAATGAGCTTTATTATGCCTTTTTGGAGCTAGTCAATCATGACTAGTCATCCAGAAATCCCATCTAAATAGGGCTGTTTTGGGATTCCAAGATATTAGTCATATTTCTTGGGATGAGGAAGGTGGATTCGACTTGGATAGGTGGCTTAGAGTAGATATGTTTGTTAGAGTGATTTTAGATCAGTTGGTTTCATGAACTCCTTATTTAAGAGCCACACTTTGATGGCTCAACACAATGGACATATGATACTTTTATGCTGTAATATTTTTGGTTTGAAGACTTAAGTTGGAGACTTGTGTTACTTTCATTTTTCTGATCAATACATGGATGTGTAACTGATATAAAGCTTCTGATATCATCTTCAAAAGTGTGCAAGGCAAGGGTGGAGGGCCCCCACTCCAAGCTGAGTACACTTCCAAGTTAAACTAGTTTTATTTCATTGCAAATCTGGTTGATTGTAGCTTTAGTTTTTCAAAGTCTTATTTTAGATTGCCTTATGGTTATTCATAGTGATTGATTTCATTTGTTAATGGTTTATTCATCATCTAATTGAGTTGGAAAACAAGTGTTCAAGTTGGGCATTCCCTCTATGAAATGGTGAATCAGAACTAGTCTCTTTTGTTTACATGCAAATAGTTTGTTTCCATTTAGATTTATATCTTGAGATGAATGAGTTATGATGGAAAACTTTAAGTGTCTCTTAAGTTAAGAGCCTCTTTCATGTATAATTTATGCATCTTGAGTTTTTGGTTACAATCTCTAATTCATTAAGTAATAACTGAGGTGGAAGTGGACTTCTTGAGTTCAAGAACCCTTTCAATGCTTTCTCTTTTAAGCTAATTGAATTGGAGTGATGAGATGTATTTTCTTTAGCTTTTAATCATTTATCTTTCAAGACTTGTTAGATCTTCATACATAGTGAATTTGCCTCCAAGAATAAACAAATCCGGATTGATAGTAAATAATTGTGTTAATTTAGTAACATAAATTAGCTCAACACATAGTCCTATAAATATATAAAATAAATAAAGGGTGAAAGAAGAGAAAGGGTTCTTGCGCAAAGAGGTGAAACAAGTAACTTTGCTGGGGTACTGTCTAGGATCGCTGACAACAAAGTAATGCTTGTGTTCCTTTAGTGACTCCATCGGGGTACTGTCCAGGCCTATTAGTAGTAGAGCAACACCAAAGATGAAAACTCATACTTTGGATATCTTAAGCTTGTGAATTACATTACCCTTCTCCTAAATCGAAACATTATGAAATGTTTGCCTTATGAATGTGTTCAACCAAGAAAGAGATGAAGGGGACTATAGCTATAACCGGGTTAAGTGGGGAAGCTAAAGTAATCTACACAATGAACCAATGCTTCCCACAAAACTAGACCCTGTGCATAAAGCTAGACCAAGGTATAGAAGTTGGAGTTTTACTAGTGTGTCACCGAGTGTTGTCGCTGTGACAAACACCCTCCAAAATTTGGTCTACACTTAAATTTTGGAGCCTACTGTGGATCTTGCGATCATTCATTCCATAGTTACTTTATGGTTGATTGATTCTTTGTTAAGTGTTTGAGTCTTCTTCACATATTGCAAGTGTCGAAGTCACCTGCTCACACATGCTCATTCCACAACAAGTTCATGAGTGCATTATTTTATGAAAGCTTGAATAGGCATAGAAAAAGTATATATAGACAGTGCTTGTGCACTGTTCAATCTATGTCGACAATTAGTGTGCACTTTCATTGAGAGTCCCTCACTTTTGGTTGCATTTGTACTTCTATTTCGACGAGTTTTTTTAAACTATTGCTTTTGTGCACCTTTGCATTTGCTGGTGTCACTTTCATGTTTATGTCTATCTCTTTTTCTTGTTTTCACTTTTATAAGCATCATTTTTATGTTATCTTTAATTTGACATGTGTTGTTTTCAATGATGTTTACATTTTGCAAGTGTCATTTGCATTTTTCTCTTACTGTCGCAAGTGTCATCTTTTGGGCATGTGAAGTGTTGCACATCGTATAAGTAGAGTTATAGTTTGTTTCAAGGGTAAATTTGGTGTTAATGAGTCCTATTTATCATATATACATCTATTACACTCATTCCCAAAGTTTGATGCACTGTCACACAAGTGTCATTACTATTGTCGCAAAGTGTACCTTAAGTGTCACACTTGGAGGAAGGTGTCGTATTGTTGTCACATTAAGGGGATCATGTTTTTATTGTCTTCTGAGTGATCAATTTTGTGTAATTAACTATTTTGAGTGTTTTATCATGCTTAGGTTTTGTTCTTATTCACTTTGATCTCACTGACCCTGTTAGCTCTAGTACAATTTGCATCATTTGATGGATAAAATTAGGTCAGACAGTGCTGGTTTGGGTTGCAAAGGGTTTGCAGCTGTCTATTGGAGCCTTCCTCCTTCATTTTCATTATGCCCTTATAACTCCCCACACCTCCGTTTCCTCCTTCCCCTTAAATCTCCTTATGCTCTTTAAACCCCTTTTATCCCTATGTTACACCCACTTTTGGCATAAGATCCTTGTTTACCTAGCTCCCGGGTGTTTATGTTTAAAAACCTTATAAAACCCTCAAAACCCTGTATAAACCCATTATGTGTTTAGTCCCCAGGCGCTTAAGTCTTAACACTTATAACCCACATGACCAAATTCATAAATCCGTGGGGTCTTTTCACCTGTCACATCAATCTAAAGCGCACTTTTAAATCTCGGCCGTCCGATCATCCTGCCTTATCATCCGACAGTGTTCGCAAGCCCTCACCTAGTAAACTACTCGTTCGTTAGCCCGCGGGAAAGTGGTTTCCCCCGCCGACCTACTTGCCACGCGTCGTCATATTACTGCATCGCACCGCCTTGTACGTAAACCACCATAGCCCGAAAGCGGTGCGGGGAATATCGCCCGCCCGTGAAACCGCTTGTCCCCCGCTCATTAACCATTGATCATCTCTGCCACCCGTCAACCGTCCGATCGTCCATCCCGTGATTGGACGACCCACGTCCGTCCATTCGTTTTCCCTCCCGATGGCCTCTGTAATCGAATCTCCATCGTTCATTTGCAAGATCCAACGATCAGTATTCATTCGCAGGCCATCGTCCATTTTAATGTATTTTTCAATGTTTTCGGCCTGTTTTGTGCGTGCAAAGAAGGAAGATATCATCCGGTACACTGTGCATTGAATCCTCAACAACCACAGTTAAAGAGATAGCATGGCCGAGGAAGGAAAGTACTGCCTCGAGCAGTTGAATTCATTAATCAGTCATGGAGCCTTGTACACGTTACATTCCATTTACTCATAAAAGGACGACTGAGCACCAGAAAAGGTCGATTTATTCATTAAGACCATCAGATTGTAGCAGACAAACTATCAGAAGAATTAATTTGTGTGGGTGGTCCATTATGACCCCTCCTCGTGGAACTCAGCAGAGTGTTTTTGTAAACAAATTCTATATATACCCAGAAGAAAGATGTAATGAGTTTGATGAATGTAATTCTGATGTAAACTTCAACTTCTGGAGACTACAACTATTGTGTAACCTGCAGCTTCTGGTCTTCATTTTCAGATAATGCAAGCTTCTTTTGCTGTTAATTGCTCACTTTCACTTCTTCTTCTTTGTTCCAGGCTGTGCCTTCTATGTATTTATTCATGTGCTGTTGATGTTTTGCATTAGAGGGGCTGTCATCCCACCTCTGTGTTTGAATTCAACATGTATCATTGAATTGATATGCAGGTTTTTTTTGTTTTAATGCCAGAGAGATATCATCCTGTTTGTGCATTAGGAAATAGATTTGCAGACCTTTAAACTGATTGCAGCTGGCCATCACAGGGTCCTGTGCATCTGCTGGTGTGATCAGTGTTCTCCATCTTCATATTTTCTTTAAAACTGTGAGTAATTGGTGGCCTAAAGCCTTGTAGTCTGGAGGTGTTCACCCATGTATGGGGTTAAACATAGTAGACGTGTTTATCTGGCTTGAATATGTAGAATCTCTTTCATTCATCCACCATTTATCCAACATTTTGTTGAGTTTGTAATGTTCCTGAGCATCTTTAAGATACAAACTAGGAGAGTTTCTTGGGTTGATAACATTAATTGGCGCCGTTTCCGGGGATCAAAGAATTGAAGCTCAGCTTCCCTGGGAGAATGACAAAGCTTCAAGCTTTGATGATAGACAAGGTTTGAACACAGTTTTTGGTTGTAATCATCTATCTGGCGATTCCACTGGGGGAAGACCATCCTTTGGTGACTCCACATTGAAGTTCTGCCTCAGTTTGTGAGAAATACTCGAAGAAATCCTCAGAAATTACCAACTGAACCAGTGCCTGAACCTGAGAGGACTGTTAAATCGAAGAAAGCTTCACAGAAAGGGGCATCAGGATCAGGTAAGCCTAAGAAGTCTCATGCATCTTTGAAAGATAAAGTTGTTGCTGAAGATTTACAGTTTTAATATTTAGAAATCAGCACTGTTAATAAGGAAATTCCTTCAGAGATTAGTTCAGCCCCTTTGTCAGTTAGTTCCCCTTTGAATCTCAGTCCAAAGAAAGCTTCCCATTTAGTCCAAAACATCCCTTTATCTCTACCATCCATCACATTACTCCCTACCATTCAATCTGCTAGTATTCTTCCAAATATTTCAATCATGGCAGGACAGCAAGCACCCACGAAGATAGAAAGAATTGTTGCTGCTAGATATGGACCTTTAGTCTTGCCTATCCCTTTAAATCCTATGCCTGTTGGAGAATATCAGAAATATATGCCTAAATTTACTGGTACAGAGGGAGTGATAGCAGAAGAACACCTTGAAGCTTTTTACAGTTATGTTGATAATTTAGATATAAGTGAAAATGATGTGTGGATGAGAGTTTTTGTCCAGAGCCTTGATGGAGAGGCTAGGAAGTGGTTCAGAGAATTTCCCCAAAGATTTATAACAGATATTGAAGCATTAGATGATGCATTTTTGAAGCAATGGGGAGATAAGAAAGACTTGCTGTATTATCATACTAAGTTTGGTAATCTGAAGAGGGAAAATGGTGAATCTTTGCCCGATTTTAATAAAAGATTCAATCGAATGTATAGTAAGATACCAGCTGAGGTAAAGCCTACTCTTACCTCTTCCAAACTTACTTATGCCAATGCTTTTGACTTTGATTTCTGCCTGTTATTGAGAGAAAGGAGATGTGCTACGCTGGCAGTCATGTAGGATGCAACCTTAGAAGTAGAATCTAATATCATGGCTGCAGAGAAACTAAAAGGTCAAGCTGACAGGAGAAGATAGAGAAATCAGGAATCTACTTCTTCTACATCATCTTCAGAGCCTAAATTAGACAAAATGACTAAGATGATAGAGTCATTGGCTGCTAAAATTTCTAAGCTAAAGGTTGAGCAGAATTCAGCAAAAACAAGGCAACAGAATGCATTTGCTCTAAGAAATCCTATTCCATTTAGAAGAGTAAATGAGAAGTTACAAATAATGCAGAGGGGTGAAGATTCAAAAGAAGATCAGAAAGTTAAAGCTCCTTTACAAAATGTAGTCATGGAGGAAGAACAATTTGAAGAAGATGAGGATGAAATTCATTGCATGGAAGATAAAGGCAGCGTTGCATTTTTGACATTGGCTGAGTCTGAACAATCATTGCTGCAGGAACAAGACAGTCAAGAATGGGATAGAGAAGCTGTCCTACAAGCTGAACAATAGCAGAGATATAACCCGAGGTCGAATGTAAAGAATGTCAAAGAAAATTCTGCCCAAAGAGCTGCTGTCCAAACAGAGTCACAGAATAGCAGGCAGAGAAGACCAGCAATTGATCTAGTCATCCTCAAAGCTCCAGTTCAAGAGGTAAAAAGTTCTGATAAATCATCTTCTTCTTTCAACTTTGAGTCAGAAGTTCAGAAATTGAAAATAGTTGTGCCTCTGGTAGAGTTGGTGAAGAATGAAGTATTTAGAAAGCCCATCCTTGAAGCTCTTGAGCTGAAAACCACACAAACCTCCACTGACTCTGTAAATTTGCAAGATGACAAGCCTACAATTGTGCTTAGTCCTCTGATTGAACCTGCTGATAACAATTCTCCATATTTTTATGTCTCGTTGACCATTCATGACAAAATTCTCCACAATTGCCTGCTAGACACAGGGGCCAGCGAAACTTTAATGCCTAAAGCTGTCATGGAAGAGTTAGGGCTTGATATCACTAGACCCTATCACGATTTATTTTCTTTCGATTCAAGGAAGGTGAAATGTCTTGGGCTGATTAAAGATCTGGCCATTACCTTAACTCAGTTTCCCATGAAGAGTATGATGATGGATATTGTGGTGGTAGATATCCCTCCTAAGTTTGGCATGCTGCTGTCCAGAGGGTGGATTAAGAGACTAGGCGGGAAACTTCAGAATGATCTCTCTTATGCCACTATCCCAGTTTTTGGAGGAGAAAGCAGGAGATAATACAAAGAAGCACAGTTGGAATATATCATTAGTGATGAGAAGAATCCTACAAATCATCCAATATATGTAGTGGACACTGATTTTGGAGCATGTATTCTCCAAATAGAAGAATCTCAGAAGGTCGTAATGTAGATCAGGAAACCAACAGTTCAGGCCGAGAAAGAGCAAGGAAGTCAGATTTGGGAATTGTTCTTTGATGGAGCATGTTCCAGGGAGACTGCAGGAGCAGGGGTGGTGCTAGTATCTCCGCAACAAGAAAGCATTCAACTGTCTTTTTAGTTGGTTTTTCAAGTCACAAACAACATAGCAGAATATGAAGCACTATTGTTGGGCCTTAATGCAGCCAAAGACAGAGGAATCAAGAATCTGAAGGTGTTTGGAGATGCTGATTTAATTATTCAGCAAGTTAATAAAACATTTTGGGCAAAGAACCCAAGGTTGAAGGCATACAGAGATGAGGTATGGAGAATCAGAGACTTTTTTAGAGCCCAAAATCAGCTTGCTGATTCCCTTGCTGTCTTTGCTAGTCTATTTATACCTCCCATGCCTCCCAGATTAGTTTATGAGGTGGAAATGAAGTATAGACCATCCTTTCCTGATAATTTCCAGCATTGGAAAGTTTTTAATGATGATGATGAGATAAATAGGTTCCTTCAAGTCGTTGATGAATTTTCAGAAATGCAAATTGACCAAGAGTAAGAAGCCTTGGAAGAAAGCCACCAGCCCCGGTTTAGAAATAAAATTGGTAAAGACAGCATTGTCCAGCTTCCTAGTAACCATATTCCTAAGGGTCTAATTCCTCTTGAAAGACTGTTTGACCAGAATGATGTGCCTTACAAGGATGCCCAAAAAGAAGACCAATCTGCAATCTGTAAGCATGACATAGGAAGTCCAGGTCAGCCTAAATATGTAAATTTGTCCACTCATTTGTCTGTTGATCAAAGTGCTGAATACTACAATTTAATGAGGTAGTTTGTTGATGTGTTTACCTGGGAGTATAATGATCTGAAAACATATGACAAGAACATAATTCAACATAAAGTCCCTCTGGAGAAAGACACCATTCCTTTCAAACAGAAGCTAAGACCGATAAATCCTATGCTTCTTCCTCTGATTGAAAAATAAATTAAAAAGTTTCTGGCTTCCAATATCATTGTCCCTCTCAGGTATTCAAAATGGGTAGCCAATCTAGTGGTGGTGAGGAAGAAGAGTGGAGAAATCAAAGTGTGTGTTGATTTCCGAAATTTAAACAAATGCTCCAAGAAAGATAACTATCCTCTACTAAAGATGGAACATTTGCTGCAAACGGACTCAGGAGCTAAAGTGATGTTATTTTTGGATGGATTTTCAAGCTTCAATCAGATTGTTGTGCACCCAGATGATCAATAAAAGACTGCATTTACCACTCCTTGGGGCACTTTTATGTATGCCAAAATGCCATTTGGATTGATGAATGCTGGAGCCACCTTTTAGCGAGCTATGGATATAGAATTTGTGGGAGAAAAGGACAAATTTGTGCTTATCTACCTTGATGATATAACAGTTTACTCCAGCAGCCATCAAAATCATTTGCAGCATTTGAAAAAGGTGTTTCTGAAGTGCAGGAGGTTTGGAATATTAGTCAATCCCAAAAAATCACAATTTTCTTTGGAAGAAGGCAAGCTGTTAGGACATATTGTGTCTGTTGCAGGTGTTCAGATTGACCCAGAAAGAGTCAAAGCAATATAGACTTTGTCTGTCCCTAGATCAAAGAAGGATATTTAGTCTTTTTTGGGAAAAATAAATTTTGTAAGGAGGTTTATTCCAAATTTTGCTGAATATGTGAAGCACATTATCTGCATGTTGAAGAAAGGGGCAGAAATCAAATGGACTCTTACAACAAGAAAATCATTTGATTCCATCAAAAAAGCTATTATGGAGGCTCCCACTTTAATAAGTCCAGACTACAGCAAGGAGTTCCACATATTTTCTTTTGCCTCTGAAGATACTATTGCAACAGTTTTATTGCAGCAAGATGAAGAAGGTTCAGAACATCCAGTAGCATTTTTCAGCAAGAATTTGAGGGATGCTGAACTAAGGTATGATATTATAGAAAAGTAGGCATATGATCTTATTAAATCCTTAAAGGTTTTCAGAGTTTATATCTTGCATTCAAAAATAATTGCATATGTGCCTTCTGCTGCAATAAAAGATGTCTTGACTCAAACTGACGCTGATGGAAGAAGGGAAAAATGGATTGCAAAAATGATGGAATTTATATAGAGCTGAAGCCCACTAAATTGGTCAGAGGTTAGGGGCTTTCCAAGTTATTGGCTGAAGAAAATTGCAGGTCTTTAAGTGTTGATTTTTTGTGCACAATGGCAGAAAATGGTCAGGCAGAAGAAGAGGAAACAACTGAAACAGAGAAAAAGCAGTTAGTGGCCGAAAATATGGCTTCATGTAGCTGGTATGTTGAAATAATTAATTTCTTGCTGAAGCTAGAGATCCCTTTAGGATTTACTCAAAGTCAGGTCAGAACTTTGAAACTTAGGGAAGCAAAGTATTGCATAAATGAAAATCTGCTTTACTGGAGAGATCCTTCTGGAATATTTTTAAGGTGTTTGGACAAGGAACAGTCAAAAGAAGTTATGCAACAATTTCATAACAGCATGTGTGGAGGGCACCATTATTGGAAGACTACAGCCCATAAAATTCTCAGAACTGGGTACTATTGGCCCACTTTATTTTGTGATGTATTTTCTTTTGTTAAATCTTGTGACAGGTGCCAAAGATTTGAAGGAAAACAACAGTTGAAATCCCTGCCCCTAAAACAAATAATTGCAAAAGGACCTTTTCAGCAGTGGGGCTTGGATTTCATTGGAGAAATCAATCCACATTCCAGTGGAAAACATAGATGGATATTAGTAGCCATTGATTATTTCACTAAATGGATTGAAGAAGTCCCTACAAGGAAGGTTGATCATAATGTGGTCATGAAGTTTTTAATTGAAAATATCTTCAGCAGATTTGGTTATCCACACAAACTAATCACAGATAATGCAACAACTTTCAGGGCAAAAGAGCTGGTGGAAATGTGTGATTCAATGGGTATCAAACTTGTTCATTCCACCTCATATTATCCTCAAGGAAATGGTCTCGCAGAATCCTCTAAGAAAAGTCTGATCAGGATAATTAAAAAACTGTTAGAGGACAATAAAAAGAATTGGGATTCAAAGCTCAAGTATGCACTGTGGGCTGACAGAGTGATGTTTTTAGTTGGAAAGGCATTGATCTTCAGGTTCTTGAGACCTCATAGGGAGGATCTCATCCCCAGAAGGAGCCAGTGTTAGCTCTGCTACAGTTTGCATCATTTGATGGATAAAATTAGGCCAGACAGTGCTGGTTTGGGTTGCAAAGGGTTTGCAGTTGTCTATTGGATCCTTCCTCCTTCATTTTCATTATGTGCTTATAACTCCCCACACCTCTGTTTCCTCCTTCCCCTTAAATCCTCCTTATGCTATTTAAACCCCTTTTATCCCTGTGTTACACCCACTTTTGGCATAAGATCCTTGTTTACCTAGCTCCCTGGTGTTTATGTTTAAAAACCTTATAAAACCCTCAAAACCCTGTATAAACCCATTATGTGTTTAGTCCTTGGGCGCTTAAGTCTTAACACTTATAACCCACATGACCATATTCATAAAGCCGTGGGGTCTTTTCACCCGTCACATCAATCCAAAGCGCGCTTTTAAATCTCGGCCGTCCGATCATCCCACCTTATCATCCGACGGTGTTCACAAGCCCTCACCCCATAAACCACTCGTTTTTTAGCCCGCGGGAAAGTGGTTTCCCCCGCCGACCTACCTGCCACGTGTCATCATATTACTGCATCGCACTGCCTTGTACGTAAACCACCATAACCTGAAAGCGGTGCGGGGAATACCGCCCGCCCGTGAAACGGCTTGTCCCCCGCTCATTAACCATCGATCATCTCTACAGCCCGTCAGCTATCCGATCGTCCATCCCGCGATCGGACGACCCACGTCCCTCCATTTTTTTTCCCTCCCGATGGCCTCTGTAATCAAATCTCCACCGTTCATTTGCAAGATCCAACGGTCAGTATTCATTCACAGGCCATCGTCCATTTTAATGTATTTTTTAGAGTTTTTGGCCTGTTTTGTGCGCGCGAAGAAGGAAGATAGCATCCAGTACACTGTGCATTGAATCCTTAGAAACCACAGTTAAAGAGACAACACGACCGAGGAAGGAAAGTACTGCTTTGAGCAGTTGAATTCATTAATAAGTCATGGAGCCTTGTACACATTACATTCCATTTACTCAGAAAAGGACGGTCAAGCATCAGAAAAGGTCGATATATTCATTAAGACCATCAGATTGTAGCAGACAAACTATTAGAATAATTAATTTATGTGGGTGGTCCATTATGACCCCTCCTCGTGGAACTCAGCAGAGTATTTTTGTAAACTTCTATATATACCCAGAAGAAAGATGTAATGAGTTTGATGAATGTAATTCTGATGTAAACTTCAACTTCTGGAGACTGCAACTATTGTGTAACCTGCAGCTTCTGGTCTTCATTTTCAGCTAATGCAAGCTTCTTTTGCTGTTAATTGCTCACTTTCACTTCTTCTTCTTTGTTCCAAGCTGTGCCTGCTATGTATTTATTCATGTGCTGTTGATGTTTTGCATTAGAGGGGCTGTCATCCCACCTCTGTGTTTGAATTCAACATGTATCATTGAATTTATATGCAGGTTTCTGTTGTTTTAATGCCAGAGAGCTGTCATCCTGTCTGTGCATTAGGAAATAGATTTGCAGACCTTTAAACTGATTGCAGTTGGCCATCACAGGGTCCTGTGCATCTTCTGGTGTGATCAGTATTCTCCATCATCACATTTTCTTTAAAATTGCGAGTAATTGGTGGTCTAAAGCCTTGTAGTTTGGAGGTGTTCACCCATGTCTAGGGTTAAACACAGTAGAAGTGGTTATCTGGCTTGAATATGCAGCATCTCTTTCATTCATCCGCCATTTATCCAAAATTATGTTGAGTTTGTAATGTTCCCGAGCATCTCTGAGATACAACCTAGGAGAGTTTCTTGGGGTGATAACAGATCCCACACTTAGCCAAATATGGAAAAGTCCCTTCCCGATCAATTGGACTTCACTCAGCCTTCTTAAACTATGCACTACGTAGTCTTAACCCTCAATCTCAAACCTTGCCTCTTGGAACCGCACAATGCACAGTTCCTGCCTCCTAGAACTGCACATTATTCAGTCTCAATGCTTATCCCTAACCCTTGAGCTCCATAACTGCTGAGATCAACCTCCTAGTGTTGGGTGTGTGTTATATTCTTTCCACAAATAGTCTTACACGAACCTATATTAGGTGTGTGTGGACCCTATATTAGGTGGGCGAACCCACCTATGGTTTTGTGCATGGGTTTTGCACATGGTTTTGGGCACGATGGTTTTCTGCCCATGGTATTTTGTTGATCATGTCAAGGGAACTATGGTTATATTCTAATCTAGGGTTAATGGATTGGGGTTTGTGAATGCTTCATCATGTATATATATGTATTGTAACATTGAAAGGAACATAATGAAAAACCAATCTGGTAGTCCCGGTTTTGGGATCCAGGGGAAAATATGTGTGTACTTATTTTATGTTTATTGCCATTGTATATTTTCTATTTTTTAGAATTCGTATGCAAGTAATTTATGTACAGGGTTAAAAACTACACCTAGTTAGCTCCTTCTATGCACTACACAATATCAAGCCTCAAGCTTCCGACCTGACTCCTTGAACTGGGAAATTGCACAAGCCCTAGGAATCTCTCTCTCTCCAGTACTGCGTATTGGGAAACCTCAAGCCTCAATCCCGCCTTCTTGAGCCCCTCAACTACACATTAAGCTTTCCCTAGCCTTCTTGAATTTTTCACTGTGCAGTCTGTTGTACTATGTAACAACCCCCCATTTAATTATAGTAGTAGTTAACATTAGACATATGAATGGGGACTGTTTTTAAAATTTTAGCCTTTGAAAATAAATGCTAATTCTAAAAATTGCCTTAAAAACCCTTAGAAAACAACTTAAGCTTAGAACCTCTATTGCAAATCACATTTCACAGTTTTCATGTGGTAATTATAAACATCTTTATGAAAATACCGAAATGCGATATGCGATGAAGGCCCCCACCGCGATATTCCGATCAGACCATCATGAGAAAACGTAATCGCACTTCGCAAGTCACAAATAAATAATGCATACCATTGTGTTTTCCATTGATGATTTGCAAAATGCGATGTTGCAATTTTCGCAATCGCATTTCGCATTACCTCCAGGCAACGCTATATCACAACGGTTATAAATTGCAATGCGTGAATTAAGCAAGAAGCGTGGGAAGTGACTGAGTTTTAATGTCGTAATGAGTGGTTTGATAGATGTAATTAATATTAAGTAGCTCGAGGAGAGGTAATGATAGTTTAAGTTAAATCTGAAATCTCGTTCAAAATATTCCCACGATTCAAAGTTATTTTAGAGACTTTCAGCCTTAATTGTCTTGTATCGTCTGCGTTGATATATCTCTTTTTTTCAGGAAAGCCTCAACAGATATGTCATTATGAAAGGTAATGCAAAAGCAAAAGAAGTAGAGAAATTTAGAGTCTGATTTATCAGATATGTTGCCTATATTCACTGATACAATTTGCAGTGCCAATGGAGGAGCAACACCATGGGAAGTCATATATAACAGGCTTGAAGATGAGCAGCCTAAAGTTATTCTCACAAAAGATACGACTGACTCAATAACACCTTCAGAGCTCCAATTCAAAGATGTTGCTTGGTCCTTTCTTCATAGAATAGGGTAAGAGCTAAAATACTCCCATACACTGATATGATCAAGTGGGTGGTGGAGAATCTCAATAATGAAGAGAGGAAATTCAGGAACTCGAAGATGGAGCTAATGGGGTCATTCAAAGCTAAAGACCTGAAGCAAATGTATCATATACCTGACCCTCAGGACATATATGACAAGTCATACCTTTCCAACTTCACTAAGAAGAATGAATAACATTTTAAGATGATTCAGGGCTAGAGGGTTTTAGAGAACAAATTCAAGTATGATAAGAAGGGTATGTACCCCATTGCTTCTTTGGCCAATCCCTATAACTATGCGGCTTCTATGTTATGTAGGCTATATGGATTACCTAATAATGCCAAGTTTTCCATAGAATGGATTCCTTTAATTGATGCTTGTGTTAATTCCCATATAATGGACTAGCCCACTATCCTATCTGATAATCTAGCCACTGCTATTTCCTAGTACTGTCAAAAGAGATCCACCTCCACAGAGAGCCTCCCTCCTTTTTATTTTAGTGCCTATATCATGGATGCCATCTGCTTTTGTACTAGATTTCCAATCATGGAATGGAAATGGAATCTGCAAGACTCCTACCCCATCCATCTCAGTTACAAACAGATGTAGGAATCCCATTTCATCCCTCATTTCTATAAAATATGCCACGGTGTTATTTTACCATTGCATCAATTGATTTTTAATAAGAAAGCCCCTAGGTTTTCCAAAGAAGTTGCTTCAGACCTTCTCCTGATAGGCAAGTATTTTGTTGAGGAATGGTTTACATACATCAGAGTTTTTGGGAGCACAACGGACCCTCATTTCCTTCCTCTGTATGTTTCTGACAAGCTATTAGCAAGAGAAACAACCCACCAGATTGTGGGTAAAGGCTTGACCAAGACCTTAAAAGATAACAAAAAGTCATTGTGTCCATCCTTTCCCATCCGGTGTGGTTCTTTTTCGTTGGCAAATTTCAATCATGCCAATAAAGAGTTACTGAGCCTAGAGAGCCTCAGGATACATACTCTGCCTAAGAGGCATTTTTACCCGGAAAAAATAGCGCACAATATTACCACTTCACTAAAAATTAAGCCTTTTAACCATGAGGCTAATGATTTTGAGGATCTTTTACAAGCCATAGAATCATTCGAACAAGTGTTCAATTAGGAAAAGGAAAATTTCATCCCTGAGGATTTTGAAAGCTTTCATGAATTCCGAAACAAAAGGCCCGAGATAATTCCATTACACTTGTTAAGAGCCAGGGATAAACCTACACCCAGTGTAACTATTAACAACGAGGGGCCAAATTCTCGCATAGAGTCTCAGGTGGAAATAGGAAAAGAACAAGACACATGGAAAGCTCAGGATATAGAGAATACAATAGAATCTAGCAGGAGGTCAGCCAAAAAGCAGGTCATAACTGACCTAACTAAAGATACTAGTTCCGAGATCAAAAGCAAAAATTTGGAGCAGGAGTGGGACCAATTCAATAAAAAACTACAAGACACTCATAAGACAATAGATGCTCAGGAAACCATGGAGTATCATATTCCTTTGCATGTTCAAAAAAATACAGAGTCTGAACCGATGGATGAGCAAGTGACAACTTCGCAGCAGACATAAATCATTCCTGCCTTTCCCACATCGAAAATCGTCTTGAAGATAACTGAAATCCCTCCTCTAGATGTGTTCTATAGCCCATTGCACAAGGCTGTAGTGAGGAGATAGGGGAAAATAAGAAGAATAGAGAACCCGAGCTCCGACCTAGAAATGAGCTGATGGACATAGTCTGGAAGGATATTCCTTCCAACCCTGCTGAAAATTTGAACAGAATTTATAGGGGCATATCCAACCACCACTATGGAAAAATCCACTGAGGTATCAACTTTGTTAAGGGAAAGGGAAGAGAAAATAACACAACTCAAGCAACAACTCAAAATTGAAAAGGCAAGTGTAAACAGGAAAGCTGCTGAACAACTAGCCCAATTGCAACAAAACATGGAGGTGTTGAAGATAAGCCATGAAGCAGACATATAGGCCAAAAACATGCAAATCCAAGACTTGAAAAAAGCCATGGAAAAGTATAAGAATGTCCCTACTATTGATGAATTCATCAAGGAAGCATTAGAGCTGAACTCCCTTTTATCAAAACAACAAGATTTGTTTTGCCAGAGAATGTCCCATGTCACCCCTTATCTAATTACTAGTGATCAATTGACAGATAAGGTGATTGACCAGAGGACTGAATTCAATGATTTAAATACAAGGATATCTGAGTACATTGAATGGCAAGAAACAAAAGAGGGAAGGAACGTTGGTATGCCCAAGATAGAAGAGACACATAAGGACATTCTGTTTACTTATTGGGATGCTTAGATTAAACAAGCCGAATTAGTAGTGGCAAGAGTAGTAGGGGTGTCAAAGAACATAGTAAAAGCGGTAAATCATACTTTGCACGCCACCAACATGGTAAAAGAGGGTGACCCGAAATTGCTACTAGATTTAAATGACTTGGGTAAAAACTGGAAGGAAAGAGTGGAAATCCAAAGGGAAGCAATCACAAAGTTATCAAAGAATGTCTAGGAGGCATATTGGTAATACCTTGTCAAGCCTCACAGCCAAATCATGACCCTCAATTGCTCACTCCACTCAACGCAACGGATGTTGCCACCTTTCACAAATGTTGTTTTCGCAGGACAAGTCAGAACGCAGTATGGGGCACCTCCTCAAGTGAAACCAATGGCTGATAATGCGATATAAAGGAGAAGCTGGCAGACAACAAGTCATCGTCATAACCTCTGCTCATCAAGTCATTTTTAGTTTTAGAATTAGTTTCTAGTTAGGAGGAGGTTGTTTGAAACCTCCTCAAATATTTTGTATAATCTATTTTTGAACCTTATATAGATAATATTTATAGCCTTCTCATGCATTTAGAGAAGGGTCCATAATTTTATCAAAAACATTTGCAAAGAATGCACTTTTGTAATTTTGTGAATGCCTTGATGAAATTACGGAACATGGTTGTTTCTTTTGAATGTCAAACTACTTTCCTTTATCGATGCACTATTATATACTTGGGGAATAATTTGATCGGAAGAGATGAGTTGATCTATGTCACTAGTTAAATGAGTAGGACTTTACACATATGGTACTATTATCTTGTATGATTAGTTATTTTTGTTATGTTAGTGATAACATTTATTTTTTATGAATTATATCTGGAATACATTCTTTCTATTATGTGTTAATTGCACTATTGTATTGATGCTTAGCTGAAATTGTTTATTTTCATATATAATCATCAGATATATGCGATATAGTTTATACATTTCCTTGACTAACTATTTAGTCAAAGAAATCATCTTTATATGTTATCATCTCTGTTTTATACGTGATTGATCTTTATTATCACATGTCAAGCCATATATCTTTTTAGATTGCATATAACACAAAATACCTAGGTTTATATTAGATTAATTTAAATAGAGACTTGCATGATAGAATAGGTCATTTAGTTATCATTATTCTATTTTAATCGCTTGAAAACCACCCACTCTCATTTTAAAACTAACATTGGGAAACTGGTCCCATCATCCCCAGTCCGAGCCACCACACCAAACGGAAAAGGAGCTTCTTTTGAGGTCTAGACCGAGTGGTTATCCTCCATGTTGGAGTAGCAGAAATTTGAGGCTTCAACATATTCTCAAGCCTCAGCCCTAATCCTTGACCTTTGGAACTGCACACTACGCAATCTCTAAGCCAGTCTCTCAGTCCAACACCTAGTTCTAACTTAGTCAATGAAATTCATGAAGCATGTTAGACTAAGAGTTTTTGGATTGATGTCATCTCTTAATTAGTGGTTTCTAGTTGCAGGTATTACATCATGTCATGAAAGGATGTTGAATAAGGAGAAGAAGAAGGAGACTATACTGGAATATAACCATGCAACTGCAAAGACAATTTTATCATTGAACAGGAAGATGAAAGGGCACCAAAACGTGACATCAGTTGAAGATCAAGATCACAGTGGAGACTTCCTACCTTCAAGTCTTATTGAGGAGGAAGAAGAAGAACATGCACCATATTTTTAGAAGACACAAATATAGAAACAAAAAGAATGGCTTGACATTGCCATATCATCATTCATTGCATGTCATAAATGTCATGTCATGTCTTGTCAAGGTGTCAATTCAAAATATTATATGAATCATCATTTGCCACATCATTTGTGTATTATGTAATTTTCATGTATGAGGAATGTAATGTAAAGTGGAAGTCCAAGAGTCATCTATAGAATGTGAAAACTCATGAAGGAGTCAAAAGGTCATATTGAAGTAAAACAACCATAGGGTAGTCCAAGAGTCACAAGTGATGTGAAGAGTCACCCCATTTGTTATATATACACCTTCACAGCTCATGCAAAGTACTTTTCACCTTGGCTCCTCCTACCAGATATTAGAGAGGAAGATAGTTCTTTTGGAGGAGCAAGTGGTTTCTCTAATGCTCCACTATGGAGCTAGTGGTGTTCATTATACTAATGTATCTTGGAAATTTTGCTTAATACTTGAAGCTCGGTCAACCATCACAATTTCATGCGTATGTCGTAAATGTTGTAAGACTACTCTTTGAATGTTTGTGATATATGTTATTTTCATATGTATTAAAGAAATTGAATTATTTCAGTGGCTTTGGTGCTTATCTTTTTGAACGTGTGTTGTATGTGTTTTAACAATTGTTGCTTCTATGTGAACTATTTCACTAGGTTATCAACGATTCATTCATATACATATGATCATGTGTCTTTATTAGATCAATACTATTACTTCACATTTAAAGGCTTAGTTTTATTTCCCCTTCGGTAGAATAACCTTGATACATTTTGCAACTGAACATTCCATAAGGCATACTCACTTGTTCATATGAAAGTACATGTATATTACTCTCTTGTGTTGACCATTGTAGCCAAGGAAAACCTTTAGTAACATATGGCATCCAAGCCTTATTTCCAAAAGGTATCCCACACCAAATGGTGCAAAGTTTAATTGGGACTTTTCATCAGGGAGACCTCCTTGGTTGATGGATTTCCAACACTGTCAACATACCTCCACTAAAATTACATGATCAATGTATCAATAACCATATAACAAATGGTAGAGATGTGTTATGTGATACATTGACACAAAACATGTGTCACCAACATATATTATTGCTGTAAGTTAATTCAAATTTATATCGATCCATCTTAATCTTAGATCTATGACACATCAAAGGGTTCAAATATCTTGATGTGTAATATTTTGATAATTTGAGATGTATCTAGATTGGTTGTAATCTCACTCAACTCAATAGAACTCATAAATCACAACTTTTATGTAGAAATTTTGAATAATAAACACTTATTCAAAGAGATTATCCCGATCATGCACATTGCGGAATACATGCACAATACATAGTACAATACTCCTCACAAGTACTCAGTACTATCTCCACCTGTTACACACAAACTAGCTCAGATCTGATCAATCACAGCTCAAATCTCCTCCACTGCTTTTCCTGCCTCCACTACGCAATCCTACAAGAGAATCACGTGAGCACAAGCTACAATTGCCTAGATATTGGCCCACATTGTGCAATCCTCATTGGCATAACTCAATCCATGCATGTGCAAAATTTCATGCACAACTGATAGTCACAACTCACCCTTTCACTTACCTCTAACACCTGTCTCTGTTGAACTGTCCATGCACTGAGTTAACTGATGTATTCTTTAGTTTCTTTATGAGTTAATAATTAGTGAATTAATTAATATTTAATTCACACAAATCATCACTAGTGTATTCTTTAGTTAGACTAAATACAACTAGTTCAACTAAGTCAAACTGAACACAACTCCATCAACTCCACATCCAACTCCACAAAACTCACATGCATGAGTTCTAACTGAAGTCCTCCATGCAATAGCTCAACTAACACAAGAACCCACGTGATTCCTTTTGTCATCTGCATGTGCCACATCTGTAGCTCGAACTGAAGTGCTCCAAGAGAATAAGATAATGTTTAGAGTCCAAATATTACTAAGGGCTAATAATATTTAACTGTTCTATTTTTAGCCTGGCAGTCTAAAAATAGACTCTGATCACTCTGTTGTGAACCAAAAATAGAAGTCCATCTATTTTTCGCAACATGACCAATCATCCATAAACAACATCCTGCAACTCATAGACCATGATCCATATGTCTAAAAATAGACATAGTCTAAAAATAGACTTTGCGTCAAAAATAGCCTGCGGGCCCACTTAGTGAAGGCCACTCCTTTCCACTAAAATCCATCATCTTGTTGCATTTTCAACACTCCCTCTCAACAAGATATGGATTATCAACAACCCCTATCCTGCAACTGAATGTTCTGCATGCAACACATTTGCCCGGTCCACTTGCTCCAACAACACTTGGAACAAAAACACTCCCAACTGACCACTCTGTTGGGCTAGGAACATACTCTGATGCTGAAGCTCTACCTGTTGCTGACAAGTGCTCCCTCTCTGACATCTATGCTACTGCAACATCTCCATGCATATCGTACCATTTCACACTTCTCTGTGCCACCTAGCACTATGCAAAACACTTGTGCCTCTCGCATTGCTGCAGCCTGCTAGCTATGCACTATCCTGGGATTCCCTACACTGTCGCTCTCTCTGCTGCTCCATCCGCATCTGTCTCTACCCAATCAGTCAGTTCCTGCTACTCCACATCGGGGCTCCCGTAGCAAGGTCTCATCCAAGAGGTTGGGTACCTCAAGGATCCTACCCCTCCTCCTTGGGACGATTAATCCACATCACCCCACCTCCTACCTGGAGGTATGGCTGCATGCGATCCCTCTGCCCACCTGGCTCAAAGTTTCCCCCTACTGGAGGTCTCTGCATGAGTAGATGTCTCTACTCGATCTCCTCTCAGCTTCCCTTATTGTGGCTGCTCCACAACCTCCTGAAGTTGCTGCACCAATCGTGGCTCCTCTACAATCGTCTGAGACTTCTTCTGGCTCTGCATGTTGAGAGGTAATATACGCTCCCTCTCAACCACTAAGTCTCCATCAGTTGTCTCACTACTCAAGGCTTTGCGTGCATCTTGAACCTCAAGAGCATACAGGTTCCTGACCCGTGAACCAATCTGCTTCACCTATCTAGTGATGATGTGTCTAAGGAAAATCTTTCCCTCACTGAAGACTACATCATAGCCTCCCTCTTCCAGCATCGCAATCGACACCAAGTTTCTCTTCAGTCCTGGTACATACTTGAAATCGGTCAAGGTAAGGCGAGCTCCATGCTCCCTCTGAAAAATAACCGTGCCTACACCTGAGACATTATACTTCTCATCATTACCCATCCCTATGAGTATCTGGAGATCTTTCTCCTCCAAAGTACTGAACAAACTCTTATCACTGGTCATGTGGAAAGAAGCTTCAATGTCAAGAAACCAACCACTTCCCACCATGGATGAAACCATGCATGCGAAGAGTGTGAAATCCAACTCGAACTGTGAAGCAAATGCCTCACCTTCAGATCCTTCCCCGGATCCCTTCTTGGATTTCTTCTTTGGGCACTTAGTAGCATAATGGCCCAACTCATGACAACGAAAGCATCTCACCTTCGACTTGTCAACCTTCTTCCCATCATTGGAAGAACTGGATTTGGAAAGAGAACCCTTCTCCTTCCCCTTCTTCACCTTACTCGCTAAGGCACAATTCTCCTCATCATGCATGGATGAAGAACTGTCTCTAGTGCTCCGTCTAATCTCCTCTTGCACAAGATCCGACCAAAGTCTCTCCCATCCTGGAAATTTCTCCCAACCATTGACAGAGTCCTGATAGGTATGCCAACTCTTCGGAAGACCAAGGAGAGCCAAGCTCACCAAGTCCTCATCATCGATAGTCACCCCCACACTTCCCAGCTCATCCCGACATTGGTTGAACTTCATGAGATATTTGGGCATACTGTCTCCATTCTCACACTTAGATGTTTCTGAGTTTATCCTTGAGCGCCATTCCACCAGCTTAAATCTCAACCGCTTCTGATCTAAAATTCGTGAGAACAAAGTATTTCTTATACAGAGATCGACTGTATGGGCATTCACCGATATCTCACCTTCCAAAAGAAGCATGAATCCAAAGGCTACCTGGCTCGATTACAGACTCTGCTTGAAGAAATAAAATGTAAACACTTTCTGAATAATAGATCTGATGATCAATCCTCGCTTTGATATCCTGTAGAACTTTTTCTACAAATCAACTAGCTCCGATACCATGTAGAAATTTTGAATAATAAACACTTACTCACAAAGATTATCTTGATCATGCACTATTGCGGAATACATGCACAATACATAGTACAATACTCCTCATAAGTACTCAGTACTATCTCCACCTGTTACACACAAAACTAGCTCAGATCTGATTAATCATAGCTCAAATATCCTCCACTGCTTTGCCTGCCTCCACTGCGCAATCCTGCAAGAGAATCACGTGAGCAAAAGCTACAATTTCCTAGATATTGGCCCACACTGCGGAATCCTCATTGGCATAACTCAATCCATGCATGTGCAAAATCTCATGCACAACTAATAGTCACAACTCACCCTTTCACTTACCTCTAACACCTGTCTCTGTTGAACTGTCCATGCACTGAGTTAACTGATGTATTCTTTAGTTTCTTTATGAGTTAATAATTAGTGAATTAATTAATATTTAATTCACACAACTCATCACTAGTGGATTCTTTAGTTAGACTAAATACAACTAGTTCAACTAAGTCAAACTGAACACAACTCCATCAACTCCACATCCAACTCCATGCAATAGCTCAACTAACACATAAGAACCCACGTGATTCCTTTTTTCAGATGCATGTGCCACATCCGTAGCTCGAACTGAAGTGATCCAAGAGAATAAGATAATGTTTAGAGTCCAAATATTACTAAGGGCTAATAATATTTGAGTGTTCTATTTTTAGCCTGATAGTCTAAAAATAGACTCTGATCACTCCGCTGTGAACCAAAAATAGAAGTCCATCTATTTTTCCCAACATGACCAATCATCCATAAACAGCATCCTGCAACTCATAGACCATGATCCATATGTCTAAAAATAGACATAGTCTAAAAATAGACTTTGCGCCAAAAATAGCCTGCGGGCCCACTTAGTGAAGGCGACTCCTTTCCACTAAGATCCATCATCTTGTTGCATTTTCAACATTTTAGAGAGATGGATATGTAATATTATATTTTTTATTATTTTTATAATATTAATGTTTGCATTATAATAATATATCTATGTAAAGATCATATCTATGGTATTTGTGTTTGTTTGCAAACATGGTACCTCTCTTTTTCTCTCTTTCTATACAAAGGTTTTTATATTATGTATAGATATCAAATATCTGTATTTTATATAGAGGGATTTATTTTTATTTTTGTTTCTAACTATATTCTTGTTAACATGGAGTATTGTTATTATTATATGTTATATCTATTTTTTAAAACAAACGTATGATGATGTAAGTGTTACCCCCCGATGATATTTTCTATATACTCCATTTTATTTCCCTTGTGTATGGTCCTTAATTATGAGACATTTTAAGTACCATGGTAATTTTTGAGATTCCTTAGAGAGGGAGAGAAAACTTTCTAAAGGCTACCTTCTTAAAATACCGAGAAGAGGGTGCTAGGTTATTCATGCAGAGGAATGTTACTTAAGTTTATTTGGGTGATTAATCATGGATTATACATGTTTTTTCCATATGCATGCGAAAGTTCTTAATCACCATTTTATCTTCCATTTTGTCTACATTCCACATCCCACATCAAAGTTCCATGTGGATGAGAAAGACCTTGCACCTCCACACTTTTGCATCACTTTTCCATGCAAATGAAAAATCACATCGCCATTCCTTCCCTTTGCATATCATACATTTTACATCCCCCATGGATTTTTTCATGTGGTTGAAAAAACCCTTACGTTATACACACACATCCTTTCTATTATGTTTCACGTTCCACATGGTTGTTAGAGTGCAAATGCAGAAGCCTTTGAGCCATTGGTCCCTTTATTATCAGTCATCCCACATTTCACCTAAAACATTACTTTTAACATGCAAATGTGGAAGAAATTACGTATAAATTACTTAACTCCACCTTTCATTTCCACCCTTCATTGTGCATTTACCCCCTCATAAGTGGTTATTCCTTATAATGACATGTGGTTTCCTCATTCAAACTGGGGTCTGTTAATGACTAATTGGTGATAAGGATATTTAGGGATAAATAAATCACATATTGTGATATCCAATGGATACATCAATTTATAAAATACAATTAAATGTGTGAGGTGTGCATGATTCTTATTCCACATTTAGAAAACACGTAAAATTGCAACAAGAGATAGAGGGAACCTAGAAGGAAGTAATCCCCCTTTGTGGAAACACTATCAAATTATTAGCCAAAAATAACAAATCTTATCGTTGAATTGGTGCTTATAAATGTACTTGAATATGCAATAGGAAGAGTGGAAAGAAAACAAAAGTTGCACTGCAAGGTTGACAATGTTAGAATCACGATTTTCGTTACACCAAAACCTGTAGGTGTTAGTAAATGGACATATCGCCAAAGTTAATGGATCCTCAAGAGGTGATTAAGCACATGTCATGAAGCAAACAAGAAGCACTGGATTATCCAATGCCCAATAATATCCCACCCTCCCCCTCCCTAGCACGAGCTGGGGGTGTTTCAGACTCGATACCTTTGGCTATGATACCACATGTTGGAATCACAATTGTTGTTACACCAAAACTTGCAGGTGTTAGTAAATGGATGCATCACCAAAGTTAATGGATCCTTGAGAGACAATTAACCACATGTAATGAAACACATGGGGAGTGTTGGATTATCAAATTACCAACAAGCAAATATTGATTACATTGTAAAGGTGTTTGATTTTAAAGAGTTTGTGCATTGGTGTGTTGAGCAATTTGACGCTAAGCATAAAAAATTGAATTTAGAAGAAGAATGGAAGCATCTAATACCTCTAAATTCTTTGAAATTTAGAAGAATGAACCACCTCCTATTTGATGCTAAAAACATACTTGTTTATATTAAGATGCCATTATTTGACCTCTTGTAATATCTTCCAATGCCAAATCAACCTGTAAGATTGCATACCAATTGAGATGTTGAAAAATATAAGGCATCAATATTAGGTGATTTATCTTCTTTAGATAACTGCTTGTGAATGATTTTTACTTCTTGATTAGGATATTATTTTACTTATGTTATTATAATGTTTTTCTTCATCAAACAACTACCAAGCATAAACCATAACAAGACAAGAGACAAAAAATATAGGCTATCCTTGAGGGTCAAAACCTATCACTCTTGAGAGGAAAACCCGAACAAATTATTCTTCTTATAGAAATTCCAATTGATGAATACCAAGACCAAGATCCTTGACCTATTTTCCACTCCAAGACCAAGTCACAAGGCTTCATTGTTTAACTTATTCTTCCTTAAGTCAATGATAGTCAAACTTCTTCCTCCTCCCACCTTCCTCAACTAATCTTTAGATTTTAGCCCTTATATCAGATCTTCTCCTTTCAGCCCTCCTTTAGAAACCCTAGTTGCAACACTTGACCTCATTTTATATGTTGTTCTCCTTTGCTTGGATAAAAGAATTTTCTACTACAACTCAACCTGATGATTATCTTATTTTCTTCCTTGAATCGGTCTTGAAACACAGCTATAATAATTCAGCTTCCTTTTACTGCATATTGTACTCCTCTTCTTCGCACGTGTGGGAGGAATCATCTAAAACAGGTCCAAGATATTGCAACTACTCTTCCTCCACTTCTTAGATGGAAATTAATATAGGTTACTTCCTTCGCACTTATTTTCTATTTCAAATGCTTGTTCTACTCTCCTTTAAGTGAGGTTGAGCACCTCTATATATAGTGGTTTGTCCATGTACAATACGCTGACATAACTTCAAGACTAGGCTGACATGTCTTTCTAGAGCCACCTTCCTTTCCTTTTGCAAGTCGACTTGGAGGAGGACTTTTGGCAAGTCTGGGAGGGCTATTTATACTTATCTAATGACTCATACAAAATGTAACATGCCCAAGAGGGGTTCTTAATACATGAAATAGATTCAAATTGACTTTTATGACTAGATGAAAAATCCTAAAGGCTCACAATGGGAGGCATCACTAAAATAAAATTCCTTGGTCATAAAACCCATGAGACAAGAATTACAGTAATAATTTTATTTTTCTTCTTTTCATCAATTAAATAAAATCATAATTACACATGTCATTATGAAGACCGAATCTAGTTACACTTTTCAATACTCCCTCTTAACTAGGGACGTATTCATAATGGTACTTGGTCATTCTCAATTTGAAGAATTTCTCATAAGTAGAGCCATATTGGTAACCCATCTATTTAGCATCATGGTACACAGTAATTTGTCACTGTCTTCACTCCAGTCCTTCTACTGTGTCATGTGTCCAAATGAAACATGCTCATATTAGACAAATGCTCTATGATGTTGCCAAATGACCCACTCTTCCTAAGTTATCTGCCTCATCACGGCTATGGACTAAATAAACGCGCTGAAGGGCGCTCATAAATAGTCTAGAACACTGCCATCGTGGAAGTACACTTGATTCCCGCGATGGTCCGATTTTATGTCCCAGCGCGAGGTTACTTGTAATATTTAGTGATGACCTGACTAGCTACGTTATTCAATAGCGATGTCAACGCTATAGATCAGTTATGCCCCCGTGATGATCCAGATTGGGCGAATTTGTTCCAACAGTTGGCCTTCCAGATGACTCCAGACCTGGTTATTGGCATAGTTTGTATCGCCCTCCTTTCTCTGGCATGGCTATTCCATCATTTGTGCTAACTTCCTTGGAGATAAGCTCACTCTTCCACCTTTCATGGATACTCCTTCTCCTATTTAAACTCTCACCATTGCTATACATTTCTAGATTTTGGTAGTTGGCTAGTTGAGTAGTGCTGTTAGTGTTTGTGAGTTTGCTAGATAGCTGGTGTGAGTGTGACAAGTGTGGGATTATTGATAGCTTGTGGAAGGTTGTGAAGTGCCCTTAATCTTGTGTAAAAATTATGAGTGAGAGAGACTTGCATGTTGGGAGATCCATCTTCAAAGAGTGAATGCTTGAGGAACATGCTGGCTGAACCCTTCTGAGAAGGCTTGTGACGTCAAGACTTTGGTTGTAAGCTTACTCTTATTTCATTATTAATACAATCAATGATGTTTTCCTATGTCTTGAATGTAGTGTACTTGATAGTTCATGACTTCTTGACTTTGTGAGTAAACAGATCATTGTTGTTCCGATTACGTGCTTTGTTGTATTTCCTTTGCATTGTTTCAGGTTGGTCACTCATCAGGAGAAGGAAGCGGAAGCTGGAGTAGCGCAACATAACTCCATCGACCACTGGTTGAGGTAGGCCTCCAACTATGACTGTTTAAGGAAAGCTATTGTTGATCTGTCCTTTTTTGTGACTAGACCCACTCTAGGGTTAGAGGGGTTGCCTCTGTTCGCAAAGGGAACACTTTCCTGCATCACAAATTGGCGACTCCACTGGGGAGATTTGGCCTTTGTTCTTTTCTTGTTTACTCTTGTCTTGATTTTTTGGTTTGGTCTCTTTTGAAGTTTGGGGATTAGTTATCGGTCTTCTGAGTTTCCTGGGTTGATCTGGGAATACCCCTATTTGATTGAAGGATTGACTGTTTTTGATTTGGGAGTTTTGGTTTGCCTGTTATTGTTTTGAACATCATCGCAGCTTTAAATTTAACAGTCGCGTTGTCATCGCGTCCACCCTTTTGTCATATCCTGTTCATCGCGTAATTACGCCTCACAGTCACCACGGTTCTGAAAATCGGACCATCACGGAAAAGTCGTGCACTTCCATGCTGACATTGCTATGTTGCTGCGGCGTGTTCTTTATCAGCGCTTGTTGCTTGTGTATTACCCACGTTGATTGCTGTAGAATTTATTTTCTCAATTCTACTTCCTGAGTCCATTAGTCCTGCTAGTCCCTTGCTTTTCTCACTTGTTTTTCACTATTTATGTTTGAGGCACCCTCTTGTGAGCTTTGTTGAATGAATCTTGTTTTTTTGCTTATGTGACCTAGTTCATTGTTTCAAGTCTCTTGGATCAGTTTGGCTCGGTTGGTTTTTGCTCAAGGTTCGTTTGCAGCTTCTTGTTGGTTCGAGTGAGCCTTCCCCTTTGCTTATTTTTGGTTGATTGTTTAGTGACTGTTATTGAACCAATCTTTGGCATTGATTCAATTTCTCTTCACTACCTGAACATAGATCACAATTGTTTGGATCAACCATTTTTCCACACTTGCTTGTTGCTTATTTGTTTCTTCTAGATTTAGAGACATCAAAATCAAAAGAATTGCATTCATTTAGTATACGAAAGTGAAATTGGATTTGCATTTCAAGTTTGCATATTGGAAAGCGAATGTTTAAATCTCTCATTAGTAGTATTTGTGCACTTTAGGAATTGATGTCTGCATGCATTGAGTGACTACTTTGTTGTCTTGGTTTTCTTGGTTTGGGAATGATCTCTCTACCCTCCCGTAGATAGGTGTTCATTAAAGAAAAAGGATATTTCATTCATTCTAGTTGCATCCTAGGATTCGTTGTATACATACGGTGAGGCCTGAAAACTGAAACATAATTCAAGATCAACTCTAAAATGAACTGAATAAACCTAACAACGCATTGGAACATAACGCACACTATTTAGAGGTCTAGGCTAGAGACGTGCTCCGTTGTCGTTAAACCTAGTCACTTTTGTTTCCACTCAAGGTTTGGTGATTCCTCCTTCTATGACTCAATAGTGGTTTAGCGTGGAATTGTCCTCCCATGTACCATCGAGTATATGTTGGGAGACCCCACTAGGTTATCATCCTTTATCCCTAGGAAGCCGTGTCTACCGCCTTACAAATCGTAACGCACTGAACACAGCATTCGGGAAGATCGACTACTGTACAAAAAGTCCTTGGTTTTCATATGACTGCCAAGGTGTACATGCAGTTTTACGGATTTGTTTGGTAAACCTTTTGCCTAGTTCTCCAGAGTAGTCACTTTCGTTCCATTTTGGACTCCCTAAAAGAAAAGGTCCATCTGAGCACTTGTCACTTTAGGCTCATTAAATATTCGAAGGTGACTAGAGTCATCCTTTTGTCCTTTTGTCGACTCTTTAAAGGTGAAAAGGTCAAGTTCTATACCTGTGTCTTAAAATTTATTCGGCCACGATTCACATTTACCCTGTTAGATCTTGTTTGCGTTAGCTTGAGTAGGGTCCCTTCTTATTAGTTTTCCTAGGGTTTTTGAATCATCATCCTGGCAGAATCACCGATCCCGTCTCCCATTCCAAGTGACAAAGGGTCTCCTTCTTTTGTTTCTCCTGAGGTACCGGTTGTTAGTGATACTCTCCCTGTTATTCCGAGTATCCAACCGATTAACTCTCGTGCTCCAGAGGACGAGTCTTATGATATTCATTGGAAACCCGTTTGGGAGCCTTCTGAAGAAGATATTCCTAGTAATCCTCCTAGTGTTTTGGTCCCAATGTCTTCTTCTGATATGGATGACACATCCCTCGTCACGAGTGAAGAATCCATTGCAACGAGCGGTGAAATTCCCATCTCAACGAAAACTACACCTTTTCGTATCACCCCTCTTGGTGTCATGTTGCCTTTACGCTATAAGGCTTTGAGGGATGTTATGGGTTCTAGGACCTCCCTTACGAGTTCTATGTGGTATCACACCGTTAGTCCGACTTCAGAGTCTTTTATTCCTCAAATTCACAATGTGTCTGTCACCTCAGTCCTGACTATTCCAACTGTCTGTGTGGCCTCTTCAACCCCTGTTGTCGGTGCCGTTACTGCATCCTCAATTGTGACCACTGTTGCTGGACCTTCATCCGGATCAACGAATAGTGGCCCATCGCCATCTGTACTCGGAATTGTTGATCCTACACTAACTGCCTCACCTTCTTCTGGTTCCATTCCAGTAGGGGGGGCATACGATCAATATTTACAAGCTCTTCAGAATCCAGATCCTCAAAATCCATTTCATTATTATGATTCTTAAGGAGCTCATATTTATTATCCCAGACCTTTTCCATCTCAACCCTCCGTTGAGGTCACGGTTCCGTTATCTGTTGCTTGGGGCACCACTGGTTATGGCGGTGGCCAAGTATCCACTGTGAATTTTCAAGGACCACCTTATCAAGGTTAGCCATCTTACACGCAACCCTCCTATGGGCAATAGCATTACGGACAGCCTTATCCAGGGAAACCTGGAGGCCAACAAGGACAACCCTTCCAGGGACAACCTTCGGCATCTGGTGGTCCATCTTTTACCTATTTCGGGCAACCTTCTGGTAATCCGTGACAAACTTACATGCAACAAGGCCAACCTGGTGTCCAGCAAGGTTTCCCTTCTGGGCAAGTCGATCAGCCTTACGTTCAGCAAGGCCAACCCACTGTCCAGTCTGGTCAACCATCTGAACAAGTTGGTCAGCCTCAAATCCAATCAGGTCAACCAACTGCCCAGTCTGCTTAGCCATCTGGTCCATCAGGACAACCCTCAATTGTGCAAGGACAACCCAATACCCAACAAGCTCAACCTTCTGAGCAAATGGGCCAATCTCAATCTCAACTAGGTCAACCTTCTGGCCAGATGGCACAGCCTCAGTTCTCTCAAGGACATCCAACTGGGCCTGCTCAACTAGGCACTCAAATGATTGTTGCTTCTCAAGCTCAACCCGGTTTTCAGCCCAGGCCGGGCTCCAGACCCAATCCAGTTTTCAAACGCAGGTTGGATCTCAATCTCAACCGGCCTATCAAATGAAGCCTGGCTCATAGGCTCAGTTTGGAGCCCAACCGCCTTATGGTTTCCAGCAATCCCAAGGGCAAACCCAATTTTCCCTGTACCAAAATTATCAACAACCGCAGGTGAGTCCTTATCAGAATTACTAGCAACCATATGTTACTCCTGCAGGCCAAGTTGGTAATCAATGGAATGCTGGGGGGCAAATCCAGGGTCAACCATCTTATAACCCCTATGGACAAAATCCCTACGGACAAAAACCTCCTGGGCCAAATCCGTCTGGACAGAATCAATGGGGGAAACAAACAGCTGGTTGGAACTCTAGTACTACCTCCTAGCTGTGGCCTCAGATGTCCTTTTACCCTTAGTTACCCTTTTTAGCAATGTTGGAATTACTGAATATTTCCAAACTGACAAATGATCCTATCCTTCATAATCCGTATTGGCCGCCAGTTCCAACTAAGATTCCCGGTGATTGTCTAAAATTTGATGGTAAAACTGGAGAATATCCCCAAGCCCACGTTATGACTTATCATCTATGGTGTTCGTCAAATTCATGGCTTGATGATTCAATCCGGCTCCACCTTTTTCAACGGACCCTCACTGGCTTTGCTGCTAAATGGTATATTGAGTTAGCTCACGGATCTTTTCAGGATTTTAACTCATTAGCTATGGCATTTTTAACTCATTTTCAGTTGCCAATTCGATATGAAATGGGCACACACCTCCTGACATCCTTGAAACAAACAACGGCTATGCATATCTTTGATCATATCCATGAATGGAGACGGCGTCATTGCTTGATTAAGTTTTGGATTCTCGATCAGCTTCTCATCGACTAGTTTACGACCTTGTTTGTCGGTCCGATAGCACGAGACATTGCTATGGGGACATGTGTAACTGAAGAGCAGGCTATCGCGTGTGCTCAGTACCTTGACTTGTTTTACTCCCAGTCCGGTACGCTATATGATTATTTGCCTGATGCCCCGAGACCCGGAACTTCCAAATCCCCGCCAACACCATCTATTGACGGTGTCATTGGTTATATTAATCTGCCTTCTAAGAAACCTTCCGTGAACCCTAGGAAGCAAAAGTCGGATGCTCCGAATGAAAATACTTCTCAGGCTGTATCTAATTTTGGTAATACTTCCAAGGTTAACGCCGTCCAGTCCACCACGGCAGATAAAGCCTCAAAAGAAAAGAAGAAAGGAAAAGGAAATAATAAAGCTGATCAACCTAAGCAGGATTCCCTAAACCTCCACCAGAGGAAGGTGCCAAACGCAAGCCCAAGTATCCTTGCCTTCTCTGTGACGAGGATCACTAGACCAAAGACTGCCTGAGGTGGTCTGAAGTTAGTCATTTGTTAAAAGGTGCTCCCAGGACTCCTGTCGTGCTCAAAGAGCCTTTTCCCTCGCAACAAACGCAAATGGTGGCTGATCCATCTCAATCCTCTTCTCCCTTCGGTTCTCAAGTGTTTATGGCTGGGACAATTCCCATCCACATTAATACTCGGGCAAAAGAGTATCCGTCGCCTGCCAGGAAAGAGCCTGAGGTTTCCTCTAGTGCTTCTCCGTCTAGTTCTGGTGCGCTCCATATTGAGAGACCTAGCACTAAGACGCCCGTCCGACCCCCTCCTAAAGGTGTACTCTGGAAATCTTCTTACAAACCTAATGCTCGTGCTACTTAGCATTATAGCATCGTTGAAGACTTAGCCCAGGCTCCGTCAGCTATGTCCGCTTTAGAAGTTCTCCAGAGTTGCCCCTCTCAGAGGAAGTCCTTGCTATCGGCCATCGGTGGCATTGACCCAGCCGACTCGGATTTGATTACTTTTGACCTAGAGAGCCATATACCGAGATTGCCTCACCAAATTGCCTTCCTTATTCAGGTTATCATCAATTCTAAAATGATTCATCGTACCGTCATTGATGAAGGTGATTAGACTTGCATAATGTCTGTTGCTTGTTGGAAGGCTATTGGTTCTCCAACTCTGAGCCAGTCTCCTACGACGTTGGAAGCCTTTGACGGGAGAGAGTCTCGCCCTTATGGTATACTCCAACATCTGCCTATTACATTGGAAGGGAAGACGGTTGAAGTGGAGGTTGAAGTCGTTGATGCTAATCTAAATTACAATCTCCTTTTGGGACGCAGCTGGACATATGCCATGTGAGTCGTGGCTTCATCGCTATTTTGTGTCATTCGTTTCCCTCATCAGGGGAAGATCGTCACAGTAGACCAGCTGTCTTTCTTCACCTCCTCTTCCGAAGGGAACGTTCCTTTTGTGGAGCATACCTCCAGCCCATGTGAGAGTGTGGGAGCTGGACTCTTATAAGATCATGCCCTTATGGGTGTTTTTTCACTCCCACCTCCTCACGTCACTCCTATTAATATGATTTCTGTTCACTCTGATCCTTGGGTTCTTCCCCCGCCGATCAAATAGACTCATGGGGCGATGAGATGCCATTGAGTCCTGCCGAGCTCAACTACGTCGAAATTGTTACTGCATCGGCTCCATCTTCTAAACCTGCTCCTTCGAGCAGAGCTCTCAACTCGTACACTCATTCCCCTTGGCTTGGAGATGACGCTTCTTTAGACCCTTTAAAGGAAATATTTCCTTCTGATGAAGCCATTATCGAGACTATGTCTCTCGAGGAACCCCCTTGGTCCGATCATCACCATCATTCCTCATTTCTCCCTGCCCACTGGGAAATGCTTACCTGTCTCGAGCGGTTTGCTCCTTGTCTCCCATCCCAACCCCTTCAGACACCCATTCAAGTTTATCAAGTGTCTTCTGAAGGGAACATGGGAAACATCACGCAAACCCAACCAATCGACATCTCTGTTAAACCAGGGATTGTCAAGCATATCCATGTCGGAGTAACTTGTACTACGGAGGAGATTCAGCTCTATACTGATCTTTTTCATGAATTTCATGATGTATTTGCTTGGTCTTACAAAGAGATGCCCGGCATTGATCCTAGCATCGTGGTGCATGAGATACTTACGTATCTGGGTGCTAAGCGTGTCTGGCAGCGTCTACACGCCGTGCACCCCGAAACGCTGCAGCTATTAAAGCGGAAGTTGAAAAGCTTCTTAAGGCTGGTTTTATTTACCCCATCCCACTCACAGATTGGGTCTCTAATATCGTCCCTGTGACTAAAAAATAGGGCACTATCAGAGTCTGTGTTGATTACCGTGATATTAATCGGGCCTGTCCCAAAGATAACTTCCCCACACCCTTCATTGACCAGCTCAATGATGGGTGTGCTGGTAGTGAAATGTATTCATTCATGGACGGTTTTTCTGGTTATAACTAGATTACTATTGCGCCCGAAGATCAGCACAAGACTGCCTTTATCTGTCTGTGGGGCACTTTTGCCTACAAAAAACTCCCTTTCGGTTTGAAAAATGCCAGTGCTACCTTCCAACGCACAATGTCTTATGCATTCCATGATATTTGATACATTGTGCAACCATACCTGGATGATCTGCCAGCTCATTCAGCTAAACGCAAGGACCATCCCTCTCACCTTCGCGAAATCTTTCTCCGCTGTCGACACTACCGCATCAGGCTTAATCCTCTTAAGTGTGTCTTCTGCGTCGAGTCAGGCAGACTTCTCGGGTTCATCATCTCCCGAGAGGGCATCCGTTTGGATCCCCTTAAAGTCGAGGTCATTCTGAATCTTCCTCCCCCTGCTTCTTTGCAGCAATTATAGAGTTTGCAGGGCAAAGCTAATTTTTTACAACGATTCATTCCGAACTATGCCGAAGTGGCTAAGGTTTTACACAGCTATTGAAGTGGGACACCCCTTTTCTATGGGATGTCGCTGCTCAAGAGTCCTTCGAGCGTCTCAAGGTTCTCCTTGTTTCTGCTTCATTGTTGCGTCCTCCGAATTATCATCGTGACTACACTCTGTACTTGACCGCAGCCGATACCACTATTGGCATGGTTATCGTTCAAGATGATGACAATGACACTTAGCATGTCATTTATTATCTCAACCGCAATCTCCTAGATACGAAAACTTGATATTCTTATATCGAGAAGTTGGCATTGGCCGCCATTTGTGCCGTCCAACGTTTCCACCATTATATCTTGTTGCACGCTACGACAGTGGTTTCTGATTGCAACTCGATGATGTACATCCTATCACGTCAGTTGCTGGGGGGAAAGTACTCGAAGTGGATTGTTATCCTCCAAGAGTTCAACTTGGAATTCACCACTGCCAAGTCTAAGAAATCCCTTGTCTTTCCTGAGTTGCTTTGCTCTCTGCCATCTCCTACCGCGCCCTCTCGGTTAGAGGAACATATCTCAGACGAAACTCTATTCCTAATTAGCACCCTCGATCCTTGGTATGGGGATATCATCGTCTATTTACAGACGTCCTCTTTTCGTCCCGATAGGATGCTCGGTGAAGGATTCGTCATCAGTCTCAGCCCTATCGTATTATTGGGGACACCCTATACCGTCTTGACACCGACTCTGTTCTTCATCGCTGCTTAACATTCGAGGAAGCTGAGTGAGTTTTAAATGACTGCCATTCTGGCGCCTGTGGTGGTCACATGTCCAGATATGCTACTGCTTAAAAGATCCTCTGTGCTGGGTACTTTTGGCCCTCCATCTTCAAGTATTTCATTCTTGCCGTCCGCTCCTATCACGAGTGCCAAATCTACCAGCAGAAGATGCATGCGCCTCCTGCTCCATTGCACCCTGTTGTTACCGTCAGCCCTTTTGCAAAATGGGGCATTGATTATATGACCTGTAACCCTCGCTCAGCCAGGGGGCATGGGTATATCATCATTGCCATTGATTACTTCACAAAATGGGCCGAGGCGATGCCCACACTATCTGAAGACGATCACACAGCAGCACAATTTTTGTTTAATCATGTTATCTCAAGGTTTGGAGTCCCTCAGGCTATCATCACTGATCACGGTAAGAATTTACGTAATCACATGATGATTGAGCTAACAACCTAGCTAGGCTTGTGGCATGATAGCTCGAGTCCATACTATCCTCAGGCCAATGGCCAAGTAGAAGCCATCAACAAGGTTCTAGTTACGATGCTTCAACGTACCATTGGCATGCACAAGTCTAACTGACACTTGATGTTGTTCTCTGCCTTATGGGCCTATCGAACTTTTGTGAAGGATGCCATCGGTTTCACTCCATTCCAATTAGTTTACGGACTGGAGGCTACCCTTCCCATCGAGTGCGAGATCCCTTCTTTGAAATTAGCCATCAAATTACTCCCCAACACTACTCCGGTAGAAGAACGCCTTCTCTACCTAGAATGGCTGGACGAGACTCGTCAACTAGCCTCTCTAGCTATTGAAGCACAGAAGAAGAGAGTGAAAACTCACTTCGATCATACTGTCCATCCTCGTTCTTTTGTTGAAGGAGATTTAGTCCTGCTCTACGATCAAGCGAATGATAAACTGGGGGCAGTTAAATTCAAGCCCATGTGGCACGGGCCTTTTATTGTAAAGCGAGTTTTGCAAAAAGGGGCCTACGAGCTGATTGATTATGAAGGGAATCCTCTAGATAAGCCCCGAAATGGGATTTACTTGACAAAGTATTATGTGTGAATTTCATGCACTTTGATTTGTACATACATGTGTTTTTAGCAGGTGTGTTGTGTGTGTTTTCATGTTTTGGCTTGGTGTGGAGGCATGATTGCCACTTATTGTGTCTTTTGCTTCTTGTGCAGATGTCTGGTGCACCTTTTGGTTTCACTGATGGTGCCTGCCGCAGTACTCACAACTTGTCCTCTGCGGCATGGGTGATCTACGATCCTCATGGTGAGTTGATAGACCTCCAAGGTGTTTGTCTAGGTTGTACGATGAACAATATCACTGAATATAGTGCTGTTATTGAGTTACTGGCCAAGGCGATCAATCTCGGTATTCGTACATTGGTTGTGAACCTAGACTCTCAGTTTTTCGTCCACCATCTCAATGGGTGATATTTCGTCAGACACCATCGGATTTTAAGGTTGTATTTACATGTTAAATTGTTAGAAAGGAATTTCGATTTCATCACATATCAGCACATTCCACGAAGATTAAAAACGTTAACTGATGCATTGGTATTATACAAACATTTGCATAACATGTAATCAAAACAACATATAAGAAGCATGTAAAACACAATAATGAACCATAGGAATATGTATATATATATATATATATCTCGTGTGGCACACCGAGGCACTCAAAAAATAAGTGTACATGTCCAAATAGAGTCTGTGTTCTCCATACATCCGAGACACATGTCTCTCAAAAAATAATCACCAGCAGGAAATAAAAACCTAGGTGTCTACTGCAGTGGGTTATGCTCCCTATAGCATACCACCACCCGTGCCACTCGCCTCAACAGGCGGTGCACCCTGGGTTCCACTCCTACTGTGTGGATCTGGAATGCTATGGGGACCTCCTTGATCCCCATGTAATATGGAATCCCTGCTGTTAGGCCCTCAAGGTTCCGGGCCACTGTCTCCACCGTATCATCAGCTGGGGGCGCCAAGGCTAGTGCTGCAATTCCCTGCGCATCCCTCCGCACCTCTGGAGCCAACCCAATGGGTCTCACTGGTCCTACGTCTGCATACCATAGCATTCATCATTAGGACATATACATGAAAAATTCAAAAAACATCATAAAAAATAAAATGCAAAAAATGTGATCAAGTGTTTTACCACCATCATCCCACTGCTCTCCAGCGGGCAGCTCCATGTCAGGATCTCAACGGAAGCCCACGCAAGCATATGGCCAATCCTCCATGAAGATCGTATGGCACTCCAGCCACTCTCGAAACAGTGTCCCGCACGAAATTGGTCATCCGCCACCTCCTCGTGGCATGATGTGCGCCCACCATGTGGCACTGGGCTCACGTGGTCTGGGCAAATCCAAATCCATGTCCTGTAACTGCAGTGCCGACACCCACTCCAGCATGAGCGGGACTAAGATGGATCCATAAAAAAACTGCTTCGTCTCCCCTCGATGGCAGTTGGTAAGTTTCCTCTTCATGTTCGCCGTCCCTGTTTCTGCCCAGTTAAACATGGTTGGATTGAGACATTCGAGAGCTAGCCGAAGATGGGTCTTTGAAGCCTCATTTTGGGCTTGGGAGCCCAGCTGCCCGTGTCACCATGAATAGCATCGCATGAAGAACTACATCCTCCACTGTCGAGATTGCCACCTTCCCGCTCCTCGTCTTGCGTGCCCGTGGGCACACTTGAGCCATCAGCATCTCTAAGGAATTGCCCCCGGGTCGCTGCCCCTCCAGAATGGGTCTGTCACCACGACAGGACAGCCCGGTCAAAAAATATAAGTATGTAGCGTCAAACTCAATATCCCAACCTCGGATGATGAATTTTCCATTTGTGGGATTCCAGGCCCGGATCAGTAGCTCTAGTAAATCAGGTTGTGACTGAAGGTGCGGAGTAAGGAAGAATTTGAGCAATCCGCATGCTCGTAATGCATTTCAGCACCCCACGTCGGTGAAAGCTTCCACATCATTGTCATCATGTGTTCGTTCTTGCCAGAAAAATGCCATTATCACCTGCATGACGAGAAAAAATGGATTAGCACTTCGTTTGCAAAATTTAACTCGTAATTTGCATAAAAACATAAATTCGCTTCGTCATTGCGTCTGTTTTTAAAACAGACGCGATGATGCGAGGTTGTTAGTTCTATTTTTTCGCGGTCATCGTGGAAGTACATCACTTCCGCGATGATCGGAGCGCATTATGTGTCAATTTTTTCGATCATTGGAGACCCGAGGGTGTCACATGGAATCAGTCAAGAGTGCGGACACAACCGACCTTCCTAGAAGTCTAAGACATTCTAATGACAAACAAAACAAACTGGAGCTATCCTTCTCTAAACATGCATTATGATATGAGAAATCAAGTGTTTCGTTCTTACCTTTATCCAAACGCTGTTGTAGAAGTCCAAGCTTTGTTGATCTGGATGAGCTCCTCCTTTTCTCCAAAACCTGCAATCACCAACAGTCAAACAATTAAATAGCACCTGATTATAACATAAAACAAAGCATATTCAACATATAGACCAAGGAGTACATGAAATAACCCATAAACAACAAGTTATTGAGAAGAATGGACCAATTTGCATTAAAGGTAATCAAAAGGAACCATTACAACCTGAGCCTTGGTGTTGTGCAAGCTCCTTCCAGGGTCCACAAGAGTCTTCCTCTACTTTGACAAAGCTCACCCACTTCCAAATAGAACAAGCAAAGATGGCAATATCTCCTCACAAGCTTCTAAATGGGAGTCCTAATTCCTGCAGCATTTACCCTTAGAAAATGTATAGCTTCAACCTCCCCTCCTTCTGGCCCAATGCCTGTATTTATAGTACTCAAGAGGAGGTTAATCAGGTCCACCATCAATGGGATAATCCCCTCTTTGGGTGGGATAGCTCCCTTATTGATGGGATAAGTTCCTCTTTGATAGGAGTGCATGAACCATCTGGAGGCGCCCAATACACGTCAAACAACCTTCTAGAATGCTCTAGAAATGACCACAAGTAACTTTTTAAAGATGAAACTTGCGCATTCTAACCTTTACAGGGGGACGCACCTGTCCCTTTACATACAGAGCGTCTTTGGACGCAGCTTTTGTGAACATTGGGAGCGTCCCCGCAGGTAAGGTTGAGAGAACCTGCGTCCCCAGAGATAAATACATTTGTACAAGACTTTCTCTCTTTTTGGAGTTTGACATGGAGAGCAGAGGCATAAGACTTACCTAAGAGGGTAGCATGACTGTTGATTGAGCCATACTAACTGTAAATAGTCATGGTGACATTTTTTAGTGTAACAGATTGCCCCCTAAAGTGCGAAGCCTGGAATAGATTAGGGTTTGTAATATCTAGGAAGGGTGAAGCGCTTTATCATTTCAAGGATTATCCCGTGGAGAGCCTGGTCAGAACCTGCAATTTTCAACACAAAATACATGTATAAGATTATATCATCACTGAGGTAGGCATTCCCATACTCAGATCAAAACTTTAACTAACAGACTAACTACTCTGATACAAGAATGATTTTGCAGTACATCACAATCATAGACTTTTGTAGACACAGTATGGACGCAGCCATCTGTTTATGATTAGTCTACTTAGATAATGAATACAAAACTCCTCGCAGCCTGGATGGTGGAAACTAGATCCAGGGTCTTCATTTCTACTTCCCGAATTGGTACCATTCTAGCCATGCGAATAAATGAGTTGATGTCGAACATGGTAGAAACCACTTGATTACCAGTCAATGATGTAAACTGTTAACAAGCGTGAGAGAGACCACCAATAATGTCAATGGTTCTCAAAGTACCCAGTACAATCCATGAGATGTGAATGAATGAGTTGATGTCGAACATTTCACGGAATCCTTCGATCGAAAGTCAATGATGTAAACTGACGTCAAAGGCGAGAAACCTGCCATTGATGCATGCAGACTTCAAGGTACTGACGATTTCTAAGTCATCTCTCTAGATAATGTGCTGATGTCGATAGAAAGCGACCCGTTGCAGGCAAGCCCGCAACACGAAATCATTGTTCAAGTTGAAGAAATGTTGCTGTAAGGACTGACTCAGGGATGGTCAAATGGATGACAAGTATTTTGCAGATGAAAGTTTTGTTTGCAGACCTCTTGAACACATAACGACACGACAGATGGCTTGGTGACGAATAACTCAAAGTTAATCCCTGGAACCCGGTTAAAGACTTTCAAAGGTGGTTTGATCAACTGTGAGGTAAAGGATTTCCCAACCCAGGTGAATGAAAAGTGTCGTGTTCAAGAGTGGTAATAAAGTTTCTTCTGAGACAAAAGGTAACAAATAGGCTCATTCTTCTCTCTTTTCCCCCACCATTTCTGGCAAGTACCTCTTTATTTTTAACAAGCTTGAGGAGGATAACATGTGCTTGATTATAAGCTCATCCTTCGGATGAGTCCAACCTAGTTTTGATTCGAACCCTAGGAAGGAGTGGTTCGTTCCTGTTTGTAATTGAACAGGTCCTTTACTGTGAAATGTTTAACGAGCCCAGTATAGGAGAAACTCGGTGTTTTTCAATTTTAGAGAGTCTGAAAAACTTAAGAAGACTCCAAGTTGAACTTTTTCGTAGATTTGTGTCCCTCAAGCCCGAAAAAGTATAAAATAATACCTGGGGGAACCGCTTGATCTTGCGACCAAGGAGTACTTTCATAATTAGTGCCACTGACCTGAAAAGTAAAAAGCGATCAAGGACACGTTGTTTTATTTCCGTATTGAGTTTGAAACGACAAAAACCCGACAATCTTTTCCTGATTTTACGGTCAGAAAAGAGCTATAAGGGGGCCGTCTTTTAATTCCGTTTTAACGAGTGTAAAAGAAACGCTCGGCAAACTTTTCATATTTTAGGAGTCAGAAAAGGGCTTAAAAGATGACTCTGATATTTTGTTCGTGAAAAAATGACAATTTTCCCTCTAAGTCCCTTTGTCCTGCACAAAAGCGACACATTACTCATACCTATTTAAGATAGGCAAAAATACATCGAAAAACATCTTTCCATGGTGAAAAATGAACAAATTCATCCAAAAAACCTATAAAAAGACTTTTTACCATGTCATTTTTACCGTTTGACTGTTGAGGTTGAAAAAAGGAGCTTTTGACAAGAAACTTCCCGTGGTCGCTGCGGAAAATCCGACCGTCAGAATCGAACGCCGTCTCTTCCAGGTATTTTACAACATCCTACTCTTCATTTCTATCCGATTAAAATTGTTTTTTAGGTTTTAGTTTTTTTTTTGGGAGGGTTTAGGTTTCAAAATGCGCTCCTCGGTGGACGCAGGTGCCCTTCGGGTGACCTGCGTCCCCCGACTTTTTCCTATACAGGAAAATGGTTGGGGGACGCAGCCCACCTTCAGGCCAGCTGCGTCCCGACGCCCTGTGTTCCAAACGCGGGGTGCGTCCTCCGTGGAACGCGGAAATTGAAACCCCAATCCTCACAAATAACCATTTAAATTTCCCCAAATTAATTCTAATCATCATTTCTTGGTGTGTAGGGCACTCACCATGTTGGATTGGAGAGAAAGAGAGCACGAAGAGGTTGATGAAGCTGCAATAGAACACCAACCTTCCCTGGATGCCCTAAAAGCATGCGGGTTATACAAATACTGGGCCATACCGGGCATGAGGGCTCAGGTAAGATTCTTAGAATGGCTGGTTGAGAGATGGAACGTTCAAGAGCAATGCTTTTACATAGGAGGGCACCAGCTCGAGATAGAGCCCTCGGATGTATACTTTCTCACTGGCTTGCCAAACAGAGGCGAGCAACTCAATCTAGCCGGGACTAGGCCGGGTGGCCAATCCCTTGTTAGTCTCCGGGAAGATTGGTGCACACCTGGGGCACACCATTCGAAAGGCGTGGAGATCAAACACATCTCTCTGCGTGAACTCAAAGTTATTGCTTTCACGGTTACCAGAATTTGCGGCGCGGCCGCTTTGCACATTGCTTCTGGGTCCCAAATGCGGATGGCAATTGACTGTTACCAAGGCACCATTTTCAACTGGTGTGATGCTGTGTCGGCTAATATGAAGAGCCAACTGACTAAGGCAAAGAACGGACGACTGAAAACTTTTGGATATGGGCCTTTAGTCGTGAGCTTTGCCTTAGAGAGAGTTCCGATGCTGATCCCTCAGCAACTCACTGTTGATATCTTGGGTCCTCGGGAGCCAAAGCTGGTACGATGGGTTGCGGTGATGGCCCGGCATCCTGACGAGGGCGCGGCAGTTGTTCGATTTTCTGATAGTTACTTTCACTGGTTGGAGGACCAGGTTTTCTCGATCCAGGACTTTCCGTACGCCGGAGTAGATTTTCGACATGATCCGGACATGGTTCTTCCACAGGGAGAACAATGGGATGACAGAGGTACTTTATTTTCACAAGTTTTCAAATTATGTATTTTTTGTTTTTTTATATATATCGTCTCGAAACTGACAGTAAAATTTTCAAAATGCAGATGTTGGTCCACAGCGTCCAGCCAATCTCCGGCCTTTTGAGAGAAGGCATCCAGCTGCACCGGTACCGGCCCCACAGGACGCGGCTGCAGAAGTACTGGCTGAGTTGGAGCATGATCTAGAGCGTCTGACGGCAGATATGCCTGAGACTACTATGGATGACATTCCTATCAGGCTTCAGCGCTTCGTGGTCGCAGTCCCTGGACCGTTTAGGAGATTTTTGCGTAAGGTAGCCCGTGCAGTGGTGTCGTATAGGGAGCACCACCAGTGATTGACTAGTCACTTTTGTAGACACATGTGACATTTTTGGCTTTTTGTACTTATCATTTTTGCCGATCATAAGGTGTTTTTCAACCTATGATCGTAGACGATGTATATTTTTTGACACACTCCTATCTATATATATATCACTATTACCGGCTTATCTTGCTTAACATGTATGATGAAATGTTTTTAAATTTACTTGCATGATTATCGTAAATGTCTCTCTAACATTCGAGAAGCAATTGCATCTGCTAATGTATTTAAAGACCTTGGAATATGCTGATATTCAATGTAATCAAATTCACGTTCCAAGAGACGCACTCTCAAAAACAACCTTAATAACACAGGATTTCTAATGGCATAAACTCTATTAAGCTGTAATACAACAAGTTCAGAATCTAACCTCACTATCAAACGTCGAATTCCAAATGAAATAGATTCGGATAATAATGCAACCACTGCACTGTATTCTGCAATGTTATTCGTTGTTTGACCGAGGCTTACCCCATGCATAGAAACTAACTCGTCAGAGGGTGAATAGATAACCCAAGCTGCGGAAGAGATATTCCGTGTACTACGACAAGCACCATCAGCAAATCCAATGTATGTTTGGAGAGGCGTCGACATCTGTAATATCAAGAGTAAAACCAAGATAAGCCAGAATAACGACAAAAAACACACTCACTAAGCTAAGCACACTGACTAACTAACAATCATACTAGCTAGAAAGAAAACCTAACCTAACTAAAAATTCTCCATACCCACCATTTAAGCATAATACCTCTTTAGGTAAAGTCCATTTCTGGGTTTACCCAAAGAGTCCCCATCAAAATCTACCAGCTCATAAGCCCCTTTTGCTAGCTTTCGCTTTACAATATAGGGTCCATGCCACATAGGGACGAATTTTCCAGCACCTAGCTTATCGTTAGCTTGATCATATAAAAGCACTAGGTCTCCCTCCGAAAAACTTCGAGGGGTCACATTTCTATCATACTGAGCTTTCATTCGCTTCGCGTGAGTCTCGATTGCCAATGCAGCGTCACGTCGAGTCTCATCTAATTTAGCTAAGTACAATAAACGTTTCTCCTCTTCGGAAGTAGCTGGGAGTAATTCGACAGCCATTTGAAGTGATGGGATTTCACATTCAATGGGTAACACTGCTTCCAAGCCGTAAACTAGCTGGAAAGGAGTGAACCCTGTTGAGGTTTTCACTGAGGTTCGGTATGCCCATAGCGCCGAAAATAACATGTTGTGCCAATTCGACCGATGAATACCAATGGTTCGTTGGATCATGATAACCAGAACTTTGTTGATAGACTCAACCAAACCGTTGGCTTGCGGATAATAAGGAGTAGAGCTGTCGTGGCGCAAACCAAGCTGGCTTGTAAGTTCAGTCATCATGGTGTTTCGAAAATGGCTCCCATGGTCAGTAATGATTGCTTGTGGGACACCAAACCTAGTTATTATATGATTGAATATGAAAACTGCAGCTGTTTTGCCGCTTGCGTCGAATGTAGGCATCGCCTCGGCCCATTTAGTGAAATAATCAACCGCGAGGATGATATACGCATGCCCCCTGGCCGAGTGAGGGTTACAAGTAATAAAGTCGATACCCCATTTGGCGAATGGACCAACGGCAATTATAGGGTGGAGAGGAGCAGGTGGTGCGCGCATCTTTCGATCAAACACTTGGCAGTTGTGGCACTTCCGGACTGCAATGATACAATCTTTAAACATAGATGGCCAGAAGTAACCAGCGCGCAACACCTTCTGAGCTGTGGCATACCCAGACATATGACCGCCACATGCTCCAGAGTGACAATCATTTAAAACTCTCTCAGCCTCTTCGTGAGTTAGACAACGTCGAAAAACTAAGTCTGCCCCCCGGCGATAAAGTGTATCTCCAATAATTTTGTATGGCTGGGATTGAAACCGAATTTTTCGACGTTCCGCCTTTGAAGCTTCAGGCCGAAAGGTTTGGGTTTGGAGATAGATAATTATATCCCCGTACCACGGATCTAAAGTACTGATAAGAAACAAAGATTCGTCCACAATAGACTCCTCTGCCACAGTCTCTGTGTCAGTACGCGGGAAATCACACATCAATTCCGCAAAAACTAAGGATTTCTTAGACTTGGACTTCTCGAACTCCAAGTCGAACTCTTGCAGGATAACGATCCATTTAGAGTACTTGCCCCCTAGCAGTTGTTTAGCATCTGGGTAGGTCTTTATTTCATGAACAACAATGGCAGGATCGATTCCCGGCATTTCCTCGTAAGACCAGGCAAACACATCGCGGAATTCTTGGAATAGGGCCTTGTAAGTTTGGATTTCTTCTTCTGTACAAGCGGCACCTATATGAATGTTTTCCTCAATCCCGAGCTTCACTGAAATATCAATGGGAATAGTATGAGAAATATTCCCTAAATTCAAATCTGAATCAGAATGTTTCGTTGGATCCTGAGCGTCTTTGACATATTCAGCGGTAAAGATAGATGAAAAATCATTTTCAAATGCATCATCCTTAGGTAAAAACGAAGATCTGTGATGGAGATCCTCCCATGGTAGATTGTCTACACTTAGGATTTCGCGAAGTTGTTCGTCAGATGACACGACTTCGAGAAACGCTATCCGTTCTAAGGGTGAGGTGAAAAGTGACTCTTCACTGACCACATTCATTTGGTCGACCTCGGTTGAATGAAAGTCGGTAAAAGACATGAGAGCTTCATAAGCAATTTCATATGGACTCAAGGGCATAGCATTACCGAATGAGTCTATCTCAGAGTCAGATGGGACAAACCAAGGATCATCATAAATAATGTTTTCTGATGTAATCATATGAATTGTTGCAAACGAAGGTTCTACGCTGAGTGGAGGGAGAGGAAAAGTTCCCAGTAAACCAGAATCCTTAACTAAACCTACACCAACGTCCCTATAAGGGATTGTCGTCTTACCGACATGCTGGATACTCTCAGAAGAGGCTGGGTCGGATGAAAAGTATGTCAGCTGATCAATAGTCACGATCTTACCGTTATGTGGAAATTTAATTACTCTGAAGACCGATGAAACGACCGCTGTCATAGCATATGACCAACTTCGACCCAAAAGAAGGTTGTAGTCTAGAGGGGCATCAACCACTTCCACATCCAGACTAACGGTTTTACCTTCTACCCCTATAGGAAATTCCTGTAGAATACCAAACGGACGGAACCCACGACCATCAAAGGCCTTAAGGATGGTGGGGGATTGGTTCAACGAAGGAGAACCAAGGGATCTCCAACATTGAATCGACATAATACACGTAGAAGCTCCCTCATCAATCACAGTCCTATGAATAGGCCTGTTTTTGACCATCACTGGAATTTGGAAAGCCATTTGATGGGGGAGACGCGGCGTACTATTTTCTAGATCGAAGATCATTAGATTCGGATCCTGAACATCAACAGCTCCTATAGCCGACAAAAGCAATTTTCGTTGTGCTGGACATGATTGCAGCACTTCTAACGCCGACATTGCTGAGGGTGAAACAACTAAGTCCTCAACAATGTTGTAATTCTGGGCCGCTCTCGCATGTGGATTAAAAGCAGACCTTCGAAGTACACCCTTGGCGGGCGGTTTAATTACTAAGTATGGGTTAGGTTTTTCGATCTGTAGTGGATCGGAACCAGGAGCTGAGGTTGATGGATTAGAATGAGAAGATTCTGCTTCCTTACCATCAACAGGATTCTTACTACCATAATCTTGCGACCGAGTCGCAATCCTCACATGAGACATCATCAAAATGGGTTCTTCACTGGCATTCGAAGAAGAACCTATCATCTTATTCTCCTGCTCCGGAAATGGATTTTTTAACACAGCAGGAGTGGGAGAACCTTTGACTATTTTCACAACCTCGGCCCGATGAGGGCAATCTCTCGTAAAATGATCCTCTTCACAAATAAGACAAGGATATCGAGGTTTGCGCTTTTCGTCAGTGGTTTCCGGTTTTTCAGTTTTCTCCTTTGGAGCCTTGTCTGCTTTAGCCTTCTTCTTTCCTTTCTTCTTTCCACCGTTTTTTGATTTGGCCGTAGATGACTCTACAGCGTGAATATCGGCGGTAAGTTCAGGAGAAGACTCTCCTGTCGGAGAATCAGGCAAAGTGATAATTGGAGTAGTTGAAGCCTTGGAAGACTTCTTCTTGCTCTTTGTATTCACGATACCAATCATACCATCAGCGGCATGAGATCCCGAAGGAGCAGCAGCGATTTGATTCGACTTTGGAAGATCCGGAATCTTCTCGTGTAACGTACCTGACTGAGTGTAAACTAAGTCAAGGTATTGTGCCTGAGCAATGACTTGCTCCTCAGTAACTACTCCGGCCTTAGCTACATCTTCAGTAATCCTTGGTAATAATGATTTAACAAACCATTCAGCTAAGATTTGGTCCGGGATAAAAACTTTCACTAGCCTTTTTCGACGTCTCCACTCATGAATGTGATCGGAAATATACGTGGAGGTTGATTGTTTTAGTGAAGTTAATAACTCCGTACCGTTATCGTATCTGACGGGTAACTGAAAGTGAGTTAAGAACGAGGTAGCTAACTGGCTAAAATTGTAAAAAGAGGCCCGTGGTAACTCAATGTACCACTTGGCCGCGAGACCAATGAGTGTACGCTGGAAAAGACGTAAGCGGATCGAATCATCCGAGATAGAATTTGAAGCACACCAGAGGTGGTAAGTCATCACGTGATTGGACGGATCCTCTCCAGACTTACCTTCGAACTTGGGTATATTGCTGGGCAACTTATTTGGCATTGGCGGCCAGAACGGAAGATATTGAATTGGATCGTTCGTTAGGCGCGTCAAGTCTGGTAAATCCAAAGTTGCGATAAACGGTAACTGCCGGTTAGGATCTCTAAAACTCTGGGTCACAATACCGGCCCCAGGAGGAGGATATCCAGGATAACTAGGAACAGGAGTTGCATTTGGGATATTATATCCTCATGGAAAACCAGGATTAACCGGACCGTACTGGGGTTGCTGAGGTTGTTGATAAGTGTACCCAGGATACGATTGATACTGGTAAACCGGTTGTTGGACAGCTTGCCCAGGTTGGTACTGTCCCTGGTACGGAGGTTGAACAAATTGAGGTTGAGTAGTGACAACCGTACTTATACCAGCCTGGCCTACAGGCATCTGGACCGTGGTTTGAATCGTAGATTCGGACAACGATACAGATGTCTGAGGAGTGGTTACAGAGACAGTAGAAACCGGAGTCGTCGATACTCCAGAAGTAAGTATGGTAGATGTGGCGGTAGTTGCAACAGCCATTTGAGATGGAGTACTAGGTGCAATTGGCGGCTGAGTAACTACCGAAGTTACAGAGGTTTGAACACTTGACTGGACAGGTTGCGGTTGCTGGGGTGGACCAGAAACTACAGGTTGTCCAGCTTGAGGTACCGACTGCATACTTGGCTGCAACATCTGTTGACCCTGTGAAGGATCCCACACTAACATTCCAGGGTATTGACCCATAACAGGTTGAGGATACTGAGATCCATAGCCGGATTGGGGATAGGATTGATAATTGTAAGGTGCAGTTCCCATACTTTGACCATATGATTGACCTTGAGGTGGTTGATAACCTTGACCTGAATATTGACCTTGAGGTTGATAACCTTGAGGTAAATACGGATACTGGGGTTGACCTTGACCTTGAGGTTGGTACCCTTGAGGTTGATACCCTTGGGGTTGATACCCTTGGGGTTGCCATCCTTGAGGTTGCCATCCTTGAGGTTGATATTGATACTGAGGTTGACCTTGGGGTACATATTGAGGCTGGGGTTGACCTTGAGGTATGTATTGCCCTATAGGAGCGTACTGACCTTGAGGTTTCCCCCCAGATACGAATGAAGTACCTTGAGGTTGCCCCCCAGGCATTAACGGAGGCTGCCCCCCAGGCGGTAATTGGCCACCTTGAGGTTGGGAAACGGGAACTGAACCTGACATCATGTAAATGTCTCCTACACCCAATGGTACATTACTACTGTTTCCAACTAATAACCCATGATCAACGGGTTGAGGAGATGCTCCCGCAAAGGTACCGGAAAGAGATTGATACCCAGTAGGAACAGAAGGACCGCCATGTAAAAAAGATTCAGGACTTTGTGTAAACACGGACGACTGACCAGACATATTTACAGGAGTATGAATACCTCCAGGTGGAAAAGGAGTACGAGGTGTAGAAAAACCTAGCCCAAAGTTGTCTAGATAATTGGTTAACGAAAGGTACCAAGTAGTACTTCTAGGAGGACTGTAAAAGATAGATTCATGCTCCCTTAGATCAAGGGTAATTTGATCTTCAGGATCAGAGACGCCTATTTCTTCCTCTGGAACAAGTTCTTCAATAGCAATCAAACCAACAGGAAGATTTTCGGTGATAATTCTTTCTATTCTCGGTGAATCAGGAACACTAGGAGTCGGAGTAACAGGTTCGGATATTTCTGGTTCTTCGCCTGTATCACTAGCAGACGAAAAACTACCAACAAGCTCAGAAACTGTAACAGCTTCGGGATTATAACCTGTCTCTAAACTTTGGTAATCTGGATGGACCACCAAGGAAGATTCTCCTTCTTCTGGTGAACCTACTCTACTGCCACTAGGAGGAGTTACAAGGACCTTTAAACCTTCTAGATGACTGGATTCGTCTTGAGGAGGTTCACCCCTAAGTCTACGGGATCTTCTCAACAATTCGGCCACAGAAACAACTTTAGGAGACTGGCCTCGTAGTCTACGGGACTGTCTCGGTAATTCCGCCACAGCTAAAAACTTTTAACTACTACACACGAAAACAAAATAAAATTTCAAATCAAACCACCTAAAGTCTCTAAAGAACCAAACAAATTTGAATCACACGCCTAAAGAATCTAGGGCGTCAAACCAAACACAAACAGTAGTCTTCCGGACCAAAAGCGCTAGTTGGTGATGAAGCCCAATCTCGCTGGATTCAGTACAGAAATGGCGGGTGGAACAGTTACCCCGGCAACCTGCTTAATGAATAGACTGGACCAAGTTCCTCCACTTTAACCGTCTCGAGTGAAGTGAACCCCCCAGAAAATCCAAGTGAGTATAACCGACGTCTGCTCCAGGTATAGTGGGACCTTCCCTCCACCGTCACCTCGGTAGAATCCTAAAGATAATGGCCACTAAGGTTACCAACCGCAACAAATGCACCTGGGGGAACAGTCTAAACTCCGACAGCACGCAAGGGCAGAGTAGCAAGCTCAATCCCCTTACCGTCTCCTTGACAATAATCCAAGGTTTACCGACAAGTGACCCCTGGCTCCTCGACAATGGTTAATCCGAGGTTTACCGTTTGTAATACGTGCGTGTCTGGCGTCGTTCCCAACGAGGGGGGAATGATCCCCTCACTGGTTCGGACACGAGCTCGTGCTTCTCCTTTAAGAGGAGCTTTCCCAGAGTACAAGTGAGACAATTGGATTTATTCTATCACAAGATAAGCTACTTGTTTGGTTTTGTTGTCTTGGAGAGTTAATTACTCACCTACTCCAAGACACTAGCCTGATCTAAATTGGTGCTTCAGAGCCCTAGTAAATAAAAGTTCCTATTTCAATTTTACTTTAAGCGTTACTTTTATGGTTGTTCTTTAAAGTCAAAAGGTAGTGGAAGTGAAAGCAATGGTGTGTAGACTCGACTCCAACCACTACAAAGATGCACCTAAGATGATTTACGCTACTTTGCTTTTTCAATGAAACTCTTAACTAAGAGAGTTGAGAGAATGCAAATTTTAGAGAAAACAACTTCCTTAGAAAAGACAATCAAAGAAACAATTCTCTTTTTCTTTTCAAGCACACAAACATGACCACTCTTTACTTGCACGAAAACTCTTTTTCTTTCAAAACTTTCAAAGCTACTTGAAACAAGACTTTTAAAGAAGATGTTTTTGTTTTTTTCTTTTAATAAAGCAAATAAATCTAATTTAACAAAAATCAATCTCAACAACTATTAAAAACTACGAAAATTCACTCACAAGCAAACTAAAAGGTAAATTTACTCTAAGTAAACTTAACAAGGCCAAAACCTACAAGGATGTTTCTAGGTTGTTTTACTTGACCAAAATCAAATCAAGGACTAGCTATTGCAGAATCAAGAGCTGATCAAAACAAAACTCAAATCTTTTTGTTCTTTTTGTAAAATGGAATTCAAGACTTAATCAACAAGCACTTCGAAATTTGACCAAAGAGACAACTCAACAGGTTGGTTGCTCACACGGGTAGACTTATGACAGATCCGACTCTTAAGAAGGTTGACCAAATCAGAGAGATCTAAGGCTTGACAACTTCCACCATTAAAGTCACTACAGGATCTACTCAAAAATCAAACCCTAGGTTTAAATTTCAATGAAATCCACTAAAACACTTAATGCTATGAAAACAAGTTCAGGTGAAGATTCTTGGCAAGGGACTAATGAATCTGGGCAGAAAAACTAAGAAAAAAACAAAATCTAAGAGTAAAAAAGCAAAAAATGGAGTTTTCTCAAATTTTAGCAGGGGGACGCAGGCAACCCGTTAGCACAGGTGCGGGCCCGCTCTGTGCACACAGCAAAAGTGCGTCCAGGGACGCACTGTGCAACACTCAGAGGGTGCGTCCTACTGAAAAACTCAAGAAAAAGCAAAATAAAACTAATGCTAAGCTAACCCACCCAGAGACAGAATCACAGAGCCAAAACCAGAAAAATAAACCAATTTTCTCAAAGCAAAGTTCACACAAAAGAAAAGACTCTTCTCATCAATGGATTCCCCAGTGGAGTCGCCAATTTGTCACACGGAATCAGTCAAGAGTGCGGACACAACCGACCTTCCTAGAAGTCTAAGACATTCTAATGACAAACAAAACAAACTGGAGCTATCCTTCTCTAAACATGCATTATGATATGAGAAATCAAGTGTTTCGTTCTTACCTTTATCCAAACGCTGTTGTAGAAGTCCAAGCTTTGTTGATCTGGATGAGCTCCTCCTTTTCTCCAAAACCTGCAATCACCAACAGTCAAACAATTAAATAGCACCTGATTATAACATAAAACAAAGCATATTCAACATATAGACCAAGGAGTACATGAAATAACCCATAAACAACAATCTATTGAGAAGAATGGACCAATTTGCATTAAAGGTAATCAAAAGGAACCATTACAACCTGAGCCTTGGTGTTGTGCAAGCTCCTTCCAGGGTCCACAAGAGTCTTCCTCTACTTTGACAAAGCTCACCCACTTCCAAATAGAACAAGCAAAGATGGCAATCTCTCCTCACAAGCTTCTAAATGGGAGTCCTAATTCCTGCAGCATTTACCCTTAGAAAATGTATAGCTTCAACCTCCCCTCCTTCTGGCCCAATGCCTGTATTTATAGTACTCAAGAGGAGGTTAATCAGGTCCACCATCAATGGGATAATCCCCTCTTTAGGTGGGATAGCTCCCTTATTGATGGGATAAGTTCCTCTTTGATATGAGTGCATGAACCATCTGGAGGCGCCCAATACACGTCAAACAACCTTCTAGAATGCTCTAGAAATGACCACAAGTAACTTTTTAAAGATGAAACTTGCGCATTCTAACCTTTACAGGGGGACACACCTGTCCCTTTACATACAGAGCGTCTTTGGACGCAGCTTTTGTGAACATTGGGAGCGTCCCCGCAGGTAAGGTTGAGAGAACCTGCGTCCCCAGAGATAAATACATTTGTACAAGACTTTCTCTCTTTTTGGAGTTTGACATGGAGAGCAGAGGCATAAGACTTACCTAAGAGGGTAGCATGACTGTTGATTGAGCCATACTAACTGTAAATAGTCATGGTGACATTTTTTAGTGTAACAGAGGGCTATACCCGCGATGACCGAGTGGCGAAGTCCGGTCCAAAAATCTGCCTAAACTAACACATTTAACGTTCAAAATGCATGAAAAAGGTATTGAATTGACGCACAGGACGAGGTTTGTTTACCTGGAACAAGTTTCAGGGTGAATGGTGGACGAACATGGCCAAAATTAGCTCGCCAACTTTGGTGCTCCAAAACGCTCCACAGTGGAATGAACAGTAACAATGGTAAAAAATGAATGGATTAACCCCTTTTAATAGTAATTTTTGGAAATAAAAAAATTATATTTTGTAAATGTGGGTTTTTCTCATTTTTTGTCACACGGTTAGTCGAAATTTCGTTTTTAACTATGTTTTTACGTCTATTGTTCATTTTATATCGAATGGTTTTACGTTTGACGTGCTTTGTGCAGAGCTACAGGTAGTGGAAGTATGTCAGCTTCGTATACACTTGGTCCGAAAAGGTCATCTTTAATGCTCTTTTCCGACTTGAAAAAGAAAAGATAGCCGAGTTGTCCCACTTGACTCGTTAAAAAAAATAAGAGGCGATCGCCTTTAAGCCCTTTTCCGACCATGTAAAAACGAAAAGATTGCCAGGCCTTTGTCGTTTCAAGCTTGTTATTGGTTCCGAAACGACGTGATTCCGACCACTTTTCTACTTTTTCGGGTCGAAGTCACTAGTTACGAAAAGTACTCCTCGATCGTAATGGTCGGGTGGCTCTTTCGAGTATTGTTTTATACTTTTTCGGGCTCGAGAGACACACATCTACGAAAAAGGACCCCCCTGGAGTTTTCTTTTCCATGTCTTTTCAAACTCTCTAAACATGAAAAAGACTCCGAGTTTTACCTATGTCAGACTTGTTAAAACCTGACAACATTGGACTCGTCACCATGATGAGACTCGAGCTTCTCCTTCCTAGTGCTCGTTAAACTATTACTAGGTTGGATTCAAAAACAGGTTTATCATTAATTTTCTATGACAACTCGCCACTCTTGAACATCGACACTTTTGCTTCTTGTCAGGTTGGGACATCCATACATCGTCATTTGGCCTTCCATGGGTTTGGGTTACCACTCAGCCTCATTCCATCTGATTCATGCCTTTTCTGTCGTGCCTCTGATCCCTTGGTATCTGAATGCTGTCACCCTCCGGAGTCGTGTCGCCGACATGTTCAAGAGTATAATCCTTCTGTAGTTTACACCCTCGCCTTCTCCTCTGATACTCTGTTTCACCATCTACCACTTGTTCTTTATCTCGTGTCGTTGATGGGGGAAACATTATGGCCCTCCTGCGACGGGTCGTCTCCTGTTGACATCAGCTCATTATCCAGGAGATTGATCTAGAGATCCCCTTTGGTACCTTAGAGCTTTCATGCCTCAATGGCAAGTGCTTCGCACCTGACGGTCGACTTTCATCATTGGTTGTCGATTGGGTGATTCCACGAGTGTTCGACTTCAGCTCCTTTTCCACACTTCGTGGATTGTGCTAGACAGTACCTTGGGAACCATTGGCATTATTGGTGGTTTCTCTCATGCTTGTTAACGGTTTTCATCATTGACCGATAATCAAGCGATTTTCTATCATGTTCGACCTCAACGCATCTATTCGCATGCTATAATTTGTACTATGATCGGATGAGTTCAAGACCCTAATCTCAGGTTACACATGTTCAGGCTACGCGGATTGGTTTATGATTACATGGCTCATTGATGGATGGCTGCGACCATACCTTTATCCTCATCATGGTCTTATTAGCTGCATGGCTGCATCCATACCACATACCTATTTCGTATGTCTTTTGGATGGCTGTGCCCATGCCTAGACTACATGTATTTCATCATTAGAGATATCAGTTGTACTTGCATGTAGGTTCTTCCAGATGGTATTCCAGCTCAGTCAGTTTCGTAAAGCATTTCACCCCTCCCACTCTCTCGGGCTTCATACTTTAGGGGGCATCTGTTACACAATAATTTGTCACTGTCTTCACTCCAGTCCTTCTACTGTTTCGTGTCCAAATCAAACATGCCCATATTAGACAAATTCTCCCTGATGTTGCCAAATGACCCACTCTTCCTAAGTTATCTGCCTCATCGTAGCTATGGACTAAATAAACGCATTGACGGGTGCTCATAAACAGTCTAGAATGCTGCCATCGAGGAAGTACACCTGATTCCTGCGATGGTCTGATTTTATGTCCTAGCATGAGGTTACTTGTAATCTTTAGCGATGACCTGACTAGATACGTTATTCAATAGCGATGTCAGTGCTATAGATTAGTTATGCCCCCGCGATGATCTAGATTAGGCGAATTTGTTCCAACAGTCGTCCTTCTAGATGACTCCAGACCTAGTTGTTGGCATAATTTGTATCGCCCTCCTTTCTCTGGTGTGGCTATTTCGTCATTTTTGCTACCTTACTTGGAGATAAGCTCACTCTTCCACCTTTCATGGAGACTCCTTCTCCTATTTAAACTCTCACCATTGTTATGCATTGCTAGTTTTTGATAGTTGGCTAGTTGAGCAGTGCTGTTAGTGTTTGTGAGTTTGCTAGATAGCTAGCGTGAGTGTGACAAGTGTGGGATTATTGATAGCTTGTGTAAGGTTGTGAAGTGCCCTTAATCTTGTGTAAAAATTATGAGTGAGAGAGACTTGCATGTTGGGAGATCCATTTTCAAAGAGTGAATGCTTGAGGAACATGCTGGCTGAACCCTTCTGAGAAGGCTTGTGATGTCAAGACTTTGGTTGTAAGCTTACTCTTATTTCATTATTAATACAATCAATGATGTTTTCATATGTCTTGTATGTAGTGTTATGATAGCTCATGACTTCTTGACTTTGTGAGTAAATATATCATTGTTGTTTTAGTTGCGTGCTTTGTTGTATTTACTTTGCATTGTTTCAGGTTGGTCACTCATCAGGAGAAGGAAGCGGAAGCTGGAGCAGCGCAACGGAACTCCATCGACCACCGATTGAGGTAGGCCTCCAACTATGACTGTTTAAGGAAAGCTATCGTTGATCTGTCCTTGTTTGTGACTAGACCCACTCTAGGGCTAGAGGGGTTGCCTCTGTCCACAGAGGGAACACTTTCCTGCATCACAAATTGGCGACTCCACTGGGGAGATTTGGCCTTTGTTCTTTTCTTGTTTACTCTTGTCTTGATTTTTTGGTTTGGTCTCTTTTGAAGTTTGGGGATTAGTTATCGGTCTTCTGAGTTTCTTGGGTTGATCTGGGAATACCCCTATTTGATTGAAGGATTGAATGTTTTTGATTTGGGAGTTTTGGTTTGCCTGTTATTGTTTTGAACATCATCGCGGCTTTAAATTTAACAGTCGCATTGTCATCACGTCCACTCTTGAGAGGAAAACCCAAACAAATTCTTCTTCTTATAGAGATTCCAATTGACAAATACCAAGACCAATACCTTTGACCTATTTTCCACTCCAAGAATAAGACACAAGGATTCCTTGTTTAACTTCTTCTTCCTTGAGCCAATGATAGTAAAACTCCTTCCTCCTCCCACCTTCCTCGGCTAATCTTCAAATTTCATACTTTAGATCAAATCTACTCCTTTCGGTCCTCCTTTAGAAACCTTAGTTGCAACACTTGACCTCGTTTTATATCTTGATCTCCTTCACTTGGATATAAGAACGTTCTACTACAAATCAGCTTGATGATTATATTATTTTCTTCCTTGAAGCAGTATTGAAACACAATTGTAACAATTCAGCTTCCTTTTACTGTAGACTGTACTCCTCTTCTTCTCACAAGTGGGAGTAATCATCCAAAACATTTCCAATATATTGCAGCTACTCTTCCTCCACTTGTTCGCTAGAATATAGACTACTTCCTTCACACTTATTTTCTATTTCATACGCTTGTTTTACTCTCCTTCATGTGAGGTCAGGCACCTCTCTATGTAGTGGTTTTTCCATGAACAATAGGCCGACATTACTTCAATACTAGGCCGACATGTCTTTCTAGAGCCATATTCATTTCCTTTTGCAGGCTGACTTGGAGGAGGACTTGTGAAAAGCCTTGGAGGGCTATTTATACTTATCTAATGACTCACAAAAAATGTAGCGTGCGTAAGAAGGGTTCTTCATATATGATATAGACTCAAATTGACCTTTATGACTAGATGGAAAATCCTGAAGGCTCGCAATGGGAGCCATCGCTAAAATAAAATTACTTGCTCATGAAACCCATGAGACAAGCATTACAATAATATTTTTTTTTCTTCTTTTAATAAATTACATAAAATCACAATTACACATGTCATTATGATGACTGAAACTAGTTACACTTTTCAACCCGAGATTCCCATTGAAAAACCTATTTTCAGTTGTAAAAAGTGGACATTAAGGACTAATATTATGTGGGAAATCCCTTTTAGTGAAGGGTACCTCATTTTAGTTTTGATGGCCAATCTCTTTGCCCTCTCTAGATCTCATGATGGGAACTTGTTCTTTGTCATTTCCTTAGCTGTCATTGCTTCGTCCTTGTTTGATTCCATCAACTTCTGGCTTATCTCTTATCTGCGTCGTTTTAAGTGGAGAAGAGAGGTATGTAAAGTGGGTAATGGGAATTAGTGGTAACACATAAATTGATATAGGAGAAATTTTAAACTTTGGC